>OZ012713.1:32421550-33700721 GCA_963942605.1 Poecilus cupreus
CAGGGGGTCGGGGGGAGCGAATCTCTTCTGGATTTTTGGAGAACGTAGAAGAGAAATGTATCTCCAGAGGAAATTTCCAGATTTTGTTTCACACGTCCTTGAAAGAAATGCCCCACATTTTGAAAACAGTTATTTTCTCGGTTCGGCCAAGTGGCTAGATTTTTTTTTTTTTTTTGAGCATTGTATAGAGAATGTATATTTATTTTATTATTTTTATATTTAATTTATATTCAGAAAATAAATATTTATTTTGGTGTTTATTTAGTAATTACTTTACAATCCCAATTATGGTTATGATATGTAAATATAGAGATTTGTTTACAAATATATACCTATACTTGAAAACTTTTAATACAAAATAGGTAACATTATGGTCTCCACTTGCCGTAAGTTAATTATATTTTTTCAAATTCATAATTGAAAAAAAATTGCCCCCCCCCCCCCACCCCCTGGGATAAATGTCTGCGGACGCCTCTGCGTTTGGGCAAAAAATTAAAACGCTCTTTTAAAATAGTCAAGCTTTCGGAAATATTTATTCCTACTTAAGGACACTATAATACAATAAATACTAAATAGAAATTAAAAGACACACAAAGATAACAATGAGACTTACATTTAGTTGGGATTAATTATAAAATAACATGAATGTAATAGAAATACTTAATAAGTGGACCTAACAGCAGAATAGTAAAAATATATAACTGTCTGGAAATAAAAGTATCTTCCAAAAACAATTTCACTGTAATGGATGGGGCAAGAGTGGTGCAGAAGACAACAAAAAAAAGTGATACCATTTTAATAAGGCAAGTTTAAAATTCATCTTAAAAATCAAAATCATAACATGTAAAAATCGACAAACTATATTAGCTGTTAGTTTTAATAGTTTTGTTAGTTTAACATAAAAAAAAATTGCCGATCCGCCTTTATTTATTTACAGCATATTTGTATGGATGCCAGTATGAGGATCGGCAAGTTTTTTTTTTCTGTTAAACTAACAAAACTATCAAAACTAACAGCTAATATAGTTGTTCGATTTTTACATGTTCCTTCTGCACCACTCTTGCCGTGTCCATTACAATGAAATTGCTTTTGGAAGATATCAGTTCTTTTTGTTGATTTTGTTTTTGGACTTGGCCTTAAAGCCTCATTCACAAATCGAAATTAGTGTTAGCTAGTGTTATCTTTTTCTTTCAACTTTCGTTCAAAATACGTACATAACCAAATATTTTGTACCATAGAAACAAACGCTTCTTCGGCATTCATCTAGAATAATTTGTATATTAAAACTTATCGTTTTTTAAAATAATTTTATATTATATTTACCACAAGCTAATACCCGGCATGCGTTGCTATTCCATTCAAAGAAATTTTCTGAAATACCTCGCATGTGATACCATACAATTGGCGAAGCAAGCTCGTTACCGTTTCCATTCTTTTCTAAGAACTAATATATATTCCGAAAATGAACCAAATCTGATCATGAATAATTTTTTTCGAAATATCTCGACCCCAGGGCTACCTAGTGGGCCCAAACTAATTCAGGAACCTTCGTGGGGATGCTCACAACAACTCACCGAAGTTTCATCACAATCGAATGTATAGTATAAGAACATATACGGGACAAACAAACATACTGTAAGGAAAAAGAAAAATTAACTCTTTAATCTTTTACGCACTGTTCTTTATTTTACTCAATTACGACCGGTTTCGACCATTTAATGGTCATCTTCAGGTAACCGGTGAGACTAAAATATAAGAAACGAAAAAATATAAAATATAACAAAACAGGACAAATTTATATAAAAAGAGAATACTTACACTAAGATCTACAGGTGGACATAAATGTAGAAAAAAGAATATGAAACCACATTATTGAAACAGGATTCAAATATAAATATAGGAATGTAAATTATAAAATGATATGACAGATGTAAAAAACTGATGGGTCAATGACTATGTGATAAGATAATATTTAAAAAATAAATAAATTGAAAAACAAAAAATATAAAAAATCAAAAAAGTAGTAGGTCGCAAAGTGGGCTAGATTTTAAATTAACTTGATCATTTAAACACAGATTTTTATTTTTAGTGAAAGACTTTAACTCTTTCCAAATTGACAAAAATTCTAATTTTAGAACGAGCTTACATTTCTTGGGGAGGTTTTAAACAATTTTAATTCGAACATAAAATTTACAATAGAAATTGAAAAAGATATGAGCATTCCCTTTCTTGACACGTTAGTGAGACGTGATAATAACGGTGTCATAGTATTTGAGCGGTATATTAAACATATTTCTTCCGGCCGTTACATTCATTTTCTCTCTGATCAACTTAAGAAAATGAAGATTAATACATTTTTGGGGCTTAAACCGAGAATATTGTCAATTTCTGAACCAACACTGCATCATAAAAACTTGTGCAAACTCAGAGAAGTTCTTGTAACTAATGCGTACCCAAAAAAGTTGATTAACAGTTTCTTGTATAATACTAATTCACGTACTATAAACATAGATGGAAATATTCCTGAAATTGATTCTTCTGAAAGGATTAAATATTACTCCCTACCATATATTTAACACCATCTTTAGCTAGTGCTATGAAAGACGAAAGCGTCAAAATAGCTAATAAGAATTATTTTACAACAAGATCGTTATTCACTAATTTAAAAGATAGGACGCCCGTTTTACTTAAATCTAATGTTGTGTATAGGATTCCATGTAAATATTGTAACTTTGTTTACATAGGCCAAACTAACCGACATCTTAAAAGCAGGATAATTTCACATAAAAGTAACTATAAACTAAGATCTAATGCTTGTGCCCTGACAGAACATCAGTTTAAGAATTTGCATGGTATTAACTATGAAGAAGTTACAGTTCTAGAAACTGAAAAGAACCGTCATAAATGATTGTTTTTAGAGATATTTCATATTAATAATCAATCTAACACGATGAACAAGAAAACAGATGTCGATAGTTTAAGTTCTATTTATTCATATTTATTAACTAAATCCAGATCACATACTTAAACATTTTGAAACTGCTTTTCTTTTTTATCCGTTATTACTCATTTCATAATATTTATACTTCATACATCACTTTGATAGATTATTTTTTGACATTTAGTTTATATTTCATGTACGTAGTTGATGTTTTAAAAATATTTTTGAACTGTCAATATTTTATTTCATATTTGTATTTCATGTTATACTTTTTTTTTTCAAGACAGTTATATATTGCGACGTACTTTTGGTGGTATGCCGTAGAACGCTGGCGTATCGGTGCTCGGGCGCCAACGGTCGGATAGCTGGTCAACGAATGAAGTTCAAATAGATGGACAGAATGTTGTTACAAATCGTAATAGCACGTAGGAGGAAGAAGTAGGACGGTAGGATCTTAAATCGGTGATTTTCGGAAAAACGACGCCTGGCGTCGCGACGCTAATTAGGTAGCAACGGTGATGTAGAGGTTCGTGGTTGACATACAGACGACGGAGAACGGTGCGGTAGCGTTTTGACAACTTGATGTTGGGCGTCGTGGCGTCGGTGACGTCCGGGAGGTGCGCGGGGTATTGGGAATTGACGGGTAGATGACGGAGAACGGTTTCGGGTAGGTATCGCAAAATCGACGCCGGGTGTCGCGGCGTCGGTGACGCCGGAGCGGTGTCTGCGGTGCTCGTATTCGACGGACGGATGACGGAGAATGATTTGGCCTGGTTTGATAAAAACGACGCCTTGCGTCGCGGCGTCGTCAGGCCGGTGCGCGGGGTGTCGGAAATTGACGGACGGTTGACGGATAATAACCTGATCAGGTTTTCGGCAGATCGACGCCTAGCGTCGCGGCGTCGGTGACGTGGGGGTCCCAGCCTACGGGCGTCGTGGCCGTAAATAGCTATGGAGAACTCACAAGCTAGGTTCGGCAACGCGTCGATAGAGTGGGACCACCCCAATTCGTTTCACGGATGACTTCTCCGTGTCGCGCACCTCGTGGCCCAGGAAAACTCACCGCCGACTGTATTTGTTACGTTACGAGAGAACTCTCAGCAACGGTACTCCTACAGCGTCGTGAAACTCGCAATGCCACAAGAATTCGCTCCACCAAGAAGCCACGGAAGCAGTCAGCGACAACCTCGTTTAACGGAGCACCCGGTATAGTCTACGGTGACGGTACGGTAGCAAGCGGATCAGAGGATAACTCATACTGATTAAAAGAACTCTCGGAGAAGCTCACGGAGTTACTAGCGGTTAAACGGAATGACTTGCTCACCTGGTGCTGATTTCCGGAACGGTACGGTAGATTTAGAAGATCAGAGGATAGCTCTCTCTGGTGGTTATTGTTCAGGAAGACTCACGGAACAATGATGATTTTGTCGCCAAAATCGTCGGTTTATATAGCGTTTTGTTAATTGATCCTGTTTGGTTAGGAATAAAATCGTCTTTCCTATGCTAAAGTATATGGAGCAATGGTAGAAAATGGAATCGGGATCACGGGTACGCGAATCTTGCTCCAATTAACAAAATACGGTGGCTCGCGGTGTTTAACCGTAGGATAAAAGTTCTTACGCGCGTGCGTTGCTCTATGCGTGAGTTATTCGCGGTTTACGGACAAAAAGGTCTGATTTCATCAAATCAGATCACATTTAGCTGCTTGTGACGAATCACTTCGTTACAATATTTTTACTATTCTGCTGTTAGGTCCACTTATAAAGTATTTCTATAACATTGATGTTATTTTATAATTATTCTCAACTAAATGTAAGTCTTATTGTTATATTTGTGTGTCTTTTAATTTGTATTTTATATTTATTGTATTATAGCGTCCTGAAGAAGGAAGGAGGAAGGAATATTTCCGAAAGCTTGACTATTTAAAAAGAGCGTTTTAATTTTTTGCCCAAACGACTGCTATACCTGTTATAAAAATATCCTATATATATATATATATATATATATATATATATATATATATATATATATATATATATTTTTTTTCAGTAATAAAATTGACCCGTTTACTGACGTTAATGAAATAAATACAACAAAGTCAAACAGTTTGGTGACGCGGGGGAATCCGTAGCCCGATTGACAACTATACGACGCACGGTTGGCCAACGATGGACGTAGGCGAGTTACATCCAGATGGTCGGGTTACAAACTGTCCGCGACAAAAAAAATCAATCTTACAAACAAATATATTATTAGTTTTGGGGGTAGAGTATAATAATAGTGGAAAAGAAAATTATTATTTTTAGTATGACAAAGTAATAGTAAAATAACTACGAAAATAATTTGCTCCAAGACAATCTTGGTATCAATAACAATGCCAAACTTCAATCGATGTTTTCAGTGCAGCAGGTGTTACAAAATATATATACATAAAATTTAGAACACTTAGCCAAAGATCCTGTGGCGGCTGGTACCAGGGATGTTGGAGTTGGGCAGTGGTCGACCGGATTGCAGGGTAGACCGTGGCGGGCGAACGGCAACATACCGGTGAAGATGTCCAAAAAGATGACTTTCGGAAGCAAACAAATGGATCCTCCGTAGAGACAGATTCCTTCTAACATCAAAATGTCCTCAACGAAACACGTTGGATTCGCGAGACACCACACAAAACTATCGAACCGAGTCACAATTTTATTCCGGTGCTAAATAACATCTGCGAACAGCGTAACCACTCAGGGTTGTAGGATAGCTATCGGAAAAACTTATTCACTTCCACGTGTAACAAAATATGATATTGCACGCCGCGACAACAACTGTCTTTTTCTATGACCACCGAATCAATGAATCAAAAACGGAAATTTATTAATTACCCAAATCCTTCCCAGAATCTATCGCCGGAAGAAAGGTCGAAACAACGTGACGAGAGAGGAGATACATTTTTGAAATGACATAGGGGCAATTAGGATTAGGAAACTCCGAAAAAATAAGTAAACAAGGAATGCAAAATCTACCATGTATTTAATATGGAAAATAAATATCCTTACTTTGAATTTAAATTAATTTTAAATATTATTGTCGAAAATCAAACAACCAAAATGATGCTGCAGTGTGAACAAAGCTTTACTAAGCGATTCGCGCTACCTGCAAGCTAACGACAAAACAATAAACTGTTTTTAATTAACAAACATCAACAAATTGAACATCTACAAGGATCAAGAAAACTAAATTTAGAAACCAAAATGATGAAATTGAATCAATGAATTCAAACGATGAAGGTAACAAGGTAAGTAATAATAATAATAATAATAATCTTTATTGTCAATTAAGCAACTACAGAGATGCAGAGACATTGTCAAGAGATAGTAATTTCAAACAGTTACAAAATATTCTTGTAGGTTGTAATAACATTTGGAAAGTAGAAAATCTTTAAAAGTAATTTTGAAACAATTTATGTTTGAAATATTTCTAATTTCAGCTGATAGAGCATTATACACTTTTGTAGCACTGTAGTAAGTACCTTTTTCATACAAACAAGACTTATGATTAGGTATATTTAAATTATTGCGATTTCTTGTTATCATATTAGAGAAGACATCTTTATTGAATATAAACAGAGAAAGGTTATTTTTAACAAAGATAGCTAACTCATATATGTATAATGATGGTACCGTTAATATTTTATATTCAATAAATATGCTTTTACAGTGTGTTCGACTTGACACTTTCGCAATACATCTAATAATGCGTTTTTGTAAAACAAAAATTTTTTGTTCGTGGCGACAGTTGCCCCAGAAAATAATTGAATACCTTAGCCTACTGTGGACATGAGCAAAATAGTAAGTTTTTAAGGTGCTTACATTAACAGAATTACTTAACTTAGAAATGAAGAAATAAATTTTGGATAGAATACAGCATATAGATTTATTCTCATACCACACTAAAGGGCTAATAGGCAAGTTAGTTCTTGATTTGAACATTAATAAAGTTGTCTTATTGACATTGAGAAATAGTTGGTTGGTTTTACACCAGGTTGCCATGGCCAACACTGCTTCAGAAGCTATGGTAGAAAATTGTTCAATAGTTTGAGCACTGATAATGTAGGAAGTATCATCAGCGAACTGACAAAGCACATCGCATTGAATGTGTTTTTCAAGATCATTCACAAAGAGAGAAACAGAACAGGTCCTAAGATAGATCCCTGCGGGACACCGAGATTGACATCTGTTAAGCTTGATTTGCAATAATATCCCAAATCATGTTTAAGGGCCACAAATTGTTTTCTGTCTGATAAATAGGATGAGAACCAATTATGAGTTACTCCTCTTATACCACTGGCTTCAAGTTTGTCAAGAAGTATGTCATGATTTATTGAATCAAAAGCTTTGCTCAGATCAAAATAAATTGATCCTACTATTTGTTTTTTATCAATGCAGTTTACTACATGTGAGATTGAACTGTATACCGCATCCGTTGTGCATTTTTTTGGTAAAAAGCCGTACTGATTTTTAGATATAATATTATATTTATGTAAGAATGACATTAGTCTATCGTATATGAATTTTTCTATAACTTTGCTAAAAACCGAAAGCAGTGATATTGGACGATAGTTGTTAATGTCCTCATGAGAACCTTTTTTATAGATAGGAATTACTTTCCCAGTTTTGAGTTTATTAGGAAAAATGCCATGATGTAATGAAGAGTTAAGGGCGCACTGCACTTGTAAATTGTGCTTGAAAAATAGGATTCGTATTTACCATTTTATGAAAAAACTGGAACTCTTAGAAGTGTAATTTAAACTTTATTAGTTAGTATATATTTTAATCTATGGTACCCGTGAAAAAAAAATTGATTTTTGATTTTAATTTAGTATTTAAAATGCATTCAAAATTTCATTTTTTGCATATTTTAGGTAAGGAAAAATGCAGCTCCTAATGACTAAATTATAGAACTGAAACACGGGAAACAAAGATTACAACTTTATGTACAAATACAACATATAAAATTGTATAATAAATTAGTTTTGATAGGTGTAATATAGCAAATAGTAAACATTTAAATTCACAAAAATCATAGCGGTGCAGTGCTGCCATGACGCACATATTGTAAACTATTTCAATTCGGCATTATAGAACAGTGGACCATACAATATATTCGACAGTGGCGTGATTTCAGCAATATTTTTGGATAGTAGAAAAATTTAAACTTTATCGCCTCTTTTACTTCACAGACTCTTATATCAAACTTGAATTACAAACCTAAAATACAAACTAATTATTATATAATACTATTGGTGAATTTATTTATTATTTACCTTTGATAATAATTTATCGGATTTAATGCAGATTACATGCAAAATACGTATAAGAATAAATAAAAAATTATAACCAAATTTGACAGTTTGCCAGTATATATTTATGTTTTTAATTATTAATTTAATGATTTCAGAAAATATATAGTGTATACCACGGCACTAAAGTATTTTTTATTACTCACAAGGGTTATTCTCCTTGGCTGTTGCCTCTGATAATAAATTCTATATTCGTAATAAAAAATTATACTTTAGTGCCTTGATATACAAACAATTATTGCACCTACTTGTAACATTAATTACATAGCCAGTAATTCAGGTTTGCGAACAAATGAACTTAGTATTTAGCATACGTAGATACATTTCTTCAAGAAAACTGTTACCTTCTTTTCGTACTACATTAATAATTTTGTTAATATCGATGAAAAGGTCACGCTCAATAGTTAATAGAGCTAATATAGACAATATTTCTTGCCCAGTATTATTTCTGTAATAAGACTCTAATCGTCTAATCCATGCAAACTTGAAAACAAGCGTTCACATTTTTTACCGGGTAGTGATCAAAGTTATTTTGGATGTTAAGTGAAATGTAATAAAGTTTTAGTAAAATTGTAATAGGGGTTGGGGAAGGGCAACAGCTGTGACATCCTCTCTGTGCTAAGTATGAGAAAACCAAAAGCACATCCAACAGTTTATAAGTATACACCTAATGACCTGTAGTGCAATAAAGACAAAATTGTGAAATTTACAAAGTGACTTTTACTATTACTTGTTGGGCTGTACTTGATTGTTGACTGTCAACATGGATGAAAAAAAAAACTACCGATTTGGTACGAAAAGTCGAATGTTTGCAAGTGCTAAACGCAAACCGCACAATAGTAATATCAGTAAATATAATAAAAGGTAAAAAATAATTTCAAATTACTGTTCTTTAATACTTTAATACAGAATAAAATACTTTGTTTATATTTCTAGAACTAATCAACAACAGATTGAAAGTACAAGTACACATGATCCTAATGTAATTCAATACAATGAATGTACGCAAATGAAAAATGAAAAAAGTAATGCTTATACAAAATCTAACGATGATAATATTCAATTAAGTACTCATTAATTATGTGAAAATGATATTAATTTAAATTCAATTACACATAAAATACATGATACTAATATTCTTGATGAAAATGCAACAGAAGTAAATGAATTATCTTCATCAATGTAAGTTTTTGTAAACTAAAGATACGCTATAATATTTGTTCCTATTGTAATTATTTTGATTTTTCATAGAATGAATCCGGAAGACACTAATGAAAAATATATTACATGGAAGGAGAATAGTTGACATGAACCTGGTTTTTAACACAATAAAAGAATTTAAACATTGTGGTTTATTTTCGTGTTCTAAACAAAATATAGAAATTGTAAATGAACAGCGAGTGGGTTTAGTGAGCAAATTTTTTATGAAGTGTAATATGTGCAAAAGTGAAAAAATTATGTACACAGACAATGAAAATGAAAATAATTTTGATACAAATAAGGCAGCAGTATTAGGAACTGTATCTACTGGAAATGGTTACGCTCAATTAGATGAATTTCTTGCCGTATGTGATATACCCTCTTTGACTCAACATACCTATATTAGGCATGAAGAAGAAATCGGCACCTACATTCGTGACGCAGCTTCAAAAATAATTGAAACAGCAGGAAAAGAAAAATATAATTTAGCTGTGGAATCAGGAAATGTCGATTCAAATGGAACACCGTTGATAACTGTTATAGCTGATGGAGCTTGGTGCAAGCGTTCGTATAAAACTAATTACGACGCAGCATCAGGGGTGGTAAGTAAATAATAATTATAGCTTGTACATCTCTAATTGGGCTAGTATCTGTGTTGCAAGGGTCAGTCAATTTGATTTCTGGGGGTAAAAGTGTGAAAATAATAAGATCGTATTTCAGTTTTTCTGATCTTATTTTCTATATTAGTACAGAACTTTGATTGTAAATATTTGTCTGCTGTACAAATATTTACAACAAGTTATTAAAAGATAATAAATATACGAAGTGGTACATACAAAATACAATAATTATTCCTATCTGTTTCATAGTTTATCATAAATATATATTTATATACGGTTTTACAAGTTAATACACGTAAGAGTATCTTAAATAAGTAGTAAACAATACAGAGAAACAATTAAATATCAATTTGATGTAAGTGCTTAAATTATTGCACATTGATTAAATTATACATAATCCGACTCAGGCGATCTAATGGATCAACCACCTGCTGTGAAAAGCCATTGCTCTCATTACCAACTCAGGTATTAGCCCAATTATAGATGTACAAGCTATATACTTATACTTATACAAATTATAGTAAATGTAAAGTTTCTTTTGTTAATTACAGGGAGTGATAATTGGCCAACGTACCGGTAAAATATTATATTTGGGAATAATAAATAAATATTGCTGCGTTTGTGCCCGCTCAAAAAATAGACACGAAGAACCTCCTTCCCATACATGTTTTAAAAATTGGAATAAAACATCTACGTCCATGGAAGCAGACATAATTGTAAAAGGATTTCGGCAGAGTATGACAATGCATGGATTAATCTATGAATCATTAATTGGCGATGGAGATAGTAGTGTCACAACTAAATTATTGCAAACAAGACCTTATGGAACGAAAATTGTTCGCAAACTTGAGTGTAGCAATCACTTGCTAAGAAATATATGTAACAAACTAAAAGATTTGACACAGAAGAGAACTTGTAATGCCCTTAGAGCAGTAGATTTTAAACAGCGTAATCAATTAAATAATTCTCTTAGACGATTCAGAATGGCTGTACAGTGCGCAGTAAAATATTATAGAAATTTATCTAATACCATTACACATAAAGAAAAAATAAAAAAATTAAAACAAGATATATTGAATAGTGTTGCGCATATATTTGGTTCACATGATTCTTACGACTCATATTTTTGTAGTGGATCTAAACCAGGCGAATATAATTGGTTACCAGAAATGAAAAAAAGTGGACTATTTGATGATATTATTTTAATTATTAGTCGTGTAGCTCGTAATGCTGATAGTTTTATTCTTAATATGAATACAAATACTGCTGAGCGATACAATTCTGTTCTTGCGAAATTTGTAGGAGGGAAAAGAGTAAATTATTCCAGTAAAGGGTCTTGTGATCTTCGATGCCATGCAGCGGCTCTTTCATATAATATTAGCTCATATCAGTATCCACGACATATTAATAATAATAATAATAATAATAATCATTTATTTTGTTAGAAGCATAGAAGCTTGTACAAAAGAGTGTAAGTGGTCACATTTACATTATATATTTATATACTTAAATCTAATGTAGTAAACTTACTTATACCGAGAAATTTTAATTTTATTTAACATTAGTTTTTTTTTTTTAATGTAATTTATTCACCTAACGCAAAAGCGCGCAATTTAATTGCATTTAACATAAAAAAATATATATTTTTAATTATATTAATGTCCTTTCCAGTTAGTAATATTTCACAGTAATTGTCCTTATTAATGATGGGTAAGTTTCCTATGTAGTGTTGTCTCACCGGGTGTAGTATTGGGCAGGTCACTATGAAGTGGTACAGGTCATCTTCTGCATGAGTGTTACATATGGGGCAGATATTTAAGGCACTAAATTTATATTCACTACCATGATAGTATAGGACTGTTTCACTTGTGTTCGCCACTCTGATTTGTGAGAAAAGTCTTATTATTTTATAGTCGTGATTGTATATCTTGTTTCGCGTTTCATTGTTTATTTGTATATGTTTATACACGGTCGAATACGAGGAATTGTTTATTCTGTCCGTATCTATATTGTAGAGGTAACACCTGTAAGTCCATATAATGTAGTCCATATTTCTTTTCAGTTTACCCGCACTTTGGTTTAACCATATATTTTTAAAATTAAGTTTATTTAGTAGAATTATCAATTTACTGCACCAATTGTATTTATTTAGTTGTTCGTTTGCGTCCAAAGTTTTAATTTTATTATAGCACATTTTCGGGTATTGTGAGTCACTCATGTTAAGGAGCTGCAGCCACCATTTAAGTGTTTGTTTTAATATGTTTACCGCAAGATTGCATACGCCTGTTTCCCTCCGTATTATGTAATTAGGTGTACTCCTTGGCCAGTTAAATAGCTTCTTAAAATAGTTTGTTTGTACTTTTTCTAATTCTTCTTCGTGTTGTAAGCCCCATATTTCGCTAGCGTATAATGCTGTTGGCACGGTAATTGTATTGTACAGTTTTAGTCGTGTTTCCCAGTTATCTGTTTTTGATATGATCATTATTCTTCTGATGTTCGCAGAGGCAACATTTGCTTTACTTATTCTTTCCTTGCAGGTCTTGTTATGTAATCCTGAGGGGACAAAATTCATTCCCAAATAGGTGTATTCCTTTACCGTTTCGATGTTTTCTCCTTGGCATTTATATTTTATTCTTTGTCTTGGTGTCCTCCCTCTGTGGAATAGTAGAATTTTTGTTTTGTTTGTATTTATTTTTAAATCGTTGTTTTGTGCGTACCGTTCGAGGGTATTTAATTTTTGTTGTACCTCTACTTGTGAATTTGCTAATATCACTATATCATCGGCATATAGTAAAGTCAGTATG
Source organism: Poecilus cupreus (assembly GCA_963942605.1). Taxonomy (NCBI): domain Eukaryota; kingdom Metazoa; phylum Arthropoda; class Insecta; order Coleoptera; family Carabidae; genus Poecilus; species Poecilus cupreus. The sequence continues at coordinate 32,434,463 of OZ012713.1, forward strand.
TCGTTTGTACTATTTAACGGTATTCCGAAATGTCCTTTTTCTCTCAAGTAATTATCGAAGTCGTTTATAAAAAGTGTGAATAGTATTGGGCTCAGTGAATCTCCTTGGAGTACTCCTGTGTTTATTTCGATTTTGTTGGAGACTTCGCTTTCCACGCTAATCTGGATGGTCGCTTGAGAGTAAATATTCTGTATTATTCTTATAATTTTGGTACTAATTCCTGATTGATATAGTTTTGTCCACAGTTTTTCTTGATTTACGCTATCGAAGGCTTTGGACATGTCTACGAAAATGGCGTACATTTTTTTCTTGTTATGAATACTTAGTTGTGCCAGGCAATTTAATGTAAATATATGGTGTATGACAGACCTGTTTCTTCTAAACCCGGCTTGTGTTTCCGTTAGTATATTCATATTTTCTACCCAGTTTGAAATTCTGTTCGATAGTATTTTTGTATAGGCTTTTATTATCGTATTTAGAAGTGCAATGCCACGATAGTTTTCTGGATTTAATTTGTCTCCTTTCTTGTGGAGCATTGTCATTTTTGCATTGGCAAGAGTTGAAGGGATGTCTTCATTATTGAACCATGTGTTTATCATATTAGTTATATAATTGATTCCTTTTTCTGGAAGATATTTTAAGAACTCATTTGTTGTTCCATCTGGTCCAGGGCTTTTATTATTTTTCAATGTCCTTAATGCTCTTGTTATTTCCAGTTCTGTAATTTTTGAGTCTTGATAATAGTGGTAAGTGTCATAGAATTGGGTTGTCTGCACTCTGGTACGAGTAAACATATTTGTATAGTACTTTGTTAAATCGGATATGTTTATTTCAATGTTGTTTGTTTCCCTTTTCTTTAATTGTTGTACTGTTTTCCAGAAATTTGTTGGGTTTTTTATATCATGTATGTTGTTTTTTAATTTTTGTTTGTATTGATTTTTACTTTGTTTTATAATATTTTTGTATTCTTTTTTGATTCTTGTATATTCTATTAGGTTTTGTTCCGTGTATCCTTTTTTTGTGCATACGCGTTGTGCTCTTCTAAGTTCCGTCTTTAATGTTTTACAATCTTTGTTATACCATTGTTTTTGCCATATGGCAGTTCTTTTATAATTTATTAAATTTGTCATGCGCAATGTTTGCGCCGTGCTCCAAATAGTGGTTATTAGGGAATCGTAAGTTATTTCGTTTGTATTTAGAAGTTCATTCATTTTTTGTTGATATTTTTCTAGTAACTCTGTGTTCCATTTTAACTTCGTTATTGTGGTACTGACTGTATGCGCTTGTGTACTTTTATTAATCAAATGTGGAAATTTAATTTGAATGGGGAAATGATCTGATAAGTGTATGTCATTTATAACTTCCATATCTTGAATATCACGTAAAGCTCTGTCATTTGCCCAAACAAGGTCTATGATACTTTTATTTTTCCCGCTTATATATGTAAGACTAGCTATTTTATCGCATTCTGATCTTCCATTTAATACGAAAAATCCCTCAGCTTCTAGCATTTCTGTTAGTTTTTTGCCTTTGCTATTTAATGCTGTATCTGTGGTTTGGCGTATATGATTGAAGTTGGTATTGTAAAAAAAGATTTTTTCACTCTGTGGCGGAACTTTCTTAGTGTTCCTATTCTTGAATTGAAATCTCCTACTAGAATAATGCTTTTATTTACGTAATGTTCATTTAATTCTTTTATTATATTTTGTAATTGTTCTATTAATGTGTCAAATTCGTATTTTTGGGATAAGTAACAGAATATGAGAATAAAGCTTTCAGTGGTGTTTTCACGTTTGAAGTTTGTACAGATCCAGTGCGGTGTAATTTCTATTATGTTTGCTTGTAAATGTTCCTTGTAAAAAATTAATAGACCACCACTCGCTCGTCCCTTGCTTGCTGATTTTATAGCTTTAGATTCAATAAATTGATAGTTACTTAGGTCTTGTGGAATGGTTTTTAAATTATTTTGCAGCCAAGTTTCGCTTAAGCATATTATGTCATTTTCTATTATTGTGTTCTTTTCTTCCATATCTAGATTGAAAATATTATTAAACCCTTGCATATTCCATGAGATGATAGTTTTGCATGTTGGTGTTTTATCAGCTAGCTTTGTTCTGTCTTCGTTTTGTCTGTTAAGTTTTTTGACGACATATTATTAAAACCATATCTGGCCATAGTCCTGGTACTTATGCAAAAAAATATATGCACAAAAAATCATTAGCTCATATATGGCACAAATCCATAAGAAGTCTCTTTCCCGAAAAATATCAAAAAAATATTGCAAGTGCACAGGCAGATGTAGATTACGGCGTTCCAGTTGATATATATCAAGAAATGACCAAAGAAGAATACGTTACGCAAAGTCAAGAATTTTTAACTAATTTAAAGAAAAGCGGTGAAGAAATACATAGAATTCAATTAAGTACTATTGGTCAAAGTAGTAATTCTGAATGGCTGGAGGAGCGTTCAAAACGACTTACAGCATCATTTTTTGGACGAATCTGTAAAATGCGCCATACAACAAATTGTCACAATATTGTAAAAGAGTTGTTGTACACCAAATTTACAGGCAATGAAAACACGCGCTGGGGCCAGGAACATGAAATTTTAGCCAAGAAAAAATACGAAGAAATGTATAACATAAAAATTCAAGAATGCGGTCTTTTTATTGATGACGAACATCCATTTCTAGCTGCTTCTCCAGATGGTCTAATAGAAGATAACGGAATTGTGGAAATAAAATGTCCACCTTCCTGCAAATTACTTTAACCACGGCAGGCAATAGAAATAATAAACTGAATTGTGGAACTAATTGACAATAAAATGAAGTTAAAAAAAATCATAATTATTTTTATCAGGTGCAAGGTCAACTCTATATTTCTAAAAAAAAAAATATTGTGTTTTTGTTATATGGACACCATTAAGAACGAGGACTTCTGGAAAAATAAAATGTTTCCAGTATTAAATACATCTTATCACAAATGTTTACTGCCTGAGATCATAGACCCTAGATTTACAAAAAATATGCCAATAAGAGATTTACGCTTTGATTAAGTGATACATAATTTGTGTTGTAAATGAATTCAATGTGTGTAATATTATTTTAATGCAAATTTTTATTTTGTGTGACTATGTATTTTTATATGTATTTCCATAATTTGTGTTGTAAATGAATTCAATGTGTGTAATATTAATTTTTATGCTAATTTTTATTTTGTCTGACTATGTATTTTTATATGTATTATTGAGATGTTTAATTATACATTTCCACAACAAGTTCAAGATGTATTTTACGCTTTATGTAATAAATTGATTGTTTGTCTTATAAATTATGTTAAATATTTTGTTTATTTTGTGAATGTTTATTTTATAAAATGAACAATGCAAACATTAACTATTATAGAGCTTTTAAAATGTGCGAATTGAAACAGTGACAACTATATACCATTACCAAAATTCTAAACGGTACAAAACACTGCCTACTGGCTAAGTTTCAGCGGAGCGTATTTGAAATATGTTTTGCATGGTCCACTGTATTGGCTTGCTACCTCTGACGTTACTTCTCCCCGCATAAACAGACTTACACAGAGAAAGTTCCGCCACTGAAGTGTGGAAACGTAAGGGGAGTAGCACAGAAGTAAAATTCAAATTGGCTGCAGTGCGCCCTTAATAATGTCACATAAGGGATGAATTATATAAGGAGCGGCTGTGCGCAGTAGAGAACAGAGAACCTCGTCCTGACCTGCAGAGGACTTATTTGTAACTTGGTGTATGACAGACATAACTTCATGCACATCAGTAGGAGTGACAAAAAAATTGTTCATAGAACAATAATTGATTTGGGACTGGCTACCGGCTACAGTACAGCTACTGGAGGAGTACTTAGGGCTGAAATGTGTATTAAAAAGTTCCGCTAACTTGATAGGGTCTGATATAGGTATACCATTTTTATCCTTTACGCATATCTTACTTGAGTGTGAGTTGCCTCGAGATTCCGATTTAATGATTTTCCAGGCAGCTTTAGATTTGTTATTTGCTGATAAGATATAGTTGTCGTTGTATTCCTTTTTGCAATTTCGTATGAGAGTACGGAAGTTAGCTTTCTTAGTTTTATAATGATTATAGTACAACTCTAATTTTTAAATAAAAATAAAATAATTAAGCTATAGCAAGTTATTTCTGTTTTTAGGTTATTGTGGAAGGAAAACATAAGAAAAAGGACAAACTAAGATAAAAGTCTAACATGAACAAAATTAGAACGTAACAGCTGTCAAATAAATACAACTGGAAATGCATATATGCCAATAGAGCCAATATGCATAAGAAACGAGGGAGCTAGAAGAGAAATAATAGCAGGGTTCAGCAAAAATATTGTGGAAATAGAAACAAACACGAAAAATAAAATTGGATAACGAAATCTGGAGAATTGTACCAATATACAACAATAATAGGTTGTATGCTTTACTCAAAGAAATAAATGAAAATGTATCAGATACTGAAGAACACAACTTAATTCTAGCGGGATATCAACACCCTTGATATCAAACGACTTGTATATGAACCCAATGTCGCATACCCTAACAATAACTATATAAAGAATTATGAAAAACACCCGGACATAGTGATATTGTTAAACTGTAGTACTCGATGCAAAACTGAAAGCTCAATGCGAGTAATATTTCTACAACAGCCTGGACTTTGATACACAAGTGTTCTGACAGACTGCGAAAAAAATAAATTGTAATGAGTTGATAATTGAATATGAAATAATCAAGAATCAAAATTATGTTTTATATTATTTAAAAGATTATAAATAAATTTTATTTTTCATAATAAGCTTCTCGTTCAGTGCAGGCTACTTTCCTGATTTATTAAAAAAGCGATAATAATATCAATTAAAAAAGGTAGAACGAACTGTTTCATTTAATTAGCATATTCTGTACAAACTTTTTTAGAAATAAATTTATTAAACTATTTTAATGCTCGCGTCGTACATTATAACTACTTCCAATTCTAGTAGCGCTACGTATAATTTCCGTAAAGCTAACTACCATTTATTACACAAACTATTGTCGGAAGTCAATTACAATTTTCTACAGCAATATTCTGATGTTGAATCCGCATTCGCAAAACTTTATATTACTTTGTGAGAAATTATGAACAAATGTATTCCATGCAAAGGTAATCTTTAAAATGTCCACCATGGTTTAACAGCAATATTATTAAAAAAATTACGCTAAAAGAACACTAGTTACAGCAGTACAAAACTCTCAACTTAAAACCTTATTTAAACGAATTAGAAAAACTTCGTTCTCTTATTAAGAAATAAAAATAATAATACGTTGGAATATAAGAAATACATAAATAATATTGAATGTTCCTTATCCACAGATTCTAACACATGGTCATCAAAAATTGTAATTCACGTATTCCGCGTAATATGCATGTGAATTTAAAGTGCAGATCGTTTCCAAACATTTCTTCTGATAATGGATAGTCGGTAATTGGAAAATGGGACGAAATAAAATTACTTCATTTGATTAACGTTTCGACTTATGTTAAAGTCATCCTCAGAATCTAGTATAATATATCAATTAGTTGTAATGTAAGTCAAGGATGTTACAAAAATTACAATAAATAATATAGGTTCGCATGGTTCAACAAAGATCAGCGTATGTTAGCATTGGTCAGCTATTTCCCTTTTCAATCTATTATACTTAAAATGAGTTAAAATTGTAAAATAACACAACATTGTATTAATCTGTATAATGTAGCATAAATATCTTTGTTGTTCGTTATAAGATTATGGATATTAATTGGCAACCGTCAGCAGTCAGCGTTGGTCAGCTTTTAATTCTTACCCCACTGTATGAAAACAAAAAAAAGCATAGAAGAAGAGGCAAACGAGACGTGAGGAATATTAAAGGCACACAAAAGAAATGTGTACTGGGGGATATCGAATATAGAGTAACTTGTATAACGTACCTACTGCTCGATGTGGTCAAAATAATAGGATCCTCACGCAGATGAAGCTGCCGGCTTCTCAGTGGAGAAGGGGGGGTGTTTCATAAAAAGGGCGCCAGGTAGTCTCTTCGCTTGCCTTACCTTCTAGACTACCATACCACGGAAACTGGTCTATATATCTTACAAAAAACACGGGCAGGGATGCGAGTGCTAAATTACGTAACAATTAAATGCAGATGTTTTTAACAATTTGGTTTATTAACCGCATAGATAAAACAAAATAATAATTGAACGTTGCGACAGAAACGCGGATGTTTACGATGCCTATACCAACAAATTAACTATAATATTGATCCCGCGATAAATTCCATTCACCCTGGCACCTCAACCCAGGACCTGGTTACCTACAAGGGACCTAACACGTCGCGATTGGGCTGCAAACTTAAGAAAATATTGCCGGGAATCGGTAATGCAGAACAAAATTGAAACACGGACAGGCGCACTGATGAGTGAAAAAATAACAGTCAAAATTCAGAAAAAACATTAAAGGGCGTAAACAGTGAATATCCCTGTCAACAAGGAACAAACCAAAGAATAGAATATAAAACTAAGCTGGGTGCCAGAAGGCGCGCAAACAACACCATTCACGAAATAACTTTAACACAAAACTTTGCCACTATCTGCAACCCTTCGTCGTGGCCTCTACGGATGCCTGGACCTGGTGACGGGACAGGAGGGCGGTGTTAGTGACTCGAAAGGGCTGGAGGTGGTCGTCGAAATCCTCAGAAATGGGCGGTTGGATGGTCGAACGCGAAAAAAATCGTTTGAAAAAAAATCTGACTCCTATCTCCGGACTGGGTTCTTCAAGAAAACAGCGAACTCCGGACTTTGAAATTTTTCTTGGAAATAAAATTAACGAAGAATAAAATTATTTCCCAAAAGGGTGAACACTAGGTTTTCAAACTTTAATTACCGTAAAAAAATCGAAAACTCAATTTAACGGTCACAACCGCGTTCGTCAATTAACTCGTCTAGAACTCTCCTTTCCTTGTATAATTTCGCTTTTTTTAAAGTAAAAACGCATTGTAAGACAAGGAACGATAAGTAAAAAGAGGGAGACTGAATAGCGCCAAGGTTGAAGAAAGATTTGAATTGAAGAAGAATAGCGCCAAAACTGCAGAGATGCTAAAGAAAAGAGAAGAAGATTCCGCGAAAAGAGAGCGAGAAAGACAGAAGCAACAAGATTCCAACAACTACCTGTAATACCAACTGAATTTTACACTAGCAAAAGTTACTAGATCTTATAATTTATAAACATATGTCATGCTACTAACTGCAAATAGAATAAAAATGAAATTGCTCGTTGATTTATTATAGAATATTATTATGAATAACTACTAGTAAATAAGTAAAAGAAATTATGATTAACCATAATGAATAGATATTGATATTTCAGGTATTGAGGAAACAGACAAATCAAATCCTACAGAAAACACAAAAAAAGACGCAATAAAAATATAAACGTTACACTTGTCCAAACGAAAAAGAAGAATAGGCAAAATGATTGGCTTAAAATAGAAACTGTGAGTAATTCATAATATATCGAAAAATAAATAGAGATGTGAAAACAACTCCAGCGATAGCAAAAAATGAAGCATGGAATCTAAAATATAACGAAATAAACAATTTAAAAGGAAATACATGGCATTAAGAAGCATGGGACATCGTAAAATGTATGAGGAAAAACTTTCGTGAAAAAAGAAGAGTCCCTCTGCCTTGTATGAATGAATGAATGGGAAAATTATTATAAAATACTGTTGACGGAAGATAGAAACATATTTCAAACACATGAACAAATACACAACACTGACCTGATTGAAACAGTTGTGGATATAAATGTAAGTGTTGAGGATGTGGCTTTTATAGAATGATTTCACTGGACACAGTGTTACTTAAATTATTTATTAAATTCAAATCTATACAACAAGGTATTCTACTCAAGACTTGTGCGTGCGACTGCACTCGTTCGCTCGCCCTCGCCGTCTTGTACTGCTCACACGAAGCGGTGAGCGCTAACATTTCTCACCACTTCGCAGAGTGGGGGATGCCGGACCGGCTTCAGTTAAATTTATCTTTAACAGTATATGATTTACAATATGCAATATGTAATATGAAAAATGTATGATGATTCGGCCCAGGATGGACATCAGTTGAATTAATAAAATATGGACCAGTCCAACTATTGGAATCTTTAGCTTTAATTTTCAATCAGTGTCTTAGAGGAGATGCAGCGCCACAATAATGGAAAGAAGCACATATTACTTAGATAATAAATAAAAAAGACAGCAGAACCGAATACAAGAACTACCGTGCAATTGATAGACTATACGGCTTGGTGATTAAAAATGGAATAGAAAATGTGATGCATGAACTGGAAGCACAAAATGGTTTTCGCGCAGGTAGATCATGCATTCACAATACCTTCTGCGTGAAGCAATGGGAATGATCGACGATCATGTAGTGAAACTGTGGCGAAACCACTGCAAACTTTTTGCCGCGATTATGAAAATATCTTTGCACACTTAGCCTAGCGCAAGCTAGCGTAAACCATGAACTTTAGATAATCTGGGACGAATTTTGACATTTTGTCGTTTGTGTGATTCATCCAAGTAAAAATGCCGTTCTGCTGTGTATACAAAAATAAAATAAACCTGCACAAGTTTCTAAAATATGAAGTCAAAAAAAAAAAAAAACTTGTGGATTCAAGAATTAAACTTAGAGTTCATTTTTTTACTTTTTTACACAAATTTCCACAAATTAAACATTTTTTTACATTACCAAACAAACTATCTTCGTATCCTATCTGTCACGTCGCAGACATTTAAAATTTCAAATTTCAAATGATTCTGTCATGCGCAGTATGAATAGCATCAAGTTGCAGTGGTGCCGCCATCTGCAATTAGCTTTGCCCAATTTTTCCCATTAGCAGCAAAAAGGACAGCTTGCAATAAATCGTTACATCTAGTTTTTATGGATTTGCAGAAGGCATATGACAGTGTGCCATTAGTTAGGCTATACCAATCTCTAAAGATTGTGCAATTGATGTTCCACCAGCATGAGGCAAGAGAATTATAATACTTCATGCCGGCTGTGACCAAGGGTGGATAAATGGTGCGCGATTTTTAGCTGGCCATTAACGCTAAAAATTTGTGTTTAGATTATCATGACAACATGTGCGCTGATATTTTTGACACGTGGTTTTTTGATAATTTACTGCCGAATTTGCCGAAAAACAGCGTTATTGTTATGGATAATGCCAGTTACCATTCGCGGCAAAGCGCGAAAATTCCATCTAATTCCATGAAGAAGGCCGAGATTCAGGAATATTTAATTAACAGCGATCTATACTTCGAAGAATCATACAATAAAAAACAATAGTTAGAAGTTGTTGAAATTAAACCTCCTGCGAAACTTTAAGTGTGTGATAATTTAGCAAAACAATTTGGACACGATGTACTTAGATTCCCACCTTATTATTGTATATTTAATCCAATTGAATTAATTTGTGGGCAATTAAGATGCAATATAAGACGGAACACAACATCACCGACTGTAAGCGACGATGTTATCGAACTAATAATAAGTGAAATGAACAATATAACACCAGAAAATTGGGCTAACATTGTGCGTCATGTGATTCAGAAAATAATATTACCAAAGACTTTATTATAAATATTCAAGACTCAAGTGACGATAGTGAAATGGATCATGTTAGTGACCATGATATTGTCGAATAATTACATATATATATATATATATATATATATATATATATATATATATATATATATATATATATATATATATATATATATATACCTGTGATTGACGTGAAGGTGAAGGTCACAATTGTTAAGTATCAATAAATTCCCTCGAATCTCGAGAATTATTATACTAAAAACAACTAGTGGCAAGTAATTGTAACTGCGAAAGTGTTTAGATTTACCCAGAGTGTTATTTACACGGGAGATTGTGTCTCTAACTTGTAATTGTGAATTAAAAGTATAAAATAGTTGGTAAGTAAAAGTAAAAATTATTAACGGCTACCTGTCAGCTGTCTCTGTGTGCGGTGCGCGCGCAACAGAAAACAATAAACTCTGCAAACGACTGGACCAAACAAACAGCAACCAACATATCATTGAAGCGGTAACAAAAGCACCCAGCATAACAAGTAGGGTACGAGTGCTGCTGCACATAAAAACAATTGAATAGTAGAAATCGCGAACTCGTTGATAGGAATTTAGCCTCTGAGGAGTTGATCCGGGCCAGGTTCCTTACGCAATGAACGAGCAACCGTTAAGTTCCCAGTCGGAAAGTGATAAAGATACTGGAGATGAAGTTAAACGTAGAAGAGAGGAAGAAGAATTTATGGGGTTATTTGGAAAAAGTAAAAAACTGAGACGAACACCAGTTAAGAGTGGCAAAGATGCAAACGAAGAGCAACAGGAAAAAATGATTAAAATGATGCAAACTCTTATGACACGAAATGACGAAATGATGAATGAAATTAATCAAATGAGAAAGGAACAACAACGTAATTTTGATGAAATGAAGGAAATAAAGCAGGAAAACCAAAATATGAAGAAAGAATTGGAACATCTCAGTAAAAAAATAGAGCGTTTAGAAAAAGAGAAGAGAATGAATAACTTGGTGATAACTGGAAAAAAGATAGATAATATAGATGAAAAAATGCTCAAAGGTTCATTAGAAACTTTTATAAAAGATGAGTTACAATTGGAAATAAAATTACGCAGCGCGTGGAAAATAAGAGAAAGTAGATGTGTGATAGTAACCGAAACTATGACAGACAAAATAAACATACTAAAAGAAAAAAGCAAATTAAGGAAAACCAACTCGTCGATATATATAGACTCGGATCTAACACAAAAAGAGAGAGAGGTACAGGCACAGATTAGGAAAATAGCTCGTGAAGAAAGAAGCAAAAGAAACCAGGCTAAAATAGGATACAAGAAATTGATTGTAAATGGAAAAGAAATGAGATGGGATGATGAAAGTAATGATCTTAAACTTCCAAAAAACTAGTTACATACAACCGGGATGCTTATAAGGAAACGACACAGGCAAAAGAAGATGGATTGATGACTTATAAAGATCGCACAATAAATACTACGACAGTACTACACTCAAATAAAAGTATAAAGAAAGACAGAATTAGAAAATGGACAGCATGGAAAATAGGAACTTGGAATATAAGAAGTCTAAACGGCAAAGAGTATGAACTAATGGAGGAATTCGAAAGGGCAAACTTAGACTTCATGGCAGTCTGCGAAACAAAAAAGAAAGGCAGCGGAATAATGGAAATCAAAAATGGACACATACTGTTGTTCAGTGGTGTAAACCCTGACAGTAGTGCAAAAGAAGGAGTAGGACTAATAGTAGGGAAAGAATTTGTCCCTTACTTAAAGAAATGGGAATTTATATCGGAGAGAATTCTAAGAATAGATGTTGAATCAGAACTAATATCTAACACAACTATCATAGTAGTTTATGGTCCAGACGAAAATGAAAAAGCAGACCTAAAGGATAAGTTTTGGGAAGAACTAACAGACCAAATTGAAACCATAACAAATAGACTGTTAATTTTAGGAGACTTTAATAGCCGGGTAGGAAGGAGGAGGAAAAATGAAATAATAGACGTGATTGGCCCTCATGGAGAAAATCACCGAAACAACAACGGAAACAGACTACTAAATTTCTGCGTACAAAATAATCTAATAGTAGCAAATACATTTTACAAGCACAAAGATATACATAAGTACACGAGAGAAGTTAGAAGTAGAAATGAAAAGTCAGTAATCGACTACGTGCTTATAAACAAAGAATTCAGGAAAGAAATTTTAGACGTAAGAGTTAAAAGAGGAGCGGAAATAAATAGTGACCACTACTTGTTAAAAACGAAGCTACGAATCCAATCTATAACACAACCAATGCGAAATACAGACAAGAAGTTCAATAAATCTAAAGAAGTAATCAAAACATACAAGTTGCAAAATAAAGAAATTGCAGAAAAATATAAAAACATAGTGGAAGAGAAAATAGAACAAGACACAAGTAATTGGATAAATGAAAATACTGAGGACATATGGAAGAAATTTCGGGGTATAATTTTATCAGCAGCGAGAGAAGCATGCGGCGTGATAGTTATTGACAGAAACAAAAAACAAACCAAATGGTGGAACAATGACATAAAGGAAGAAGTGAAAAGTAAAAAGAAAAAATGGAAAAAGTATTTGAGTGATAAGTCGGAGGCAAGTTATACAGAATACAAACAACAACGAGCAAAAGTGAAACAAAAAATACAGGACGCCAAAAAACAGACATGGGAAGAATTCGGAAAGAAAATGGAGCAGGACAACAAATCTAACCAAAAGTTGTTCTACAAAGTACTAAAAAATTTAAGAAATCCTAAACAATATGAAATGAAACAAGTAAAGAATAAAGATGGCAGTATAATAACTGGGGATAAACAAATCATGGAAAGGTAGAAGGAACATTTCCAAGAGCTTCTACATAATGAAGACCAAGACAACAATTCCGAAAACGAAGATAACAATTACGGTACCCAAGGAGAACAAGATAATATAACTGCTGAAGAAGTAATAGGAGAAATAAAATCACTGAAACGAGGAAAATCAGCAGGACATGACGGAATAACACCAGAAATGCTGAAAAATATCGGCGAAAAAGGTATAGAAATGCTACTATGCATCTTTAAGAAAGCTTGGAAGGAAAGCAAAGTACCGGATGACTGGAAGGTAGGAATAATTGTACCGCTATACAAAAATAAAGGCGACAGCAGACAATGTACAAACTATAGAGGCATCACCTTACTCAGTATCGTAGCAAAAATATATGAAGCCATACTAGAAATCAGACTAAGAGACATTGTTGAAAATCAGCTCGAAGAGATCCAAAGTGGATTCAGGAAAGGTAGAAGCACGCAAGATCATATATTCACCTTAAAACAGATCATCGAAAAAACAAAAATGAAAGGAACAACTGCATATCTTGCCTTCTTGGACTTAGAAAAAGCATTTGACAGAGCCTCACAAAAGGTAATATGGGAGAGTTTAAAGAGAAGAGGAGTCAGTTTTAAACTCAGACAAGGAATCAAGAGTCTATATAACAACAAGAGAAATTATGTAAGGAAAAGCAATATGCAATCAGAAGAATTTACAATCAATGATGGCCTACGACAAGGAGGTGTGCTGAGTCCGCTACTATTCATAATCCTGATGGATGATGTAATCAAGAAAACTAAGGATAGAGTAAAACCACTACAGATTGGATATCGCTACTTAAAACCAACCGTGCTGGCTACATGTGCACTTGCTGACGACGTAACAATCTGCGCAGCGTCAGAACAGGACCTCCAAAACAATCTGAACATATGGGAGCAAGAACTGTCACTAAGAAGGATGATTATAAACGTTAAAAAGTCCAAGATCATGGTTATCGGAAATGACACCAAGGAAACTAACATAACACTGAAGGGTGCAAAATTAGAACAAGTAGATACGTTTAAGTACCTTGGGGTAATATTACAAAATGATGGAAAAATGGAACATGAAATAGAAGAAAGAATAGTAAATGCCTCGAGAATGTACTACGCGATAACAAAAACATTTATAGGGAAGAAAGAAATATCTAATAAAACTAAAATCACAATATACAAAACACTATATAGGCCAATACTTATATACGGTAGTGAGAGCTGGGTACTTACGGAAAGACAAAAAAGTAGACTGCAGGCAATGGAAATGAAATACCTAAGACGAGTGAAAAGCATAACCAGCAGAGACCGCATACGAAATGAAGAAGTTCGCAAAGAACTCAATGTAGAGGCACTGCATACAACCCTTGAAACTCAGCGACTTAAATGGTTTGGACATCTAAACAGAATGGAACAGCGCCGACCAGTAAAGGCAATATGGGAGACCAAAGTGCAAAAGAAGAAAAAAAGAGGAAGACCCAAGAAAACGTGGAACGATGAAATAATGCAAACATTAAAACAAAGAAAAGTAGCATGGGATGAAGCCAAGAAGATGTCAAAAAACAAAAAGAATGGACAAAATTCGTATATCCAATATAATGAAATGAAATGAAATGTAATGTAACGCTATTAAATGAATTGTAAAAATAGTTTGTACCTTACACCTACGGGTAGAAAGGTTTTTGATTATATATATATATATATATATATATATATATATATATATATATATATATATATATGTATATATATATATATATATATATATATATATATATACAGGGTGTTCAATTTAAGTGTGCCACCATTGCTATCTCGAGAACTATAAGAGCTACGAGGTCGGTTAAATTAGTAAACAATTTCTATATTATAAGACAATTAAAATGAGAGAAACAAGAATTTTTTTAGACCAGTGGTTCTCAAAATGCGGGGTGCAACTTTCTTATTTTAAATGGCAACCTATATTTTTTATTTGCTTATCCGATTCAGTATTTTTTTCTGAATTCAATGATATTCACATATAATGACCAAATAATACAAAATATTTGAGAAAAATGCAAATTTAGAAATGTATCATTTGGCTATACATATGGCTATACAAAGTTTGCCATGGAAGAAAACAAATAAATCAAACAATTATTAATATCAGTTTTTTTGAAGTGTACTTCTGTGTTTCTGTATTGTAACAACAAAATGAATAATTATTCTCATAATTCCAGTTTTTGCAATTATTTCCGCATGTGATTTATTGGTTTTCTTCCATGGCAATCTTTGTATGGGCATATTTAAATAAAAATGATATATTTCTAATTTTGCATTTTTCTCAAATATTTTGTATTATTTGGTCATTACACGTGGATATCGTTGAATTTAGAAAAAAATACTGAATCGAATAAGCAAATAAAAAAAATAGGTTGCCATTTAAAATAAGAAAGTTGCACCCCATATTTTGAGAACCACTGGTTTAAAAAAATATTTTTTAAGCTCATTAAAATTGTCTTTTAAAATAGAAATTGTTTGCTAATTTAACCAACCTTGTAGCTCTTATAGTTCTTGAGATAGCAATGGTGTCACACTTAAATTGAACATCCTGTATATACCGGGTGGAACATCATACCTGTGTACAAAAAACAGTTTTTCCGTGCGCATTGCTCCCCAAATTATTTTAGGCAAAAATGCTTTAAATACATGTTGTAGAGCATAAAATTCTGCATCTAAATCAATAAACAGAATTACTTTTGCATGCTTTGTAACGACAGAAATTAAATATGAAAACATTGAAAATTACGTTGAAAATATCAAATAGCCGTGGAATTGAAACAAAAATAAATAAATGCTTATCGTTTTTCAGTCTATTTGATATTTTACCCGTCAAATTAATCATTCATCTGTCAAATGTCAAGCACTTATTTATTTTTGTTTCAATTCCATGGCTATTTGATATTTTCAATATAATTTTCAATGTTTTCATATTTAATTTCTGTCGTTACAAAGCAAGTAAAAGTAATTCGGTTTATTGATTTAAATGCAGAATTTTATGCTCTACAACACGTATTTGAAGTATTTTTACCTAAAATAATTTGGGGAGCAATGCGCACGGAAAAACTGTTTTTGTACACAGGTATAATTTCTAAAATTATTAATTTCATTAACAATTTTTTTTTTGCAAAAAGATAAATATAACATTTTAGTTTGGTGTAGTGCATCAAAACTATTTTTTAATATCATTTGTATTTTAATGAGTTCTTTTAAGGAAAAATATGTTTACACTCATACATATATGATGAATACATCACTTACTTGAACGTGTAACACAGTTTAATGGTCTTGGAATTATATTTGATGCTAAATTAACATTTAACATACACATTGAGACTACTGTTAAAGATGAATGATTTTACAGGTCTACAATTCAGAAAACAAATCAAACAAAGTTTCTCTCGTACTTTTTTAGGTGGTAGTAAACATTGTATCGAACTTTCATTCAATTTGAAAATGGTCTTTTTTGCCTATTTGGCCTGGAATGACCCAATGCAAAAAAATCTGATGTGTCCAACACATAACCTCCTGCCCAATACTAATCTTAAACGGTACAAAATAGTATTTGCTGATAGAGGAACATACCTTCTTATTTCTTTATTTTCTATTTATATTTGAGAATTTTAATTTTCTTTCGTATATTTATTTAATTTTGTGACGAAACGTCTTCGTCACTCGCAGTTTAGACTCTGCCGATGATTGCGGAGACGTCCGAAATCACCGACAAATCATAAACTGCTCTCGTTTCAACAGAAATGAGAGCAACCCCAGTTTCTTGGTAATAACTCCGGCTGTACGCAACCGATTGACATAAAATTATACTTTCCTAGCAGCAGAATTACCGGGCTAGCAAATTGATGCTAGTATGGACTTCGTAAGGGCATAAGAAACCCTTTAACCAAAATACTGTAAGTTAACCCTATGTAAAAATATAGTAGCGACCACGGACAACCCGCTCGAACATTGATAACAGTTTTCAACCCGATTAATTAACTTTTTTGTATATAAGCCGAGGGCCCGCGCACCGAAAGACAGTAGTAGTTTTACCTCATCTAATGAGAGAACCACGCAAGCAGCACATTGAGAAGAAGCCGTCCAAAATTCACCAGGGTAAGAGATACCATCTTTGTTTCCCGTCTTACCGTTCACGTACCGTTCCGAGCCCCTCAGGCTACCTAGTTTTACCGACATTGCAACTTGGAGGCCCTGACTGCGAACCATCCTCGAGTCTTCGGACTGGAGAGTATCCTCGACTCGTAAGAGTGGAGAGTATCCGCGACTCGTGAGAGTGGCGAGTCATCCTGTTCAGGGGATCCCAAGTCACAACGTCGGCCACTTCGCCGCGTGCCTTCAGCATCCGCGGCTCCATAGTTGGGAGCACGATACCGTCTGCTTTGAGACCTGGAGGTACCCTCCGAGAGCGCCATCATCCTCGAGCCCCCGGGCTGGAGAGAATCCTCGAGTCTGACGACTGGAGAGCATCCTCGACTCGTAAGAGTGGAGAGTATCCTCGGCAGGCTTAGTCCAGATCACAACGCGGGTCCGAAGAGATCAGAGCACCAGGTCTCCTATCCCCTCCCCCGCACCGCACCTCCCTCCTCGAGTCTGACGACTGGAGAGTGTAACCCGTCTCTGTCCTCCCGTATCTCTACCACCCGAGAGCACCAGGTCGTATACCGACGGTCCGGTCACCGTGACGTCACTCGCCGTGACGTCAGTTTTACCTTTTACGGCGTTCCGGCCGAACGGCGCCCCGCACCCCGAAACCGCTACCACCACCGACACCGGGACATACCCCCGCGTAACATACTGAAAATTAGTCGTCGCGACGCCGGGCGTCGATTTTGAGTTTGTACCGGGAACCCATCCTAACAGCTGTTAGCAGTTGATAGAGACCGACGCCGTCGCGATGCCGAGCGTCGTTTCCGAGATACGACCGGTTTTAGTTCCCACTACTCAGAAATCGACTTCCCCATCCTCGGGCAGACCGAGAGACCGAGCGACGTCGCGACGCCAGGCGTCGTTTCAGCGCAAGTCCCCAGAACGCGCCGTACTTGTCAGGGCCGACTCACAGCCCCGCGAAAGACCCGTCCGACACTCCGACGCCCAACCGACGCCGGGCGTCGGTTTTCCGAAACCCTCCGTTTTGGGTCAGTACGCCCTCAAGGGGTGCGCCAAAGCCAAAATTCGTGGCCGCTACCAAACCAGACAACGAGAGAAGCAGTGTACACCAAGATCCACGAAATAAACCCGAATCTAAAGTCCATCGTTGTTTTTTTGTTATTTCTGTGTTCTGGACAAAACCCCGACCCAGCTATCCAGTACCGTTTGGCGCCCGAGCAATCCACGCCAAACTCCTTGTGTCCGACCAAACATCGTCACAATTTTTTGACATATATTTCACTAAAAAGCAGCTTCACAATCACAATGACATGTGTCACATTTCGTAAAAAATTTAAAATATTTAAAAGTTTCCATGGTGTACTAGGAATGCAAGATTTGTGAAATAGAATTTCTTTATATTTTATTATCTTTAAATATAATGAAAATTGATAAAATTAGTGTAATCAAAACACATGAAAAATTAAATATTCTTCAACTATCAAACTAACATAAATTGTTGAAAAAGTAAATTTAACCGTGGTTTTCACGAAAAATTGTTAAGGGCTGCAAGTAAACTGCTACTTCCGGATGACCAATCTTATCCACCTACACACACACACACGCACGCACACACACACACACACGATATAGTTGTTATTGATATTAATTTTCAAGGTAAAAAAATATATGCTGCTTCTGTCTATTTTGACATAACGCAAGAAATTGCAATAAGTATTATGAAACTTGAAGAAATCATTGAATTTGCTAGAAATCAAGCTCTTATTGTTGCAGTTGACAGCAATTCAAGGGGAATTTCAATGAAAAATTTCATAACAACACACGAGATATTTGTTATAAATGAGCAAAGTGAGTTAAACATTCGATAATGGAAGAGGAAAAAGTAATATAGACCTCACATTAGTAAGTTCACAGATTACCACCAATACTTTAATTTGGAAAATTGAAGACGAAGAAAGTTGCTCAGATCACAGAATCATAACGTACGAAGTAAAGTTGTCAAATGTTAATGAAACAAAAATACAACATAACAGATGTAGGTTCATTGTAAAACAAGAAAATTTGGAGAACTTTGATAAAAATATTTATGACGAATTCTCTAAATTAATAAAATGTAGCAATTCAGATTTATCTACAGATGACTTGGATATAATATTGCAAAGGAACTTGAAAAATGATAAAAACTCAAAATATTTTTAGAAAATTACAATACATCATTAACTAAAGCCTGTAGAAGATCATTTAAATTTTCTAAAGGAAGCTCATTTGTTAAATTTTACATTAACAACAATTAAAAATAAAAATGATATATTTACAAAGGACCCGAGGGGCACACTAGAAGTTCTGATGGATGAATTCATACCAGAAGATGAGGAACTTGATGACACAGAATATCATAAACGAATAAAAGATGAGATCAAAGAAAACATAATTACAGAAGATGATCAACTATTTAAGCAGGAAGAAAAAGAGAAAATTTTAGTGAGTATGAACCCCAGGAAAGCTTCAGGGCAAGATGGCATAACGAGCGATATTCTGTTAAGAGTATTTAGAACATATCCTCTTTTTATTGCGGAAGTTTATAACCAATGTCTCCAAAATGCGCATTTTCCAAAAGAATGGAAATCCTCCTTAATAGTTCCGATAATTAAACCAGGGAAGGAAAATTCAAATGAAGCTTCTAAATTCAGAACGGTAAGTCTAATAAATGTGAGCGGGAAAGTTCTTGAAAAACTACTAATTAATCGAGTTATGAACAACATGCATTCAAATAATTTTATGAATAAAATCCAGTTTGGATTCACGCCGAAAATAGGAACAACTGAAGCGATATTGGAACTTATTAAATTTGTAAATGATTGTTTTCAATAAAAGAAAGTAGTAATTCTTGTGAGTCTTGATGTTAAGGGCGCTTTCAACGCAGCCTGGTGGCCGGCTATAATTAAATCCTTAAAGGACTTCAATAGTCTCAAAAATCTCTACAATTTGTCCAAGAACTATTTCAGCGATAGATCAGCGTCATTAGAAATCAGCGGAATAAAGGCAGAAAAAACAGTAAACCGTGGTTGTCCGCAGGGGTCGTGCAGTGGTCCGGGATTTTGGAATCTTCAATATAATACGCTTCTTAACCTTAATTTTTCAACTTCTACTAAAGCAATAGCATTTGCTGATGACTTGATTATTTTAACATGTGGGAAAACAGCACTTCAAGCAGAAAATATTGCAAACATTGAACTAGAAAAAGTAACATCATGGGCAAGTAACAATAAAATAGCGTTTAATTAAAGTTAATCGCAAGTTATGCTGGTGTCTAGAGCTGCTTCACAAAGGAATAAGAAAATTAATGTTTATTTGAATTTGGAAATATTGAAACAGGTACAAGAAATCAAATATTTGGGGATTATTATAGACAACAAATTTCATTTCGACAAGCACGTAAACTACGTCACAGAAAAATGCTGTACATTAATACATATACTTTCCAAATTGGCAAAAATATCATAGGGTGTTGGTCAAGAAGCTCTACAAATTATTTATAAGGGAGCTATTGTACCAATATTGTCATGTGGAATACCTGCTTGGAAAAGTGCTTTGGAGAAGAAGTGTAATCAGAAAAAATTTAATCGAGTCCAGCGACTAATGAATATACGAATTTTGAAGGGATTTCGAACTATATCGCACGAGGCGTTATGCATTTTATCCTGTAACACTCCTATTGTTCTTAAATTAAAAGAAATAGTTAGTACATATGAAAAAATGAATAGTATTGTAGAAGAAAATTCAGGAATTAATGAGGCAGAAAAAAGATTAAAAAACGTGCAATAAACCGAGAAGAAGAAGAACATAGTGCTGAAAAATGGCAGAGTGAATGGCTCAATAGTGCGAATGGTGCTACAACAAAAATATTCTTCCCCAGTGTTCAATGCAGGCAAAATATTAATTTAATATACTGGCCAAACATGACAATGATTTTAAGTGGTCATGGAAAAATTAAAAGTTACTTTCATAGATTTAAAATAACTGACAATGAAGAGTGTATGTGTGGTTTGGGCAACCAAACTGTTTATCATATAATTTATGATTGTTCTCTACTTGATGATGGACGAACGACATTGATAGAAGACATTAGGTCAAGTGGTGGGAGTTGGCCAGCAACAGGAAGAGAGTTGGTTGAAAAATACATGTCATATTTCATAAATTTTGTTAAAGGAATAGATTTCGATAGTTTATGTAAACATTTTATAGTATTTATAATTTATTATGTTGTGTAACAATAGCTATAATTTGTATATCTTTTTATGTTAAAACTTTTCAATTATTCATAAAATTGTAACTAATAGTCTATAAGCATGTAATGTAATACGCAGCATGCTAAATAAATAATGTTATATTAAAATAAAAAATAAACACACACACACGTACACATACAGACATCATCGCGAAAATAGTAAAATCGTATTGTAGGGACCCTAAAACGTGCTTATTCATTGAAAACTCACTACCCAATTTTTTGACCAAACACAATACCTCCCTTACCTAGAGGTAGGCGGGAGGTAAAAACGTACACATACATACACACAGAGTCTAAGGGCGGGACTCACCTGGCTGTTGAAATCGTCACGGAAGGTCCAATTCATAGGCTCCACGCCGCGGCAGCCCAGCGTCAGGTCCGAGTGCGCGTCCACCGTCACGTCGCTGCGCTGCGGGTACATGCGCGGCTCATCAGGCAACTGGAAGGCCGGCGATTCTGCAACAAACAGCGAGACCCCGGGCTAGATTATTATTGGGTTAAGTAAATCATTAGACTTTTTTATATTTTAAAGTCATAATATATAATAACTTGAAGAAACTTTCAGAACTCATACGAGTGATATATGAAGTCATGCGACACGTACGTAGTACGACACGTACGTAGTACGTTGTAACATAGGAATTTTGTTAAAAAAATACTAAAGTAAAGGTTGCTATTACTTTCTAGTGATGCACCTAGTCTCATTATTGTTTTGAAAGGTCTTAACAAATGAGAGACTTTCATAACGATAAAAATATTCATGCAGTTTGTTTTCAAATGATATGAAGCAATGCACTGGCGACAATTACATCTTATATTTTAATTTGTTGTACACTCATTCTTACCTAAGCCAAGGAACTCTTCGTTTCCGTATTCCGAACGTTCTTTCTATTGCGGTATTAGTTGTAATATGGCCATTGTTGTGTATATGTTCCACTCGTGTGGCTGGATTTAGTAAAGTTGTTAATACCTATATATTTATACGCATATCCGCAATCGCCCGAAAGGTAACATGACACATGCCACCGGCCAAATTTAGTTTCAAATGTGAATCATTGAAGATGGTTCTGTCATAATATAATTATTATAATACGGTACTGTCGTGAACAGATATTTCTTAAGTGATTTATTTATGCAGTTCTTAAGTATTACTTGTATGAATAATATTAAAATTGTATTTTTAACTTTTGATGGTGCACCAGCAAATTTTGCCATGGCTAAAATTTTAGGATGCCTTATTGTAAAGTTGATTAGAAATACTTTTGGGGACATGAAAGCCATGTACTCGAAAACAATGCATCGGAACACAAAGTGTGCCGATACAAATCCTCCACAGTTTTGAGGGGGACGTCTGATTCTGACAAAATGATCCCCTCTGGTAACCCAGGCGGGGGGAACGGGGGGGGGGAACTTTAAAATCTTAAATGGGAAACCCTAATTTTTATTGCAGATTCGGAAAGAGCGAAAAAAATATGATTGGTTTATCCGAAGAATTTTCTTATACTCGCAATAGGTGGCGCTGTAATCGACAAAATATTAGCATTAGCGTTGCATGCATTATTCGAATCTACGAAAAATCGATATTTAAATTTTTGCTATTAAAGTTTCCTCGTCTCGTTCCGCTTGGGTGTTGAATTTTAATAAAATTGGGTATCTATTAAAATAACAAACGTCGTAATTTATCCAATTATTAACACAATATTGTTGTAGTTGTTGTAGTACAATAAACAGTGTATTTTTTTCAGTTCGCGTTTATTTCAAATTTACTACTGTAATTTTGTGATTTATTTTTTGAGACTATATTCAAACTGTGCGAAATTCTTTGAAGAGTATTGTAATAATACGTAATTTTTTTCTGCCACCTAACATATTTGTTAAATTTAAAAATATAATGCATATATGCAAATCTTATTCAGTTAATTAGCAGGGGTAAATAGCTCCGTGGTAACGTGTCGGACTGTGGATCATGAGATCCTCAGTTCGAATCCCACTGCCGACAGTTACAAATTTAAATTTACCCCTGTGGTTCCCCCTCCACTAACATCCCCGGGGGCTATGATTTGACGGCTGGTAACCGCATTTCATAGGAAAAACAATATCACCTACCGAGATCTGCGTAAGCAGAGTGCCACACCCGTAATGGGTAAAAGGCGTGATGATATATTTATTTATTTATTTTTATTCAGTTAATTAACGTGTTACTTACATCTGAAATGCATTATCATAGCAGTACCAGTGAATTTTAAAAGTGATCAGAAAATTTAGAAGTCAGTGCTTGCAATAAATCTTGTGAAGATACATACAATACACTTAGATGCTCAGGGCGCAAGCTTTCTTTTCACCTTAAATATGTGGACATTAAGCCTAGAGATACGCGTACATTACGTTCCAAAGAGAATATCAACACAAAATTGATGACTACTAGATTTGTCATGTTGATATTATATTAATATGACGACAAGAAAATAATTTAAAAATTCTGACATTCAGAATATAAAATATTTTGTACATATTTACTTCCATGATCACAACAGATTATGGGCCCAGAACATAATTAAAGATTTAATTGGCATGTTTAATATAAAAGTATTCAAAGTAACAATCATGGAATTTGTACCAGTAAATAAACTTCAAGGTGCTGATAATTGGGTTTGGTGGAAATGAGCTGTGAAAAATTTTTGCTGATGGAGAAGGAGTTTGCATGAGAAGTCTGCACAGGAGATTTGGTGAAACCAAACTCACTGGGAGATATTGCAACCACTGATCAGCAAAGGGAATATACCAAAGCTCTTCAATCTTTTGATAAAGGGAACCGAATGGCTAGAGGAATATTTATATTATAACACTGGATACAAGTATTATTGATTTAATTACACAATGTAAAACTGCACGGGAAATTTGGATTAAGTTGCATGACATATTTGACGAAAAGAATGTACAGGCTCAATATGCTTCACAGATACAATTTACAAATTTCACGCGATATGCTGCTAATATGGCTCGACATATTGCGAAGTTGGAGCAGTTTGTGGGGAAGATTAGTGATCTTGAGATAAAACCCTCAGATTTTGTAATAATGTCACAGCTATTAGATACATTACCATCAGATTTTGAACCACAAAAACAAGCATTGAGTGCCAGATCAACTGAGCTACAAACATTGTCTAAATTAAGAAAATCGTTGATCGCAAAAGAACAAAGTAGACAAGCTGAATATCACGAGAAAGTGAGTTAGTAGCTCTCATGGCGAAAGCAGAATTCAAAACTGTCTACACTGACAACGAAAAAGTTCCACCAAATCCAGGTAAAAACCCTTTCAAATAGTTTAAATGTGGTAAGAAGGGACATATGAAAAGGGATTGTAGAACTGTAGTAAATAAAATTTATCAGCCTAAGAGGGAGGATGGTGATGTTTTTATTACTGAGGCTCTGTATAGTAAAAATGATGATGATGAGTTTAAATCGTTTAAAAAATATGCAACACCCGTAATTATCAGAGTAGGTAACAAAACTACTATGCAAGCGATTGGGCAACGTGAAATTGCAGTTTAATTGAGTGCAAATGGTAGAATAAGGAATTTTCGGCTCAAAAATGTACTGTATGTTCCAGAGGCGTCAAGAAATTTGTTTTCAATTAGTGCAGCCCTGGAGCATGGATCGGCAATCAGAATAACTAGTAACAAATCTGAATTTCTGAAAAATAATAAAGTTGTTGCAATTAGTGTCCGCTGCGGTAATTAATAGCTTTCGTAAAAATCAAAGTTACAAAGGCAGTTCAAGTATCTGAAGGTAACACAATTCAGATTTGGCACGAGCGACTTGGACATCAGAAAATTCGACACGTGAAGAAAATATTGGAAACGCAAGGTATTCATGTTGTCGTAAATAATGATTTCTGTGATGCTTGTGTACAGGTAATCATCATCGTCGTAGTTTCCAGAGTAGATCTCAGCGCGTAACAACAAAAGGTGATATTATTCACAATGATTTGTGTGGTCCCATAGAAGATGAGTCAATGGGTGGTGCTCGCTATTTTGTATGCTTTACTGATGATTACTCAATATTTAGAGTTGTATATTTCTTGAGACACAAGTCTGAAATAGTCGACAGATTTGATGAATTTTTTTTCAAAACGCAATCAGAAAATTCCATGAAAGCAGTATTGTCAGATGGCGGTGGTGAATTTGACAACAAAAATTTCAAGAACATACTTCACAATATTGGTGCTGTTTTCAGGAAATCTATACCATATACTCCTGAACAAAATGGGGTAGCCGAAAGAAACAATCGTACTTTGACTGAATTGGCTCGATCAATATTAACTAGCAAAAATTAACCAAAAAGTTAGTGGGCAGATGCAGTCATTTCAGTAGTGTACATCTTGAACAGGACTGGAGTTGAAAATAAGACACCGTTCGAGATATTTTACGGAAAACAGCCCAGGATTGATCATTTACATATAATTGGCATAGAATGTTATGTACACATCCCAAAACAACTAAGACAGAAATTTGATACAAAATCAAAGAAAGGCGTTCTCGTCGGGTATTTGGATGATATGGATGCTTACAGGATTTGGTTTCCTGGTACGAAGAAAGTTGAACGTACTTGAGAAGTTGTATTTTACCCCGAAATTCCTTGTACTGTAAAAAATACTGTTGAAACACCAATTGACAAGACTGAAGATTGTCAATCAGAAGAAAATAAAACAAATCAACAAGAATCTCGACAACTGCGTTATCGGCAAAATATAAAACCACCTCAGAGATTAATAGAATGCATGCTTGCTGAAGAATCAGAACCGTCGAGTTATTTCGAAGCAATATCATCAAAACATTTAGACGTCAAAACGGCCTTTTTGTTTGGAACACTGGTTGAAGAATTATATATGACACAGCCTTAGGGATTTAATGATGGATCAGGTCGTGTGCTCAGGTTAGTAAAAAGTTTATATGGATTAAAAGGATCACCACGATGTTGGAATAAATTATCCAAAGAATTTCTATTAGAATTTGGATTAAAAGAAAGCAATGCTGATTCGTGTCTATATTATTCAAACAAGAATAACGAGAAATTATTACTTGCAATATATGTAGACGACGGACTCTTAGCGTCTACAATAAACATCAAAGAAATCTTTATTACAAAACTACGTAAAAAATGTCAAGCGGTATGCGGAAATACTATTTAGGTTTACAAATAAAATTATTGCAAGATGGGGGCCGTCCTTAAATTACGTAACGCAGATTTTGATTTCAGATACCCCCTCCTCCCGCTTGTAACGCACCAGTAACGCAATCTCAACCCCCCCCCCCTAAATATTACGTAACGCTATTACCAGGAGGTCAGTATCCGGAAATATTTTTAAATATAGTGGTGGTATAATTGCGTGGACCAGCAAAAGGCAGAATGTATAGCAGCCAGTGAGGCAGCAAAGGAGATTGTTTGGTTAAAATGGTTGTAAGATGGAATTTCAAAATTAAAAGAAGTACCAATACTACCGATCGATAACGCAAGTGCTATCCGGCTTATTAAAAACCCGGAATTTCAACAGAAAACGAAACATAGTCGTACGTGAGAAATTTTTGAATGGAGACCTGAGTGTAGAACATATAGCTGGAGAAAACCAAATAACAGATATCATGAACAAGGCCTTACCAAAGAAGAAATTTCAGAAACTACGAGATCAACTGGGATTAGTAGATAAAATCAATTTAGTTGGAAGTTTTGAAAATATTCGAACACAAAATTGAGGACTACTAGATTTGTCAAGTTGTTATTATATTGACATGACCACTAGAAAAAAATTAAAAATATTTTGTGCATTGTATTGAGTATTTGTATTAATAAAACTGTATTAATTATATGCCAACATCTTTACTTCCATAATCACAATAAACAACCTCATCTACTCAATTAAATCACTACCAATTTTTGAAGAACTAAAGTAAATAATATTAACTCTACAGAAAGATATAAAGCACGTGAAAATAACATTTTAATCTTCTTTGCAGTTTGCAGTAGAAGAATATGAATCTTCGGATGAGCATTCGACAATAAACACCATTCTTTCTAAAGTAATCTTTAACATTATATCAAATTAATATAATTTCACGCGTATACAAAAAAAGTAGGGCTGGTAATAAAATAAGGAAAATAAAAGTTGTTTTCAAAAACATTATTCTGTGAAAACTGTATTTAAAAATATTAGAAATATTTATATCGAGTCAACGCGAACACTATTCACTGTTATCGAATGAGATAAAAAAAGAAAACCTTAAGAAGAAAGTAAAGACCAGTTTTTAATTAAGTTTGTTAAAACTATAATTGTGCCAAAAAAATTAAATAATATTCACTCTACAAATATACAATATATCATTGTGTTACCAAAACGTGCACGGAGTTAAAACTAAAAAGACCAAACTTTATCAAAACGTTACAACCACAAATTTTGATGTACCTGTCTTTACGGAGACATGGCTTAAAGACAACGTACGATGCTGAGCTGACTGATCGTCGCTACTCGGTGTTTCGGGTGACCGAGATTTGTAGTCAATAGGCAAACAGCGCGGCGGGAGAGTTCTCGTCGCGGCTAAAACATCCCTCAGCCCCTCTGTTCAAAACATTACATGCAGAGCCACAGATATTGACATCACATGCATTAAACTAAATATAAATAGTGTACTATTGTATGAAATTGCTGAATATATACCACCAAATATGTCCATCTGTATCTGTTATATCTTTTTTGAAGCGATAAGTACACTGCCATTTATTTATAAATGTATTGTTATTTTAACTGGTGTGCTGAATCTTGCGAACCTAAATAGTTATTATATCGATAACATTAACTTTGTCAGACACCAATATTTATAATCTTATAAATTTCTTAAATTTTCAAAATATGAAACAGTACAACAAAAATTCTAATTCAAATAATCATTGTATTTTTTAAATATTGAATTAATGTTTACAAATAATAGGAATTATAAATCATGCTCGAAAGCAGAAACCAAATATCAATTTAAAAAGGGAAATTTCGCTATGTTTATAATTAAGCACAGTTAATTGGAACAGTATTACCATATGTAACATTGTGAAAGTTGCTATTGATAAATTTTACAATATATTTTACGATATTTTGGATTTATGTGTACCAAAAGTTCAAAGACGTAAAAGTTCATATCCAATTTGGTTTAACAAAGAACTAATTGAGTTACGTAAAGCTAACGAACACTATCATAAACGTCAAAGATAAACAGCCTCAAATTTTTATTTTAGTTGAAAGAACTCAGAAATATATTTAAAAAAAACTGTGATCTGATTATATTACACATATACAGAATAGCATAAATGTAATAATAATATGAATGAGTTCTGGTAGTTTCTAAACAATAAGAAAAAAATTGCGGAATTTCGACAATTTTGTATAATAATAATGAAGCCCTAACTGGTGGATTACAGATAGCTAATGGGTTCGCAAAATTCTTTCAAAATGTATTTGTTAATAACAATGAAGGCGTACTAAATATTAATAATAGTACTGTTATATCAGACAATGGAATATATGTAAATGTATACATAATTACTAAAAATGATGTGTTGAATGCCATAAGATCGCAAAATAATATAAAATCAGCTGGTCCCGACAATGTTCTGGTTAATGTTATTAAAGGATGTACAGAATTTTTAAGTATACCACTTTACTCTATTTTTAATATGGGTATACAAACTGAAGTATTTTCCTCCAAATGGAAATCGCTAAAATCTGCGCACTCTTTGAAGCTGGAGATAGAACGTAAGTATGCCACTAACATTCAATCTCTTGTTTCTGCTCATTTGCAAAGATTTTTTGATCAACTTTTTATATATAATTATTCAGTCTCAAGTACAAAATTGCATCACAGAGTGCCAACATGGGTTTTGCGCTGGTCGATCAACAGTAACAAATTTAGTTTTTTTTACGCAATTTGTTTCAAATATACTAAAACAACAAAATCAAATTGACTGTATTTACACAAATTTTTCTAAGGTGTTTGACAGTGTTTCACATAACATACTTATCAATAAGCTTAAATTAATTTTATTTTCAGAATATCTCCCTAACTTAATCACATCATACCTTTACAATCGACGTCAGTACATTTTTATAGATGGCTTTAATTCCTTAACCTATACAGTCTCATCAGAAGTTCCACAAGGATGTGTACTTGGCCCTTTATTGTTTTTGTTATTTATTAACGACATCGTAAATTATGTACAGTATTCAGAATGCCTAATGTATGCAGATGATTTTAAATTATTTCATGTAATCTCAAACTCCGCAGATTGCAGTGAACTACAACATGATTTGAGTAATATGTACGATTGGTCAGTAAAATATAAAACTATTGTAGTTAATAATAATTTTAATTATTCTATGGGCGACAGAGTTCTTGTCCACGTTAGTTCCAAAAAAGATCTTTGTCACACATTTGATTTAAAGTTATCATTCAACTCGCATATCCGTGCAATTATTACTCACAGCTTAAAAACCCTTGGCGTTCTTCTATGAACTACATTTGGTTTTCAGAACATATCGTATATTAAAATTAATTAACACTCTTGTTCGCAGTAAACTTGAATATGGGTGTGTGATTTGGTGTCCCTATAACAGATATCAAATTCTGTTTATTGAAAAAATATTAAAGAAGCTTCCAAGCACTGTTTCTTTCGTCTCAATAATGTTTGGCCGAATGTTGAATACAATGCTTTACGCTCTACATTTACCTTACATACATTAGTTACACGCCGGAGCCGGAGAGGCATCAAATACTATATAACAGCTCGTTATTTTAATATACCTGTTAACTAACGTACGATTTAACAGACGTTTATATAATTTTGTTATTTTTAGCCGAAGCCTTTTCTAGAATCTGTTCGGAATCGAGGTAAAATATTCCGTTGTGGCCAGTGATTGCGCCACGCTTGGTTATTCATTTAATCAAGTAAAACTCTTGGTATTAAGTGTGAACTACCCCTGGAGGAAAGAATAGTAAGGCGGGAGCATATGCTTGTAGTATAGGCGAGGGGAGTGTGTAACCAGGTGGGTACGGACCAGAGATGGGCAGTAATAAATTACAAATAATTAAATTACGTAATTAATTATATTTTTCAGAAATGAAATTGGTAATTTAAATTTTAATTACATTCGCTCTGTAATGAAAAGTTCAGTAATTAATTATATTATTTATGCAAGTAATTAGTAATTTTACCACTTTTTTATTGTAATTACAATAACATTGACAAATTACTTTTTTAATGAACAATATGACCACATTAATGACTTGTTTTTAATAAATGATATGAAATCGAAAATTCCGTAATCAAAATTTTCTGAAGTATAACGATATTTTCCCTTCCTCGGCTACTGTTTAAATATTATTTTCATTTGTAGGCCTTATTTTAAATCCAAGGCGCTGTAGATTACCAGATTCTCCCTTTGAGAAATTACTAATTTTAAAACACCTGTTTGAATAACTTTAATCCACAAAATTAGGCAGAAATTTTTTTTTGTTTAAAGTTCTAGCCTTTAGTTTTTTAATATATAAAAAAAAATATATCATCACGCCTTTTACCCATTACGGGTGTGGCACTCTGCTCTCTGCTCTCGCTAAGTGATATATTTTTTCGTATGAAGTGCGGTTACCAGCCGTCAAATCATAGCCCTCAAGGATGTTAGTGAAGGGGGAACCACAGGGGTAAATTTAAATTTGTAACTGTCGGCAGTGGGATTCGAACTGAGGATCTCACGATCCACAGTTCGACACGTTACCTCGGAACTATTTACCCCATTTTTAATATATTGTAATAATAATAATTGTATGTTCCAACATTTTGCCTTTGATTTATATACATATTTTTTTATAGTAGAAAGTTGAAAAATAAATAAATATAGGTATTTTTCATAAAAAATAAAAAGTAATTGTAATTTGTAATTATTTAATGTAATTTAATTACACTTTTTTCATGTAATTGAGCAAATAATTTAATTACATTTTTATCGTAAAGTAATGTAATTTGACGATTGTAATTGAGACAGTAACTATAAAAAAGTAATTAATCTCTGGTATGCCCGTTTGTTCTTATGCAAAGAGAATTTCAGCGCCAGTTTTTAAATATTTTAGTATTTGAACTAGCGGTCCGACCTGCTTCGCAGGTCTGACCCCTAGGCTCCGCGACACTAAAGAAGATAGCAGTCTCTTTGTTCCTCGCTTCCAAGTCAGTAAATTGGCGAAGAAACACATCACTTCGTTCCTCGCTTTCATGTCAGTACAATGGCGAGGAAAGCTCGTCACTTCGTTCCTCGCTTTCATGTCAGTGTCTCTTAACTTCCCATCCCTAAAACAGTTCATTTAATATCCCTAAGTTAAGTTTCTAGTAATTTCCAAAAAAGCAATTGCTGATCGTAATTATTTGTGATAAAGAAGGTTCATCACTACTTTTTCCAACTTTTTGAGCCTGAAACGTTACATTCAATACTTCACAAGCTAGATTTAGGGGAATTTTCAGAATAGCATTTGCCAATCGTACTGATTTATAATAAAGATGGCTCAATATTTCACTTCTAAAACATTTTACTTGGTACCCCACAGGTCGCAAATATTCATGAATTGTAAGGAAAAATAATTGCCGATCAGAATCGGTTTGCGAAAAAAATTACAACAAACACAATTATTAAATTTTCCGTGGATACTCGTATTACCAAGACCAAGTGTTTGAATTTTTACCCTTGTAATAGATTTCAAGTGACTTAAAAAAAAAGATTATCTGGGAACTCTTAAAACATATCATTTCATACACCACAAGTTAGATACCTAAAAAAAATTTAAGAATTTAAATTAAACACAAATTAAATTAATATTTGATCATATAACAAATATTTTGCCAATCTGACATTCCTATTGTCTTCTTGGCAATTTAAAAATACCGCCAATAATAATGTATAATAATTTGCATTCCACATTGTCGACTTTACCTAATCTAACGTCAAAGTAGAATAAAATCGTGAAATTGTAATGGAATTTTTTTCATTTAAATTTCGCGGTTTTTAAAATTTTTATAAAATTTGATCGTGTAATACCAACCAACCAGTCTTACGTTATCTTGTCAGTTACATTTCAAAATACAATCAAAGCTAAAAAAATTTAACTTGTCTATTGAAGATTCTCATTTGATACCAAACACTATATTTTTGTGATGTCTTTTATGAAAATATTCGACAGCCGCCAATTTTTATATTATCATTTGTCCCGTCTATTCAACATCTTTTTTTGGATACCCAAAAAGTGATTTTAAAAAATAATTAAATCAAACACAACTTAATTAATATTTGATCATGTGATAAATAATTTTGTCAATCTGATTTTTCTATTGGTAATTTTAAAATATCAATAATAATGTACAATAATTTGCATTCTCTTTTGTCGACAAATTTGACGGATTTACTTTATTATTACTAAATTTGATCATGTAATACCAAAGTTACTTATTGTAATTTTTCTCAAAATTTCATGTTTTTATTTTTATTAAATTTGATTTTGTTACAAAGACTTCTCTAAATCTGACATTTCTATTATTATCTTGTCAATTTAAAAGAACCGTCAATAATAATATATAATAAATTGCACCCTACATTGTCGAGAAATTTAATGCATTTACTTTATTTTTAATAAATTTGACGTGTAATAGCCACTTTTCCTAGTTTAAAGTAAAAGTAGCATCAAAATGAACATTTTTATTTTACAACTGAAAATGTAGAAATATAAATTGATAGTCTTTAATAACTTCCAATTAATACCAAACAATTGGCGAAGCAAGCTCGTCACTACGTTTCTCGCTTCCATGTCAGTACATTGACGAAGAAAGCTCGTCACTTCGTTCCTCGCTTCCATGTCAGTGCATCGACGAAGCAAGCTCGTCACTACGTTCCTCGCTTCCATGTCAGTACATTGACGAAGAAAGCTCGTCACTTCGTTCCTCGCTTTCAAGTCAGTGCATGGGCAAAGCAAGCTCGTCACTTTGTATCTCGCTTTTATGTTACTACTATTTGGCACTTCAATTTAAATCTCTTTCGTGAGATATTTAATTCAATACCAAACACGTAAGGATTTAAATAACATTTATAAGAAAACAATTGATGCTTTACAAAAATAACTTTTTGACACTTGAGTTGAAATATCCTTCATGAGACTTTTAATTTGATACCAATCACGGTAGGATTTAAATAACATATATCTTCTCTGCGAGACATTTTATTTAATACCAAACACGGTAGGATTTAAATAATGTTTATAGAAAACAATTGACAATCGTCCAAAACAATTTTTTGACACTTGAGTTCAAATCTCCTCTGCGAGATCTTTAATTGAATACCAAACACGGTAGGAATTAAATAACATATATACAAAACAATTAACGATCGTCCAAAACAACTATTTGACACTTGAGTTCAAATCTCTTCCGCGAGACCTTTAATTTGATACCGAACACGGTAGGATTTAAATAATATTTATAAAAAACAATTGACAATCGTCCTAAATAACTTTTTGACACTTGAGTTTAAATCTCCTCTGCGAGACATTTTATTTAATACCAAACACGGTAGGATTTAAATTATGTTTATAAAAAACAATTGACAATCGTCCAAAACAACTTTTTGACACTTAAGTTCAAATCTCCTCTGCGAGACCTTTAATTCAATACCAAACACGGTATGATTTAAATAATATTTATAGAAAACAATTGACAATTGTCCAAAATAACTTTTTGACACTTGAATTCAAATCTCCTCTGCGAGACCTTTAATTCAATACCAAACACAGTAGGATTTAAATAATATTTGTAAAAAACAATTGACAATCGTCACTTTATTTTAAATCTCGAACGTGAAACTTTTAATTTAGTACTAAACACGGCAGTATTAGAAATGAAAAACAACTCATGATAAAAAAAATTATTCTGAAATTAAATAAATATTTAAAACGATCTTTTTATATTAAATAAGTAATAAACTTATTTAAATTTTACCGCCTAAAATACTTAGAAGCATCAAGGTTGTCGAGCAGAGACATCTGTGTATTTTTTGACGCGGAAAAGAAACCATCTATGAAGTGAAAAATAATTTTCAACTTTTTTGTGTTAGATAAGAATTTGAATTTTACCGCCTAAAATCCTTAAAAGAATCATGGTTGACGAACAAAGACATCTGTCATATTTATTTTGAATTTGAAAAAAATATAAAAAAAAATTCACATTTAAAAAAATTACAAAATAGTAAACAATGTACGCACTATTATTCTAAACACAAATAAATTTGCCAAATTTATCTAACTTGTCTACAATTAAAGTAATGTATAATTAAAACTTCGAAGTGAACTGTCAAAAATGACAAGTTGTCATTCTTTTTTTCAAACAATTAAAGATAAAGTGTATTGACAGTTCACTTTGAAATTGTGAAAATAAATTACTTTATTTGTAGACAAGTTAGATAAGTATGGTAAATTTATTTCTATTTAGAATAAATCAAAGAACATGTTTAATATTTTGTTAAATTTTTAAACATCAATTTAAAAATAACAAAATTAATTTCAGAGTGAACTGTCAATTCCCTTTATCTTTGAATTTTTAACCGTAGTAGCTACGCGTGTTTATTTAACATAAACTACACGGAATACGAGGCCCCCCTTGATGGAAAAATTTAATGTCTTTCGCATTTAATATTTCGCACATCGTGTGTAGGAAAAATATGAAACATACAAAAGATACTGTTCCACCGGGTCCTTTACCACCCAAAAAAAGTTTCACCCGAGTACATCAAACCGTCTAGGCTGTAGGCGATTCCGATGGCCGTTGTTAGATTGGTCAAAGTATAGAGTGACAGCTCAGACCCACGCCGATTAGTATATAGGACAAGTAAAATATGTTCCTTTAAAAATAAGAAATTTTATCCCACAACCCGATCAGAATGAATATTCGTTTAGATGTACTGAAATTGTTAAATAGCATATTTATATACGAGGGTCGTTCAGAAAGTAAGTTTAACGGTCTAATAAAGCCGTGAAAGAGTAATGAAAACACAATAACAAGACCATTTTTGAAAATTTGAGACTATTTCCTATTTGTCTACGTAGTTGCCACATCTTTCAATACATTTCGTATTATAAGTTACAAGCTTTTTAATTCCTAAGTCGAAATGATTTTCGTCCAATTTGTTGAAGTACTGAGTCACGGCGCCTGAGATCTCTTGCGCCGAATCGCATCGCTGGCCCCCAAACGCTCCCTTCATCATGGTCACTTGGGCCGTGGTCAGGCAAGCAGGGGGATGCTCGAAGATTTTATTTTTTTTTTCTTTTAATTTTTTCGGCGAGGCACCCATCGCGTACTTACTTTACGCAGTTGAAGTTCATCGTGAATGGTAGACCTTAGACCTGAACGGGCTTGAGGAGTACCGGGCCGAGGGCCCTCACCTCCCTTATCGGATCATTTTGTAGATTTGAGTTGTTTTATAGAATGCACTTTCGTGCCGCCTTCTTGGCGCGGAGTTTATATTGCAGCTAGAATTAGCTTCGGTCTTTTGTGTCGGAGTACGTCGTGCTCGTCGTACTCCGCTAATCTTTTGACACCGGTGTTAGGGTGACCAGGGAGTTTGGAGAAGAATATTGTTGCTCGTTTATGAGCAAATTCTTTGATTGTCTCCATTTTTAGGTCTGTGTGCAACTGGTCGTTGCGCACAAACCATGGAGCGTTGGTTGCCATTCGCATGGCTTTGTTTTGTATCACCTGCAATTTTTTTACATGACAATTCGCCACGTAACCCCAGACGGAGATTCCGTAGGTCATTGCGGGCCGTATAATTGATTTGTATATTGTCATTTTATTCTGCAATGACATCTGACTCTGTCTATTGATTAACCGATATAGGGAGCCCATCAGAGCGCCTGCATTGTGGCAGTTGCTGTTGACGTGTGGCTCCCACGTTAATCCTTTATCGAAAAGGAGACCTAAATACCTGTTTTTTTGGCGCCAGAGGATGTTGTTGCCGAACATCTCCACGTTTCCCACCGGAGTGAGTCTGCGCTTTGTGAAGAGTACGGCGCTACTCTTCTCAGCGTTGACTTTTATTCGCCACTTGGCGAACCAGTTTTCAAACTCATCAGCGGCTTGCTGGAGCCTGTGAGTGATCACGTTCGCGTTCCTCGACTTGTACAGCACGGCTGTGTCATCAGCGTACTGAGCCAGCGTTGTGCCCGCAGTTTGTGACGGCATGTCACTGCAGTACAAGTTGAAGAGGATCGGTGACAGCAGAGAACCCTGAGGCTGGACGGCTGTAATGATTCTCGACGTTGATTTTGTGTCGTTAATTTTGACACAAAATGTTCGTCGAGATAAGTATGAGTTGATGAGCAGGATCAAAGAGTGGCTAATGTTTGATGACATCAACTTGTGAAGCATCCCCTGGTGCCATATCTTGTCAAACGCCTTCGCTACGTCGATCGTGAATGGTGGTTCGAATGGAAGATCGACTACATTCACCTCTATTTCTGAGTTGTTTCACAAGCGCAACGTTCTTCTCGTTGACTGCGTAAGCTGGTCGCCCTTATCGCACTTGTCGTACAAACCTTCGCGCCCATTTAGGAACGCTGATCGCCAATGCTCTACCATCTGCAGGCACATGCATTTATCGCCGTAAACAGAACATAATTCCAGATAAATTTCTGTGGCAGTGAAGTTTTTGGCGGTGAAAAAATGTATTATACTTCCCGGTTGATATTTGAAAGCAAATTTTATCGGTATATCCATGATAAAATACTGTTAAACCCGCAACAATTGATCGATCAGACCCTGCGACGTACTGAACTAATCAGAATACATAAGAGAACACTTTCGTGAAATTGTATATTTCTACCTTGTCACCAAGAGCGGTGCTAGCGTCGCTAAACTTACTTTCTGAACGCCCCCTCAGATATTCTTGTTACATATGTTATCTGTAGTATATAAGATTTGAATAAGATAATTGTAGTTAGTAATACTGTAAACATTAAACAATAAATATCTGTTAAATGAATATATATATATATATATTTGTTTTACCAAATTCGACATTCGCTCCAGATGACTAAACCACTTCAACTGACTTACTCCCACACTTTGTTAACAACATTCTTTTCAATCTCACACTCACCATACACCAATATATTTCGGACACGATCACGTCTCGTATACCCACACACTTCTCTCAAATATCTCATTTCAATAGAATTTATACGTCGTTTATGCTTCTTCAGCCGCACCCAACATTCAGAACCATACACCAATGTAGGCAGTAATACACCATTACAAACACCCAATCGAAATTAACTTATCCAGCAAATGTACACAGAGCAACCAATACCTTGAACCCAGCAAACACCCACCTTTTAATCTCCCGGTCAATACGTCCATCCCTCGAAAACGTACTATCCAAATATACAAATCCATTCTCTTGTTAAAGTCTCACAACATTCACTGTCACATTACAATCAGTCACCAAACATTCTTCTCAAACACCATCACTTTACATTTATCGACATTCAATAGCAGATTTAAACATTTCCCTACTTAATTTATGCTCACAATCATTCCTGTTTACCGGGTACATAATCTATCATTCCAGTATATTTTATATACCATTTTATACAGAATATTTCAAATTATCTATTTATTCATTCGATAAATAATCGAATCGCCTTGGATGATATACGATGAAATTTTCACATTACCTTTCAAACCATTACCACATTACGTTGCACACGAAAAAGTAACCAATGCGGCATATTTTGTCAAAAATCAAAATATTTCAGTTTCAATTAAATAAAATTTAATAATTCTCGGAAACACTCGAATAGATAAGTGCATAATTTCCGCTTTAGCTCGAGTACATTTAAAATAAATTATGAATTTTTGAAATCATGTACAAAGGCATCATTTAAACATTCATTTACCTAAATGAGGAAAATTATTTTATAATTACCTTCAAGTAAATGCATCTAAACCTCATTACCAATAGCTGACTCAGACACCCTTAAACAAGTACGCCATACAATAGTGATTTGTGTATCTAAAGCAGAAAGTAGTCTATGGCCGCTTGCGCATGGACAGGCGGCAAAGAAACTTTCTGCTCGAGAAACACACACAATTTTTTCTACGACCGATTTAATAATGATACAAAAACTGGATGAAAATATTACATTCGCCATTTTCTGTTTGAACTTTTATTCCGATCTATTTTACAGTTAGCTATGTTAAACCATTTCCACGGTGATGGATACTGTTTCTTCTGTTATTTGTTTGAATCGCATAACAGATATACATTTTTCAATACAATTATGACGTAAAATTTTGTGAAACATCATAAAATGATGCATAGTGACGAATGTCAAATGGAATGTACTCCACCACACATCAAAGAAGCTGCGAAGAATATTAAATCAATTACCTGAAAAGTCGAAGAATAGGCCTTCCTCGTGCTTGGGGGCCCCGCAAGCTGTAAATCCAGCCCTGAGAATAGGTATGAGAGGAAATATGCCTTGTTCAAACTAACTTGTCATTAAAAGTAAACTTGCAAAAATCTTATTGCCGCTTGAGAAGCGGCAAACGTCAATTTTCTGCTTTCAACTAACAGTTGAAAATGTATATTTTCTGCTCGGTCGTAGAAAAAATATCATGCATTAAAATCTACTCTTATTTTTTCAAATCTCAAAAATTTCCTTTAAAATACTTTAAATTAATTAGTCTGCATCCCACTGCGTCAACTAGTTGGAACATATACTACTAACAAACGCTTGGCAACGTAATTTGATGGCGATAAATTATAAATAATCAGGAAATTAATATTAATTCTTAATCGGTAAACAAAAATAATGTGTTCAACGCGGCACCAAACACATTTACTGCTTCGGCAGCATTCATTGACGAGGCGAAGCTGTATATATTTGGTATTTTGGTGCCAAGTTAAACAAATAGCTATGTATAATTAACAGAAAAATTTACGAATATTGTTATTTATAATAAATTTCAACTAAAATAAAGTGAATGCTATGAAAGAAAATAACAATTTCATAAAAAAATCTTGTATTTAATAAAAAATAAAAATAATTTTCGAAAACTTTCCAATAAATATTCTATTCACTTGTTATTTGATTCTGTATTTCTGCGCCCTTCGTTGTGTTTCTTAAAACATTTTTCAGCATTCTTAACCTAATTTGATTTAGAATTCTTACTGAGATATTTCGTAATTCATTCTCATAAATAAAGTTTATTTTCTAAAAAAAAAATCTTATTATGTTAAATCAAGAGATCTAGCGGGCCACTGAATTTTGCTATTGGTTCTTGTTCATTGTCCTCCAAATCAAACATATAAATATTGTGCTATGACCCATGAATTTTCAACGAATAAAAAGTTGCTCTCTGCTCGTCGGACGAGTAACATCACGCTGTGAATCGCTACCTGACTTACCTGGGCCTCTGAACTGGTTTACAGTTTGAGTAACCCAGTAAGCCATACGGCATTCTGTTAAGCTCCATGTACCGCTAGCCACGGTCACTTGTACCTGCTCTCCCGTCTTTTTCAAGACGCCTCGTGTTGTACGCATAGCGCCTCTGCACACGTTGTAATTTATTAAAATTGTTAAATCGTAACGTTGTCAAAGGGATAGTGCAACCTCCGGGAGTCACTATCGAGCCCTCTTCACAGGGGTACAACGTGTAGCACCACATATTTTAATATCGAATGCACTACGTTGCACAGAATGACTTCTGTGCAATTTAAGCTTCATGAACTTTCATCAAAAATCATTGCTCTAAAGCAAAAACCTGGTTTTTCAAACAAGACCAATAATGAAATCCTTGCTCTGCAAGCCAAGAAGGTAAAACT
This sequence comes from Poecilus cupreus, assembly GCA_963942605.1. Lineage (NCBI taxonomy): Eukaryota > Metazoa > Arthropoda > Insecta > Coleoptera > Carabidae > Poecilus > Poecilus cupreus. The sequence continues at coordinate 32,474,405 of OZ012713.1, forward strand.
TCTTGAAAAAGAACTAGGTTCTTCTTTCTCACAACGAACTGCTAAGGACAGTTCTGTGAAAAATAATAATGGTGGCACGTCCACCAAAAAAGCAACAGCTGAAACTGCGAGCGGCAGTTCAACTGTTACAATTGAAACGACGAACAGTAGTTCTTCGAAAAAAGCAGTTCGCTGCTCTGAGCCTGATACGTCAGACTCTAATGGGTTTGAGCCAGCTCAAAAGAGCAAAAAGTTCAAACCCACTGAACAGTCTCAAACAGAGACGTCTAATATGTTCGCTTCACTGGAGACAGTTGAAGATGAACACAACATGGATGTTACACATCTAAGTGCTGAGTCCCCAGCAACTGACTCCGCTTCTGAAAAGCGTATCCCGCCAATCGTGCTACACACGAAGGACGGGTACGCAAACCTAACAAAAGCTCTAACTGAAAGTGGAGTTAGTATTAAAAAAACCGTCAACCCCAAAGACGGTATTAGGTTGCACGTAAAGTCAGCTGCTGATTTTCGTGCGACCACCACTCTGTTGCGTGCTGCGAACTTGCAATTCCACACGTACCAGTTACAAGAGGACAAGCTCTTGCAGGTTGTCTTGCGCGGTATTCCGGAAACAATATCCGCATCCGATATAAAAACTGAACTGGAAAGTCTCAACTTCAATCCAGTTTCAGTTCACCGCATGATGCGGTATGTAAAGTCCACAGACTCGCATGCTGCCCCAGCAGAGCGAGTCAAGAAACCGCTGCCTCTTGTACATGTCCGCCTGACAAGAGATGCAGCGAACAAAGAGATTTACAATCTCAAGTGCTTGAAGATTAGTGTGGAATCCAAATGTCCACAAGGTAGCATCCGCCAATGCCATAATTGCCAACGAGTTGGCCATACTAGCAACGGCTGCAATGCTAAAAAACGTTGTCTAAGATGTGGTGACGAGCACAACATCAAAGACTGTCCCACCAAGCAGCAGGGAGATCCTCTCTGTTGCAACTGCGGGCTGAACCACACAGCGAATTATAAAGGCTGCGAGGTACTTAAAAAAGCACTTAAAAAGCCAAACCAGCCGGTAACTTCTCAGCGGAGAAACATTCCTCACCAACAAGTGAGAAAGGGTGTTTCATACGCTGAGGCAACATCCGCACCATCCGCTAGCCATACTTCAGCTGCCACAGCGGCAGAAGCGGCTCATGATGTGCCCGGCACATCAGCTCAAGCAGCATCACCCGCCTCAGCCAGATCCTCTGCTGCATCAGACAACTGGCTTAACTTAATAAGCCTACCAAAACTAAACAGCATGTTTAATAACATCAAACCAATTCTAGCTGAGTTAGCGAATGCTAACTCAGCAATGGACTTGCTAGTTGTACTAGCGAAAGCACTGCCTCACGTCCTTAGCATGTTCAACCATGGTTAGAGTACGTAGAGTGCCAACACATCACAGAATCGCGTTCTGGAACGCGAATAGTCGACTCTACAAGCGAGATAGCTTGGAAGAGTTTATTTTTACCAACAAGGTGGACATCATGTTGGTGAACGAAACTTATCTTCGTCCATCCAACAACCCAAAAATCTGCGGATTTGATCTATACAGAAAAGATCGCACAGGCGCTCGAGGCGGCGGTGTTGCGATCTTTATCAAAAACACGATAGATCACCACGAGGTTATCACGCCTGAGCTGCAACATGCAGAGGCTGTGACAATCTCTTTAAAGACAACGTGGACAGAGTCCTTACGCTTTGTCTCTATTTACAATCCTCCAGCACGCTTGCTGATAGAGGATCTTGACGCTCTCCTGGAGCAACCGGGTTCAGTCATAATAGCTGGAGACCTGAACTCTAAAAGTCCAGCGTGGAACAGCCGATTAGTTAATCCAAACGGTCGCAAGTTGACTAGCTACACTCAGCCAAACGGCATTGTTGTTGTTGGACCTGATGAGCACACATTTTTCCCTCATGATGGGGGGAGAAGTGATGTGCTTGACATTGCTGTGTTGCGAGACATCAACGCAACACACAACATAGTAGCAGTCAACGAACTTGACTCTGACCATATTCCTGTGCTCTTGGACCTTGGTGAAGGCCAGCCAGAGACGGAAAAACGGGCAGTTACAACTGTTCGTTGGGAGCAGTTCAGCGACGAGCTGGAGAAACTGATCGGCCCGCTACCTGTCATCGAAACAGCGCATCATATTGATGAAGCTGTTTCAAATCTGACAGAAACAATTACTCAAGCTACCGCAAATATCAGTAGGACAAGGTACATGGATACAAATAATCCTGTTTCCGACCTTCCTACTGATATAAAACAATTAATATCCGAAAAAAATCGAGTCAGACGCCGCTGGTAAAGACATTGCAGGCCAGCGGATCGTGCTGAAGCTAACCGTCTCGCAGCTGAAGTTAAAAATCGGCTGCGAGAATTCAAGTCTCAAAAATGGGACGACCGCTTAGCAGAGCTAAACTCCAGAGACCAGTCACTCTGGAGAATGGCTAAAGCGCTGCGTAAAGACAAAACAAAAATGCCGCCAATCCATGGCGAACAAGGCATTGTCTTTACAAATTCAGATAAAGCTGAAGCAATGGCTGACAGCCTAGAAAAACAGTGCTCGCCGAACTACGAGCACTGTGATGTTAGCTTTATCGGTCGTCTCAACAGAGACGTGAGAAATAAAATAAAGGTAGAACCATCAAGTCCTATAAAACACGCAAGCCCGAGAGAAATCTGGGACATCTTGCGTGTTCTAAATAAAAAGAAAGCAACAGGGCATGATGGTGTTACAAATAAAGCGCTAAGTCTCTTGCATCGCAAAGGAATAATAGCGCTGACAAACATTATTAACGCAGCTCTCCGACTCAGATATTTTCCAAAAGAATGGAAAATAGCTGATATTTGCGTGATCCGCAAACCTGGAAAAGACCCCACTTTTCCGCAAAATTACCGACCCATCAGTCTGCTCTGTACCATGGGCAAAGTACTGGAGAGGGTCATCCTTACACGCCTCCAAGAGGAGACAAAAGCCTTGATTCCAGATCACCAACACGGATTCAGGCAAAAGCACTCAACAGAGCATCAGCTTTTACGTGTTGTTGAGTATATCACTGAAGGTTTCAATCAGCGCCAAGCTACAGGAGCAGTCTTTCTCGATGTAGCAAAGGCGTTTGATAAGATCTGGCATCAAGGGCTACTATACAAACTGATGACTGCAAACATCAGTCACTCACTGGTGCAGCTCATCAGTTCATATTTGTCTAAACGGACATTCTTTGTCAAAATAAACGAGGCCAGATCCTCGGCCAGAATAATCACAGCCGGCTTGCCGCAGGGGTCTCTGCTTTCTCCACTTCTATTTAATGTGTTCTGCAGTGACATGCCGTCACTGACAGCAGGCACAACACTAGCCCAGTACGCGGACGACACAGCAGTGCTGTACAAGTCCAGGAACGCTGGTGTCATCACAGCCAGACTGCAGCAAGCTGTGGACGAGCTGGAGAACTGGTTCTCTAAGTGGAGAATCAAGGTGAACGCTGAGAAGAGTAGCGCAGTACTCTTCACAAAGCGTAAGATAACCCCTGTAGGCGACGTTGTGATGTTCGGGAACAACATCCCTTGGCGCCGGAAAAACAAATATCTAGGCCTTCTTTTTGACAAAGGATTAACGTGAAACCGCACATCAGCAGCAACTGCATCAATGCAAACGCTCTGATGGGCTCCCTGTATCCTCTTATCAACAGAAAAAGCCATATGTCGTTGAAAAACAAAATGACTATCTACACAACCATCATTCGGCCAGCAATCACATATGGAATTTCCATATGGGGTTACGCAGCCAAATCTCATATCAAAAGGCTGCAGGTTGTGCAGAACAGAAACGCTCCATGGTTCGTGCGCAACGATCAGTTGCACACGGATCTAAAAATGGAGACTATCAAAGGGTTCGCTCTGAAAAGAGCTACAAAGTTCTTCGGCGGACTACCCGACCATCCCAACAAAGGAGTCAAAAGGCTTGCGGAGTACAACGAAAATGATTTATTCCGTCACAAACGTCCGAAGCTAGTACTAGCTCAAATATAAACTCCACGCCAAGAAGGCGGCACAAAAGTGCACACTAAATAAACATAAATGTCCGGATATAACATCCGATAAGAGAGGTGAGGGCCCATGGCCCGGTACTCTCACGGTCCGCTCAGATCAACGATCATGAATTTTCAACAGGAACCCCGTCCTGATGTAACCACATATTTTGCATTCGACGAAGTGGCCTAAAATATCTTCAATATCATTTTAAAACATATTTAAATATCATGTGCAATTTGAATAAGTATGATTGGGCTAATTAGTCATGGTTCTCCTTCTTTTATTCCATTTCCATAGTAGCCCACGATTCACATTTTTCTATTTAACGTACTTTCGTATGTCGCAAGATGTTTGGCGTAGGTTGCTCGGGCGCCAAACGGTCCGGATAGCAGGATCGGGATAGTCCAGGGTACAAATGACAAGAATTGTGTTGACGTGTGATGTTGTAATTTATTTATGCGTATTTTGTCGTCTACAGATGTGTAACAAGTCCCTAACGTCCCTACAATTGTAGTCAAAGCGAAGTTCTGGTACAGTTACAGTCACGGTGTCTAGATTTACGGTTGGTGACGGTCGGAGATATTGGTAAATAGTTGGGGACGACTTCCCCAGCCTCCCTAACGTCGGAACAGGCGTTTTTAGAAAAACGACGCCTGGCGTCGGTTTGTCGGAAATCGGTCGTCGGTCGTCCGGAGACGTTATCTGAGGTCCCCGAAGCGTCCCTGATGTTTTTGCGGTGAAAGGTCGTCTTCGACCAGAAGGACGCGTGGCGTCGCGACGTCAGTTGGTGTAAACACCCGGTAATGGCCGTCAGAGTCGATTCCCGAGTATTGAAATTTAAAACGTCCGTTAACTCGAAAACGACGCTCGGCGTCGCGACGGCGATCGTCGTCGGTGACTCCTGACAGTCGTCAGTATCGACCCCCGGGGCTAACTCAACTTCGACGCCCGGCGTCGCGGCGGTGGGGTTGGAGTATATGACGCGGGGGACCACCCTGGCGGTGCTCGTGAAAGCCGTACTCACGGAGGATTCGTTGGTAAGGCGCAACGCGGCTAAATGCGGAGATGACGTCACGCCGGATGACGTCACGGTACGACTTGAAACGCACGCTTGTGCACTAGGTGTACCCTTTGAGGATGCTAGAAAGCCAACTCAGCAGGTCGCGCTACTGCACAAGGTGACGCGGTGAAAACGGTAGCCTGAAGGGCTGTAACGAGCGGGGACGGACGGTGTGGACGGTAACGGTGTCTTGCAAAATAGGTATACTCGCCGAGGATGCTAACAGCCAACTCCACGAGTCGCGCTACTTCGCAGGACGTAAACGGTGGCCTGAAGGGCTGTAACGGGCGGGGACGGATGGTGACGGATGGTAACGGTGACTTGCAAATTAGGTTTACTCGTCGAGGGTGCTTAAAAGCCAACTCCACGAGTCGCGCTACTCTGCAAGTCGGAACGGTAGCCTGAAGGGCTATAACGGGTGGGGAAGGATGGTAACAGTGACTTTTCAAGTTAGGTTTACTCGCCGAGGGTGCTAAAAAACCAACTCCACGAGTCGCGCTACCTTGCAAGTCGGAACGGTAGCCTGAAGGGCCTTAACGGGCGGGGGAGGATAGTGACGGATGGTAACGGTGACTTTGCAAGTTAGGTTTACTCGCCGAGGGTGCTAAAAGCCAACTCCACGAGTCACACTACCTTACAAGGGAGGAAACGGACGGAACGGATGGTGACGGTCTCTCACAAACTAGGTTTACTCGTCGAGGATGCTAGAAAGCCAGCTCAACGAGTCGCGCTATTTTGCAAGACGGTAAACAGGAAAATAAAACGGGAACTCACCACAGTATCGAAACGGCTGAATCGGTATCGGAAGCAAAATCTTGAAGACGAGTCAACGCTTAGAGCTGATGATCGGAAATCAAGTGTCTGAATTGTGATTTTACCTCGGTTTATATACTCTTTTTACTAATTTTTCGGAATTAAATTTGATCTTCGCGGTCGCTACTGTGTATTTTAAATGGGCAGTGGTGGTTTAAAATGGAAAAGGGGTTGCGAATGTATTAACGCGGCCGACACTAATTTCATTCGCGAGCCCTCGAAAAGCGGATCACGGCAAATATAAATTTACGTCGATCGGATAACCGGTAGCGAAGTTATTTAGACAAAACCATTGAAATTAGAGCAAAAATTATTATCTAGATCAGTCAGTGTACAAAACATGTTTTCAGGATTCAAGTATCTTACAGGAGGTAGAAAGAATTATCACAGTTTAAATTACAGTCAGATCTCGGTGATGTTAAAAAAATCATTATACTGGGTGTTACAAAAATAGTGACGAAGGGAAGCTTCGTCACAATTATAAATAGCTAAACCCGTGAATTTTTCTGTTAATTTTAAAAATATTTTATTACTATTTTATATCGTTACAAAGCAAAAACAAATTTCTATTCAAAAATTCCACGGCTTACTATGACCTCCACATGAAAAATAAAAATTGATAACTCGTAAATGGTTAGATATAAAAAAGTTGAGTACTTCTGCAAATTTCCGAATAAAAAGTGCCATAAGAAAGTGCAACGCCTTACAAAGTTGTAAGCAAAAATAGAAAGTTGCTAAATTAATATTTTGGCGAATATCTAGTGACCTGTGCATTCAATTGGAAGAACAAAAACATGATTTTGAAGCAAACTTTAATCTAATGTCTAATTTAACCAACCTCGTAGATCTTACGGTTCTCCAGATCCTAATGCATCGAACCTTAAATGGAACATGCCGTATACTGGCGAGTAAAAAAAAAATCGAGACACAATTTTTAATGTCATAGTTTTAGTAAAACTTAAATAATGCGTCGGATGTTTTACAAATCAAGTTATAATTAGTATATTAATGCTATTTATCGGTCTATTTAATGAATAATATTAATAGATATTGTAACTTAGTTGAATAAGACAATAAATACCTCCTGAATATACTTAATAAAGGTTCAAAAGAACTAAAATAGCCGTGAATAAGTTTTAATATTTAAAATCAATTTCCAATTATTATTCTTCATTAAATGTACAGCAAGATATTTTTATACATAATAGTTCATGGAATTGTAATACACCAAAAGTTTCATTGAAAGTACAACAAAAATTATATATATATATATATATATATATATATATATATATATATATATATATATATATATATATATATATATATATATATATATATATAATTATGAAATGCAATTATCTTAAAAAAGCTGATTCAGTTATAAACTTTTCACAAGGTAATATATGCCATGCAGAATGCACTGATAAGTCAGTCTTCACATGTCAGACAAGCTTGTAACGTTATTCCCGCTTCAAATAAACTTTTTAAAAATAAATTCAGGGATTTGAATTATATAATTGGCGCAGTCTTGGTAGGAAAGCCAACAATAGTTTGTAACAGTGAAAAACACAAAGTTACTCATCTAATTGTCGTATTTCAATACGTAAAGTGGCTATTCAAAACTATTACAAAGTGTGCAACACAAATCACACATAAGGCTATATCAATAAGACCTTATTAATCAACATCAACCATCTGAGAAAGCGTTGCCCATCTCACGGCTAAACAGTGCCCATCAGGGACTATTCAAACGTCCCATTAGACCGTACCACAACCGTCTCAAGCGATTCTTCTTGCTGTTCCAACCGATCACGAGAATCCAGACGACAAGCTTCAAGAACTTCACATCTCGTCTAATTCGTTCAACGAGAAACAGTTCGAAAACCACACCAGAAGACTCCTTACAATGAAAATCTTAGTCATAAGTTTATTCTTGTAAGTACAATTATTTTGTATTAATACACAGGATACTCTCTAGCTAGTACTAGTAATAAAGAGTACGAGCCCCGGCACAAGGCAATCACACATATTTATGACAGATTCTGATAGTGACGAATTCATAAATACTGTTCAAAACGATATTAACAGAAACTTAGTAATATCAAATAATATGGCGTCTTTGCAAGATATCAAATGTTACGTTGATATGATCCCAACATACGATGGGGACATAACAACACTTAATAATTTTATTCAAACTTCAAAACCCCGGTCAATACTTCCCCTCAAACCTCATCAATGTTCATGCCCAACTAACTCCAGGAGAAAATAGATTTAATAGTAAATCAAAAAGCGGACTAGCAGTCAAATAATGTATTTCAAAACCTATGCCGACGTTTCGACAGCAACCTGTCATCTTCAGGGCTCTGTAAATGTAAATGTGACATAGTGAACTTAATAATAAAACATACAAATATAGAACTATTACTTACAAGTTGAGGTCAAAAAACAATTAAATAACATGGACATATACAAACATATTAAAAAACACGTAGAAAAAATCTGAGTCAAATAGTTAAAATGTATACAATAGTCATAAGATAAAAAAAAAAATAAATAAATATAGTTAAAAATAAAATATCTAACGTCTACCAAATCTGGAGCTGAACTGAAGGAACTTATCCCACGAAGGGCTAGACATGTGAAAAATTGCTGTTGCAGTTAATACTTGCAAATGATTTTGAAAATCTTCATGTGACCCTACAACTCCTTAATATAGGTAACTCTCCATAAATAAATGGTGAGCGTAAAAACTACTTGTCCAGTATTTTTCTTTTTATTAAATTATTATAAATTGAGCTGAGGTTTTCAATGTCTGTTTGGGAGTTTATGTTGTTTTTATTAGCTTTTATGTGTAACAATTTCTAATGTTAGCATCTTCTGTAAAACGTTTTCTGTGTCCAAAATTTGTGTATTTTCAAAATCGAATTCAAGTTGATTTTGTTTCACATGTTCAACCAATGCACATTTCACATAGTTTTTTAAATAAATTATTTGACTGCTAGTCCGCTTTTTGATTTACTATTTCCTACATCAGTCGATCATCGCATCCTCTCATGAAATAGATTTAAAAGACAAAATCTAGTAAACAGTTTTGAGACACGTAAATTCCAACCACAACCCATGTCACTGCAGACACGTAATACGCAACCTATGTCAGCATCTACAATCAAACAGAACTATCATACTGAAACTCTAGACGATAATACTGATAATGACGAACAGAATTTCGAAGAATGCGGAACAAAAAATTATAACAATACCGATTTTTTTTTAGCGGAAGGCTTAAACACGACAGGACAAAATACGTAATGACATCAAAATTAAAATCAATTCCCTTAATAAAATATAATGATTACTTTATACTAATCAATTCAGGCTCTGATATAATTATAATATCTCCAAATATTGTTAAACAAAGAAAGTTAAAAATTATTGATATACCAACTACCTTTAAAACAGCCCAAGACAAAGTAAAATGTAAAAAATGTGTTGAAATTAAAATTCAAAATAAAAATTTCGAGTTCTTTATACACGATTTTCACAAAGAAAGTGACATGTAACATTCGGCGTAAAAATATTAGAACACTAAAGTTATAACACTTGGAAATAAAAAGTTTAAATTATTATCATCAGAAACATTAAATTATTCTTTTGTTCAATTTAGACACGAACATCTCACGTACGGTCAAATGAAAAAAATACAAAATTTGATAGAAAAATATTCAATTTTATTCCCAAAGTCAGACGAAGAATTATCCGCTACAAACGTAACTACTAATAAAATTCGTACAACAAGCGAGGCACCGGTGTTTCAAAAAAATTATAGACTCCCACAAATTTATGGAAAAGATATAGAGGAACATGTTCAAAATTTATTAAAATCAGGCGTGATTCAAAATTCAAAAAGTCCATATAATTCACCCATATGGATTGTTCCAAAAAAAATGGACGCGTCGGGAAAACGCAAGACAAGATTAGTAATCGATTTTAGAAAATTAAACACGAAAACAGTTGAAGATAAATTCCCTCTGCCAAATATTGACACATTATTAGATCATATCGGGAACCCAAAATTTTTTCCATCAAATATTAATAGAAGAAAAAGATAGACCGAAAACAGCCTTCTCTACTGCCTCAGGACATTACGAATTCGTCCGAATGCCCTTTGGATTAATTAATGCCCGCGCGACATTTCAAAGAATGAATCAGAATCAGAATATATTAATAAAATTTGTTTAGTTTATATGGATGAATATTCGGAATACTTTAGAAGAACATTTACAAAACATAGAAAAAATATTTTCAAAACTACAAGATGCGAACCTTAAAATTCAAATAGATAAATCAGAATTTTTAAAAACCGAAACAGAGTACTTTGGTTTTATAACATCAAAAGAAGGACTTAAACCTATTAAGAAAAGAATCGAGGCAATTGGAAAAATAATAATTCCAAAAACAGTAAAGGAAATATAATCCTCTTTAGGTAAACTTTCGTGGTACAGACGTTTTATCCCGAACCTGGCTAAACTCACCAAACCTTTTACGCAGTGCCTCAAAAAGGAAAATCAAATAGACTTAACTAATAAAGAATATCAAGATTCATTTGAAACTGCTAAAGAATTAATAAGTAACTCACCAATTTTAGAATTTCCTGATTTAAAAAAAAATTCATTCTCACTACAGACGCATCCGACTTCGCTATAGGATCTGTACTCTCCCAAGTCATAAACGGACAAGAAAAACCAATCGCTTACGCATCAAAAACATTTAATGCCGCAGTACAATATTATAGTACCATAGAAAAAGAATTAAAAAGAATCATTTAGTCAATAGATAATTTTAAACCATACTTATTTGGAAGAAAGTTTACTATCCGTACACGAATCAAAAATTAGTGCCATGGAAGGTAGAATTAGGCGAATATAATATTGATATTGAATATTTACCAGGAAAAATAAACAAAATAGCAAATTTCTTATTAAGACAAAGAGATAAGTTAAAAATGGAGAAAAGAATAGGAGACGTAACGAATACTGATATTTTTGCACATTGTATATCAAAAGATTTAAATTTTGGAAAAGGCCTTGCCCGACAAATAAACTCTAAATTGGATAGTAAAAATTATTGGGAATGAAATGTAATTATTAAAATATAATTTAAAACGTAGAAAATAAAATAATTTTCCATTAAATTACAAAAGAACATCATTTAGAAAACGTAAATAGAAAATATTTTAAGAAAAACTCACAGAATTGCGAGATTATTTAATTAAAAGTGATATATATGAAATTAATATCCCTTACCTGTCATGTGGACTAGATAGATTAGAAAAATCGGAATTAATAAAAAATCCTGGAAAATATTTTTAATAATACTCAAATAAAAAAAAATTATATATATTGCCAGAAAATTTTTGTTTGGAAACATGAATTGGATCAAATTGTAAATTAATCAATCACTACAATCTATGGTAATGAGAATAACGAACAACAAATTATAATCCCAAATAGCTCAGATTTAGAAAACACGATTCATAGTTCTAATGAGAATCCAATTAAAGGATTAAGATTTGTTGATAATAGATTGAATACAATACTCCATGTCTCAAACAACCCATTTGAAATGAAAATAAAAAAGTTATTTATTCATCAATAACGACGATTTACTATTACTTTTAATATAGATTTTAGTGATTAGGGTGCAGTATTGGAATTAAAAGCCAGATTCAGTGAAAACAAAATGAATTTATTTTTATAAACAGTGACAGACTACTTCAAAAGTATTATTAACAAAAGAATCCTTATTTCTAAGTAACTGTATAATATTGTATACATAAAATCAGAGAATGCGTGTATGTGTATGTGTGTGTGTGTGTATACATGACAGGCGCTACAAGATAAAAAAGAAGAACAATTATAGAACTGTTAACAAATTATGTGGTACCAAAAAAAAAATATTTAATATTAATTCTTAATGAATCAAATAATTCAAAGTACATTTGAAATAAATACAAAAAACCTAATAAAATGTAATAAACTTGTAGAAGATGTTGAGGATGAAGAAAAACAAAAACAAATTATCTTTGACAGTCATAATGGTTACCTAAATCATAGAAATAATGGCGACATACAACGAACTTAAAGAAAAATATTTTTGGCCAAATATGGTTAAAGATATTACAGAAATTATCAATCAATGCAGAATATGTAAAAAAGAAAATAAATATGACCGACACCCAATACAATTACATGATAAATTAACACCTACACTACAAACCCCTTTTGAAATTATAAATTATATAATAAATTATAATTATAGCGTATAATAAAACTAAACACTCGATAACAAAATTAACTCCTTGTGAAATACTTTTCGGACAAAATGAACAAAATAAATACTTTAGAGAACAAAAAGCTGAAGAATAAATCATACTTCATTAATAAATCCGATACAAATAAAATAATTAATAAATTGATTGAAAAAGATAAAACAAAAAGAGTAAAAGAAAATGAATTACCGTTACAACGGCCAGATAAAGTTCATGTTAAACAAAATAATAGATTAATGCACAAATATAAAAAACCTATATTTAAACGAGTTACTGTAGAAAATTATAACTCCATATTATATATGTATATATATATATATATATATATATATATATATATATATATATATATATATATATATATATATATATACCCCATATATTTGATTTCAGGGCCTTTACCACCGCTCAATTGATGAACATGTCGAATAATAACGGATTTCTCTTATTTGGGATCGGAAATTGTGAACTAAAAGAAGGAGAAATAATACATTACTTTAATTATAATATCACCCCAATTTATACAGAATATTCAAAATTTCGAAGAACAAAATAAAGCATTGTCTTACTTTCTTGATGACTCGGCGCAACAAATTCAAAAACTTTTTATAGTAAAAGAACTAAACGCGGCCTGATAAATGGATTAGGAAATATAATTAAATCAATCACAGGCAACTTAGGCCAGAATGACGCAGAAAAATACAATAATCTAATAAATCAATTAAAAGAGAACCAAAAGATTCTTCAAAATCACAACCAACAAATAATAAAGAATGAAAAATATTTGACAAATAAATTTAATTCAAAGTTAGAACAAATAAAGATAAATGAAATTAAAATATGAAAAACTATTGATATTATAATACATATTCTTGATGAAGAACTAAGCTGGGTAAGCCTAATGGAGGCAGAAGTAAAAATTAATCAATTATTGTATATTATTCAAAATTTAAAAGAATTCTGTAAACACATAGATGTGACATTAATAATTTGTTCATTAAATAAATTAGATACCACTAGCATAGACCACGACGACTTAATTAAAATCACAGGTAAAACTGATGTTTGGTCACAAATAAATGAAATAACTACATACTGCCGACACGAAAACAAACAAATCCACATACTGCTAATTGAGCCAGAACTTTCAAAGAATTCTTACCCTTTACATCAATCCCATTTATCCACCATAATAAATTATATGAATTTACAGAACCACCTACATATTTTAAAAATAGAGGAAATAAAAATATATTCATAGAAAGATTTAATAAATAATCTAATAATGTAAATTTTGTCAAACAAAATGAATAGAAGTCAGTTATTATATTAATAATATAGTATTAAGTGAAAATAATGATGACTGAAATAGTTGAAAAATGTAATAAAAATAGTGTAGTGCCAATTCCAAACACTAATAATATAATAATTGTTTCTCCAATTAATCAAGAATTAATAATAAACTGCACAAATAAATTTATAAAGAAAAACTTTCAAGGAATTTTTAAACTTATTAATTATGGAGACTGTAAAATAAATCAATGGTCATTTAATGAATTATCTAAAGCTTATAAAGAATTAGAACATGATAACGTGCAACTTGAAAAATTTGATATAAAAATAAATAAGATAAATTTGAAACCATAACAAGTATTAAATATATCATTTTCTCAATTAGAAAAAATAAAAGAAATTCGAAACCCCGAAAGTAACACTCATCATTATTACATAATATATGTTATACTTGCTGTAATAATATCTGTAATAATTGTAAGAATTGTTTTTAAATATTATATGTTAAAGCGTTTGAAAGTTAACAGAAAATTAAAGAATTTAGATAAAATAGCTGAAGATTTGTAAATCTTGTGCAAAGTTTAAACTTGCTGGGGAGGAATTATGAAATGTAATTAACTTAAAAAAAGCTGATTCAGTTATAAACTTTTCACAAGCTAATATAAGCCCTGTAGAATGCACTGATAAGTCAGTCTTCATATGTTAGACAAGCTTGTACCGTTGTTCCCGCTTCATATAAACTTTTTAAAAATAAATTCAGCGATTTGAATTATATAATTTAAATATATTCCTAACAATTAAGCATATTTAAAACAACATGATGTTATGGTAATAATATATCTAAATCGATAGTGCAACATTATTAGATTATTATTATTATCTGTTGTAGGCACCGCAATATCTCCCGCCATAGATTTCTTATTAAATAATACAGGAACACGGACCACCAATATCACGAAACGCTCATCCATTCCAAAAATTTAGTTTTCACTTATAACACAAGTCAAAAATGACATTTTCAAAGATTTAAAAAAAAGGAAGTTAGCAGATTCAAATGAAAATAACAAAATTTAATTTATCATTAACATTTTGTAATAGGTAAATGGTGATATTAAGAGAAAAATGTGTTAAACAACAATTGTGGATAATTTGAATTATTATTATAATAACAAAAATTGTCATTTAATCTTAATTTACTGAGATATTTCAAAGTAACTTGATAAGACCTCAACTAAACTACCTCTTTCGGTTACTAAATTATCGTCAATCACTAATCAGCTCTTCCCAAATGAATACAGTTGATATATAAAATATGAAAATTTTCAGTATAGTAGTTTTAGAGAAATCGTAACTCCAGAGATATACACAGATCGACAAACAGACAGATACACACATAGGCAATCATCGTGAAAGTATTAAAATCGTATTCTAGGAAACCAAAAAACGTGCTCATCAGATTGCGAAGCAGCAATTGGAAGCGATAATATATTGCTAATGTAAATTAAAATATTGTTATTGTAAATAAATATTTTCAGTAATAAACACAACGCAATTATTTTTTTCGTGTATTTATCACGTATTGCTTCAATATAAATAATGTTTAATTGTTAGCACACAGCTATCGCGGACGCATGTCGGTTTGTGGACCTAGAAAATAACATTAGTAATCGGCTACAGGATTCGATTGATCTAACATTCCTCGATTCATTATGTTATCAGGGAAATAACTACTTGTTTATTAGACTATATGATAAAAAAAAGAAACAAACAAATTCCACAACACACATCCGTTTTAGAATCTTATTTCAGACCGCAAAACGTTATTTGTGTTTATTGAGGTTTTGAATTGCCTGAACGTATATCGCATAAAATTACTGTTATTTAAAAATTTTTATTACAAAAAACTAGTAATATAGTTTCAAGATTGTGACACTGTACTGCTTACAATAATAATATAACTTCAATAGGATCCCCAAAAACATTTGCATAAAGTTGAATTTTGTATCAATGTTTTTAATAAAAATTTACGCTATACGTAAACGCAATACAGGAAAGAATATAGTTTATGTCGCCGTTCTGATACACTAGACTTGTCGTGGTTTTATGTTGGTATCGTAATTGTGTAGGTATGTAGGGGTAAAACATTTTGATAATGTGTGTGTGAGCTGATTAGATTTTGGGTACAATCCATTAACCGGAAGTTGTAGTTTACTAGAAGGCATATAAGGTTTTAATAAAAATTATCAGCTATAATATCCCTAGGCCATTGATAATTCGAAATAATTTTATCACAGTTACCGAAAGAACGTTGCTTGGTTACCTTCAAGCAACGTTCTTGAGGTAGTTGTGATCAAATTATAAGTATTTATCAATGGTCGAGGGATATTCGGTGAGAAAATTTTTTGCGATTATTATTATTATTTTCATTTTCTAACCATGAAAATAACATTTTGAAATAAACAAATTAAATATTGAATTAACTGTCAACCAGCTGTCAACGACTGTTACTTAGCAACAGGTGATAATTTCCCGGGGAAATTATCAGTGTAATTGTGACCTGATTGGTTACTTTTGCACACGTGATTAGAAATACAGTGATTCGATTGGATATTTCTTTAACCAAAAAATTTTCTAAGTAAATTATTCATTTAGGATATAAATTTTGTTACATTCCTCAAGATGTGCACTATAATTTTATTCTGCGACTTTCTTTCATAACAAATAATTTATACTAACTTATAATTGTTCCCTCATTATGGTTAAATCACAGTTGAAATGGGATTTCTGATTAATACACTCAATGAATTCTATCAGAATTACAAACAAATGTGTCACTTTAGTGCAAATTAATTACACAACACAAAATCTATCATCTTAATGTGTGAAGTAAAAGTCTACCAACCGATATGGGTTCCCAACAAGAGGCTTTCACGTCTACTTACACAAGTTTCTACACGATGCAATTACTTTTGTAGCATGTTTCAAACACTTTGATGAAACTGAAATACATATTTCGCATATCAGCCCTTCGTTAGTGTGCTGGCAAAAAGTCACGCGGTTAGTTATGTGAGGTATGTTATACCCCAAACTAAAGTTCACTAAAACTATCAAAAATTTTAAAATTTTGTCAATTAAATGATAAAACATGTTTCTAAATTTTATTGTTAGTGAAAAATATATTAAACAAATGCTACTAAATATTTATTTGAAAAATAGCAGTACTCATATTTACTAACATTTTGATTTAAGAAACAAAAAGAGATGTTGGGGTACGATATACCCCACCACAATAACGAACGGTTAACAATGATTGTATTTTCATGACAAATCATAGAAATGATAAGTAAGTATTTAGTAATCGTAGAAACTATTATCTCTTTGGAGATCATTTAAAATTACCCAACATTTTTTTTTTACATAAAAAGCACTCGCAAAACTGTTTGTGGACGTGAGGTGCACAAGTTTTTTGTGTCAATATCGAAATAAAGTAGATTAATTATTGAAATATAAAATATTATGAATTTATTTTTTATGTTGTTAACATCGGAAATTTTAATTATTGCTTTTGCTTTATTGCATTTTATCGGTGTATTGCCATTCCAGCCGATTAAGGCAGAATTAGCAATAACTTAAGATACAATTTCCGTCATTCGGCCCAATTCTCTAATGATGTTGTTATTAATAATAAGGACTTTTTTGGCTGGATAATGAACAATAAATGAAACTTTTGGAAATCAGACACTGGTTTATTTAAAAGAGTTTATTTAACAGGTTGACTGGCAGCGGTCATATACGACCGCTTGCAGTCAACCTGTTAAATAAAATGAACCTCTACTAGTTTCGACGCCACATGGTGAATTTTCAACTGTTACAAAATATTTTAAAAACAACAAATTTATAAATAAATAAAAATACACAAGGATAAATCTCTTGGTCTATAATTAAAAAAATAAAAACATTAATAAATAAGTAAAACATATTTAGATAAATTAAATAAATATTTCGTTCGCCTTGTTAATAGTGACACAATCGCAACGAAACTTCATGTTAAATGAAGAATATTTCATTAACTGTCAAAAAACGATAAATTTTTGTCACAATAAGTTGTTACGCTAGCAACTTTTTAGAGAATAGACCCGGTTAGAGGGGATCGGCTTGTTAGAGTTTATTGGTTTAAGGGCAATTCTTTTCATCTACGAATAGAGTTCCGAATAAATTATTTGTCAAATAAATAAAAATTACGCATAAAAATTGACAGCTAGAACAATAACTATCATTTGAGCTATGATTTCGATGCGACATTTTTCATTTAATCGGGGAATAATTCATTCGGAACTTTATTCGTATTAAATATCAAATTTTATTAGACTATACGAAGACCTGACGTATAGCTAAAGTCCAAAATTAGAGTTAATTCCAAATGAGGTGACCGTGGAGTGGAGATTTGAACGTCGGAGATAATGTGTAGCTTTACCAACGAAAGAACAAAACTGTAAAAAACGAGAGCATATGTCAGATGATGCAATACACATAGTTATGAACGTATATAATGCTTTCAGCACTAGCCAAAACTTTAAATTTGACAAAAGACCTCGTACTGCTGTGTAGAAAATTGTTTCAAGTGGTTTATGTGTTAAACGAAAAAGAGTAAATAGTGGTACAGTTCAGTGCTCAAATAATTTTCAAACTGATGCGGATCGTCAAAAAATTTACACATATAAAGAAAAGATTTTACCATCGATAAGAACTCGACACAAACGGTGAAACAATGGCCAATGGCGACTGTAATATTAAATATTCCGTGGTAACCATACATAATGTGTTAAAGAGTATTGGTTTTCGTTTTCTGTATCACGCGGCTAGAGAATATTTATCCTGTACGCAGGAAATGTGGTTCGTAGTACACAAAAACTAAATATTTATGATAATATAGCAAAAAATATGGTCATACATTGCTGTAGAATTTTTAAAATATTTTTACTACCTAAATATATGAACATATCATTTCTGAATAATAAAATTGACCATTAATGCATGTGTAATATATTATAAGAAATGCATATTAATAAATGTAATTTATTTATTTTTATTAATTTATTTACATACCTAGTTCTATATTGCAATTTAGTAATAAAATTAATTAAATTGCAAAAATAAAAATAGCTGGTAAACTGCCATGCAGATTGGCAAATCCAGCAATGGGTAATTAAGGTATATTATTATAACTACATACCTCGAATAATCAGCACCAGAAACACAGTATAAAATATCAGCAACATTCTTGTGCTCGAACTTCTGTCTGTGAAATCACTGAACATACTAGTGGCAGTTGCACTCAAACCTAGGTTATATCATAAATACGTGTTGATAAGAAAATACAATTTTTCCTTATACATGCACTGAACAATCAAGCGTGCGGTGTTCCGTGTTTGTAAATAAAATTCAATTCATCCCTGCGCAGTTTAACCCGTCCTAAATTAGATTTCCGTAATTTATACATATACAGGTTGTCCCATTTTAATTTTAATAGACGAATTTCTCGAGAATTACACATTCGATGTTAATGTTAAGTTTCGAACAAAAGGTAGTTGTTACCACAGAATCATAACATTCTATAAAAAGTGGGAATTTTTTTATTAAAAAACTACGTCTGCCCTATTTTCGTTGATCACAGCGCCATTTTTCACGAATCAGAAAAATGTTAGTAATCATAATATGCAATTAAAAATGGGTGCTCCATTTAAGAAAATTAATTTCCCTAAAGTTTACCGATTGCTGCGCCACAATTCATGGCCCATTTTTTTCCCGGAAAGTTTCATATGAGAAACTTCTTCCTAGAATGAGTATTTCTCGAGATATCCAGGTGTTAAGATTGAAATGGGACACCTGTTTGTATTTTCACAATTACCAACCGTCAAAGCAATGTATGTAGCACACATTATACCAAGCGACTCGAATTAGCTCATCAGCTAATAAAATAAATCTTGCTAGCACATGCAGTACAATATAGATAAGAAAGTTTCGCATAAAGTGTAGAGCATGTTATTAAATATCTCTTCCAGCTTTAAAATTTTTCACAAATCAATTTTTTACTAAGATATACAAGAAAAAACCGAATGGGTTTAAAAATAAACTAGCACTTCTGGTTGATGGATTGCTCCGAAGATCGAATCACCTTGTAACTTGAATTTTAAAAGGAGACCATCGTGAGATTTTGAGTTTTCATGAACGAAACAAATCGCCACACACAATATATGGACAAATATGAATTAAATAAATTGTGATATATTTCGTCATCGCATCATACTATCAAACTAATATTTCTCTTCTAAACAGAAAGTTTTAGTTCCAGAGCATGACAAAGTCACGGCATTAGTTATTTACGTGGATGGATGGAGTTAAGGTTCACCTGAAAAATATGTGGCGCACCAAAACTTTTGATTTGGGTTTTCGAATTGCGCTAATTATTTCTAAAATTTTATTCAGCGATAAGGTTTATTTTTTGTTACATCGCTACGTCAACAAACAAAACTGCTGCCTTTGGGGCGAAGAAAATCAACAAACCTTTATTAAAGCGACGTTACATAGACAAAAACATAATGTTTGATGTGCTTTACGGGCTGTTGTAATCATTGGTTCATATTTCTTCAAAAAAGATACTCGACAAGTCGTTACAGTGAATGGAGACCACTATAGAGCCATCAACACTGACTTTTTCGTTCCCCAATTGAATGGCGTTAATGTGGAATGGCGGTGGTTTCAACAAGATGGCACAACATGTTACGCAGCGTGCGCCTCAATCGATTTATTGAGGGTAACATTAGATGAGTGCTTAATATCGCGCAATGAGCCTATGGATTGGCCTCCAAGATATTATGACTTTCGGATCATTTTCTATGGGGATATTTGGAGTCGCTAGTCCACGCCAATAAACAAGAGATTATGGGTGACATGGAATTCAACATTCGCCGTGTTATTGCCGATATACAGCTGCCGTAAAAAGTGATCAAAAATTACAATTGTAGATTGCGCCATATTCAAGAGAGCCCATCATTCCATATTCTACACTAATGGCATAAAAATATATTTCCAAAAAAGCCAATTCCATGGCCATTGCCACGATTTTTATGTTTTATTTCATTTTAAAGTTCTACAACTCTAAAACACACGTCATAAAGAGGAATTTTCCTTAAAAAACAAACTTGTTTTTTACTGGAATATGTAATCATGGTGATATGGGAAATTCAATTAGATTGTACGAGGATATTTGTTCTACCGAATGTTTGAACTGTTTAAACTTGAGGAAATATTATTAGCAATTTTTATTAAATTTCACTCACATTTCGCCTTATTATACTCATAAAGCGAAGTGCACTATTCTGATATATTGTGCAGTAATTATTCTTATTCAAAATCTCTATAGTAATATGTCAATTCATAAACTGTCAAAGGCTGGAAACGTGTGCTATTTTTAACTGCAATGACAATCTTATGGGTGAGAAATATTTTTAAATCCCATTGGCGCGAAACCTATATGATTGCCGAGCATCACAATAATAAATCTCTGAAAGTGAAGTGACCAATGCTGTCAAACATATTGATAAAATCTTATGCTTACAATAAAATATTATCAATATTAAACAGAGGCATTTTTATTATAAAGTGTGATATATTTTACTCACAGAAATTTAGGGGTTCTGAATAGACACACGTCAAATTTAAATTAAAACTCAGTTGGAGTGCTAGCCGATGCTGCGCTCTATGACCACTCAATACACTACACTTTACTACTCTCAAAGTAGAGTTAAAACCCGGCTTGAAATCGTTCCGGAGGCTTTCGATTTCGTGTACTACGCGAAATTTTAATTTCCTCATCTTTCTCTAAATTTAATTTTTCTTCTCAGAGCGGAAGGGTGTCTACAACCGTATTCTGCACATCAACAGGAAGGTTACCTTTTATTTGGTTTGGATGTCTTTTCCAGTAAATATTTAATTCGGGTATAAACACCGAAAATAGCCTACGATTTATAATTTGTGCAATTTTGCCATAAATCCATTCAAATTTATTTACTATTCTATAATCTTTTACGTATACAGGTTGACCCACATGAAAGGTTACATTTCTTTTTTCAAAATAATATTTCTTTTGGTTACCTTGTTGTGCTTTTACAAATTTTCGAGAGATATTTTTCTGTTTTCTATTTTGTACCTCTGGATTAATTAAATCAAATCTTGTACGAAGATTACGGTTGAACATTAAATAGGCCGGTGACATTCCTGTTGTACTGTGAAGTGACGTTCGATAATCAAATAAAAATAAGTTTAATGCATAATCTATAGCTACATTCTTATCTTGTTTATAAGCAGCAAAGAGAGCCCTTTTTGTGGTTTTTACAAAATTTTCCGCTGCACATTTGTAGCGGCATGATACGGGGCTCCCGTTATACCGTGTGTCTGTCTTAAAGGTGTACATAGGAGATTAACATGGGAAATCAGTTTTTTGTGTGCTGTTGCTCGGTGTTCTATCGGACAACAATGATTGTAGTACCACTAGAAAGATATCATTTTTCTGAATCAAACGATGTAAAATACACTTTAGTAGTAATTTGGTTCCGTAAATTAATTTTTAAATTTTGAAAAACCTCCGATTTATTAAATTTTTATCGAAAATAAATGTAGTTACCTATGACTGTTTTGTTTTGATTTCTTTTAAGTGATTTATTTGACGTTTCTGTCAATTTGTAAAATATGGTTATTAACAGTAATTACAAGCGTATTATTATAATTTTTGCGTAAAGATTTTATTAAATAAATAAAAGTCTAAAAACCAGTTTACTTTAAATAATATTAATTTATTATGTTAAGTTTTTTAAATCGATGACAAAAAATTTCATTTTTATTAGCTCTGTTTTGTATATCTTCACAAAATACTCTTCCACTTTCTTCCTCAAATGAAAAAAGTTCTTGATTGCAGTGCATTTTGTAGGAATAATAAGAACTTTTTTTTTCAAAATATGAACGATGTACTCCCAATTCTTTTCTAAAAAATCTAGTGCTATACGAAGGCTCTATTTGCTAAATTGCAATTACTAAGCTCACGTGTATTTTTCATGGATACTGGCATTTTTGGTTGTACTTGGATTCGGTCGATTCATAAACTTATTAGAAAATAGATCTCGCACTCTGAGCTAAGTCCAAAAGTCAGTCCAAACGTCAAATAAATAGCTTGACAGAAATCAAAACAAAACAGTCATAGGTGACTATAATTATTTACGATAAAAATTGAATTAACCGGAGAATTCTCAAAATTAAAAATTATTTTACGGAACCAAATTACTACTAAATAGTAGTGTAATTGACATCGTTTGATTCAGAAAAATGATATCTTTCGAGTGGCACTTCAATCATTGTTGTCCGATAGAACACCGAGCAACAGCAAGCAAAAAACTGATTTCCCATGTTAATGTACACCTTTAAGACAGACACACGGTATGTTTAATACCATTATTTTTACAAAAAGTTTGAAATTCAGCACAAGTAAATTGTGTGCCATTATGACTAACTAAATGTTTAGGTATGCCGAATCGAGAGAATACATTGCGCAATACATTTATAGTAGCTACTGTTGTTGTTGATTTCATTTTAAAAACTTCAGGCCATTTTGAATGGGCATCAATAATGACAAAATACATTTGCTTGAAATAGGTCCAAAATCAAAGTGTATCATCTCCCACGGCGATTTTGGCTACGGCCACGGTAATAGTTCACTTTTAGGTTGGGTATTAATTTTACAAATACAAGCTTCACATAATTTGCATGTATTCTCAATTTGTTGATCAATGCCGGGCCACCAAAAGTAGGACCTAGCTATCGATTTCATTTTAACTATTCCTTGATGAGAAGAATGCAACTCATTTAGAACTGAATTTTGCAATGATTGACGAACAACTATTCTATAACCCCACATAACACAATTGTTGTGGATAGATAATTCCTTTTCGCGATTAACATATTGTTTTAATTTAGGTTCATCCACGCGGGAAGGCCATCCATGTTGTAAATAACCACTAATTTTTTGCAATATTGGATCTTTACAAGTTTCTAGCCCAATAGTTTCAAAATTTAGTAACGAATTTTTTGATTCTGGAATATAATTTAAATTTGCACGTTCCTCTAAATCTGTTTCCTCATTTTTGTCTTTTAGTGGTACTCTAAATAAAAAGGCTGCTGTATTTTTACGTGATTGTACTTATTCGATATCGTATGTAAATCCTGATAGGAATATCGCGTATCTTTGCAGTCGACTAGCCGCCATTAGCGGTATACCGGTTTTAGGCCCTAAAATTGTTAGTAATTTTTTAGAATCCGTATTTAAGATAAATCTCTTACCGTATAAGTACTGGTAAAATGAGCGAACCCCATACACTATTGCCAACGCTTCTTTATGCAATTGCGAGTATTTTTTCTCGGCTCGTGACAACGTTCTTGGCACACAGGCAATAAGACGTTCTACTCCACTTGAAAAAATATGACATAATATTGCACCAATACCATATGCACTAGCATCTACCGTCAATTTTACGGGGACTTCCGGATTAAAAAGACATCAAACATTATCTGACGCTAATATATTACGAACAGTATTGTACGCTTTATTGCATTCTTGAGTCCACTCCCATTTATAATTTTTTTTCAAAAGTTATGTTAAAGGGTACAAAATTTCCGCGGCGTTTGGAATGAAATTCCTGTAGTAATTTATCAATCCTAAAAAGCTACGGAACTGATCAACATTACCTGGTATAGGCGCCTTTTTAATGGCGTCAACCAGATCTGTTTTTTTATGTTAACCGTTCTTGTCAATTAAATGACCCAAATAAGTGACCGATTTTTTCGAAAAAAGTACATTTTTGTTTTTGAACTGTTAGTCCGCTGGCTTGCAATCTTGCTAAGACTTAATTTAAACGGTTCAAGTGTTCCGTACGATTACTTCCGGTTGTGAGAATATCATCTATGAATGCTACACAACCCGGAATACCCGCGAGTACGTTGTCCATTATTTTCTGGAATCTAGACGGCGCTGGTGAAATACCAAATGGTAATCTGTTATAGGCAAATAACCCGCGATGTGTGCTAATTGTAGTAAATAAACGAGATTGCTCCTCT
Source organism: Poecilus cupreus (assembly GCA_963942605.1). Classification (NCBI taxonomy): domain Eukaryota; kingdom Metazoa; phylum Arthropoda; class Insecta; order Coleoptera; family Carabidae; genus Poecilus; species Poecilus cupreus. The sequence continues at coordinate 32,499,140 of OZ012713.1, forward strand.
AACATAATTTGTTGATACGCTTATGATAGGTCAAGTTTCGTAAATTCATCGCCACCACTGAGCTTGGAAAATAAATCATTAATTCGCGGCAGAGGGTATTTTTCCTCTTTTAACCACGGATTTATTGTGATTTTATAATCTCCGCATAGTCGCACGATTCCGTCTGATTTTAGTACGGGAACAATGAGTGTGCCCCACTGACTATATTCTACAGGGCTGATAATTTGTAATTCCAATAAACGATCTAATTCCTCATTAACTTTAGTTACCGATGCATACGGCAGTGGGCGTGGCTTTACAAATTTTGGAATATTTCCTTCTTTTAAATGTAGGGTTACCTTTTCTCGATTGAATGTTCCTAAATTATTTGAAAATACTCTCGAGTATTTGTTAAATAATGAATTCAGTGACGCATTGGCATTACAATTAGTTATGTGGTGTATGTCCGAAATACCAACATTAAATTTTTTCATCCAATCGCGCCCTAACAATGGTGGTCTTTCATTTTATACATGCATGTTGTCAGTTTTATTTTAATATGAAAATTTTAATTTACATTTACCTAGCGGTTGTATTTCCAACCCAGTATAATTCATTAACATAATTCAGATTTTTCTAATTTAACTTCAGAAAAATATCGTTGATATAAATCATTTGCCATTACCGTGGCTGTGGCTCCCGAATCAATTTCAAAATTTAAAACTACATTATTGACAGTAACTTGTTCGACAAAAGGCTTTAATAGGTTAGTACAAGAATCTAGTGAATATAATTTTGAGGTCATCATGAAATGTTTCGCTTTCTGGGGAGGAGGACGCCTTCCCTTATTTGAGCAATTGGATTTTATATGTCCCTTTATTCCGCAACCGTCACACGTACAATCTCTGTACCGGCACTCATTCGCACTATGATTTTTATAACCACACACAGAACACTTACGTCGTGCTGCGTTGACTTGTTTGTGCTGTGTTGATTTGTTACCTTGGCGATGTACTCCTCCAACCTTGTAGACATCAGCTGGTTCGGTCTTGACTGGGTATTGAGCGGGCGGGGGTCGACCTAGTTGGACTGCCTCCACGCTCTGCGCCATCTCCACCGCCTTGTCCATGGTGAGGGTCTCCACATTCTCCAGGAAAATTTTGTCCCGTGCTGGACCAGGTTCAAGTCCCAAGATAAATTTATTTTGGAGTGCGGTGTTTAAGGATGTACCGAACTTGCAATGCACCGAAAGACTACGCACTCGCGCTGCCCAATTAGACACACTTTCGTTTATTTCTTTTCGCGATTCATAAAAGTTTTCACGTTCCGCGAAGGGTACTCGAGCTGGGGCAAAATGTTTGTCCAGTAAGTCTATTAATTCATCGAAAGATTTAGTTTCTGGCTCATTCGGTACACATAAATTAGCTAATAAAATATAAGCTTCCTCATTTAAAGTATTAATTAATAATGCACGTTTTATTACTGCGTCGGTGATTTCATTAAGTATTAAGAAATTAATTATTTTCTTTTCTGTAGTACACCACGAATTTATTTGTGGATTAAACTTTGGTAAATGTCCCAAAGCCTGCTCCGTCATTTTTAACACGTGTATTTAAATTTCTAATCACGTTAGGATTTATACTTATTTTAGAATTTCTACGAGTTATTTACAAATCCCATCCTCGTCGCCACTGTGTGATGTATTTTACTCACAGAAATTTAGGGGTTGTGAATAGACACACGTAAAACCTTTTATATATTTAATTTTCCCAACTTAACTATATGTATACATTCGTGTTCACAAGACCAATTGCTACTGACTAGCTTCGACAAAATTTTACAACAAATTTAAATTAAAACTCAGTTGGCGTGCTAGCCGATGCTGCGCTCTATGACCACTCAATATACTAGATAAAGTAACATAAAATCTTAATGAAATGCAGTTTTATTGGGATCTGCATTTTAATTTCGTGAACTGTTGACGCTTATGTCAAATTATTGAAATAAATTTAGCCATTTGTTCTCATATACTACTACCAGGCATCAGCTAAGTTTGTTGTAAAACGACGATATACGAGTAGGATGAGAAGTTAATTTGGGTAATTATGGATTATTGTGAATAAAATAGATTCATTTATAAACTCTTCACAAGGTAATATAAACCATGTGATAAACCAGTCTTCATATGTCAGACAAGCTTGTAACGTTGTTTCCGCTTCAAATAAATTATATAATTGGCATAGTTGGTACTAAGGTACATAAGATCTAATTGATATAGCCTTATATGTGTTTTGTGTTGCACACTGTGTATTTGTATCGAATAGCAAATTTACGTGTAGTAATACGACAATTAGATGTGTAATTTTGTTTTTTATCAATGTTACAAACTATTATTGGCTACTCTACCAAGACTGCGGCAATAAAAAAGTTTAATTATATAATTGGCGTAAGATAAATTATCTCTGCCAAATATTGATACATTAGATCATTTCGGAAATCCAAAATTTTTTACAACTTCAGATTTGCATTCTGGCTGCCATCAAATATTAATAGAAGAAAAAAATAGACCAAAAACAGCCTCCTTTACTGCCCCGTGACATTTCAAAGAATGATAAACGAAATTTTATCAGAATATATTAATAATTACATGTTTAGTTTATATGGATGATATAATAATATATGAGAACACGTTAGAAGAACATTTACAAAATATAAAAAAAATATTTTCAAAATTACAGGATACCTTAAAATTCAAACAAATAAATCAGATTTTAAATAAAAAACTGTAACAAAAAACTCAGGCTTCGTAATATCAAAAGAAGGATTTAAACCTAATAAATCAAAATCCAGGCAATGTAGAAAATAATGATTCACTAAATTCACTAAATCTTTTACGAAAAGCCTAAAAAAGGGAAATCAAATAGATATAAATAATAAATAATATCCAGATTCATTTAAAATTGCAAAATATTTAATAAGTAACCCACGAATTAAACTATTTTCTAATTTTTCATAAAAAAAAATTCATCCTTACTACAGACGCCTCCAACTTTGCTATGGGACCCGTACTCTTGTAACCCCCTTAAACTAGGGTACATTATAAAAAGGAGTCCTGTCGAGACTGGGAGTCAGCAGAAATAATTCGTGGACTATCTTACATACTCTTTATTCGCTTTATCGCAATACTCAACGTAATTTACAACAGTTACAAATCAACTTACTGTCCTGTACCGTCTCTACTGTGTACTTCCTAATATTTATATGTATTGCTACAAATTCTATATCAACAAAATAAGTGCTAACTAAATAATATTACTCCAACAATGTAATCTAATTACTCAATAATTCATAATTCTTTCGACGCTAAGTCAGCAAACATGACATATATTACCAGTTTAAACTTTGTTGGATGTAAAATTTAAATTTCCCGCACTAGGACTTACTACCACAGTCGCCAGTGCTGTGTGTTGACGCGGAGTTGCACGTCAAGCGTCAGCCAGTGCAGATGTATTCAGTATTTAGATTGAATAAAGCACATTTACAAAATACAGTCCACTTGTTTTTATGGCTCATCGCCACCAGCCCGTACAAACTTAGACAATTACTTACACAAGCATTTTTAATTATTACGCTATCAAGTATTGAACTCTCTCTACATGCTGACATTACTTATTACGTTATTCAATTTTGGAATCTCTGTGTGGTGACTTAGCGTTTACATTATCCCAAGTCAAACCAATCGTTTACGCATTAAAAATATTTAACGCCGCAAAACAGAATTACAGTAATTCAAATCAATCATTTGGTCAAATGATAATTTTAAACTATACCTATTTGGCAGAAAGTTCACTAGCCAGATTGATCATAAACCCCTCACGTGCTTATTTACCATGAAAAACGCGAATCAAAAACTAATGCACTGGAAGGTAGAATTAGGCGTATATAACTTTGATATTGAATATTTACCAGGTAAAACAAATAAAATAGCAGATTTCTTATCAATAAAAAGAGATGAATTTAAAATAGAGAAAAGAATAGGAGATGTAACGAATACAGATAATTTCGCAGATTGGATATAAAAGATTTAAAATTTGCAAAAGGCCTCGCTAGACAAATAAATTCTACATATATCAGTAAAAATTATTTGGAAAGAAATGTAACTAACAAAAATATTATAATTCAGAAGATAGAAAATTAAATAATATTCCATTTAATTACAAAAGGAAAATATTTCGAAAACGGAGGTACAAAATATTTTTAAAAAAATCGGGTGTGGCCAGCACATAACCTCCCGCCCAATACTACTCATAAACGATACAAAAAAGTACTTGATGATACAGAAACATATCTTCATATTTGTTTATTTTCTATTTATATTTGAGAATTTTAATTTTCTTTCGTATATTTATTTAATTTTTTGACATATATTTCACTAAGAAAACAGCTTCATAATCACAATGACATGTGTCACAATTCGTAAAAAATTGAAAATTTTTAAATGTTTCCATGGTGTGTACAAGGAGTGTAAGATTTGTGAAATTTAATTCCATTATATTTTATTATCTCTAAATCTAATGAAAATTAATAAAATTAGTGTAATCAAAACACATGTATAATTAAATATTCTTCAACTTTCAAAATAACATAAATTGTTGAAAAAGGAAATTTAACCATGTTTTTCACAAAAGCTGTTAAGGGCTTCCAGTAAACTGCTACTTCCGGTTAACCAATTTGATCCAAAAGCTAATCAGCTCTTCATTTAAATATAAGAAGCAAAAATTCACAAAATTGTATTTTTTGGTATTATAGTATTTGAGTTATGCGAGACGAAAAAATTGCCACAGACTACACACACACACACACACACACACACACACACACACACACATACATACATACATACATACATACATACATACATACATACATACAGACATCATCGCGAAAATTGTAAAATCGTATTGTAGGGACCCTACAACGTACTTATTCCTTGAAAACTCACTACCCAATTTTTTGACCAAATACAATACCTCCCTTACCTACAGGTAGGCGGGAGGTAAAAACAATTACGGAATTGCGTGATTATTTATTTAAAAAGATATATATATATATATATATATATATACCGTGTGTCCCGGGGTAAAGGTTGGCATAGGCAAATAACATGTAAAATCAGTTTTTTGTACATAAAAAGTGTCCGGCAAAAAATTATGCATCCAAATTTTATATCACAATACTGCCAATATCCCTACATCTTATTTAATACAGATTACTCTATTTTGATACCGCAATTTAATGAAATTAATAATAATAATTCCTAATTTCCGCCTACTCTTTTTATTGCTACTGACGTATAGTGCAAGCAATTTGTTTTAAATATTTTAATCTGTCACTGTCAATTTCTGGCGATGAAAACCATGCAGCGTTCATTCCTGTGATGTATTCTGATATTTGTCTTGCACTGCGCCCCCATAATACATTCTAATAATATTTACACGGTTCTCGACATTTAATGTATTCTTGATGACAGTGACAGATTAAAATATTTAAAACAAATTGCAAACACTATACGTCAGTAGCAATAAAAAGAGTAGGCGGAAAATGAGGAATTATTATTATTAATTTCATTAAATTGCGGTATCAAAATAAAGTAATCTGTATTAAATAAGATGTAGGGATATTGACAGTATTGTGATATAAAATTTGGATGCATAATTTTTTGCCGGACACTTTTTATTTACAAAAAACTGATTTTACATGTTATTTGCCTATGCCAACCTTTACGTGGGACACACGGTATATATATATATATATATATATATATATATATATATATATATATATATATATATATATATATATATATATATATATATATATATATATATATATATATATATATATATATAGGGTCCGTGAAGTGGGCGACCACCTAAAAGCACAAATAACTAAATATTGGTTTGTGCTTGATTGTGCTTTATAAATAAACTCAGCGACCCTTATAGTTACTTAGTTATAAACAATTTAAATGTGGTCGCCAACTTCACGCCTAGCGACCACATGTAAAGCACAAACAACAAGACATACATCAAACGTTTGTGCTTCGTTTGTGCTTCAAGGATATATGTCTAAAAACACAGCGCCCCCAATAGACCGGAAGTTAGAGCGTATTTAAATGTGGTCGCCAACTTCACGCCTAGCGACCACATGTAAAGCACAAACAACAAGACATACATTAAACGTTTGTGCTTCGTTTGTGCTTCAAGGATATATGTCTAAAAACACAGCGCCCCCAATAGACCGGAAGTTAGAGCGTATTTAATTGTGGTCGCCAACTTCACGCCTAGCGACCACATGTAAAGCACAAACAACAAGACATACATCAAACGTTTGTGCTTCGTTTGTGCTTCAAGGATATATGTCTAAAAACACAGCGCCCCCAATAGACCGGAAGTTAGAGCATATTTAAATGTGGTCGCCAACTTCAGGCCTAATGACCACGTGTTAAGCAAAAACAACAAGACATACATCAAACGTTTGTATTTCAAGGATATATGTCTATAAACACAGCGACCCCAGTGAACCGGAAGTTAGAGCGTATTTTAATGTGGTCGCCAACTTCACACCTAGCGACAACATATGAAGCTCAAACAACGTTACATATGTCTTATCAACCTAATGCTGCAATCGAGTTGCTAAGAAAAAATTATTAAACACTTGCTACCAAAATAATATGTTAGCAACATTCTAAGTTAACATTTTTTTTTTGCAGAATTGGGTCGAATGTGTATTTCTTGGTTAAATAAGATTTAGTAGCCATCTTAGATGTATAGTAGTTTTCTTAAACTTTTCATAGGCCACTATATAATGAGGAATAAATGTTTTGGTGGTGTTTTTTTTTTCATTTGTAAAATAACAGTTGTATATCGGGCAAAATGTTTCAACTAAAATAGTTAGATAATCTTATAGTGCATTCAGCGGCGTAGACATATGTTATGTTGAGGCAAATTTTTGAGACATAGCCTGTATTTATGTTAATGAGACCTATACGTCCAAAATAATTTTTTTTTTTTTTATTTTATTAAAACTTTTACAAGTAGATAACAAAATGACTCCCATCTAACCGAAGTTGCTTCTTACATAGTTTCTGAGATTCTAATGATGAACATACTTGAACCTGGCCACCCAAATAAAAAATTTTAAATTTCAACTACACAATAATATTGTATAATGTTTGTTTACGTTTGTGTATTCATATCTATATTTTGTTTGTTTATAATTATTATTTTATCTTTTTTTTTTAATAATGTTTAGTCGAGCCATTTTTACACTAATCCGACCAAATGTTCTCATTATTTGTTTAACTTTTCTAATTTGTTCTACAGTGTTAGTTGAAATATATTTACTACTTTTATTGCTATGAAACTCAAATTAAGTATAAAATAACATGATTGCACTAGATTCACATTTGGCGAACCAATTTATTTCTTTAATATTTCTCCTATTAACGAATTACTACACTTTAAAGAAACATTATATTTTGACATTTTAGTTTAATCTGTTAATTTGTGTCTTTTTACAAAAATAAACAAACAAACACAAGAGTTAGAGTTTGGCTTCTTGTGGCCTTGGATTTGATGTAAAAAAATACTAAGTTTAAGCAAATTACAGCAGTGTGAATATATTTTAAAGAGATATTGTTAATTTTAGAAATTCAATTTTCATAGTATTTATAATTTTATAAAATTAAAATGTAAATAGTAAGATATCACAATTAGTAGATAATACCTAAAATGCAAAATGCGTCAATTTGTAAAAAAACAAATATCAAGATATAGCAATCTAATTTATATTTGTGTCCATAATTAGTATGTGTGCCAGCCTTGAATATTTATCTAAACTTGTTTTTTGAGTGAACTAAGAGGGTTTTAACGTGCTAGAGATAGCGAAAACACCAAAATACTAGGCTCTTAAAACAGGCAAAAATCGAATTTGTGGTACCAGCCATTATGTTTAGTAAAATATAAAAAATAAATTTCGAGATTCAATAATTTCACGTGGTACTGGAGAAATTTTTTATGAGAGAATGTGTAATAAAATATTTTTTAAAGTTATAGTCTTGAATATTTTACTAAACATACTGGCTGGTACCACAAATTCGATTTTTGCCTGTTTTAAGAGCCTGGTATTTTGTTGTTTTCGCTATCTCTAGCACGTTAAAACCCTCTTAGTTCACTCAAAAATCAAGTTTAGATAAATATTCAAGGCTGCACACATACTAATTATGGACACAAATATAAATTAGATTGCTATATCTTGATATTTATTTTTTTACAAAGTGACGCATTTTGCATTTTAGGTATTATCTACTAATTGTGATATCTTACTATTTACATTTTAATTTTATAAAATTATAAATACTATGAAAATTGAATTTCTAAAATTAACAATATCTCTTTAAAATATATTCACACTGCTGTAATTTGCTGAAACTTAGTATTTTTTTACATCAAATCTAAGGCCACAAGAAGCCAAAATTATAGATAAATTATTAGTGACATTAAGTCCGGTAATTTAAAGTTACCTTTTGCCAAGATAACGCACAAATTACTCTTATACGAGTATCATTGCAAGATACTTAATGTTTATATTTAATATTGCAATCTTAGGTACATACGAGTATAAACCTAAATTAAGCCTACATTATTAGTGCAAAAAATTTCAAAATTTTAATTCTTTTCTGCTGTTGAGAAGTTGGCACAATGAGGATTAAAATGTTAATAACTTTTAAACTATTAACATTTAAGAAATGTTAATAAGGGCACAAATTGGCCCGAATTAGGCACAGATTATTGGTGAAATAATATTTGACATATTCAATTTTTTTTCTGCTGGTGAGAAGTTGGAACAAAGACAATTTAAATGTTTATAACTTTTAAACTATTAATATTTAGGAAATGTAATAAGGGCACAAATTGGCCCAAATTAGGCACAAATTATTGGTGAAATAATATTTGACATATTCAATTTTTTATCTGCTGGTGAGAAGTTGGCACAAAGACAATTTAAATGTTAATAACTTTTAAACTATTAACATTTAGGAAATGTTAATAAGGGCACAAATTCGCCCAAATTATGCACAAATTATTGGTGAAATAATATTTGACAAATTCAATTTTTTTCTGCTGGTGAGAAGTTGGCACAATAACATTTTAAACGTTAATATCTTCTAAACTATTAATATTTAGGAAATGTTAATAAGGGCACAAATTGGCCCAATTTAAGCACAAATTATTAGTATATGTTTCATAATTTGTGCCTTCAGTTATTCTGCCAAGTTAACGCACCTTGTGAAAACAGCTCGCAGTGTTCACTGGTATGTGTTTTTGCAAAGCGGTCACCAATCTAACTACTTACCGCGGGCAGTATTCCTTAACTTGCGTTATCGAGTGAACCGGAATCAACGCTTTTTGCCATAGCCGTTGCCATGGCACTATTAAAATTATAGAAATTATATACATATATAATAACAAAACATTTGTTAGAATATTACCTAAAATAGTAAATGAGGCAAAATTATTTCGTATTAACATGTATAATTATATTTAAATTGCTCAAAATACTATGCATCATTCTAATTAGATGTAAAAATTTGTTGTGGGCACCACAATACCACCGGCCATAGATTTCTTATCAAACAAAGCTAGAAAAAGGACTAACAGTACCAAGAAACGCTCATCCCTTAAAAAAAAAAACTTTTAGATTTCAAAACATGACATTCGCTAACTCTTGTGTTTGTTTGTTAATTTTTGTAAGAAGACACAAATTAACAGAATAAACTAAAATGTCAAAATATAATGTTTTTTTAAAGTGTAGTAATTCGTTAATGTTGACAGTAAGAGTTTCAACCAACAATATAATGTAATTATTGTAAACAAACAAAATTATGATTAAACAATCGCAAACAAACGATAATCATTATTATTCTATAGGAGAAATATTAAAGAAATAAATTGGTTCGCCAAATGTGAATCTAGTGCAATCATGTTATTTTATACTTATTTTGAGTTTCATAGCAATAAAAGTAGTAAATATATTTCAACTAACACTGTAGAACAAATTAGAAAAGTTAAACAAATAATGAGAACATTTGGTCGGATTAGTGTAAAAATGGCTCGACTAAACATTATTAAAAAAAAAGATAAAATAATAATTGTAAACAAACAAAATATAGATATGATTACACAAACGAAAACAAACATTATACAATATTATTGTGTAGTTAAAATTTAAAATTTTTTATTTGGGTGGGCCAGGTTCAAGTATGTTCATCATTAGAATCTCAGAAACTATGTAAGAAGCAACTTCGGTTAGATGGGAGTCATTTTGTTATCTACTTGTAAAAGTTTTAATAAAATTAAAAAAAAAAAACATTATTTTGGACGTATAGGTCTCATTAACATAACATATGCCTACGCCGCTGAATGCACTGTAAGATTATCTAACTATTTTAGTTGAAACATTTTGCCCGATATATAACTGTTATTTTACAAATGAAAAAAAAAACACCACCAAAAACATTTATTCCTCATTATATAGTGACCTATGAAAAGTTTAAGAAAACTACTATACATCTAAGATGGCTACTAAATCTTATTTAACCAAGAAATACACATTCGACCCAATTCTGCAAAAAAAAAAATGAAAACTTAGAATGTTGCTAACATATTATTTTGGTAGCAAGTGTTTAATAATTTTTTCTTAGCAACTCGATTGCAGCATTAGGTTGATAAGACATATGTAACGTTGTTTGAGCTTTATATGTTGTCGCTAGGTGTGAAGTTGGCGACCACATTAAAATACGCTCTAACTTCCGGTTCACTGGGGTCGCTGTGTTTATAGACATATATCCTTGAAATACAAACGTTTGATGTATGTCTTGTTGTTTTTGCTTAACACGTGGTCATTAGGCCTGAAGTTGGCGATCACATTTAAATATGCTCTAACTTCCGGTCTATTGGGGGCGCTGTGTTTTTAGACATATATCCTTGAAGCACAAACGAAGCACAAACGTTTGATGTATGTCTTGTTGTTTGTGCTTTACATGTGGTCGCTAGGCGTGAAGTTGGCGACCACATTTAAATTGTTTATAACTAAGTAACTATAAGGGTCGCTGAGTTTATTTATAAAGCACAATCAAGCACAAACCAATATTTAGTTATTTGTGCTTTTAGGTGGTCGCCCACTTCACGGACCCATATATATATATATATATATATATATATATATATATATATATATATATATATATGTTGGTAAGGGAGGTATTGTATTTGGTCAAAAAATTGGGTAGTGAGTTTTCAAGGAATAAGTACGTTTTAGGGTCCCTACAATACGATTTTACAATTTTCGCGATGATGTCTGTATGTATGTATGTATGTATGTATGTATGTATGTATATATATATATATATATATATACTAAGTCGTTACACCCGAAAATGGTAGATAGAACTCATTAAAACAAACAACTTTTTTAGCTCAAATTTTTTATTTGGAGCCCCATTTCATAGTTATTGGCGTTCTCTAGTTTTTCGAAAAATCGTCATAACTCCCTTATTTTAAGGAATTTTTAAAAAATACAAAAACTTTAAGCATTTGCTTTCGGTTCTCTAAAACACTTGTATTTACAATTATTTTCTATTTCATCAAATAACAAAATGGCAACCAATCAAAAATTTCTAAACAAGATGTTTTGAAAACCACCCCATCGATTTTCGAAAATAAAACATTTTTAAAATCCTTAATCTTCTATTACAATATTTGTCTGAAACATTTTTTTCTATCTGGCAAAAAAAAGTTTTTGTTCAATTACTTGGCTTACATAAGTATTAACAAACTAAAAAAAAAGCATTTAAAACGAAGAAGCTGCTTAAAACAATGAAACAAAAAAGAGATTAGATTTGACAAGTACTCAAAATAAGTTACTTCAAATTTAGCGCACGTGTATGTCCGTTTGTATGTTTGTATTTTGCATAATTTATACGTAAACATGCATCATTATGAAAAAGTGGAACTTCTTGACATGCTTCTGGTTTTTGGGGAGGCAAGGCGTAATGCACAGGAAGCTCGAAGAATTTATCGGGATAGATACCCGAATCGTCAACAATCAAGTAGCCAACTCTTTAGAAAAATTTGTAGGCGTTTGTTAGAAACTGGTTGCTTCTACCCAACAACTGGTGGAAACGCCAACAGGGTACGTCGAACCCCTAGATTTGAAGAGGCTGTACTTAACATTATTGAAGATGAGCCGTCGACGAGCACAAGAATAATAGGGAACAGATTAAATGTGAATCATGTCAGTGTTTGGCAAGTTCTGAATGAGCAGGGCCTTTACCCGTACTCTAGGCAAAAAGTTCAAGCTTTGGGACCGGACGACTTCCAGCCAAGACTATTGTTCTGTCGTTGGCTCCTTCGACGTTGTAATCTGAGAAGGCATTTTGAAAAATTTGTTTTGTTTACCGACGAAGCTTGCTTCACAAGGGACGGGGTATTTAATTCTAAACATAATCATTTGTGGGCTGACGAGAATCCCCACGCACCATTTATTCGCGCACATCAACAACTTTTGGCGGTAAATACATGGGCTGGAATTATAGGGGAGTACGTTATTGGAACCTACGTTCTCCCAAACCGTTTGAATGGGGAATATTATTTTATTTTCTTGGAAACTATGCTACCGGAACTACTTGAAGACTTGCCACTAAACATAAGGCGGAGACTTTGGTTTCAGCATGATGGGGCACCGGCTCATACAACGCGAGAAGTCACTGCCTTGTTAAATAGAAAATACCCGAATAAGTGGATTGGGAGGAGAGGTCCAGTTGCGTGGCCAGCCCGGAGCCCCGACCTAACTCCACTAGACTTCTTTTTTTGGGGTCAGATGAAGACCTCTGTTTACGAGACACCGGTGAACACAGAGTTAGAACTAGTGGCTAGAATCGGGGCTGCAGCAGAAGATATAAAAGAGAAGCAGGCAGCCCTTGCGAAGGTCTCCACCAACATCAAAGCACGCTGCCGGGCTTGCGTTGCTGCGAATGGTGGCCACTTTGAAAATAATATTTAGTCCACCCTTGTTGATTCATTGTTTATTGTTTTATTTTTCTTGTTTGTTTCTTGTTTTTCTTGTTTAATGGCAGCAAGCCTACTTTGTTTTAAATGATTGTTTCAGTTTGTTAAAAGTTATCTTGCAATTCAATTTCAATAAAAACTTTGGTTGGCCAGATGTTTCAGACAAATATTGTAATAGAAAGTTTAAGGATTTTAAAAATGTTTTATTTTCGAAAATCGATGGGGGTTTTCAAAATATCTTGTTTAGAAATTTTTGATTGGTCGCCATTTTGTTATTTGATGAAATAGAAAATAATTGTAAATACAAGTGTTTTAGAGAACCGAAAACAAATGCTTAAAGTTTTTATATTTTTTTAATATTCCTTAAAATAAGGGAGTTATGAAGATTTTTCGAAAAACAAGAGAACGTCAATAACTATGAAATGGGGCTCCAAATAAAAATTTGAGCTAAAAAAAGTTGTTTGTTTTAATGAGTTCTATCTACCATTTTCGGATGTAACGACTTAGTATTAACACCCTGTATATATATATATATATATATATATATATATATATATATATATATATATATATATAAAATAAATATCCCTTATTTATCATGTGTATAAGAGAGATTAAAAAAATCGCAATTAATAAAAATCCAGGAACATATCTTTAATAATAAACAAATATAAATAAATTTACATGAATTTCCAGAAAATTTTAGTTTAGAAACAGATTGAAATTGGATCAAATTGTAAATGAAACATTAACAACAATTTACGGTAATGAGAATTACGAAAAACAACGTACTATCGCAAATAGTTCAAACTCATGAAATTCGATTCATGTTTCTAATGTGAATCCAACTATTGGATTAAGATATGTTGACAATATATTAATTATCGCAAAACATCAAATTATACTCCATTTCTATAGAAAATAGTTATTTAATCATCAAAAACATTCATTATAAATATACGGGGAGATAAAAAACAAGAACAATTATTAAAATGATTAAAAATTTATACAGTACCAAAAATTTAATATTTGATTTTAATTCCTAAATAGTTTGAACAAACATTGTATCGAATAATTCAAAGTAAATTTGAAATAAATAAAGTTAACTTAATAAAATATAATAAAAGATGTCGAGGATGAAAACACACTCAAATTTTCTTTGACAATCATAACGGCTACTTAAATCATAGTGGAATAATGGAGAATAAACTTGAAGAAAAATATTTTTGGCCAAATATGGTTAAAGATATTTGTTACATTCAAATTTCATCAGTTAAACTTGTTCTTTTTTTAGTAACATTTAACCTATTATGATAATTATTAGTATTGAATTAAAATATGTAACAAAACTCGAGTACTTCCCTGAGAAATTATTTGCTGAGAATAACTTAAAACAATAGTAATCATTTTGCAACAATTTAAAATTCGATATTTACCTAAATTCAAACAATACTTACCTGATTAATAATGTTAGTGGTTGTAATAAGATAAATTTAGTTCATAAAATATAATTAAGTCACATTAAAATAATCATCTGTTTATTTATGTCGTTTGACGTTTTCTGTGGTTAACTATAAATTAATTAATTTTTTTTTTTGCTTATATAATTTAATAAGGTAAAAATATATTTCAAGTAATTTAGTGAAGGAAGCGTGAACTTAAAATATAATATTGACAAGAGTTTTTGATTAGTTAAATTCTAAATATTTAAATGTAATAAAACGAACTATTCTGCTGCCCCCCCCCCCTTTTACGCTATTGAAATTGTGAATGTTGTGTATTTCTTCTATGTAATTGTAATTTTGGATATTTTGTTTAATTATGGTTGGTAGCAACGATTTCCGCGGCGGAAGAGGTAAGGGAGCCGAGGTTTGAGCGTTGAGATGTGAGGTGCATACGAATTAGTGAGTCGTATCAACATGTAAGAAATAGTTGATTTCTGCACTCATTTATGTACAAAATTGTTGTCGTATTTTTTTTTTGTACTCGCAATTTTCGCGGATTCGGTAGTGCTAGAAATGAAGATCCGGGCGATTTTGGGAAGCCTGCGCCAAAGATTACGCATAATTTGGGTTGCACTATTTGTTGAGGTCGCCGGAGCTTCTCTTCGGAGGATCCAGATCTATTTCAAGGCTGATACATGGGAGCCGGATCATCTGCTACGACACTGGGGTACCGAGGTCACCTCTTCTCGTGGCACATAAGGTCGTGAGCCATTTCCCTCTCGCACCAACGTCACTCATGCTCCACCAGCTCAAAACTGATCGCCAACATCTGGTCCACACAGATAAGTGCCTGTCAAATGTGTTTGTTTGTTTTAATGTCGACACTTTGTTTAATTGGGAACGTCTTTTTAAGCTATTTTAAACAACTTCAGTGTGCAGTTTTTGACAGATTAAGTTATAATTTATTTCATTGTTGATATCAGTGATTTGATTGTTGTTGATGAATTGTTGAAGAGTTTGGTTTACTGATATCTAGCTAACTGCTATTAGTGTTCAATATAAAGCATTTTGGTAATGAATAATTGTCTTTTGTATAACAAACTTTTATATTTAAATTTACATAAGTGTGCATCACAAAGGTTGTGTTATTATTAGCTACTTTAAGTTTGAACTTAACTTGGGAGGTTGCGGACGTGGTTTTCTTTTTTTTTGAGATTTTAGTGTATTGTTGCACATTGTCGCGGGTGTTTACGAGTTATCTCGTCAAGTCATCTGACTGTTGGGTCGCGTTCGTGTTGGCCAGCTACGGATTGCGTAAATTGTAAACGGGGTTAATTAATAAATGCACTGCGCTTGTTTTGATTCATTTTGCGACTGCCTCCATTGGCGATTTGTATCTCTTTACTAGTTTCACTTCGATACTTATTAAATTAATGAAAATAAAATTATTCAATGTTTTCAAGTAAAGATTTGTCGAGTTTATTTTAATTCGATACCTTCATGACCTTATTTCAGGGTATTAGAATAAAGTGTCTCAGCGACTCAAAAATTACGTTTTGCAATTTTAGTAGTTTTGAAGTATTTAGTGAGATCAAAAATTGTATGGCGCCCAGGTATGTTTGTTTAATGTAAGTATAGTGTTATCGTTTTTTTTTTAATATATATTTCGGGAAAACCTCTACCCAGCCCTTCTCAACTGAAGCTACCGGCACACTCGCAGAGAGTGTTACATAACAAATTATTAATCATTGTAGAATATGTAAAGAAAAAAAAAATTACCGACACCGAATACAATTATTTGACAATTTAACACCACAAACCCCTTTTGGGAACATAAATATAGACTTCCTTACATTAAATAAAGAATACTTCGTGGCCATGTTCGATCAATTTTCTAAATTTGGTTTTGTTTACCCCACTTTCAAAAAGCAGAAAAGG
The DNA here is from genome assembly GCA_963942605.1 of Poecilus cupreus. Lineage (NCBI taxonomy): Eukaryota > Metazoa > Arthropoda > Insecta > Coleoptera > Carabidae > Poecilus > Poecilus cupreus. Next base: position 32,515,632 of record OZ012713.1, read on the forward strand.
AAACAATTGTAATAATAGAAAACTTTATAGACACTTATAAAAACCAAACATGATCGTGACCGATCATGAACCAGAATTTCATGAAGCTTTTGATAAAAAATTATTGTAATAATCACGACATAAACTACACTTAACTAATATAGCAAACCCACAGTCAAATATCTCACCAGAGTGAGTGCCGTCTTCTTAGTGGAGATTGGCTGGTTCGAATAGTTTGCCACGCAACAAAAACTTACAACTCACCCGCCGGGTTGCGGTAGCCGCGAGATCAACGAAATTAGACGGTACGGGAAGCTACACTGCTGAAAAAGACACTGATAACGGAAGATACGCAGGAGTGTGTAGGTAACGATGCTTTACATTAAAATAGCGAAATTAACTTGCTATCGATATTAAATAGGGAAATGAAGAGAAGCATATAACAAGTTGAACAAAATCACAGGCAAGGAAAAAGATCAAATACGGATGTTCGCGGAGCTTTAAAAGAAAGGTGAAGCTAGTAAAACACGGGCGCGGGTCCCAAGCCTCCACGCCAGGACCCCTAACTCCCTATCCTGGATACTACAAGGACCCTAACCTTCCTAACTGGCCAGCCGGTTAACAATAAAAATGGCGGCAGCGGTTTTGCAGGAACAAGAGGGAACACTCGGCGCATTCGCAATCACGCGCAACAATTTTCAAATAACTAGAGCAGCGTCCAAGACGCAAAGATCCGCGCTAACAAAATAATACAGCAAAAAAAATTTCTAAACATACAAGCTAATGTTGACTGGAAAAGAATTATAAAAAAAGATGTGCACGTATTGAAAATTACTAGAATTAATAAGCGCGGAAGAAACAAATGAAATCACAATACAGTTCACACTTATCTGCGTCTCCTCCATAGGTGGTCTGGGGTTGGTCTAGACTCTAGAGATTCAGTTACAGAGCATCCCTTTACGGTGCGATCGGTTCTACCTGGTGCCAGTAGCGTTCCCAGGATTTTGGTCTGTTGGGGGAGGGGTGGCTACGATATAGCGGGAATTTTCGATTTATCTCTTCGTTCTTAGTTTAGTGCCACTTATTATATTGACTTTTTGCGTATTTTTATACGTATATATTTTTTAAGTAATTTTATACACTTATTTCTCATATTTACAATATCCCTGTCCGTTTAATGTTTAAGCTGCATTAAAATAATAATTTGAGAATATCAATAAACAAGAACAATAAATATTTTATATTATAACCACTTCAACTTATCAATATTTATCTACACTATAAATTTTTTACCCGCATAGTACGATCATTTGTACTACTGCCACCTGCATAAGTTTGGCGTGAACGCTGCCATTACTATTTACTAGAATGTGCCAAAAAAATAGATTTTTTTTGTTTTCGCTCTTCATGAAGTATATTATGCAGGTTTCCAAAATATGAAACAAATCGATCAAAATTAAAAGTACATAAAGTCCAAAACGTATCTTTAGACGTTTTTCCTCAAATTTTTTCATATTTCATTCATGCCGGATTTAAGTATCGGACTGTGGATCGCGAGATTTAAATTTACCCCTGTGGTTCCCCCTCCACTAACAATTTTGGGGGCTATGACTTGACGGCTGGTAACCGCATTTCATACGCTAAAATATATCACTTACCACACCCAAAATAGGTAAAAGGCGTGATGATATATTTATTTAACAAATAAATACTTTTAAAAACAAAGTATTTGATGCGTTTCATTAGTCAGATTCATTGTTTAAAGTTTACATTAAACAATAATGCCATTTTTTCAAGCCTTCTAAACCGCGATATTCACTTCTTATGTCAATGACTTTATATGTATAGCTGCGGCGGTCGCACTACGAAAAGGTGGCTCAGTGGCTGCAGTGAATTAAAGACCGGGTTCTTTTATACAAACGCCAGAATGTATGACAATGAGATTTATTACCACAAATAAAAGATTATAAAAAATTATTACACAGCAACGTTATCAGTAGGACGTCGATGGTGTGATGAGGGACTACGCTATGGCTACCGCTGTCGTGCCAATAAGCGAGGACAACGGTGCAGGGGCACGGCGGCGGACGAACCCCACAAAGGTCGGAATCGGATTAATGACTCCCGATGATACCTAGCAACTGTCTGGGGGACCACTGCTGTTGCAGTGCTTTGCGGTTGCCTGGAAACCACAGCTACCGCGCAGCACTACGGATATCAAATGACAACTGTCAGTTAAGCCACAACTGTTGTCACGAGGGTATAAACAAAGTGGTTCAAAAGTTGCCAGGGGAATCACAGCTACCACTGATCGCAAGGGACGGATTCAGCGGGTAAAACTAAAATAAACGAAACTCTGCAGCAAGCTAATCGTGTGATTAAAGAAAATTAACATCTTAAGTATTTCATTTCTAGTGCTTGTATTTAGCAGTGGCGGTTTGTGACTTTATGTAGGTAAGGGCTGCAAAAAAAAAACTGGCATTCCTTTAATATTATTTTATTTTGAAAATTTTAGAGAATTTAAAAAGTTCTTCTATTAAATGATTTTTCCCATAAAGCTGTACAGAATTCAATTGATCTTTTTTTATATAATAATTATAATATATTAATTCATATATTAATAATTAGTTATTTATTTAATCTAAAATATTAAAACTTAATTATTATATAACAATTAAATAACAATATACCTTTGAAAAATGCGTATTTTAGTCTACAACTTTGCTTTTACTACGCTTATACCGTCTACTATGGATATGGGGCTGCGATATTCGCAGCTCCACGCGCAAGCTAAACTACATAGTGTTCCCTTCACTGCACGCCCCGCTGTGTTCACTCTTTTGGAATATCACGGAGCTATTCCGGGAACAGCTCTTAGTGTGGTGGGGATAAAGGTGCTGCGTATAACAACTCTTCGCATCGGTGTATAACAAATAGTATATATTACAAGGGCAACATTTTAAAATTTAACAAAATACATTATATAAATTATACAATATTATTATTGTTGACTATTTATTAATTATTATATATGTATATAAATAGAACATTTATTAACTCAGGGCTTCAGCCCCGCAGCCCTTACCCACGAGCCGCCACTGGTATTTAGTATTTAATATCGTTCGAAATTTTTTTTTTAAACTCTTATCTTTTTTTCTGTAATATTTCTTTCTTGCATATAAAGTTGTTTTTCAACATATAGAATATTTTGTTTTGTTTATTTATATCATTGTCTTGTATTGCAGTTTTTTCTATTAATACTCATAAATACTCAAATTTCTCTTCTTGCTCTATGTTATCGTTTTCAATCTTTAGGTTGTCTGTTTCAGTGTCATTGGGTATTGCCATCACTTTCGTTTTGTTAACTTTTTCTTCATATCAAAGCTCTGAAATTATGGTACCATAAATTCAAGTTGTGTTGGGTATGTTAAACTGAAACAGCCAGCTCAGCACACGTAATAAAAGTACTATTAACATTTAGAATGTCATACCAATTGATTACTAATTCATTACTAAACAATTACTGGCATATGACTCATTAATAATTAATTTTAATAATGTTTCTCCACAACAAAGCAGAACAATGTTTCAATTACCATATACTCATTAGGCAGATTAAACCTTCTACGGGTGTCCTTTCACTCTTTTCTATTCTTCGCTTTTATCTTTGCTTCTTAACTGCTGATCTTGTTTCTATTTAGTATTTCTTTTATGTTGTTCTCCCATGTTTTCGTAGGTCTTCCTCGTATCTTTTTCTTCGTTATTCTAGCATTCCACACTTGGTTTGCTTGTCTTTTTTCTGGCATTCTTATTAGGTGGCCATTCCATGATAATTGCTTTTTTTCTTATGTATTTTGTAAAGTTTCAATTTTTTAATTATTTCTAATTTGTTCGTTACTTATTCTATCCAAACTTGTAACGGATTATACACTTCTTAGAAATCTCAACCCAAGCTGCCTTTATTTTACTTTTAGTTCTCTGGCTTAATGTCTATGTTTCACTTCCGTAAATTAATGTTGGTATATATAATGTTTTGTGTAATGTCATCTTCGTTTTCTTCGATACTTGTTCATTTTTTAAAATTATGTTTTAACTCAAACTGTACGCACTAACCGCTAGCGACAAAATGATAAACTTTCTAAAATTAATTGCTGCCAAAAAAACTGAGCCAATACAAAGATCACGAAAATTTAATTTAAAGAACAAGATACTGAAAATAATTCGATAAATTTAAATAATGAAGAAAACAAGTTAAGCATAACACTAATTTTGAAATAAAAGGTAAAACACCAGCCGACGTCATCAGCTGTCGTCATTGTTATATTGCTCTTTCTGTTACCATTGTTTATTTTTACAACAATATTTTGTTTCTGTTGTTATTTCTTTATAACAAATTACTGTCATTTGTTGACATCGATAATGAACATGGTGTTATCTCTCTCTGTCAAGGCTTAATTACTACGAGACGCCCTGAAGAATTATAACTCTAATCCTCACACACCGCCACCCGTATTTGAAGTAAACAAGGGCACAAGGAGTGAAGTGGAGAAAATAGGAGTAAAGATGTAAGAAAATATAATATGCATTTGCACAAAGCAAATACATTTTTTTTAAAATTAAAATTACAAACTAAGAAAAAATAAACCTAAAATTAGAACTTATTTTAACAATAAAACTAAATAACATTAAGAATTCGGACAGAAATTTTGAAGATTATTATGAAATACAAAGCAAGAAAAGCATTTTGAAATCAATGATAACAGAAACAGAGTGATAGTTAAGTGTTATGTGGTGAAATGTTGTGTATTGTCAGTTATTCCTGGAAACTTTAATTGAAGATCGGTAAAGTATGGTATGTCAATTTGTGGGTATGTCGTACAGTGTCGTCATCATATCGTATTCTCGTCAGATTATGAATCAGTTCGCTGTCTTCAGAGGGAGTCAGTCATGTGTTTCAATACAAATTTGTAGATAATTTGTTCATGAAATCTGAGATGTATGGAGTACGAGTTTCTTCATGAAGTGTTGTTATTTGTGTATATCTGTCATAGCCAGTGACTACTCGAAGCATTTTATTTTGTAATAATATTATTTCTAGAACTACATATTCTAGATTTCTCTTGCTTCTTCCATGATGCCATAGATTATAATGTTCCTCTCGCGAATTTTTCTTTCTGATTTTTTGATTGGTTTTTTTTCAATTCCTAATCTTTTTGTAGTAACTAGCCTCTCTTTTTGTTACCGTTGCATTTAATATGAAATATATTAAACGAGGTCTGAAGGCCTAAACCTTTTTTCAATGTAGTTTGCAACACTGCAAGTCTTTTCAATAAACGGAATTAAACAGGCTTAACTACTGAAGGCTAAACTAAGATTGCTGAGTAGGCAAGCGTGAAAATATTTTAATCACTTAATTTATAGTTAAGATTTCATAAAAAGTAAGTTTTATATTTTAGACTAGTGATAGACTAGTTTTTATTTTTACAGCAACGAATTTTCACTAGTTTTTTTTTTTTACTTAACTTAAAAGATATATTTAAACAAACTCCTTATTTTAAACAATTGTACCAACCTCATAATTTTATATTATTTTAGTAAGTATTTCGGTCAAGTGCAGGGTTGCTGTTACACTGCGCAACTCGCGTCAACACCGCAATCTATGACAAGTGCAAACAGGGCACTGTCATACTCAATATTATTAGTACATATTACACAATTTAATGGATTGAAAATAAATCTACAAATAATATGAAAGTATTTGAAGGTCCTTATATTCATAAGGTGTCAGTAGTGGTGAGGACGATGTCCAGCGCTACGCAGTCGCCCGGCTCCGCGGCCAGAACGCTCGCTGCAGAGGATGAGCACTCCGGGGTCGTCCTGTCATCAGCTGCGTCGACGTGCACCGTGCTGGGGTCCCGCAGCAGGTCGCCCAGCGTGCGGGCGAGGCTCGCGAAGCTGGGCCTGCACTGCGGCTGCGCACTCCAGCACTCGCGCATCACCTGGTAGCTACACACACATCGTTACAATGTCACATCAACTGCGCATGCGCACGCGACTTACAGTTCCCTGGTCGAGTACTCGGGACGCTCCAAGCGGTAGCCACTATCCAGCTTTCGGTAGAAGCCAAAGTCCGGCTCCAGCTCGGCGTACGGGATCCGCGCCAGGCTGAACAGTTCCCACAGGACCACGCCGAACGCCCACACGTCGGACTGCGTGGAGAACGTCTTGTCGCGGATGGACTCAATCGCCATCCACTTGATTGGCAGCGGACACTGTTTCAACCACACATACACCATACGCTTATACAAACAACGTCACACAACTAACTACTCACTTGAGATTCTTTCTTGTAATATCCAAAGCTAAGAGTCTTGGACAGACCAAAATCGCTGATTTTGACGATGAAATTGTCCGCCAACAGAAGGTTCCTCGCCGCCAGGTCTCCGTGCAGAGTCTGTTTGGCAGCGAGGAACTCCATGCCGCGTGCAGCTTGCAGCGCCCAGTGCAGCAGCTGCAGCGTGCACACCCTCGGAGGCGGCGCTGGCGGCGGCTCGCTGCTCGAGCAGTGAGCACCATCATCCACTGTACAAACACAAAACTTATTCACAAACATTCCATTTATTTGTTATTAGTTTCTTCCAAATGCAAAGTACATGACAACAACGTAGTTACATTCATTCCAATAAAAAAAGTACCCCTTTCCATTTAAGAAAAAATAACTTTCATATATCCTAAATATAATTTTAAAGTGAAATATTCTCCCTGTATCTATAGAAAAATTGTTAAAAATTTATTTATTTATTCTAAAGGAGTAAATATTCATATTTTAAAAACTCACAAAAATGTATACGTACTGTTTTCGTGTGTTTACATGTTTTTAAAGGTTTATTTGAATGAGAAAGTGATGTAATAGATCAGAATTAATAACTAAAAATATTAAATTGAACATAGTGTTGAAAATACAGGTATAAGTACGAATAAATTGAATTATACGAAATATTGCTTGGTACCATATTCTACCAGTACATCCATGACCCATGAAAAATCCGGAAATAATAATTATTTCGTTGCCATCTGGTCCGAAAAAATTTAATAGTGAATATTGTGGTTAAAAGCAATGAAACGAAATAAAATTATATCTCTCGGCAATCAAAAGTCATGTGTGTGAAGTTTTTTTATTCTCCATCTTCTACCATGTTACTATTAGAAGCACTTCAGACTCCGACAACCCATGCCGCACCAGGGTACTAGTAATTTTAGACATGGGAAAAACAATGAATGATGCTTTAGAGTTTAGTTATTAGTAAAGAAAAACTATATTTAAAAACAAAAATTTAATTCTTTAATTAAAAGAACTTAACTAAAATTATTGCAAGAGCTTTACTAAAACTATTGTGAAGGAAAACTTTGAAATTCTTCTTCATTATGTTAAGTCATAAAAGAATATTTTTGCACCGGAACTCATGGTTTACAACCGTAAGTCTCCAAGTTCATTACTACACTAATGTTTATTGCAAACAACGAGCAGATAGTGACTTGGATGATCAATACAGCAAGTAAGTTATACTATAAATCTCTATGGACTGATGTGATCTAATATGTTTTTCTGAATATTTAGCATTAAATAATATTGCTACTTTTAAAATAATTTGCATCGGTCTTCAGAGACCGATAACGCAATCAACGTGATAATATAATTTTTATACGTACAGTTGAGCTTTAACACCAAGAATTTCTTGTCTACTAAAAAAATATCATTATTTTTAATCAATTCCATAGGCATAAAAGTAAAAAGCACAGATATTTAGCAAATTATCGCTTTGTATCTTGATAAAGCCAGTCTCTGTCATTATATATTTATAATAAAATGTTAAAATAGAGCTTATTTTAACGTAAATAAACCATAAAATATTTATTGTCCGTCATACATGACAACTGGGAATGAGACGTCACATACTCTTCTTGTAAACTCGGCAATATGCGCACAGTGGTCGGCTGTAGGTTAAATGAATAACTTTCAAATATTAATTTCATATAAAAATTATGAGCAAAATATATTTTATGTATTAAATTTTCTACCCGATATACCTTTTCACTATATGCTAATTGATATTTATAGTCAGCTGTAGATCGGGACTCCTTGAAAATCAATGCGACGTATAATTAACAAAAGTTGAAAATTGTCTATGAAACATATATATTAAAAAATATACAGACAATAAAAATTGTCAACTCTTTCTTAAAAAACAGCCTCAGAATAATAACTAAGTTATTAATTCATTGAGACCGGCCAAGCCAATCAATCGGGAACTACAGACGCGTTTCGCTCTTATTGGAGCTCATCAGTGTAGTGAACCCACCAGCTGCTGTGAGGCAGTGGTACCGAATAACTGGCTTGGCGAGATCTAAGATCCCACCAGATTGGTAAATTGAACTGAGAAGTAATTAAATACTCCCAGAGCCATCTATCGCATAAAAACTTCAACAGAAGTAAATAATCGCATGTACATTCAGCGACAACAATTGAATAGTGGATAATTTAAATGATGAATTTGGTATAATACTGTTTCAATTAATGGTACCTATGTTTATTGCAACATAAGTAATTAACTTATATCAAAACTAGTGTTGGCCAATCGGAAAAGTTCCAAAATGAAAATTTACCGCGAATATTTCCTTTCCTTTAGAAACTTTTAAAATTTTTCTTTTTAACATAACCTATGTTTTTTGTTACTTCCTGTTTAGCATATTTTAAAATGTAATTCTTGTCCATCAGCAGAAAATCAAAAACTTAAAAAATAAATTTAAGACATTTCTACTAATGTGTATTATGATTATGACAGTTATTGTTTCCAATGTTATTTTAAATACAATCATTATTTTTGTCATTGACTTTGAAAACACGAAGGAAAGTTTCCGGAAAATTTCCATATTTTTCTTCGGAATATTTCCCAAAAAATTAATACCCTAGAAATTTCCAACTCTAATCAAAACATGTATTTACACAAACAATACTCTTACATTATTAATTTGACGTTCTATCTACCATATTATCAAACAGAAATTAATACTTTTCCCAACTATACATTATGTACTTGAATGAGTGAAGTTAAGAAGTATTAATATGGTAGACTCATATTAATTTGTCGAGGTATATACAGTTATTAAATAAATAAAGATTGTATATTTTATAGTATAAACCACAAATATGTATTAATCATATTACCTTCTAAGGAATCAACCTCAGGAAAACAAATGAGTTCCGTGTCTGCATCTATTAAATTGACAAAGTTACAGCGATTTTCCATGAGGTAGTTTCGCAGATTACCATGTCTACAATATTCGAGTACAACTAGAAGTCTTTCTGAAAATGATTAACAATGTATGAAAAGAAAGTTTATAAAAGTCCCTCACTTCCGTGTATTTACTTTCCCCAATGTTTCCTGTGCAAGCCCCCAGCAGATTTACCAAGTTGTTGTGTTCTCCCAGGTGAATCATTATTTTCAGTTCACTTATTATCATATTTAAATCCATGAAATTCGAGTGCGGGTGAAGCATCTTGACAGCAACAGTTCTCTCGGGTTCTCCCTCAAAAAAGTTGGAAACTGTGGCTTCCACCACAAGTCCAAAACAACCCGAACCCAAATTACGACCTGAAACGAAATGCATTTTATAATTTTAAGAGATTGGTCAACATCAAACTACAGTTACCTAATTCCACTTTGTTTCGTGGTATTTCCCACTTAGTGTCGTAGGGCAGCAGCGTCGATTGCTCTGCCACATTTAAAAGTGGATTAAAATATTGTATTTGTCCGTCTTTAAAACGAATGACACTGCCCTTAATTATTGCATTGCGACGTTTCTGTAACAAAATGCAATGAAACCATTTATTTACTTTAATGATATTTGGTGATATTTTACCTTTGTCCTATATGACCTTCGTATTAGTAAACCTGCAAATGTTGCAGTTAGAATAGACATGCAAACTATAGGTACAATGTACCATCCATTTCCTACTTCTGAAAATAAAAATATTTAGGTAATGTTTAAAACAGAATTTGTAATTAAAGTATTAACATAAATTAAAAAATTTAATGGCATTAATATGTTTGTGGTATTAGTTCCATTGTAAATTGTTCGTGAACATTGTAAACTTAGACAAACCGACTGAAGTCCCTGAGAGCTGCGGTCTCGTTGACCACTAGTGATGTCTGTACATTAAGTAACAAAAGTTAAATGGCTAATTCTTTTTATGGCCAATTCCACTTTATTCTTACTCTTACCTCCTTCATTCGACATGTTCAAGCAACCAGACTGTCAATTTGAATTGAATATTTATTTTCTGAACTGTCACTTTATTAATGGGTCACAATAAATAGGTACACGCCATTCGTTATGTACTTGGATGGGTGGAGTAGTCGGTCATTTCCGGCGCGGACTCATATCTGTTTGTAGAGGTATACACTATATCAGGGGTGGGCAACCTCCGGCCCGCGAGATCTTTAGAAAAAAAAATAAATATTTTTGTAACAAAAATTTTAAATTAGGTTTAACCCAACATAAAGAAAAAAGGGAGATTTACAGTTTAATTTTCGATATAATTCGTCTAGTTTAAATTAAGAAATAAATGTAGTACTTAGTTTTTTTTTAGTTTTTTATATTTTCAGAAAAAAATTATAAGTAACAAAAATGTGTTTTACAACTACGGCCCGCGTACGAAATTTAAATCTTATTCTGGCCCCTGTTAAACAAAAGGTTGCCCACCCCTGCACTATATCATCGCTAAGCAAAAATACAATAGGTATTTCTTTTTAAATCATCCAGAGAGTTAATTAGAAAAAGTTGGAACTGAAGTACGAGTCGATGCTGAGTCTATACAATGTGTCGCATATCAACATTAGTTTCTTCTTGTTTCACACAGAAGCGATTGACTTCAACTCTGGCAGGTGATCCAACAGAATACGCGTCTTTGTACACGGTATGTACGTCACTTACATGTTTTCTATTCCATACACAATGTTTCCGGATTATATAGATTGGTGAATGATTGTGTGTGCGTTAGTTCAATAACTGGCAAACGTGAAAAGATTCACTAACGAAACGTTAAAATTTTAAGTTTCATGAAAATGTATAGAATATACACAAAACAATAAATACATTTCGATTGTGGAATCATCTGCGAAATAGTTAAAAATTACCTGTGATCACGCTCAGGTTCACGGCGCGAGAATCTTCTCCAAATGGATTTTGCGCTATGCAAGTGTAACGTCCTGCGTCAATCTTCCGGACAAAGCGAACAGTGAGTTGTGTGTTGTTCGAGGTTATGTTAATGTTCCCACCACTGCTTATCTCACTGGAATCCTAAAACGGTTCAGATTTTAATGAGAAACATACGCTAGGAAGACAGGTATAATTCACCCATTCGACCATAATTTGTTTGAAAGTAAATATCCTGGTTGTAACGAACGCATTTTATACGTTTTTGTAGCCAAAGAAAAAAGATTTCATAATAATTATCAATTTGCATAAGACTATAATTGGTTTGAAGTAAATAATAATTTGCAATAAGAAGTAAAATTTAAGAAGGAGTATGTCCGTCTTTGCATTAAACTTGTAGATTTTTTAAATACAAATGAATTATCCAATTTTGAGAAACCATTTGCAAAATTTTAATGTTGGTTATAACCTTAAAATTATTTGTTTCACCCCAACTATATTTTAATGTCAGAGGATATATAACATCGTGCAACAAATTTAAATTTGTGTCATCACATGAGCAAAAACATATGCCCCAAAACCCAGATTTTTTCCTTTCGATTCCTTAAAATTTCTTTAAAATCAATATTAAAGTTTTTAAAAAATGTATTTTTAGCTATTCAAGGGTTATTTTTAAAAATTCATATTTTTTACAATTTTGGAGATTTTTTTTTTCGAAAGCTTAAAAAGTTAGCTTTTATAACGATTACGCGTTTAAGTAAGGAAAAAGAATTCGACTGGTAGTAGTAGTAGTAGTAGTAGTAGACTGCATTTCGATTACATTTCTACCTCGATTACGCGTTTTTATTACCCTGATCAAAAGATAAGAAGAATAAGAAGTAATGCCACCTGAAAATGGAGTTAAATTGTTGTTAATTTGTTGTAAAATATTCCAAATAAAATCCAAGAAACGTCTGTTCAAGTTTTATTTTGATTTCAAGTTATGTTAACAAAAGGTTATTTTTTCGAACAATAAGAAATTTTCCTCCGTTTGTTCTCGATTTCTATTTAATGCGACTTTACCAACAGAATTACTATTTATACATCTTTTATTATGTTTATTTGCCATATCAACAGAATACATTTTTTTCCTTTTCAGTCAATGTAAATATAACTTGACTTAAAAAAAAGTGCTTCCCTTTCGTTTTGATATAATGTGGCATTACTTCTTACCTATTGATTTTAAAATGATACAAACGCGTAATCATTTTGAAATATTTCTTTTTATGCTTTCGATTCGTCAAAGAATCATCTAATAATTTAAAAAATTAAAAAAGATAAAATATATCTTGAATAGTTTTTTAAAAATTTTCAATACTTATTAAAAAAAAAATCCTAATGTGATACAAGCAAGCGGTTTGAAGAACTCGAACTACCGTTTCGAGTCCAATTTTGGGAAATATGGTCTTGTTCATGTGTGTTGACACAACTTTAAATCAGTTGCACGGTGTAATTAAAAAACTTTGATTCCCTGGATATAAAAATATTCACAGTACACAAAAAATTGCAATCGGTTTTCTATGTTTTGTTTCGAAAAAAAATTTTGTGTTTCCCACCCTTGTATTTTATTGCGCTTGTTCAATATTTATTTTAGATCCTTCTAACACAAAAATTATTATTTGCACAGATTCAAATCAAATATTTAGTTTAATTATAATAAACAGACTATAGTTTGTGTACCTTCATCCAAGTGATCACGGGTTCAGGGTCTCCTTCAGCAAAACATGTCAGGTCCACGGTACCCTCGACTAATACGTCCATCTCCTCTTCTTTGACAAAGTTGCTCCTTACAATTCTAGGTTTCACGCCTCCTAAAATTTGATTTATTATATCTGTGAGCCAAGGCCCGACTAGGGCACAACTTACTCTTGACTACAATATTTGTTGTTACATGTTTTCTTCTATTTGTAAAGGCAGACACAGAACATGTGTAATTCCCTCCATCATCATATGTTACATTGTCAATTTGTAAAAGCCTTCGGCCATGTATGTTGCGGACACTTGTATTATATTCTGTACCTATGATCTGCAGTGCACATCATGCGTTAAGAACACCAAATTGCGTAATTAGTGTAAAGTATACCTTAGCTCGGGCTTGTGTTCCGTTCGGCGTCGTCCAGGACAGGACCGGGAGCTCCGCGTTGTGGTCGACACTCACGTTACACTGTGCAGCGAATGGTTGTCCAACGTAAGCGACATTGTAGTGCAAAGTAGTTATGGTGGGTTCGAAATCAAATTCGTCTAGAAATTAACATATTTCCATTCAATAATATGTAGTAAATCTTACATTTTTAACACGAACGTAGCTTAAAAATCTAGTGTGGTCAACACACAACTGTTTCAAATTTATTTAAAAATCTAATTTTGATAAATTAATATTTATACATGATAAATTCCAAGGAAATTCAAGATGTATGTAATTAATGCCGAATTCTATAGAATCATTATAGCTAATGCTCAATACTTATTTCTGATACTTTATTTTAATTCTTCTGTAAAACTATAAATTTTCTGCATAACTCGACATAATTACATTGGCTATAGCAAAAACTAATTACCGGTCGTTTAAAATTTCTGAGACCTTTAATTTTACCAAACACAATATAATCATTATTTATTTAGTATCATTCCAGAACATTATATTGTATATCAAGGTTGAAAAGTGAGGTATATATAATATATATTCTCCGATTGGATTTATGAAAATACGACTATAATTATTAATTGTTTCTGTAGATCACATTTTTTCTTATATTTTTTTTACTCCACGAACTATTTTAAACTGCTTATGTAACGAAATTTTCAAATATAAATACATATAAACGTTTTCACTTTGTAGCTATAATGTTACATTTTACAACAATTAAAGTCAGGTCAGCAAATATATGATAACTTTCAATTTTGATAAGAATAATAGTAATAAAAACCTATGAAACTTAGATTTTATTCCGTATTAAGATTTTATTGTATTCTTTTATTATCCCTGCAGCACTCGCGCTACAAGCATTTCTCTCACACTCATGTTAAACTTGCCATACTTTCAGGAGATACAGGAACAGCAAGCTGAGTTTATGTATCAGTTCTACTTATAAATGCAACCTGAGCAATAATTATTCGTCTCCAGCAATTTCCAGACAGAATTTGTCCATCAGTTACAAACCGCGTGAACATTTCTCTCAAGGCGCGAGTCCTCGCGTTGTTGTTTTGTTGTATCTATTGGACATTTCTCTCAATACGCGAGTTACAGCACTGACGTGTTTTCCTGTTTTTTTTTTTTTTAATGTTGAGTATTGCATTTATTAGTATTTATTCGTGTACTTAATATTTTTTCTACGACCACTTAAAAATCTGCTCATTGTATGTTTGTTGTTGCTAGGGATAATGTGGTACATACAGATCAGTTCATTTCACTTATTTAGAATTGTTAAATATTGTAATGACGAAAGCGGTCGAATTTATTATTAAAATTAAATCAATTAGGAAATAAATCGTGGTCGTAGGAAAATTATAGTGTACAACTCGCATGGAATGTCCATTTCATACTTGTGTGATTTGCAGGATTCGTCTTCCGCTCATGCTACAAACTTACATACTTGCAGTTGTAGGAAATGAGTACTATTCCATGCACGTTGTACAATACACAATTACAGTAATTATACTCCGTTTATGATTAGACATCTATACCCAAATAATAGTGCGGTTCTTCCCTATTGTAAAAGTTGATATCACAGCAAATATCTGCATGTTGAGTCTACTAGTAAGACGACATTGGTGACATATAAACTGTTTTTTGAAAACAAAATTCATTTCCTGTATCTGTAACCGCGAAAAGATATGTAAACAAAAATTGGAATTTATAAGTTTCAAGAAAAAATGAAGAGCTGAGTTGATTGTGAATGAAATTTAAAAACCGGAAGAGGAAGTTTACTGGTCACAAAACAATAAATTCTATTTTTCTCAAAAACGCTCAGTTCATACGTGTTCAATTAGTTTTATTTATATAAGTAGTGTGGTGCCCACACCAGATTTTTATGCAGAATTTTAAGCTCTACAAAAATAATTTAGGATGTACTACGCACGAGAGACTAGTAAAATATATAGTTTACATATTTACAATACCGCCAAACCAGTAGACTATACATGTAGATATTTACTCTATTAGTATGAAATTTTTTTACATACGGTATAGAAGTTGAACACATAAATTCGATGTAGAACCGTTTTAAAAAAAATGATGCTAGTATCATTTCTATTATATTTTTTGTCATAATATGTAAAATAAACATATTGTTGTTGATGTCTGCAGAGCAGATGAAAAGTCCATCATTGTAAACAAGTATATATATATATATATATATATATATATACAATAATAATATAATATCCTAAGGCCTTCCAATTTATAAAAATTTCACAAGATCACATTCCATCATCATTGAGAGATAGTTCGTTTGCTATGAATTTTAGATTAAAATTGTAATTACAAAAAAAGAATCAGAAACAAAAATTGCACCAAATGAGCCTAAACTTATTTATGTAATACATTTCTATCATAAGATAGACGTAAAATAAAATATATAGTTTTAGATATTTTGAGAGTGCCATGGTAACAAAACATACAAACTGTCGTATTGTTTGAGTTTGACCACGGCGGACTCTATACAGGCGGGAATGTGGTAGTGGGGAAGCGTGACGTCACGGGGCCGACTTTCAGTTATCGTGCAATAGACTTCTCTGTGATTTTATGCAGTTTCGTAATTTATTATTTGTCGATATTATAAGTAATTATATTGTTACAAAAATTCTCGGAAATGTTGTGTACCAGCTTGTAAGAGCAATTATGCTAGTACTTCAGAAAATATACTAACATTTTATTGAAGATTGCATAGTTACAATTATACCCATAAAGGAGAAACAAAAACATCATCATTATCATTATGATAAACCACACTTAAAACCGGATTCATTGCCGGCTCGTTTTCCAGGCTTATCTAGTTATTTAAATATCAAACCTAATTTAAATGGATGTTATTTTAAAAATACTCGAAAACTCAATCATACAGCATTTATTCATCTTACATAACCGACGTTTCGGTTTACACTTATACCTTCTTCAGGGTTTAAGTTTACAACAATCATTAAAACAATAAGCATAATATACAATAGGGACACACTTACTAGTAAGATCTTACAATAAACAATCATGTACGAAATACTTTCGTAAGCAATCATTCAGTTTTTTTGAAAACTTCGTACATACAAAATCAAAGCACATACATATTTAATGATTAATAAGCCCATGGATATCTATCCTGGAATTGATGTTGTGATTGTTGTCTCTAATGTGTAACATTTCCAAGAATAGACGTTTAGACCAGTTGGATTCTTCTTCCAGGGTCTTAAAATTTTCCAGATCGAAAATATGATTTAATGTAGTAAATGTAAACCGAAATGTCGGTAATATAAGAAGAATTAATGCCGTATCACCGAATATTTTTTTTTTACACTTTACATTGTTCACAGTCGAAAAAACATCCAGTTCAACTAGGTTTTATATTTACATAACTGTGTAAGCCTGGAAAACGAGTAGGTAATGAATCCGGTTGTAAGTGTGGTTTATTATATTGATATGTTTTTGTTTCTCTTTTATAGGTATAATTGTAACTAGTTAAAATGTAGTATTCAATAAAATGCTTAATACATAGGTACAATTGATGTTGCGGAATGTGTAGAGTTTTTGCGTAGAATGCATTTTATCCTTTTATCAAAATAATCCTTGTTTATTGAAATTGAAATGTTGGTATATTTTCCGAAGTACTAGCATAATTGCTTTAACAAGCTGGTATATAACATTTTCGAGGCATTTTATATTAGTATAATCATTTATAATATCAACAAATAATAAATAAAGAGAGAAATAGCATGAAAACACAGAGGTCTATTATAATATAGCTGAACGCCGGCCTCATGACGTCACGCCCCCCACTACCACATTCCCGCCTGTATCCTGTATAGAGTCCGCCATGGTTTTACAGATGAAATGTGGCCGCTTTAATGACTATTAACTCGTATAAATAATTTCTCAGAAATCATGAACACATTTGATTGATTTAAAAAAAAGTACAACTTAATATTCGACTACAGTAATATGTAATATTATTTATACTATCAATAGTTAGGTACATTTATTTAAGCAGCAAAGAGACGTACATTTTATCGGTGTGAAGTTAGCAACGCAAAATATTCGGTTCACAATATTAAGAAGACGGCAAATGAATATAATACACAATGGAATTCAACGTAGAAGAGTCTTTATATGCATTTTTCTGGGTCCGTGAAGTGGGCGACCACCTAAAAGCACAAATAACTAAATATATACGGAACGTTTGTGATTGGTTTGTGCTTGATTGTGCTTTATAAATAAACTCAGCGACCCTTATAGTTACTTAGTTATAAACAATTTAAATGTGGTCGCCAACTTCACGCCTAGCGACCACATGTAAAGCACAAACAACAAGACATACATCAAACGTTTGTGCTTCGTTTGTGCTTCAAGGATATATGTCTAAAAACACAGCGCCCCCAATAGACCGGAAGTTAGAGCGTATTTAAATGTGGTCGCCAATTTCACGCCTAGCGACCACATGTAAAGCACAAACAACAAGACATACATCAAACGTTTGTGTTTCAAGGATATATGTCTATAAACACAGCGACCCCAGTGAACCGGAAGTTAAAGCGTATTTTAATGTGGTCGCCAACTTCACACCTAGCGACAACATATGAAGCTCAAACAACGTGACATATGTCTTATCAACCTAATGCTGCAATCGAGTTGCTAAAAAAAAAATTATTAAACACTTGCTACCAAAATAATATGTTAGCAACATTCTAAGTTAACATTTTTTTTTGCAGAATTGGGCCGAATGTGTATTTCTTGGTTAAATAAGATTTAGTAGCCATCTTAGATGTATATTAGTTTTCTTAAACTTTTCATAGGCCACTATAAAATGACGAATAAATGTTTTGGTGGTGTTTTTTTTTTCATTTGTAAAATAACAGTTGTATATCGGGCAAAATGTTTCAACTAAAATAGTTAGATAATCTTACAGTGCATTCAGCGGCGTAGACATATGTTATGTTGAGGCAAATTTTTGAGACATAGCCTGTATTTATGTTAATGAGACCTATACGTCCAAAATAATGTTTTTTTTTTTTAATTTTTATTAAAACTTTTACAAGTAGATAACAAAATGACTCCCATTTAACCGAAGTTGCTTCTTACATAGTTTCTGATATTCTAATGATGAACATACTTGTACCTGGCCCACCCAAATAAAAAATTTTAAATTTTAACTACACAATAATATTGTATAATGTTTGTTTACGTTTGTGTAATCATATATAAATTATATTTTAGGAACTTGAAATATCGTTTTTAAAAAGTTTATTTTATTAAAAACGAAATAAAATGGTTCTGGTTAGAACGCTGGTTACAACAGTAAATGTAACAAGAGTATAAGATGAATACTACAGGAATACAACAGGAATGGTTCTAATTCTACGTGCTAACATATTTATACCAAAGATTATCTTAGAAACGTGCCTTTTTACTTGACACTATAAAATGCTAATTATATGAATTTAAGATGATTTAATTTCTAATGTTATTGCGCAAGATGGGGTGAGGCGCTCACATAATTCCTCCCTCCTCAAGAGTGGAAGTTACATTTTTGGAACTTCTACTAAATTCTTTTAATTCTGAATCATTTGACGTTTTAAATTTTCTTTTAAGATAATCTTTGTATTTACAACATAATATTACAATAATTATTAATACCATCATAACATAAATTATAATAAAATTATAATTATTTAACTTTACATCATCTACAGATTCTAATAGAATACTACTTTCCATTTCATGATTAATTTGTGTAATATTTTTTATTTCTCCCTTAATAAGTTCAATATGAGTGTTGGTTAAATTTACGTGAATGTCAATCAGCTCGCCAAAATTATTTTTTATTTCTATCTGATTATTAATTTTGCAGTTATTTATATAATATATCCCTTTTAATTCTTTAATATTTAATTCATCATTACAATAATATTTAACTTGTTTTTTAATTGGGAAGTACAAATATTGTACGTTTGAGTTCTTTATATCAATGACTGAGTTTACTTGTGATATTTTACTATATTCACAAAATTGGAAATCTTTATAACAGATTACATTTTCCAGACATTTTTCATAATCGTTATTTTGTTGCAAGCAGTAGTATTCTTTACTATTAATTCTAACACACTTATCTACAGGTTTAATTCTACAATTATTTTTTGTATACAGGCCGTTTACAATATTTACAGTTTCGTATGTGTTGTGTACATGTGTGGGTATCGAGGTGGCTTGTATGAGTTCTTCTTTGAGGACATTGGATGGGATTTCAATAAGGATTGTCAAATTGTCGTCTTGTATAGAGCAGTACGTTTTAAAGATATTATTGTTCTGAATATTATTTATCAGGATAGTTTTTATTAAAGTGTCTTCCATTTTATTAATTTCGTTTAATAATTCGTCATAATTTATCACTCCAAAATATAAAATATTTAATTGACAAAAAGTTATAGTTTCTTCTAACAATATTAACGAGAAATAAAGTTCTTGACCTAAATGAATTAATTCATTTATTAAATTTTGTGTTTTTATAATATCAATTTCATCTACAATTTTACCGATTACTTTTTCTAAATTTCCTAATTTTTTATTTAAAATACAATTATTTTCATTAAATGAGTTAATTTTATTATTAAATTGCGCGGTAATATTATTATTAATTTTTACTATATTATTTACTTTATTCATTAATTTAATTTCATTTTTATTAATATTTTCGATTATCTGATCGTATCGCTCTCTGTCTGTTGAGTCTAAGTTTCCAGTTATACTTTTTATGATTGAACCAAGTCCGTTTATTAATCCGCGTTTAGCTCTTTTGATGTTTAAAAGTTGTACTTTATGTTTTATTGCAACATAATATTATTCAGTATAATTTTGTGATTTGTAATGCTTTCTCCAAATTTATAATTTTGTAACTTTTGATTTAGTAAAGCGATATTATTATCGAGTGTGTGGTATTGTTGTACAATATTGGTCAGGGGTATTTGGAAGGATATTATTTGGGTATTTACCTGTACATAGGCTGTCCCTAAGTCGAGTATGTTTAGTCCGGTATTAGTGTCATCTTGGATAATTTGTGAAATTCCATAAGGAATTAATCTGTAACAAGTCGAGGTGTTTTGAGATTTGATATTTTATATTTTTTATCTTTTCGTCTATGATTTGTCCTTTTTAATGTTTTATAATTTTTACGTCTAAAATTATGGTCTTTGGTTTTCCTCTTTCCGGGGTTTCTTTTCTGTATTTTATTATTAAAAATTTTATTAATTTTAACTTCATTTTTATTAATTGTCTCTTTAATTGTTATCTGGTTTTTACAAGTGTTTATCGGTGTGTCAAGATATGTTGAACCGTTTGTGGGGCTCTCATCGTCGGAATGTGCTGTATCAGTTGTTTCTCTCGCGCTTCCCGTTTCTACGATAACTGAATCTGTATCTATGTTTAAGTTTAATTTCTCAGCATTATATTTTTCATAAATATTAATTTTAATATTAAAATTTCGAAATATTTTTGTAATCAAATTTTCTATTTTATTCCAGTTTCGAATATCTAAACTAGAACAGATTTTAGGCATATCAAATTCGTTTATTTTATTTTGAATGCAGAAT
Organism: Poecilus cupreus; assembly: GCA_963942605.1. Classification (NCBI taxonomy): domain Eukaryota; kingdom Metazoa; phylum Arthropoda; class Insecta; order Coleoptera; family Carabidae; genus Poecilus; species Poecilus cupreus. The sequence goes on from OZ012713.1 coordinate 32,536,656, forward strand.
TCTAATAATTTTTCTAAACAATTTTTTATACTTCTATAAGTAGGTTTATCAAAGTGATTTTGTTTAATTATTAAATGACAGATTAGTCTAGGGTCTTTTTGTATCATAATTTTATTATCTAAGTTGTGATAATATTCACAGGGGTAATTTTGTTTTATGTGTTTCGCAAATCCTTTATCCATTTTCATATCGTCAGAAATATAGTAAATTAATGGTTTATTTGAATCAAAGATATTTGAGTTTTTATATTCAATTTTGAATTCAGGCTTATAAATTTTGGGGTATTTATATTTTTTGACATATGTTGGAGTATTTTCAGTAATTTTAATTTTATGTTTAATTTTATTTTTAAATGAATGTTTTTTATCTTCTTGTAATGTTGGTGATTTAATTTTATTTAAAACTGTGTGCAGGCCTCGTTTTTCTTCCGTATTTAAATGTTCGTCCCGTATTTTTTGATTTTTAATTTCAATGTTAAAGTATTCCGCATCGTTTGAGTTAAAGTATTGAAGTTTATACTTGTGTTTGTTTAAGAATGTAATTTCTTCTTTTACAAAATCAAATTTAGTTTTAAGCAGTTTTATGCCAGGTAATCCTAACAGGATATCAAAGTCTTTATGAAAGTCAAAGATGTAACTTTTTATATTATTATTTTTAAATTTAAAGAAGGTGAATTCATTTCCTGATGATTTGCCGTTACAGGTGTGCACGGTGAATGATTCGGGGAATTTAGTAAAATTAGGTTTAATTAATTTTGGATTAATGTAATTTTGTGTTTATCCGGTATCAAGTAAAATTTTGAAATCAAGGATTTTAATAAATGGTTGTTTGCTAAAATTATTCGTTAGGGATTCAATTCTAGTTGGCTGTCTACGTCTAAAAAAGAATTTTCGTCAAAAATTTCATTTTCTTGTGTGTCATCTTCAAATTTTGAGTTTTCTTGGTTTACATTATTGTCTGAGTCTAGCTCTTGATTGAATAATCGTTCTGTTCGGGGTTGACTGTGTCTAGTAGTTTGGTAGGTTGAAATACTCATGGGTGTGACTGTCTGTTGGGTGTTTCGAGTATTTGCGCTGGGTGCAAAAGGTTTATTTTGTTGGTAGGGCACAGGTTGTGGGTATTTGTGCATGGGAGATTGATGTTTTTGTTGGTTGTGGTTGAATTGTAGTCGGTTTTTCGGTGAAAGGGGTTTTTGAACTTGTGTTTTCTGGTTGTGAATGTATTGTAAATCATTAGTGATTAAATTTAAAATTTCGGATAATTTCTGCGGATTTCGGGCAGAAAGTTGAGATCTGAACGGATCTCTGCAGTTATTTATAAAACATTGTGTAAAATATTTTGTGGAATTTTCTAATAATATTCAACTAATTTCATTTGAATATTTACATTCAACTTTACTTTTATAAATCAAATATAAATCATTAAATTTAGAATAATATTCTAAAATATTATCTTTCGTTTGTTTGAGATGTGTTAATTCGTACATTAGTGTGTGTTCTGATCTAGTGTCAGAGTAGTTTTGTAACAGGTGTAGTTTTAATTCTTTCCACGAATTGATACCTGTGATATTAAGACATTGCGCAGCATTGCCTTTTATTTTATTTTTCAAAGTTAGTGTCACGATCTTTTTCGTTATTTCAGATGGGTTCGTTTGATTAATTAACGTAATTATGTCATCTACAGTGCTTATAAAATTTGACAAAGTTTGGACGTCACCGTCAAAGTTTGGTATTAAATCTAACAATTTAATAACTTCATTATTTAAAGTAGTGAAAATGTTTCCTACATTGAGTTCTGGGGGTGCCATATTTAAATTTAAATTATTTAAGCTATTTAGTAGTTCTTCCAGTATGGAATTAAAAAGATGTACAGATTGTACTTACAAAATTAATAAAATGTCTTTGATCATTGGATCGATGACAGTGGGTGGTGTTGGTTGGCTCCGGATCGATGTTCGCTCGATTCTGGGGAGACCGGGTTGTTGACTTCTCCTGTTCTGATTTGCGCTCAGGAACGGCTGGAGAAGGATTCCGTGTTGATGATGAGTTCCTCGATGAATCGGAGATGAGCAGAGGTGTCGCTGTGCCTCACAGGATTAAACTTGGTCACTAGTAGATTCGTTTTTTGGAGATGAGCAGAGGTGTCGCTGTGTCTTACAGGATTAACTTGATCACTCGTAGATACGTTTTTGGAGATGAGCAGAGGTATCGCTGTCTTACAGGATTAACTTGATCACTCGTTATTTGGATAGCGCGTTAACGATAAAAATCGACGACTACGTTACTTTAACGAATTGAACCGTTTTTTGGTTTTCGGTATACGTAGACTTGGCTATCCTACCGACTGCGCCAATTATATTTTAGGAACTTGAAATATCGTTTTTAAAAAGTTTATTTTATTAAAAACGAAATAAAATGGTTCTGGTTAGAACGCTGGTTACAACAGTAAATGTAACAAGAGTATAAGATGAATACTACAGGAATACAACAGGAATGGTTCTAATTCTACGTGCTAACATATTTATACCAAAGATTATCTTAGAAACGTGCCTTTTTACTTGACACTATAAAATGCTAATTATATGAATTTAAGATGATTTAATTTCTAATGTTATTGCGCAAGATAGGGTGAGGCGCTCACATAATTTATATATTGTTTGTTTACAATTATTATTTTATCTTTTTTTTTAATAATTTTTAGTCGAGCCATTTTTACACTAATCCGACCAAATGTTCACATTATTTGTTTATCTTTTCTAATTTGTTCTACAGCGTTAGTTGAAATATATTTACTACTTTTATTGCTATTAAACTCAAATTAAGTATAAAATAACATGATTGCACTAGATTCACATTTGGCGAACTAATTTATTTCTTTAATATTTCTCCTATAGAATAATAATGATTATCGTTTGCTTGCGATTGTTTAATCATAATTTTTTTTGTTTACAATAATTACATTATATTGTTGGTTGAAATGCTTACTGTCAACATTAACGAATTACTACACTTTAAAGAAACATTATATTTTGACATTTTAGTTTAATCTGTTAATTTGTGTCTTTTTACAAAAATAAACAAACAAACACAAGAGTTAGAGAATGTCATGTTTTGAAATCTAAAAGTTTTTTTTTTTTTTAAGGGATGAGCGTTTCTTGATACTGTTAGTCCTTTTTCTAGCTTTGTTTGATAAGAAATCTATGGCGGGTGGTATTGTGGTGCCCACAACAAATTTTTACATCTAATTAGAATGATGCATAGTATTTTGAATAATTTAAATATAATTATACATGTTAATACGAAATAATTTTGCCTCATTTACTATTTTACGTAATATTCTAACAAATGTTTTGTTATTAAATATGTATATAATTTCCATAATTTTAATAGTGCCATGGCAACGGCTATGGCAAAAAGCGTTGATTCCGGTTCACTCGATAACGCAAGTTAAGGAATACTGCCCGCGGTAAGTAGTTAGATTGGTGACCGCTTTGCAAAAACACATACCAGAGAACACTGCGAGCTGTTTTCACAAGGTGCGTTAACAGAATAACTGAAGGCACAAATTATGAAACATATACTAATAATTTGTGCTTAATTTGGGCCAATTTGTGCCCTTATTAACATTTCCTAAATATTAATAGTTTAGAAGATATTAACGTTTAAAATGTTATTGTGCCATTTTCTCACCAGCAGAAAAAAATTGAATTTGTCAAATATTATTTCACCAATAATTTGTGCCTAATTTGGGTCAATTTATGCCCTTATTAACATTTCCTAAATATTAATAGTTTAAAAGTTATTAACATTTAAATTGTCTTTGTGCCAACTTCTCACCAGCAGATAAAAAATTGAATATGTCAAATATTATTTCACCAATAATTTGTGCCTAATTCGGGCCAATTTGTGCCCTTATTAACATTTCCTAAATATTAATAGTTTAAAAGTTATAAGCATTTAAATTGTCTTTGTTCCAACTTCTCACCAGCAGAAAAAAAATTAAATATGTCAAATATTATTTCACCAATAATCTGTGCCTAATTCGGACCAATTTGTGCCCTTATTAACATTTCTTAAATGGTAATAGTTTAAAAGTTATAAACATTTTAATCCTCATTGTGCCAACTTCTCAACAGCAGAAAAGAATTAAAATTTTGAAATTTTTTGCACTAATAATGTAGGCTTAATTTAGGTTTATACTCGTATGTACCTCAGGTTGCAATATTAAATATAAACATTAAGTATCTTGCAATGATACTCGTATAAGAGTAATTTGTGCGTTAACTTGGCAAAAGGTAACTTTAAATTACCGGACTTAATGTCACTAATAATTTATCTATAATTTTGGCTTCTTGTGGCCTTGGATTTGATGTAAAAAAATACTAAGTTTAAGCAAATTGCAGCAGTGTGAATATATTTTAAAGAGATATTGTTAATTTTAGAAATTCAATTTTCATAGTATTTGAGTACTTCTGAAAATTCACCATTAAAAAGTGTCATAAGAAAGTGTAAATCAGAATCTTGTATTATGTCATATAACAAAGTTAGCAGCAAAATATCTAGTGACCTATGTATTTAATTGGAAAAACAAATACATGTTCAGACTACCCTATTGATGAGGCAACTTTCGTCTAATTTAACCAACTTCATATCTCTTCTCGAGATTCCAATGCATTCGTACCTTAAATGGGACACACTGTATACGATTTTTCGTTATACATATAACTTAATTGATCAGAACTTGGATATTGGTTTTTAAAAACATTATTTTTGCTCAGGAACAGAGAGGCAAAGTTTTTAGATGTTTATTGCTTTAAGACTACAACAAGACTGGTTTCTAAAACTACATTTAAGATAAAATGAACATGTGTACAGAGATAAATGAAATGTGATTCTTCCTCAGCTCGCGGGAACATAGCGGCCGATGGGAAACGCTGATGTCGGCAGGTAGACGTTAGGTAACACCTCCCTCCTTGAGAAGAAACTCTAGGGTGGAACGACTTGAGTTTCGTTGAGTGGAGTTGACCTCGGGTTGACTCCTTTTTTCTGTAAAACCTTATTTTTTATTTTTATTATAAAATAAAATAAGATAACCATTGCTAATATGCTGACTCCAATGATTGAGCCCTTTGAATAATTTTCGTGGGTGGTGATCGATTCAATTGGGAATTCTTCTAACTCTTGAAGTTATAATTGATGTAATTTATCGAGAGGAACTTTATCCAAATTTAATTTTTCTATTTGTGGTACTGTTGAGTTTCGCATGTTGATTTTTTGTAAACTCACTGGATGCCCTGGTATAGTCTTCAGTTTATTTTCATAAGCGTACGACGATATTTTTATTGAGCAGTTGGGTGGTACGATCATTAGATAAGTACCTTTTAAAGAAACTATCGCATTTTGTTTACACGTAGTTTGTACTCTTTGAAGTTTTGGGAATATACCAATGTAATGTGCTTCATTGATTTGTAATATCACTTGTTGATTGATTTTGACTGGTATTTGTTGACAGCTGGTTACTGTCACTTCTGATGATAAGATTGAAGTTAGGCATTCTCCATCCCTTTGAACTGGTAAAAGATTGGTGCTTTTACAGAGAAATTCGGATTGCAGATCTACGCATTCTTCGTTGCTATATTGATAAACGTTGTTCCTTATGGATAGGTAGGTAGCGGGAGGAATAATAGTTGTTTGGTTAGAACTAGGGATTGAAAATAAGTGATAATGATCTAGGGTTTCCGGGTGTATTAATAGAAAGTCAAGTGAAAACATTATCTTTTCATTTAAAATAAAAACTTTAATTTTGATAACTTTATAATATTTAGAAATGTCATTGATATTTGAAAATAACAGCTGTTTGTTATCATAAAGTGAATATAATTCTTCAACAATATCTTTTAATTCTTGATAAGAAATAATACTTGGGTGTACAACTTCTAGATTGGCAAATGTTACTGCGTTTTCTATTTCCTCCAAATAATTTAATAATGAATCAAAATTAAATTTAATTTCTTCCAAAATTTCTTGTGTCTGTAAAAAATTTGAAAATAAAAATTTTGTTTATTAATTGATTGAATTAATTCGTTTGTTTTATTTTCAATATTAATTTGATTTTTAATAATCAGTGTCATGGTCTCGTTTATGTTCATCATGATATGTTTTGAAAGTGAAATCTGATTATTTAATTTTGTAACTATTTTATTATGATCTGTTTCTAATTTTAAAATATTATTATGAATTTCTACAGCATCGTCGTGATCCATGTTACTAGAGATAAATTTAATAAGTGATCGTAATGGGTTTATTAACCCTCGTTTATATCGTTTTTCTGGGTAAAAGGTGTGTAATTTTCTGTTAACAATTTTTGAAATGTACTTTGTGTGTTCATGGTAATTATTTAAAATGTGTCGAAGTTCGGGAGTAGCGAAATTTATTGCGGTTGTTATTTGTGAATTTTTATCATTTAATAAGTCAATACGATTTTTGATAGATTTAAGGTCAATATAATAAAGGAAAGTATGAGAGGCTGTTTTGATTTTTGCATGACCTAATTTAAAAGGAAGGATTCCAGGATTAGTCTGTAAGTTCTGAATCTGTACTTCTTGTGCTTTTGTCAGGTGTAAGGTCACAAGTCTGTAACAATTTAGGTTTTTTCAGTATTTTGTTTTCCAAAATGGTGAATTTATTTTTATTTTGTTTTTGTTTAGTTTTAAAACAGTAAGTCTTTTGTCTTGGTCTTTTAATGTTTGATAAATGGATGTTTTTTGAGGTATTGCCGTGTTCGGGAATAATTTCGCCTGTTTTTAAATTCGGATCAATTGTTTTAATTTCTTCCTTTTTATATTTATTGCTAGTTTTACTTTGTTTCTGCTTATTTTTCACGTAAACGGTATCTGGAATTTCAGGAAGCTCTTCACGATTTTTATTTGCATAATTAATTGTTTTTTATTTATTCTGTTCATTTAATTCTCTAATTTTATTATATAATTATTTTACTTTTTCTTTATGATTTATTATATAATTATTTATTAATTGTTTTTCTAATTCTATGTCCAAAGGCGAATTTATATCAAGATGTCCTGTTATGATTTCACACGGTTTTAGTTTTGTTACCGAATGAATAGAGTTGTTATACGCCAGAAGTGCGTAATTAATTTTAATATCAATAGGCTCTTTGTTATATTCCTGTTGATTATTTAACAATCTAATATGTTCGACTAATGTTGAATGAAATCTCTCGATTAGTCCGTTTGACTCTGGGTGTTGCGAGCTAATAAAGTGAAGTTTCACTTTGTGAACTTCTAGTAATTCTTTAATTAGTGAGTTTTTTAAATTCTAAGCCGTTGTCGGAAACGATTTGATCAGGTATTCCATGGTGTGTAAAATACTTAATAAGATTATTAACGACTTCTATACCTTGACCAGAATTTAATTTGTAAACTTGCGCGTATCTTGAAAATGCGTCTATAATTGTTAAGAATTTTTGTTTTTCTAAAGTTATCGAATCAATATGTAATATTTCGAATGGTTTTGTTGGAGTAGGAGTAACGTTAAATTTGGATTTTATAGTTACACGATCGTATTTTGTTTTTAGACAGATTTCGCATTCGTTGATGTAAGTTTGTATTGATTTACGCATGTTAGACCAGTAGTATTTTTTCTTTATTTGATTCTCGGTCTCGTCAAGACCTCGGTGATTCTCGTCTTGCTTTCGTGGTAATTTTGAATTGTTTCTTTAACGTCTAACGGATCTTCAACATCTAATAATTTCTGAGTGTATCTTACAAAATTTAATTCAGAATTTTTAAAGTATTTTTGAATAACTAAACTAAATTTCTCATAAATAAGGTCTTCGAAATACAAACAATATTTAACTTTTGGGACGATATAAATTTTAACGAAATTAATAACGTCTTGAACAAAATTATTTTTTGAAATTTGTACTGTTATACGCTGATGGGTATTTTCAAATAATTTTACAATTTTAGGCTTTATGGGATCAAAATTAATTTGAGATATTATAATTTGAATTTTTTCCGAGATTTACTGGTTTGTCAGAAATTGGTATTCCTACGATTGGATTTTCTCTATTCGTGTGAACAGTTTCGTCGTCAGAAATGTCTCCGTCGTTATTTTCGTTGTCAGGTTCGACTTGCAGTGACATATTATCATTTGTGTTAGAGTACTTTTTATTAAAATCTTTTATATAGTCGAAAATTCCTTCAGATTCTTCGATAGTTTCATTAGCGTTAATTTGGATACGAGATAATGCATCCGTATTTTTTATATTATCTGAGATTTTCAATGACTCAAAGCTACGTAATTCTATTTGTGCAAAAAATAGTTTTCTCTTAGATTCGTAATGAGATAACTTCAAATTTGCGTGTGGGGTTTTTATTAAAGAATTATTTAAATCTAATTGAACGTTAAAATCTTTTAGAATGTCATAGCCAATCAGGCCGTCAAAGAAATGGTGAAATTTGAACAAATAAAATTTCATAATTTTATTAACATTAAATGCCGGAATTTCTACACTAGAATCTCTTTTTGTTGTTTCAAATATGGAAGATATAGTAAAATTTTCTTTCATGATTTTATTTTTAAAATATTTTTCAGCTATGTCAGGGTTCAAGAAAGATTTTGTGGCTCCGGTATCAATTAACAATTTTAATGGTGGATTCGAAATTTTGATAAATGGTAAATCCTTTTTGTCATATATTGAATGTAACTCTACGTTTGGTTCGCTATTTGGCTGGGTTCGCGAAAATTTTGTTCTTCTTCAATAGATGTTTCATAAACATCATTTTCAATAATTTCGGGATAATAAGAATAGTTGTCGTTGTCATAGTGAGTATAGTCGGTTTCACAGTATTCGTAAATTTGTTCGTCATAATTTTGAATGGATTGTTCAACATTATGTAGCTCTTCTACTGTGTAATTTTGTCTTTGTTGGAATGAGGGTTTCGGAAAAGAACCATGAGATATTCCACTCATCGGTGTGGGTTTAGGTTGTATGGCTCGATTTGTTGAACCTTGCGGTTTCCATACATCGACTGAGGTCTTAGGTTTATTATTCCCAAATACTTGGTGATTAGTTAGGAATCGTGGTGGTGTTTGTGAATAACGGGGTTGTAATTGAATAGGGTTGCTTGGGAATTGTTGGTGTTGATTATAAAATCGTTGTGATGGTTGTTGCACAAATTGAGGGTTTTGATACATTTGGGATGGTCGTTGAATTGACCTTTGAATTTGTCTCGAATTTTGAAATTTACTTTTATCAAAATGAGCACGTTGTAAGTGTCGGATGTTATCTTCAGATATTATGTTCTGTCTGGCTTCCGCCAAGGTGTTGGGTTTCATTGCGCGGATCGTCGAACCAAGAGGCTCTTTTAAACCGGCCAAAAACATTTTCAATGCATGAGTATTGTAAAAATTCTTTTTGACTGTTGCAATTGTCGTTGTACTTTCATGAACATCTACATAGTTATGCAAAGCACTTAAATTTGACATAATGCGTGTGTAAAATTGTAAGGGGTTTTCGTTATCTTTTTGTCTGAGCTGATCTAGATCGAACAACAGACCGTTTTCGTCGCGCTGATCGCCAAAATGTGCGATCAGAGCATCTTTTACAGATTTCCAGTCTTTTGAGGTACACGTTGAATATACCTCGCGTGCGGGACCAATTATTTTGGCGTAAATGCCATAAATTAACGTTATGTTCTGAACGCAATTTACATTTTGCGGAGTTGTATCCGAATAAGTATTTATTAAGGTATTAGCCGTGTCTAAAAAGGCAGAGAGTTCCAATGGATTTCCATCGAATTTTGGAACGATGTCTAATAATTTAGATTCAAATTTGGAACTGCCATAGTTACACAACTGTTATTTTCTAATTCAACTTCTGTTATATCTAATGTTGAAAGTATTAAACTTAATTCTGTGTCTTCTAAACTATTATTATAATCTAACTCGTTTTCACTTTCTTCGATAGAAATGGCTGAATTCGAGGAGTCTGTCATAGATATGAAAGCAACTTACATTACCAATATAGCGATCTTCATCTCAGGTAGACTGTCCGCGATGAAATTCTTCTGGGATGAGTCGTTGATGCTGATGGGTTGATTCGCGATGAACGCCCTTCAGATCTTCGTTAGTTCTTGTTTTGTTGAATAAACAGTTGATACTGACGGATTATTCGCGATGAATTTCCTTTCAATATCCTACCGACTGCGCCACTTAATTGATCAGAACTTGGATATTGCTTTTTAAAAACTTTATTTTTGCTCAGGAACAGAGAGGCAAAGTTTTTAGATGTTTATTGCTTTATGACTACAACAAGACTGGTTTCTAAAACTACATTTAAGATAAAATGAACATGTGTACAGAGATAAATGAAATGTGATTCTTCCTCAGCTCGCGGGAACATAGCGGCCGATGGGAAACGCTGATGTCGGCAGGTAGACGTTAGGTAACATATATATATATATATATATATATATATATATATATATATATATATATATATATACATATATATATATATATGATTACACAAACGTAAACAAACATTATACAATATTATTGTGTAGTTAAAATTTAAAATTTTTTACTTGGGTGGGCCAGGTTCAAGTATGTTCATCATTAGAATATCAGAAACTATGTAAGAAGCAACTTCGGTTAGATGGGAGTCATTTTGTTATCTACTTGTAAAAGTTTTAATAAAATAAAAAAAAAAAACATTATTTTGGACGTATAGGTCTCATTAACATAAATACAGGCTATGTCTCAAAAATTTGCCTTAACATAACATATGCCTACGCCGCTGAATGCACTGTAAGATTATCTAACTATTTTAGTTGAAACATTTTGCCCGATATACAACTGTTATTTTACAAATGAAAAAAAAAAACACCACCAAAACATTTATTCGTCATTTTATAGTGGCCTATGAAAAGTTTAAGAAAACTACTATACATCTAAGATGGCTACTAAATCTTATTTAACCAAGAAATACATATTCGACCCAATTCTGCAAAAAAAAAATGTTAACTTAGATTGTTGCTAACATATTATTTTGGTTGCAAGTGTTTAATAATTTTTTCTTAGCAACTCGATTGCAGCATTAGGTTGATAAGACATATGTCACGATGTTTGAGCTTCATATGTTGTCGCTAGGTGTGAAGTTGGCGACCACATTAAAATACGCTTTAACTTCCGGTTCACTGGGGTCGCTGTGTTTATAGACATATATCCTTGAAACACAAACGTTCGATGTATGTCTTGATGTTTGTGCTTAACACGTGGTCGTTAGGCCTGAAGTTGGCGACCACATTTAAATATGCTCTAACTTCCGGTCTATTGGGGGCGCTGTGTTTTTAGACATATATCCTTGAAGCACAAACGAAGCACAAACGTTTAATGTATGTCTTGTTGTTTGTGCTTTACATGTGGTCGCTAGGCGTGAAGTTGGCGACCACATTTAAATACGCTCTAACTTCCGGTCTATTGGGGGCGCTGTGTTTTCAGACATATATCCTTGAAGCACAAACGAAGCACAAACGTTTAATGTATGTCTTGTTGTTTGTGCTTTACATGTGGTCGCAAGGCGTGAAGTTGGCGACCACATTTAAATACGCTCTAACTTCCGGTCTATTGGGGGCGCTATGTTTCTAGACATATATCCTTGAAGCACAAACGTTTGATGTATGTCTTGTTGTTTGTGCTTTACATGTGGTCGCTAGGCGTGAAATTGGCTACCACATTTAAATACGCTCTAACTTCCGGTCTATTGGGGGCGCTGTGTTTTTAGACAAATATCCTTGAAGCACGAACGAAGCACAAACGTTTGATGTATGTCTTGTTGTTTGTGCTTTACATGTGGTCGCTAGGCGTGAAGTTGGCGACCACATTTAAATACGCTCTAACTTCCGGTCTATTGGGGGCGCTGTGTTTCTAGACATATATCCTTGAAGCACAAACGAAGCACAAACGTTTAATGTATGTCTTGTTGTTTGTGCTTTACATGTGGTCGCTAGGCGTGAAGTTGGCGACCACATTTAAATACGCTCTAACTTCCGGTCTATTGGGGGCGCTGTGTTTCTAGACATATATCCTTGAAGCACAAACGTTTAATGTAGGTCTTGTTGTTTGTGCTTTACATGTGGTCGCTAGGCGTGAAGTTGGCGACCACATTTAAATTGTTTATAACTAAGTAACTATAAGCGTCGCTGAGTTTATTTATAAAGCACAATCAAGCACAAACCAATCACAAACGTTCCGTATATATTTAGTTATTTGTGCTTTTAGGTGGTCGCCCACTTCACGGACCCCATTTTTCTTTACGAAATATTTATATTTATTACAAATACTAGCAACAAACAAAATATTGCATCCACAAAAACGATCTTGCGACCTTAATTTTTTTAGGGTAACTTACGACAGGGTAGCCCTATAAAACAGTACTGCTGCAGAAATAATATTTAGGGGCTGAGAGTGAAAATATCAAATTTATAATATTCTTAAGTTATTACAAATATCATCACCACAAAATATTCCACCCCGCCTACAAGTCTTTCACTGGAATTAATGATTTTTAGGCAAAATACCATTTTAACCATTGATTTTTTTCTGAGATTGTATTGTAACATTCCTGGGTTTTAAACGTTTTCATTTAAACGAAACAAATATTATTAATATCAAATAATAAATAATTATTATTATAAAGAGTAAAAGTTAACTTAACACTATATTTAAAAACTAAAATAACAAATACAAAAACTTATCATTACTGTAAACAAACACTATTATTTTTATAAACTAGCCGAGCAATATTTATATTCAAACTGAGCGATATATTTATGTTTACAAGTTATTTATAGTAGCTTCGGAGTCAACTGACTGACTGAGTATGAGTCAACTAACTGACTGACTGACTGCTCACGGAGATTCACTCTTTTATATTGCTTTTCTTGTTTCGGGAATATTTCCTATTATGACGCTAGCGGACTAGTTTAAACAAGTCTATTTTAAATGGTGGCGTAAGCCGACAAGTTTCAGCTAGTCAGTACCGCGTCCGTTACAGTATCCATGATTATTGATAAATAATTTAATCAAGTTAATAATTATTTAGAACTTTATGACAAAGACAATTATGATCTGTCAAACTTAAATAATACAACTGTATGAATTTTTTGTTTGGTTAACCACGGCACTGTAAATTGTAAAATTTATCCAACACCTCTCAATAAATACTCTATAACTATGGCGATTTTAAACAAGGAAAGTAACAGATTATCCACTAGTAGGTATAATTTTGAGAAAAGCCACTAGTGAGTATTTTTTTATATACAATAATAATAACACACAACACCTTGGTAACCACTTCGATTGACATTTTAATTTCAAAAATGTAAAGCATATGTCACTGTCAAATAATATTTCTTTAATAAATTTTGCATTTATTAAGAGGTGTTGGATAAAACGTTATACTTCGCACGTGGGCAAAGTGAAATTACCCTCTCGATAAAATTATCACACTCAGCCTTCGGCTTCGCGTGCTAAAATTTCTCTCGTGGGCAATTCCTTACTTTGCCCACTTGTAAAGTAAATAACTATTATTTTACTGAAATGGACGGTCGGAACATTTTTGGCTTTACAATTTTGTCCTATAATTCATAGGGAACGAACTATCGCCAAATGAAACAAATTAACATTGTATTTCCTATATCCTATAAAAAAGTAGACACTCGGTATATTACCACAGAAGTTTTTATTACAAATTGAATGTAGAATAATATGTCTAGGTACAACAGAAAATTATACCGGGTGATGAAATGATTTATGGTATATAGAGAATACAATGCAAGTCATTTCACATAGCGAAATGCCGTTCCCTGTTGATCTTACAACAAAATAATTCAAGCAAATTTCGTAGATAATTTAATTCACTAATCATAATTTAGTTTACAACTTTTGTAACGTATAAAATAAATTGAAACTTTTATAAAAATTCTCATTTGTAGTAAGCCGTGGAATTTAAACAATCCAAAAACAGCAATTTCCAGAATTAAATTCTTCAGGTCAGATTTTTACTAAATACTGAGTTTTATCCATTTGATTTTTAATTAAATCCTAGGTACTACAATTTATTAATTTTATTTGTTGTATTAGCAAATGCTAGATGTTCTAGATTCCTATAATATTGCAGTAAAATATTTTAGTTATATATTCTATGGAATTGTTTCTTTGATGCCAAATTGGCATTTGTCCTCTTTTTGAAACTAAAATGTTTAAAAAATTATTAAATATTGATTTCAACTTGAAAAACATTGGTTTCATTTATATCCAGAGCTGTAATATAGAAAAATATGAAGAGTGAGAGAAATGCTCACGCGCAAGTGCTCGCGTTCCCCTGAAAGACGCAAGTTCTGCAGGTAACTGATTACATAATATTATTTTCAACAAATTATAAATCGGATAATTTAATTTACATGAAATTATTTTATTTTCACAAATAATTACTTGACCATTTCTTACCAGTCTAGAAATAGTATCAGAATACATGCTTTTTAATTATATTCTAAAACATGTGAATATTACCGTAAACACTGATGAACTTGTTCGCTGTAGCGTTGTCCAGGTGACAGGAGTAGCTACCGTTGTCACTAATCTTCACGTTGTCCAATATTAGTGTACTAACCAACACTTTTCCTTTGGATAAATTAATTCGTTTCAGTTTTGGAATTATTTCCTGTAAGAAATAATAATTTTAAAATTAATAATATATAAATATTTATAAACAATGCGAAGGAGTTTTAACACAATTATTTTTAAAAAATACTCATAAAGTATAATAGTTATTTCATATTTGTGTATTAAGAACGTAAGCCAATTCTTTGTTACTTTGTTACTCGTATAAGGGGTTATCGGACGAACGTGAGAAACTGGCAGTGTGTACAGATAATGTAATACATAAATAATTCGTTAAATAGTGCTTGTGTAAATAATTGTAGTATCAGTGTTGTGAAATATTAAATAAATAAATGTAAATAAATAACTCATTTTTCTTAGTTCTAATTAAACTTTTGTGTTATTCTTTCAACTTCGCCCAACCCGAGTTACGAGGAAAACCTTGCAGTATTTTAGTAAACACTAATATGCGTGATTTCATGCAGCAACAGTAGATATTGAAATACATGCAGTATAAATAAATTTGAAAACGATATACAAAATGAGAAATAAGCAGAGGTTCTTTAGTTAAGTACAGTTGATGAGTCATTTAAATATTTATTGGTGTGATTTTATTTTACTTTACTAACTCTTATAACGGGTATCATTAATTCAGATAACAATTAAAAATCTATCTTTCGCTTGAAAAGTGTTTATCCTAAAACAATATACGTTTATAACATAGCGAAACAGAAACATACTCATTCGGTATCAAGTACAAAAAAACTGTATTATCAACCACATAGAATCTAATCAATTCTTAAACTAAAAAAAGATGAATGGCAAGTGACGATGTTTACCAGGTTTTATTATGGTTTAATAATTCCTAATAATGCACGACTCAATGTTCTAATACAGATTTCGGAAGTCATCGCATCAGCTAATGGAAGCAAAAATGTTGAATATGGTGCATCTAATTTCCTTGGTATTCACCTGGTGAATCGATCGGAATTATTAAATATAGTAAAGTATAAATTAAAAAGGAAAACTTCAATTGATATTGATGCCATATCAATTTCTATAATGGTATAAAGGTAAATTTAAAATCAACCAAATAATTCCCATTCACGAAAAGGTTGACGGAATTTGTTTTGATAAGTGTCGCTCTTTACCATTAACTTAAAATTTGTGCAATGTATAAGAATAATAGCTCGTAATAAATTCGATTTCAAACCGAATATCTCTACTATTGACGCTTTGCAATGTCTTTACAGCACTATTATTTATTTCCTTGCAGACAATGGAACTCTTATTGGTATTTTTGCGACCATAGCAAAGTTTTCGACTGCGTTGGCCACTCTCCATTGTATTCAGCTTCTCGCCTGAGATGATCAAACACGTAGTCTCTATTTGTATTGATATTGCCACAAAGTTTATTATTATAATCTTTTTAAATCTCTTTTAAACTATTTCGGATGTTGATATTGTTATTATAAGTTGTTTATTTTACACTTATTTATTAATAAAATATTTCCATTATTTTTTGTTCTTTGCTTTCTTTTTAGCTTCGCGGTAGTTAATTTGATCCCTATTCACTACTTCCTCTATGTTATTCTTGCACTCCAAACTTCATTTGCTTGATCTGCCAAGAAGTATATGCATTTGTTAATAGATCATTTTAGCAGATATGCATGGATCCTAACATCGAGGACACAAATTGCACATGATTTTATTGAACTTATGAATCTTATAGAAAAAGATAAAATTAAAATATTATTAGCAGGTCAAGCTTTAAATTCTATAAAATTTAAAGAATAGTATTCATTCAGTTTTTACATCGGTAGATAATCCTTCATCGAATGGTTTGAATTAATGTTTAAACCAAACTCTTGTAGAAAGAATACGTTGTAAAATAAATGAAATTATTGATTAAAAAACCATGGACAAGAATAGCTGAATTATGTGTTAAGGAGTACAACAAAATTTTCTCCAGCCTACCTGTTATATGGAAAGAAATCAGAAATTGTTCCTCTTACATTGAACAGTTACTTAATTTTGAGAAAAATAAGAAGAGAATAGATCAAAATAGAAAAGAATATGCATTTAAAAAAGGTGATTTATTTTACGTATCAAATGGAAATAAATTGAATAGAAACAAACCAGATGAAGTTAGAAGTGGACCATTTATTATAGCAAAAAGATTATCTAAATCGATTTATGAAGTCGAATGTATTCAAGAAACGTAAAAAAGCAAATTTATTCCTATGTTCCAAGTTGGTACCTTACTCTTTTTATACTGGAAAAGATACTTTTATTCCATTCTAATATTTTAGCATTAGTAATAACTGTCTGCTTTATTAAAGAATTGCGTGTATTAGATAGCATATAATTTTCTGTGATCACATAACGAGACCATATTTAGTTCAGATAGAAAAATACTAGAGTTTAAATCCAGACCGGGATACTGCTTGTGAATTTTATAATAACAGTATTCTTCATTTATTTTGTATTTGCTCAAGTTTAGAAATATATTTGATATAAATGGGGTTCCGTATTTGCAGAACGTACTCTAGTTTGGATCTTACAAAACAATAATATAATCCATGAAAAGTGGACAAATTATGAAATGACTTTGTGCTACGAATGATGAATCCTAAATTTCTAGATCTAACAATAGTCTCACCGTGAGCATTAAACGTTAGTTTGTCGACAAATAATACCCCAAGGTCTTTAAACTATGATACTCGATCTAAGAATATAGCTTACATGTGGTACATGCGAGTGTAAGCATATTTTTTACAAAGTAATTTATCACTTTACACTTGTTGGAATTAAAAACATAACTTAGATTTCTGTGTCCAAGCCAGGAAGCCTTCAATATCATTTTGTAGAAGCATACAGCCATCTTCGATATTAATTATTTTTTAAATTTTCAAATCATCAGCATCATTACTCAATAAGCCCACGTTTATTTTAATAATTTGTTGCTATGCAATTTATAAGTAATCGAAACAACATTTAGAAGACAATGTTGATGCTCGAGTGACACGACGCTTGTCTCAGACCAGACACCGGACATCGCACAAGGTGAGAGAGCGGCTCCAGTAACAAGACGCAGGAAGTCTCGAGGGTTCATGGTGCCAAGCAGTGGGGCCTAGAAGTCAGTCCGGACGTGGCAGTACGATGCGGAGACATAATCACCAAAGTGTGTAAAGAAAAACAAAATTCCTAAATGGGAATCCATCATGAATGAACTGAGCCATGTAAGCAAGGTTCGGCAGATTTGAAGTGTGATGAATACACCTTACGTAGAAATTTAATTACTGCTAATTTCACTGTATAATAATACACAAAATCACGTTTCTGCATTTAATTCATTATTATATTTAATATTTATTTATGAATTCAACAAATAGGCTATATACTAAGCAAATAAATGTGCTGGTATATTTAGTAATTTTGAAATATATAGAGTTACGGTTGTCAGATGCGGGTACTTCTTTCATTATTATTTAAATTACTCGAAAACTGAGGCTGTATAAAAATTAAATTTTGTACAAAAATATACTTAATGTGTACATTATTATAAGCTAAATTAAATTTTATAAATCTCTAAATGTAGGGCTACGTGAAGTTAGCCCTACACAAATTTTTATGAAAATAAATCAGAAACTGAGGGCGCACAAATATTTTTATTTGTTGTTCAAAATTGTACATAATGTGCACATTATTATAAACAATAGTTTATTTGTTTATGTCAACAATGTTGGACTCCGTGAAGCTGGCCCTATATAAATTTGTTTTATTAATTACAAGAAATTATGAAATGTAAAAAAAATACAATAATTTTTATGGTACTAAATTTTACATAATCTGTAGGTTATTTACAAATATTTTTTTTTTTTTTTGTAAAACGCATTTTTGTAGGGCCAACTTAACGGAACTCAGATTGAGACCTTCAGGACTAACTACAAATATAAGAAACGTCTGAACATTCTAGTAAATGCACGGCAACAAACAACTAATAACACATTCACTGCGCGAACCTCGTCAAGTACAGTTCGACCTTGATAGGTGTATTAAACAGTGACAGTTCTACTTTTATACCAATTTAAATGCGATTTCTGCCCACCACTGAAGACAGCCATACAAACATCGCTGCAGACAGGTAAGGTAGAGCTCATCCCGGAATCCTGGATTCCCAAATAACCCATATATTAACCCAAACATAACTAACCTCATTTAACACATGGTATCCTCCTCATATAAACCGAGGCCATCTATCAAACAGTAGAATAAACAAACACACAACAAAACAAACAAATACAGGGTCACTTCTGACTACAGGAGTGAACCACACCAAAACTAACATGTCAACACAAACGCTAACTGTCGCCGCAGACATGACAACACCATCTACATCTACGTATCCAACGCAAAATAACCAAAAAAATATGACATTCGCAAACGTAACAAAAGGTAATGAATCTTTCCCAAATAAAGAGCAAGCCATAGTACTACCATCAATCGAAGGAATCAAAATAAGAGAATATATCGTAACAATAGGAAACCTAGTAGAACCTAAAAACGTAATATTCGCCTCTCGTATATCAAACAATAGAATATGTATATATCTAAAATCAAAAGCAATACTGGACAAACTGTTAGATAAACATAAACTTATTCAAATAAATAACAATAATATTGAAATACGGCGACTAATAACACCTGCAAAACGGCTAATATTCTCAAATGTTTGTCCAACTATTCCACACCACAAAATTGAACACGAAATAAAACAACTATGCATTAAACAAACTGCACCAATTACTTTTCTCAGAGTAGGGATGACTGAAGCTGAATATTCTCATGTACTCAGTTTCCGGAGACAAACATATATCTCTCCCGATAATAATATCAAAATACCTGACTCCGTACTTATCTCCCACGACGAAACCGAATACAGAATATTCATAACCGAAGACCAAATAACATGCTTTCTATGCAAAAAACCGGGTCATAGCAGTACCCAATGCAAAAACACCGACACAGAAACCATGACTGTCCTGACACCAGGTGCACAAAATAGTAAAAGAACAGCATCACAAATCGCATCGTCAGAAACAGATCAAGCACAGCCAACAAAGAAAACAGCTATAAATAAAGCAAACCGCAAAGAAACGTCAACACAAGACAAGCCAACACCGAGAAAAAAGAGAACACTAAGTCCACAGGAAGATCTCCCACTAGAAACACTTCTGGAACCAATTAAAGCAGAGATGACAGACAATAGGACAAAATATATACTGTCGTATGAAGAAATGAAAATACTTTTGGAAAATATGTATGGAAATCCCGAACAACTAACAGTAGCACGAGAATTTACCAACGATATCCCAACCCTCCTGCAAAACATGTCAGAACTACATTCACTCCTACAACACAGATCAATTAAAAGTAGATTCACCCGAATTATGACTAGAATCAGGCGACAACTACTAACCGAATTAGGAAAAGGCAATAACATACTCTCAAGCCAAGAATCTCTATCAGAACTAGAATGATAATAGAGTGGAACTGTAACGGTTTCCACTCACACAAGGCTGAAATACAAAAAATAATAACCGATTACTATCCACACTACATTTGTCTACAGGAAACCAGGCTAAAAGAACATCAGAAAGCTAACCTAAAAAACTTCACCATGTACCGAAAAGACAGGAAAACAGATCAAATAGCTAGTGGAGGAGTTGCTATCTTAGCAAAAAACAACCACTACACAGAAGAAATTCAACTTAATATAAACTTAGAAGCGATCGCTATAAAAACATATGTACCATTAAAAATGACTATCTGCAATATATATCTGCCACCAAATACAAATTTTCAGGAATCAGAACTCACAAATATTATCTCTCAGTTACCCCACCCATTTATAATTCTAGGTGACTTTAACGCACATAATCTAGCTTGGTGCTCAAATACAACAGATACTAGAGGCAGAATGATAGAACAAATAATTAATGATCTCCAGCTAATTATCCTGAATGATGGATCCTCGACCCACTTAAATAGTAGATCCGGGAACTTTACAGCAATCGACCTCACACTTTGTGAACCAACTATTGCACCAAAACTAACCTGGGATACAATACCATATTTATTTACAACAAATCACTTCCCTATAAATATCACGTTTAACAAACAAGAACCGCATAAAATACACGAGGCATACAACAAATGGAAAACAAAAAACACAAACTGGGAAATGTTTAAAGAAAATACAAAAATTGACAATAAAATCTTGGACAAAAATGCAAACATAAATTTAACATTCGAAAACTTCACCAAACTCATAATAACAGCAGCAAATAAAACAATGGGTGAAAGAAAACAAACACTAAGAAAACGAACATTGCCATGGTGGAATAAAAAGTGTGAAATTGCCATAAAAAATAACAAAAAAGCATTATACACTTACCGAAAAAACAAAACATTAGACAACTACATAGAATTAAAAAAGTCACAAGCAATAGCCCGAAGAACCATCTTACAGAGCAAAACAGAATCGTGGGAAAAATTTACATCATCCATTACACCCCAAACACCAACAACCAAAGTGTGGGAGAAAATACGAAAAATAGAAGGATGCAAACCATGCCAATCATCTATACTCAAAATTAATAATAACATCATAACTAATCCGAAGAATATAGTTAATGCATTAGCAGAATCTTTCCAAAGAAACTCAATGGATGAAAACTATAGCAACGAATTTAAAATCCATAAATCAAATAAAGAACAAATACGTATACATCCCGAAGAAAATACCAACGACCCTCTAAACACACGGTTTTCCCGAGAAGAGATGAACGACGCTATAAAAGAAACGAACGGAAACAGCAGCCCAGGCCCAGACGGCATCCCATACACGTTTATAAAAAATCTGTCAGAGGAAGCACTGTAATATCTACTCCAAATATATAACACGATATGGACAACAAAACAATATCCAGAAAAATGGAAACTAGTTTTGACAATACCCATCCTCAAGCCCAACACAAATAAAACAAACCCTGTCAATTACAGGCCGATATCTCTGTCTAATACAATGAGCTAACTACTCCAAAGAATGGCCAATAAACGACTAGTATGGTTTCTAGAAACAACCGGGAAACTAAAAGAAACACAAAGCGGTTTCAGGAGAGGAAGATCCACCATCGATCAAGCACTAGCACTATCAGCAGAAATACATAACGGCTTTAAAAACAAACAGCATCTCATCGCTATTTTCTTTGACTTAAAAAAAAGCCTACGATACTACTTGGAAATACTACATTTTGCAATCAATCCACCAAATGAGAATAAACGGCAATATGTACCACTACATAGAAAACTTCTTGAATGACCGAAAATTCTACGTAAAATCACATAATAACATCTCAGAAGAAAAAGTGCAGCGAAATGGCGTACCGCAAGGAGAAATCCTTAGTGTGACACTGTTCTTGATTGCGATAAATAGAATCAATGAAACTATACCTGCTCATACCAAAACTTCCCTCTACGCTGATGACCTAGTAATTTATTCTAAAAGCAAAAACATAAACACAGTACAACACCAGATACAAGAAGCAATAAACAAAATCCAAACATGGACAAGAACAACAGGATTTAAATTCTCGGAACTTAAAACAAAAGCAATGCATTTTTGCAAGTTACGAAAATGTCACACACATCCAAAAATAAAACTAGAAAATACAGAAATACCATATGTACAAAATACTAAATTTCTAGGAATCATCTTCGATACAAAACTTACTTGGGTCAACCACATAAACTATATTAAAAAAGAATGTACACAAAGACTAAATATCCTAAAAATACTGACCCACCGTAAATGGGGCGCAAACAGACAATCAATTCTCAACGTATACAAAAGTCTGATAAGATCCAAACTAGACTACGGAAGCATAGTTTTCTCAAGTGCAAAAAAGAACAAGCTACAAATACTAGAACGTATTCAAAATGAAGCCATAAGAACAGCCACAGGAGCATACCGGACTAGTCCAATTGACAGCCTGCTTTGCGAAGCCGGAGAATCACCGCTTCATCTCAGGAGAAAAGCTCTCAGAATGAGATACATTATCAACCTTGCTAGCAATCCAAAGATCCCAGTCTTTAAACAAAACTTCCACGAAACAGAAAACAAAATAACCCTTCAAAATAAAACACCACTACAACAGTCCATATACAATGACCTGAAACACCTTCAACCCTCATTACAAAAAATCCAAAATAGAACATTGCAAATAATACCACCCTGGACCATCCAAATTCAACAGCCAAACCTGTCTCTGACCGCCCTTAACAAAAACAATACACCTAAAGAGCTCTACCAAAACCTTGTCAAACAGCACCAAGAAGAGCATAAAGGGTACGAGAAAATCTTCACAGACGGATCACACACAAATAACGAGACAGCTTCAGCATTCATATTACATGATAAGATGTTCGATTTTCACCTTCCAAAACACACAACAATTTTCACAGCAGAAACATACAGTATATTAAAAGCTACGGAACAAATCTTCAAAGAAAACCACAAATACAAAAAATACTATATTTACACAGACTCACTAAGCTGTCTCCAAGAAATAACAAACACAAACTCAAAACATCACCTGATACAGAAAATTCAAGCGAACATAGAAAATATAAGAAGAAACCACCAAACCATAATAAAATTTATGTGGATCCCATCCCACGTAGATATAAAAGAAAATGAAGAATTTGACCAAGCAGCTAAAAAAGCGACAGCTAAAACAGAAATTGAGGATGTTAACATACCACCCGAAGATCTAAAAGCCGTAGTTAAACGTCAAATAAAAGAAGAATGGAAAACTATTGGTTAGGAAAATCGAACAACAAACTCAGACTAATAAAAGAAGAAATTGAAGCATGGCAAACACCAACAGAACGAAAACATCAAACTGTTATATCCAGATTGAGAATTGGACACACTAAATACACACACGAACACATCCTTAAAAAAACAGAACCCAAAATTTGTGAAGATTGCCTTACCACAGTCACCGTCAAGCATATCATTGAAGAATGCACAAAATACACAGCCCAGAGAAGAAAACATAAAA
Source organism: Poecilus cupreus (assembly GCA_963942605.1). NCBI lineage: Eukaryota > Metazoa > Arthropoda > Insecta > Coleoptera > Carabidae > Poecilus > Poecilus cupreus. The sequence continues at coordinate 32,560,474 of OZ012713.1, forward strand.
TACCGAGCACAATAAAGGAAGCACTGAGTAACAACTCCGAGAATACAGACAATATCATCCAATTCCTAACAGACATAAAATTAATAAATCAAATATAAACAAATAGACTAAGAACACAATGTATAAAATCCACATGTATACGGATTAGTGGTCCTAAGACCGAAATCCAAAGCTTAAATAAATAAATAAACAATTAATAAACTTTAAATTTGTTTATACTTTAAAATTCTTACAAAAGATGTAATAAGCAGAAAAACACAAATAAATTAATAAATAACTAATACATATTTAAATTCAATATCAAAGTAAACTGATAAATAATTGTTAAAAAATTACAAATTTAAACTAATAAAATACCCAAAGTTTGGTTAGAATAATAAACATAAGAAAAATTAAATTACATGGAAATCGTATAATATTGACCAGCTTTGAAAAATAAATACATTGCTTTATGGTAACTAAACTCTCGGTACCACATGCTAAAAATAATTAGATTTAAATAATATTAGAAAATCACAAGTGAGAAGACTGACAACAATCAATTAGCAGCGCAGTCACGCGCTATATAACCATCGAAGTTCCCAGGGTGGGCTCGTGGCGTGTGTAGGGCACACATATTTACTATTTTTAAAATTTTCAAATATTTTCTATCAGGCATCCTTTTTTTAAATTAATTTTAAATCGTATATCTTTTATTACATTGCATTATACGTGTATTAATTCAGCCTGGTTTACATACGTATAGAACTCAAACGATGGACTTGTACCGCATTGTATGCATGTCAAAGCCGGTGGTATATGGAGTAGGAACACTGAAATATTGTAATTCTGGAACGCGCCTTGGCGACACCAGCCAGGGCTACATAGGCTAAAGTCAGGTGGCGCGCGGTTCTAGATGGCGCGACGAGAAGGGTCGGGCGGCAGATCTTTTTCAATATTTAAAAGAGTAAAAAAAATTATTTACGTTCGATTATTCGAAAATAATAACTTGCAGCGCTTTCTATACTGTTCATTGAGAATGACTATTTATCAACTGGTCGTTCAAAAACATTATTTAAAGGTTTGCCAAAACCAAAACCAAAAAACGAGACTTTATACGATTAATTAATGATTATTTCATTTTTTTTATTATTGTCTTGCTTCGAACAAATTAAAAACTTAAATCTAAACATTTTTTATTTTTACCTCCCGCCACATCCTGAAAGGGAGATATAGAAATTTTCAGGGAATGAGCACGTTTTAAGGTCCCTAGAATACAATTTTAATAGTTTCCCTGTCTGTCGGTCTATATGGATCTCTGGAGTTACAGTTTTTCAAAAAGTATACTGAACTAAAAATGTTAATATTTTGTATATATCAATAGTATCCTCGTGGAAAGAGCTGATTAGTTTTGGTAATAATCCAATAATCGGAAGTGGTAGTTTACTTGAAGCTCTATCAAGTTAATTTGAAATATTACAGTAAATCATGGTTTAAAGAAAATTTTTGTTTGAGAATAGTATTTAAAATATTATTTTCTACGATTGTTGTTAAAAATATTTTTATCTTACTATCATCATTTAGAAATTACAATAGGTTAAAAAATAATATATTTTGACATTTCTGTTTAAATTTGCTATTCTGTGCATTTTGAAAAAAAAAAACAAAGCATTAAAATTGTCATTTTTACATGTGTTACTATTGAAAACTGAATTAATTGAAGGGATCAGTGTTCTTGATAGTGGTAATTCGTGTTCTTGCAATAATAATAATAATAAATCTATAGCGTTTAATGTGGTGGCAACAACATTTTCTTTTTTTGCGAAAAAAAAGGGGCGTCTGCTACCTAAATCAAGCCGTACACCAGCGCGAGCCGACAGAGGCAACGACTCACAAGAGATGGTATCTTTGTCGTTCAGTCCGCTTTAGAACTTTTACATAATAACGAACAAGCACCGGTTAGAATGGAACATAAACCAAGATATTCACTTTTGTGACGGAATATAGGTCGCGTGACTTTTGTCTTTGTCCTAATGTCAATGCGCAAGAGTATATGACAGCGAAATAATCTCCCGTCTGTAGCTATCTCTCCCAGCTCGTTTTTTTTTACGCAACGAGCATTTATTTATATTTCAGTGAATAGGAACGACACGCTATAAAAGCCAGTCGGGTTCCATTAAGTTAGAATTTAATATAGTTAATTTTGATGTCTTGTTATAAGCTTTTTTGATTATTTTCTTAAATTTTTCATTTTGTTAAGTAGATAATAATAATAAGAATAATAAATATGAAGAAAAATAAACAATTGTGTGATTTATTTTTTTGTTAGGCGCCAAGATTTTCCTGCACACACTGAAGTACCAACACAACCAACGAAAACAAAGTAAAACATTAGAAAAAACTTTAAAAAAATTGAAAGTTTATTAATTGTTTGTTGCCGATCATTTACTAGATTGTTGGAACGTTTCTTATAATTGCAGTTGGTCCTGAAGAAAGTCTTAATCTGGGCAGTAACGTTGACTGTTATGAAACAATGCACATAATTGTATCAAAGCGACTAATACAAACATTATTTTATTTTTTGAAATAAATGATTATATAAAAAAGTGGAGGCTGGCCGATTGTTGATTGTTTTCCTAAAAATCATCAGAATTATATCATGTTTGGTATCAAGTCTTGGAAAAAAAATATGAAAAAATAAATAAATAAATAAATATATCATCACGCCTTTTACCCATTACGGATGTGGCACACTGCTTACGCAGATCTAGGTAGGTGATATATTTTTTCGTATGAAGTGCGGTTACCAGCCGTCAAATCATAGCCCCCAAAGATGTTAGTGGAGGGGAACCACAGGGGTAAATTTAAATTTGTAACTGTCGCCAGTGGGATTCGAACTGAGGATCTCACGATCCACAGTCCGACACGTTACCTCGGAGCTATTTACCCCATGAACCGGCAGGTATTCGATTGTTTTTTTTTCTTAATGTGTATTGAAACCTATTTTGCTTATAGTCATTTTTAAAACAAATGAAACACGATCGGCAATTGCTTTTTTATTTCTCCGAAACCTAATTTGTGGGGTATCGAGAATTGTAGAAATTACTAGAAATCTTTTTTATCTTATAAGTTGAGGGAAGTAATGACGATTCATTTTTATCCAAAATTGTTATGATCGGCAATTGTTTGTCTAAAATTAAAATTCAATTTTAAAATTAAAATTTATAGAAACCTGTATTGTGAGATATAAAGTGAAATGTTTTAGGATTAGAATGTTGAGGAATGTAGTGATGACCCATCTTTTTTTTTACATAAGTACGATTGGCACTTGTTTTTCTGGAAATTACTATAAACCTAGTTTGTGGAGTATTAAATGTAATGTTTTATGAGCAAAAATTTGAAAAACGGAATTAGGAACCTTCTTTATCACAAATCATTACGATCGGCAATTGTTTCTTTTTTTTTAGAAAAAAATCTATATATCTAACCTATGGGGTATTAAAAAATTAACTATTTTAGGGGCAGGAAGTTGAGCAACAGCGACATGAATGGAAAGAACTTACTAACGAACTGTCCTCGCCGAGCTTGAAACAGAGGAACCTAGTGACGACTTTTCTTCGCCAATGTACTGGACATTCGAAAATTGTCTGGTTACAAATGAAATGTATTTATTTTTATATCCTTTTACTTTAAGTTTTCTTCAGTGTAGCGGAGCCCTGGGGGTTAGACCTGCGAAACTGGTCGAAACGCAAGTTGTTACTATTTTGTATATATTGACTATTTCTATACACTTTATACTCGTGTCAACAGAAATAAATTTGAATCATGTAAAATAATTATACTGCGACCTGTCACACGTCGGGACATAGTTGTATGTTGCGACTTACTAGTATCGGTCAATCATAGGTCAGCCCCTGAATAGATAATAATTTATCGGGGATTTTCTTTTTCAGAATACTTAACTATGGCTGTGTTAGTACCATAATTACAGTTTATATAATTGACTGCAATGTATTACATTATTTTATGTTCAACGGTATTATCATTTGTTTATGATATTGTTTAGCGTTCATAAAGTAGTTCTTTATGGATCAGTTCAATAAAGTAAAAACAATAAGCAACTCTGTAACCCAACAATAGAAAAAAGCACATTTATAATTTATCAAAAATCAATTAATCAAATTAAAGAAAAATAATATGTAATGGATTTTATTAACTCGCTCTTTTATGAGCCTTGCTTCGCTGCGCTCACTCGACTCCGAAACTGCCTCGTCCATAAAACCCTTAATTATACACTTGCTAAGTAAATGTCTATTTTAGTACATACTCTTCAAAATGATGACTTCGCAAACTGTTTACACGCCGCAAATTGCCGTTTTACTGGCCCAGGCCGTTAAAATCGCCACGATAACACTTTGGCGGCGTTTTTTAATATTAACTACTAAACAAAATGTTTATAATATTTTTTTAATGTAATTGAAAATAATACATCTTTTGAAAAATTTGCAGAACTTCAATTAAATATTTAAATGTCATTGAATATTGCTACGGTCCACTTTGGTAAATGAATATCAAAATTACAATATTTTGCGTATTTAACGTTTTCTGGACGAAGGCGTGCATATTTGTCATATGATTTCAATAGGTTAACAACGCTCACAGCAACCACAGGAAGCTCTTGCTTGTGAATCATTTTCCTATAAGAAAGAGTAATGATTAAACATTTTGCATTGACCAAAATGTCAGGAACCTTCAGTAAATGTAATTATAATCTTCTAAAACAACAATTGGTTTACTTTTCCTCTCTTGAAAGAACTTTTAACTTCCTGGATTCATACACTACACAATTATGCTTTAAAGAATCTATAACATTCAAGTTTATTAACTTTTCATGTACATAGGTCAGCACCACGTCTTCGTATACAACTGTTACGCCGTTTTTCTTAGTCCACTCTTTGAATAGATCATTTAGTTTATTTTGTATATTTATTTTATTTTATTTATTGCAAACACTGTAGATGAAAAATAGCGAGGTTTGATTTCGCGAATTGTTGCTACCATGAAAGTAATAATATAACAGTAAATACGTGTCATGATATTGTGACAAGTGCGGAGCTGTCCCAACACGACCTAGAGGTGTTGCATGGAACAGGTGTCGAAGCTTCTAGAGAACCAGCCATGCAAATATAAGCGGGTGGTACGCCGATGGTCACTCAGTCATTGAGTGAATAATAAGGGCAATTGAAATTAAATAGGGATCACTAGAAATAAATGTAATTTTGGTATTTATTATAGTTATATAGCGATAAATAGTTGTGTATACATAAATATATAAATTGTTTAGTCCGTTTTAATTAAAGTACTGCTGTTCTATAACTTCATCGAACCGTGTTTCGTAAGAAACGTTACAATATAATTAAATAAGGCTCATTTGGCTTATTTGTAATAGTAACATTCTGAAAGGAAACTTACATTTACACTGGCGTTGCTCGGAGATGTCCAGCGTAGCGCGTCATCGGGGACGTTGTGGGTCACTAACACAGCGCAAGACAACTCCAGAGTCTGCCCCACAAACACCAAATCCTCGGATGGGCCAGTAATGACTAGGTCTCTGTTCGCATAATGCAGTAGGAACCTTGAAACTACAATAGAACATTATATTACAATTGAGAATTAGCACACATACGCTTGTGCGCTCATGTGTTAAACATCTTGTTTAATAACATTTCACTCATTTGTGATATACGACGTTTTATCTCACAGTAGCAACATTTTATAAGAAATTCATTTTATGCTCAAAATATATGAAAATGACATTAAAAGAAAAATAATCAAGTTGTGTTTGGTTATGTTTCTTAACTGAGAATATATTTAATGTGTCACGTGACATATTTTCAGCCAATCAACGCAACGTTGAGACATTAGTTTTTAATCAATCATGATGCAAAACTCTTGAAAGTTAAACCAATATGGGTACAGTATTATAGTGATAAAACCCCGTTACTGACACATCGATAAATTTCCCGCTACTAAGTAAGCAAACAGTTGTTTTGTTTCTAAATGTGAGTGTGACAGTTAACTAATATTTCATGTTTCATTTTGTGTTGTCTTGGGAATTTATCTCATCAAATACAACGCGACCTCTCTGATTTTCTCAGATAAATTTTTAGTTTTAAGCACTCATTTTCTTTGCTTTTAAGCAAAACCACTCAAGCACACTGACATTAGGTAAAACCCCTCCTCCTTCGGAGTCGGGATTTAAGATGCAGTTTGCTTTCGTGATTGTTGCTAAGCAAAAAAAATTCGAGCAAAAATAAACATTTATCAATAAAATCAGAAGGACTTGTGATATTACCCTTGATAAAACTCGCGTTGCCCGGGAAACGGGGTTTTATCCAAATACTGACCGCGTTATTTGTTTTATATGTTCATTCTCATTTATAATTAGTAATAAAATCCTAGAAATAGTTTATGAAAATAATTAAGTTGACAAGTTTCAAAGTTTATATGAACCTACGATTGCCTTCGCGTATTAAATCGTTCGCATTCGGTACAATATTCTCCTGGCAAATCTTTTCTTTTTCATCACCGCAAAGTCCATTTTTATAAATAATGATAATAAATTCCTAGAAATAAGTTATGAAAATAATTAATTTCACAAAGTGTCAAAATATATATGTTCGGTTCGCTTCGATTGTTAAATCGTTTGTATTCGGTACGATACCCCCTGGTAAACCATCTAACTGGTAGTTTGACTGCCAGTTAGCTATCCGGCTGTCAACAGATATTTATTCTATTGGTAATTTTTAACTGAACATGGGAAAACCTAAACAGGCTTTACCAGTCAAAGAGGCTGTGACAATCTCTTTAAAGACAACGTGGACAGAGTCCTTACGCGTTGTCTCTATTTAGAATCCTCCAGCACGCTTGCTGACAGAGGATCTTGACGCTCTCCTGGAGCAACCGGGTTCAGTCATAATAGCTGGGGACCTGAACTCTAAAAGTCCAGCGTGGAACAGCCGATTAGTTAATCCAAACGGCCGCAAGTTGACTAGCTACACTCAGGCAAACGGCATTGTTGTTGTTGGACCTAATGAGCACATATTTTTCCCTCATGATGGGGGGAGAAGTGATGTGCTTGACATTGCTGTGTTGCGAGACATCAACGCAACACACAACATAGTAGCAGTCAACGAACTTGACTCTGACCATATTCCAGTGCTCTTGGACCTTGGTGAAGGCCAGCCAGAGACGAAAAAACGGGCAGTTACAACTGTTCGTTGGGAGCAGTTCAGCGACGAGCTGGAGAAACTGATCGGCCCACTACCTGTCATCGAAACAGCGCATCATATTGATGAAGCTGTTTCAAATCTGACAGAAACAATAACTCTAGCTACTGCAAATATCAGTAGGACAAGGTACATGGATACAAATAATCCTGTTTACGACCTTCCTACTGATATAAAACAATTTATATCCGAAAAAAATCGAGCCAGACGCCGCTGGCAAAGACATTGCAGGCCAGCGGATTGTGCTGAAGCTAACTGTCTCGCAGCTGAAGTTAAAAATCGGCTGCGAGAATTCAAGTCTCAAAAATGGGACGACCGCTTAGCAGAGCTAAACTCCAGAGACCAGTCACTCTGGAGAATGGCTAAAGCGCTGCGTAAAGACAAAACAAAAATGCCGCCAATCCATGGCGAACAAGGCATTGTCTTTACAAATTCAGATAAAGCTGAAGCAATGGCTGACAGCCTAGAAACACAGTGCTCGCCGAACTACGAGCACTGTGATGTTAGCTTTATCGGTCGTCTCAATAGAGACGTGAGAAACAAACTAGAGGTAGAACCATCAAGTCCTATAAAACACGCAAGCCCGAGAGAAATCTGGGACATCTTGCGTGTTCTAAATAAAAAGAAATCACCAGGGCATGATGGTGTTACAAATAAAGCGCTAAGTCTCTTGCCTCGCAAGGGAATAGTAGCGCTGACAAATATTGTTAACGCAGCTCTCCGACTCAGATATTTTCCAAAAGAGTGGAAAATAGCTGATATTTGCGTGATCCGCAAACCTGGAAAAGACCCCACTTTTCCGCAAAATTACCGACCCATCAGTCTGCTCTGTACCATGGGCAAAGTACTGGAGAGGGTCATCCTCACACGCCTCCAAGAGGAGACAAAAGCCTTGATTCCAGATCACCAACACGGATTCAGGCAAAAGCACTCAACAGAGCATCAGCTTTTACGTGTTGTTGAGTATATTACTCAAGGTTTCAATCAACGCCAAGCTACAGGAGCAGTCTTTCTCGATGTAGCAAAGGCGTTTGATAAGATCTGGCATCAAGGGCTACTATACAAACTGATGACTGCAAACATCAGTCACTCACTGGTGCAGCTCATCAGTTCATACTTGTCCAAACGGACATTCTTTGTCAAAATAAACGAGGCCAGATCCTCGGCCAGAATAATCACAGCCGGCTTGCCGCAGGGGTCCCTGCTTTCTCCACTTCTATTTAATGTGTTCTGCAGTGACATGCCATCACTGACAGCAGGCACAACACTAGCCCAGTACGCGGACGACACAGCAGTGCTGTACAAGTCCAGGAACGCTGGTGTCATCACAGCCAGACTCCAGCAAGCTGTGGACGAGCTGGAGAACTGGTTCTCTAAGTGGAGAATCAAGGTGAACGCTGAGAAGAGTAGAGCAGTACTCTTCACAAAGCGTAAGATAACCCCTGTAGGCGACGTTGTGATGTTCGGGAACAACATCCCTTGGCGCCGGAAAAACAAATATCAAGGCCTCCTTTTTGATAAAGGATTAACGTGGAAACCGCACATCAGCAGCAACTGCAACAATGCAAACGCTCTGATGGGCTCCCTGTACCCTCTCATCAACAGACAAAGCCATAAGTCATTAAAAAACAAAATGACTATCTACACAACCATCATTCGGCCAGCAATCACATATGGAATTTCCATATGGGGTTACGCAGCCAAATCTCTCATCAAAAGGCTGCAGGTTGTGCAGAACAAAGTCATGAGAATGGCAACAAACGCTCCATGGTTCGTGCGCAACGATCAGTTGCACACGGATCTAAAATGGAGACAATAAAAGAATTCGCTCTGAAAAGAGCTACAAAGTTCTTCGGCGGACTACCCGACCATCCCAACAGAGGAGTCAAAAGGCTTGCGGAGTACAACGAAAACGATGTACTCAGTCACAAACGTCCGAAGCTAGTACTAGCTCAAGCATAAATTCCGCGCCAAGAAGGCGGCACAAAAGTGCACACTAAAATAAACATAAATGTCCGGATATAACATCCGATAAGGTGAGGGCCCATGGCCCGGTACTCTCACGGTCCGCTCAGATCAACGATCAACGACCAGTCGAATAAATTTATACTGAATTCCTAACTGAAGGTGGAACAACTGGGTCTAAGTAAGCTAATATTGACTACGTTCACATGTACGGAAAAAAATTACTTTGATTTGACTTGAAATGTCGATTTTTTTAAAAATAAATCTACTATAGTCCGCTTACACATTAAGAACAAATCTACTTTAGATTATTGACTTGTTCTTCACCTTTCAGCTTATTGACAGCCAATAATTTGTGTGGTTGTAATATAAATTTTATACAACTTATTAGGGGTAATAAAGATACTTTTTTATTTTGCACGATTTTTTTTTATCTGAGAAAATCAGAGGTCGTGTGGTATTTGATGAGATAAATTCCAAAGACAAAACTAAATGAATTTGAAGTATTAATTTTATCAGGTTAACGGGGTTTTATCAGTATAATACTGTTCCAACTGGTTCAATTTTCTAGTGTTTTGCTTCAAGATTGATTAAAACCTAGTAAGAATTTATCAGGTAAATAATTTATTTAAAGTAAATTACAATTCATAGTATTTATAGAAAAACCCATGGCAGTGATTTGAAATTAAATATATTAAATAATACTAGAGTGAGTTTTTTTTATTGTAAAAACATTGTAAATGCGATCAAAGTTTTAGATGGAATATGAATTGAGGAAACAACAGCTGACATAATTCAAATTCCGAGGGAATTTAATGTCACTGACGACAAAGTAAAGTCGATATATGTATACGAATCTTTCATAGTCACTTATATGAGTCAAGTCTGATTTATTTTGTATTTGACTTTAGGAAACAATTAGCTAATTGGTAGTGTTTACACAGTGGCAAAACTCGCCTTGTCAAGTCTAAGTACACTTTGCCCTACGTATGAACATAGTCATTAATTATCAAAAGGGAATCCTTTCAAAACGCGGCAGTAGTACTCCACTTCCCTTCTTCAGCATCGATGTCATAACCCATGTAGCAAATAACAAGACAGCAAGTGCACGCGTATCTTCCATCTCATTTCACAGATAGTAGATGAAGGACCGACCGAAGTTGTGACGTCAAATTCGTCAACGTAATAAATAAATAAAAATTATCGAAGACGTAACCGCGATTGTCACTGTACGCACCCCGAGGTCGGCTGGTGTGCGGCCGTTAGCTTGACAGTGGAGAAGGGGTGGTTCTTAATTTAAAAAAAAAGGATAAATAGGGCGCCACGTAATTTTTGACGCGAAAATTACGAAAACGAGAATATTTAATAATTACTTTTACCTACGGTAAAATTAAGGTGCCTGAAAACGTCAGAAAGAAGGTTTTGCAAAATAAAATATTAGTGCATAAAATTGACCTGTTTAATGAGGTAAATTGGAATTAATAACAAAAAAAGAATCCAGCAGTTTGGTGACGCGGAGGATGGACAACTATACGACGCACGGTTGGCCAACGATGGACGCAGGCGAGTTACAGCCAGATGATCGGGGCACGAACCGTCCGCGATAAAAGAAATACAATCAAACTAACAGTAATGCAAAGTATACTTTATATATAGCCACAATATAAAAGAAAACTACTATCTTCAGTAGGGCAAAGTAACACAAAACAACTATGAGATAAATTACTCCATGATAATCATGGTATAAATAACTAGGGCAAGTTTCATTCGATGTTTCCAGTGCAGCCGGTGGTACAACATAAATAAATAAAATTTAGAAAACATATCCCAATGATCCTGTGGCGGCTGGTACCAGGGATGATGGAATTGGGGCAGTAGTTGACCGGATGCAAGGTGGACCATGGCGGGCGAACGGCGACACACCGGTGAAAATGTCCATAAGGATGACTTGTGGAAGCGAACAAAAGAATCCTCCGTAGAGTTAGACTCCTTCCAACATCAAAATGTCCCCCAACGAAACACGTGGGATTCGCGGGGCACCACACAAAACTAACGAAGCGAGTGACAAAATTATTCCGGTGCAAAAAATCCGCGGACAACGTAACCACACAGGGTTGTAGAATAGCTCCCGGAAACTTATTCACTTCCACTTGTACGAAAGAAAAAAATATAGCACGCCGCGACAACGACTGTCTCTCTCCAAGACCACCGAATCAATCTCTTCACAACGGAAATTTCTTAATTAAGAAGCAATCCCTCCAAAATCTAACAACGGAAGAAGGGATGAAACATCGAAAGAAGAGAGATGGACATACACTTTTTAGGAGAGATAGGAATAATTATTTGAATTGGGAAAATATAAATAAGTATATAGCAACCGTAAAAATTATCTATGTAGTTTAAATAAGACAATTAAATATCCTAAACACGAATTTAATTTATTCAAAAATAAGAATTACGCTGCGGTGTGAACCCACCTTTATCAAAATCGTGCGCGCTAACCACTAACGGCAAAACAATAAACCATATTTAATTAATAAACGTCAACAAAAGAGACTGTGCAAACGATCAAGAAAAGCTACATTTTATTATCAAAGTGCTGAAATTATGTCGATAAGGTTAACCACTGATGAAAACGAAGTAAGTATACTCTAATGTTGAAATAAAAAAAATATATATATAGTAGGTATAAGGTATAAGGTAGGTGTAAGGTACAAACTATTTTTACAATTCATTTAATAACGTTACATTACATTTCATTTCATTTCATTATATTGGATATACGAATTTTGTCCATTCTTTTTTGTTTTTTGACATCTTCTTGGCTTCATCCCATGCTACTTTTCTTTGTTTTAATGTTTTCATTATTTCATCGTTCCACGTTTTCTTGGGTCTTCCTCTTTTTTTCTTCTTTTGCACTTTGGTTTCCCATATTGCCTTTACTGGTCGGCGCTGTTCCATTCTGTTTAGATGTCCAAACCATTTAAGTCGCTGAGTTTCAAGGGTTGTATTCAGTGCCTCTACATTGAGTTCTTTGCGAACTTCTTCATTTCGTATGCGGTCTCTGCGGGTTATGCCTTTCACTCGTCTTAGGTATTTCATTTCCATTGCCTGCAGTCTACTTTTTTGTCTTTCCGTAAGTACCCAGCTTTCACTACCGTATATAAGTATTGGCCTATATAGTGTTTTGTATATTGTGATTTTAGTTTTATTAGATATTTCTTTCTTCCCTATAAATGTTTTTGTTATCGCGTAGTACATTCTCGAGGCATTTACTATTCTTTCTTCTATTTCATGTTCCATTTTTCCATCATTTTGTAATATTACCCCAAGGTATTTAAACGTATCTACTTGTTCTAATTTTGCGCCCTTCAGTGTTATGTTAGTTTCCTTGGTGTCGTTTCCGATAACAATGATCTTGGACTTTTTAACGTTTATAATCATCCTTCTTAGTGACAGTTCTTGCTCCCATATGTTCAGATTGTTTTGGAGGTCCTGTTCTGACGCTGCGCAGATTGTTACGTCGTCAGCAAATGCACATGTAGCCAGCACGGTTGGTTTTAAGTAGCGATATCCAATCTGTAGTGGTTTTACTCTATCCTTAGTTTTCTTGATTACATCATCCATCAGGATTATGAATAGTAGCGGACTCAGCACACCTCCTTGTCGTAGGCCATCATTGATTGTAAATTCTTCCGATTGCATATTGCTTTTCCTTACATAATTTCTATTGTTGTTATATAGACTCTTGATTCCTTGTCTGAGTTTAAAACTGACTCCTCTTCTCTTTAAACTCTCCCATATTACCTTTTGTGAGGCTCTGTCAAATGCTTTTTCTAAGTCCAAGAAGGCAAGATATGCAGTTGTTCCTTTCATTTTTGTTTTTTCGATGATCTGTTTTAAGGTGAATATATGATCTTGCGTGCTTCTACCTTTCCTGAATCCACTTTGGACCTCTTCGAGCTGATTTTCAACAATGTCTCTTAGTCTGCTTTCTAGTATGGCTTCATATATTTTTGCTACGATACTGAGTAAGGTGATGCCTCTATAGTTTGTACATTGTCTGCTGTCGCCTTTATTTTTGTATAGCGGTACAATTATTCCTACCTTCCAGTCATCCGGTACTTTGCTTTCCTTCCAAGCTTTCTTAAAGATGCATAGTAGCATTTCTATACCTTTTTTGCCGATATTTTTCAGCATTTCTGGTGTTATTCCGTCATGTCCTGCTGATTTTCCTCGTTTCAGTGATTTTATTTCTCCTATTACTTCTTCAGCAGTTATATTATCTTGTTCTTCTTGGGTACCGTAATTGTTATCTTCGTTTTCGGAATTGTTGTCTTGGTATTCATTATGTAGAAGCTCTTGGAAATGTTCCTTCCACCTTTCCATGATTTGTTTATCCCCAGTTATTATACTGCCATCTTTATTCTTTACTTGTTTCATTTCATATTGTTTAGGATTTCTTAAATTTTTTAGTACTTTGTAGAACAACTAAAGTATACTCTAATGTTGAAATAAAATAATAAAATTAAATTATAACAAATTTTGATTTTATTTTTAGGTTATAGGAAGGAAATATTGGGAAGTAGGACAAATAGGACAAAGGACTAAATTGGATCGTATCAAAGTGTCGGTTTCGGCCAAAAATTGGCCGAAACTGGCGTTCGTATCGTGTCTGGCACTGTTGGATTGTGACACATCACATAACTAAAGTCTTTAGTAAAAACTTGAAGCCCTAACGAAGCACTAACCAACGACGTAATAGATTTTCATAATCTAAACAAATGACGTTATGCCATGAAGTTGGCAGGTCATTAAGTTTTTTTGAAATATCTACTAAACTGACTGTAACACATGATTATTTTAAACGAGCACAAACGAAGCACTAACTACTGTAATAATATAAACGTTAGTGCTCACATATGACGTGCTAAATTCACGCATCTCTAGCAAGGCCCCACCTAACTGCACCTACACAGCACTCGACTAGTTCTGTTTACTTCTTAATCGGGCGCGGGTCAGGCTTGGTGCGCTGTACAATGGATTCAGCATTTGTTATTTGCCTTCAATTTTGTAAATAATTCAATATAATCGGTACTCGTACATTTATTATTACAATTAATGATGCATGTAGAAAAATTAATTGAAGAGACAAGAGTCAATCGTTCTCTTGCTGTTATATTATTGATATCTCCAAAATATATCTCGTTTCTTCAGTATCTCTTGAAGTTTCAGTTCCAGTTGATTGAATGTGTACACCGACTTTCTAAACTGTTCATAAAGCATAGTCTCATCGCACTTTAGTTGAGGGAGCATAAAGCGAAATTCCCCTTTCAACACATTTTTTTTATGCGTTCTGAACCTACATACTTCTCCGAGTGCTGTGATTATTTATTCGCCAATTAACATCCTATATAACATTTATATAACATTTAATCTTCATAGAAAAGCTGCGTCAAATTCAGAAAGAATACAGACCTGCAATCGTGAGCCTGGCCGCACGGCCGACACACGGCTCAGGTGCGTCACTGTCACTTGTTTTGTAATAGAGCGCCATGATTTACGCAGAACATTTCTTGTTTCCCGCAAAACAACACAAGCACATCGCTTACAAAAACTTAAAACTACTTCTTGACCGAAAACATGCCTTCCTTAAATTACATCAATCAACAAAAATTACAATCAAATTGTAAAAAGTTTTCCATCAAATAAAAAATGGTTTTAATAGTGTTATGAAGTGAACGAAGAATGTTTTCAAATATTACAGTTAGTATATTCAAGGTCAGTGAAGATAGCCACTCAGTGTAATTAAATATATATTTTGTTAAATCTATTCACATGCACTCATTTCGCGCTATATTGAATCAGTAATATTTTTTTTGCACTGTAGTTAACTTAAATTTTATCAGAACTTGAAACAGCTGGTACATAGACATATTAAACAAAGAAGATAAAATACGGGGTATATATTTTTCGATCATAATTTATTTAAAACTAAGAAAAAAAAGTGTGAGTTCTCATTACGTCGTTTGTTATTCGTTCGAAAGTGCTCTTTCACGAACAAATTTTCAATATTGGTTTATGAATTAGTACGTAAAAACTAATGCGCTATTTAAGAATATATAGTTTTCTAGACATACAATTTTTAATTAATTGCAAGTTAAATTTCAGTCATAAAATATTTATTATAGCATAAATAAATCAACATACCGAGTGTCTACTTTTCGATCACATGAAATTCAGTGTTATTTTTTTACATATTAAATTTAGATATTGATGAAATAAGTAGGGTCCAATTATTATTCTAAATGTTAAGATAGTTGGATAGTGGACTGGTTTAAAAAATTAAGCCAAAATATGTTACCGTGTCGGTATATTTAACACCATCATCCGAACTATCACAGTAAAAACGGACATTGAGCCAAATAAGCAAAGTTACAACAATAAATGTTAAACTAGTACATACCGTTACGATTCTAGAAATGTATAAGTTATAAAGTTGACATCCTAAGCAATAATGTGATGTTAGGTGAAGTTATTACAATTCTAATTCTAAAAACGATGTTGTACTTTTGACGACCGACAAGTGACTGTCATACCAAACAAAATCTCACAATTTCCGACACAGTAACAAAAAACAAAAGCAGTGGAGCAACGGTTCCAACCAGTGAAAGAAGAAGGAAAAATACAGTAAAGCAAACATTGCGCAAATTCATTTACAAAAGGATAACATGTTGTTGTAAACATTTTTTTAAATGTCAATATCAGTTCTCAAATTTATCAGTAATCGTAATATTAATCATCACGAAACAACCTCGTTTTAAAATTAGGTTATTAATAAAGTGACGTGATGGTAATCGGTCATTACATCACTTTAATAATAACCATAAACACCGACGAAGCACACATTATTAACGTTATAGTTTTTCACATTCTAAACAAATGACGTATTTCCGTCAAGTTTTCACGTCATTAAGTTTTTTTAAATATCTACTAAACTGAGTGTAACACATAATTATTTTAAACAACCACTAAAGAGCACTAACTACTGTAATAATATAAACGTCAGTGCTCACATGTTACGTGCCAAATTCGAGCATCTACTAACTAGGAACGCGGCATACTTCCACTGTGCAAGTCTCTCGCCGTGCGACGCCAGACACACGGTGCCTTCATGTGGGCTCCGGCTTTTGGTTTTGTTCAATTAACAACTAAAAAAGGAAAACACTAAATTCACGATCGTGCTAAAATCAGCTGTAACGGTTTTCGCTCCAGCACTTCTTCGTTATTTCTAATCCTTTCCCACCGCCCTTCCAGATATTGGTTTTTGTTTAGTATTTAAATAATTCTTGTTTTTACTAGTTCAGTATTAGGTTAGTCGCTAGATATCAGTAATATTGCTGTTTTGTTAATACAATGAATTTGCTTAATATTGAGAGTGCGATCTCTAAAGCGGATATATGAGCGATCCGAACAGTTATTGCGAGAGCGAGTATTACCTGGCAAAGAGCGTTACAGTCTGTTTTATGCGACCTTGTTATTGTTCTTATTTTTTCGTCAAGTTTAATATAATGCATTACAGGACTCCGTATTTATCGCCACTGCGGCGGATTTATTTATTTCTATTGAAACTAGTGACCGGATTTTGCTGCAAATAAAAATACAAAAAGAAAAACAAGGAGAACTACGGAAATGACCGAACACTTGTAGTTCTTGACATGCGAGACGCAGAAATTTCATGTGCTTCTTAGTTGAAACTCTGATTTTACATTACTTTTTGTAAATGAGACTATAAATATTAGAAACATGGAAATAATTCGAGAAATTATGTTAAAGCCATTTATTTAAGAAAAATGTGAATATTAATTACAAGTATTATTACTAGCATTAAGAAAATAGTTGATTGCAAATGGAAACATGGTAAAGAGAGAAAATCAAAATTTTAATATAGAAAATGCAGTAAATGTAAAATAAGAATAAAGGAAAATCTAGTAGAGAAGGAAGTATATAAGGGTAAAACAATTTATGTAGGTGTAACATCATGTTCTTTTGTACTTTCCGTTGTTATGTAGTAAAAATTTAATTCTATTTCAATGGTGTTTATATTCTGTCTGCTTTTTTGATTTATTAAAAATTGTTCAAATCGATATATTTAAATCACTATCACTTTTTCGAAGTTTTTTACTTATACGAGTAGCAGCCAGAACATGCACGAAGTTCAACGAACTCGTCTTAAATCTGATTAATCTGTCCTTGATTATTTTAAGTTTGTATATTCTTATTTCAATACTTGCTTAAAAATTATTTCTTATGTCAATATCAGCTGATCACAGCGTAAAAAGTAATACTTTGTTTACACTTGGCCAAATAAATGTTAGGTCTATTCATTCATGTTTTCAACAATTTAATGAATTTGTAAGTGAACACAATTTTGATATTGTGGCCGTCACAGAAGCATGGATCAATAAAACTACTCCATCACGTTTATTTCATATTGAAAATTATAATTTAACTAGCTTAGAGAGAACACATAAATGAGGTGGGATGTGGCATTCTACGTTCGTTCTGGGATACAATTTAAAATGTTAGATACATCGTTTGTTAGCATTAATAATGTTGAGCATTTATGGATTTTAGTTCATGTGAACAATTAAAAAATTTGTGTAGGTGTCATGTACAATCCACATTCTGACTATTACAAAGATCTTACTATATTAAATAGTTTAATCACAGAATTCGCCCTAGAATCGGACTACATTATCTGTACTGGTGACATCAATATCAATCTTCTCTCAAACGATGGTCGATCTCATTTTTTTAATAACTTATTGTCAACTAATAATATGCATCAAATAATTAAAAATTACACTAGGCCTGCATCTGAAACTCTTATTGACATGATTGCGGTATCCAGTAAAGATATTTGTGTAGATTCCGGCACAATTGATTGTAGCCAATTTTCTGATCATGATTGTGTGTTTTGTATCTTAAATGTCCCTTAAACTGAAACAGCTAAAAAACTTTTTAAAGATTTTAATAAAGAATCTTTTATAACCGATTGCGAAGGAGTAGATTGGAATCACATCCTTAATATTAATGATATAAATGGTAAAGTTGATTTTCTGAATTATAACATTAGTGCCTTATTTGATAAACACGCCCCTATTAAACGTGTAACCAATAACAAACAGTACTCGCCCTGGATTACACCTGTAATAAAAATAATGCAGAAAAAAAGAGATAAAGCACTAATTGATTACAGAAAATATAAAACTGTGGCTAAATTTCAGTACTATAAACAGTTACGAAATTTAACAACTGCAGCTATCAGACGAGAAAAACAAGCTTTTATAAATTACAATGTTAACAACAATATTAAGGATTCCGGTATTCTGTGGAGCAATTTAAAACGCGTAGGTGTAAATACAACACAACATGGAAATATTAATGATTCTTTATGTAAGCCACAGCAGTATGGGCAGCATCTGCTAAATAAAGTCAGTACAACCAGAGTAAATCCAGATACAATTAACTTTTACAATAATTATATATTTTTGGATAACTTAACACCAACTGATTACTTTAGTTTTAAATGTGTAGATACTGACACAGTTGAAAAATTCATTAAAAATTTAAAATCTGATGCTATAGGTGTTGATGGAATTTTACGAAATATGATATTAATTATGCTCCCTGTAATTTCAAAATACATTACACATATTATAAACACATGCTTGCTTGATAATGTAGTCCCGGAGTAGTGGAAATCTACAATAATAAAACCGGTAGCTAAGCGCGCAAATCCATCTAGTTTTGACGATTTGCGCCCGATTAGTGTTCTTCCTACTCTATCGAAAGTCTTGGAAAAAGTTTTTTATGAGCAAATTGTATCCTTTGCACTATTAAATAATATATTTCCATCCACACAATCAGGATTCAGAGCAGGGTGCAGTACTAATACATGTCTTTTAAATATTATTGATTCATTAATTCATAATTTTGATAATTCAAATCTGTCTATCCTTGTCCAACTTGACTTCTCCAAGGCTTTCGATATGGTGGATCATAAACTTATGCTTGCTAAATTACACTATTGTATGTTTTCAGACAGTGCATTGCAGTGGTGTGAAAACTATTTAACTAGGCAATTTTTATAAGCATGTTGCACAACTCTGGAAATTTGAATTCAAATGTATTTCCCTTGAGCTGCGGTGTTCCGCAGGGAAGTATTTTAGGACCATTGTTTTTCTTGTTGTTACTGGACGCCATCTTAATGAACAAATTTCACCCTCCATCTGTCATCTTTGCTGTACATACTCGACCTGCCATCTACCGCCGCTGCGCGAATTACATCTGTCAATTGCTGTTGCACGTACCCGTCCTGCCATCTACCGCCGCTGCGCTAATTACATCTGTCAATCGCTGTTGCACGTACCCGTCATGCCATCTACCGCCGCACGAACCAATGTGAAAATCAGAAACTACCAAAGAAATGCTACGCAATTTGTTCTAAAAAAATTGATTTGTTCGTTTTTTTTTTTTCGAACCAATCAAAAATTGCTTATGAAGTAACCATGACAACGGTACACTGTCAACACAAGCTAGGGGTATAAAAGGAGACGAATTTGCTGCTACAGGCAGAGTCGCTCCAGACTCTCACTCATCACAATCGCTGGCTAAGTCCCGATTGCACCTCTACGAAGACATCTTCAACAACTGCTGGCTGAGTCCCAGTTGCACCTCTTCAACAATCGCTGGCTGAGTCCCGATTGCATCTTTAAAGAAACCGAAGACATCTTCAACCGCTGGCCGAGTCTCGGTTACACCGTAGAAGACATCTTCGATGAGAGAAGGTCCTCCACGTCCCCAGTCGACGTCATCACCTTCTGGCCGCCACAGAATCTCGTACGATTCTGTCTCCACCAACTGGTAGCGAAGTCCCAGTTGCTCTGAAGACATCCACTGAGAGAAGGTCCACCACGTCCCACGCCGACGTTATCAAGCCGCACGCCGCCGCCTTCCTCAGCTGCTGCTCGACCGTAGCAAGCCGCCATCGTCGAGTCCACGCCGCCATCCGACGGCACTTTGACGTCATCAGTCGACGTCACTAGCCTAGCTGTATCATTTTTGTAATTTGTTAATGACATAATTGTCGTCGATAAATAAACATGATGTTATCTCTCTCTGCCAGGCTTAATTAATACGAGACGCCCTGAAGATTTCCAACTCCAATCCACCCAACTTCGCGCCCCGTATTATTATTATACGTATCAGATATGCCCCCAACTTTAAATTTTTGTGAAATGCATTCTTACGCCGATGATACACAAGTTATAGCAACTGTAAGTCCTGAAGGAATAAATGAAAGCTTCTATCGTATCAATCAAGGTCTGGATAATTTAACCACGTGGGTAAGGAACAATGGTCTAAAAATAAATGCAACAAAATCTTCATTAATAGTATTTGGAGCATACAGCACTCCAGATGTAGTACTTGATGGTATTACAATTGAACGTAGTATAGTAACAAAAAGTATAGGAATGTACATTGACGAAAACTTATACTTTCGTATACATTTGAAAAATAAATTAAAGGCAGCTATGATTAAATTACGTCATCTGTATCAATTTCGCAATTTACTTTCTATTCAAGTTAAATTCATCATCATCATCATCATCATAAAAAATGCATACATTATTCTCAAACATAAAATTTTAACTACTAGTGCCCCATCATATTTATATAAAAAACTTCATTACAAAGACTACAGCTACGGGCTTAGAACTAAAGATTTATTAGCCGTACCTCGTTTCAAAAAATCTAAATATAAATGTTTTTTTTTTTTCATATATTGCACATACGATGTAAAATAATGTATCAGATGATTTAAAATCTCTAGCGTTAAACTCATTTAAAAAGAAACTAAAAACTGTTTTGTAATATTATATATTTTGTTGTTTTTATTTGGCATCCATGATTGCTTCATAACAAATAATTTTGCATTCGAGTTTATTATAACATTTATAACCATATGTATGTATATCTAATGTATTGTTCACATGTTTCGGTGGAATCTGTATCTTGAACAATCTTAAAAATATTTGGCAAGTATTATAAGTATGATTGTTATATCTCATTGTTTGGCATTCATTGTATTTCTTATGTTTAATTCATATTTGTATTGGTTGGGTGGAAGAGCAGCCTTGGCTGAACACCGCCTTTGACGTGTGTCAATAAAGTTTATATTATTATTATGATTATTATATACATACATATATCCAGCAATATAAAACACTTGTTTCGAGATCAGATGGCACATTTTCAGCTGCCTTTGTCAAGATTTGTCGCATAACTCTGCACAGTAAATCCTGATCAATAAAATATAAGTTTCTAACTCCGCAAGTATATGTAAGGAAGGTATTGTGATGGGTCAAAGTTTTCGGAAGTGAGTTTTCAACTGACAAGCACGTGTGGGGTCCGTACTATACGACTTCGCTATTTTCACGATGACGTTGGGAACAATTCATCAACCGGAAATGGTAGTTTATTTGAAGGCCTATGAAGGAGTTTTGAGTATATTGTTACGTATACAGACCTGTTGAAATCTGTCGGCGTGACGTCACGCCCGATCAATACGCGGTGCCGTTTCTCGTAACATCGGGGTGTATGAGGACATGCGGGGCTTACGGCTAACAGTCTGTGATAAACCGTCAGCTTGTTTAATTCAATATTCGACATGTGAAACATCAGTACAAATAAATAATAAGTGTATAAATAAATGTAGTTACTAGTGTTTTAATGTGTAAAATAAATAAATAATTTTTGTTATAATTACACTTTTGTGTTTTCTTTCAACTTCACCGAAACCGAGTAACGAGTAAAACGTTTATAATATCGTAGTAAATAACTGATTTGGATTAAAATTTGTTACAATGAAATAATTTTAATTTGAAATTTTTATTTCTATTTTGTACTGTTCAAAAGTTTTTTAGGTGCAGGTTATGAGTTGCTTACATAATTTTTTTTATTTAAAGTAAGAGTTTGTATGATTTAAGTTTTATAAGAGTAAAATATTTTTTTAATCACTGGTAAGTTATGTGAGTTTGAAATATTAAAATTTCACAAAACAATTACATGTCATACAGTCTGTGACGAAGCTTCTCTTCGTCACTATTTTTGTAACACCCAGTATGTGTTTTTTTTACATTACCGTGATCCGACTGTAATTTAAACTGTGATAATTCTTTCTACCTCTTATGAGCTACTTGTAAACCTGAAAACATGTTTTGTACACTGACTGATCTAGATAATAATTTTTGCTCTAATTTAGATGGTTTAGTCTAAATAACTACGCTACCGGTTATCCGATCAACGTAAATTTATATTTGCCGTGTTCCATTTTTCGAGGGCTCGCGAATGAAATTAGGGTCGGCCGCGTTAATACATTCGCAACCCCTTTTCCATTTTAAACCACCACTGCCTATTTAAAATACACAGTAGCGACCGCGAAGATCAAGTTTATTTCCGAAAAATTAGTAAAAAGTGTATATAAACCGAGGTAAAATCACAATTGACGCACTTGATTTCCGATCATCAGCTCTCAGCGTTGCATCGATCTCGAGATTTGCTTTCTGAGCATTCCGGCCGTTTTCAAAACTTTGGTGAGTTTCCATTTTATTTGATCTGTTCTTCGTCTTGCAAAATAGCGCGACTCGTTGAGCTGGCTTTTAGCACCCTCGACGAGTACACCTAATTTGTAAGTTACCTTTACCGTCCGTCACCATCCTTCCCCGTCCGTTAAAGCCTTTCAGGCTACCGTTTCACCGCGTCATCTTGTGTAGTAGCACGACCTGCTGAATTGGCTTTTAGCATCCTCAAAGGGTACACCTAGTACACAAGCGTGAGGTTCAAGACGTACCGTGACGTCACCCAATGTGACGTCATATCCGCATTTAACCGCGTTACGCCTTACCAACGCATCCTCCGTGGGTACGGCTTTCGCGAACACCATCAGGGTGGTCCCCCGCGTAATATACTCCAACCCCACCGCCGCGACGCCGAGCGTCGAAGTTGAGTTAGCCCCGGGGGTCGATACTAACGATTGTCAGGAGTCACCGACGACGATCGCCGTCGCGACGCCGAGCGTCGTTTTTGAGTTATCGGACTTTTTATATTTCGCTACTCGGGAATCGACTCTGACGGCCATTACCGGGTGTTTACACCGACTAACGTCGCGACGCCACGCGTCCTTCTGGTCGAAGACGACATTTCACCGCAAAACACCAGGGACGCTTCGGGAACCTCCGATAACGTCTCCGAACCACCGACGACCAATTTTTGGCAAACCGACGCCAGGCGTCGTTTTTCTAAAAACGCCTGTTCCGACGTTAGGGAGGCTGGGGAAGTCGTCCCCAACTATTGACCGATATCTCCGACCGTCACAGACCAAGAACCTAGACCCCGTGACCGTAACTGCACCGAAACTTAGTTTTTTCTCCGATTGTAGGGAAGTAAGGGACCTGTTACACATCTGTAGACGAGAAACTACACATAAATAAACTACAGAATCATGCGTCAACACTATTCTTATCATTTAAACTCTGGAATATCCCGATCCCACTATCCGGACCGTTTGGCGCCCGAGCAACCTACGCCAAACACCTTGCGACATACGAGAGTACGTCACAAGTCATATCTGTTGCACAGGAAGCAGTTGATAAATTTAACAAGTCCAGGTTCCTTTATTTTCGACGAATACATCAGACGTTTAAAATGCTATCTTACCTCTGACAAAAACAGTAATAGTGTGGATGGCTTTTAGAGTTCCGGTTGTAAATGTACACGTTCCATCTAACCGGCCAGTACCTGGTGCCTGGACAGTGAATCCTTCCCGGCGGTCATACCGGTATATCTCAGAATCTATCGTTTGTTTCGGTCCATACCTGAAACAAGTGAAATAATTTAGCGAACGTATCAAAGAGTTAAACCTCCTGCAATGAATAGCTCAGAAAACTAAACTAACATGAAATAAGATTCGGATTCAAAGGACATTACACATGGAGATCATCAAAGTTGGCATATTTATATTCGTAGCTCATAAAAGACCTACGTTAGATATAGCCTAAGATTTGATGCCAAGGAAGATTACATTTTATATGTTGGAGAGTTTAAGTCTGTTAATGGATACATTTTTTAAATTATCATTAGTGTTTCATCAAGACAAGAAATCTTGTCTTGATGACCATTACTTGTCTTGGGCTTGATTTTCAAGACAAGAAATTAAAAGATTATTGTTTTGCTCATTTTTTGGCAACGTATTTCTTGTCTTGTTTCAAGAATTCTTAATATTAATTGATTCTTGATATTTTAGGGAAATCCCCTTTCTCTATCCCTTTAACCAATCCGAAAGCTCAAAAACGTTACGTTGTTTAATACACGTTGGTCGCGTTGCGTTGCACTTCGCTAATCTATGCTTTTTGTATAAAACAAGACATATAAATCAGGTTTACTCGGATAGTGATGAAACCGATCAAACAGAATTTAACTAAACTGAATTTAATCCACCTTCTTCCACTAGCCTAGTATCGGAATCAGTTTTATCCCATAATAATATTTCTCCCTCTCAATCTAATATGGGGTAAATGGCTCCGTGGTAACGTATCGAACTGTGGATCGTAAGATCCTCAGTTCGAATTCCACTGCCGACAGTTACCAATTTAAATTTACCCCTGTAGTTCGCCCTCCACTGACATCTTTGGGGGCTATAATTTGACGCCTGGTAGCGGTTACCACGAAAGCATATATCTCTTACCGAGATCTGCGCGTGATAATATATTATTTATTTTATTTCAATCTTGTAAAAAAAATAACAGATTTTTTTTTTAAATTAGCGTGGAAAAGAATACAAAACAATATACCCCAGAAATACTAATATATAATAAAATTTAATTAAATAAAATATGTACAAGTTAAAGGGATAAATAGCCCCGTAAAATATTTGTTTTGAAAATCACAGTCCTAGAGTTAATAAGGTAAATAATAACACTAGGCTAAGTTTCACAGTAGATATATTTTCTTTATCGTGATTTCGGCTTTTACACCATCGTCAGAAGACTGATAAGTTTACAAAAGAATTACATGAATATATATACACATTTGTGACAGGGATGGAAACAGTACAATCATCTTAAATAAAGCTGTTGGGAGGATCCAGTAATAAACGGATTAACAAATGTTTCCCTTTGTTAGCATTTCTAACAATTCTGAATGGAGAAAATCTGTCTGGTCATTCATTAGTTTCTCATTATGCTCAATGGCTTTATGGATTTCGAAAGCTTCCAAGAAATTTAGTTTAGGGCCTTTCTTTTCCAAATGTACAACTTTTAAATTTTTAATAGAGTAACTATGGTTATTTTGGTTGAGGTGTATTGCTAAATTTGAATCAGTTTTATTGTTTTTCCAAGATCTCATATGCTCATTGAATCTAATGAGAAAACTTCTGCCGGTTTGACCTATATATTTATAATCACACTGATCACATTGAATGGCATACACACCTGATTTGTTTAAAATATTCTTAGTGACAATTTTATTGTTGACTAATTGCTTTTTTATTGTATTATTATTGTAATAGGCTGGTCTAATGTTGGTGTCTCTAAATTTATTTTTTATTTTTCTGTTAATGTTGCCTATAAAGTTAAATCTTTTGAAAAGGTCATTTCTATTTAAGTTTGGTTGTACGGCGTAAAATGATTTTAAAATTAATGATTTTTGTTTATTCCTTAACATTTGGTCTATAATTTTCGCATCATATCCATTGTTTGAAGCTATTTGTTTTATTGTATTTAATTCGGCTATAAAATTTTCTTTTGACAAAGGTATTGTGACAAGTCTATGAATAAAACTGTTAAAGGTTGACATTTTTATATTTTCTGGGTGATTCGAACAATTAGGTATTATACTATCGGTGTAGGTATCTTTCCTGTATATTTTATATTGTAAAGTATTGTCTGTGCGTACAATGGATAAGTTCGGAAATTATGCCCCATAACCCCTCCACAGATACCGAAACCGAATGAAAAATCGACTTACGTTGTCGCTGTTCGAATGAGAAAGATAAACGATACAAAATGAAGGACAGATATATGTATAAACCTTTGTTTACCTGAGCCAGGTAATCACCTCGTAGAGATTAAAAATTTTCTCGCTTCTGATGTTACAATATTTGGCAAAATGCAAGTGAATGTTAAATGCGAACACAAGTTCGATGAGACATCCAAACTTCTTGAAATCTAATAATATTAATATTGTAATGTAAATATCATCAAATATTTATGACTTATAACAAAATATTTATCAATATACATACAAATAAAAATATTATTAAAAAAATTTAATAACAATTATATATATATATATATATATATATATATATTTCGATATTCGATCTTTTATCTTGTCAATAAATAAATTAGGGGAGAAAAATGTTTTGCATAAAAGTTGAAGAGATTAAAAATTTACACCTAAATTAGAGAACAAATTTCATTTCACTTCTTTGATAAAGGCTAAAAATACCATCAAAAATATCAAAAATGGAAATGTCCACTTCCTTACTTTGCTTATGAAAAACGTTAAATATTTGCTTGAATTTAATTCCATTTCTATGGTTATTCATTATTAAAACTGTAAAATGCCTAGGTTCGGCTTGTATTTTTTTAATAATTGAAATATTTTTTTATATATCTCGGTCCCGGGACGTGTAAAAAGTATCATTTCATATGGTAAACGTTAAATATTATACAGTTTGTGCAGAAGTGTTCAATTTATTTATCGCAGTAACGGTATAACCATAATTGCGGTAAAACCGTAAACACGTCGCGAATTGTTTTTTGAATATATTGTTAATACCACAATGTAACATGGAAACAAACATTTAAGTCTCCGCTTAATATTTAATGTTGGAAGATCTAAAGGAATTAGTAAACTTCTCGGTCATTTTAAAATCGTTTGACAGTATTATTTTGCGAACATGAAATCTTTTGAGCGCAGCAAACAAAGAAAGTTAATACATTCTAAAATATCAAAATATTAACACCATTTTAAGAGGATTAGTGTAACCAATATTCAATAGTCATTTGGTGGCATTAACTTTAAAGTGGTCGAAGTAACTGCTTTTGTTTGGAAAGGGTGAAATTTCCAAACTGAAAATAATGACATTTACTTACCCCACTTTGTTTTTACGTTCGCGAACTAGGTATAAATATGTTACATTGCATTTAATTTTCATTATTGGTTCAGTTCTTGAGCAATTAGAATATTTTGTGTTGTGATGGCGAAAATTACAATGGAGAAGAGAGGAAGAATAATTGCTCTATGGCAAGCAGGGTGGAATTTCAGCGATATTGCAGAAAATCTTCAGATTGATGTAAGTATTTTTTACATTTATAAAATTTGTCACTACAGTGGCCTGCTAAGTCTCCGGACTTGAACCCCATCGAAAACGTGTGGGCGACAATGGTGCAGAGAGGGACAGGAAATGTGCGAACGAAAGCAGCACTTCGACAAAATGTTCTTCGCGTCTGGGAGGATCTACGTGGAAGCGAGTACTGCCAGAATTTGATTAATTCGATGCCGCGGCGAGTAGAAGCTGTTATTGAAAACAACGGCTATTGGTGTAAATATTAGGTTTTTATTATGATTTTTACACATTTTACTAATGTTAATATTTGTCTATTTTAATTGTATCTATTGACGCCACTTTTTGTGATATTTATTTTTAAACTTGCATGGCATATTTTTTGTATATATTGACGACACTTTTTGTGATATTTATTTTTAAACTTGCATGGCATATTTTTTGTATAAATTGACGACACTTTTTGTGATATTTATTTTTAAACTTGTATGATATATTTGTTGAATATATTGACGGAACTTTTTGTGATATTTATTTTTGAACTTGTATGATATATTTATTGTATCTATTGACGACACTTTTTGTGATATTTATTCTTGAACTTGCATGATATATTTTTTGTATATATTGACAATACTTTTTTGATATTTATTTTTAAACTTGCATGGCATATTTTTTGTATATATTGACGACACTTTTTGTGATATTTATTTTTGAACTTGTATGATATATATTAATTGTAATTATAAACACTTTGTGATAATTATTTTTAAACTTATATGATATATTTGTTGTATTTATTGACGACACTTTTTGTGATATTTATTTTTAAACTTGCATGATACTTGTATATATTAATATATTTGATGATTAAATTTTAAATGGCCGTGTTACAATTTTCCTAATAACTATTAATTATAATTTGATGTGTAATATTTAGGTAACCAACTGTATTTTATGCCTCTTTTAATTCTTTTATATTTATACTTTTACTGTGAAGTGAATATGTAAAAATTTAAAGCAATATCAAAAAATAGCATTGAAATTCCTTTATTTTATATTGGTGACACGGTTACAAATAATTTCTTTGTAGCTAATTGATTCAGATTTTAACCATTAATAT
The DNA here is from genome assembly GCA_963942605.1 of Poecilus cupreus. Taxonomy (NCBI): domain Eukaryota; kingdom Metazoa; phylum Arthropoda; class Insecta; order Coleoptera; family Carabidae; genus Poecilus; species Poecilus cupreus. The sequence goes on from OZ012713.1 coordinate 32,589,245, forward strand.
TGTTAGTTATCAGATAATTTGAATTTAATATGTAGTAGAAGGTTTTTGTTTTATTTCTGCTGAAAATGATATTAATTTTCAACATGGGTCGCAGAGTTCAAGAAGTTACTTTTGCCAAATATTGTAATATCAGAATATCTACGAGGTGTTTACCTGACTCAGGTAAAAGAAAGATTATATATCTGTCCTTCATTTCGTATCGTTTATCTTTCTCATTCGAACAGCGACAACGTAAGTCGATTTTTCATTCGGTTTCGGTATCTGTGGAGGGGTTATGGGGCATAATTTCTGAACAATGCTGTACATAAGAGACAACTGGCCTAATAGGAATGTTATCTTTGTGGATTTTTGGTAATCCATATAGAATGGGGGCTTCGGGGTTCATATTGAATAATTTCCATTTAGAATTCTGATTTACAACAGCATTACAATTGTTAACGACATTTTTAGTTTCAGATTGAAATTTGTTGGTTGGATCTGTTTTTAACTGTATAATGTTTTCGTTGTTGAGAAATTCATTGACTTTATCTACATAATCTGACTTGTTCAATATTGTGATTGTGTTGCCTTTATCAGCTTTAGATAAAATTAAATCATTAGAATCTAGTTTTGTTCGGATATTTTTTATTTTTGCATTATCAGAAAGATGTTTGTGTTTTTTATTGTTTTTTAAAGATTTCAACCAGGAGCTAAAAATATCAACTAAATATGGGGGAGTTACATCGCATGACTTACGAGCTATTTCGGTGTTAATTGCTAAATCTAAAATGTCTCTGTTATCTGGTGTTTTCTTGGGTGCGTATGAGAGGCCTAGATTTAGTAGCTGCATCTCTTCTCTGGAGAAGATGGTGTTGGAAATGTTCTTCACTCGGGGATGAAACGCATGTGTAGAATATGAAGTTGAATCAGGTTTTGTTGGACACTGCTTAGAGCGTAATTTGTGCAATTTTTTAAGTTGTTTTTCATATTGGTGATGCACTACACTATTCACTTCACTTCTTATGATGTTATCTAACATGTCAAACTCCACGGGGTGTAATTTATGTGTTAATTCACTATGTATTAATTTTAAATGTAAATTAAAATTATACCGTTTTGCATATAGTTTTTTGATCTCTTCTTTAATCCATGTTGTTTGTGCAGACTTGATGGCTGTTTTCGCTGGTTCAGAACTATTGTTGCACTTGATATTTACATAATTCGGAACGATTTTATATTTAAGACACATTGTATTAAACCATAAATGGTTGCACGTAGTTTTATATTTTAATATAATTCTCTTGTAGAGGACGGTTAATTTAGCTATGCCAGCAGTTTTAATATACTTGATTGAATCCGTCGTCGGCGCTAGGTGAAACATTGTAAAAAATAAGGTAAATAATAACACTAGGCTAAGTTTCACAGTAGATATATTTTCTTTATCGCGATTTCGGCTTTTACACCATCGTCAGAAGACTGATAAGTTTACAAAAGAATTACATGAATATATATACACATTTGTGACAGGGATGGAAACAGTACAATCATCTTAAATAAAGCTGTTGGGAGGATCCAGTAATAAACGGATTAACAAATGTTTCCCTTTGTTAGCATTTCTAACAATTCTGAATGGAGAAAATCTGTCTGGTCATTCATTAGTTTCTCATTATGCTCAATGGCTTTATGGATTTCGAAACCTGATTCAACTTCATATTCTACACATGCGTTTCATCCCCGAGTGAAGAACATTTCCAACACCATCTTCTCCAGAGAAGAGATGCAGCTACTAAATCTAGGCCTCTCATACGCACCCAAGAAAACACCAGATAACAGAGACATTTTAGATTTAGCAATTAACACCGAAATAGCTCGTAAGTCATGCGATGTAACTCCCCCATATTTAGTTGATATTTTTAGCTCCTGGTTGAAATCTTTAAAAAACAATAAAAAACACAAACATCTTTCTGATAATGCAAAAATAAAAAATATCCGAACAAAACTAGATTCTAATGATTTAATTTTATCTAAAGCTGATAAAGGCAACACAATCACAATATTGAACAAGTCAGATTATGTAGATAAAGGCAATGAATTTCTCAACAACGAAAACATTATACAGTTAAAAACAGATCCAACCAACAAATTTCAATCTGAAACTAAAAATGTCGTTAACAATTGTAATGCTGTTGTAAATCAGAATTCTAAATGGAAATTATTCAATATGAACCCCGAAGCCCCCATTCAATATGGATTACCAAAAATCCACAAGGATAACATTCCTATTAGGCCAGTTGTCTCTTATGTACAAGCACCCACGTACAATCTTTGTAAAATAGTTAATAACTTATTGATTGACACCTTGGATTTCAAACCCAAATTCAGCGTAAAGAATACCGTAGACCTTATAGATAGAATTAAAAACATCAATATTCCAAGTTCAGCTAAGTTAATATCTTTTGATGTCAAAAATTTATTTACATCAGTTCCAATTAAAGATGTCCAGAATATCGTAGCCACTAATTTTGAAAAACTAAATGTTAATATAGTTGTCCAAAAAGAAATCCTTTCACTATTAGATCTGTGCCTATTTCAAAATTATTTTCAATTTAATGATAAATTTTATTTACAAAAAGATGGTTTACCGATGGGGTCTCCCCTGAGTCCATTGGCGGCGGAAATCTTTATGGACAATTTCGAACAAAAAATTTTAAATTCGGATAATAACTTAATTAAAAAAATTAGTTTTTGGTATCGCTACGTTGATGATATCATTTGTTTATTTGACGGCACTGATAGACAATTAACTCAATTAAAAAATTACATAAATTCCTTCCACAAATCCATTCAGTTTACTTTAGAAAAAGAGTTGAACGGCCAACTTAATTTCTTAGACTTATCCATTGTACGCACAGACAATACTTTACAATATAAAATATACAGGAAAGATACCTACACCGATAGTATAATACCTAATTGTTCGAATCACCCAGAAAATATAAAAATGTCAACCTTTAACAGTTTTATTCATAGACTTGTCACAATACCTTTGTCAAAAGAAAATTTTATAGCCGAATTAAATACAATAAAACAAATAGCTTCAAACAATGGATATGATGCGAAAATTATAGACCAAATGTTAAGGAATAAACAAAAATCATTAATTTTAAAATCATTTTACGCCGTACAACCAAACTTAAATAGAAATGACCTTTTCAAAAGATTTAACTTTATAGGCAACATTAACAGAAAAATAAAAAATAAATTTAGAGACACCAACATTAGACCAGCCTATTACAATAATAATACAATAAAAAAGCAATTAGTCAACAATAAAATTGTCACTAAGAATATTTTAAACAAATCAGGTGTGTATGCCATTCAATGTGATCAGTGTGATTATAAATATATAGGTCAAACCGGCAGAAGTTTTCTCATTAGATTCAATGAGCATATGAGATCTTGGAAAAACAATAAAACTGATTCAAATTTAGCAATACACCTCAACCAAAATAACCATAGTTGCTCTATTAAAAATTTAAAAGTTGTACATTTGGAAAAGAAAGGCCCTAAACTAAATTTCTTGGAAGCTTTCGAAATCCATAAAGCCATTGAGCATAATGAGAAACTAATGAATGACCAGACAGATTTTCTCCATTCAGAATTGTTAGAAATGCTAACAAAGGGAAACATTTGTTAATCCGTTTATTACTGGATCCTCCCAACAGCTTTATTTAAGATGATTGTACTGTTTCCATCCCTGTCACAAATGTGTATATATATTCATGTAATTCTTTTGTAAACTTATCAGTCTTCTGACGATGGTGTAAAAGCCGAAATCGCGATAAAGAAAATATATCTACTGTGAAACTTAGCCTAGTGTTATTATTTACCTTATTTTTTACAATGTTTCACCTAGCGCCGACGACGGATTCAATCAAGTATATCCTAGAGTTAAATTTTTAAATTATCAAGATATCGAGATTTCTTCACAAGAATTCATGATTCTTGATGATACATTCTTGTCTTATATTGGAAAATGGAAAATACTTCTTGTAAAATACTATTTATCATTAATTTGTAAGGTTAAAAATTTGTTATTCCGTTTTAATACACGATATTATAAAATTATTGTAGAGGTTTATTTTTTTAAGAATCTATTCTAACAAAAATATGGCCCGCTGTAAACAAAGTCTGGTGAAAATTTGAATAAACATTTCGACTTGTTTTCGGTGGCTGAGCTTTAAATTTGTTCACTAGTCTTTTTAACTTACCTGAGTAGATAAGTAAATCCAAGTCTTCTATATTAATTTTTGAAGATTGTGTAAAAATTTCGCCCGGTAAGTGTAATTGAGTCCCGTAAATCAATGCAGCACTACTACATTTAATAGATTATTTAAGGCTATTACGAATTTCTAGTAAAACAAGTGGCAAATTGCTATTATAAGGTTCGATCGTGGATGATACTGGGGAGAGTGGGTGGCGCCATATATATATAAGGTATGTTAATTGTGAAATTGTATTATTTTAAAATCTGAGTTCTCCAAATGATAGCTACGATTTGTGTTTTTCTGTATAGGTAGTTCTTTACTTTATCGAAAAATAAGGTTAGAATTTTTACAATATTGCGAATTCGGGCAATTTCGATCAGTGTGGTCGATATTACCCTTATTAAAATTTTAATATAAAAGCTATGAAATTACGATTACAATCATGTCGTTATAAATAATGATGAACGAACAACAGTAACTAACGATCTAAAATATTGACATAAATACCAGAATAATAATATTTAGAAGCGAAGGAATTAAAAAAAATAAAGTAACTCAAATAAAAACTAATGTAACAAAATAGAAGAAATTCAAAGATAAAAGTAATAATACTTGCACAATATGCAACGACTATGAACAATAATGAATTATGGTGGCGTTGTCGGTCTTGTGGGTTATGGGATAAGACAGACTGTACCGTGTTTGAGGACGCAAAATATTATATTTGCTTTAAGTCTAATTAATAAATGTAATTAATGTTTTTTTTTTGTTTCATAGTAAGAAATTAATATATTTTATATATTAGAAATAATTTTTCTTTTTGTTATGTAGGAATTTATATTGAATAGAGCTTAATTTAAGATTGTTTGTGTACGGTTGATATTACCCCAATATGTGACTGATTTTACCCGACTGTAGAGGGCAAAATGGACTATGTTATATTTTTAAAATTAAATTTATCACTATTAATTTTGATAGATATAGTTAAATTTTGTCCTGAATCTATAAGAAAAATGTTGGATTTGTGTTATGAGGAGGAAAACAAATTGATATTGTATTTAGTTTTTGTATAATAATTATTTTTCCTTACGTGGTCGATATTCACCCCTTTTCCCCTATAATAAAAATATTTAGGGGGAAGACACACGTCTTCAAAAATATTACTAAATAAGGACTTCACTACTCATTATGCAACAACGTTTCTATGGAATACTACTTTTTGTTGACATTAAAGTGCACTACACGTGCCGCCATTTTTAGACGCAATGTGTTGCACACAAGGAGCACAGATTATAACTAAACACTGTCAAGTCTGACAGTAAAGTGACAGATCGATATGGATTTTGTATGTAAACGTGATCATTTACCAATAGCAACAACATAGCGAACAAAATATTAACTATAATTATTTTTAATAATTTAAAATTCCGATAAAGGAATAAACTTAACTATAAAATCATTATATAATGCATTAATATATACTTTATTTAATGCTTCTATTTTTTTCGTCATTCTTTTTTAAATTTTAACATACCTCAATTCATTCTACAAGGTACTTTTTATTTTACAAATTTTTTTTTTCAGGTTAATGACGTACGTCTTCTCCAAAAATATTTTTAGTTTAGTTAGAATTCTAGTTGAATTTAGAAAAGATAACATTTGTTTTAAAAAATTTAATTCAAATTGTGCTCCACGATGTGTTGCTGTTACTGAAAGAACTCCAAATCTAGATATCTAAGCAACAACAAAGGCCCTAACAATTGACAGAGGTATAACTTCTGGCCAGCGAGTAAAACAATTCGATACATGTCAAAATATAAGAAAATCATTTTGAATATGGTAGTGGGGCCACTAAATCTATGTGAATCGTACCAAAACGTGCAGTTGGAATTTCTAATTGTTGTAACTGAATGTTTTTTAATGACTATAAGATTGACATTTTACACAAGATTAGACATCTGTATTCATTTGTCCAAACAATCTCGAAGAAATTAATTTTCTTATTGCATTGGCACCAGGATGAGATAGAGAATGAAAGCGATTAACTAGAGATTTTTGAAATTCTATTGAAATATATGGACGAGGATTACCTACCCGTAGATATATCGCAAGTTATTTTAAGATTTGAATTAATTACAGTAATTTCTTTGAAACACAATGAAGTGGATTTGTGGTTTTTAAGAGATATTAGATATTTATTAGATATCAGTAAATATGGTGCCTGGAAGCGGTGGTGTAGGTGTGTCAGTGTGCGATATTTGTAACAAGAAAGTATCCAGATATGATAACAAAAACACTTGTACTGGTTTGTGTCACAGATACTTCCATATACAGTGCGTAAATGTTAATATTAAAGAAATGAGAAAGCAGGAAGAAGAATAAAATTGGATGTGCTGAATGTCAACAAAGTCAGGTAACCTTGAACTTAAGTCAAGATGCGGTAGATGAAAAAGTAAACTGGGAGAATATGTACTTAAAAAAAGAAGTTTCTAATTTACAAAAAGTTATAACAGAAATTGAAAAGATTAATGAATTACAAGCTTATAAATTATATGAACTTGAGTCAAAATTAAAAAACAACTCCATTAATGCACATCAAAATAATAATGCAAATGATAACATTGTAACGACACTTAGCGTTTCACAAAAGCAAACATATAGCATGATAACTGCGAAATCTGCACAAAAGGTATTGGTAATTAAACCTAACAAAACTGAGCAAACCTCAACGAAAACGAGAGAACAAATAAAGAAACTAATTGATCCAATAACCTTGTCACTTGAAATTAACAAAGTAATAGATTCTAAACAGGCGGGCCATTGTCATAAATTGTAAAAATGACGAATCGTTAAATAAATTAAAATCTAATTTAACATCTGCTAAAGAAAAATGTAATGTATAGGTACGAGCCAACAAAATTTTTCCCGCGTATGATTATATACGGCATTAATAAATAATATGTGGCTAACAAAACCCAAGTAATATAAAATATTTTGAAATAAAATCACATTGAAGAACACCTAACAAGAGACGTGAAATTTATAAAAATGCTAACACACATCAAATCTGAAACAGCAAGTATAGCGATTCAAGTAAACCCTCAAATTAAAAATAAGTTTTTGAAATATAATTCTGTTTATCTTAACTGGAGAAGCTACAAATGTGCGGAATATTTCTCCGTGATACGATGTTATCAATGCTCTGTTTTTGGTCACATCGCTAAGGACTGCAAAGAAACAGCTTTAGTATGCGCAAATTGCACTGAAAATCATGAATTAAAAGATTGCAAAGCTATAAAAAAATGTGTTAACTGTTGAAATTTAAATATCAAGAATAAAACCAAGGTAGATACAAATCATTCAGCAAACTCTAGATCATGTCCAGTATATCTAAATATTGTAAAACGTATCCAATCGAAGACAAACTACGACGTAATATAGCAACCACAGTATAGAATTGAACAAAACACCACTAATGACTAACATTAAATATTATGCATCAAAACATACAATGCTTACGAAATAAAATTGACATTTTGGAAGTATTTGTTGAAGAAAACAATATAGATATTTTGTGCATATCTGAACATTGGCTTACAAGTGAAGTAATACACAGCTTTACTATTAGAAACTATGTCTTAGTTACATACTTTACTAGAAATAACTTAAAAAATGGTGGGTTACTTATATTTGCAAAATCTGAGCTAAACGTGTGCTGAAAAGGGCGCAAGCCCTACAACGGCACCTATTTTATTTTATTTTTGTTAATGTAAAAATGTATGTACTAGATAATTTTAAAAATATATTAATCTTGATCTTGATCTCTCTAAACCCTGTCGCAGTAAATATGAACAATCAATCTGAAGATAAAAATTTTAAGTGCGTTTCAATTAAATTTGAATTCAAAAACTTAAATTATTGTGTTTCGATTATATACAGACGACCCGACGGAGATTTGCAAATTTTCTTGTATGGTCTCTCGGATCACTCTGCTCAAATTGTCATGTTAATAAATAATAATTTTAATACACTTAATGAAAAATATAAAAAAATTAGGATATATTCTGAAACCAATATGCAGTATTTCAACTACTGCCTAAGCAAAGAAGACTGGAGTGAAGTGTATAAATCCAAAGATGTTAATTCTATGTTTGTACAAGTTATGAACATTTTTCAACATTATCACAATATATCATGTCCAGAAGTTAGTAGCAGTAAAAAAAATCTTGGAAATAAAAAATGGTTAACTTCTGATATAAGAATTTCATCTCAAAAGCTTAAAGATCTCTATATATTACGTAATATGGGGGCAATTTCTACCTCACATAATAATGAATACAAACGCTGTCATATTAATAAAGTCAAAATTGCTAAGAAACAACATAATGATAATATTATTAAAAAATCTAAAAATATTACTAAATCAGTATGGCAAATAATAAATCAAAATATTGACAATAAGAAGCAAAAATCAACAACGAATAAAATAATTGTAGACAATAAACTCGCTAACGACTCTAAAGATATTGCTGATGCTTTTAATAATTACTTCTCTTCATTAGCTGAAAATTTACTTAACAATACTAATACAGATTTTGATAACAGTACAAATTCCAACATATCCCATATAAATAAAAATTTGCATTCCATATATTTGACTCCTATTGATGAAGCTGATACGATTGAAATTATAATGTCTCTTAACAATACCAGGTCCACAGGAATAAATAATATGTCAAATGTGCTCGTTAAACAAATCATGTATTTTATTCCTACTCCCTTAACTTATATAATAAACGCTAGTTTAAATAGCGGATGTTTTCCGTCTGAATTAAAAGTGTCAAAAGTATGCCCATTATATAAAAAAGGAAATACAACTTCTATTAGTAATTAAAGACCTTGTCATGTATATCAGGAAGAATGAACCAAAATGAGTTAATATTTATGAAAAGGTTCCATTAAAAATGCGTAGTGTGATTCGAGTTTGTCGGGCGTGAGTTCTGCGGGCTTAGGGCTTGTTTAGTAAAAGCGCGAGCGAAGCGAGCTAACCTAAAAAAGAATTTTGGTTCTTAACTCTGCTAACTCAGCCATTTTAGATCGTTTCGAAACATTGGAAATTGGATAATACTTATTGAATTTTAGGCACGCTCATACCCTTCAACCAAAACTAAATTTCACGAGCGGTATAAAGTTTATATTATCAATTTACTGGTAAACGTAAGTGATATTCCCTATATTCCTCTAACTTAGTGACGTTACCGTTGTAAAAGTACGTAATTAATTGGCGTGAATTTAAATTATACATGCAAAATGAAATTATTTAACGCATAATACAAATGAAAATGATATTTCGTTTTGTATAGTATCCATCGAATTTTTAGAGGCCGCTTAAATTCGGAGGCTTAGGGCAGTCGCCCAATCCGCCTTATGGCAAAGCTGGCCCTGACAAGATGATATGACATGTTTTCCAGTCGACAGTGTAAGATCAACTGTCAAACGTAAAGCGGAACGAGAAAAAAGTTACTACTAATTGATCACAAATAAACCAAAAAACACTGAATCATAAATTAGTTATAGAAAGAGAACCAGATACTAAACAAAGAGAAAAACTACTTATTTGATTGTTTCAAAAGATTCAGTACGTATTGATAACATTTGGACAAATTCTCAGTATCCGCGGTTCAAATTTCGGTCATGTCAATTGATTTTTTTTCTTTACAAACAAAAAACACATCCTTAATTATATTAGGTGCGTAAAGTTTCGTTTTCTTATTTTAAATGGTTTTTTTAATAATAATTTTGGTCAAAACGCGACAAATTAATTCGACAGATTTTCTGGGTATAAAATACGGGCTCTGAGGAACAGATAATCAGAAGGTGTTTGCCTTCTATCTTAGTAAAAAGGTCCTTGACCTGGTGTGTGCCAGCCGAAAAAATCTTTCGTAGCCCTTACTACTGGTGAGTAGATTTCAGCTACTTTATTGGTATCTGCCAATACTGTTACCGTCAACTTTGGTGCATGCCTTTGTTGATCGCGATCGCGTCCGCTTTGTTGATGTTTACCAACATAGCCCCGTTTCCGTGGCTACCGCAACATTGGTGCATGCCATTGTTGACCGCGATCGACTACCGTCTCCGTATGTGTAGCGTGAACATTGGTGCATGCCATTGTTGACCGTGACCGGCCACCGCCACCGCACCGCCCGCCCTTCGTCGTGACCGATTTACGTCGCCGTAACCACTGAACAACCGACGACCGTCCGTCCGTCTACACTCCTTTTGCTACGTTATCCCGTTCACTTCAACCTTTTTGAATTAATTCATTTTTATATTGTTAAGGTTCATATTTAAACTCAACACTGATTGTATCAAGAACACCCTTTATTTATTAATATCAAAATAATAACAGCACCAATACACCCGCTTCATCGCCTTGACCCTCGCTCGCCGATGTCTCTACCGGGAATGACCCCTCTCCCAGCGGCCACACCGTTCGCCCGTTCCTGACTTCCCTGCCGCCTGCCCCACTCCACCGTTGCCGCTCCTACTCCCGTAACATCCGGCCATTCTGCAAAAATTAATGTCCTCATTAATGCGCCTGCAAATTCTCTCGCCTGAAAAACAAAAGGTTTCGCCATTTAACTCTCCAACAAGTCAATTAAATCTTGACAGTCTGCCACTTCGTCATCGTTATCATCATCACTCGCGCCCTGCGCCTGAGTAAATTCACCCGCAGTACTGCAATATCGCCTAAGACTGTCGACAGACGCCACCGCCGAGAAGCTCTTGTAACCTTTCACACCTTTTACAGTGGCTATCTTGTAGCGATCATTACTCAAAACTCCAACTATCTTGTAGGGGCCACCAAACTTGTTAACGAGCTTCTGGTTAACGCCTTTTTCGCCTGAAATAGTGCCGGCGTGTCGCCAGAGCACTGAGTCACCCACCTGGTAGTCGGTTGCAACCTTTCGCCTCTCACCATAGCGCGCTTTCATCGCCTCGCCCGCCTTGGTCAGGTTTTCCGCCGCTTTTCGCCTACGCCGGTTCAAATACTGTTGACTTTCGGCATGTGTCGCCTCTCCGCCTTCCGGAGTGTTCGCCGCCGCCACGCCAGCCGACAAGTCCGCCAGTGCGCCACGGCAGTGAGTAATCATTAACTGAGCCGGAGATGTTCAAGTGCTACCATTGACCGCCTGATTCATGCCCCACAAAATCTCTGGAATTTTTTGTCATCCCAATCACACTCCGCCTCCACACTAGTTATAGAGCGTCAATAAGTGTGCGATTCTGCCGTTCTACCTGACCATTCGCCCGGGGTGCCGCCACAGCGTTCAGAACATGCTTAACCCCTTTTTCCGCCAAAAAGTTCGCAAAGGCCTTGCTAACGCCAAACCTCTATCAGAGATTATTCGCCTTGGGTACCCAAATACGCCAAATACGCCACGCAGTTCACGTATCGCCTTCGCCTAGCCCAACTTCTTAGTTGGTTTCGTTATCGTGAACTTAGTAAATGCATCAACCAGCATTAATAGGTAGGAATTACCTCGCCTACTCCTCGCCTACTCGTCGCAAATCCGCCTACGTGATCACTGTGCACTGTGTGAAATGGTTCCGCCACCTTCTCAATAGGATATAAAAATCCTTCCGCCCGCCCGTAATCGCCTTTTCCGAATGCACAGTTTAAACATGACGCCACATATTTTCTTGACAAGTCGCCCCATTCTTGGAAACCAGTAGTCTCGCTTCACGAGCTCCAAGCATCTCTTGAATTCAGGATGCCAACATCATGAAGTTTCCGCATCAGACAAAACTTCGCCATGCAGGTACGTACAGTAGTGCGCCCGCCAGAGTTTTCCGGTACAGTCTACCGTTGGAGATGCTGAAGTTCGCCACCAAGTATTGATCTGGTTCGCCATTTTGTAGTTGTGTCACGATTTCTTGCGCCTTGTGGTCTTGTAGTTAACACCGTCAAGAATCAATCGCCTTCGCCCAATTTCATCATGTTTACTGTAACAGAATTCCGATTTAATGTATCGACATGTTGCATTTTAACACCTGGACGATACTCAATTCCCACGTCATACTCCTGTAGCATCAGACATCACCTCGCCACACGTGGCAACAAGTCACGTTTAGCCGAAGTCGCTCTCACCGCTGAGCAATCTGCCTCCACTTTGAAGTGAACGCCCACCAATTACACCTGGATCCGTTTCACCGACTCCACTAGCGCCAGCGTCTCCATCTCGAAGCGGTTTCAATTCGCCACCCGCCTGCACCTGTAATAAGATTCCGCCCACGCCTAACTTGCTTGCATCAGTGTGCAATCCTGTCGCCGCATCACCACGATAAATCGCCAAGACCGGTCGATTCGTAAGTTTATCTTCCAGCTGATCAAATGCCGCCTGTTGTGCTTGGCCCCAACGCCATTCTTCGTTTTTCTTTGTCAATTTCGTAAGTGGTTTCGCCAGTCTCGCAAAATCCTGCACAAACTTTAGGAAATAACTCGCCAATTCCATAGACTGCCTGACGCCATGTGCGTTATTCGGTGTTGGAAACTCATGCACCGCCTTTATTTTCCGTGCGCCTGGTTGGATTCCCCCCGAAGAGATTTCATGTCCTAACTATTCTAACTCGGTTTGTAAAAACCTGCATTTCGCCAAATTTAATTTCAAGCCAGCCTTCACCTTCACCAACTCCAGCACCTGCATCAGCAAACTAAAACCTTCCTCCATGGTTTCCGACAGTACGAGGATGTCGTCTATGTACGCCAGTATGAAGCTATGCTGTAATCTTCTCAACACAACAACAATTCATAAGTTTTGTTAATCATTGTGAAGTCGTATATTGCTTTGCTCTGTGCTTTTTGAGTTTTCAACGCTGTGTTAGTGATCTTTATTTTTTGTGCCTGGCATCAAATTGTTCATCTTGTTTTTGCTGATTGCACCGTATTGCTGTTGTTTGTCGAACTTGTACTCATTTGTGATTCATCAACGTTTTTACCATTTTTGACCTATTTTTACTACATGTGACTTAAAACATATCTTAACTTGATGCATTAAACCAACTTAAACCAGTACTTTACTAATTTAATTAAGTGTCATCATCTGTTTTTAATTTACTAACTGTCAATGACTTTTAATTTTAAAAATTAACTAATTTATTTTTTTAAACTAATATTTTAAATCTTAACTCAAATAATTACTCCATTTTTTACTAAATATTTATTATTTTAATTCAAATTTTAACATATTGTCATATTTATTATTTTAATTCAAATTTTAACTTATTATTCTAATGATTTTTATTTTACAATTTAACAATGACTGACTGTGCAAAATGTAAACTTAAGTTCAAATCAAGAGATACACAAGTCGGTTGTGAGGGTTCCTGCAAAAAGTGGTATCATGCCACTTGTGCTAATTTTACCGAAGAAGAATTTAAGCTACTTGATAAATCTAGAAATCTTTTTTATTGGTGTCCCTCCTGCAGAATAAACTGTGAAGTAGTTGACAATTCTAAAGTTATCAATGTGGAATCAGTCATTAATAATATTAACTCAAACTTTTCTAAAGTCGCAACCCAATCAGACTTCATCACTCTAAATAAATCTTTTGACACATTAAAAGATGATATCACTAATCTTATTAATTCTACCATGTCTACAGTCAAAATCGAATTGCAAAATTCAATTGATTCCAAACTCGCAGAATTTTTTAATAAAAATACCCCATCATCTCGTCAACCTGAACTCCAAAGAACATTTTCCAGTGTCGTACGTAGATCTGATCCGCCAGTGTTAATCAAGCCAAAAAATTCGTCTCAAACAACCTCTTCTACCAAGTCTGAAATATTAAAAATTGTCGATCCTATTGCTAGCAAGATCTCCCTTAGTGATGTCAAAAAAGCAAGCAATGGTGGCTTAATAATAACTTGCAATAATGATGAGGGTCCTGAAAATTTAACGAATCTGATTAATTCAAATCTGTCCGACAAATATGAAGTTAAACAGTTACCAATTCTTAATCCACGAATCAGAGTAGTCGGAATCACAGAAAAGATATCCAAAGAACAGTTAATGAACTACTTGATCAATCAAAACAAATCATCCTTTAATGAAAAATCCAAATGCGAGATTCTTGATATTAGTCCACTGAAGAAGAAAAATAATGTATACCAGGCATTACTCCAAGTTGACAGAACTACTTACAACAAAATATTCGAAGCTGAGAAACTATTTGTTGGATACGATTACTGTGCTATCTACGATGCAATTGAGCTACGGCGCTGTTACAACTGCTGCGGGTTTCATCATTTCGCCAAACAATGTTCCAAGCCAGTTTCCTGCCCCCAATGTGCTGGCGATCACCGCATCAAAGACTGCACTTCTTCCGAATCCAAATGCATCAATTGTGTTCATCATAACGAAGTTCATAAAACAGACTTCAACACCAATCACAATGTTTGGGATTCTAGTTGTCATGTCTTTGCTGACAATCTCAAGAAGTTTAAAACTAGCATATTGGGTAAATAGCAATCACAGAATAGCAATCTAAGTAAATGTAATTCTAACAAACTCACTTGTTACTATCAGAATGTTCAAAGTTTAAATAACAAAATTAATGCACTTTTTTCACTTAGTCAGATACTTAACTACGACATCATTGCTTTATCTGAAACATGGTTGAATAATTCTGTTTATAATGCTGAACTATGTGATAATACTTATAATATTTATCGTACTGACCGTAATTTTAACGCCTGTCAAATGAGTCGCGGTGGCGGAGTCCTGTTAATGATAAACAATGGCTTCACATCTTTTAGCGTTGATCTGACTAATTACTCGTCTATACTACCTGTCAACGTGGATATTGTTTGTGCTCAAATCGTTTTTAGCAATTGTCCTCTTTACATTTTTGTTGTTTATATTCCTCCATCTTTATCTAACAGTAATTTCAATTGCATCTACGATTTTTTCGAGACACTGCCATTTTTGCAAAACAATAATTTTATCATCTTAGGGGATTTTAATATACCTGAACTTACAGCTGAACATAATTCCCCTAGAGTTAACAGGTTTGAAACTCTGCTTGCTTTCTTCAATGCCACACAATTTAATAATGTTCGCAACTCACATGACAGGCTGCTTGATCTGGTAGTATGTAACGCATCTTGTTCAGTTACACGCTCGTCTGATTTGATATTCGACACTGAATACGAACATCATCCCGCTTTAAATGTTACGTTGTCAACCAACCGTAGTTCTACCAAATTTATAAAAAATACCAACAGCTATGCTTACAATTTAAAAAAAACTGATTTCAAAAAACTTTATGCTCTTATAGGACAGTTTGATTGGAATGTACTGAAAAATTTTACTGACGTCAACTCTGCTTGCACCTTTCTGTATGACACGCTTTATTCTTTTTTTGATCCGTGCATTCCAAGGAAACAGTCCTATAAGAACCAGCATCCACCATGGTTTACTGCCAATATCAGAGCTACCATTAAAAATAAAGAGCGTTATAGAAAATTATCTATTAAATGTAAAAACAATAAACATTACACTAACACATTTAAAACTCTTCGCTCCAAATTAAAAGCGGACATTAAAGTAGCCTACGCTAATTATGTGTCAAATTGTGAATCCGATATTAAGGATAACCCGAATAAATTCTGGCAGTTTATTAATTGTAAGAGGAAGACTTCAGCCTTACCTAATGTTATGACACATAATAATATTGAATTTTCATGCCCAGGTGATATAGCAAATGCATTTGCTTCTTATTTTCATTCCGTCTACTCTCTCCCTTCAAACAGTCCTCCCACACCAATCCAAGCTCCTAATCTCAATGTTATTGCTTTGACCAATATTTCTATTGATGATATCAATTCATCTATTAAAAAATTAAAGTCTAACCTCTCATGTGGTCCCGATCTTATCCCCAGCCTAATAATTAAGGACTGTACGTATCCCTTTTCTATTGCACTTTCCCATATTTTCAACTTGGCAATTGTTACAAATACCTTCCCTGATATGTGGAAATCTACCCGTATTACCCCTATTTATAAATCAGGAAATATTTCCAATATTGATAATTATCGTCCCATTGCTGTTCTTTCTAATTTTAGCAAAATTTTTGAAAGTATTATATATTCGTCTATATATTCAAAAATTAAAAACTTAATCTCAGATTCCCAGCATGGATTTATGGAAAAGAGATCTACGGTTAGCAATTTGTCTTATTTTACGCATATTGTTTCATCTGTCCTTAATGAGAAGGGTCAAGTTGATTGTATCTATACCGACTTTGCTAAGGCATTTGATCGTATTGATCACAATATTTTAATCAATAAGCTACACTCTTTTTCATTATCTTCACCTCTTATTTCCCTAATCTCTTCTTACTTGACTAATCGCTCTGTTTTTGTTCAATTTTTAGGACACAAATCTTCTCCCTATTTGGCTACGTCGGGAATTCCCCAGGGTTCAAATCTTGGACCTCTTTTATTTCTTTTATTTATTAATGACATAACCGATATTTTAAATTGTGACCATCTTTTATTTGCTGACGATCTAAAAATTTTTAAAACTATTTCCTCTCTCTCTGATTGTGATATCCTTCAGGATGATCTTGACCGATTATCTGAATGGTGCAGCTCCAATAAACTATCCTTAAACCTAAACAAGTGTAATTCCATGTCTTACACCAGGAAAACAGCTCTCATATCCTACAATTATTCCATAGGCGGCTCCATTTTATCCCGGTGTCACATGGTTAAAGATCTGGGAGTTACTTTCGATCCCAACTTGTCCTTCCATAATCACTTTGCCAATATATATAACGCTTCTATTCGTATGCTTGGATTCATTATCCGTAATACACGTGATTTTCAAAACACCATCGCTATTTTCGCGTTATTCTACTCCTTTGTTCGCTCTAAACTTGAGTATTGTTCAGTTATCTGGAATCCATACTATGAAGTACATCAAGACCACTTAGAGTCAGTGCAGAAAAAATTCCTGCGTTATATTTATTTTAAAATCTATCGCATCTACCCTGATTACTCTGTTAGTTATGGCCAGTTACTGGATAAATTTAATGTATTAAGTCTATCCTCCAGACGAGAAATGAACACTGTTTTATACCTTAGTAAACTGGTTCACGGCGAAGTTGATGATCCTAAGTGTCTGGCAATGCTTCCTTTCCACGCTCCTACTATATCCACTCGTAGTTCCAATACCTTTTATTTACCTACTCCCCGAACCAATGCATTATCTACATCACCTATTTATCGTATGTGCTTGCTCTACAATTCTAAATTTAGTTCGGCGGATGTCTTTCTCCTTAAACCTAAACAGTTCAAAACTGCTATTTTATGTTAATTATTTTTTTTTATTACTGTCTAATTATTTTGTATGATTGTCTCATTTTCAATTTATTTTGTAACCTTATGTTTATTCCTGCCCTGTTATTAGGCTACTGCCTGTTGGGTACTGTATTTAAATAAATAAATAAATAAATAAATAAACACCTTGTCTACAGTTTGCTGGAAAACCGCCAGAGCATTTGCCAACCCAATGGTACACGCAAGTATTCAAACTGCCCGTCTGATGTAATAAACGCCGTCTTACTAATGGAATCCTCATACATTGGCATCGGGTGATATCCCTGCGCCATATCTAAAGTGGTAAAGTATCGCTTACCCGCCAATTTATCCAGTTGATCGCTGATGGGTGGTAGTGGATGCCTATCTTTCACCGTTATTTTATTTAACGCCCTGTAGTCAACACACAGCCTGATTTCTCCATTTTTCTTCGGCACCAGGATAATTGGACTTGCATATTCAGAGCTGGATTCTCTGATGACGCCGCTCGCCAAGAGTTGTTGCACCTTATCTTGAACTAACGCCCGTTCTGCCGCCTTTTGTGTGTTGTCCCACGGCGCCAGCTGTTCTCTTGCCATGACACGATTCGCCTTCAGTGTCAAAAGTTAACTTCCCAGCGGCACGCCTATCGCAGCCAAAGTCATGATCGCCTAGCCATCACAAGGCACCAGCACGCCGTTGGTACACACTCAGAGTGACGCCTTTCGCCGTGAGTGCCAGTTGCCCTAAAATCATATCAGCTCCAGCAAAATCGCCATTTGTCGCCAGCGCCCTAACATTTAACACAACGCCATCAATTAATATGTCCCGCACTATTGCAAGAGTGTTTTAGTGACGCCTCTGCCAAAACCTCTCAGAAGTGTACTGTCCGATTCAATAGGTAACGCCAGTCGCCTCGCACACGCCACGTCTATAAGATTCTGCAGGCTTCCCGTGTCTAAAAAGACATGAAGCTTTTCGCCCTTGAGAGTTAACGCCACCTTCTTGAAAGCAGAATCAGTGCGATCAGCCTTAATCAATCACACCTCGCCTTGTCGTGTCCGGGATCCTGTCGCCTGCCGCGTTGTTGGCGCCTCCTGCCGCATCTCCGGGCACTCCGTCGCCATATGCCCCCCACGTCTGCAATGGCTGCACCGGTTCATCCTGGGTTTAGGACAGTCACGACTCAGGTGCGTTGTATACTCCTGGCAGTTGAAACATCGCATCTTCCTTACTTCTTGGTGTGCGCCACCACGCCTAGCCGGCCGCTCACCGGGTGACACTGTTCTGGGAGTTTTGAACCGAGTCCCATGACTTCCGTTGCTGATGGGCGCGCCTTGCCTTTTACCGCCAGTTTCATACTCATCTAGCCCCGCCAGGTAGCGCAAATCAAGTTCTTGCGGTGTCTTTGCTTGGACACTTCTTGCCCCAGCTCGGATATTCTCCGGCAACCCATAAATTAAAACTGAGACCGCCTTCTCACCGCCAATCTCACACCTAGAGCATAACGCCAACTTAGCATGGAAGTAAGTGGTCATTGACTCACCGGGTTCCTTAAACCGCGCCATCGTTTCCGCCAGCAACGCCGCATAGTCATGTTGCCGTGGAAATGCCTCGCCGAGGGACGCCTTCCATTCAGACCACGAACGATCATAGGCATCCAGTCTGTTAAACCACTCACGAGCGGCGCCCTTCAACTTCGCCTGCATGAAATATGCCCGTTCGTATTCTGACCACCCGTGGATTGCGTCCAGCTGGTCGATTTTCGCCAACCATCGATCGACATTTGTATTTTTGTCTTCTGGATCAAACCAGTCTAGAATGTCGCCACCCGCACGCATCTCACTCCTCGTGCTGCTACCGCTGTCAGCTCGGTACAGATGCGCAGGCTGTTCTAACTCCCTCGAGCCGCCTGCTTTTGGAATGTTTGTATCGCCTTGTAGACTTTTGGTTTGCACACCGCCGGTATGATGTCTGAATTTCTCGTCTATTGCTTGCTGGATCGTCTCCAGCAAGCCGCCTTCTAACAACCTCGCAATGAGTTTTGTTTGCGCCATAACCCCAGAATCGTTCACACTCTCCGTTCCCGATTCCGAAGATTCGCTGCTCGCCGATGATTGCTGCTTTGCCGCCATCTTGCTCACCTGCCACGTAACACTATCACAACACCACGTAACACTATCACCTGTACCGCAATCACACCACGTAACACCTATCACCTGTTGCGTAATCACACCACTTCACCGATACACAATAGCACGTGATCTATCCCACTTCTGATCTGTAAAGGTTCATATTTAAACTCAACACTGATTGTATCAAGAACACCCTTTATTTATTAATATCAAAATAATAACAGCACCAATACACCCGCTTCATCGCCTTGACCCTCGCTCGCCGATGTCTCTACCGGGAATGACCCCTCTCCCAGCGGCCACACCGTTCGCCCGTTCCTGACTTCCCTGCCGCCTGCCCCACTCCACCGTTGCCGCTCCTACTCCCGTAACATCATTATTTTGTTGTTGATTTTTTTTTTAAATATCAGATTTAAATAAATAGTTTGTTATCATAATCATAATTATTCTTTCGGAAATCCCTCTCAACGCCGAATCCTTTTCACCATTGAGCACCCGTAGCGTTTAGCTACGTCCAAGAGCGTCCCGTGTCGGCGAGGTTCTTCTGTGCCGCATCACCGTATGACCGATTGGCGCCCAAGCATCACGACCGACAGAAAGAACCGCTGCTAACTACGAGTTATTGGCATAAGGTCTAATAGCAACGGCAGACAGCGTCACAAAGTTCGGAAATAATAACGAAGATAATATGTTGCGCGATCGTATAAGTGTTGAACTGCAAGAGAGAATGCTACGTACTTCAGACCTAACACTGACTACTACTCTGCTATTAATATTTGTCGAGCAGCTGAAATCAGTAAACTTCAAGTTAAAAATTGACAGAAAGGATCTCAAGTGGATTTCCTCAAACCTATGTATAAGTACTCGAACAATAAACATACGTATGATAAAAATTATTTTTTTACTAATAGAGATTCATAAACTAAATATATTGATAATTCTAAAATTGATTATTTGTGCAAAAACTGCAGTAACACACATTCCGGCATTTTTCAAGCAGTTGGAAAAAAATGTTAAATTTGTTTGTTTGGACTTCGCTGGCCATCTGTGTTTGACTAGTGAATTCGCTTGGCATTGTCGCTTTCATCAATTCATGTTAGCACTAACTTTGCCGGTATTTTAGATTTTGATTACTGTTTTTTAGAAACAGTAGGTGTCAAATGAATCTGACTTCTCGCTGATGCTTCGCGCTAAACGTTTTTTTATTATATTTTTTCACCACGCTTTATAACGAGTGCTTGTGCTCTCAGAGTTATTTTTCTTGGGAACGCATGCAACACTCGAAAATTCTGACACTGCCTTATTCATGCACTGTTTCGTGCATGCGTTGCTTTCTTCAATCACTGCTTTGTTCAAACACAGCCTCATTCAAACACCGATTTCTCCAAACACCGCTTTATTCACCGTACGAAAATGCGTCATCCTAATGCAGCGCAGAAACAAACCTAAATCTGTAATGCCGACGAAATGGTGCTTAGGCTTCGTATCCATAGGTGTCGTAATAATTTATTTCAAATTACTTCTATGCGAATTTTAAATTATAAACTATTTTATAATATTTACCATTCAATGACATCTAAATATGTAATAGTAACAAAATATCAAAATAACAGTTTTTATTGAATAAGAATAATATTACTGACTACACATTTAAAATGTGACAAGTGACAGATCCCGATAATATAAATATAACCTGTATTGTAAAATCACATCAGTGGAAAATAATAAACCTGGAATATATTTGTTTTTATTCATCATTTATTCTTATAACTTTTCCTTCATTAATATTGTACGTCTTACTAAATTTTTGTACGCGCTCAGTTTCTGATTTATTTTCATAATAACTTGTGTAGGGCTAACTTCACATAGCCCTACATTCGGGAATTTATAAAATTTAATTTTGCTTATAATATTGTACACATTATGTACATTTTTGTACAACAAAATTTAATTTTTGTACAGCTTTAATTTTCGTATAATTTAAATAATAATGAATGAAGTACCCGCTTCTGACAACCGTAACTCTATATATTTAAAAATAACTAAACATAGCAGCACATTTATTTGCATAATATATTAGCTATTTGTTGAATAAATAAATAAATATTAATTTTAAGAATTAATTAAATGCAGAAACGTAATTTTGTGTATTATTATGCAGTGAAACATTTACTTTAAATTTTTGTACATACATGTATTCTTGTACAGAATACGACAAAAGTATACGAATTTAAATTTAATTTTCTCACAGGATTCTTTCAAAATAAAAACGCGCATGCGTAATTATTCCGCAATGAAAACATTATCCTTACGAGTAAATTCACGAGTAAATAGTTCACGCAGCTAATTAATGCAGACCCTTACAATACAATTCCTTATTTATCGAATTGTTTCCATTGTTAGCTGCGTTAGCAATAATAATATAAATAATAGGAATGGATATTGAGGAACAACCGAAATTAAATAGGCAATGAAGTCAGAAAATCACAGACATGTAGTACAATGATTAAAATTCCAATACAAAAAATAATTATTAAATAATTTCGAACTTCTCTTCTAAACACAAATTTAAAAATATTATCGCATTTATTAACTTATATTACTCTAATGGAAATTGTTGTTATTTGTATTATTTTCATAATTAGGTATAATATAATATCTCTATATTTAAATTTTTAGTTGTAATTGTAATTCATGTAATTCGTATTCAATATTAAAATAAAGAGCATAATTGATCTACTTGCATTAGTATTATTTTACAACCTATACAGGATGTTAAAAATATTTGATGTACACAGCACATAACCTTCCCCCCAATACAACCCTTAAACGTTACAAAATAGTATTGGATGATATAGAAAAATACCTTCTTATTTGTTAATTCTCTATTTATATTTGAGAAATTTAATTTTCTTTCATATATTTATTTAATTGTTTGATACAATATTTCACTAAGAAAACAGATACACAATCACAATGACATGTGTCACATTTTGCAAATAAAAAAATTGAAAATTTTAAGTGTTCCATGGTGTACACGGAATGCAAAGTATGTTTAATATCTTTAAATTTTATTATCTCTAAATCTAATGAAAATTAATGTATCAAAACAGATGTAAAATTAATTTTTCTACGATTTTCAAAGTAACATAAATTGTTGAAAAATTAAATTTAATCGTATTTTTTCACGGAACACTGTTAAGGGCTGCTAGTGAACAACTTCCGGTTGACCAATTACATCCAAAATCTAATCAGGTTTTCATATAAATAAAATACACAAAATTAAATTTTTTTGGTACCTGTTATAGAACCCTAAAAGGTGCTTATTCATTGAATACTCACTACCCAATTTTTTGACCTAAAACAATAGGCGGGAGTTAAAAGGGTAAACAATTTTCATGGTACATACATTTTGATGTGTAGATTCACAGTCAACAAGAATTTTTTCAAAATTTGCAATATTATGGAGTACATTTCTAGTGCCACTGGTTGACACGTGATTTTCAATTAAAATAATCATGGATTTTGAACCACGTAAGTGATGTTGAATAACAAATGAATCAATTTTATTCTGACGTCTGTCAACCAGTGGCACTAGAAATTTACTCTTCTAGTAGCATCCATAATTTTGCAAAATTTGAAAATTTAATATTTTTTCTACTTTTTTTAACACTCTGTATAGCTAACAGATATTCTACACTTTATTACGTCAACTTAATAAGTATCTATAATACACCCTACATAAATTTGAACCTATTAATTTTTAAATAAATTAACGAAATCAGGGTTGCAATGACATAAGCTGCATCTGGATTCACAATTATTTAAGTACCTATAAATTAAAGGTACATACACTTTGTCCGCGATGTGGTGGCTGCTACGTCATTAGTTTCCGAACTAATAATTAATTAAATTATAGTCTGTCTCTGGTTATTTTAACGTATGTAATATATCCATCTATTTTCCACAACTTGAAAAGAAAAAAATTCAAGAAAAAGAAAGCATTATTAAAGATAAGTGCGTAATTATTAACGATAAAGAGTATATTATTAAATTATTAAGCGCACAATTAAATAACAAGTGTAACGAAAAACTGCAACTCCATCTATGCCTTCAAAGGTCATCAATAAGAAAAATAATAAAAACTTGAAATCTAACATTGACTTAGAATTGACCGGTAACGTGTCGCCACCACAGGCAACTTCTGTAAACAAACTAATAAACAATAACAAACAAGCCGATCTCGGTGGCGTAGTGGCTATGTCACTAGCCTAGCACGCCAGGGGTCGTGGGTTCGAATCCCACTGAAGAGCATGGTCGTTTGTGTTGTTCACATACTTTCATAATCATCCAGTCATGAGGCGGCATATGACCATAGTAGTTAGTCCGCCTCTCATCTTCATAAATAAAAAAAAAATAAAAAAATAACAAACAAAAAAATGAGATTGTGCAAAACAACTCCGATAAAGTGCCAAACAAGGAATTAAATAAAATCAGTGTCGAAGACAGTACAAATAATACAGAAAGCTGGACAGAAATTGTGAAGAAGAACTCAAACAAGATAAGTAATAAAACAGCGATAATTAGTACCTCTAAACAAATTTCAATTTTAGAAACCGCCCCAAAGAAGTCATTTGTATACGTATCTAGACTAAAACCTGGTACGAACTGTGATAATCTACTCAACTTTCTGCAAAAAGATTTTCCGGAAGTAGTTTGCGAAGAAATTCCATCCAAATTCCCCCAGTTTTACACCTCTTTCAAATTAATTGTACACAGACATAATTATGAAAAATTAATGGATGCTGAACTCTGGCCCACAGGTACCTATGTGTCAAGGTTTTTTCACAGGAAAAAAAACGAACAAACCTGTAACTTAAAATCTACAATCAACTCAAACAACAAAAATGACTTTATTGTTAAACTGTTAAGCATTGATGCTTGAAAAAATAGACTTTATTACACATGATTATTTAAGTACTAACAATGAATTAAAAATCTTATATTTTACTGAGACATGGCACAATCCATTCTCGTTAAATTCTATGTACTTCAAAATTTTTAAAAATATTGTGAACTACCGTCATTCTTTGTATAAAGGAGGTGGTGTCGGAATCTGGTGTTGCCAGAATTTATATATCAAACCGCTTGATCTTAAGAATCATTGTATTGAAAATCATTTAAAAATTTGTGGTATTATCACATTCTGACACAGCCAACGTTATTTTAACATGTTATAGATCACCATGTGGTGACACTAGTTTGTTCTGTGAGAAAATTTCTGTTAATCTTGATCAAATTTTTAAACCTTCAATTAATATAGTTCTGTTAGATTTTAATATTGATCCCTCCAGAGATACTAGAGCATATGAGGAATTAACTAATATATTACTTACTTATAGTTTAACAAATATTGTTGAAATTCCAACAAGAGAAAATAGAATTTTGGATCATATTTACACAAACTTGACCTCCACTATCATATCTGTGCATTCCGCTCCAATATCGGATCATAGAAGCGTTCATTTTACAAGTAAAATTCCAATAGATAAATCTTTTCAAAGTACTCAGAAGGTTGGATGGGTGTTCAGTGATACAAATATTGGTAAGTTTTGTGAAGCTTTATCAAATGAAAGTTGGTTAAATATATATAACGAAAATGACCTCAATAAGGCATATAACTCCTTTTATAATGCTTTTTTAGGATATTTTAGTTTACATTTTCCATTTCAAAAGTTAAATAAGAAATCAAATAAAGATTGGGTAAATAAAGAAATTAAAATATCTTCTTCTTCTTCTTCTTCTTTTATATAGGTTTACACCTGTTTTTCTTCACACTTATGATCAAGGAGTTTCTATGGAAGTAGATACCCAACTGTCTTTCCATCTTTTGGGTGGTCTTCCAGGGTTTCTCTTGCCTACTGGTTTAGAATCTCTTGCTATCTTAATTAATCTTTCTTCATGTGCTCGGGAAACATGGCCGTTCCATTCTCTTCTTCTTTTCCTTGCGAACTTTACGATATCTTGAACTCCGCATTCATTTCTTATTATTTGGTTTCTGATCCTGTCGAGTCTTGTTTTTCCCATAATTGATCTGAGGGTATTCATTTCTGTTGTGCGCAGTAATTGTTTTGTTTTTCTTGTGTCTGCTCGGGTCTCGGCTCCATATGTCAGTACTGGTCGTACCATTGTCTTGTAGATTTTTATTTTACTTTCTGTGGTCAGGTATTTATTTTTCCAGGTTACGTCTCGTAGCATTCCGGAAATTCGTGCCCCTTTCATTATCTGTTTTTTGACTCCTGTAAAAGTATTTCGATCGCTTGATATTTCGCAACCGAGATACGAGAAATTCATGACCTGTTCTATGATATTATTTCTTAATTCCAATTTGCATCTTATAGGTTCTTTAGAGATAACCATTGATTTGGTTTTCTCTGTGGAGACTTTCATGTTATATTTCTCTGCTGTGGTTGAGAATGTATGGAGAAGCCTTTGCAAGTTGTCTTCTGAGTTTGCAATTAATACTGCATCATCTGCGTAACATAATATAGTAATTTGTTTATTTCCCATACTGTATCCTTCCATTTCTTTGACGCTATCGATTATTTTGTCCATTATTATGTTAAAAAGTACGGGGCTTAGTGAGTCTCCCTGTCGAATACCTGTAGAGCATCTGATCTCATCAGTTAGTCGTCCCTCTACTTGCACTCTAGTCGTAGTATTTGTGTTTGTCTCCTCTATGATTCTAATAAGTTGCTGAGGTGTATTTTTCCCTCGTAGTATATTTAAAATATCTTGTAGTTTTACGCGATCGAAAGCCTTTGTGAGATCAACAAAACACATAAAGGCTGGTGAGTTGAATTCAATCGCCTTCTCAACTACTTGTTGGAGTACAAACAAAGCGTCGATTGTAGAGCGGTTTTTGCGGAATCCTTGCTGTTCTTCATTTATGTTTAAGTATGGTTCAAGTTTTTTCAGTATTAATTTTGTAAAGAGCTTCTGTGTTGAGTTCAGAAGAGTGATGCCTCTATAATTGTCTGGATTGGTTTTTTCACCTTTTTTGAAAAATGGAATTGTAATGCTGTTTTTCCAGTCCCTTGGTATCTTCCCAGTTTTTAAAATAATGTTAAATAATTTTCCAAGCTGTTCCTCCAAGTGACTCCCACCGTATTTTAATAGTTCATTTTTTACTCCATCATCTCCGGGTGCTTTCCTGTTTTTTAGGGTTTTTAGTGTTTCTTTAACTTCTTCTGTGGAAACTATTATTTTCTCCATCATCGTTTCGTCCATTGACCACTGTACCATAGAATAAGTTTCTTGCTCCTTTAATAGAGTTTCAAAATATTCTTTCCATTGAGTATTTTTAATCGGGTTTATTTTTAGGGTGTCATTTATTTCTGCTTTTCTGTTTTTCAACATTTTCCAGATTTTCTTTTGTGACCCATATAGATCCTTCTCCATGTTTTTGGTGTAATTTTCCCAATATTCCTCTTTTATTTGCCTTATTTTCTCGTTTGCTGCATTTCTTTCCTGAATGTAGAGTGTACGATTTTCTTGCGTTTTAGCCGCTTTGAATCTTAAGAAGACTTTCTTTTTCTTTTTTGTGACTTCTTTTACTTCCTTTGTGAACCATGGAGTTCTACTTCTATGTTTTTGTTCAGTATTTACTTTTCTTTTACCTAGAGCTTCTTCTGCTGCTTCAATAATATTGCCTTTTAGTTTCTTCCAGGCACCATCTTCATTGTCCGTGTCATGGATTGGTGTTTTCGTAATTTTGTCTTTTAGCCTGTTGGCATATAAGGTCTTTGTGCTTTCATTTTCCAGAGATTCTATATTAATCTTTTCCATGAACTCTTTAGTTTTGATTTTCCTTATTTGAATTTTCGTTTTTATTTTACACAACAAAAGAGCGTGATCACTGCCTATGTTCGCTGAATTTAGCGTTCGAACGTCTAGAATTTCAGATGGTGTATATTTCCTATTGGTTATAACATAGTCTATTATAGATTTTTGATCTTGTGCATTGGCAAAAGTATATTTGTACTTGAAGTCATGATCAAAGAAGGTGTTATTAATTCGGAGAGTATTCTGTGCGCAGAATTCTGTTAATAAATCACCATTGTCATTACACTCTTCTTCATTAAATCGTTGTTTTATTCCCGCGACAGGATAATTTCCTATACGTGCGTTAAGGTCTCCACATATTATTAGATAATGGTGAGGTGGTATTGTGTCTATTGCATTTTGCAGGTTTTCATAGAAGCTGAGTCGTTCTTCTTTGGACTTGGTCATGTCTGGTGCGTAAACGCTTATTATATGGAGGTATCCGTTGTCAGTTTTTAGTTTAATTTTGAGTAACCTTTCGTCAATATAATCAATATCTTCGATATTTTGTTTAAATTTTATGTGTAGGAGTATTCCGACCCCAGCTTTCGCTCTGTCTTCCTTCTTCCTGCCACTATAAATTAGTATGTAGTTATCTATGGTTTGGGTTCCTTTTCCTTTCTTTCTTAATTCAGAAATAGTGCAGATGTCTATGTTCTTTTCATTGAGTTCAGTAATTATTTCATGGTTTTTGTTATTCCATGATTTAATATTCCATGTTCCTATTCTTAAGAGATTTCTTGATTTTAATCGTTTTAACCGTTGACTTTTCTTGTTTGTTACCATATTATCCGTCCGTCTTCCGAGGCTTCGTGTGGTTCTTTGAGCGATGAGATCTTTTTACGGTGGGTAGATTGCTAGTCTGGCCCACCAACCCTCCTCCTTTATCCGGGCTTGGGACCGGCAACGGCAGATGCACTCTGCACCCTGACCGCAGTAATCAAGTAATAAATCATTGTACTATCTCAAATTAGGATTCACTGAACTTGTACCACTCTATAGTAGAATGAAAAAATGTCCCTCAATCTTAGTTTCTAACACAAAAAAATTCCTTTCATCAAAACAAAATTTGCAAATCTGATAATCCATCTAAAAGTGCGTGGTCGATAATTAATAAATTAAGTAATAAAAATAACGAAAAAAGTAATATTAGCATAATGCATAATGATACTATTATAGACGACCCGTACATAGTAGCCAACAGCTTTAATAATTTCTTCAGGGATGCTCCACTGGATATAATGAAAATGATACAAACAAATAATTCAACTACACCATCGTTTCAAAGTATAAATAATGAACATTTTTTCTTTTTCCCTTTTTGTGAAATGGAAATAGAGAAAGAAATAAAAAATAAAATAAAAAATAGTTTATTCCGCCATATGTAAACCCTTAACTTATTTGATTAATCTTTAATTTGGAATAGGACTTTTCACAGAAAAATTAAAACTACATAAAATCATTCCTATTCACAAAAAGGGAATATATATATATATATATATATATATATATATATATATATATATATATATATATATATATATAACTTCGGAATTCCTACGGCTGTTTTGGCATACATTTTCCTTTAGATCTCAAGCTGTCATTGTGTCGTCAATTCCTTCTCTCCAACTTCTTCGTGGTCTACCTCTTTTCTTTCTTCTTTTGGGTGCCCATGTCAGTATCCTATTTGACCATCTATCCTCTTTCATTCTTTTTACGTGGCCGAACCATTTAAGTTGTTTTGTTTCGACTGTGTCCATTATCGTGTTTTCTATTCCCACCATTTCTCTTATTCTCTCGTTTCTTATTCGTTCTATTCTAGATCTCCGGCAGCTCCTTCTCCAGAAGTCCATCTCCGTGACTAGCAGTTTGTTTCTATCAGTTTTCTTTACGTCCCATGCTTCCGAGCCATACGTTATTACACTTTGGACCATAGATGTATATATTCTTTTCTTTGTACACATTCTGATATTTTTATCCCACAGCACCGAGTTTAGCGCTCTTATCATTTGCCTGCCCTTATTGACTCTGTTATTAATTTCCGTATCACTGGATCCATGCTTAGTTATTTCTGTACCAAGGTATTTGTATGTTGCAACACCCGAGATCTCTCCATTTTCCAGTCTTAGGTTTGCTATTTGTTTGGTTCCTATACTTAGGTACTCTGTTTTCTTCATGTTGATATGGAGACCCGCTTCTATATATAGATCTTGTAGTTTCCTGAACATGTAATTTGAGTCGTCTTCATCCCCTGCTATTATGACCTGATCATCGGCAAAATATAGACTATAGAGCATATTCCCGTCGATATCTATTCCCATACTTCTGCATTGTCTTTGCCATTTTAGAAGACTTTGCTGTAGATATAATTTAAATAGAGTTGGTGAGAGTCCGCACCCTTGTTGTAAACCTTTATTTATATTTATGGGTTTTGTTATATTTCTTCCTATTTTAATTTTTATGCTATTGTTTTCATACAGTTTCATTGTTGCATTTATAAGCTGTTTGGGTATATTTGCTTTTGTCATTACCTCCCATAATTTTAACAAGGGTACGCTGTCATAAGCTTTCTCTAAGTCTATAAATGTCAGATGTGTTTCTTCTCCCACTTGAACTCTTTTTTCGCTGAGAATTTTTAGTGTAAATATATGGTCCATTGTCGATCTTCCTGCCCTAAATCCGGCTTGTTCTTCCGGAATAAGTTTTTCTATTTCTTCTTCTAGGAGTAACTTTAGTATTTTTGAATAGAGCCGCCCAATGGAGCATATTACAGATATACCCCTGTAGTTGTTTGGGTCTTTCCTGTTTCCTTTTTTATGAATGTATGTCATAAAGGCAGTTTTCCATTCCGAAGGCACATTTTCACCATTTATGCATCTTTCGAATAACGTTGTTAGCATTTCCATTAGCTTTTCCGATCCATGCTTAATAAGTTCCGGTGCAATGTTTCCCGGGCCCGAAGATTTTCTATTTTTTATTGTCGCAACTGCCTTCTTCACCGTTGATGTTTCAAGTGGTACTTTCTCTTTAAATTCCACTACTGGCCATTTACCTATAAATTTCGGTCTATCTTCAACCAACAGCCTTTCTGTATGCTTTTTCCATTTTTATTCTGATATGCTACCTAGATGGGCTGAGTTACTTCCTGTTTGTTTAAGCGATCTTATAGTTTTCCATGCCTCTGAAGATCTAGTTCCCCCTAAGTATTGGTCAACGTAATTGCATTTTTTTTTCCCAAGCATTATTCTTTTTCTTTATCACTTCTTTCTTAACCTCTTTATCTAAATTTCTATATTCTTTGTAGCTGCAATCGTCCTTTGTACTAAGCCATTTTAAGTATAATTCCTTTTTATGCTTTATTTTTCTCTCTATTTCTTCGTCCCACCAGTATGGTTTCCGTCCTTGTTTTAAAATTTTTTTTGGGCCTAGTGCTTCCATTGCCGCTTCTTTTATTGCTTGTTTGATATGTTCGTATTCATCTTCCGTACCTCTGCTCGTTTTCACTAATTTAGAGTCTAATCGTGTTTTATAGAGGTAGCTCGTGCTTTCATTTTCCAGACCTTCTAGATTAAAAGCTATGTTTTGATCTTCTTTTCTGTTTTCTGTTTGTTGTTTTGGTTTATGGAATAGTGGATGTATTTGTATTTTTGCTTGAAGAAATTTGTGATCGGACCCACAATCTGCACTTCTTTTTACTCTAATGTCTTGTACTGTAATATAGGTTTGTTGTTTTACTATGAGGTAATCTATAATGGTTTTTAATTTTTTTGTTTCTTGGTACCAGGTAAATTTATGGATGTCTTTGTGTTTAAAAAAGGTGTTTGCGATCTTTAGTTCGTATTCTTCACAGAGGTCGATTAGCCTGGAATCATTTTCATTTTTTGTTTGTTCACCCCACATACCTACTACTTTACTATTTATTTCACTTCCTACTCTTCCGTTAAAATCTCCAGCTAGCATGTACTCTTGTGCTTTAGGTATCTTATCTATTATCATTTTTAGCTGGCTTTGGTACTCATCTTTGATTTTTTTGATCGCATCTTCATTTGGTGCGTATACCCCTATAATCATTAGTAGTCGTCCCTTAATTACAAATGTCACTGTTACTATTCTTTCATTATATTATTCCCATGTTTTAATATTTTGTTTTAATGTCTTCTTTATTAGGATAGAGATTCCTGCTTTGGCCCTTTGATGCTTTTCCACACCGCTGTAGATGTGGATATATTCATCCATATATTCACTACCTTTACCTTTCTTCTTAGTTTCGCTCAGTACCGCAATGTCTATTCCTTTACTTTTTAATTCTGTTATTATTTCTTGTTGTTTGTTTCGTATGCCTTGTACGTTCCAAATTCCAATATTCGTCGTCCTTTTCCGTAGCCGGTTTCGTCGGCTTCTTTTTCCATTCTGTCCGAGGCTATCACTGGGTTGTTTAGCGTTGCTTGTGTTTTTTCCGAGTGCAGGGGGGCTGGCCCTACGCCTCAACCTCCTTACTAGGAGGGCTAGGATTTTCTGTAGGGGTTTACTCCCTTAGCCAAGTTGAACCGGTTTTAAGGCGCCGGAATTTCGCCCTTCACCCTCTCCCGTTAGTTCCCTAACGGCCATCCATTGACCGCTCGGTATCCAGAGGTTACGCGGCATCATGCCTTCGAGGACGTGGGAGTAGGATTTCCCGATAGAGCTGACTCAGATGGTCCGAGCATGCCTCCTGGCAAAATCAGTGGACATTCTCTAGGTTTTATTCAGTATTCCTCTTGGCACGGATATACTGCCTAGCGTCCTTTATCGGGCTTAACCCTTAAATAGAAATAATTTAAACAATTACAGACCTGTAACTTTAACATCTGTATTCTCAAAACTTTTCGAATATTGCTATTTACAAAGTTTAGATTCGTTCATAAACAAAAAAACTAACATTTTAGATAAAAATTAATTCGGTTTTCAAGCTAACTCGTCCGCACTGTACGCAATTCAACATTTTTATGAAGAATTGGTTCATGCTTTAAAGAACGGTGAATGCCCTGTCTGCGTGTTTTGCGATTTGAACAAGGCCTTCGATTGCGTAAATCATGAACAATTTTTGGGTGAACTCGAATGTATGGGTATTCGTGGAGCACCCCTGGAGTGGTTACAAAGCTTTTTACGAAATATATTACAATATGTATTGATTGATTATACTTGCAAGAATGTAAATGAGCTTAAATTTGTCTCATCTAATTATCTCACAAGTAATGTTGGTTTGCCCCAAGGAACAGTTCTAGCTCCTATTCTTTTTATTTTTTATACAAAAATGTAATAATTGTGTATTTAGTATTGTGAAATGGTGTAATGACAATTTTCTATTTCTTAATAAGATTAAAACTACTTTTGTTCAATTTCATAATTATCAAAAGAGAAATATTTCTGATCTGAATATTTCTGTTTATCATTATAGATGTTGTAACCTGGGTTGATAGGCTACAACAAATACAACTTTAATATTTATTTTTAATTCCGGAGAATGGGTAAGAGCAGGATCTAAGGACCAAACCCACTAATAAAGATCGTATTGGTAAAATATAAGTTTATTAACTAATATTCACTACTTTGTACAGTTATTTACAGATGATTACAACTTGTAGCCGATGATTTAGTCAATTGAGTCGCTGATGGTAGCAGACTCTAGGTCTTAATTGAGTCGCAGATGGTAACAGACTGACTTCTCGATTCACCTCTCAGCCTTAGGTAGCTGAGACAAATATTCATACTCAGCATTCTTACGGGGGCATACGTCATCAAAAATCTCTAGACAATAACAGTTCTAAGAATGCTGAAGGGGATGCTAAAGGCATCAACAGGATGTGATATCATATTAAAATAATTCAATAAAAGCAACACATTTAAATTTTTTAAGCAATAAATCATTAAAACGAAATTTATTTATAATTTTCTTAGATAATAAATCAGTAATATGTACATATCTTTATTTGTACCAGTTTTGATTCATCTTGGAATGTATTTACTATACTCCAGTTTAGAATTAATTACTCTAACACAACTAGAGGAAATTAATATTGGAATGCACTTATTCATAAATTAATATAAAAACTGGAGTTTATAATTAAGTACTCTAGCACAACCATGAGTTAATTATCTTGACATGTACATATAGATGAATTAATATCAATACTGGAGTTTGGAATTAATTACCCTAGCACAACAATAGGTAATTAATCTTGAAATTCACTTGTCAATGAATCAATATAAAAACTTGAGTTTAAAATTAATTTATCTAACACAACCAGAGGTAATTCATCTTGGATTGAACTTATTGATGAAACAATATAAAAACTTCACTTTAAAATTAAATACTCTAGCACAACTAGAGGAAATTAATATTGGAATGCATTTATCCATGAATCAATTTCAAAACTGGAGTTTAGCACAACAACAGGATTTTTATCTCGAAATGTCCGAGTAATTTGAAACTAGACTTCTGATATTGATTCTTAGATAAGTACATTCCAAGATGCATCACAACTGCTTATATAAGAGTAATGAATTCGAAACTAAAGTATTGATACTTATTCATCGATAAGTGCATTCTAAGACGAATTACCCCTAGTTGTGCTAGAGTAATTAATTCTAAACTCCAGTTTTTATATTGATTCATGAAAAAGTGCATTGCAATATTAATTTCCTCTAGTTGTGCTAGAGTAATTCATTCTAAACTTCAGTTTTGATATTGACTCATCGATATTGTAACGTTCCAATTTCGTCCTTTGATCCTATTTTCCAAAATCCTCGAATATTATCCTTTCCTTCAATCTTTTCATTCTAACCTAAAAATATAGTTTAACTTAGTAAAATAAAATCAGTAGTATTTCACAATTAAAATAACACCTACCTTACATTTGTTTCCTCTTTCACCGTAACGTCATTTCATTTTGTAATTTTTATAATTTAGCTTCACGTACTTAATTCTTTGTTTGTAATTAATTTCGTTGTTGACATTTGTTAATTTAATTTGGTTCCTTGTTTTACCGTTGCTGTTTGAGCGCGCCACGTACTGTAGCGATATTTATTTAAAATAACATTTGGTCAAAGATATTAGTTTTACATTTTAAGTAGTTGCATTTATCCATTATCCTATCCTATTTCCCTGAAGTTGTGAATATTACAATCTTCGATTGTTGTGTTTGTATTTATTTTCTGAATTCGTTTTCTTCTTTTATTCCGCCCAAATTGAAGCAACCCTTCTTACCGGGATGCATTTCATTCTTCGTGATTGGGTTATAATGTAAAAAAGCCCTTGGTTCGACGCAGCAATTTGATGCAAACCTAATAAATTTAATTAGTAAATGCATGACCAAACTAGATTTTCTTTCAAGTAATTATTTTTAACGGTTTTTATCAGCCATTGTTTTGAGTACTTTCAACCTCGAAAGTAGTGCTATTTTTTTGAGAATTCAATTTTGTGATTTGCAATCAGTTTGCGTAAATTTTGAAAACCATTGTTGGGATTCGAAGTAGCACAACCATTTGGAATTTGTTTGAGTATTTTGAATAATTCTACGGATTTATCCGGATTAAATTTCGAGCAAGATAACTCTCTATGCTTTAAAACCGCACAAGATCTCAGGTAAATTAATTTAAAAACCCGTTTTGGATTAACTCTTTCAAGCATCTTGGTACAACATTTGTACCACAAAATTTGTTACTTTGGATGCATGGTGGTACAAAGGCTATACCACATTTATAATATTTTTTTGTGATAATGCAGTCTGGTTCTCATTGTGTACCATAGTGTGTAGAGATTCGCTGAGGCTCTGCTAGTGTACTGCAGATGGCATCATAGGCATAGTTCATTGTGTATAGATGCTGTTATATGTGACCTGTCTGCACAAGCATCATTAGTGAGGTTAAATCTTCAAAATAAATAAATACGTGTTTATGAATTATTTGAGAGGTATGTATGCTACAATTTAACAAATTTTATATTAGATTAGTACATAAAAATGTTAAAATGAAATATATATAAGTTAATTGTGCTGTTCATGATGTTTTTATATAGTCCAATATATGTACCACCATGCAATGTAACATATTTTTTTCGTGTTTTTAGAAAGACAACCAAAATAGTACAAATGTACTGCTCAAGGGGATTGACGGAAAAAGAACTTGAAGAAGAGCTCATGTCTTTTTGTGACAATGATTTAAATCAATTTGAGAGCATACCATCCGACACAGAATCAATTACAGATACAGAAGAGGAAAGTAAAACACAAGATGTGCAACTTTCTGTGAATTTGGAAGTATCTGATAATGAGTCAGAGTCAGATTTACCGTTAAGTTCTTTTCAAAACGTACATCAATCCGCCGTGCAATCAACCAACACAATTGTTCCTAGAATTTGGAGCAAAATTAATCATGTAAATAAACCTAATGATTTTTCAATTTCTGGTGGTCCAAGTGATTATGTTCGTGGTCTGAAAGATCCAACACCTGCAAATCTTTTTAAATTATTTATTTGCAAAGATTTTTTAGAGCTTATAGTATTTGAGACAAACTTGTACGCTGAACAAAACAAGCTAAAAACTGGAAAATGCTACCAACCAACATCTTTAACCGAAATAGAAACATTTATTGGTATAAATTTACTAATGGGAATTAAACGACTTCCAAGTTACAGAGATTTTTGGTCAAGTAGTCCAGATTTACATGACCCATATATAAGTTCTTTAATGACGGTCAACAGATTTGGTTGGCTTTTATCAAACATTCATTTGAACAACAATTTACTTATACCTAAAAGAAATGCGGATAACTATGATAAGCTTTACAAAATACGGCCAATGTTAAACACTTTACAAACTAAATTTAAAGAATATTTTGTACCCAATGAACATGTAGCTATAGACGAGTCCATGATTAAATTTAAAGGCAGAATGTCAATAAAACAATACATGCCTAAAAAGCCAATTAAACGTGGCTATAAAGTTTGGGTATTAGCTGACGAGTCAGGTTACATGTTAAATTTTCAAATATATACTGGCAAATGCGGAGATTCTGTTCAAAAGGATTTGGGTGGAGCCGTTGTAAGAAAATTAATTGAAGATATTAAAAATAATAATTATAAATTATATTTTAGCAGCGTACTGCTAATGGAAGACTTAAAAACTGAAAATATATACGCATGCGGAACTATTAATTCTACGAGAAAATTTTTACCTACTTTCTTATCGGACAAAAGTTTAAAAAGAGGAGATTTTGATTACTATAGCAGTGATACAGGTTTGTTAGCTGTCAAGTGGAAAGATAAGAGGACTGTCCATCTTATATCCAATTACCATGATGCAAATGATGTTACAGTTGTAAACAGAAGAGAAAAAGATAACACTGTGGTTGAAATACCATGTCCTACTATTGTTACAGACTACAATAAGTTTATGAATGCTGTTGATAAATTTGATCAGCTGAAAAACAGTTATGAAATAGATAGAAAATCACATAAATGGTGGCATAGAATATTTTTTTACTTTCTTGACGCTTGCGTAATAAATGCATTCATTCTACATAAGTATTTAAATGTTCCACAATTTACAAATAAAGACTTTAGAAGACAAGTGATAGAAGAATTTATATCTCATGCTGTGGTGAACAAAAATACTAAAACTTCTCCAGCATCAATTCAAATTAAAAAAAATAAACCGTATGTGCCACCTGCAGTCAGATATAAAGAATCAGCCCACCAACCAACATTCAGTACTAGACGACGCTGTGCTATGTGTAGTACAATTAAAAAACAAGTACGCACACAATGGGCTTGTTCTACGTGCAAGGTTCCTCTATGTGTAAAAAAAGAAAAGAACTGTTTTAAATTGTACCATAATATGTAAAACCTATTATTATAGTAAACATATTAATAATGTAATATTTCGTTACCAATGTAAAATAATATTACTATAGCGGCATAGTGGTACATTAGATATACCACACTTGTAATTACCTAATTATAATAAAATTTAAATAAAAAAAATATTTAGACTAATTTTTTAAACCATTATTATTCGAATATACGTATTTCGCAAAAATATTCCAATAAAAAAAATTCTGTGCCGGTAGGGCTTTTATTTTCATAAAATTCTTGTGCTTGAAAGAGTTAAGTTTCCCCTGTTAAGTCATTTTTTATTTTATTAGTTAGTACATTTTACATTATTCGAGTCAGTAATTTATTTAAAGCCCCAGTCATGCTGCGAAGACCCGCCTTTTTACATTGACCTAATTACAAATTTATTTTCAGTTTTTTTTTACGTTTACGTTTACGTTTACTTCTACTTTTATTTTTGTGTTTGGTTACACTTTGAGTTTCCTTTGAAACTCATATGGTTCACCTATTCTACATTGGGAATTCGTATTCAACTTAACCATTACGAGTACGAATAATTCTATTGTCCATCTTGCGAATGACGTCACCTCGATTCGAGCATCGTTCCATCGCTACGAGCCTTGCGCCATCTTGGAAATCATTCGTCAGGGGATTGCCACTTCGGGAAGCTTCGAGCTCGTCCGCCAACCGGCCTTCAGCCTCGTCGACCGGAGCGTTGTTCACTGCCAACGTCTGGATCTCAGCTCAGCTAAGCGAATCATTTTATTTTCTCATTTATTTTGAACTGTTTATTATTATTTATGTTTGACGCTCAGCGTCCATCGACGGTTTATTACGTTAATTATTTTATGTTAATTTACTCACCGACTGTTAGGTCTAGTCAAGTGTTTCACATTGATTCACTAGATCAATTTTGTTTGTGCGTTCATGCACGGTTAGTGTGTTGTTCGTGCGTCGTGTTAGTGATTAGGGCTACGCTTGCTCTAATTCCGCGCTCGCGTCGCGTTCGCTGGTACCACCGAGCCGCCGTGATTTTGTTATTAGCGCCTTTTGTTCATCTAGGCAACTGCGCCAACTTAGCCGACCTAGACACTACGGAAACACAACGACCCACTGCTTTAGTTTACTTTATTTTGTTTTTTTTTCTACATTCATTTTCCTCTTGACTAGATTTGTTACTGAGGAGTTTAATAGTTTGTTTAATGTTCTGTATACTTACCTTGCTTTTCTTTAAATTAATATAGCTGTCAAGTTTACTCGTGAATGCGTAATATTATTTTGATTGCCATTTTCTCACCCCTTCCTAATCCGAGTTCGATTTATTCGTCGGTAAACGAAATTAGGTTGGACCGCTTGAGGCTCTGGCCGACTGGCGCCCTCAACAATAACATTCCCCGACTCACCCCATCTTCACTGAGTTTAGCCGAGGTTCAACACTTAAGATCCGGGTTCGATATAGCAACGTTGGCACGCCGAGTGCAAACACGTAGCAATATGTACATTTCAAGATAAATAACTCATGGTTGTGCTAGAGTACTTAATTATAAACTCGAGTTTTTATATTGATTCATGAATAAGTGCATTCCAATATTCATTTTCTCTAGTTGTGCTAGAATAATTAATTCTAAACTCAAGTTTTTATATTGCTTCATCGATAAGTACAATCCAAGAAGAATTTCCTCTTGTTGTGTTAGAGTAACTAATTTTAAACTCAAGTTTTTATATTGATTCATCGATAAGTGCATTTCAAGATTCATTTCCTATGGTTGTGCTAGAGTAATTAATTCTAAACTCCAGTTTTGATACAGATTCTTCGTTAAATGCATTCTAAGATGAATTACTTCTGGTTGAGCTAGAGTAATTAATT
Source organism: Poecilus cupreus (assembly GCA_963942605.1). NCBI lineage: Eukaryota > Metazoa > Arthropoda > Insecta > Coleoptera > Carabidae > Poecilus > Poecilus cupreus. The sequence continues at coordinate 32,628,614 of OZ012713.1, forward strand.
TGAAACTAGAGTTTTGATATTGATTGATCAATATGTGCTTTTCAATATGAATTAGCTCGGTTTCTGCTCGAGTAATTAATTCGAAACTAGAGTATTGTTATTGAATCATCGATAAGTGTATTCTTAGGTGCATCATAAATGGTTGTGGTCGGGTAATTAATTCGAAACCAGAGTTTTGATATTAATTCATCGATAAATACATTCCAAGATGAATCAAAACTGGTACAAATAAAAATATGTTCAGATTACTGATTTATTGTCTAAGAAAATTATAAATAAATTTCATTTTATTGATTTATTGCTTAAAAAGTTTAAATGTGTTCCTTTAATTGAATTATTGCGTATTTTACTTTTAATTTCAAGCACCTTTATTTTTATATAATAAAATTAATAATCAATCAAATGATTTTTTCATATACATGCACTGAAAACGGTAATTTCTTATCTCGGAGACGTTATGATAGTTGATGTTTTCAAGACAAAGTTGAAACGATAAAATATTATATATAGTAACTGATAAAGTTCATTTCCATAAGGCGCACCTAAAATTGATTACGCTATTAATCCATTCTAATATGCATCACCTCTGGTTATGCTAGATTAATTTCTAATCTCGAGTTTTGTCTATATTAATTGGTCGAATAATGCATTCCAAGATGCGTTACCTCTGGTTGTGTTTGATTAATTAATTCGAAACTAGAGTTTCTAATTAATTGATCGAAAAATACATTTTAAGATGGATCATAACTTGTTGGTTCGAGTAATCAATTCGAAACACGAGTGTACATATTACAAATTGCTCGATCCAATGTATTGTTCAATACTGCCTAACGATTATATTGAAATTGAAACATTTTCTGCTTTGTTTTGCAGAAACATCGTTAAAAACGCCAACGAAGTTCAATTGTGAAGTAATTCATAACTAAAAAATAATTCCTCCAGTATCAATGGGAAAGCGATGTCCTGATAATTTGTCTACTACGAAAAACAGAGGTGAAGGCGGCGTACTGCTAGCACTATAAACAGAAGTAAATTTGTTGTAAACACAGTTAAAAGAATTATGCTGTGGTAAACAAACGTCTGTAATATTTAGATTTAACTCAAGTTATGGACCATGAACAAGGTAAAACACATTTTAAGGTTTTCTTGTCAAAATTGGCATGATACCAACATAAATTATGTTTTTTGGTAAAAATTTTCTTGTTTTTTCATAACGAAATGGTCGAACAGCTAACATCTTCTTTATATCTGCCAACTCTTGTTTGATGCTGTCAAGTTCTTCGGGCGCTTTATCCATTTTGGTGCATAGGCGGATGTGAAATATCCATAGCTTTATCAGCAATTTCTGCTTTGTTTTCCAACGTCACGTTGGAAATTGGTAGTAAAAGCATTTGTGTATTGGATGGTAATTTTTGCAAAAATAGCTATTCTAGAATAGTATTATCCATTATTTTTCCTCCTAGAAGTTGCTTCATATATCTCAATAACTGAGAAGGTTTTTTATCATGAAGATCTAAATTCCCAAATAATTTAAGCAGCCTCTCTTTGTCTGACAAAGCAGTACGTTTTATTAAAGATGATTTAAGATAAGGAAGATTAGCAGGTGGGGTTATTATTAAATGTCTAATCTCCAGAGCATGTTCAGGATGAAGACAAGCAATTATTTTATTGTATTTACCAATCTCGGAAGTTGAGCTGCGAAAACTGTTTCTACTTGGGCGAACCAAAGTTCAGGATCTTTGGGTCAAAATTCCGGAATTTTAAGACTTGATACCATTGCTGAGCTTGCCGTATCGTCATTCAAGTCAGGTGCTGCATTTTCAAAAATGGGTGAAACATTCTCTATTGCGTTGTCCATTTTAGTCGGGGTCACCAAATTATAACCATCAGATCAATATAATTGATGGTAAAATAAAATTATAAACAATAATTAAAAAATCTGATGTGGCCAGCACATAACCTCCCGCCCAATACTACTCTTAAACGGTACAAAATAGTATTTGATGTTACAGAAACCTACCTTCTTATTTGTTTATTTTCTATTTATATTCGAGAATTTTTATTTTCTTTCGTATATTTATTTCATTTTTTCACATTTATTTCACTAAGAAAACAGCTTCACGAACACAATGACATGTGTCACACTTCGTAAAAAATTGAAAATTTTTAAATGTTTCCATGGTGTACTAGAAATGCAAGATTTGTGAAATCTACTTTCTTTATATTTTATTATATCTAAATCTAATGAAAATTAATAAAATAAGTGTAATCAAAACACATGTAAAATTAAATATTCTTCAACTTTCAAAATAACATAAATTGTTGAAAAAGGAAATTTCACCGTGTTTTTCACGAAAAACTGTTAAGGCCTTCAAGTAAACTGCTACTTCCGGTTGGCCAATTTTAACCAAAATCTAATCAGCTCTTCATTTAAATATAAGAAGCAATAATTCACAAAATTGTATTTTTTGGTATTATAGTATTTAAGTTATGCGAGACGAAAAAATTGCCACAGACTACACACACACACACATACATACATACATACATACATACATACAGACATCATCGCGAAAATAGTAAAATCGTATTGTAGGGTCCCAAAATCGTGCTTATTCATTGAAAACTCACTACCCATTTTTTTGACCAAAAACAATACCTCCCTTACCTAGAGGTAGGCGGGAGGTAAATATGATTTGAAGAACGAAAATATAAATGTTTTTTTTTTTTCAAGACAGGAAAATATAATTGTCCATAAAATAACATCACCAAGGAACTTAACAACAATCCAAAACAAATTAAAAGCAGAGAAAAATAAATGCGGCATATACTCTTTGATATTTAAAATAAAAAATAATAAATTAAATAAGTATGCCACAATTTATATATGTATTAGTAATTGATTAGTAATTAATTAGTAAGTAATTAGTAATCAATTAGTATGACATTTCATATTGAAACAAACAAACAAAAATATATGGCTGTGCCAGCTTCCTTCTGTAGGTGGCACAGCCATTGATTTCTCTTTAAAGGATGCGGTAATTAATTAGTTCTAAATGTTAGTAGTATTTTTATTTAAGTGTGCTGAGATGGCTGTTCCAGCTTCACATATCTCAAATTAAGATACGGTGTATGTTTTGGGGGTACGTCTTCAGAGGCCCATGATGTATTTTTGTTCAAAAAAGAAAATTAAGATGTATAGCTGGTACTAGTAGAACTCAAAGTTGCAGAGATTTGGCATTCTTATATTAAAATTATGCTGTTTCATTTACAAAAACAAATCAAAATTTTTTAAAAATAACTTCAAACTATTTCTTGTTCTAAATTGTTTTTATAATTTAAACGAATATTATGCATATTATAAATAATTTTCTGTAATTTTTTTTTGACTTGTTCTCACACATTGTTTTCAATGTCTCTAGAAATAAACATGATTATTATTATTATTATTATACTTTGCTGTTGTTAGTTCTCAGGCTGGTAGCTTCGAGTACCTGTTTAACATTTGTGGGCCTACCTATATTTCCTATCTACTAAGAGCGTTACCTTTGTGTTAGTCCTTGTAGATCGCTCCTACAAGGTGAAGAGTGTCCGTACCTACGAAATCAATTTACTGTTTCCGTGTTCTTCATTTATTCAGTTATTTTTTGGTCATCTTTGTATCGACATGTCTCTGCTACCTTTCCGTTATTTACGCTTGCAGTTCACTTATATCTACGCAACGCACAAAGACGCAGCACGGTCATCCACAAAACAAATTTACAACTTGCTTTAGACCACATTGTTTAAAACTAAACCATTTTGCCGTGGGTTGTAAAATCAATAAAAAAGTGCAAGAACTAACTCAAAATAAAAATAAAGATTGCGTAAAATCCATTCAAACTTTATTTGTAAATCTAATCACTTAATTAAAAACTGATAGTGACGTGCATCACGGTGCGTATGACGCATCAGCAACGAGAAGCCAGACGCTGCTACTGAGCCGCCATCTGAGACGTCAGCCGAGACATCAACCGAGCCAGCATCCGAAACGTCCGCTGTGCTATCCGTCCAAAGGCACAATTTCGCAGAGGATTCGTGGACCCAGGATGTCGTCATCGATCACCAGCATCACGGAATTTTAAAGTTAGATACTGGTGCTCAAGTTAACTTAATACTTCTTAAAATATATGCTAAAGTAGAAATAATCCAGATATTTGACATGAAAAAGTTAACTTTTGAAGCTTGTGATGGATTTAGGATAAATCCAATAGGGAAAGTTAAATTAGTTCGTACTGTTGATAATGTAAGTAAGACATTAGATTTCATTATAGTTGACCTTGATTCAGTACCGATTATAGGTCTAAAGGGTTGTACAGAGTTAAATTTAATCAGTAAAGTAAATTTAAACAATACGGTATATGAAATAGTTAGTGAAAAGGAAAAAATTATTAAAAATAATGGTATAATTTTTGAGGGAATAGGTATGTTTCCTGATTCGTATAATTAAAATAGATAAAAAAGTACAAGACATAATAAAACCGCCTAGCAGGTTACCTCATGTAATTTTGTCAAAATTAAACTTTGAACGAGAAAATTTATTAAATTATAAATTAATATCAAAAGGAGCTAAACCCAAAGAATGGGCAAGTAATATAATAATTATTGAAATACCTAATACAACTATTAGAATTTGTTTAGACCCTCAAGAATTAAATACTTTAATTAAAACAGATTTCTATTTGATACCTTACCACGTAAGATCTCCATCCATGTATCGAGATTGGCGCTGTCTGTGACTTCGGAGGAATTAAATTCGTATCTGACTAATAACTTCCCGAACAATTTATTTCATATTGAAAAATTAACTGTTAAATCGGGCGAATATAATTTCTTCAAAGTAACTGCTGCACCTGATATATTTGATAAACTTTTAAATGCTGATCTTTGGCCGGAGAATGTCTCTGTCAACAAATTTATAAATTTTCGGAAACGTCCGGCTTCACCGACTACAATATAACTAATGATGGTAACTGTGGCTTGCGCATACTTCATTATAATATTCATAGTTTAAATAATAAATTTCACCAACTTAATATTTTCTCCAAACATTAGATTTCCCAGAAATTGTTTGTTTAACTGAGCATCATTTATCATCAGAGTTTATTGGTCAAATTGATCTAGTAAATTATAAATTAGCGTCTATTTTTTGTCGTGTATCTTATGATTGTGACAGAGTCGCTATTTATGCTTTAACTTCTTTAAATTTTACTTCTTTAACCTTAAGCTTCAGTACTACTGTTTCATGTGATAAAAATTTTGAGAATGCCTGGAACGAAATAATTTTTTCCAATAAAAGAAAATGACAAGTTATAGCTCTTTACAGATCGGCTTGTTGTGATATGAATTTCTTTGATCGTGAACTGAATAATTTGCTACACAATTTTTCGAATTATCAACATCCGATATTTGTATGTGGTGGTTTTAATATCAATTTTGCTTGTCAAATGGAATCCAGTGTGACTTACTCACATTTCCTTTCTTATGGATTAACGTCACCTTGTTCCGGTTTTCCTTTCCTGCAGAGTATCTCTGGACGCTGTATTGATAATTTTTGTGACAAATATGGACTCAAGTAACACTAGCTTTAAAATATTAAATCCTTGCTTATCTGACCATTCTGCGCAGATATGGTCCTTAAAAATTAATATAAATTTCAGAAATGACTTGCGTGTTGACACTAGAATTTTGAACCAAGGAAATAAAAACTATTTCAAACAGTCACAAAATGAATGTGTTTTTTTAATCTTTCGATCATTTTTTTACAACAGCTTTTCCACGGGTACATAGAACAAAAGTTCCAAATAAAACTTATAAATCTAAATGCATTACCCCGGAAATATTAAAGAGGTCTGAGACTTTGAAACTAATATACCGTGTGTCCCACGTAAAGGTTGGCATAGGCAAATAACATGTAAAATCAGTTTTTTGAAAATAAAAAGTCTGCGGCAAAAAATTATGCATCCAAATTTTATATCATAATACTGCCAATATCCCTACATCTTATTTAATACAGATTACTTTATTTTGATACCGCAATTTAATGAAATTAATAATAATAATAATGCCTAATGTTCCGCCTACTCTTTTTATTGCTACTGACGTATAGTGTTTGCAATTTGTTTAAATATTTTAATCTGTCACTCAAGCTGTGTGTGCCCGAATTGATGGGAATAAGTACATGTCTGATTTTCAGTCTCCCTGAACAGGTGTTCCACAAGGAAGTATTCTAGGGCCCTTACTTTTTCTTCTATACATTAATGATCTTCCAAACGTTTTCCCAAATGCTGATGTTTGCCTATTTGCAGATGACACTTCTCTTATTGTCTCTGCCACCAATATTCATGATCTTAATTTGAAAGTTCAAGCGTGTGTTGATATTATGGATTCTTGGTGTAAAAATTACGTAGTAATAATTTCAATGTGTCAGATTCTTTGCACAATGTATCATTCATTCCTGTTTCAAGAACTAAAATTTTAGGATTACATGTTGACTACAATTTTTGCTAGATTCACCATTCCCAATATCTCATAAAAAGATTAAATACTTTATGTTTTGTTATAAGACATTTGCGGAAATGTATCAACATGGACCCTTTAAAGTTATACTGTTTTTCATATGTTTATAGTATTTTATCTTACTGTATTATTTGCTGGGGCAATTCAACTCAGGTTATTGATGTTTTTAGAGCCCAGAAAAAGATAATTAGGGCAATGGTTGGTTGCTCTCTCCAAACATCGTGCAGAGATCTTTTTGTAGACATTGAGTTACTTCTTCACCCTTGCATCTACATATACCAATGTGCAGTTTTTGTTTAATAAATCTCTCCTTAATTGTAACTAATAAACAAGCTCCTGTATTCTATAATACAAGGTATATTGATAATTTACATTTTTTTAATTTTATTTTATAATTTAATTTACAACTGGCCATTTTTAAGCCAACCAATAAATGTGATACAAGTAATTATATCATGCGAGAAGGAGTTACCCAGCGGTAGTCCTTCGTAATGTTACATGTTATTTCAATTTATACATAAGTCTAATGGTTTTGTTCTCTTCAGTCTTCTGATTTCGTTTTCGTTATTTAGAAGATCGGGAACTAGTTCGTTGGGGTGGTAATGTAGTCTTCTTTCGTACCTTTTGGAAAACGTTGTAATTTGCTCATTTACATATTTTATCTTTAGATCATTGTGTAGTGTATCGTTATGGACGTACCATGGGGCGTTAGCAATAATGCGTAATGTTTTGTTTTGTGCACGTTGAATTAAGTTTATGTTTGATTGTTTAGCGCAGCCCCATAACTGAATACCATAAGTCCAGATAGGGACTAATATAACTTTGTACAGTAATATTTTACTCTGTAATGAGAGTTGCGACTTTCGACCTATAAGCCAGTACATTGTTTTAATTTTAAGATCTAGTTGTTTCCTTTTCGTGGAAAGATGTTTTTTTCCAAGTTAGTCCTTTATCCAGGTGCATTTCTAGGCATTTCACTTCTGTTTTTACTGGTAACATTTGGTTATTTATTGATACTTCCGGACATGTGTTACGTTTTTTAGTAAATGTTACGTGTACAGACTTGGTTTCATTGATTTTAACCCTCCATTTTTTTGCCCATGTTTCTGTATTGTTAGGGATTGTTGAAGGAGTCTTGAAGCTTCTGCCGGGTCTTCGTGTGTTGCGAGGTATGCAGTATCGTCTGCATAGGTAGCTGTCATTACATTATCTTTACAAGGCAGGTCTGCTGTGTACATATGATAAAGTACTGGGCCCAGGACGCTTCCTTGCGGGACTCCGGCATTAATACTATAGTAACTGGAGTAGCTACCATCGAAGTTTACTTGGTAATATCTTATCTAGCAAATAAGATTTTATCAATAGATAGTATGGGTGAGGAAGATTTTGTTTAATCTTATATAATAATCCAGTGATCCAGATACGATCAAATGCCTGGCTTATGTCGAGGAAGGCAGCTGAGCAGTATTTGTCTTCTTCAAAACTTTGTTCAATTTCTTTAATCACTCTATGTATTTGTTCGATAGTGGAGTGTTGTTGTCAAAATCCGAATTGATGGTTCGGTTTTAAGTTGTTGTTTTCGAAAACTGGTTTCAATCGTTTCAGAATTAATTTTTCGAGGAGTTTAGATAGGATGAGAAGTAAGGAGATAGGTCTGTAGGATGTTACTTCGTGATTAGGCTTGCCAGGTTTGTGAATCATTATTATTTGGGCAAATTTTCATTGTGTTGGGAAATACTGGGTTCTGATGATAGCATTGTAAATCTGGGTTATTGCAACTAAAGCTTTTCTCGGGAATTGTTTAAGTATCATAGCCGTTATAAGGTCGTAACCAGGTGCTTTTTTATTGTTTAGATATTTGATTTCTTCACTGACTTCTTTGACTGTAGTATGTTTTATTGGAAGTGTCAACTGCAGAGGGGCGTTTAAAAATGAGAGCAAATCGTTTTATTCTTCTTTTGTTGTTTGCGAAGGATGTGGTTTAAATACATTACTGATATTTTATCCCTGATGTGTTTAGGGTAGTTGGTTATTGTACTGCAGTTAGATTGAAGTACAGGTGTTGCATTCCAGGCTGCTGTTTGTATGTTTTGAGTTATTTTCTCAACTGCATGATCAATGTTATCTTCAGTTTTGAGAGGGATGTTGAGGTTAATGTTATCGTTAAGTAGTTTTTGGAACATTTTCCAGTTAGTTTTTTTTTTTATTATAGAGTGTTGGTTTTTGTTCTTTTCTTATTATTGTTGTACTGAGAATGAGTATAATTGGAGAGTGATCTGACATGAGATCGAAGTTTTCTTCTATGTCGGTGTAGTTGTTAGACAATCGTTTAGTTAAAAACAAATCTAATAAATCGGGTATCTTGCTCGTGTCAGTAGGCCAGTATGTAGGCTTTCCGGTGCTAATGGACTCATAGCCATTATCGGACAAAGTGAGTTGCAGTTGTCTACCTTTAGAAGTAATGAGTCTTGATCCCCATTGGGTATGCTTAGAGTTGTAGTCACCACCTGCTACAAATCGGTGTCCTAACGTTTGGAAAAAATCTTCAAAATTTGATTTCATTACGGTGTGTTTAGGGGGACAGTACACTGCGGCGACTACTAATGAACCGTTTGCTTCCTTTATTTTAACACTTGTGGCTTGTAAATATTCCTTTTCGTAGTTTTCTATTTCGAAATGTTTGATTTTATCACTAACCAGTACAGCTGTTCCGCCATGGGCTGTTCCGTCAGGATGATTTGTATAATATGTGTTGTACTTGTATATTTTGAAATAGCTTCTGTTAGTGAAGTGGGTTTCTGATGCAAGGAGAATATCAATTTTGTGCTGGTTGAGGAAGATTTCCACTTCAGGTTTGTGTTGCGCCAATCCGTTGGCATTCCATAGCGCTATGCGTAGACTATCCATTGGGCAGCTTGTTGATTAGCGAGGAAAGCATGTTAATTATTATGCTGTTTGGGCTCATGAGTTGAATGAACATTGTTTAAATTTTTTTTAAGAAAGTAGCGCAGCGAGATATCTTCTTGGATTGCATCAATATTTTTTGAATTATTATTACTTACTTTGGCATAGCTTTCGTTCGGATTTACAGTTCTGCTTACATGAGGACGTTGTGACGATATCTCGTTAGATTGCGTTCTTGCGGGTTTTCTAGTTTCTAGTGTTTCTTTTCCTCTTAGTTTCTGTAGATCGCGGTACACTGCGCATCCTTTATAATTAGCTGGATGGGGCCCCCCGCATAGAACGCATGTGGGTTGCATTTCTTTGGTTTTTTGACATTGGTTTGTCGCGCGGTTTCCGGCGCATTTGACGCAGTAGTACGGCTTATTGCAGTACGTCCTAGTATGTCCGTATTCCTGACACCTAAGACATTGTGTTATCTCTTTCTTTTTGCGAGGTGGTTCTACTTCGATTTTGCTATTTAGTAAGTATTTGGTTTTATATATCTCCTTATTATTTTCGTTTGGTTCTTGGTCGACGAAGAATAGTGGCAAGGCTTCTTTTGTTTTCCAGCTTTTTATGTTCGTAACGTTACGGATTTCAAAACCTAATTCTTCAAGGGCTTCTTTGATGTCTTCCGTCGGGACGGACTGGTGTATGTTCTTAATTACTACCCTGTAAGCTCTTTCCTGTCTGGGCTGATAAGTGTGGAATGCGGTTTTGTTTTGTTTTAATAAGCGAATGAGCTTACGGTATTCTTCTGAAGAATTTGTGTTGACTTTTATAGTATTATTTGATAATGCTTTGCAGATAAATTCGTCTTTTCGGAGAACGATTTCAATAGTCTGCAACATTGCTGAATAGTCTGCTATGTCCTGTATATATATTGGGGGTGGTTTATGTTCCGTTTTCTGGCTTGTACTCATTTCAGAGTTTTCGTGGTCTGATGTCTCATTGTTCAATACAAGGAATCTGTTTGAATTACACTCGGCAACAAAAAAAACGCGCCACTTGAAACTGCACGAAAAAACGCGGATTTTCAAATCGCTGTAACTTTCTTCAGTTTCGACGAAAATGGATGAAACTTTGACTCCGAGAATGTTTGAAATGTTTTCTTTACGGCCATGTGGAGGGACGAGTCGTAAGTTGGAATCTAACCCCCATAAAACCCCTATGAGGAAAAAATGTTCAGAATGACAAAAAATGTCTAAGTTTGACAACTTGTAACACACGTGAAAAAAATCGTAGTTTAGTGTGACATACAACGTGATAAAGTTCACTCAATTTCCGTTAGATTTCACAAACTTTCAAGCCGCTATAATAAAATGGCGGGAAGTTATGAATTTATTTAAAAAAAGTGTATTTTTGAGTATTACTCTGGAAGTTTCTGTCCGAAATGGATGATTTTTTGGGATCTTGGCGTATAAATGTACTCTTTCAAGTTTTTATAAAAAATTACAGTTCACCCTTTTGCACCCTCTAAAAGTGAAAAAATGTTCGAACCGTCAAAACATCAATGTTTGACATCTTGTACCGTGCGCAAACAATAATGTGGCTTCATGTGACATGATTAACGATACAATTCAATCATTTTTCAATAGATTTCGCAAAAAATCAAGGAGTTTCAATGACTTTTCGCAAAGTTATGAATTTTTGAAAAAAACATGTTATCAGACCAAAATCTGTTAATTTTGGTCTGAAATTGATGATTTTTTCAGATCTGAAATGTTGTAGAGTAAATTTCATGTGGTTTTCCAACCCATCCCTAATAACAAAAAAAGGTTTTCGATTGGGCTACAGTATTTGTTTATGTGTATTCAAATTGAAAAAAATACACTTTTTTTTTTAAAAATTCATAACTTCCCGCCATTTTATTGTAGCGGCTTGAATGTTTGTGAAATCTAACGGAAATTGAGTGAACTTTATCACCTTGTATGTTACACTAAGCCACGATTTTTTTCACGTGTGTACAAGTTGTCAAACTTTGACATTTTTTGTCATTCTGAACATTTTTTTTCACAGGGGTTTTATGGGGGTTAGTTTTCAACTTACGACTAATTCCTTCACATGGCCTTAAAGAAAACATTTCAAACTTTCTCGGTGTCAAAGTTTCATCCATTTTCGTCGAAACTGAACAAAGTTACAGCGGTTTGAAAATTCGCGTTTTTTTGTGCATTTTCAAGTGGCGCGTTTTTTTTGTTGCCGAGTGTAGTTTGGTTTAAGTAAGTATGGTACTTTTTAGTGGTTTGTTGTGTATGATTTTTATCATCTTCTCTGTTTCTCTTTTTCGTCTTTTTATTTTGGATGATTTGCCAGGGGCAATTCCTATTTTCTTTCGTAATGACTGGAGAAAATCCATGAAATGGTGTAAAAGATGTTGAAGAGCCTGGGGTGGATGAGGGTGAGCCAATAATACTATTTTGATATTCTGTTACTTGGATAGAAGTAACGATGGGGTGTGTAAGGAGTTGAGTTGTACTTACTGTTGATTGTGTATAAGGTATCGATGTTGTTGTTGTTGTCGTTGTAGTTGTTATTTTTCCTATTCCTGGGATTGGCGGGAAACCAGTAAATACACCAGGACTTGTTTCCGTTATGGTTTAAACACTTGATTTATTATTTAACTACTGAGTTGAATTTTTGGGTATATAAACAATTATATTATGCTCGCAATATATCACTTAGGTTGTCACAGTATATATAGCACAAGACTTGAAAGCTATTACTAGCATATTTTCTTTTAAATCAAAACTTAAAGAAACTCTTATTGCAAAATGTTTTTATACTATTGACGAATTCTTTGACAATTATTTATTGTACTATTATGATTTTGTGTAAACTTTGGTGGAATTTTATTGTGTATTAATATTTTTAAGTATTATATTTTTTGTATTGACGGCAAATAAATAATATTAAATGAACAAGTAGATGTGTCTAATTCTCCCCTCCTAAACATGTGTAATATATAAGGAACATATTTGTAATTAACTTCCAGTGTCCGATGATGTCCGAAAGGACGAAACGTACGTAACAATTGAATAATAAATAAATTTGTGGACAAACCAAGGGTGTATATTTTATTAATTTTATATATTCATCATGTTCCACTAAGTACCGACTACAAACACTTTGTCAAAGATTTTATCATATTGGTCTAGATTTAGAATCTGCTGAGTTATGCACTTTTACTACTCCATTTGGTTATTATAAATTTAACAGATTATCTTTTGGAATTTCTTGTGCCTCTTAAGCTTTTATAAAACTAAATCAAAAAATATTTTGGTAATACAGATGAAAATAATATTAAAATATATTTTGATGATATATTGACAGCTACAAAAACTGAAGCAGAACATGATTCATTAGTTAAATCCGTTATAGATAGAGCTAAAAAACTTAATATTAAATGTAATGTAAATAAATTTCAGCAAGAACAGAATTAAAATAAAACTCTTAGGGCATATCTTCAGTGAGAATGGGGTAACGCCTGACTTTGATCAAGTTAGGGCTATACTAGTGTTAAATGATTCTACAAATAGAACTGAACTGCAAAGAATAATTGGCATGAAAAATTATTTACGTGAATTTATACCTAATATGTCTAGTATAATTAGTCCTTTATGAGAATTGCTTAAAAAATATGTTATGTTGTCATGGATTGAAAAACATAGTGATGCTTCAAATAAATTAAAAGAAAATGTATCAAAAATTCCTGTATTGAGACATTTTAACCAAATTGAAGATATAAGTATACAATGTTACGCATCAAAAAATGGGATAGGTTGTACACTATTGCAAAATAATAGACCCATATTTTTGCATCTAGATGTATGACACAAACACAACAGCCGTATTCACAAATAGAAATATAGTTATTAAGTTTAATATTTGTTTGTCGTAAATTCCATTACTATATTTATGGTAGAAAAGTAAACAAAAAATGCGATTAAAACTCTGTAACTATGATATCAATTTTAATTATTTACCAGGAAAGAGAAAGTATGTAGCTGATCTGTTATCGAGAAATTATTTATCTGAACAATATGAAAATGAAATTGATATTGATGGTGTAGTACATAGCGTCACTAGGTGTGGCAGTAGTTTCAACAAACTGTATGACACTAAAAATGCTAGTAATTTAGATGAAACACTGCAATAAATTTGAGATTACTGTAAGTCAGGTTGGCCTGATAAAAAAATTGTTAATAATAGTGTTAATTTATATTATAATACTCGTATAAGAAATGATATTTGTTCTGACAATGGAATTATTCATTACTAATAGAATTGTAATACTGTTAATTTTAAGAAAAAGTATGCTTAGTTTATTTATTTATTTATTTATAAGAAGAAGGCCGCACAACAGGACAAGTCCCAATAACCGTGCAGCACTAATAACATACAAAAATTTCTACATTATTGTCAAAACAAATACAAAAAATATTTATACACAAAGGTACATATTATAAATTTAATTAACCGAAGTTAAATGAAATTAAATTAAAAAGTGAAAAATAACAACAGATATGAATCATTTCAGATTCACAGAAAAAAAGAAAATTCAAGTACAATGCTTAAATACAAAAGTCTTAAATGTTTTCAATGTACAGTTATAAATGTTAGGAAAGTTAGACATTATTGATAAATTATTAAATGTGGATATCATTCTAAGAAGTGGGGCATTGACGGCTGAGTTAGTTCTACAGCTTGAAACAGTAAATAAATTTCGCAATCTGGTGGAATATGACGGTATTCTGAATGATATTTTATTAAGTAATGCTGGACTATCAATGATATTGTTTAGCAACTTAAATAAAAATGTTAGATCCATAATTGTTCGACGTTTTTGTAAAGATGTTAATACAATAGAGTTATTTGGAAATTTTTTACTTAAAATGTACAAAAATTTTCTTTGAATTCCTTCAATTCGATTTATGTATATTTGATAAAAAGGAGACCAGCAAATAGCGGCAAATTCAAGATGAGAACGAACAAGTGAATAGTACAAAGATATGAAAGTACCACAACTTTTGAATTTATCCCCAATTCTTAAAATAAATCCTAGCATTTTATATGATTTTTTGACAATATTGTCAATGTGTAAATCAAAAATTAATTTACTATCTAAGAGAACTCCTAAATCTTTTACATGATTTACTCGGTTCACATTGTTTCCGTCGAAAGAGTAATTATAAGTATATGTATTTCTGTTCCTAGAAAATGTTATACATGAACATTTATCGAAATTAAGGGTTAAATCATTAGAATTAAGATAGCAGTCAAGTCTGCTAAGGTCCTCTTGAAGTGCCAAACAGTCAGATAATGAATTAATTCGCATATAGACTTTTAAATCATCAGCGTACATATTAAAGTTGGCATTTAGAAAACATTTCTTAATATCATTTATAAAGATAGTAAATAAAAGTGGTCCAAGATGGGATCCCTGCGGGACGCCAGAAGTAACAGGGAAATATTCAGATTTATATCCATTTAGCGTAACACATTGTTGTCTATTATTGAGATAAGATCTGAACCAAGAAAGCAAATCACCATGTATACCGAGTACCTCTAACTTTGACAGTAAGATTGTGTGGTTAATCTTATCAAAAGCCTTACTGAAGTCCGTATAAACCGCATCAACTTGTACCATGTCGTCCATGGAAGAAAGAACGTAATCTGTAAATTCAATTAAGTTTGTTTCTACTGATCTTCCGGAATAGAAACCATGTTGCTCAAAATTTATAATATTTTTTACAGAGGCAAATAATTGTCTGTAAATAATTTTTTCAAAAACTTT
Organism: Poecilus cupreus; assembly: GCA_963942605.1. NCBI lineage: Eukaryota > Metazoa > Arthropoda > Insecta > Coleoptera > Carabidae > Poecilus > Poecilus cupreus. Next base: position 32,643,909 of record OZ012713.1, read on the forward strand.
TTCAAAGACACATAGTATCGATATTGGACGATAATTCTGAACAAGGTTTCTATTACCATTTTTATGTATAGGAATAACTAAAGCTTTTTTCCATAAATTAGGACAGTGACCTTCAGTAAGTGATTTCTCAAAGATTAGCTTTAAAGGCAGAGAAAGAGATTCGGCACACCCTTTTACAAAAAGGCTGGGGATACCATCGTGGCCAGCACCCTTATTAATATCAAGAGATGTTAAAATTTGATGAACCTCACTTTCCGTAACAAATATCTTATGTAGATCAACAGTAGTATTACAATAATCAGTCGCATACTGTGTATGTGAAGCATTAGTATCTAAAAAAGAAGTCTGAAAATGGTTAGCAAACATATTACATATTTGAGTGCCATCAGATGAGTTAACCCCGTTGAACGTCATGTTGCAAGGAATGTTGGACTTTTTGACAGAGGATACGAAAGACCAAAATTTTTTCACATTATTTGGGATTTCATTTTCAACATTATTTATGTATTGCATGTAACAAAGCTTGGATAAAGTTTTTACCTTTTGACGTAACGAAGAAAATTCCAAATAATATGATTCATTTCCAAAACGTTTAAATTTGTTGTGGGCTTTGTATTTAGCCTTGATAAGCCTTATTAATTTTGGTGAATACCAACAGGGATATGACTTTTTTGTGACATGTTTTTTAGGCACAAAATTATTAATTGCTCTATTTAAAATGCCATAAAATTTATCCAACGCATCTTCAGTACTCAAATTCTCAAATTCTGATGTCCAGTTAATATTGATTAAATAATTGTTTAATGAAATATAATCTGCTTTTTTAAATAATAATACTTCCCTTGAATTGAATGTTAAGACGGAATGGGCTTCAAATCCACAGTGAACGATTAACGGAGGATGATGTTCATCAACCTTAGTAAGAGGACTGTAACACGGCTTGACAGTTACATCATTATTATTGGAAAATATTAAATCAAGATAATGATTATTTTGATTAGGAATACCATTAAATTGTTTAAGATTACAGTACGACATAAAATCAACAAATTCAGAGGATACAGCATTATTTGTATTATTAGAAATATAACAATTATTAAATGGACGCCATCGTAATAGTGGTAAATTAAAATCGCCACATATTAAAAACTGATCCTTTGGCTGAGAGTCGATAACTGATATTAAATTGTTCACAAAAATATTCCGAGATTCATCACACTTTGGAGGAATATAAACACAGCATATATGTAGTTTAAAGAATTTGCAGTATACAGTTACCCACACATCTTCTACGCTTGTTGACCACTCTGGTTTAGAAACACATTTAATATCACTTTTCACGCCAATAAGTACGCCACCACCATCGTCTTTATGTGAACAGGTAGATTGTCTATCACGTCTAAACACGGAATAATTATCACCTAGCACTTCACGGTCAAACACTGATGCGTTTAGATTTGTCTCGGTTAGACATAAAATGTCAAAATCACTTGTTGAAGAGCTAGATTTAATTTCAAAGGTTTTAGTTCTTAATCCTCGGACGTTCTGGTAGTACACGCTTAAAGCCATTAGGAGTGAATATGATATTATATTAACAAAAGGTGCTTAATTCAGTTTTTTAATATCTTGTTCCGTGTATATTGTGTGAACTTTGGAATCATCAGTTTTTCTCGTAAGTATCTTTGCATTTTTGGTCCAAACATATTTGTAATTTTTAAGACGAAGTTCTTCACGAGCCAATTTAAAATAATGCATATTATTATTTGTTAAATGATCATTAACATAAATATTTTGTGAAGTGCCTTCATACCCTAAATCGTTTGTTGTTAATCTTTGCATTTTGGAAGCAGTCATAAATTTTTGTTTCACATTACGTGAGATAAATTTAACAACAATGTTTTTAGGTCGTCTCGTATTACTTTTATCAAACTGAGGAACACGATGGGCAGCGTCAAGATCATTCTCAGTGATATTAATATTAAGTTTTTTACCCATATTGGAAACAATATCATTTATATTCTCATTGGGCTTCTCTGGGATGTTCTGTATAACTACATTGTTTACACGTGAGTATTGCTCCAAATCATTAATTTTATTATTTAATTGAAGTACTTGCGACTTTAGTTCCAGGTTTTCAGATTTCAGTTTTTCTAACTCTTTCAATTTTTGGTTAATTGTAATTAAGTTTTTTTCAAAATCTGTTATTTTATTGCTGCAAAATTGAACTGATTCTATTATGGAATCTAATTTAGAATCTAATTCTGATTTAAATATTTTCAGTTCGGTGCTTATGTCGCTAGCTTTCGATGGAGAAACTTCGCCGAAATCCAGAGCGGCAGACACCTTGGAAGCGCCCTTCGGCCTACATTTCGGACATAACCATGCGATAACACTAGCATCAAGCAGTGTACTTTGTTCGGCATTAAACTTGATATCAGTGCAAGCTTGATGATAAAGGGAAGCACACTTGAAGCAGTGCAACCCTGGATATTTATTGTTGACACTTCTGCTACATCTGCTGCAGTTTGGCATGGTGACGTATTGTAGATTAGACACGATAAGACAAAGCAAATATTAATTAGCAATTTTGCAATTTTTAACGGTCTATGTATCACAAAAAAGATTGATTTACATCAATTTCAAGCTAAACACAAAACTGTACTGTTATATAAATCACTTCACATAAAAATAGGCACTTTTATTTATAAATAGACTAATTTTGAGAATTTTTAAAACTATATTTACACTCAAATTTTTCGAAAATAGAGGAACTAAGAAAAAACTATCTGTACGCTTTGACAACAACGACAAGATGTTTACATGAAAGTCATATCTGAATTACTAAAAGTAAATTAAGAGCTAAAAATATATTGTACTGGCCTGGAATGATGAATGAAATTGAACAATGCATTAATTCATGTAAATTTTGTGAAAATTGCAGGTCACGTAAGCAGTTCTCTTAAATACACCCTACACCCCTATAAGTATAAAACAGCCACAGCACAACACTATTCTGTCAAAGCTTTTAAATTAAGTAATGAGTCAACATAAATTTTTACTTTAGTAAGTGGTAGTGGATGTCAGTGAAGTTTAAGGAGATAAATTCAAATATGTTGTCAAATGGTAACATATTCTATACACGACTACTTCAGCTCATTCCTGAACACTTTGCATCAAAATATCGTGTAGCAACACATGGCAACATTTTATAGTAATGCGACAAGCTAGCGCTCTCTTCTAAACTATACACTTGGATATACTACAGAATGTTAAAGAAATACAAATTGTAAAATAAAACCAACGATAAATCTTAACTTATATTCTGTAACCTGTGATAAATGAAAATTCCATTTGACAGAAACAGTTCCTATCCTCCAAGCTTAATAAAATCTAATATATTCTAACATATCAGAAAAAAATATCTGTTGTGTATGTAAATAATTGTATCCGGGTGTAATTTTAAGTGACCTCGAAACACCACATTTAATTTAAAATGAAAAGTAAACTTTTCGGAGAGCATTTACGTATCAATAAAAATTAATTACGTACCCCCGTGTCACGATATCATACGCCTCATACATCAGTAAAAGAGATACGTTAGTATCTTTTGATGTTGGTAAACATGGCACTGTCACATTGGTGTATGGGTCGGAGTACAGATACCGGTCTTGTGGTAAATACAGATTATTTTCGTCTGCAAACAAGTACAAAAAGGAATTCGACCCTATAAATGAATTGAAAATATAAAACCTTACCTTTGACAAATATATAAATTTTGTCTGATTTAAATGGATGATCCGAACGAGAATCGTTTTCGTGGCAATAATAAAAACCTGTGTCTGTGTAATGAAGTGCTGGGATTTGAAGATGTGCTTCATACTTGCCGCTTGTTTTATTTAACTGATTGTAAATATATACAGTCCGTTCCTAAAATACATTTAGAGTTGAATTCATACAGGCATTTTCATTAAAGCCCGTCTGACACGATACAAAATTTAATACTAAATTTAGTATTAAATTTTAATATAAAATATTATGGACCGTGTATGTACAAAAATGTATGAAAACTTGTACGAAGTCTCCTTGTAATAAATTTTTGTACAAAGTGTTCTAATTTCTGGTATGTAATATGCGCAGGAACGGTTGGAACTGTCAGGTGAGACTTTTAACTTGCTTGTAGCGTTTCTTCCTACTTCTAAATAATACGATTGTAGGTAAAATAAGTTAGATTGAAATGTCGTGGACTCAACAACCAGTAGAAATTTGGATTGAAGGCTATCGAAATCATGAATGCACTTTTGCTGTCAAATTGAAAATTTATAAAAATTAACATACTTAAACAAATAGTTTCTCGCATGTAGGTGTCTTCTTTTTAAATATATTATCATTATGAAGACAGTAAGCAAACTAACTACTATTGGTCATATGCCGCCTAATGAGTGGATGATAGTAAATTTATGTACACAACACTAACGACCCTGCTCTTCAATGAGATTCGAACCCACCACCTATGGCGTGCTAGGCCAGTGACATAGCCGCTACGCCACCGAGATCGGTTTTTAATATATGGTTCTAATAGCAAATTCAATATCCCAAATTCCTTGGGTTTTCTCAGTAACAATTTTCGTGATAAATTTTTCTACTTTTTCTACCACTATTCATTATTATTACAGCTCAAAATAATTTTCAGGTTAGAAAACTGTCACTGTAACGAAATTATTTTGAATGAATACGCATTGCGCATGTGCAAAAACAAAAAAATTTATATACAAATTTAGTACCATGGCAGACAGAAATTTTAATCTGATATAAATTGTAATATTAAATTTTAATACAATATTTTATATAAAATTTAATACTAAATTTTGTACAGTGTCAGACGGGCTTAACATATAAATTTAATTAAAATCATTAGGTGTGGGGAACACACTGCTTTATTATTCTTTATTATCACACTTGGCACATTTTTGACATTAAGTCAGCGTTCGCTATTGAAATCTTTCGAGCGCTCTGGGCACTATGATCACTTGACGAATTAGTCTGCAGATCTAGCTCTGTAGATACAGTGATTAAACGGTTTTGGTTTGTTTGGGTACATTTTTGCATTTATTACCCTAACTTTTGTGTTGTGATTTGTGACATTAGTTTGAATTAATTAAAACTGGGCCCGCTTGTTTTTGTTTCGTTTTTGTTCGGTGATTTGAGAGCGAAAAGATAGATCTTACTCTGAGCGCTCAAAATCGGTATAACGATTGCGTTTCAGATCGCTCTATCTGCTCAGGGGAATAAAAGATCTTAAAAAACGAGCCCATCCAAAGAGTAGAAATAGAATTTAGTTTTTCTCAAAATTGGGAAATAGGTACTGTTAGGAATACAAATTTTATCAACACTTATACTTATTTACACAGTCAACCATGATTTAATAATGTTACTGTTACCAACACAACACATTATTTTGTCAGTTGTTAATGATATAAATAAAAACAATGAAGTGACGTGTAATATTTTCATGTTTAAAATAAAAAGATATTTATATATGGTTCTGCTCGTTTATCCAGGGTTTCATTTTATATCTTCCACTAAATCTATCAGGTTATGGGCCCAGATACCCAGAAACCCCAGTAACTAAGTTATTAGAAGAATAGTGCGCGATTGAAAGTTAATAAAAATTAAATAACTGTCAAAGGTCCGTAAGGTGACGAACTCTTGGTTTGTGTCTACTGTGTCAGTCTCCTAGTGCCGTGGTTATTCAATTCAAATAATAAATGCCTAGCGCAAATATTGTAAACGCAACCCGAATCGAGTTGTTAAATAGAAACAATTATGATACCTGGAGCATTCAAGTCGAGGCATTACTTGTCAAAGCAGATTTGTGGGAATATGTATCCGGTACCCGTGTGAAGCCAGAAGTTGAATCAGGCGCACAAAATGCCGCAACTCAACAGCAGCTACAAAATGCATGGATCATACAAGATCGTAAAGCGAAGTCGGATCTCATATTATCCATTTCACCATCCGAGCTAAAGCAAATCCGTGGATGTGAAACTTCTAACGATATATGGGTGAAACTACAAAGTATTTATGCATCTAAAGGGCCGGCCCGCAAGGCAAGTTTACTTAAACAATTAATTACTCAAAAACTATCTGATGGAGGCGATGTGAGGGAACATTTGTCACGTTTCTTTGATACCATTGACAAACTCAATGCCATGAATGTAGAAATCAATGGCGATCTTCTCACAATTATATAGTCTGCCGGATAATTTTGAAAATTTTAGATGTGTCATTGAGACACGTGACGCACTGCCCGACGCTGAATCATTAAAAATTAAAATAATTGAAGAAAACGATGCCAGAGCAAGAAGAACAGAAAATATTGAGTCAAATGCAATGTACGCCAAACAACAAAAATTTGCAAGTACAGGCAAATTGCAGTCAGTTAACTACAATGTGAATAAAAAGAAGCCGAATTACAATTGTGGTTATTGCAAGAAAAGAGGTCACAAAGAATCCGAATGTTTTAAAAAGAGAAGAGAACAAAATCAAGATAAAGGTAAACAAAATGCAAATTACGTAAACGAAAGTTTCTTTGTAAATAGTCCAGTAAATTGCGGTAAAGACGAATTATGGTGTGTGGATAGTGGCTGCACATCACATCTCTGTAATAACAAAGATTCATTTCAAAATCTTGAAGATATTGACAGCAAAATAAGACTAGCCAGTACAGCTACTGCTGATGTTCTTGCGAAAGGTCGTGTCAATTTGAAAATAAAATCCAACGATAGCTACAAGAACATAAATCTCGAAAATACTTTATTTATTCCTGATTTAAGAACAAATTTGTTATCTGTAGCAAGAATTGTAGACAAAGATCACGAAGTTATTTTCAGAAAGCAACATGCAATTATTCGTGATTCGGATGGAAATGTGAAAATGACAGCCGAACGGCGAGGCGATTTATTTTACATATGCGTACGTCAATAGGAGGTTAACACCGTATCTGAAAACAAGCAAAATGAAATCGAATTATGGCACAGGCGATTCGGGCATCTTAATTTTCAAGATCTTCTTGCAATGAAGAAGAAAGTAAGTGTTAACGAAATGGAGTTTAGCGATTCTAATATTCCTCAGAATTGCAAAATTTGTATAGCTGCAAAGTTACCACGTCTACCTTTTCCTAAAGCTACAAATAGGTCAACGGAATGTCTTAGTATCATTCACACTGATCTATGTGGACCTATGAGAACAACCTCAAACGGTGGTGCTAGATATTTTTTATCGATAGTGGATGATTACAGTCGTTACGGCGAAGTATATTTCTTAAAAAACAAACATGAAACTTCAACTAGACTCATCGAATTCACCGAGAAGGCTGAAAGGCAAACAGGCAAGAAAGTAAAATTCGTTCAATCAGATAACGGAACTGAATTCTGCAACCAGAAACTAGATTCATATTTTTCGAAAAAAGATATTCAACGTAGGCTTTCAGCTCCGCATACACCACAACAGAACGGAGTGGCGGAACGCCGAAACAGAACTCTCGTCAATTCAGCAAGATGCATGTTGATGCAAGCCGGCCTAAAAAACTCCTTTTGGGCAGAAGCCGTCAATACGGCAAACTATGTTCGAAACAGAAACATAACGAAGAGTTTAGAAGACGGTACACCTTTTGCAAAATATACTGGTAAAAAACCAAATGTGGGCCATCTTCGTTCATTTGGCTGCAAAGCTTTTATTGTCGACACTACTCCAAATAAAGATAAATTTCAACCTAGAGCAAAACAGGGCATCTTTGTAGAATATTCTTCCGAATCAAAGGCCTATCGTATTTGGGTTCCAGAAGATCGTAAAGTTCATGTCAGCAGAGACGTGAAATTTTTAGAAGAAATTCCAGAAACATTTGAAGAAAATCTAGTTATAATTCCACCCAATTCCGACGGTATCCAACCTATGGAAGAAGTCAGCGATTCTGAAGAAGTCAGCGAAGAAATCACTCACGTAGAAAGATCCGAAAATGTTCAAGACACTAGAAGAGGTCCTGGAAGACCACGAATTATTCGTTCAGGACAGCCTGGTCGTCCGAAGAAAGAATATAACATGGTTGATATCAACCGAGCATCTTCTAGTGAAGAAAGGATCATAGAAGACTCAATAAATTATCATAACAATTGCAACCATGACAAAAATGAAGATTTCAACGATTTTTCAGGTATGTGCACTAATGAAATATCATTAACACAAGCTATTTCTAGTGACAACCGCGACGAATGGTTCGACGCCATTTACCAAGAGATGAAATCCCTGATCGAACATGATACCTGGGAAGTAGTCAACAAACCAGAAAATGCAAGAGTAATAGGTTCCAGAATCGTATTACGTAACAAGCTCAATGCGGATGGTAAAATCGAACGCAGAAAAGCTAGGTTAGTCGCAAGAGGATTCGCTCAACGTCCTGGGTTAGATTTCCACGACACGTTTGCTCCCGTGGCAAGAATGGAATCCGTTAAACTTAATTTAAAAATGCACCAACTGGATGTGACTACAGCATACTTGAACAGTGAAATCGACACAGAAATATTCATGGAAAAACCAGTTTTTCTTGAGAAAATGTTGCAACGAATGACAGTCGAAGAATATGGATCTAAAATTGCTGCGAAGGCTAATGCGATGTTATCGCGAATCAAGAAGGGCAAGGATAAGGTTTGTCGATTAAACCGAGCAATTTACGGTTTAAAACAGGCAGGACGTCAATGGTACAAGAGGCTCAAAGAGGTTCTATTACGACTTCATTTTACTCCCACCAAGTCCGATCCCTGTGTTTTCGTAGATGATGTAAACGGGTCGCACACCCTCCTTCTGATTTACGTTGATGATATCATCATCGCATCCAACAATTCAAAAAGAGTAAATGATATAAAATCAACTTTATCTCAAGAATTCAAGATCAAAGACCTGGGGATTGCAAAATACTGCCTGGGAATTGAAGTCCAGCAACAAGCGAATCGAATTCAACTTTCTCATAGCGGTTACATACAAGAAATCTTGCACAGGTTTGACATGTCAAATTGCAAACCTAATCGCACACCCTTGGCACTTGGATCAAAACTCACAAAGGCGAGTGAGAAGAATACCGAGACGGAAAATCCCTACAGACAACTAACCGGAGCACTGATGTACTTAGCTGTGGGCACACGTCCCGACATTGCCCATGCCGTAAGCGTACTTTGTCAATTTAATGATTGTCATGACAACACGCACTGGGCAGCAGCCAAAAGGTTATTGCGATATTTGAAGCAAACTCCGAATCATGGTCTCTCATATTGTAAAGAAGACGATGACTTGAAAGGTTATGTCGACTCGGACTGGGGTAACTCCGTCGACGATCGCAAGTCGTATACTGGATTGGTATTCACTTTATCAGGAGCAGCGATCTCATGGGCTTCGAAGAAACAACGAACCGTTGCATTATCTTCGACTGAGGCCGAATATATTGGTCTCACCGATGCTACAAAAGAAGCTATTCATTTAAGTCAATTCCTCAAAGAATTAAATGTTAATTTTCCAGCTCCTGTTATTTTGTTCAACGATAATCAAGGTGCAGCTCATCTGGAAAAGAATCCCATACAGCACGCACGTTCTAAATATATTGACATTCGTTGTCATTTCATCAGAGAAGCTTTGGAAAATAAATTTATTGAAGTACAATATCTGTCAACCGAACAAATGCCCGCAGATATGTTAACGAAAGCATTAAGTCCATCAAAGTTTGAAGATTGCTGCAGATCCATTGGAATTGTAGAAGTAAAATTTGAGGGAGCGTGTTAGGAATACAAATTTTATCAACACTTATACTTATTTGCACAGTCAACCATGATTTAATAATGTTACTGTTACCAACACAACACATTATTTTGTCAGTTGTTAATGATATAAATAAAAACAATGAAGTGACGTGTAATATTTTCATGTTTAAAATAAAAAGATATTTATATATGGTTCTGCTCGTTTATCCAGGGTTTCATTTTATATCTTCCACTAAATCTATCAGGTACAGAAAATTGCAAATATTTATTATTTAAAAAAAATTATACAGCTGATAAAATAAATTTATTTCATTGTTTTATGTGTCAAGTAATCGTCCATTTCCGGTTTTGAAATTATGATTCATAACCAACTCAGTTTTCGCACTGTTATGAAACTTAAAGATATGTAGATTCGTGACTATGTAACGAGTACGGCTCTGCCTCAACCTATCGAAATGACGTCACACCCAATCACGACGCAGTTCCGTTTCTCAAAGCTTCTTGCCTGTTCTGGACTCGCTATACAGAAGTAAAACCGGCGGACGGGAAGCGTGTATTGTACTCCTACATAGAGGAAATAATTAGTGTATGAATAAATAAATGAAGTTATAGTGTTTACAGTATATTATGTTACGAGTTGAAGTAAGCCTTTTTGTGTTGAGCTCATATATTCGCGGCCGAGGCTATGCAAATTAAGCGAAATATAAAAAGACTGTTCAACTCCGAGTGACATATACTATTTTTTTTTCAAGCGCACCTGGGTCTGAGACCCGGTGGGCCCCGGGTTCGAGGTCCCGAGGAGGCGCGGTGGGCTCCGGAAGCGGCGTCCCTGGTTCGAGGCTGGGGGGGCCTGGGACCCGGGGAAAGCCGGTGGGCTCCGGTGTATAAAATTGCACCAATTGTGTACCAATTGCAACATAACTATCACTTGTTACAGCAGCCCTTGTAGGTGCTGCCACCAGTGACCAGTAGTATATGAAGCAACTATGCACCGCACAATTATATTTACATAGTTTCACTCAGTAACATTATATTTTAATTGTACTGAGAAACATTATGATTAACTTCTATGCTATATATGCAGTAGCAAAATATGAATATTATAATAAGCTTGAAGAAAAAATATATAAGTTTATATAAGTAATTAATATTTAAATTTCCCTGTTATTTTTTCAATCCGAGTCAAGAAGTAAAAGATACAGCTAGCTTCATGAGTTATTACACATGTAGGCAACACGGGCCAATGGCATAAAAATCTCATTGAAAGACCCTCAAGATATACATTTCTGCAAACATCTTGTTAACTTTTTTTATAATTGCTACACTACAAATAAAAAATTAATAATTTTTATAATTAAATTTTTTATAAAGCTTGTACACAATCCAATTAAATGAAATTTATTTTATTATTTATAAAATTATAAAAAAAATTATCCAAGATTTCGTTATTTCGTGAAATACATGTTTTTCGAGAATGTCTGTGTGAATGAATGGATGGGTAAGTGTCCGTATGCTCATCAACTTACGAACGAGGAAAGATAATGTAATGATTCTTCATAATCACAAGTCTCATATCATTGCGAAAAACTAAATTTAATTTGGTGATAATTGCAAAACCTAAAGTGGAAGGTTAGGGGCCATGCAACAATTAATGCAATTTATTTCAAAAGGATGTTAGCAATAATATTCGGGATAATAGTTATTTGTATACCTAGGCCGCGAAATCATTCTTTAGCCTGCTGAGAGAAAAATTGTCGCCCAGGCCGCTGGCGGCCGAGGCAAAACAATCTCGAGGGCGATAAAGAATTTCGCGGACAAGGTGTACACACAATTTTTTGTGGAATCGTAAAAAAAACATGTAATTACAAATTTTATCAATTTTAAACATTTTTATTTTAAATATAAAGTGGCTATGGATATTTGTTAAACAAAACAATTAGTTTTGAAAAAATTATGTCAATTCTCAAGTGTCAAAATTATTGTTTTACAATTAACAGCGGCAGCGAAATCTGGTAAAAAACAATTATTTTGGATTTCGCGGCCGTTGCCTTAACAGGCGCGAAATTCAATTTCGAGGCCTGTATTGCGGCTGCACAAAAAAATATTTTTTTCTTCAAACGTCATAAAAGTACGTTGTTATGTATTTGTATTCAACAAGCAGAAGTTCAGTATGGTCGCCGCCGGCGTAAAAGTGTCTCCTTTACACATTTACTCTGGCGGCGGACAAAGTAAAATATCATGCAAAATAGTAAGGTTGTAATTCAATAATTTGACAGGAATAAAACAAATAAACAAAACTAACAAAATAACATATTCTGTGGCAACCAGAAATACTGGATACGACAGAATATTTGTTGAAATTTTGAGCATATTTTAATGTTTTAATGTCTATTTTCTATGTTTGAAGAAAAAATAACATGTGTTATTCGGAATAAATGTGACTTTGTTGCTTCGCATGTAATTATCCGACTCGCTTCGCTCGTCGTTCAAACTTACATGTTCAGCACACAAGTATCACATTTACTCTTAATAACACAATATACTCGTACTATTTTTGTAAATTTTGTATATTTGTTTCCAATGTTGAGAAGAATTAGGATATTAAATTTATATATTTACAATCATATTTACTTTGATAACAAATATATAATAAGTGAGACTTCTATTCTACATGTCGAACATGTGCCATGTGTAATTGTTAAATAATGAAATACAGATGTATAACACAGTTGTGTGCTACCTTCACCCACTATATTAACAATGATATTGTAAACAGTCTGTATACTCCCAAGTCCCACATCCGAAGGAGACATACCTCCTGCATGGGTCGCCACGTGACAGGCCGGGAGCCGGAGCAACGTAGTTTTGTATTTTCCCCAGAGTTCACTTGAATTTCGCCGCTATTCGAAGGTTGTATGGAAGGACGACTATAGTAGTTTGTTTTCTTGTCTGCGGAAAAATATCACAAGTAACAAATATTTCAAGGCTTTAACATTACCAAGCTAAAGCAACAATAGTATATTAATTATGCTTATGTTTGATGTTTTGGCTAAAAGTTATATATGTTATATTTTAATTTACAACTTATGATATGAAATAATTAGAATAAGTATTTTGATAAAATGTCAAAATAAATTAAATATTGACAAATAACATATATAATTTTTGGAAAACTTGATTAAAATATCTAAAATATAAATTCTAGAGCAACTAGAAAAATCATTAGTAATTTAAATTTATAACAAAAATAAGAAAACAGTAAAAAAAGAGAATAGATTAAAATAATAATGGATTATTTGAACACTATAGGTTTTCATAATAATTATATATTTATTTATTTAGCTTCATGCTAGTTACATCAATATAACAATATATAATAGACATTTTTAATAAATAACAATATATATTGCTCAAGCCATCTAAATTAGTCCTTTTATTGATCGTATTACTAATGTTGTAAATGTGAACCATCTCAACAACTGACATTTTGGACAAGTTTCGTTCAATATCTAATATTTTAACATCTGCATAATTTATTCTATGGTTTTTATTATTAAAATTTTCAGCCAAAGCACTGAAGTTAGGTTCCAGCCGGGCACCACTACCAGTTAAATTTATAGAAGTTGGTATGTCCTATATTATTTTGAGTAAATTTGGTATTGTTGAATTATTTATGTTATGAACAACCATTGGAGAAATTTGTGTATAGTCTCAACTAAATATAAGTTTACTTTACGAAATTTGTGAAAAATATTTTTATTTTTATAATTTTTGTTACGTAGTGCCCTAAAGAAGAATAAAATATATTTGAAAGCTTGGCAAATTTAAAAGAAGTTTTTAATTAGCCCACGACACTCTAACTTATAATTCATTGCTTTCGCAAAACGAAACATTATAAATATATTATTTTGTAAAAAGTAGACAAGAATTAGATTTTGCTTTGCTGTATCATTTGAACTTTGTATATGTATTTGTCAAATAAATTAAATTATTATTATGATTATTACATGAAATAATCACATATTACCTAAATAATAAACAAGCGTTGTTTTTGTTTATAAAAATAAACGACAATTGAGTGTAGAGATACATGAACCATAATCTCCTTGACACATTATATTGAAATATTTATGGCTGTTATCTTTTTACTGTGAAAACAGGACTAAGACACGGGGACACGTTGTCCTCCATACTATTTAACCTGATTCTAGATACTATAATGCGAAGAAGCAAGTTAAACAGAACAAATCTGATCTACGACAGAAAACACCAATGCTTGGCATTTGCCGACGACGTCGTTATTATCACATAAACAAAAAAAAAAAAAAAGGAATGGAAAAGTAAGGAAAAGACTAATTTACGAAGCAGGAATATTAGGCCTCAAAATCAACACAGAAAAATCGAAATACATGAAGATGAGCGAGAAGAAAGATCATGTCGAAACAGAATTAAGCATAACCACGAACCAAGGACAAGAATACAAAGGGTATAGCCGGATAAGCATACAAAATCTGCCCTCAGTAATTTTTAAAAATCAATATGGCTGATCCATTGCTAATTAAAAATAAAAATTTTTCTGAAAAATTTACGTGTTAACGTCTCTTATTGATTATTCTTACAAGAAATTTCTTGTTAAAAAATATTCAGTGGAATAGTTCCAATAAAATAAAAACTGAAAAAACGAATTCTTTAATTATGACGTAACTCTTTGGATTTAAAAGCTGAAATTTTCAGGAACATTGTTATTTTTAATTAGCAATCGATCAGCCATATGGATTTTTAAAAATCACTGGGGGCAGATTTTGTATGCTTATCCGGCTATACCCTTTGAAGAAGACTCCAGCTATACATATCTAGAAGTAAAAATCACGGCTAATAATGAAATGAAAGAAGTAATCAAAGAAAGGCTAATAAAAGGAAATAGAACGGTAGCAACTATGCACAACCTATTAATAAGTAAAAATATGTCCCAGAACACCAAAAAACAGCTATACAAAACAGTAATAAGACCCACGATATTATATGTATCTGAAACCACGACATTCACAAAGAATGAAGAATAAATTATTGAGAAGAATATACGGAGGAATAAAGGAAAACGACAAGTGGAGAAGAAGAACGAACAAGGAAATAGAAGAAGCTTTCGGTGGACCAAGCATCACTACGCAGATAAGAATACAAATAATAATACGGTGAGGACATGTAGAAAGACAATCAAAATGTCCCAAGCCGGATGAAAATATATATATATATATATATATATATATATATATATATCAAACTTGATTTCAACGAACCTGTCAAAACATGTAAAGACAAAATATTTTGAAAAAACAGTAGTGTTACTATGATTATAATTTAAATCTTTTAATTAAAGAATTGTAGGTGCTGCTGAGATTTTTAATATCTGTTTTACTGTTCAACAGGTTATCAGAATTTGATATATGCATCATTTCCAGAAGTTTTATTTTATGTTTATTTAATTCATTGTCTATAATTGTCACATCTTTAAAATTGAAATTATGTTTTAGTTGCCTACAATGTTCAGCCATTGCACAACCTGTTGAACAGTAAAACAGATAATAAAAATCTCAGCAGCACCTACAATTCTTTAATTAAAAGATTTAAATTATAATCATAGTAACACTACTGTTTTTTCAAAATATTTTGTCTTTACATGTTTTGACAGGTTCGTTGAAATCAAGTTTGATTTATATCTATTATTCCGCCATACATTTGTATTATATTTTATATTCTTAGACATTATTTTTCTGTAAGTAGTAACGTTTATATAAGTTGTGTTTCATTTTTGTATTTACCATATGTTTTTATATTTTTAGAACCCTGATGAAGGACCGAAATGAGGTTCGAAATATATTGGTTTATGAAATAAAAATGTCTTTTTAATTTTATTTAACCTTTTAATAGACCGAATTTCCCACGATTTTTACCTTTTATTAATTTTTTCGGTCGATATCACTGCATACCTATATATATATATATATATATATATATATATATATATATATATATATATATATACTGTTGCAAATTTTACAGCGTATAGTTCATCTTGAAGATTATTTGAGATCAGTTTAAATAACGCCCTTTAAAAACTATAAAACACTGAAACCTTTATTTATTAAGTTATTTTTATCTTATTTCAGTTGGTTGTAACTTACCGTTAACAAAAACATATTTTGAGTCCTCGTAGTTGTAAAAATTAGCACTGTAGTTTCCTTCATTTTTTGCAGATATGTTTTTTATTGTTATCGTCGCATTTAAAAGTACGGCAATCTTTAATTTAAGTGGCTGATGGACGGCAATCACTGTGTTTCTCTGAAAAAATAAATTACATAATTAGGCGCAAATTATTGCAATTTCTCATAATTTACAATTAATCTAAACATTCAAATAACAGGTTATGGATCTTGTAATCTTTAGAATAGCAGAACAAACATTAACAATCCATAAACTATATTTAGCTAAATGTACTAAAAATTATAATTATGGAAATAAACTAAGATAAAGTTAATAGAATATAAAACAAAATAAAGAGCAGCGCTCGCCGTCCACTCCCTCTTGCACCAGCACTCCACTTGTCATTCGTGCCATGAGAAAAAAATTATAATATTCTTGTGAGCACCAGTTGTATTCGATTTATTTCCTAAACATTTATCTCGTTGAATTAGCCTGTTGTACAATAATGGTACCTATTATGATTCATATTAAAAAAACATTGCCACCATTTGAAGACTCTTTTTAGAATAAAGTATACAGCATGAATAGTACCTGACTCTAAGCAAAGGTTTTGGTCTTCCCCTATGAAAAGTTAGAATTTTTGTTTTATTTGCGTTCACTTGTAATAGATGTTTCTCACTGTAAGTTTGTAAACAGTTCAATTTATTTGTACGTCTAACAGAAAATCATATAAAATTACAATGTCATCAGCATGAGCTAATAGCATTACATCGCTGTGACCATCTACAATAAGCCTGTTATGATTAGAGTTGGGAAAGTAGTTTTTAATATCGTTAATAAACAAAGAAAATTTAAAGTGTCGCCTCTTTGTATAAATGTTGAAGAATTCTAATAAAATTCGCTGAGATTCCTGAGTTGTAGAATTTATGCTAACATTGAGTGGTTCCGAGAGTCGAACGCGCGTCTAAAATCAACAAAGATAGCGCAGCATGCTCGTCTGTCTTTTCTAAAAGCTGCCTGGTTTGCACTCAAAATATTATATTCTTCACACCACGAATTAAGTCGATTACAGAGTATACTCGTGAATAGTTTACATACTGTGTTAATTAATGCGATCTTTCTGTAGTTCGATGGCTCTAATTTGCTCCCCTTTCTATGCAATAGAAATATTTGTACAGTCGAACAAGATGAAGGCGTACAGCCCTTATCTAATATAAATATATTACTACTTAATGAATAGATACTTACTTTATTAGGAATACTCCATTCGAATCCATGCCAATAGTACGGAAAATACGGATTTGCGAGTACAGCACATTGCAGTGTAATGTCGTCTCCCACATTGGCTGTATTTGGACCTCCAATTTTTAATCCAAGTCGGTAATCAAAAGCTAAAATACGTATAAATAATTTTTTGTACAATCGGATGCAAAATAAGCTTTTCGTAGCCGCAAAATAGATCGAGAAATTGAATTTCGCGGTTGTTGTTATGGTAACGGCCGCGAAATACAAAATCATTGTTTTGTACTATTTCGCGTTCGTTGTTAATGGTAACGGACGAAAAATAGAGTAAGAAAAACAATCATTTTGACACTTGAGGATTGACATTATTTTTTCAAAACTAATTGTTTTGTTTATCAAATGTCAATTCCATAGCCTTTTTCTATTTACAATGAAATTGTTTAAAATTTATAATTACATAATTTATACAGTTGTACAAAAAATAGTGTGTACACCTTGACCGCGAAATCTTTTATCGCCCTCGAGATTATCCTGCCTCGGCCGCAAGTGGCCTCGGTGGCAATTTTTCTCTCGGTACGCTAACGGGTGATTTCGCGGCCTTGGTATACAAATAACAAAATTTATTCAATTTTGACGCTGTACACTAACTTTATTGTATCCATAACATAAAAAAACAAAGTAATGTTTCTAACAATTAATGATTAGTTTAATGCCTTTTGTTGAATTTATACAAGTGTGAATATTGGAAGGTCAACACTTCGACCAGCTGTTTTCCGTAGAACAGAGGTGTATGTCAGACTACGCTTTACTTTTATACAACCGAACATTAATGTATAACTAATTATTGTTAAAATATTTATTTTGTTTTAATATTTTGAATACCGTCACTTGAGAATTATAATCTACCTGTACTTTTTAGAAAAAATGAGATTTTGTTCGGTTTATAAAAATTTTTTTAATGTTCTATCTGTTTATTTCCAAATATTTTGGAACTATAATGTTGTATCTATACCATATAAAATGAAATGGGAATATTTTGTTGCATATAATATTATTATTCTCTACAATACATAATAATATTTTTTATTCCATCTTCTTTTATTTTATTTAAAAATCCTAAAAATGTTTCTATACAAACAAAAAAACTACAAAGAAAAAAAGATACATAACAAGATAATAATTATTAATGACACTTGCGGCATATGACCATAGTAGTTAGTCCGCCTCCCATCTTCGTAATTAATGACACTTACTTAATAATTGGCGCGATTTATGTTAATTTGACTTACTTCACATAATAATTATTACATTTGTACTTTTTCATCAATAAAAATTATTAGAAGATTAAACTTACTTTAATTCTTCTGAAAGTGTTATTAGACGTATTTTTATGTATTTTATTAATTCATAATCGTATATAAAATATGTATATAGTCATAAAAATTATAATTACCTTTCTCAAAAAAAAAAAAATTAAACTGAAAGTGTCAGAATGTTCTAGATGTAATATTTATCATCATTTTCTTTATATATATATATATATATATATATATATATATATATATATATATATATATTACGCAAATTGCAATGACTAAGGGTACAATCAGTTATACCTAACAAATACATTATACATGTGCAAAATAGTCTTAACACACGTTTTTGTAATTCTTTTTTAAAAAAATTAAAACATTTATAACTCAAAATTAGTCAAAGTACCTACACATAGAACATTATAATTCTCAGGTGACGACATGTCAATATGGAAGAATGCAACAATATTAAATATTATCTGTACTTACAAAATAGGTCTAATGAACATACGTATTCTAAGTGTATGCTTTGGATACTACAGAGGAAACAAACTCTTTGCGTGCCATCTATCTACATCTACATTCAAACAAATAGCTTTCACGATGACAAGGCATCATTTTCAGGACTTAAATAAATATTTAACCTCAGTCAGTGAGATAGATAGTATCTAACCTCACTGACCTGAAAAATGCAAACTGGCAAAAAGTTCTAAAGTTTGTATTTCTAAGTAATTTAATGACTCAGTAGTAAATATACTGAAAATAAACAACTACCAAATGAATAAAAATGTTATGAGCCACTCACATTGTTTGTTTCTATAGTTGTAAGTTGTGTTTACAATATCGGAAAAAAATTACTTACCAAATGTCCAGTTAGCTTGCGTAAAATTGACTCTCGAAATTTCTTTGTTGTTCCTTGTAAAAACACATTCACAATCGTCAATGTAATCTGAGAAGGGGACAGTTCGTAGTTGAAATCCGCTGTAAGGGTGAAATCTCACCTATATTGGAACACAAATTTATTTGGAAATATATAGCATAGGTTAGCAAAATACAACAATTCGTTACAATTAATAGTATATCAGTGTTGCCAGGTTAAAAATATGAATGATTCTAAAATTTTCAGAAAAGCTTTCAGATTTTCGAAAATTTCCTTCATGTCCTCAGATTATTAAAAATGTAATATTTACAATTCAAAAACGGTTAACAATTAATAGGCAATATAGTATATATTTTTATTCATAATAAATAACATACGTGTTATCATATTTTGGTAAAACAAACATAATAAATAATATAAGAAAAAACACCTTTCTCCTTTCATTAAATTACAACATATAACTTATTATTAAATAACACTAAAAATTCTTTCCACTACCGCACTCGAATCTGGCAATATTAGTAATTGTTGCACAAATTTACTTAAATTTGGGTATACTTGACTTTCATCACCTAATTTTAACTGTATTATTTTATCCAAAAATTCTATAAAGTTACAATCAAAATGTAAAGCCTCCACGTTGCATAGCATTAGCTATCGAGTTCATTTATATTATCCAAAATATGTGGATAATAAGATGCACAAGGAGCAATTGATGTAATTGCCTTTATATTTTCTGGATTTAACAAAGATAAATGTTTTAACGCCTGAACAAATTTATCATTAAAAGGGAATATTTTGTAAAATTGATGTGAAAATTTAATATAGAAATCTAGACATTTTTTTTTGGTGCGGTTACTTTTCCTCCAAAATACATATCTTCTAGCTTTGAAAAATTATGTGGATTTCTAAACTGAATTTGGCTCACATATGTATTTTTAAAATAATGAGGTTTCAAATAACATTCTAACATTGTTTTATATGCTGTCGCTATTCTCGAATACAAAACATGAATTTTTGGTGATTCGGATTGATATTCAACATTTAATGTAGTTAAAATTGGTAGAGTATATTTTAAAAATTCCAAATATAATAAAATAATAGCTTTATTTAATAAATTGAAAATTACATCAGCTTTCTTGTCTTTCTCTTGTAAATATTGGGATTGAAAAAATAATTTTTAGGCGTTGTATTGCTCCAAAATTCTTGACACTACCTCTTTTAGAGACAGCCATCTGGTTTGACTAGGTTGTAATATTTTATGAGGTTTAATGTTGAAAAATTTGTGTAATTCTGCATATTCCTTCAAACTCTTAGATGACTGTAAATACGCGCACACATCCCTCACCATGCGCTCTATTTCATTTGGCGATTTACAGCATGCGTAAGAAGCTACCAGTGCCAAGGAATAAAAAAAGGACTTCATAATAAATAAATGTTCAGTCTCGCTTTAATAAACTTTGTAGAGGACGATCATCGTATTCGCTCCGGCAGCAGCAAACCCAATCATATTTGGAACATATGGAATATGGTATTCTTTGAAGAAATTGACTAGAGAAGTATACCCCATAGCAGTGCCGTCATGCAGATCAATCAAATTTAAAAATTGATCAGATACCAAGCAAGTTTCATCATTTTTCTTCATTCTGTAGACAACTACTATAATTTTATTCATTGAAATATCTGTAGATTCATCGACTATAATTAAAAACCTTTTCATTTTCATATCTTCAACGATGACTTCCAGATCATATGCACCAACACAGTTCTCTAGTAATTTTGTACACTTACTTATGTCACAAGATAGTATTTTTGTTTATATCATTTTGTGTGCAATTAGTATGAATATTTTTAATGAGCTGAACAAGATTTGCTATGTTGAAAGCTATATTATGCTCCACTATTAACGAAGCAATGCATAATTCAGCATTTTTTACGGTTTCAGTTTTTGTAACAACAGGCATATTTGCTACAGATACTTTGTTTTTAATAGATTTGCTTTTTTTGACATGTTTAGCTGACATGTTATGTTTTACGACAGAGGTTATAGCAACCCCGTAGCTGCATCCACATGTTTTAAACATGAATGATAGTAATCCAGTTTCTGAATTCTGGATGGTTTTCCCTCCGGCCTATACGTTTGCATGTACGTTCTCTTGAATTTATGATTTGTTTTAGTTTTAGCTTCGTTGTCAATTGTGTAACTATCATCCGTATCAAACATATTTATTTGTAAAAATTAAGTAAATAAGTAAATTTTGGAATATATTTATAAGTTTTTTACAACTTACACCGCAGAAATTAATAAAAACAACGAATCCAAATAATACAGTCTGATATCTGTCACTTCAACGTTCAACTTCAAACGACTCAAATCAGTACCAATAACAATGCACACTAATGGCTATTACCAACACAAAATAACGAAAAATTACCTCTTCAAATTGAATTACAAAAAGAAAACATTTGCAAGTGAAAAAATATAATTAGCTGTATGTTAGAGAATAATGAATCCTTATATTTTCCAAAAAATTTACAAAAATCCTTGTCCTTAATAAAACACAAAAGTTTTTAATTCTAATGAAATTTCCTTGCACCTGGCAACACTGAGTATATGAAGCAATGTTCTGCGATAATCTTTGTGCTCTTCTAAACTGCCATATTGATTTCTTCCAATTAACTACTGTAAATTGCTACGATCTCAGCTAGAGACCCCAGGCAAGACCGGTTGAACCGCGGCGAACTCAGTGGTAAAGGGGATGAGTCATTCAACGATGTAAATTTAGAGGGCGCCAGTTGAACTGCCGCTTGGGTTCAACCTTGTGGTTGATCAACAAACCGGACGGGGTGAGGTTGTCGAAGAAGGAGAAACAAACAAAAAATGGCTTGCGTGTATGACAAACAGGTATATTTAACTGATTTTGCTATTAATATTACACGCAAAATGGTGAACGAGAAACTAAACTGCGGTCGGATCACGCGACGAGAAAGAAATTGGATGATGTGGCGTAGTGAGTGAGCGGTGAAGGCACTCTGGACTTCGCGGAGCGCAAGATGGAGTGAAGTGCGTAACACGGTCACGAGGATCCGATAGTCAACTATTGGGGTCATATACCATGCAAAATAATGACGCGCAAGAGTCCTAAATACCTGCGACGGCGTTTCACGAGCTACGGCCAGATAGTGCCAATGATGCACGCTAACGGGTTTACTTGTCGGATGATCAAACCTAATGTCAGTTTCTTTAACAATGGCGATAATAACAATATCCAGATTACAAAGCATAAATCAGGTGAGTGGAATTTACTTTCATGATATACAAATAACAAGAATGATGATGTAAATTGGACAAAATTTTGGACTTAGCCGGATTTGATCAGCTGGGATCCGCTGTCTCTCTCGCCCCGAAGGTCGTGGAGCCGAGTAGATTCGGAGGCCTTCGTGCGACTGTAAGCCACGTTACGAAATGATCGCGATAACGATGATCGCAACAATGGAATGTGGCAAGGTGGATGAATGATGCGAGCAAAACGAAGGTAAAACGGGAACACAAAAAAAGCCTGAAAGGATAACGCTGGTTAGACCACTCGTGAGGAAGGTTTAATTAGCACAGGAACGGTCGAAAATTGAAATGAGACTTTTAAACTGAAGCTACGTTAAATATTAAGTTGAACAATAAACGAAAAGTTAAGTTAAAGTTGATTTAAGATTGTTGAAGCTAATTTACGTTAAAGCACTGCGTGAAATACATATGCCAAAAAAAATTAGATATCTTTACCTGAGATGTAAGGCGGCTTTATAGTTGTAAAAAATTTGTAACTAAAAATCCGGAACAATTCCGCGAAATCAATAATATCTCGATTGTTGTGCTGCTGCAGATCCAAATAAATTTTCGCAACAAAGGGTTACTAATCAGCAAACACAACTAGATCTCAGGTCAGTATAGCTGGCACCCCCACTTCATCCAAATCTAAATAAAAAATTGCCAAATTTTGTGCTAATTATGTGCTAATTTTGTACCAATAATACGAATTTTGTGCTACAACGGAAACCGCGAAAACGGATATGAGTTTAGGGGGGGGGGGTGCCAGCTTGACGTATAGCTGGCAGCCGACCTACGTTATATTGTGACAATTTAAAATAACTACTAGGCTTTAATTTTGTGCTAATTATGTGCTCTTAAAAATCAATAAAACGAACCGTAAGTGAACGTTATTTCTAAAAGATTTTAACCATATTCTCTTTTCGACAAGTCTACCATACAGACGAAATCCAGTGATTTGTGAAAAATAATAATATTTAATCAATAATTACTGCTTTATAATTCTTTTCTAATCGTGTGCTCTTAATACATACTAAAAAAACGGAAATTTTTCAACATTTATCACTTTTAACGACATGAATGAAACGATTTATTAAAATTTCATGAATATCTTTAGGTTCTATAATTTTGTGATAATTATTTCCCAACATGAATAAATTTGTGCTCCACTAGGGACTTAGTAAACGATGATTCCTTTATCGGGGGTGTCAGCTAGATATATTCTTGCCACCTAAACTATGCTAAACTGTTGCAAAAATAATTATTGACCACAGTACAATATTGTGCTAATTATGTACTAGTCATTTGCTAACTTCATTAATTTTTTGCTCCACTAGGGACTTAGTAAACGATGATGCATTTATCTGGGGTAGCAGCTAGACGAATACTTGACACAAACTAAATTAAACTGCCGAAAAATTAAATATTGACCACAGTATAATTTTGTACTGAATACGAGCTTTCTATGTGCATGAAAAAAACTGTACTTTTATTATATTACTGTGAACTTAGAAGCGTACATTTCGTTTAAAAGAATGGCATATATCTTGAATGCACAAAATTGTAAAGTATATTCTATTAAATTTTTTTTAAGCCGATATTTTTAAAATTTTTATAATTATAATCTAAAGTCTCTGTCGGGAGAAAAATTGCATATTGCATACGAAAAGAACCCGATGATTTTCAACACAATGCGAAAAACGATTTCGAAAAACATGTAAATAGCATTACACAACAATAAAACATATTGAAGCGTGTAAAAAATTTCTAAGTCTCTAAAATCATTAAAGTTAACTAATTTTTATCCCTTTTTGTAAAATATTCCAAATTTTACTAAAATTTTCTAAATTTTAAGTTTCTGAATTTTTATAAATTACTAAATTTTCCTAAATCTTTTCAATTATTATACATTTTCCTAATTTGACAAAATTTAAATATTTTGGATTAATTGGTATTAACTCTCTGAATGAATCTGTTTTTTTTATTTAATATAATTTTAATTTTACAAAAATAGAAAAAGTGTGAACTTTTTTAGGAATAAGTCTTATGAATAAGCACATTTTAATTACTGGAAAAAATTATGAATTTTTATAAAATTAAAAATATATTATTATTAATCTACAGAGTTAATTCCAATTAATCCAAAATTTTTAAATTTTGTCAAATTAGAAAAATATATAATAATTGAAAAGATTTAAGAAAATTCAGAATATTTATAAAAATTTAGAAACTTTATGAAAATTTTAGTAAAATTTGGAATATTTTGAAAAAAGGAAAAAAAATGAGTGAACTTTGATGATTATAGAGATTTAGAAATTTTTGACACGCTTCAACATGTATCATTGTTATGTAATGCTTTTTCCATTTTTCGCATAATGTTCTAAATCATCGGATTCTTTTCTTGTTTTCCGAATCTTCCAGATAATTAACTCATCAATCAATATGCAATTTTTCTCCCGACATAGACTCTTGATTAAAATTATTAAGATATAAAAAATAAAAAACATTAAGTAATAAAAGTAAACAATCTAATCATTGTTCCTGATTTTATATGGATTCTGGAATCAGCAAATAAATTCAGTTTTCTAATATTTTATTATACCTAACTTAAAATATTATTTTATTTGTATAATTCTATTCAAATTCGGAGAAATCTATTGCGAACGGCATGGTGCGTAATTACTGTCATACGTAATTAGCGTGCATTGAAACTTCTTAAAATCATAATTTTTTATGTCACCAATCAATATGCAAGTTTTTTCCCGACACAGACTCTCGATTAAAATTATTAAAATTTAAAAAAATATCAGCTTAAAGGAGCTTAATAGAAAATATTTTTCTATTTGGTGCATTCAAGATTTAAATATACCAGTTTTTTAAACAAAATGAACGCTTCTAAGTTCACAGAAAAATAATTAAATTCCAGTTTCTTTCATGCACATCGATAGCTCATAACTAGCACAAAATTATATGGTAATTAACAGTTAATTTGACAGGTGTTTATTTCAGTTTATGTGCTTAGTGTAAGTCTAGGAAGCCTTTCTGATCAAACCATGATCATCGTTTACATGATCGATAGTGGAGCACAAAATTAATTAAGTTTCCAAATGGTTAGCACATAATTAGCACAAAATTATACTGTGGTCAATATTTAATTTTGCAGCAGTTTAATATAGTTTAAGCGCCAAGTATATGTCTAGCTGCTACCCCAAATAAATGCATTATCGTTTACTAAGTCTCTAGTGGAGCACAAAATTATTCAAGTTGCCAAATGATTAGCAGATAATTAGCACAATATTATACTGTGGTCAATATTTAATTTTTCGGCAGTTTAATATAGTTTGTGTCAAGTATTCGTCTAGCTGCTACCCCCGATAAATGCATCATCGTTTACTAAGTCCCTAGTGGAGCAAAAAATTAATTAAGTTGGCAAATGATTAGTACATAATTAGCACAATATTGTACTGTGGTCAATAATTATTTCTGCAACAGTTTAGCATAGTTAAGGTGGCAAGAATATATCTAGCTGGCACCCCCGATAAAAGAATCATCGTTTACTAAGTCCCTAGTGGAGCACAAAATTATTCAAGTTGGGAAATAATTATCACATAATTATCACAAAATTATAGAACCTAAAGAAGTTCATGAAATTTTAATAAATCGTTTCATTCGTGAGTCGTTTAAAAGTGATAAATGTTGAAAAATTGCCAGAAATATTACCAACTTCCGTTTTTTTAGTATGTATTAAGAGCACACGATTAGAAAAGAATTATAAAGCAGTAATTATTGATTAAATATTATTATTTTTCACAAATCACTGGATTTCTCGTCTGTATGGTAGACTTGTCGAATAGAAAATATGGTTAAAATCTTTTAGAAATAACGTTCACTTCCGGTTCGTTTTATTGATTTTTAAGAGCACATAATTAGCACAAAATTAAAGCCTAGTAGTTATTTTAAATTGTCACAATATAACGTAGGTCGGCTGCCAGCTATACGTCAAGCTGGCACCCCCCCCTAAACTCATATCCGTTTTCGCGGTTTCCGTTGTAGCACAAAATTCGTATTATTGGTACAAAATTAGCACATAATTAGCACAAAATTTTACCATTTTTTTTTTAGATTTGGATGAAGTGGGTGTGCCAGCTATACTGACCTCTAGATCTCACAAAATCTACTGCAATAATGATATCAAAAGTGAAAATTTTGCACAGTCTAGAAAAGTCTAGAAATTTTTAAAGTCACGCAAGGTGAATTAAAATTAATTAACGTGATTTAACCTAGGCGGTTTGCTCGCGGGTCAGATCCACTCCACCGTATCCGAAGAGTGAGAAGGGTTGCCTAAGGTGATGGGAATGACGGTGTGAAGAGAGAATTCGTAACAAAATGAAAACACCATTGACATTTTAGTTTTTGGCACTTGGGTTTAAATCTTCTCTGCGACACCATGTGACGTGAAAATCGTGCAACGGAACAAAATGAGTTAGCGTTGACACAATTATCACTATACACACCCGTAGATACTTTGGTGTGCGGTCGCTAGATTTTGACAGTGGAGAAGGGGGTGGTTCTTAACAATCATAAAAAAACAGCAAAGGGATAAATAGGGCGCCACGTAATTTTTATCGGGAAAATTACGAAAATGATATATTTAACCAAAATAATTCTTACCTACCGTGGATCTTATCGTTGGCTGAAAACGGCAAAAAGGTTCTAGTATCAGTATCAGATAAATAAATGAACTTTGACGACGCGAATGAGCCCGTTACCTGATATACAGCTATACGACCGATTGTTGGCCAACGATGGACGCAGGGCAAATTACCGCCAGTTTGTTTTCGGGGCATGAACAATCCGCGACGGCAAAGAAAATGCAGAAAATATAATAATGAAAACACTTATTATTTTTAGCTGACGATTCCAGCACAACAATAACAGAGACAAATAGTATAAAATTATGGAAATGACTTATCCATGTGGCGGCTGGTAACAGGGATGATGGTTGTAGGCAGTAGCAGTTGAACGGAGGGCGTAGTGGACCGTGATGAATGGCGAACGGCTACACACTGGGTAAAAAAAAATGTCCAGCAAGATGTCGTGGGGAAGCAAATAATTTGATCCTCCTCAGAGACGGACTCCTCCCAGACCGGGTCGTCCACACCACGAAACACGTTGGCTTCGCGGGACACCACACAACGAAAAGCGAGTCACTAATTATTCCGGCTCCAATAATCCGCGTCAAACGAAACCACCCTGGGTTACAGAATAGCCCCCGGAAAACTTATTTACGACCACGTGAGTAATAAAATAAAAATAGATGTACGCCGCGACGGACAACTGTTTCGTACTGTACGACTGCCAAACGAATGAAAAAACGGAAATTTATTAATTAGCAAACCCTCAAAAATCTAACTGCGGAAGAATAATATAGCCAATATTTATTTCCAACAAAAAGAAGAAATAAGAAAAAGTTTATAACAAAAGGACAGTTTACAACTATAAGTTTTATTGCACACTTGCTACCACTAAATACAAATATGGTGACTTGGAGGACCAGATAAATTAAGACATTATTGTATTTCAATAACTACGTTGTGGACGAACCTTTAGCACGACATTGTCGAATAAACTTGTCTGTCAAATTTTGTAAACACAGAAAGAACAAAGAATATACAGAATATTGAATTCTAACAAATAAATGAAATAATATGTGGGTTGGATTAATAGGGAATGAAATTATTGACCCCCATATTTATGAAGAAAACTAAAATGTGTCGCATTATTTGATTTTTTTAGAAAACGAAATAATAAATTATCTAGAAATTATTAATTTGAATAACAGACAAAATATGTGGTTCCAACAGGACGCAGCGCCGGCTCACAATACTCGTCCAGAGTATGAGTATATGTTAGAAGATCGCTGGATAGCTATAAATGGGCCATTTAAATGGTCTGCCCGTTCCCCAGATCTAACACCTCTTAGATTTTTTTTATTTTAAAAAATAAAGTTTACTTCACACCAGTAACAACTAAAGAAAATTTAATGGATCGCGTAAGAGATGCGTGCGTTAATAATGCTACTTCTGAATCAGATTTTAAAAATATTTGAATTATGTTTAGAAAGAGATATATATATATATATATATATATATATATATATATATATATATATATATATATATATATATATATATAGGGTGTAACAGCTAGAACAAGTTGCTCTCTGGTCCTCAACCAAGCAACATCCCGCTGTGAACCGCTTTCTGACTTACCTGGGCCTCTGGACTGGTTGACAGTTTGAGTAACCCAGTAAGCCATACGGCATTCTGTTAAGCTCCAGGTACTGCTAACCACGGTTACTTGTACCTGCTCTCCCGTCTTTTTCAAGACGCCTCGTGTTGTACGCATAGCGCCTCTGCACACGTTGTAATTGATTTGAATTGAATTGTTTATATCGTAACATTGTTAAAGGGGTAGTGCAACCTCCGGGAGTCACTACCGAGCCCTCTTCACAGGGGTACAACGTTTAGCACCGCTTGTTAACATCCTTCGTCGTGCTTGCGTTGGTTCAGGGATAGTGCAACCTCCGGGAGTCACTATCGGGCCCTCTTCACAGGGGTACAACGTTTAGCTCTCACTAGCTAACCTAGTCGTTGACACGATGGCAACAGCGAATCCTGTGCAGTTCACACTGGATGAGCTGTCGTCTAAGATTGCTGCTCTAAAGCAGAAGCCTGGTTTTTTCAACAAAACCAATACGGATATTCTATCCTTGCAAGCCAAAAAGATTAAAATTCTTGAGGCTGAATTAGGTCGAGGAAAATCCTTTCCTAAAAAGGAAAAAGATATTCCTGCAACAAACAACGAAGCTGCCAGCAGCAGTTCTAGTAAAAAGACAGCCCGCAAAACTGACCCCACTGAGTCTACTCAGCAAGGTTCAGAGGGGTTTGAGCCGGCCCAAAAGGTCAGAAAAATCAAATCTGTTTCACAAACAGAAACTGAAACATCAAATATGTTCGATTCGCTGAATGAAGTAGGCGATGAAGAGCATACTATGGATGTTTCACCATCAAACGTTGCTTCCGCAGCGAACAACTCAGATAAGCGTATTCCTCATATCGTGTTGCACACGAAGGAAGAATATACTAAACTCACTAAAGCACTCGTTGCTACCGGTGTTACAATTAAAAAGACCGTTCACACCAAAGACGGTATCCGAGTCCACGTAGCATCAGCTGCCGATTATCGCAACACCACCACTCTGCTGCGTGCAGCAAACGTTTCATTCCATTCCTACCAGTTACAAGAGGATAAACTCCTCCAAATTGAATTGCGAGGTATACATGAAACTATACCTGAATCAGATATTAAAGACGAACTGGAACGTCTTAATTTCGCTCCAATAACGGTGCATCGCATGGTACGACTCGTCCGTAACCATGATTCACAACCTACTCAAGCGGAGCGAATTAAAAAACCGCTGCCGCTTGTACATGTCAGGTTGACAAAAAATGCAACAAACAAGGAGATCTATAATCTCACAAGTTTCCTGTATTTAAAAATCACTGTGGAATCAAAACGTCCACAGACTGGCATTAGTCAATGCCATAGATGCCAACGCTTCGGGCATACCAGCAACGGCTGCAATGCCGCTGAGCGTTGTGTGAGATGTGGCGATAACCACAGCATTAAAAACTGCCCGACAAAACAGCAGGGAGATCCTCTCTGCTGTAACTGTGGGAAAAATCACACAGCTAGTTATAAAGGCTGTGAAGTTCTCAAGAAAGCTCTTGAGAAACCAAAACAGCCAGTAACTCCGCGTCAGAGAAATATCTCTCTCAAAAAAGTGAAGAAAGACGTCTCATACGCTGAGATTCTTTCTGCACCACCCGCAAACGACGCACCGGCTAACCCAGCTGCAAGCGCAGTTCGTGCCGTGCCCGTCACTCCTGCTTAAGCAGCACCATCCGTCTCAGCAGATTCTTCTGCTACACCCGACAGCTGGCTCAATATAAACAGGCTGCTGCCAAACTTGAACGATATGTTCAATAACATAAAGCCACTGCTGTCAGAGCTAGCGAACGCTAACTCAGCCATCGATCTGCTAGTTGTCCCAGCAAAAGCCCTACCTCACATCCTAAACATGTTCCAACATGGTTAGAACAAAAAGAATCCCAGAACACCTCAGAATCGCGTTCTGGAACGCGAACAGTCTCCTGCACAAGCGAGATGGGTTAGAAGAATTTATCTTCACTAACAGGATTGACATCATGTTAGTTAACGAAACCCATCTTCGCCCAGCAAATAACCCCAAAATCTGTGGATTTGACCTGTACAGGAACGATCGCACAGGTGCTCAAGGTGGTGGTGTTGCTATCTATATTAGAAACACGATCCACCACCATGAAATTAACACGCCGTAGCTACAGCATGCAGAAGCTGTTGCTATCTCCGTTAAAACAACATGGGCAGGTTCCCTGCGTGTTGTTTCTATCTACAATCCTCCAGCACGCTTGCTGGAGGAGGATCTTGATGCTCTACTCGAGCAGCCGGGTTCAGTAATCATAGCTGGTGATCTGAACTCAAAAAACCAGTCATGAAACAGTCGCATAGCTAACCCTAACGGTCGCAAACTGTTTAATTACATTCAGGCCAACGACATCGTCGCCATCGGCCCTGATGAGCACACTTACTTCCCTCATCATGGTGGGAGAAGTGACGTGCTTGACATTGCTCTCCTACGAGACGTCAATGCAACACACCACATGATGGCTGTCAATGAACTTGACTCAGACCACATTCCGGTATTACTGGACATTGGCGAGGATTAGCCAGAGACAGGGACTCGACCTGTTACTACGGTCCACTGAGAACTGTTCAGTGATGAACTGGACAAATTAATAGGTCCATTGCCAGCCATCAAAACAACTCATCACATCGATGAAGCCGTGTCAAGCCTGACGAATGTAATAAATCAGGTTAAAACCAACATCAGCAGCACCAAAAGTGTGCAAACACTAAATCCTATAGCTAACCTGCCTGACGATATTAAGCAGGTAATATCGGAGAAAAACCGAGTCAGACGCCGCTGGCAACGATATTGCAGGCCAGAGGACCGAGCTGACAGTAACTGTCTCGCAGCCGAAGGTAAACATCGGCTGCGAGAATATAAATCTCAAAGGTGGGAAAACCGTCTTGCCGAGCTAAACTCCAGAGACCAGTCACTCTGGAGAATGGCTAAGGCTCTACGGAAAGACAAACCCAAAATGCCACCAATTCATGGCGAACGGGGTGTGTTGAAATTTTGTAATAATAAATTATTTTTGTAGTTGGCGATTTCAAATTTTCGTTGCTATAGATATTGTAACTAATTATAGTAGAAATATGTTTTGTAAATAAAAATATAGTGTTCACATAAACTGTCAATTGAATAGTCGACAAATTTACTATCACAATAAAACCCCTGTTTACTTGGAAGTTATTTTCTTTTAGTGTATGATAAATATTTCCACTGTTGCACCTATTATTCACAACAGGTTATGGGTCCAGGAGCATCGTTTTCGCACTAAGAAAATCTTCTAAAAGATTGTGAATAAATTTGTTTTCCCTGTCAGCAGCATATACAGCAAGGGGGGAACCGGCAGATTATAGAAATCTGAAGAAATTCGACGGGTCGAATTTTCAAATGTGGAAATTTCAAATGAATACAATTTTCGTAGCACATGATCTCCTAGAATATGTAACTGATACAATAAAGAAACCAGAACCGACTTAGGATCTTGCGAAAAGGACGTTATGGAAGAAATGCAACGCAAAGGCCATGTACATCATTTCTTCTTCCATAGAATACTCACAGTTAGAGTATCTTATCACATGCGAGACTGCAGCTGAAATGTGGTCAAAATTGCGTTCCCTATATGAGCAGCAAAGTGAGTCGAATAAATTACTATTAATGAGTAGATTTCACGATTACAAAATGTCTACTAATGATTCTGTTGCTCAAAATATAGCTAAAATTGAAAATATGGCTAGGCAATTAAAAGATCTGGGAGAAAATATTTCAGATTTAACGTTAATGGCAAAAATTTTAGGCAGCCTACCTGCAAAGTTCAATAACTTTATAACTGCTTGGGATAGTGTCGCGCCTTGTAGTCAAACAACCCAAAATTTAGTACAGCGTTTAATAAAAGAAGAAAGTCGCATGTCAATTTCAGATGACATGACTAGTGCATTATCTGCCATGCATATTCATGATAATAAAAATAAACAAAAACCTTCAAATCAATCCCATTATAAGAAAGATATTGAATGTCTTTATTGCCACAAAAAGGGTCACATATTTAGAAACTGTCGAAAGAAGCAACGCAATCAAAATATTAATAGAGAACAAAACAGAAATTTTGCAAACATTAGTGCACTTACTGCTTCGACATTTTCTGATCCGTACATATGTAATTTAAATGTAGAGGATGTTTGGTTAACTGACAGTGGAGCTTCTCAGCATATGAGTTTTAGGAGAGAATGGTTTCATGAATTCTTCCCATGTTCTGGTGAATTTGTTAAACTAGGTGATAACGCACTTTGTGAAATCGAAGGACGTGGAATCATTTTAATTGAAAGAAAAGTACAAGATAAATGGATCTTAGGAAAACTTGTAGATGTTCTTTATATTCCATCACTTAAAAAGAATCTATTTTCAGTGGGATCTTGCACCAATAAAAAATATAATATTTGTTTTCAAAATAATGTTGTAAATATTTTTGCAGGCAAAACACTGATGGCCACAGGAATCAAACAAGATAATTTATTATATAGAATGTTGTTTAAGGTTGTCATTCAAAAACAATTATGTATAGCAACCAAAGAAACCCTAAAAGTATGGCACAATCGTTTAGGTCATGTAAATTGTAAAACTATAGTCGACATGGCAAACCAAGGGGTAGTAGAAGGTTTTAATATTATAGAGAAAAGCGATTTCTTTTGCGAAGCCTGTCAATTTGATAAGCAACACCGTGCTAGCTTCAAAAGAAATCAAGAAAGAAGAAATTTTAAACCTGGTGAGTTTATCCATACTGATTTATGTGGTCCAATGTCTGAATCAATGGGTGGCGCAAAATATTATCTTCTTTTCAAAGATGACAGTTCATGTTACAGTCATATATACTTTATTAGACATAAATCTGACACTTTTGACAAGTTTGTAGAATTTGACAAGTATATTTTCAATAAATTCGGCCATCACATTAAAGCTGTTAGAATGGATAATGGAACTGAATATTGTAATTATGAAATGAAAAATTATTTTGCCAAACATGGAAATTCATTAGAAATAACTGCACCTTACTCCCTGGAGCAAAATGGACGTTCAGAAAGGGAAAATAGAACAATAATGAAAAAAGCACGTTCAATGCTTTATGGAAGAAAATTACCTAAATACCTTTGGGCTGAAGCTGTCAACACCGCGGTTTATATTCTAAATCGCACCTCATGCTCCCGGACGAAACACACAACACCTTACGAACTCTGGACAGGAAGAAAACCAAATCTGTCTCACATTAGAATTTTTGGATGTAGTGCTTACCTGCACGTTCCCGACAATCAGCGAAAGAAGTTAGATGCGAAATCTAAAAAACTAATTCTCGTCGGCTATGAAGGTGAATCTAATAATTATAGGCTTTGTGATTTGCAGACAGGACGAGTTGTTTCGTCAAAAAGCGTCATCTTCAATGAAAATGACATCGATGTACCTTCAACCAGTGAGAAATATGAAGACAGAATTTATTTCACTGAAAATGGTGAAATAACTGATTCAGAACAAAACACCTCGAAAGAAGAGGTTCAAGACCGTCGTGAAAATGCAGAATGTGAGCAAGAAGAGCCTTCGTGTTCTCAAGAAAATGTTAGAGCTTCATGTTTGCGTGATCGCTCTAAAATAAAGAAACCTGAGCGATATGAAGCAAACATAGTTATCCACGATGAACCAGCATCGTATGAAGAAGCTCTATCAGGAAATAATGCAAGTGAGTGGCAAAAAGCAATTCAAGAAAAGATTGAAGCTCACGAGAAAAATGAAACGTGGTCTTTAGCTTTGTTGCCTAAAGATAGAAAGCCTGTTGGATGTAAGTGGGTCTTCAGAGTGAAATATTCTTCATCAGAAGATTCTCCACCGAGATTCAAAGCGCGTCTGTGTGCGAAAGGGTTTTCGCAAAAACAAGGCGTAGACTACCATGAGATCTTCGCTCCAGTTGTCCGGTACGATTCTGTAAGAATTCTTCTTGCGCTTGCTGCTGAGCGCAACTTCAAGATTCGTCAGTTTGACGTAAAAACTGCGTTTCTGTACGGTGTTTTGCAAGAAGACATCTACATGAGTGTACCGGAAGGTATTGAGGTAAAAGCCAATAATATTGTTTGTAAACTTAATAAATCTTTATATGGTTTAAAACAGTCTCCAAGAGTTTGGAATAAAAAATTTGATGACTTTCTTAAACAATTTAATTTTAAACAAAGTTTTGCTGATAAGTGTGTTTACATAGGTAGATTTGAATTTAAAGAAGTATATTTAGCATTATACGTTGATGATGGTTTAATTTTTAGTAAATCCGCCAAAGCACTTGACATTTTAATAGCAGCAATGCAAAAATCATTTGAAATTACACTTAGTAATGGTTCCTGCTTTGTTGGATTACAAATAGAAAGAATTAGTTCTAATAATATTTTTATTCATGAATCTAATTATATTAAACGCATTTTAAAACGATTTAATATGTGTGATGTTAAAACTAATTCTGTTCCAGCTGATCCTAATGTAATTTTGAACAATGATGTCAATAATGATTACAATGATTGTGAACTACCATACAGAGAAGCTGTCGGAAGTCTTTTGTTCCTAGCTACGGTAAGCAGACCTGATATTGCTTTTTCAGTGGGAGTAGCAAGTCGCTATTTAACTAATTTCAATAAACATAACTGACAATATATAAAACGAATTTTAAAATATTTGGCGGGAACAAAAGATTTTGGAATTCTCTATGTTGGTAATGGGAGCACTCTCATTGGTTATTCTGATTCAGATTATGCAGGTGATGTGGATACAAGAAGATCCACGTCAGGTTACATTTTTAAATTTGCAAATGGTCCTGTTAGTTGGGCATCACAAAGACAACGCATGGTCAGTCTCAGCACAACTGAAGCAGAGTATGTAGCAGCTAGTATGTCTTCAAGGGAAGTAATTTGGTTACGACAATCCTTAAATGACTTACATTTTGTTTGTAAAGAACCCACTAATATTTATGTCGACAACCAAAGTGCTATCCGCTTAATAAAAAACCCAGAGTTCCACAAGCGTAGTAAACACATTGATATACAATATCATTTTGTGAGGGAAAGATATGAAAATTTAGAAATTGATATTGTTCATATTTCATCTGAAAATCAACTTGCTGACATACTAACTAAAGCATTGCCCCGTGATAGATTTCATCACCTTTGTTTTTATATAGGTTTGAGAAGTTTAAGTAAATTAGATCAAACTGTTAAGAACGAAAATTTGAAAAACAATAATTTTTATTGGCTAAGGCTCTACGGAAAGACAAACCCAAAATGCCACCAATTCATGGCGAACGGGGTGTGTTGAAGTTTTGTAATAATAAATTATTTTTGTAGTTGGCGATTTCAAATTTTCGTTGCTATAGATATTGTAACTAATTATAGTAGAAATATGTTTTGTAAATAAAAATATAGTGTTCACATAAACTGTCAATTAAATAGTCGACAAATTTACTATCACAATAAAACCCCTGTTTACTTGGAAGTTATTTTCTTTTAGTGTATGATAAATATTTCCACTGTTGCACCTATTATTCACAACAGGTTATGGGCCCAGGAGCAACGTTTTCGCACTAAGATTTTTTTCTTTTAGTGTATGATAAATATTTCCACTGTTGCACCTATTATTCACAACAGGGTGTAGTATACACTGACTCTGACAAAGCTGAAGCTATGGCCGACAGCTTAGAAAAACAGTGCTCACCAAACTACGAGCACTGTGACATCACATTTATCGGTCGCCTCAACAGAAAGGTCAAAACCGAACTAAAGTCAGAGCCCCCCAGCCCGATAAAGCATGCAAGCCCACGAGAAATCTGGGACATCTTGCGTGCTTTAAATAAAAAAAAAGCACCGGGGTATGACGGTGTTTCCAACAAAGCGCTGAGCCTGTTGCCACGCAAGGGCATCGTAGCGCTAACAAATATTATCAACGCATCGCTCAGATTACGCTGTTTTCCAAAAGATTGGAAAATAGCTGACATATGCGTAATTAAAAAGCCGGGGCAAAACCCCAGTTTTCCACAAAACTACAGACCCATCAGCTTACTCTGCACCATGGGCAAAGTCCTAGAATGGGTTATACTGACCCGGCTAGAAGAGGAAACCAAAAGCCTCAATCTGATTCCTGACCATCAGCATGGTTAATCATCGCCAAGCTACGGGAGCCGTCTTCCTCGACGTAGCGAAGGCGTTTGACAAGATATGGCACCAGGGGATGCTTCACAAGTTGATGTCATCAAACATTAGCTACTCTTTGATCCAGCTCATCAACTCATACTTATCTCTACGAACATTTTGTGTCAAAATTAACGATACAAAATCAACGCCGAGAATCATTACAGCTGGCCTGCCTCAGGGTTCTCTGCTGTCACCGATCCTCTTCAACTTGTACTGCAGTGACATGCCGTCACAAACTGCAGACACAACGCTGGCTCAGTACGCTGATGACACAGCCGTGCTGTACAAGTCGAGGAACGCGAACGTGATCACTCACAGGCTCCAGCAAGCCGCTGATGAGCTTGAAAACTGGTTCGCCAAGTGGCGAATAAAAGTCAACGCTGAGAAGAGTACCGCCGTATTCTTCACAAAGCGCAGACTCACTCCGGTGGGAAACGTGGAGATGTTCGGCAACAACATCCCCTGGCGCCAAAAAAATAGGTATTTAGGTCTCCTTTTCGATAAAGGATTAACGTAGGAGCCACACGTCAGTAGCAACTGCCACAATGCAGGCGCTCTGATGGGCTCCCTATATCCGTTAATCAATAGACAGAGTCAGATGTCATTGCAGAATAAAATGACAATATATAAATCAATTATACGGCCCGCAATGACCTACGGAATCTCCGTCTGGGGTTATGCGGCGAATTGTCATATTAAAAAACTGCAAGTGATGCAGAACAAAGCCATACGAATGGCAACCAACGCTCCATGGTTTGTGCGCAACGACCAGTTGCACACAGACCTAAAAATGGAGACAGTCAAAGAATTTGCTCATAAACGAGCAACAAAATTCTTTTCAAAACTCCCTGGTCACCCTAACACCGGTGTCAAAAGATTAGCGGAGTACGACGAGCACGACGTACTCCGACACAAAAGACCGAAGCTAATTCTAGCTGCAATATAAACTCCGCGCCAAAAAGGCGGCACGAAAGTGCACTCTATAAATAACTCAAATCCGCAAAATGATCCGATAAGGGAGGTGAAGGCCCACGGCCCGGTACTCCTCAAGCCCGTTCAGGTCTAAGGTCTAAGGTGTAACAGCTAAACAAGCTACCTCGAATAACTTCTATGTTATTAAAGATACAATAAAATATGAATACCTCCAAGGAATCCTATTAATTAAAGGAGAAGAATGCCAACTGCTCATCCAAAATCAAGAATTAAACTTCAAACACGGCACATTTTGCAAACCCGTAATAACTGAAAACTACCAAATCAATTACAACTATACTCGAATTCCAAAAATGACAATCGAATTGAACTCAATAAGCGAACTCGAACCAATCAAGTTCGATGACTCCTTATACAACAATATCGACCCTTGCGAAGAAGATAATTTCATAAACTATCCCGTGTTAGCACTATACCTAATAATCATTATTGCTGCCATTATTATTGTTATAGTTTACATAAAGAAGAAATTCCTTGCAGCTAATTCAAGGAAACAACCCAAGATTGAAGACATCGAACTTCAACCGAGAACTTCCGCCCCCAAATCAGCGCTGAAGCTACCCGGTGAAGCCCAATTTTAACTAGGGAGGAGTTACCACAGCCCATACTGCTCAAGTTGCGGTTCCCAGCATCGAACCCGACACCTTGGTGTCCTTTATCAACGTAGACGCTAAGAAAACTTTTTGTAGTTAGGCAGTAGAGAACTCTCATATTGTAATGTACTAAATAATTAAATATAATCATTAAATTAAATTTGTGTGTAATTAATTCTTGATATTCAACGATAAAAATTGTTTTTAAAAATCCTTCAAAGAACCTAGAAAATATAACCTATATATGCATTACACTGATCACTGGCAGAAAAAAGATCACGATAAAATCAGCAGTGTTCATATTACTTACCTCGCTCT
The DNA here is from genome assembly GCA_963942605.1 of Poecilus cupreus. Taxonomy (NCBI): domain Eukaryota; kingdom Metazoa; phylum Arthropoda; class Insecta; order Coleoptera; family Carabidae; genus Poecilus; species Poecilus cupreus. The sequence continues at coordinate 32,683,079 of OZ012713.1, forward strand.
GACGTGCTCCAGTGTAATTATCAGGATTCACTGTCATTGTAATTTTTTCGTGGATAACACTGGAACACTCAAGTGTGATACTTATACCAGGAGACGTGGGTCTACATGGAACAAGTCCAAGCCAGTTCATATCAAGAAAATATCTTTCTTCGGGTGTAATCACAGATAAATCATTTTCATCTAAAAAAGAAATTATAAATAATATTTGGTATATTGTCATATTAATTTGAACAAAGTAAAAGAAGCGCACCAAACTACCAGTGCGGGACAAAAACAGTGAATTTTCAAAACAAAAAATATATAGAAAATCAGTAGACTATGAGAAACAAATTAAGCTTAAATCAAAACGAAACATAAATATATTTTTATAATTGAAGGAGGAATAAGGGAAACCAACTCCACAAGTAGTCCTTTTTTAAGTTTTAATTAACTAATTTTCTTTTTAAAATAAAGCTGATCGGTTTCGGAATTTTTAACACCGTCATCAGGACCAGTAACTAATTGTAAAAGAACAACAAATATTTTAACAATTTTGTGACGAATTACAAAATAAATAACAAATAAATAATTATCTACAAAAATGAAAGTATAGATTATGTTTTGCAAGAAATCACAACTTGATTAAGTACTTGTAGCATCTCACACAGATCGACAAAAGACACCAATTTAATCTTTAAGCAGAAGGTTACAAGTCGACTGTAATCAACATGTGAAGAAAAATTGTCAAAATCGTCATTGCTAATATTCAATTAAATATTTTTAGAGTGGGGATAGCTTAAGATATGATTCCAAGCTTCTTAGTTAAAGATACTCGTTTTATTCTTGCTAAGCCACTTGCTTTTATAATTAATTTGTCCATTTCTTCTTGCAAATTTCCGGAAAAATGGAAGAAAACGAGAATTACACCAGTATACAAAAAAGGTGAGAAGTTTAACATTTATAATTATCGACCTATCTCGATACTAAATAATTTCGCTAAAATATTTGAAATTTTAATTTACAAGTGTATATATAGAAATTCCAGCTCTCTAATATCTGTTAACCAACACGGTTTCATAAAAGGTCGGTCTACCACTACGAATTTGGCTTGCCTATCTCAATTCACTGCTGAAATCCTCGATGAACGTGGCCAGGTAGACGTCATATACACAGATCTCACTCGTGCATTTGATTCAATTGATCACGGTATCCTACTATCTAAAGTAAGCATATACGGGGCTTCTCCAAATTTAATTCGTCTACTAAGCTCTTATCTTGATAACAGAATTTGTTATGTTTATTACAATGGTTTTTCGTCACACAACTTCATAGCCACCTCTGGAGTACCCCAGGGCTCCAACTTAGGTCCTCTATTATTCGTACTTTACATAAACGACCTGCTATCCATGTTTACTTGTCATTCTTTAGCCTATGCAGATGATATAAAATTATTCACGTCAATAAATTCGACTAATGATGCACAACTACTGCAAAATAACATCAATATTATGCATTCCTGGTGTGAAAACAACAACTCACTCTAAACGTTCAAAAATGTAGCATAATTTCATTTACGCGTAAAGTTAATATTACACAATATTCTTATAAAATTAATAACTCTGAACTTGTGCGAGTTAAATCCTTTAAAAACTAAGGTGTCACTTTTTCAAGTAATTTTATTTTTACTGAACACATAAATAATATCGTACGTGACGCTAACAAAATGCTTCGTTTTATTATGAGACTCACCAACACTTTTGAGAGTACAGATGCAATTAAATCCCTTTTCTATGCCTATGTGTTAAGTAAACTAGAATATGCTAGCCTCATCTGGTACCCTTATTATACGTATCAACAATTGGCAATTGATCGAATCTATCGCAGGTTTTTAAAAGTTCTGTCCTTTAAGCTAGATAGAGTTTATCCTCCAAGGGGTGTAGATCAGCAAGCCCTCCTTCAGCGTCACGGTATGCCTTCCCTGGCGAACCGAAGAGAGATGAGCAGCGCTAAGTTCCTGTGGCTCCTTCTACGTGGTGAGATAGATGTGCCTTTCCTCTTGTCGCGGATTCAGATCCATGTTCCACGCCAGCCAGCTAGATTTTCAAACACATTTCATCTTCCGTCATGCCATTCTGATGTACTCCAGCGTGCCCCCATAACAATTATGTCCCGAAATGCGAACAATTTATTTAATGATGTATTTTTGTAATTTTGTATATATTTTGTCTGTTATATAATGTAGTTTTTGTATTCTAAATGTATTCAATATTTTTTTTTCTTATATATGTATTGCCCTGTAAATGGTCTTAACTGTTGGGCAATAAATTACTATTATTATTATTATTATTAACATCTAATCGTTCATTTAACGATATGGCGTTACTAGTATTAGACAGTATTTAATTTGAATATTGTCTAGAAAATTCAAAATTCTACATTTATAGTATATATGAAGAATTGTGAAACCATCATGTAGTAAATCGTGTCCAGCATCAATAATATGTTTAGAAAATGTAGATGTGTGTTATTATATTTAATGCCTCTAATCCGTTCCTTTAATGTAAATTTAAAAGACCTTCCTGTTTAGCCCACATACGCTGCTCCACCAGAACATGTGATTTTATAAACTCCAGATTTATCTAAACGGTCGCTAGTATCAATTTTCTTACACAATGTTTTCTTATTGCTTGTGGTAGGTATAAAAGAGATTTCAAAATTATTATCAAAGTGTCTAAATATGTTTTCAATTTTATAATTAATTTTACCTATGAAATATAAGCTGAAAATCTTAAATATAATTTATATAGATTTAAAAATTATATACCACAATGTATTATTAATTCACAATGATTTTGAATTGGATAATTTTTCAAACATTTGTTAAGAGATGATAGAAATGATTAGTAACAGAAAACGTTTCTATTTACAAAAGACGTTAAAATCTATAATTTCTGCTAAATCTAGGAATTTCACTAATTTTAATTCTAATGAACCTCATAGTTTTAATCCTAGAATTTTTTTTTTCATCTAAAGAATAAAACTTACTTATTTATGTTCTGAAATTTAACTACAATTACACATGCAAGATTACTTGACCAATGTTAACACTTGGTCGAGTAAATATGTAAAAAATTAAGCGAGTCGAGTGGTGGAGCGACTAGCATAGTAGCTCGCCCATTTTTCGCTTTCCCCTTTACCTTATGATGAACTGGACTGCTTACTTGCCCTGCGTAAAAAAACATGCTCATTAAAAGAGGGCGAGTCGAGTGCTGGGCCGAGTTACTGGGCACAGTTCTTTGGGTCGAGTTACTCGACTAATGTAAACTAGGCGAATACTATAACCGTGTAAAGCAAGCAAGTAGAAAAGTTGCAAGATATTTCGACTTCACCTGATTTTATTCTAGTCTCTATTAATGTGCCTAATTTATTTACTAATATATCAATAGTTGAAACTCTAAAAATTGTTGAAGAAGTGTTGTTGGAATCCAGATGGTCAGATTAAATTTACAGTGAATTTTTGTATTTGTTCTCATTAAATATAAATCACATTTTATTCTTATAGACGGGCACTATTACACAGTTAAATTCTTTTCACGATGCACTAAATATTGCTAATGATAATAAAAAATTCACTTTAGAAATAGAATCTTACCATAAAATTAATTTCCTATATTGATAACACAGGCGAAAATTTGTCTTTAGATGTTTTCCGAAAACCTACTCAAACGGATGATAGTATCAATTCTCTTTTAAACCATTGTTTCAACACCAATTAACGTTTTTCAACTCTCATATCCATAGAATGCTGAATCTACATTTAAACTCAACAAAAATTAAAATAAACTAATATTTTAATACAAATAGTGTTTAATTATAATTTTGATTTAAATCTAATAGATAAGTCAATTAGTAGAAAAAAAATAAAAATAACAGACAAATTTAGCTTATCCGATAATTAGTAATTCTGATACTCAAAATATAAAAAAGTTCAGCTTAGTTTTCTTAAAATTGAAAATATACAGGCTGGTCCATCGGCCTGTATTTTTTATTTTATGCTACGAGTATTATTTTAAATATTACCGAAACAATTTTCAAACAAAATTTATTTTACATTAAAATGCAAACGTATCTACAGCATACGTTTTCCTACCAGGTATTCCATTTTCGCGCAATGATATGCAACATTATATTTTTAAATTACACACCCTCTATATTTTTGCAAAATGTTTCTCTTTTAAACTGTTCTTACTTATTATAGTCCTAAAACGATCAGTACAGGAACTATTCATGTTTTTATTAATGAAGAATCACACACAGAAAGTGCGCCATATGAAATTAAAACAATAAATAAATTTATACAAAATATTCGAATTGAACATCAGTTCAACAAACTAAATAAAATATAACAAAAAAGCTGATAAACTAGATGAGAGAGCAAATAATAATTACTAAAGATCTGACAGCAACTAATCTGATTGTTTAAACATATTCATGGCATTGTTTCTGTGTACGATTATATAATAATAAGAACGTAAATAGTTTCTATATTGATCATTTAAGGATTTTAATGAAAAAGAACTATTTTAAGGACAAATAAAGAAGCTTTAAAGTTTTGCAAAAACATACAGGATGTTCCATTTAAAAATATGAAATTGCATATCATTGCGCGAAAGCGGAACACTCTGTAGAAAAATTTTAGCTACAGATACGTTGGTAATTTAATGTAAGATAAACTAATACTAGTAGCCGGTGTGGTGGCTCAGTGTGTTAGCGCGTTGTTCACTGCAAGCTGTGACGTATGAATCTGAGGTTCTCAGGTTCAAGTGTTATTGTCGTAAAAAGGTAAGAACGACATGACCTTGAATCACATTCGGCTGCTAGAGACCAACCACCTCTACATCTTAACAGTAATCTTGGTTGCCTACGTTTCTCTCTGATGCCGCTTTGCTTACATTGTAAACAGAGGCTGTCGCACAGGTTGAGATTCAGATGGCGCTAAGATGAGTGGTTACGAAACAAGTACCGCGGTACTTGAGGCCTTGGCCCGCTTCGGGCTTTCGAGCCATTGATGATGAATACTAGTAACGCCATCTCTTAAACGATCAATTAGATACTGAGTAATCCACTCTCTTAAATTATTTAATTGAACATTAGCAATGTCGATTTTGATAATTGTTCTTCAGCTGTTTACAGTCGACTTGTAACCTTCTGATTCTGACTAAATAATTGGTGTTTTTTGTTGATCTGTTTGAGATGCTACCAATTCTTAATCAAGTTCTGATATCCTGTAATACGTAACACTGGGGGACCAAAAACAATTTTTTTTCTGCGGCCCTAGTTTTTCTAGTGAATTTAGATTCATTAATTTTATAAAGTACTATGCACATAGTTATATTGATGGATTGACTCTAGTTCTCATGATTAATCGAACTATGAAAAATATTGCAATTTTTAGTATCTATTTAAGTTAACTTGTTTCTAAAATGCTTAAGAATCTTGAAAAACTGGGAGCTAATATAAGTATCAAAATACATTTTTTTTATAGCCATTTGGATAGATTCCCTAACAACCTAAGTGGTTACAACGAAGAACCAGGGGAACGGTTCCACCAGGATATGAAGTTCATAATACCGCCATGCCATGTGATGGCGGAATACTGTATGCACCTTTGTGTTCACCAAAGGTACTATAAATAATCATATACAAAACATTTTTGTGTTTAACACAAATAATTCTATTCAAATTATCGATAATAACGCTGTTGCCGTTTAAAAATAAAGGTTTTTGAATGTATTCATTATTTTTATTTCATTTTATTCTCAATATAAGGGGTGCCTTTATCTCTAAAACTAGAGTCAATTCGGCAAATCTGATATATTTTTCGTATTCAGGAGACCAGAGTTACCCAAAATCAGCTCCTACATTCCATGATGCAGAATCACTGTTCACCTGTGTAATCAATACTTTTGTTGTTGTTAAGTATTTTTATTAATGTTATTTATTGTTGTAATATTTGTTTGTTCTTTTATAACTAGGTACTGGTCCTGATGATGGTGTTCAAAATACCGGAATCGGTCGACTTTATTTTCAAAAATTTTAGTCAATTAATACGTGGAGAAAAGGACTAATTTAGCAGTTGTTTTCCCTTATTCTTCCTTCAATTATTAATATTTATTTATGTTTCGTTTTGATTTTAGCTTAATGTGATTTTCATGGGCTACTGAAATATAATTTTAAAAAATGTTATCTAACTTTAAATTCAATTTCTAGCAATATTTTTGTTTTGTAAAGATATAAAATGATTGCATTGAATACATATGTCAGATGTCACCGTGGAAATTATGATCGCCTGGGGCCGACATTTCCATCTACGAATAAAGTACCGAATAAATTATTCGCCGTATAAATTATTGTTGTATCGAAATCATAGCTCAAATTATACTTATTGTTATAGCTGTCAGTTTTTGATGCGTATTTTTTTTATTTATTCGACGAATAACTTATTCGGAAGTTTATTCGTAGATGGAAATACCGGCCCTGATTGAAATGAAATGAAAAACCGAATATTTTGCAAAATAATTTTTTTTTCATAGTTTTGCACAAATGTATTTATTTATTTTTTTAGTACATTTTAGGGGCTCCCAATTGGCTACATCACTTACGTAGATCGGCAAAAGTAGAGTGCCACACTCGAATTTGGTAAATGGCGTGAATATTTATTTTAATTTTTCTTTTTTTAATAAATCCTTACAGGTTTGTGAAGGGGTTGAAAATCTTACATGGAAATTTGAATAGCATTGTTTAATAATTACATTTGAAACATGTAATATTATTACTAACATCTTTCCTGTTGAAATGTTTTTCGAAATAACTTGAACTATTATTTCCGGTTTCTAGCGACATTTTTCTCGCTTGTTTTGCTGCATGATAAAATATAGCGCACAAATTCAAATATTATTTGTAACCTTTGAATGAAATTATTAATTAAAATATATAAATGAACTAAAAATTAAATAAAATGAAAAGAATAAATGTTAACTATTTACTAATATCAAGTTATGTATTGTTATTTATATTGTTTTGACTCAACCAACTGGTAAATACTAAGGGCTGGTTGTTAAATGTAAACATATATGGTTTGGTGGCTCAAACGTTTTGAGTTTATGTTTTAAAAATTAACTTAAAAATTTATTATGTTCAATAATCAATGTTCATTAATCTCAAATCTGACAGATCTCGTAGCAAAACAAGCAAATCGTTCAATGTATCCGCCAGAAAATAGCAAATGCTAAGTAAGCATTTGCTCGATTTGCTAGCTTCATTGAACGTACCTATTGTGTATGGAATAGAGAACATATGAATGGCGTACATACCGCGGACGTAGACGTACATTCCCTTGGATCTCCTGGCAGTGTTGTGGTCAGCCGCTTCTGCGTAGCAGTAATAAAAGCCAATGTTACGACGCGACACGTTGTACACAGTCAAAATCGACTCGTACTTCAATGAGACCTCCTTCTCATTCACTGTCGAGTTGATATGTATTCTCGCAGAGTTGTAATACTGCAAATGTGAAATTATTTTAGGTATACAATAAGTATTGTATAAATTTGAGAATCGATACAACCGTTGGAATCTCTCAAGCACAGCTAGCACTGTTAAGAACTAGAACAATGCTTCATTAATTAATATTAGATATTTATATACCAAATAAATTAAACATATGTTTATTCACGAAAAGAAAGTTTATCTCTCGAGGCTGCAGGGCAAGTGTGATACATTCTTTGAGTGAATTAGTTAATTTAATTCACGCGGTCTATACAATATTTTATTAAATTTTGGCGAAATAATAATAATTATTAAGTATTATGAAATTCACTTTTGACAAATTAAGAAGACTAATCAGTAGTCTGTGCATGACAATTGACAACATGGAAATGTCAGATGTGAAGTTTTCGATCTTGAAACTCTTTTAAATATCTATGAAAAAGAACACATCCAGTTTTGTGAGTGGAGAAATATGAAGATAGCAAGAGTAGTAGACGAAATAATAATTTTAAGCTCTATTTCCGATCGGTATAAGAATGTGAAATCTTGCAGTGAGTGATTTAATAGTATATGTTGAGTGATAATAATAATAATAATAACTTTATTATTCAACAGGCAGAAGCCCAATTACAGAATAATATCACGAAAAAACAAAGCGAAATATTGTAGAATTAATATACACATAAGAACATTTAACATTTGAGTAGCTTACAATAAGTTATAAAGAACCTTCTTAAATTCATTAACATCTAAAGAAAAATCAAGAGAGTTACCAAATAAATCACTATCATCAATATGACTATTAACAATTTTATATAAAAATAATATTTAATGTTTTGTACGTCGTGATTCCAGTGAATCTAAATTAAATATAGAAAGTAATGTCTCAGAACTCAGATTTGGCCACAATTTAAATATTCTAAAATATACAAATTTGCAAAATTTTTTTTGTATGTTCTCTAGTGAATTTATTAAATATTGCTGAGAAGGGTTCCATATAATGTCACCATATTCAATTTTACTCAGAACAAGTGAAAAAAAACAGAGTTTTGAGACATAAAATATTTTGAAACTCGGACGTACATCTTAAAATGAAACCTAAGGTTCTCAAGCCTTTGTTAACAATATATTAAACATGAAATATGAAATTTAATTAAGCATCAAATAAATTACCTAAATCTTTTATTAAAGTGACTCTTGTAATATTTACATTATTCATTAAATAATCAAAAGAAATGTTCACAGCTTTTCTAGAAAAAGTTATTACAAAACACTTTTCTATATTGAATTGCAAGTAATTATTTAATGACCACAAGTAAATAGCATTTAAGTCTTCCTGCAAATGATAACAATCAGAAATATTATGTATTGTATTAAATATTTTAAAGTCATCAGCATACAATAGATACTTCGAAAATTTCACTACACTCGTAATGTCATTAACAAAAAGAACGAATAATAAAGGGCCAAGTACAGACCCTTGAGGAACACCCGAGTAAGCTATAAAGTTTGTAGATTTAAAGCCATTACACAGAACATGTTGTATTCTCCCAGTTAAATACGATTGACATAGATTAAGTAAAGCAGGGGAGAAGCCTATATGTTCCAATTTAAGAAGTAAAACGATATGGACAACAGAGTCAAAAGCTTTCTTGAAATCTGTGTAAATCGCATCTACCTGATCTTTATTTTCAAAAGCATCATAAATATATTGCACAAAATTTGCAAGGTTGGACACTGTTAATTTAACAAAACCATGTTGAGCAGAACTTATTAGACTTTGTGTTTGAAATTGAATATTTTTAAATAAAATTGATTCAAAAATTTTTGCAACGGAGTTCAAACAAGATATGGGGCGATAATTTGTAATCTGAGTTTTATCACCAGATTTAAACAAAGGATATATTTTAGAAAATTTCCATTTATCCGGAAAAATTTAATTTTTTAATCTTAAATTAAATAAAACAAGAAGTGGATGAATGAAAATTTCATCACAACATTTAAAAATATAAGTTAAGTAACCGTACTTTAGGTTCGCTTAAAAAATTTATTTGTTTATTACAACGAAGGTAGATTCATTTAACAGATGTTTATTGTTTAATGTTTACAGTATAACTGACTACAATTTTCTTATTCTAATCTTATATACTACAGATAACATATGTAACAAGAGTATCTGGGAGACTGCTAGCGTCAGCGGGTCCCACTGGATGTGGTCATCTAACTCCTCCCTCCTTAAAATTGAGCGTCACCGGGTAAGTTCAGCTGGGGTCGCTCAGGATGGGTTGAACAGCTTGGCTGAAGTTCTATGTCCTGGTTCGAATTTCTTGCAGGATTCTTTGGGTTTTGGAATTTTTTCCTGAGGAAAATAACAAGCAAAACAATAGCAATGATTAACAAGATAACATATAATGTTGCTATCGAGTAATCTGTAGCGTCGGCGGCGTTGTAGTCTTCGACGTCTTCAAACTTGTTAATTGGTAGTTTGAGATCTTGAATGTTGTTCAGTTCAACGGTCATTTTTGGTCTTTGGTCTTCGGTTAGTTGGAATTTGTAATCTTCTAATATTATTGGCTTTCCAAATGTTCCTTCTCTAAAATTTAGGTTTTGATTTCTAAATTTTATTTGACAATCATCTTCTTTAATGAGGAATATTCCTTGCAGTGTTCTAATTTCATCGCCGCGTTCGCATGATGCATGGAGGGTTTCTTGAATTGGAAATACAATGAGAAATTGGTTTATTTCTTCAATGGTTTCTACATGGTTTCTTTTCAAAGTGATCTTCGTATATTGACAGTTCTTGTTATCGTTACGTAAGATGATGCTCTTTTCACAGGATTTGTCGTCTACTTCCTCTATCTTGTTTGGGCAATGATAAATAGTTCCTTTAGTACATATGGCGTTTAGAGATTTAATTTCATCATCAGAAGATCTTAAAAAGTATTCTTTATTTGGAACAACAGTCACAAATTCAATATCATGTTTACTTGGGACAGGTATAAGACGATATAATTCAAAGTCTATATCATAATTAATTGGAATTTCTAAAAAGTAAGTAATTTTATCTGAATATATTTTACAATTTACTGTAATTAATTTTTCAATTTCGGGTATATTTTCGAATGTCGGTTCTAAGGGGAAACTATTTTTATAATTTTTATAAATCCTATTTAATTCAAAATGGAGATCATTTATTTTTATAATACTTGGGTGCATCACGTGTAATTTACAAAAAGTTAGCGAGTTTTCAATATCTTGCAATATAGATAATAATATGTTAAACAGAGTATTTAACTGACCGTAAATGTCAAGGATACTGAACTTAATTAAATTAGGGGTTCCGTCAACAATAATACGCAACAACTGCTCTATTTTTACTTTTAATTCTAATTCATTATGTTTAATTATTTCAATAGTTTTATTAAATTTATCAACTAATTGATGATTAAAAGAATATTGTTTCTTTAATTGTTCGTTTAATTTATATTGATTATGTTCTAAATGGGCTAATATTTTCTTATATCGTTTTTCATCTTCGGCATCTAGATTTCCAGTAATTTATTTTATTATGGATCCTAAGCCATCTATTAAACCTCGTTTTTGTCTAAACTTCTCATGATTAATAAATAAATGACTAATTTTTTCATCTATTAAATTTTGAATATAATTAATTATTCTATCATTATTCACAAATTTTGTTACATTAATATGGTTTGTTTCAATAGTTTGTTTCAAATTAATGTGTTGTATTTTCAAGTTATTGTATTGTTGGATAATAGGTTGTATCTCGTAAGAGTGAAGGAAGGTATGACGGGATCTTTGCAGTTTTGCTGGTCCTAGATTCAGTGTTAACAGTCCGGGGTTGTGAGTAATGTTCTTGATGTCTAGTCCGAGGGTGTACGTGAAGTACAGGGACCTGGAAGATCGGAGACTTTATTAATTTTTCTCGGTCTTTTTATATTTGATAGGTGAATTTTAGATTGTTTTCTACTATCTTTTGGATCTGTTTTAATTTCTGCGGTTTTCAAAATTTTATTTAATGCTTTAATTTTTTCCTTTTTAAATTTGCTATGTTTCGTTTTATTTACTCTTTGTTTATTATGTACGTAAACAGTTTCAGGAATTTTTGGTGAATCTTCACGATTTTGATTTAATTTATCCATTAATTTTTCTTTATTATTTCTCACACGTTCGTTTATATTTTTATACGCCAGTTTAGTTTTTTCTCTATGATTTTGTACGTAATCCTGTGTTACTTGTTTCTCTAATTCCACATCAAACGGAGAATTTGTTTCAACATGTCCGTTAATAATTTCTATAGGTTTTAATCCGGTTGATTTATGTGTGGTATTATTATAAGCTAGAAGAGCATAGTGTACTTTGTTTTCAATTATTTCATTCTTAAAATGTTCTTGTTCATTAAATAATCGAATATGCTCCACGAGGGTCGAATGAAAACGTTCAACAAGTCCATTAGAATTTGGATGTTGTGAACATATGAAATGGATATCAATTTTGTGTAACATTAACATTTCTTTCAAAACAGTATTTTGAATTCTAAGCCGTTATCTGATATTATTAATTTTGGGGTACCATGATGAGAAAAGAACTTTGTCAATTGATTAACAATTTCAATGGCATTAGTTGTTTTTACTTTATACGCTTGGGCATATTTGGAAAAAGCGTCTATTATTGTAAGAAATTTACAATTTTCTAAACTTAAAGTGTCAATATGAATGGTGTCAAAAGGTTTATTCGGGGTAGGTGTTATATTATATTTCGGTTTAATTGGGTTGCGCTCATATTTTGATTTCAAGCAAACTTCACATTGATTTATATAATTAGAAATTGTTTTTACTTGATTTGGCCAATAATAAATTCTTTTTAATTGATGATACGTTTCTTGAATACCGCGGTGGTTAGTCTTACTTTCATGATAATTTTTTATCGTGTCAGAAATGTCGTCGTCACGTTCTACGTCTATCAGTTTACTATTACTTTTAACAAGATGTAATTCTGAATTTTTAAAATATTTTTGAATAACATTACTAAATTTTTCATATACTGGTTGTTCAAAATACAAGTAATATTTTACTTTAGGTACTATGTAATTTTTAACAAAATCTATAACATCATTTTCAAAATTATTTAGTGAAATTTGACCATTTATTCTCATTTTATCTGTATAAAGTTTTGTTATTTTTGGTGTAGAAGGAGAATGAATTACTTCACTAATTATTATATGATTTTTCCCTACATTAACAGGTGATTCACTGATAGGTATGCCGGTTATCGGATACTCTGGGTTTGAGTGAATGGTCGCGTCGCTATCATCTGATTCCGAGTAATCATCGTTTCGTGTCTTATCATCTGTCTCCACTACGAGAGACTCACTATAATTTTGATTGTCATTATTTTCAAATTGTCTATTAAAATTATCCATATACTTAAAAAAGGCATCACAAGTAGTTTCGTCATTTTCGTTCGCATTTATTTCATAGTTAGGAAGGTTTTCTTCAGGTAATTTAAAAACAGTAATTATTATATTCGTATTTTTAAAAACATATTCTATCATATGTTTAACGTCAGTCCATAAAAGTAAATCTTTACCACAACCTAATTTTGGAATATTTAATATTTTAATAATATTTTTCAAACAAAATATTTTTAAATTTATTAAGGCATAAAACAGATCTTGATATGAAGGTTTATCATCATAATTTTCTTTGGTTATAAGGTAAATAATGAATTTATCTTTATTTCGTAAATAAACCAAGTTATATAATTTAGGATTTTGATTTTTTAATTTATCTACATTTTTAAATTTCTTTTTAAATTGTTCCGCTATACCTCGAGACATTTGTAAGTCTCTACTGACACAATGTGCAAGGCTTTCATTTGAAGGTGCATTAAAGATGTTTCCTTCAACTTCAATGATTTTATAATTATTATCTAAGGCTGTGTTTTTATTTTCCAAATAAGTTTTATATTGAGTTATCAGGGGCTGACTTTCTATAATTTCAGGGTCGGTTTGAATAATATTTAAATTTTTACAAGGGATTCGGCTCAGTGCATCTGCATTCGTATTTAATTTCCCTTTTTTATAAACGATCTCATAATCAAACTCTTCTAATTTTAATCTCCATCTTACTAATTTTGAATTTGGTTCTTTCAATGAAAATAACCATTGCAATGGTTTATGATCAGTAATGATTTTAAATTTTCTGCCAAATAGATAAGGCCTAAAATATTTCGTTGCCCACACAATAGCAAGAAGTTCTTTTTCTATCGTTGAATAATTTTGTTCAGACTCATTAAGAGTCCTACTTGCATAGGCAATTGGTAAATCGGAACCAATCGGTCCTTATGATAAAATGGCACCGATAGCGTGGTTACTGGCATCCGTTGTGAGGTTAAACGGTTTTTCGAAATTTGGGTATTGAAGTATTGGTTCGTTGACAAGAACGTTTTTACATGTGTAGAAACATTCAACATATTCCGGATCATTTAGTTTTATTTCTGCGCCTTTCTTGAGGCATTTTGTCAAAGGTTTAGTTAATTGTGCAAAGTTTTTGATAAATTTTCGGTAATAACCGAGTAGTCCGAGAAAAGCTTTTATTTGTTTGGTTGTTTTGGGTATTGGGTAAGATTTTATTGCTTCGACTTTGTCCGGGTTAGGCTTGACACCTTCGGGGGTAACGACATGTCCTAAATAAGCGACTTCTCTTTTAAAGAATTCAGACTTGTCTAATTGAATTTTCAGATTTGCTTTTTTCAGTCTTTCAAACACGGCACGTAAACTTTCGATATGCTCTTGTAAACTTGTGCTAGAGATAATTACGTCATCAAGATATACAAGGCAAATGTCATTTATTAAACTACGCAAAACATTGTCCATAACGCGCTGGAATGTAGCAGGGGCGTTTTTTAAGCCGAAAGGCATTTTTAGAAATTCATAGTGCCCGTTTTCTGTGCTAAATGCGGTTTTTGGAATATCATCTTTGGACATTTCAATTTGATGGAATCCCGACGCTAAATCTAATGTTGTAAAATATTGGCATCTTCCAAGTTTATCTAATAAGGTGTTAATATTCGGGATTGGATATTTATCGTCAATTGTTTTTTCGTTGAGTTTTCTATAATCAATTACAATGCGCCATTTCTTTTTACCGGACGCATCTAACTTTTTCGGTACTATCCACACAGGGGATGACCATGGTGAATGCGAGGGTCTAATAATTTTTTGACTTAACATTTTTGAAATTTGATCTTGAACTTCTTTTCTATGAACTTCGGGGTATCTGTATGTCTTAGTGTAGATAGGGAGTTCGTCTTTTGTTCTTATCTGGTGTTTTATTTCGTTCGTGAATGTGAGAGTGTTATCGTCTGTATGAAAAATGTCAGAGTAGTCTTTTATCAATTTTGTAATAGCTATTTTTTCTTCAGGGTTCATGTGTTCTATACGAATTTTAGAAAAGTCAAAATTATTTTTTGAATTTTGAAAGAAATTTAAATTATTTATCTCGAATTTATCTAACGGTTCAGAAACAATTTTATTTGTTGTGTCGATGACACATTCCTTATCACTGGTATTAATGATAGGATAATAAATTTTGTAATTTTTAATATTTGCAATACCTTCGGGAATTACTAGATTTTCAATTTGGGTTTGTTTTACAAATATGTCACCATTTTCGATGTTATTAATGTGAAATTGTACAATTATTTCAGAATTAGGTGGAATATTGACATAATGTGGTTTTGATGAAGTTTTGTGATACTGCATTTTTATTTCACGTGTTGGAGTAATAATAACGTCTCGTGTAAGGTCAATAATGGCTTCTAAAATTTTTAAATTATCTAGACCTATTAAAATATCAAATTGACTATGAAAATCAAATAAATAATATTTTAAAAGAGTGTTAGGTTTATTAAATAATTTTGAACACGACAAAGATAAGCTGAATTTTTCTACAGTGGTACCATGAGCTGTTGTAATTTTATATGGGTCACTTTTAATTTTATTATTATAAAATTTACTTGCAATTTCTGGTTTTATAAATGATCGTGTGCTACCTGTGTCAATTAATGCTTTTAAATTATATTCTGGTAAAATTACAAAAGGTAGTTCGCTTTGATTATGCGATAAATTTAACAATTCGATATGGTTTCCGAGGCTTCTAACTCTAAAAAATGATTTTCATCATTTTCGGGTTCAATATATTCAGTTTCTGGTTCCGGTTGTTGAATAACAATATTTTCGTCGTTTATGTCACTTGTTTCTGTATTATACAGTTCTTCCGCAATGTAATTTTGTCGTATTTGTGGTAGTTTTTGGTTAAATTGTTGTTGTCGAGACATATTAAAATTGGATGGGCCTGGTCTGGTTGCGTTTGTCTGTTTGGTGCTGATACTCATGGGAGTAGGCTTGGTGAATTTTTGATTTGGATTTGGCTTGAATGCGTTAAATTGGGAAGTTTGAGGTTGGTTTTTTATGGGAAAGTTTTGTGACGATCGGTACATAAGTTGATTGTTAGGTGTTGGACGGTACATTAGTTGATTGTTAGGAAGATTTTGCATGGGTCGATATTGTGTTTGCGAAATATTCCTGGTTAATTTAGTATTATATTTATTTTGTGTACGTGAGTGATTTTCTAGTTGAAAATCGTTGGTCAACATATTAAGTGCAGAGTTCATATCTACAGGGTTTTTAGTGCGCATTAAATTACCAAGGGGATCTTTTAGTCCTCTTAACAAAATTCTAACAGCGTATTTTTAGAATAACCAAATAAAAAGGGTGCTTCTGTTGCATCAATGTGGGTTGTTATGTACGCGATTTGTAAATTTAGAATATCTTGTACTCTATTATAAAACTGAAATGCGGATTCGTTTCCTTGTTTCAATTCCGTCATTTCTATATTTAATGTGTAACAATCGCGCTTGTCTGAATACGTATTAATTAACGATTTCTTTAAATCTGCCCAACTATTAATTGTGCAGCTTGCAATATTAGAGGCGGCTTCGCCCTTAATTTTTGATAGTATACTTGACATCAGATATTCATTCTGAAAGTCTTCGGGATCAATTCTATTATAAAATTTTGTTACTAACTTTTCGCAAATTTCAATGAAGCGAGCTAATAATTTTGCATGTCCATAAAAATCTGGCACCATATCTAGGTACTCTTTTTTCAAAACGGGAGTTGCCATATTTGTTATATTTAAATTACTTATTTCTTCAATTACGTCTTCAAATGAAAAAGGAAAAGTATTATTTGTTGGCGAGTTACAAGAAACAATTGAATCGGTGTCTGTGTTCTCTGAATCTGAATTTGGCTGAATGATATCTCTAAACGACATGTAGTACTTAGAGAACTATCATCAGCTTGTCCATGGGCTTCTGCGACGTATTCAGCGTGACAGGAGTCTTGGGTATCGCCTGGCAGCTCTGTGTTCAGCAGGGCTGGAGATCTACGGTGATGCGCGATATGCACTCGCGATTTAGTAGTCTCTGCGATCACTTCGTTGTGATTCCCAGTAAATCGTTAAAACGAAACGGATTATTTAAATTTATTAATTCGTCTGGGAATCCTACCGACTGCGCCAGTTAAGTAACCGTACTTTAGGTTCGCTTAAAAAATTTATTTGTTTATTACAACGAAGGTAGATTCATTTAACAGATGTTTATTGTTCAATGTTTACAGTATAACTGACTACAATTTTCTTATTCTAATCTTATATACTACAGATAACATATGTAACAAGATTATCTGGGAGACTGCTAGCGTCAGCGGGTTCCACTGGATGTGGTCATCTAACTTATATATAGAAATATTATCTGGCCCAACAGATTTTGTACTTTTTAATAACTTAATTGCCAGCAAGATATCATCCAATGAAATGCAATTCATATTTACCACATTATTTAAGACCGGTGAAATCTGATGAAGATTGTTAACAACAATGTTGTCAGTATTATAGACACTTTTAAAAAATTTTGCAAAAGCCTCTGCAATATCAGATCCGTTAGTGAGGGATTGATTATCATAGTGCATGGCAGAAGGAATTTTGTTTGCTGATTTCTTCGAATTAATAAACTGAAAGAAATTTTTTGCATCAGACACAATACTATTTTCAATATTATTAACATAATTTCTGTAGCATTGCTTTATTAATAATTTTACTTTAGAACGCACATTTTTGAACATTTCTAAGTTATTCAAAGAACTATGTTTATTATATTGTTTCCTCAGGCGATGTTTTAATTTTATATTATGTATAAATTCAGAAGAAAACCAAACAGGATATTTTCTAGGACGTACAATAAATTTTGGAATACAAATATCTACGAGGGGCACTGCTAAAGTTCGCGGAATCAAGTACTCTCTGCATTTCCATCGTTCTGCGATTGTCATATTCGTAAAATTTGACGTTTTTAACCTATAATTCAGTTAACAGTTCGATTTCAAACTGCTCGGTTTCATTTCAAAAAAATTTAACGGGAGTAATAATTGTGTGAAATATGGAAATTTCGAATCGTGACTTCCGAGTGATGATTTTGTATGATTTTCGATACGGTTTAACACCGCAGCAATGTGTGGAAAAACTTAGTTCATTATTTGGGGATGTGTTACAATTTAAATTTCTTTTTCACTAAATTTATTATTCCTGTCCCTCATATTCCTCTTTTTTTGTTGGTTCTTGTTGTTTTTTTTGGAACTCTCTACGCCTCTCGGCAGACAACCCTTTCAGCTGCAGAGTAGGATATCGTCGGATGACACGGTAAGTCAATTACCTATGTTAGGGGTCAAGGTACGGTCATTAATTAACTATTCAGTCTGTAACTATTCAATCTCATGATCTTACTTGAAACGAATTAGAATCTTTTAACGGCTTTTTGGTCACTTCCAGCCAGTCTTTCTTAAGAATCAGTGCGAGATCTGTTGTGTACTCCAAATTTGGTGTGATTTTGAGTTTATTGAGTTTGAACCAATTTTTGGGAACAATTAGTCAATTGGATCAGAGGAGACACGACATCTGAATTTATTGTTCATCGGCACCTGCCGGATTTTAAGATCCACACATTTCTTAACCACTTTAAGCCGCCCAACATCTACAGGTATTGGAAAACCCCGTTTATATTATCCTGTTTTTTTTAATCTCTCATTTAGTAAATTAAATTGTATCTTGATTGAAACATTAGCTTGTTTGTAACCACCCCAGTGCCGTGCCTTCCCTTACATATGTGATGACTGACGTGACCATCCTTTCAGGCTTGTTTTATTTGTTGGATATTTATTGCGAGCTCAAATTGCCGCATATTGGCTGAGGCAATCGCTCATCAGTTTGGAGAGCCGTGAGCTGTGTCGATCGCTCTGAGTCGAGCCTTTCCGGTCGCCATCTTCCAAACCGCCAAGCACTTCGGCTCCGATCGTCGTCCATCGCCAAACACTTCGCCGCCGACCCCGCCAACCGCTTGTGGAGGGGAAGCCACTGATCGACAGCTGACGAGTTGAGCGACGGCTGACAGCTAAGCAATTTATATTTATCTTTTGCTCTGATTTTGTTAACTATTTACCAGTTACGCCTTACTTACCAGTGTGAGTTTAGGCACAGCGTATTTGTTTATCGTTGTAGTTTACTAATTTGTTATTGTATATTGACGGTAGTCCGTTGTGAAGATTTGATCCTGCCGCGCTCTTTCTTTTTGTTGTTGCATTGTTGCTACTAAAATCCGTGGCCGGTGTGTTCCACGCCATCGCTCGTAGGGCTACCTTGCCTAATCATCTTTTCATATATCAGCGCGACGTGATATTCGTCTGGTCGACCATTCGGTACCCGCGTCTCCGTTGTGCGCTGCGCTTCACTACAACACACGCTACTAGCCCTAGTTGCTCCGTCGTGAACTACTCGCTGCGCGATCTTATTACCACTTTCCCCGCGCACACCTCGGTGTGATCAGATTCTGAACGCGATCTACGCGATCATTTTTGTTTTACTTTTATATCGTTATACGCATAAGAACGTTGTAATTTATAAATTAATTTTACATTTATATTTAAATAAAACCATAGTTTATGCGACCTCTATTTTTCTTTTTTTTGCTTACGCGGCCTATTCACTGTCCTTGGTTTGCTAATCAACCCCCCACAGGTTGAACCATTTTAGGCTCGATTAGCTGGCGCCCCTTGCATTTGATTCTGTTTGAGCAACCCACCCCGACTCCACTGTAGCTCGCCGCGGTTCACCTTTTCCAGGGATCAACACCGTAGCCCGTAGCAAAAATAATTGGCGCCCAACGGTGAGGCCTTGCTTACGCCATAACATTGGTCGATTTTCTTAATCTAGCTCTCGATCGATTTCCTTAAGTTAGTTCCTCAATATTATTTTAGGGTTTAATTGTTACTTAGTTAAAAGTTTTTTTTTTTCTTGTTGTTTGAGACTATTAGGCTAGAATTATGGATAGTAAAATAGAAGTTAATCGGCTCTCGAAAGAAGAATTAATATATGAACTAAAGATTCGAGGAGTAGATGATGTTAGCTCGGTTGATTCAATGAGAATATCGTTACGCTATCTCATGCGATTGACAGACAAGTCGACGTACGTCTTTCCTAAGCACCCGTACAAATTTGACGAAGACCATGCAGCGCTAGAAAAACAAATCGAAGACATAACGGAACTCGTACAATCATTTTCGGGTAATAAAACCTCAACTAAATTTAAAAAGATCTCGAGTAAAATCACACACTCTCTCGGCCGTGTTAATCGTTGTCATGCAACAACCGACGAACAACGCACAAAGAGATCAAAAATCTTAGTAAAATTAATTGAATTGCAGTCTGAAGTAAGATCTAAAGCTAAAAAGAATACACTATCGTCGACTAGATTAAGCGTTAGTCATTTATTAGAAACTAGTTTACTTGAAGACGAGGAACAGTCTTCTGACACGGTTGTCAGCGGATCCGAATCGGAAGTAGAAACTGCTAATACGCGCATGTCCGTAAAATCCGTACCAGTTTCAAAATGGAATGTGAAATTCTCAGGCGACGTTAAACGAATGTCGGTAAATTCCTTCTTGGAACGAGTCGAGGAACTACGTGTCGCACGCAATGTCGGCAAACCACAACTTTTGCGTACCGCTGTCGATTTATTTGAGGAAGTAGCCTTAATTTGGTATAGGGCTAACCGTTTTAATTTTGATACTTGGGATGAACTTGCGGACGGGTTACGCGACGAATTCCAACCGGTCGACTATGAAGAAAAACTCTTCGATGAAATTAAACGGCGAACTCAGGGACCTAATGAATCTATCGGTATATACATCGCAGTAATGACGTCACTATTTTCTAGATTACGCACTAAAATAACGGAGCAACGCAAAGTACAACTTCTCATGCGCAATATAGCGCCTTTCTATCAGACGCAACTTAGCTTAATAGATGTTAAATCGGTTAGCGAATTGCTCAAATTGTGTAGACGCTTAGAAGAACGGAAAAGCTCGGTGGAAGCTTACGCACCACCCCCGCGACGCCATCAGTCATTCGAACCTGACTTGGCATATGTTCATTCGGAACCACTTAACTCGACATCAACAACAGATCACACTGATGCGCCGCCAAAGCCGTCAAATCGTGTCGGAACGATTCAAAATAATAATTCGCATGTCCGTTTATGTTGGAACTGTAACAAACCAGGTCATTTATCCATTGCTTGTCGCGAATCACGCAAGAAACATTGCTTCCGATGCGGTAAACAAAATGTCACTGTTCGATCCTGCCCTTCATGTTCTAGTACTTCGGGAAACGGGAATTAGATGTGGTAGGAGACCGTCTGCTGCATCGTAGTACGAATAAATCGGTATTAGGAAATAATATTTTATTGGACTTCATTTTATCTCACGCTCAAGGTGATGAGCGCCCATATTTAGAAGTTTTTATTTTAGAGATGCCTATGTTGGGATTATTAGACTCAGGAGCTTCTTGTACTATTGTAGGGAAACAAGGTTGGGATATATTAAGTAAGTTAGGATTAGAATTAAAGAGAACCATATCTACTTGTACTGTTGCAAACGGGGAATCTTGCACGAGTTTAGGTACGGTTTCAGCACCAATTCGGTTACGAGATCAAATTAAAGTTATAGATATTATGGTTGTTCCGGAGTTACCACATGTTTTAATTCTCGGAACTAATTTTTGGAAAATTATGGGCATCGTGCCGGATTTACGTAGAGGAGAGTGGACTTTTTCTGACACCCCATCACTCCCTATTGACGCAATTCATTCGCGTAGTAATTTAACGACAGAACAAGAATTAGAGCTTAACGCGTTAGTAGATAAGATGTTCTGCGGAGTGGACCAAGATCGTATAGGCCCATCAAGCAGCGCTACTACCCTATCTCGCCGGCTATGCAAGAACATGTCGATAAAGAATTGAACGCAATGCTTAAAAATGGTATCGTTGAAAAATCGCGGAGTCCGTGGTCGTCACCTATCTTATTAGTACCCAAAAAGGACGGAACATATCGCTTTTGCGTAGATTATCGCAAACTCAATCAAGTTACACACCGCGACGCTTACCCACTACCGTACGTCTCCGAAACTTTGGATAAATTACGCGATGCAAGATTTTTGACGTCTCTCGACATAAAAACTGCCTACTGGCAAATACCAATGGCTGAAGAGTCTAAACAATATACCGCGTTCACTGTGCCTAACCGTGGGTTGTACCAATTCCGTCGTATGCCCTTTGGCTTACATAACGCACCCGCTACGTGGCAACGGTTCATTGATGACGTCATCGGTACAGATCTTAGACCACATGTATTCGTATACTTAGACGACATAGTGATTGTAACACCAACCTTTGAAAAGCATCTAGAGATACTCGAAATAGTATTTTCGCGTATTAATAGCGCCGGACTAACGTTAGGGCGCGACAAGTGTCAGTTTTGCCGCGAAGAATTGAAATATTTAGGCTACGTAGTTAATAAACAGGGCCTTCACGTAGACCCTGAAAAGGTAAAAGCAATTCTAGACATCCCGACTCCTAAATGTGTAACTGAAGTACGTAGATTATTAGGCATGGCATCCTGGTATCGGCGGTTTATTCCAAATTTCTCATCTGTGTTAGCTCCGTTGACAAAATTGGGACGCAAAAATACTCGTTTCATATGGGGGGAAGATTGTGAAGTTGCTTGGTCTCAGATTAGAAACTATTTGATTTCAGCTCCTATATTATCGTGCCCAGATTTTACTAAGGAGTTTATATTGCAAACCGATGCTTCTAACCTTGGCCTAGGTGCTGTACTTACTCAACAGCATGACGAGGGTGAGAAAGTTATATGCTATTTGTCTCGTTCTCTCACTCGCCCCGAGAAAAATTATTCCACTACCGAAAAAGAACTGCTCGCGTTACTTTGGTCTGTAGACAAACTCCGCCCGTATTTGGAGGGTACTCCATTTACAGCCATTACCGATCACTACTCTTTACTATGGTTGCAAAACCTCCAAAACCCTTCCGGTAGACTTGCACGTTGGGCAATTCGCCTCCAGCAATATGATTTCAAGATCATACATCGCAAAGGCAAAGATAACGTAGTGCCGGACGCCCTTTCCCGCGTTGTCCCTGATATCCATTGCGTAAACTCAGATAATTGTGAAGATAAATGGTTCACGAAGCTATATCGCGCGGTAGAAAAAGACCCAGTACGTTACCCAAAATTCCGTATTACTGATCAACGTTTGTATAAATTTATGGAAAACAAGTATTCAAATTTATGTGGTGAGGAATTTCAGTGGAAAAAGAGGTCGTGCCGAAAGAAAAGCGTAAAAGTTTGATTAGCGAATGTCATGATTTACCCACTAGTGGACATCTCGGTGTTTTTAAAACGCATCATCGATTAGCGCAAAAATATACATGGCCAAAAATGGCTGCCGACGTCGCGAAGTATGTACGACACTGTACGGTATGTATTCAGTCCAAACCGGAGCAAAAAGCACCTACAGGCACTATGGGAGGGCATTCAAAAATTTCAAAACCGTGGGAAGTTATTTGTGTTGATCTTGTTGGGCCGTTACCTAAATCGTCTCAGGGATATTATTATATATTAGTTGTTGCAGATTGTTTTAGCAAATTTCCTTTATGTTTTCCGTTGCGTAAAGCTAACAGTAATAATGTAATCCGACATTTAGAAAACGATGTCTTTTTGATGTTTAGCGTGCCACGTACTATTATCTCAGACAATGGTAAACAATTTCGCTCGAATGAATATAAACGTCTTCTTTCTTCGTATGACATTAAACCTGCTTATACTTCGTTTTACCACCCCCAAGCAAATCCTACAGAAAGGATTAATCGTGTCCTTAAGACTATGTTAATTTCCTTCGTCTCCGATAACCACCGTAACTGGGGAGATTACCTACAAAAAGTTGCATGTGCGTTACGCACTTCAAAACATGAAGTCACGGGGCAAACACCATACTTTATCAATTTCGGTCACGAGATTTGTTTGAGCGGGAAAAGGAAACAGGCAGACTACTCTGAAAACATTGAATTTGACAGAGATAGAGAAAAATTAAGCGAAAGAGCGGATGATTTTCAGAGGTTATATAAAGACGTGGGTTCGAGACTACAAAAAGCATACATAAAGTCTAAAGCGCGTTACGATTTACGACATCGCGAGGCACATTTTTATCCTAATCAATTGGTATGGCGCAAAAACTTTGTGTTGTCGGACGCAGCGAAATTTTATGCAGCGAAAATCGCGGAAAAATTTATCGGCCCGTTTATGATCCATCGACGTATATCGAACGATACCTATGAGCTCAAAACTTTAGAGGGCAAGGTACTTACTGGTAGCTGGACTAGTTGTCATTTAAAGGCGCATCCGGAAAGCGATACGGATTAGGACATGGTTTTTGATTTTGTTATTCCACGATAGTTTTAGGTGTTAGATTTAGTATTCTTATAACTTCTGTCTTAGTGTATGTTGTCAGAAATTTTCAAAAAAAATTTCTTCCAATGAGTAGGGGGAGAGTTGTTACAATTTAAATTTCTTTTTCACTAAATTTATTATTCCTGTCCCTCATATTCTTCTTTTTTTGTTGGTTCTTGTTGTTTTTTTTGGAACTCTCTACGCCTCTCGGCAGACAACCCTTTCAGCTGCAGAGTAGGATATCGTCGGATGACACGGTAAGTCAATTACCTATGTTAGGGGTCAAGGTACGGTCATTAATTAACTATTCAGTCTGTAACTATTCAATCTCATGATCTTACTTGAAACGAATTAGAATCTTTTAACGGCTTTTTGGTCACTTCCAGCCAGTCTTTCTTAAGAATCAGTGCGAGATCTGTTGTGTACTCCAAATTTGGTGTGATTTTGAGTTTATTGAGTTTAAACCAATTTTTGGGAACAATTAGTCAATTGGATCAGAGGAGACACGACATCTGAATTTATTGTTCATCGGCACCTGCCGGATTTTAAGATCCACACATTTCTTAACCACTTTAAGCCGCCCAACATCTACAGGTATTGGAAAACCCCGTTTATATTATCCTGTTTTTTTTAATCTCTCATTTAGTAAATTAAATTGTCTCTTGATTGAAACATTAGCTTGTTTGTAACCACCCCAGTGCCGTGCCTTCCCTTACATATGTGATGACTGACGTGACCATCCTTTCAGGCTTGTTTTATTTGTTGGATATTTATTGCGAGCTCAAATTGCCGCATATTGGCTGAGGCAATCGCTCATCAGTTTGGAGAGCCGTGAGCTGTGTCGATCGCTCTGAGTCGAGCCTTTCCGGTCGCCATCTTCCAAACCGCCAAGCACTTCGGCTCCGATCGTCGTCCATCGCCAAACACTTCGCCGCCGACCCCGCCAACCGCTTGTGGAGGGGAAGCCACTGATCGACAGCTGACGAGTTGAGCGACGGCTGACAGCTAAGCAATTTATATTTATCTTTTGCTCTGATTTTGTTAACTATTTACCAGTTACGCCTTACTTACCAGTGTGAGTTTAGGCACAGCGTATTTGTTTATCGTTGTAGTTTACTAATTTGTTATTGTATATTGACGGTAGTCCGTTGTGAAGATTTGATCCTGCCGCGCTCTTTCTTTTTGTTGTTGCATTGTTGCTACTAAAATCCGTGGCCGGTGTGTTCCACGCCATCGCTCGTAGGGCTACCTTGCCTAATCATCTTTTCATATATCAGCGCGACGTGATATTCGTCTGGTCGACCATTCGGTACCCGCGTCTCCGTTGTGCGCTGCGCTTCACTACAACACACGCTACTAGCCCTAGTTGCTCCGCCGTGAACTACTCGCTGCGCGATCTTATTACCACTTTCCCCGCGCACACCTCGGTGTGATCAGATTCTGAACGCGATCTACGCGATCATTTTTGTTTTACTTTTATATCGTTATACGCATAAGAACGTTGTAATTTATAAATTAATTTTACATTTATATTTAAATAAAACTATAGTTTATGCGACCTCTATTTTTCTTTTTTTTGCTTACGCGGCCTATTCCCTGTCCTTGGTTTGCTAATCAACCCCCCACAGGTTGAACCATTTTAGGCTCGATTAGCTGGCGCCCCTTGCATTTGATTCTGTTTGAGCAACCCACCCCGACTCCACTGTAGCTCGCCGCGGTTCACCTTTTCCAGGGATCAACACCGTAGCCCGCAGCAGATGAAGCACCATCCAAAACTATGGTTTACAAATGGTTTGCAGAAATCAAGCGTGGAAGACCAACGTTTGATGACGATCTTCGCGAAGGTCGTCCATGCACCTCTGTTGTCGCGAAAAATATTGATGCTGTGCGTGAAATGATTTTGTCAGATCGGCATGTGACCTATAGTGAGATAGAGGCATCCTTAGGCATTGCAGCGAAACAAATACATATGATTTTGCACGATCATTTGCATGTCAGGAAGCTTTGCAGCCGTTGGATCCCACACAATTTGAAAGAAGAACAAAAACAGGCACGTGTCAAGTGGTGCAAGGAAATGCTAAAGAAATTCAAAGGGGGTCGTTCAAATTCGGTATATTATATCGTAACAGGCGACGAATCTTGGATTTATTCATATGAGCCTGAAACTAAACAGCAATCGACTGTACGGGTGTTCCAAAATGAACCTAAACCCACAAAAGTGGTGCGTTCACGAAGCGTTTCGAAAAGAATGATTGCTTGTTTCTTCGGAAAAACCGGTCATGTTGCAACTGTTGCATTAGAGGATCGAAGGACAGTTAATGCTGACTGGTATACTTTAATTTGTTTGCCGGAAGTTATCGCTGAAATCAGAAGGAACAACATAAACCGGCGAATCATTGTTCATCATGACAATGCAAGCGGTCACACAGCACGGCGAACTGTAGAGTTTTTGACCAGTAACAACATCCAATTAATGACTCATTGCCCATATTCGCTTGATTTATCGCCCAATGACTTCTTCCTATTTCGACATATCAAAAATAAAATGCGTGGCGAGCGTTTGTCATCGCCTGAAGAGGCCGTTGAAGCATTTAAATCACTTATTTTGAAGGTACCTCGCTCAGAGTGGCAAAATTGTTTTGAAGATTGGTTTCGTCGGATGCAAAAGTGTATAGATTTTAAAGGAGAATATTTTGAGAAGCAATAAAGCGATTTACATAACGTAATTTGTGTTTTGTTTTACATTTTCCGCGAACTTTGGCAGTGCCCCTCGTATGATGCTATATAGTATTTTATAAAATTTATCAACAGCCAAGTTTACATTATTATAATTTTCTAAAATAGACCAGTCTTGTTCGGAAAGTAATTGATATAAAAGAGAGTAATTTCCAATTTTGAAATTGTACATGACTGATTAATTTTCTATTAAATTATTGTAAGGAAAATTATTGAACGAAAACTCAATTAACAGCGATGGGTGGTGTTTATTTTAATGTACTAGATTTGTTATCTCATTTACAACACTGCAACTCATGTTGGAAATAACAACATCTAATATTCTTTTATAGAAAAAAGAAAGTGTGCGGTGGAACAGAAGTAGGTGCGTTCCTGTCATCTGGTCTAATTTTTGACTTTTGATTGGGTTTTTCGCTTTCCTCTACTGAGATTTAGTGATATTTGGTTGCAGCACCTCACACATAATAAAGCTAAGTATTATCTTTAATTTATATTCAAGTTTGGGTTAATTTTTATAATTTTGCATAATTTTTTGACGTTTTTTCATTTTATTTACATTGGTTACGGGATAGTTACGGGTTTGTCAATGTATATTTGAGTGTATATGTTATAATTTATTACCTTTCTTTCTTTATCAAGGATAAGCCTGGTAAGCTACCTTGACCAGGGGGGAGGCAACTTAGATGACAAATGTCAGCACAATGATGATTAGTGTCACTCCACTCCTTAAAATGTGGAGGCGCCACTTTATAATAAAATAAGCTATTGGAATCGAGTTACTTTGGAAAAAGAAGAAGAAATCACTGTCAATTTTAGTGTCAAAATTGATGTTGATAATTCGTTCTCGTTATTGTCGTTTATTATTGTGTATAAATATTGCAACAGGTAAGTGTTAAATTTAATATTCTGTTTTATACATCACATACACACTTAAAATATAATTTCAATACATTAAAAATAAATCACTGTATATTTTTTCATTAATTATTATATGTACACAAATATATTATAAAGCAATGTTAAAAGTTGTATTGCACTCATGCATTTTCCATATAACAAATATCCACTATATATATTTCTTTCAATTCCTTTTTTTATCCGTTTCCTCTCCTTTCTATTTTAGAACAATGCTTAATTTATGTTGCATAAAGGGATGCTTAATTAAAGACAAAAGGCTATTTCGTTTCCCTAAATGTAAGGAAATGCAACAATTTCGGATGGATATACTTGGGTTAGACGTAGGTAACGTCAGATAAATTCCTAACGATCAACAAACGGACATGACCATCTACAAACTAACAGTGAAAGACCTTTTCAGAGAAAATGTGAGACATCCGAACATGGTGTAGTAATAAAGGTTTCTTTAATATAAACATTATTAATAATTTAAACCCTTGTAGGTTTTTGAAAAAAATGCGATTACCAGTGTCTCAGTTGAGTGACCGGGAATGAACATTCTACGAAGAAACTGTAAAGAACCGACTAAAGATTGTGACAGGGAACACTACCATTCGACAACTAAGGACCTGCCTTAGCAGTGTTACAAGAAGAGACCAAGTGGACAGACTTGATAACTAATTGTTTAACAAAACATTTTCTTCTTCACCAATACAATTGGCTCAAATAAAAAAATCAAAAGTTAGACGTTTTACGGCACAAGACAACACATATAACTGTAATTGAAGGAAAGGGATTACGAAGAACGAAAAATAAAGAAAATTTTATAATGATTCATAGATTAATAAACTCCGAAGTTAATCGATTTGTGAAGACGAATATCGATGATGCGAATCTACGGTATGCTAATTCTAGAAGTAATAAATTTCATTTTTACTAAATATATTTGTTTTAGGCTGTACAACAGTATTTGGATATCTCCACCAGGTTGAGAAGTATTCATGTAACACAACAAGCATTTGGATGTCACACCCACACGGCGTCGGTTAATCATAAAATAATAGTAATTCGTGCTGGTTATTAAATGGAACTACAAGTCTCACACCCGCATCTAAATTCATTACAGTTTGCAGCAGTAAAATTTACATGTTTTAAGAGTTTATGGAACTCAAAAATAACATGTTGTATTTAAAGAAACAAAATATTATTTGAATTTAAAATTCAATGTAATATATTTTTTAAATACAAGAATTTTTGGGTCAAACTAACTTATAAATGATTGTAATATCTTTAACTACAAATATTTAGAAATTTGTCGCTAAAAGCTACAGATTTTATTTGAATGTAAAAGATTGTGTAAGACTAAAAATATTTTTATAAGAACAAATTTACAATTTGTCAAAATTTGCACTTAACGAGGAAAATCATATTGAAAGTGTTAATATGTATTCTTAACCCTTATTTTGTAGTAAAGTTATAAGGTTTCTAATAATTATATTAAATTCTCATTTTCAATATTTTAAATAAAGCTTTTCATAATAAATATTAATATTAAAAATTAATAAATTAAATATTATTAGAAATCTATAACATTTTTGTCTAAATAATTAAATATGTGTAAACAGAATTTAATTGAATAAATATATTCCTAATATTTACTCTTATAATTTTGTACAAGTACAACAAATATAAAATAAAAAGTATCAAGGAGGCTAAAAAAACAATCTTCTATCCTTCTATTGTTATCCTTGTCTAATTTTAGTGTCACTACACCCCCCTGCGGGTGCAGCACTTATGCTCAAGACTCGTAACCATAGAGAGGGCGATCTGATTATGTTTCTAATTTGTGACCTTGACTTACTCTTGTACCGAGAGAACCCGTTTCCTTTTCAATCTTTCATTTTGTGAAAATGTAGAATAAATGGGCGAAGTTTGATGAATGTAAGTTTGCTACGTGGAATGTGAGAGGTATAAATGGTAAGAAAAATGAATTGATGTCTGCAATGCGTACGTATAATGTGGATGTTTTATGTGTGAGCGAAACGATGCAGAAAGGTTGTGGCGAGGAAGAGGTGGATGGAATGTTTTGTTTATGGTCGGGTGTGTGTGCGAATGCTAGAGCGAAACATGGTGTGGGTATGGTTGTAAGTGAACGAATGAAAGCATGTATTAGAAATTATGGTTGTATTTCGGAGAGAATTTTATGGTGCAGATTTAAGGTAGGCTTTCATAGAATCTTCGTTGTGTCCGTTTACGGCCCAACTGAATCTGAAAGTGATCTTGCAAAGGATCAATTTTGGAATTTGTTAGATAGCGTGATTGATGCGTGTGATCCTGGCGAGAAAGTGATTGTTTGTGGTGATTTGAATGGTTGGGTGGGTGTAAAGAGTAGTGTGTCTGGTAGCGTGTTAGGTAAATTTGGGGATTCTAGAGTGAATGATAACGGTAGGAAAATAGTCTCTTTTTGTATGGAGCGGAACCTCTTCATTTCCAATTCCATTTTTAAGCATAAGTTAGCTCATATATATATATATATATATATATATATATATATATATATAGGTATGTCTACACGTCTCTTTAGGGACATTTTGTTTAAATAGACGTCTGTTTAGGGACATCGCGTCCCTTTGGGGACGTCCCCAAAACTTCAGTCCCTAAATGGTTGTCTATATGTGTTTTCATTATTTCGCGGGCTTTATTTTTGGCGCTGTTTCAACGTTGTACTCCTGAACTAATACAACATGTACCCAAAGAGATGTGAATATGAGATATTAGTAGTGTCCCCAATATGCCTGGTATTTTAGACAGAGCAAACACGGAATATATTTATAATTTAATTTTTATGTTTCGTTGTAAACAAATTGAAATTTTGAATAAAATAAATTTAATATTTATTTACTTTTATATTATTTGTTTTATAATAAAATATTGCTTAAAATTGTACAGGGATATTTTGTATAATTAAAATTAATTAAAATATTTAGAATACTTTTGGTTTAATATATTAAATAGTCTTATTTGTTTTTAAAATGCGATTTAACGAAACTCAAGTTTTAAATTAAAAAAAAATCGTTGAACTATTTAATTATAAATTATGGTTACAATGAATAAATAAATAAATATATCATCACCCCTTTTACGCAGATCTCGGTAAGTGATATATTTTTTCGGATGAAGTGCGGTTACCAGCCGTCAAATCATAGCTCCCATAGATGTTATTTAAATTGGCAACTGTCAGCCGTAGGATTCGAACTGAGGATTTCACGATCCACATTCCAACGCGTTACCACGGAGCTATTTACCACATTTACAATGAAAAAGGCTGAAATATAAAATAATTAAATGATGCAAATATTTTTGTAGCCGTCAGATAATAAAATATTAAATAAGTAGTATAAATAAATAAATAAATATACAATCAGCCTTTTACCCGTTATGGGTGTGGCCCTCTGCTTACGCAGATGTCGGTAGGTAATATATTTTTGAGTATGAAATGCGGTTACCAGCCGTCAAGTCAAAGCCCATAAAGCTGTTAATGGAGGAGGAACCACAAGGGAAAATTTAAATTGGCAACTATCTGCTGAGAATTTCATGATCCATAGTCCGATGCGTTACTACGGAGCTATTTACCCCATATGTAAGTAGTATCACCTTTATATTTAATTTTTTAAAATATTGGGTTCGTCGACTTGACTATACAGGTGTTCATTTTGAGTGGTACACTATTGCTATTTCAAAAAAAAAGAGCTACGAGGTCGGTTAAATTAGCAAACAATTTCTATGTTATATGACAATTAAAATGAGCGAAACAAAAATATTTTTAGACCAGTGGTTCTCAAAATGCGGGGTGCAACTTTCTTATTTTTGAATGGCAACCTATTATTATTTTTTTTTTGCTTATTCGATTTAGTATTTATTTCTGAATTCAATGATATTCACATGTAATGACCAAATAATACAAAATATTTGAGAAAAATTCAAAATTAAAATATACGAAGTTTGCTTTGGAAGAAAACAAATAAATCATATGCCGAAGTAATTGAAAAAACTGTAATTATGAGAATAATTATTAATTTTGTTCTTACAATACAGAAATACAGAAGTACACTTCAAAAAACTAATATTAAAAATTGTTTGATTTATTTGTTTTTTTCCATGGCAAACTTTGTATATACATATTTAAATAAAAAGATACATTTTTATTTTTGCATTTTTCTCAATTATTTTGTATTATTTGGTCATAACATGTGAATATCTTTGAATTCAGAAAAAAAAAAAACTGAATCGAATAAACAACTAAAAAAGTAGGTTGCCATTTAAAAATAAGAAAGTTGCACTCGGCATTTTGAGAACCACTGGTCTAAAAAAAATCTTGTTTTGCTCATTTTTATTGTCATAAAGTATGGAAATTGTTTGCTAATTTAACCGACCTCGTAGCTCTTAAAGTTCTCAAAATAGCAATAGTGTACCACTTAAAAAGAACACCCTGTATAAGTGCATATAATATAAATATGTTAAAAGTAATTGTTAGAACTAGACTTATTTAAAGTTACTTAAACCTTCTTACAATAAATTTGTTTAGAGAAAGTCTCATAGAATGGAAGTAGTAAATAAAGTGACTTAAATTTCCCCTAAATACAATCCTGAATATAGCGTGAGGTGCGGCGTGCGGCAGACTTATTCTACTATTCATTCGAAACACATGCTGGCAGAGGTTTACGGCAGCTACGCCTACATTTATCAAATTTAGGATCGCACATTGAAGAAATACATGAGATTAGATTTTTTTTAAATTTATTTTCCATATTTCAGAATGAGATGGAATCCTGAAGCAAATAAGTGTGATAAATTCACATAACATGGGTTACACATATATTAGAAATTTTCCCTATTATTTTCTAATTACGCGGATATTGCTCACTGTAATATTAGATTTTAAAATATATATATGAATATTAATTAGTATTACTTTTGACAACATAAAATAAGACAATTAGATATAAATATTTCACAAAAAACAATATTATTTGGGATAATTGTTTATTCGACATACCATATGTTCTAATAAGACAACTTTTGCAGTAAGTGCATTTTAGGAATTTTGTGCGTTTTGCTTGTTACCGTGTAGTTTTGCAATAGTAATAAGAAGACCGTTTAAAGAGTATAAGTTTTGTTATAAATTATTAAGTTAATGTATACGTATGCATTGTTGTGCAACAAGAAAGGTAGAGAATAGTATATTCTACAACAAGTAATGGAATGGCACATATTCCACGCGAGCAAAAAGTTTGTAGCCCGAGCCAAAGGCGAGGGCTACGGTTTGCGAGCGTGGGATAGGCCATTCCGTTACATGTTGTAGACTATACTTTCTATAAAAAGGTTTTGGAAATTATACAAAAATACAAATATGAAACTGTTGAAAACGTCAAACTCAAATAAATCAATTTAAAACAAACAGACGTAACCATAGTAACTGAATCAAGATACTACATATGTCGCGCTAATAAACGGTTCTGATTCGTCGAAAATATTCCATACGCCGCGTATGGAATGTTAGTGATTCCATAACAATTTTTAGTAGTGGAATGGCCACTTTCCAAAACAGTGTTAAAGAAAATGATTTATTGTTAATATTGCCATCTATCTGGACTTAAATTTCCCGTTTTACTTGTTCAAATTTCCCGCTTTTATATAAAAAATTCCCTTTTCAAATAATAGTTATTTATGTATCAAGACATTGTATTCTTAGTTTTTATCATGAATATAGTATTTATTTACACATCTGTCAGTTGTCAATTGGAACTTGCACTAAGTGTTGGCAGCCTCGGACATTAAGTTATCGTAAATGACACTCAAAATTATGTGTTTTGTTCCCAATTTCTTCATCGGAATTAATTAATTCGTTTTTCTTGCCCATATTGCTTTATTTTACGTATAAATTTACTATCGTACATCCTACATGTGCCGAAATTATTCTACTTATACAATAATTATCGTACGGTTATCAAAACTGCGTTGATCAAAATCGTAGTGTACTGGATTATTTTAGTGTCGATTTTAGAGCTTTTAATGACGATTTTGATATTCTTTAGAGTAGATTTCAAATAAAATTATGTAACTAATGATGAAAAATAAGATATAAATATATATTCAATTTCTCTTTTTCCCATTCACTATAAAACATTCCCGCAAAACGGGAAATTTACCTACAGTTGGCAACACTGGCGCAAAGATAGGCGACCGCGGCTATAAATAGCACGAATTTGTGAACATCACTGCCAGCGCAACACAGTAGCGTAGCATAGGTTTTTGCCGCCCGGGGCAGATGCCACATTTGCCGCCCCTTTTCCCAGCTATACAAGTTGAAAACATGATTATAATAATTAAAACATTTTCTAGAGTGAAGAAAATATTGAGATGCAACTATGGTATTTCTATACACACGTCTAAAAAGATTTTTGATTAAATTCCAGATGAAGTTCATACGCAAGAATATATCACTTACCGAGATCTGTGCAAGCAGATTGCCACACCCATAATGGGTATAAGGCGTGATAATATATTTATTTATTTTTATGAAGTTTCAAATTTCTGAATGCTGCGATATAATAAATATTTATTACATTAAAAAACTTTTTTCAGAAATCGATACTAAAATACACGATATCACTCCGCGAAATTAGCCAAAATAATAGCTAAAGTAAAACTTTTCAGACTCGTATGTAAAAATTCAACTTTACAGACTCATTTGTCAAATTTTTAGCACTACCTAAAATAACAAACATATTATTGATAAATTTATTTATTATTTATCTTTGATAATATTTTATCGAATTTAATGCAGATCCTCCCTCTTAAACAATTTTTAAACGGTGCAAAATAGAAACAAATGTTTGAAATACATATTGTATTTAATATTATTTAATATTTTTTTATTATAACAAACTTACTCTAACTCCATTATTTACTGAAATATGCTGAAAACACCTTACAGCACAAGTAAGCTGCTACTTCCGGTTGGTGATTAGCCATCAAAATGTAATCAGTTTTTATTTTGTCATCCAATGCAGAAATATGAAGTTTGAAAATGATATTATTGTTGTAATCTGACGGTGCAAAATATAAAAAAAGTTTCAAATAACAATTCTAACCAATTATTCTACATCTTTTTGCATATAACAAAATTTACTGAAACTCAGTTCAATTTAAGTGTGCCACCATTGCTAACTCGAGAACTATAAGTGTTACAAGGTTGGTTAAACTAGCAAACATTTTCTATTTCACAAGACTATTTTAATGAGCATAAAATTTTTTTTTAAACCAGTGGTTCCCAAAATATGGAGTACAACTTTCTTATTTTGAATAAAAACATATATATTTTTATTATACTTTTTAATAGATATTTTTTTTTCTGAATTCAACAATATACACATGTCATATCCTAATATTACAAAAGAACTGAGAAAAATGCATTTTAAATTTATATTAATTTTATTAGTATGTAGTTGTGATTAAGAGTGCTTAGAATAGAAAACAATTAAAAATAAACATATGGTACATTGTTGCTCTAATTATAAGTTTAAATTAACATTTAATACTAATAGCGGTGTCTACTTTAGATTTTAATAAATACACAACTGAACCCTTTCAATTAAATTGTTTTTAACATTTCGTAATGTTCTACCGTCGATATTTGAGCATTTTTACGGCACAAAATGTATACATCATACATATAAACTTTTTCGTCGTGAGTAATATTATGCATTTTCACTAAAATATATATTGTAGACAAATGTCAACTAACAACAATCAACCATTGTTTCAATAAAACATTTATTTTTAATTGTTTTCTATTCAAAGCACACTTAATTACTACTACATACTAATCAAATTAATATAAATTTAAAATGCATTTTTCTCAGTTTCTCCATTATATTAGGCTATGACATATGTTTATCGTTGAATTCAGAAAAAAAATCTCTAAAAAAAAATAATAAAAAATATATGTTTCCATTTAATGTAAAAAAGTTGCACCCCATATTTTGGAAACCACTGGTGTAAAAAAAAAAAATTTAAGCTTATTAAAATAGTCTTGTAAAATAGAAATTATTTTAAAATTTAACCAACCTTGTAGCTATTATAGTTCTCGAGATAGCAATGGTGGCACACTTAAATTTTTTTTTACTTCAAAATAACAAGTGTTTGGTCTTAAAATGTTCAGTATTGAATGGCCCGTCTTTCGGTACCAAAATTATGATTTACACATTTTACCCATATCTGGGTAATGTGAGTTTTGATTTTGGGTGTCCCTGATCTACTTAAGAGCGTGAAATTATTGTTTTTTTGTAGCTATTTTTAACTAATATGAAATGCATAGCGTAATTCCAGTTAAACAATTTAATAAATTTACTTATAAATACTTAATCCACATTTGTTTATGTATATTCTATGTGAATTGATTAAAAAATTTTCGATTTTAATTATTTTATTGCTAAAATATCTAATAAATTAGCTAAACATCTGAGCTTATTCTCCAACTAAAATGGAATGATTTGCGTTATTTTAGTAAAATAATTTTCTTAATATACTTATAAATCCTTAATCCACATTTGTTTATGTAATATCTATGTGAATTGATTAGAAATTCTTCGTTTTTAATCATATTATTGCTATAAAATCTAAAATTAGCTATATGCCTGTGCGTTTTTTCCAGCTAATATGGAACGAATTGTGTTATTTTAGTTCATTTAATCAATTTACTTGTGAATACTTAATCAACATTTGTTTATGTATATTCTATGTGCATTGTTTAAAAATTCTTTTATTTTAATAATAAAAATGTATTATATTAGATAAATGTCTGTGCTTATTTTCCAAATTATTTTAGTTTAACAATGAAAAAACTTTACTTATGAATAGTTCATCCACATTTGTTTCTGTATACGAGTTCCATGTGAATTGACAAAAATATTATTGTTATATTGTTGCTAAAATAAATGAATGTAAAAAATAATTAGATAATTTCAGTTTGAAATAAACGAAATATTAACTACTGATTCATACTATTTACACTCGGTATACTTTAATACAATATTACATATTTCGGTTTTATAAATTCTCTATTCTAGATTATAAGAGTGTATGTATATGAATAATAATTACAGTATATTTACAAACAGATATTATAGTTTTGGTTCTCGTATGCCATTTGCATAATTAAGTCTTATCAAACTTGATGTCATATCAACTGTTGCTATTTAAAGGTCAAGGTCAAGTAGAAATTTCAAAGTAACATTTTTGTTGAGATCAGCGTTCCAGGTTAAGGTCTTTTTGTCATATCAATGCTGCGATTTGTTGAGACTCAGTCCTTACTTTCGGGATTCGTCTCGTTTCTTTACCCATTTATGGGTTGAATTTTTACTCTAAAATATCAAGTGTCATATCAGTAATAACAAAGTAGCTAATATCCTGTCAAGGTCCATGTCAATCAGGTCAATGACCTCCAATCCACATACAGTGGTCAAGGGCACACCTTTTTTGTCATATCAACTTTCCTTCAACTAGCACCGTTTTATTATAATAGTGATAAATAGTTGACTGGCTGTCATTATGTATTGTGCTCTAACTTTCTAAGGTCAAACTCAAAAGATCAATGTCATGACCTTTTAGGGTTCAGGGCGGTATTTTGCATTTTTATATTCGATGATCTTTGACCTCAGATGACCCAGTCTAGAGTAGATATTTGACATTTTCCTTGAGCTTTGACCTCCATTCTGAAGTCAAAAACCCCCCTTTCCCCTCACCACCAAGGTCAAAGGTCAACGACTTTCGAATATTGACACTCTAATACCCTAACCCTTTGCCAGCCGTCAAAGTTTTCCCCTTTGTTGTTAATATTTTTCTACCCTCTATCCATCCATATAAATTAAACAATATATATTAACAACTCTATTTAACTTTATCTTACTAATTGTCCCCTTACTTCTAATTATACTTCCCTGAACCATTAGGTTTTCTAACCATACGACAATCGCAAAAAGTCATTTGTTTTAGAGCACCTTCCACCGTGAATAACTTCGAACTATTTAACATAAGAATATATGTTTATTACATCAAATTAAACAAAATAAATCAATTTTCATTTGAAAATATTTTCCCGCGTTTTTAGAAACACCAAATTTTTGTTACTCTTTTTATTTTTTAAACACAATTAAAAATACCCTAGATCAAGAATATTATAACAAATTTCCTTAAATATTTAATTTACGAAGCCACCATTCGAGGGCTAATGCCTGAACGTTTCTAAGGCGGTATCCCGTCTAGTTTCAGTTTTTGGAAACGATATTTCTTGGAGCCACCAAGAGTCGAAAGGCTCAAAATAATGTTGGAAATTTTATTTACACTATTAAACTAATAATCTTTGGAATATTAGTCACACGAGTCCAATTTGATGGATAATAAGAAGTCAGTCAACAATATGATTCTAATCTGATTATGTTTATCTGTCTTACAACCAATCGAATATGGATTATAAATTTTTTTTATTGAAATGTTGGGGCGAGGAATTGTCTATAGACGACTTACAAACTTTCTGATGTAGAGAGTTGCCACGCTGCGATCTGTTGAGACTCAGCCCTTAGTTTCGGGATTCGTCTTGTTTACCCATTTTTGGGTTATATATTTTTTTACTCCAAAATATTATGTGTTTGGTATTAAAATTTATTTAGTTCATTTCTTTCTTTCGTTTTTCTTACCACCATATTTATTTATTTAATTTTGGTTGGCTTGAATTAATTCTTTACAGCGGTAATGACCGTAGCAGTCGATCCGCTTAATTTTAGAGAAAAAGAAATAAATAAATAAATAAATTAGTTTAAATAAGGCGCAAAATAATTGCCCCATGTTAACAAACATTTGTTTGTCGATTATCTATTTGGTTATAAGCTTAATTGTCATAATATTCTCAAAATATTTGTAAAATACTCAAACAAATGAGTGTTTGATAATTAAAAATGTCTTATTTATAATTATTAAAAGAAATCAGTTTGAATTTTGGTACGAAAATACTCTATTGATTTTAAAGCAAAATGCTTCAAATACATCTTGTAGATAATTGAATTTCGCATTTAAATCACTAATTATATTTTATTTTACACCTTTAGTAAAATTTAGTAAAATCTAAATTAAAGTGCTTATTTGTAAAAAGAAATGCTTTTGCACTGTACAATGTTCTAAAATTATTTGTAAAAAAATGCTTCAAATAAAATTGATAGATAATATATTTGCCTGTAACTTCTATTTGAAGTTTTTTTTTTTATAAAATAATTTTGGAACATTGTGCAGCGCTAAAACACTTCTCTTAAAACATTCAAAAATATAGCTCGTGGTACGAGTCAATGTGTTTTGAATGAGTAGTAGAATAAGCCTCTCCAATCTACTGGCTCGTGCTACATTCAGGAGCGTATTGATGTGAATTTTGCGCCTTTTATTTTCTATAAATCAGATGAATTCGTTCATTAGTAGTCAATTTTTGGATATATGTATTAGAAGATATTAATAGTTATAAATAGGCCAGCATGAAATTCAAATTCTTATGGATTTTGCAAAATGAAGTAAATAAAAACGATTTATATTTCATAAAAAAATATAGTAAATAACTAAATAAATATGGGTTTGCAAATTGGTCATTTATATACAGGATGGTCCACCGGTCCTTATTTTTTATTTTATGCGATTATTATAAATATTGCCGAAATTTTTTGCAGGCAATGTTTATTTTACATTAAAATGCGCATGTGTCTTTAGTATAATTTTTTCTTCCTGCTCCATTTTCGCGCAATGGTAAGCAACTTATTATTTTTAAACAGAACATCCCATATATTTTTATAAAATTTTAAAGATCTTATGTTTCTTTTTAAATAAGTTCTCATGCACTATACTCCTAAAATGATCAATTCTGAAATTATTCACTTTTTAATAATTCAATAATCACACAGAAAATATGCCATAAAATGAATATTTAAACAATCAGATTTGTTGCTGTCAAATCTTTAATAATTATTATTTACTATTTTCACTTAGTTTAACAACTTTTTTTATTATATTTTGTTTAGTAGTTGAACTAATGTTCAATTCAAACATTTATTATAATTTTTTTTTGTTTTTAATTTCATGGCATACTTTATGTGTGTGATTCTTCAATAATAAAAACGCGAATAGTTTTTGTACCGATCATTTTAGGACTGTAATGATTAAAAACTATTTTAAAGAGAAAGAAAAGATATTTCAAATTTTTCAAAAATATATAAGATGTTCCATTTAAAAATATAAAGTCGCATATCATTGCCAGAAAATAGGACACCCGGTAGAGAAACTCATACTACAGATACATAGGCAATATAATGTAAAATAAACTTTGAAAAAAATTTCGGTAATATTTATAATAATCGTATAAAATAAAATAATACAGCCCGATGAACCATCCTGTAGATATAATAATATTAAGATTATGTAATTTGGGATTTTATTTTATTTAAAATAACAATTTGTTTGTATAGAGTGGGGTCTTTCACCATTTTATTTATATTTTATTATGAATCTTTATCTATATTAAAGACTAACTACACTTTTAAAAAGTCTTAATTGTTATTCATTAAGCCACAATGATTTTTTAAAAATGTTGTGACGTCATAGTAGAGATCTAAAACAGTAGAGATTTAAATAATTTTTGTTACATAAATGTTCTATTTTATTGTAGTAATAATAATAAAATAAGTAAAAAAAATATATGTCTACAGTTACTTACAATCTGTACTGTTTAAGATCCAGCAACACCTCTTGAATGACGTCACAACATTTTTAAAAAAATCATTGTGGCTTGATGAATAACAATTAAGACTTTTTAAAAGTGTAGCTAGTCTTCAGTATAGATAAAGTTTCATAAAAAAATTTAAAAAAAAAATGGTGAAAGACCCCATTCATACAAAATTTAATTGATATAATTTTATTTTTATAATGTCTGATATACAATACAATTAAAAATTTTAATACACAATGCAAAATAGATTAGCTAATGACTTCAACGGACGTCAGGATTCATAAAACTACATAAGAAACAAATTGTAATATTGATCTGATGTATAGTCCTCAAACTGTAAATGTGCTTCAATATACTAATACCTATATTACCGGCTGAGTTGTCCCCAAACAGTCGTTGAAACGTAAGAATTTTCTTTAAGAAGTAATCAAACATACGATTTTAATAAATTATCTATCTAAAGCAATAAAAAAAAATATGGTCCCCAAAGAGTCGTGAGTACATATATATATATATATATATATATATATATATATATATATATATATATATATATATATATATATATATACATGGGAGAATGTAAGTACGAATAGACGTAGTGTGATTGATTTTGTTTTGTATGATGAGCGCTTGAGGAGTTTGGTTGTCGATACGCGTGTGAAAAGAGGGGCTGAGCTTGGAACGAATGACCATTATTTGGTTGTGTCCCGTATACGTCTAGGTAAGTGTTGGAGAATGCGGTTACAAGGTTCTGGGAGCTTGTTTCGTGTGAAATCCAATGTTTTGCAGAATGAGGATGTTCGAGGGTTATTTGTAGAGAAATTGAACGAATCTTTGCCTGAATGTGAGCCTAATTTTGATTGTTGCATAAATGATGTTTGGGTGAAATTTAAGGGCCAAATGATTTTAGTATGAATAAGAGAATGTTTTGGCAGACTGTAAAGAGATTGAGAGGTGGGAGTACAAGACCAGTGAAAGCAATTAAGAGTGCGAATGGTGATTTGTTGTGGAAGGAGTCAGATGTTAGGAATAGATGGGTGAGTATTTTAAGGAATTGTATGGTGGTGTAATTGGAGTGAATAATAGAGGAGGAAATGCAAGAAATGCTAGAAACGTTGAATGGGATATAGATGAAGGTGATGTCAGCTTTGCATTGATGCGTCTAAAGAATGGTAAGGCTCCCGGTTTGGATGGCATAACAAATGAAATGTTGAAATATGGTGGTGAAAGATTATTTGATTGGTTAGTTTATTTGTTCAGATTTTGTTTTAAACGGTGCGTGGCTCCTGATGATTGGAAACGTGCTGTTATTTGTCCTTTATTTAAAGGCAAAGGCAGTTCGAGTGAAAGTACAAATTTTCGAGCGAAAAGTTTATTGAGTGTGGTAGGGAAGTTGTATGGAAAAATCTTAATTCATAAGGTGCGAGCCTTAACAATTTCGAAGTTAAGTGGTATGCAAGAAGGTTTTTTGCCTGAGAGAGGTTGTGTAGATCAATTGTTTTCTCTTCGAATGATTGTTGAGAAGTCACTTGATAAGAACAAAAAGGTGTTCTGTGGCTTTCTCGATTTAAAGAAAGCGTATGATAGTGTTCTTCGAGAGACTATGTGGGAAGTACTTGTAGAGTACGGTGTGGATGGTAATTTGTTGGGAGCGATTCGAGCGTTGTATGAAGGAAGTGAGGCTGCGGTGAGAGTTGATGGCAGATTGAGTGATTGGTTTCGTATAGATGTTGGTGTGAAACAGGGTTGTGGAATGTCTCCTTGGTTGTTTAATTTGTATATGGATGTGTTGTTACGAAAGGCATTGAATGGAACGGATGGTGTACGTATTGGTGGACGTGTAGTGCCTGCGTTAGCTTATGCGGATGATGTTGTTGTGTTGGGTGAAACTGAGGAGCAATTGAGAAGAATGATTGTGAGCATAAATGAAGTAGGGAAAGGTTTAAATCTGCTATTGAATGTCGATAAATGTAAAGTGTTGGTGTTTGAGAAGAATGATTTGGTGACTGATTGTAATGTTTCAGTGAATGGTGTGAGACTGGAACAAGTGAATGAATTTGTATATTTGGGTAGTATGTACTCGAGGGATGGACGTATTGACCGGGAGATTGAAAGGCGAGTGTCTGCAGGGTGCAAGGTATTGGGTGCTCTGGGTACATTTGCTCGAAACGTGAATGTATCTAGAGATGCTCGATTGGGTGTTTATAATGGTGTGTTAGTGCCGACATTGATGTATGGTTCTGAATGTTGGGTGTGGATGAAGAAGCATGAACGACGTATAACTGCTGTGGAAATGAGATATTTGAGAGGAGTATGTGGATATACGAGACGTGATCGTATACGGAATACATTGGTGTATGATGAGTGTGAGATTGAGAAGAATGTTGTTAAGAAAGTGGAAGTGAGTCAGTTGAGGTGGTTTGGACATGTTGAGCGAATGTCGAATGAAAGGTTGGTGAAACTAATATATGAGGGTGAGATTGAAGGTGAACGATTGCGCGGGCGTCCGAGGAATAACTGGTTGGGTATGATTGATGGTTTGGAGTGTGAAGAATAAACGAGCATGTATGATTCGCACTATGAATGTGGACGAGGCGAAAGTGGTGTGTCAGGATAGGAATGTTTGGAGGAGATTGATTGTTGGTTGACTGTTTTTCTGGGTTCGTGCTACCCCACTAAGTGAGACATAGCGTGATATTATGTATGTATGTATGTATGTAGAAATTGGAAATATAATTATATTGGACCATGTTTAGTATATTTACAAAATTAAGAAAATAACTGTCGTTAGTATCTGATATTTTTGAAATATAATATTCTTTTAAATTTGTAATATTAAGGTCCCCAATAATCAAAACATTAAATTTAAATATGAAAGATAATGAACTTAAGAAATCATAGAAGCATAAGCGATCATGAGTACTAACATCAGGAGGAATATAAGTAGCAATTATATATGTTAGAACAACCGAATTCGGTGACAACAGTTTTACACACAAAAAATCTATATTGATGATATCACATGGAACGTGAATTTTTTGAGCTGTGAAAGAGTGAGTCATTTACAGCTATGAGCACTCCACCACCTCTGCTTTTGCCAGTTCGACAGTGGTCACGGTCAGCACGAAATACACTGTA
Source organism: Poecilus cupreus (assembly GCA_963942605.1). Classification (NCBI taxonomy): domain Eukaryota; kingdom Metazoa; phylum Arthropoda; class Insecta; order Coleoptera; family Carabidae; genus Poecilus; species Poecilus cupreus. The sequence continues at coordinate 32,727,130 of OZ012713.1, forward strand.
GCGCAGATCGAACAGTTCGCTACTGAGAATATTATCGGTAAGCCAGGTTTCTGTGAGCACAAGGACATCAAAATTTGTGGGAAGAACATTTAAATAAAATTCAGAGACTTTTGTATTTAAGCCGCGCACATTTTGGTAAAAAACTGAGACATTCCGATTTGATGAAATTAGTTTTTTGAAGTAATACGCGGTACATTATTTATGTATTTAATCACTAAATTTTTTTCACCCTTGTTTAAACGACTTTGAAGTTCAGTATTTAGCTCACGGAGAAATTCTCTTTGTTTGGGGGTTTTATCACAATTTTTATTTTATTGAATTTATTGTTGTGTAACTTCTTAGTATTTTTCAATACATTTAGTGCTTCAGATGAATCTTTGAAGGATATTTTAAGTGGTCTGGATTTCCCATTGCTAAATTTCCCCAATCTATAAATCTTGCAGTCGGAAACAGGCACAGGTGAAGTTGTCAGTTCTAAAATTTCTCTAACTGTAGAGTTATCATTTTTACGGCCAACAGCGGAATCATCATCAGGGAGATTGAAAACAATAATATTTTTTTCTCTATTATGGCGGTCAATAATTTCAGCCACAATATTTTCAAATTGTTGGGATTCTTCAAATTTTGTTTTATTTTTCAGTGAGTTTACTTCAGCTTCTAGTTTTTTAAACTGCTCTTGCATGCCGAGTAAAAGTGATTTCAATTCACTAAATTCATTTGATCTAAATTCGGCAGATGCTTCACATGGATTACAAAACCATTTTATATTTTTTCTTGCACGAAGATATCGGGAATCAGCCTGTGATATTTGCATACAATCAGTGTGAAATACACCAGCACAACTATAACATTTTATTGATGAGTTGTTTTCATATTTTTTGTTGCATACAGTGCACATTGTAGACATTTTTTGTAACGGTACGAATCTTCGCCAGAAAAGATAAGGCGCTGTCTCACACACCCGCACAAAGTTATTTAATTAAGTTTTAAGGCAACGAAGAAAGAATTAAAAACTCACAAAATTTTAGATCTAAATCTAATGCTCGCAAATTATAATTCGAGAAAATAAATAACACCAAACAGACGAGCAGAAGATTACACACAAAACAACATTAGTTTTATAATAAACAAAACGTTTAAAACGATATACTTGTTCACATTCAAATAAGCGCGCCTTAGCGATACGCAACATCTGGCGACAGTAGAGCAAAGTACAGATTTTGATGACGTTTTTTTGAGCACTGCTCAATGTTTAGTTAGTCATGTTTCATACACGTGCGCGTAAGCACCTTTTGTAATCAGTGTTAAATAAATTGTTCATCTGCTTAACTTAAGTGAATTTATTTAATCATAACCTACAACAGGTTATGGGCCCAGCCGTTTTATAAGCTGGTAAAGTGAAAAGGTACTAAAGTCGACCAAGCCCGAAAACTTGGATAATGAGGCTGAAAAATTGTGGGTGAAGAGCAACGAACGAGCAATGTGCACGATTGCTTCAGCAGTCGAGTACTCACAATTGGAATACTTGGTAAACTGTGCTACTGCAAAGGAGTTGTGGGACAAATTGTGCCTAGTGCACAAGCAAAAATCAGAGTCGAACAAGCTACTTTTGATGAAACGTTTCCACGACTACTAGATGGCGCGCATCGACTCGGTGATTCATCACATCAGCAAAATTCGAAACATTGCGGCTCAGTTGAAGGACGTTGGCGAGACTGTCACCGACCTTGCATTGATGGCGAAAATATTGGGTAGTTTCCGGCAAAATTTCATCCGTCGGTGACAGCCTGGCACTATGTGGCACCAGCATCGCAAACGATCTCACTTCTTAAAGAACGTCTCATCGCAGAGGAAGGCAGAATCAACGAAATTGAAGAAACGACAACGGCCTTTGCGGTCATGTCAACAAACAGTTACTCAAAGAAAGAAAACAAACAAGACAAAGATGGAAACAAAACAGGTACGATCAAATGCTATGCTTGCAATAAACCAGGCCACATCGCAAGAAATTGTAAACAAAAGAAAAAGAAAAAGAACGAGAAAGATAGAAAAGAAGACAAAACAGAGAAAGTGACAGAAGCGTTCATTTCAAGCACGGACACCAGTATTGGCGAGAAAGCAAATGAAGACGATGTGTGCAAGAGAATCATATCCTCAAAGGTCCGTGATATCTGGATAGCAGACAGCGGTGCGTCAAGACATATCTGCCAGAGACACGATTGGTTTTCGAAGTTTGAAGAATGCAAGAACATCACGGTGTCACTAGGTGATGATTCGTCCTACATAGCCTCAGGAGTGGAGACAGTGCTAAGTGTTCAAGCGGGAAGTGCAGATAAGCAACATGCACTAAAGTCAAATTGCACTTATATATTAAAGCACTTAAATTAAAGCGAAGCGGTGTTATACACGAATATCTTACACGCAAAACTGAGATGCGAGCGATAGGTAATATAAGCGAGCGAGCAAAATTACGACTGTGTTATTACCACAATAGTTTAATTGCGACTGTGTTGTTTTTGCGCGCACTTGCGATGAACAGACAAAATTCATCTGATGTGTTTGAGTAGGTAGTGACATCTACCGTGCTCGGAGGTATGCTGCTTGGGAAACATTTGATAAAAAAAATAATTTGTTTAAAACATCAAGTTGCTGTTTTAACATGTCAATTGTTAATTTTTGATTTTCAATTAAATAATCTTTTTGTTTAATAATTTATTTCAAAAAGAAATCTTCTTTGAGATCTTGACATTCTTTGAATAACGTTTCAAAGTCTTCGTCAATAACATGGTTTCACAACAATTTGTTGTACCGTCACTTGATATTATTAATTTTAATTTATTTACACAACTAGTATGTGAAATTATGTTACACTTTGCACATTTGACACCACTTACTGCCGTTCTATGGCAATTTTTTGCACAAATTCTTCTCAGATTTTTAAAGCGTGTTTACAGCATCCACCATTGCTACGTAACATATATTAGGATTAGATTTTTCAAAACACACACACACACACACACGCGCGCGCCCACGCATACGACAGAGTCGTAGAGCAGGACTCACCTGGTCATTATCGTCATCGCGGAAGGTCCAGCGCATCGGCTCCACGCCGCGGCAGCCCAGCGTCAGGTCCGAGTGCGCGTCCACCGTCACGTCGCTGCGCTGCGGGTACATGAGCGGCTCATCAGGCAACTGGAAGGCCGGCGATTCTACAAAAAACAGCGAGACCCCAGGCTAGATTATTATTGGGTTGAGTAAATCATCGGACTTTCTTACAATATACAGTATGTCCCATTTAAGGTATGAATGCATTGGGATCTCGATAATCGTAAGAGATACGAAGTTGGTTAAATTAGACGAAAGTTGCCTGATTAGTAGAATAGTCTGAATATGTATTTGTTTTTCCAATTGATTGCATAGGTCACTAGATATTGGCTAAAATGTAAATTTTGCGTTTTCTTTTTTTGATGATAATTTCAATGTAACATAATACGAGATTTTGGTTTGGACTTTCTTATGACACTGTTTAATGGTGAATTTGGAGAAATACTCAATTTTTTTACATAGGTCACTAGATATTGGCTAAAATGTAAATTTTGCAATTTTCTTTTTTGCCGAAGTATTAAAAAAATTATATCTAAACATTTACGACTTACTGGTATCAACTTTTATTTTTCATATATAGGTCATAGTAAGTCATGAATAGAGATTTTTTTTGCTCTATAACGATATAAAACAGTAATAATAAATTTTTATAATTAATTGAAAAATGAACGAAATTTGTTATTTATAATAAAATTTAAATTAAAAAAGTGAATCGTAGGCTGCTATGGCAAAGTTTAATAATAAATAATAAAATCTGGCCATTGAGAAAAATTTAGTTTTATTGTATGGTGTGGTATACTAAGAATTCCACTAATTGGCCCAATCATAAGTAACGAAATTTAAATAGTCATAGATATTTAAATATGTAACAAAATGATATTGCAGATATTTTAGATACATTGCCACTTCATCAAATACAAAATATGTGGTTACGGTAGGGCGGAGCTTCTACTCACAATTCACAAGTCATAGTACAGTAATTAATGTTTTGGAAGACAAAAGATAGGGATTTAACACAATTTTTTTTTTATAGAGTTACTGAGAAAATAAAATCTTTATTCTGGAATATGAGAATGAAAATGTACTACGAAATGCCACAGTAACAATTCGAAATCATAATAATCCAAGAATGTTATGTAAGTTATAGAAAAAACAGAATGAAAGGCGCAGAAGTGCTTGAATCAAAATGGCCAATTAATAGAATATTTGTGGCAAAGTTTTCTTAAATTATTTTTGAATTGTCTGAAATTGTCTTTTTCTTCCATAGCAGCCTATGATTCACTTTTTTTAATTCAATTTTATTATAAATAACAAATATCGTTAATTTTTCTATTAATTATAAAAATATTTTATTAGTGTTTAATAGCGTTGTAAAAAAACAAAATCTCTATTCAAAAATGTCATGGCTTACTATGACCTTCATATGAAAAATAAAAGTTGATACCAGTAACTTGTAAATGTTTAGATATAAAAAAAAATTGAGTATTTCTGCAAATTCACCATTAAACAGTGTCATAAGAAAGTCCAAACCAAAATTTCGTATTATGTTATACAACGAAGCTATCATCAAAAAAAGAAAACGCAAAATTTACATTTAGGCAATATCTAGTGATCTATGCAATCAATTGGAAAAACGAATACATGTTCAAACTTCCCTACTAATCAGGCAACTTTCGTCTAATTTAACCAACCTTGTATCTCTTACGGTTCTCGAGATCCCAATGCATTCGTACCTTAAATGGGACATACTGTGTAATAACTCGGAGAAACTTTCAGAACTCATAAAATCGAAAACATACGACTCGTAGAAATATAGGAATTTTTGTTTAAAAAAAAAAAAGACTTCGAAAACGCAAAGTCAATGGTCTGGTGCTTTAATGTGTATTAACCAATATAGACTTAAAATTAAACGAAACGTTAAACTAATAATTTTTCGATGCGCTGCCAATTGCAGACGTGTGTTAGTTGTTACTCCGTATAATTTTTTAATTTTGTAGATTATAATTTAGTAATATATAAGTATTTCAAAAATTACTCGTGGTCAAAATGCTGTATTGCCAGATACAGGTATATTTCTACTGTCAAACAACTCATTTATTGACAAATTACTCAATAAAGTATATGAAGAGCTGAGTTGATTTCGAATGAAATAGAAAAACCGGAAGAGGAAGCTTACTGGACACACAAAACAAATAATTCAATTTTTTTCAAAAATAGAGTCAGATGTGAAAAAAGTTTTATGTTATGTTGTTTATGCTACTAATTTTGAGAAAAACTAAATAACATATTTAATAATCTTCAATAATCTTAGTTACAATGGAAACAAAATCTTTAATATCTATGTGTCAAACGTGTCAAAAATATGTGTCGTTTGAAATATTATAAAAGCAATTTTTCTATTATCAGTTAGAAAGTTTTATAGATTAGATATTTTAAACATTTGCAATTTTATATTGCCATCACTCATCAGTTTTTTGAGATATGTGTATAAATTTTATTCTCTTAAACTGTTATCTTGAGTTTATAAAAAAATTATAACGAAAAATCAATAGCACAACATTTTTAAAGTCATTTAGCCATTATAGCTTAAAATATAATATTTTAATGTGAAACATTGATCATTTGAATGCGCGCATTGATAATTGGAAAGGATATAATTAAAAATTATAACTTCTTTCGTATTTGACATTTCCGTGTAACCTCTGTCAAGACTTGTCCAACTCAAAATATCGTAATTTTCACCCGGTTTCTATCCAAATATTTAGTGCAATTTGAGGAATGTTCGATGATTCTGTGTGTAAGTAAGGACTCTACACTCAACTAGACAAAATTAGTTCACTTGCCACGCATCTTACGCCTTTGGCACGAAATCCCAGTGACAAACTTCAAACGTTGTTATCCGCGAATATTCAAACTGCACACTGTTCGGATAGTAATTATCTTATTCTTTGATATTCAAAGTAGAATACTTGAAACTTTGATTTGTGTAGAAGAATTGCGCGTGTGTAATAAATAATAATAATAATATTTATTTATATTTAGCTGTACATAATATACCTATATACAGGATGTTGACCGCGACCCCGGAACATAGGACTTTAACATGTAAAATCATACTTTCGTTATTTCCTATTTAACAAATTATATTAGACAAAAAAGGTTCAAATAAAGTTGAGAGATCATAAAATTCTATATCAGAATCAATTAACAGAATTTATTTTGCATGCCCTGTAATGCCAGAAATTAAATATGAAAATATTACAAATTTGCTCAAAAATCGGGTTATCTTTGGAAATGAAACAAAATTGTAAACAGTTGGAAATAAAAATTGTGTTTATTATTAATTATGATAAATTACATAATTGACTATGAGAATTATTATTGGAAAACTGTTTGTGGTCCTGAAAACGACCGTTGTTTTTGATTATCAATAACATTAGATTTTTTTGGATTTTAAATTTAAAAGAAAATAAATCAGAATTATCTTAAATTAAGTGCTCAAATAAATATCCACTGTTTGCCAAACAGAACCCAAGTCTATCATAAAAATTGCGTTGCATATTTTTGAATTGTCGTTTTGTAATTTTTCCACATTCTTCCAAAATTTTTCGTTTCAAAGAGCCTACATTTGCATGTCTAGTTTTGTAGATATTATTTTTCAAATGCCCCAAAAAAAAAAGTCATTTGGGGACAAATCCGGGGATCGAGCTGGCCAGTTTACTGGACCACCGCGTCCTATCCAGCAGTTTGGAAAACATTGGTTTAAAAATGTTTTAATTTCATTTGTTGAATGAGCAGGGCAGCCATCCTGCTGAAACCAAATCGTATTTCCCCCTGCAACATTATCCAAAGCAGGCCCAATCTCTGTCTCGAGTAACTCTAAATATTTCTGGGAATTTAGTGTGCCATCAATAAAAAAAGGTCCTATAATATTGGAACCTAACATTCCAATCCAAACATTCACACTTTCGCGATATTGAGAATGGTTATTTAAAATTAAATGTTGATTTTCTTTGTGCCAACTACGATAATTTTGAACATTTGGTTCTCCATTAATGCTAAATATGGATTCATCAGAAAGGCAAATATTTTTGATAAAATTTCTGTCAGCATTCGCCATTTCCATTATCCTTTCGCAAAGTATCATTCGGTTTACTCTATCATGTTCAAAAATTTCTTGATGGCAAGAATATTTAAAAGATTTGTATTTATGTTTTTTTAATATTTTGAAGGCCGTGGTGTGATGTATTCCTAATCCCGATGCAATTTCTCTTGTACTCACACTAGGATTATTCGATATCGAAGCTAGAACATTTATTTCATTAACGTTATCATGAATCTCTATTTCTTCTTCTGGTGCAACATGTTTTTTAATGCAACTGTGGCATAGTTTGAACACTGAACCATATTTATTTTGATTATTAATGGAGTTGGCAACACTATTAAATTTCAGATGGTTGTAAATTTTGTGTTCTCATTTTTTCCAAATTGTTTAACTAAGTGAAACAATATTATTTTTGTTAAATCTTCGCTCAATGATAAGGAATAAAACGTGAAATTAATCTATAGCAGTAAACAGTGATTTTCGAACTGTTTTTTAAAAGTGTACGTAACCTAACACTATGTCTGAATTGGAAAAGAAGATCGATCACATTTACAGCAAAATAAATCTACTCGAAGACCTAGCAATAATTAAAGAACAAATGAAAGAGTTCAATATTATCACAAATAAAAACTCTGAAAAAATCTCACATTTAGAAAAAATAATCGGTGTTCAAAAGCGTACAATAAATACTCTAGAAAAATGTGTGAAACAGAAGAACCTTGTATTTTATGGAGTAAAAGATGATGAATCTAATAAACAGGAATTAATAAACCAAATAATCGTCTTGGTGGATGACTACTTAAAGATTAAAATCAACGCATCCCAAATTGATAATATATTCCGCTTGGGGAATAAAAATATTAAAAACCGTCCAGTACTTGTAACTTTCTGTAACATGAATTTAAAGGAGTCAATAGTAATGAACTGATCCAACTTTAAAGGTTCAAATATATTCGTTACCCATGATCTTTCTGAAGATGATCGATTGAAGAGGAAAGAACTAGTAAACTCTGTAAAACAATATCAGTCACAGGGCATTAATGCGAAAATAGTTCGAAACAAAATCATTTTCGATCAAGAAAAGAAAGATAGCTCCGAAGAAGATATAATTAGCACTCAAGAAGCTCAAAGTAATGGTGGTATCCCCGTATCCGAAGGGGAAGGCAATCACAATCATCTGAAGAGTCACCTTCAAATAAAGGTCGAACGTAAACGTCAAAAAAATTTAGAGTTGTACCACGCAACCAGTTCGGCAGGAAAGGCGGGATGGCCACAACACCGACGGGGACAGATTTTTTTCACCAAGCCCAACAACAAACATCAACAATATAACGAGGAATGTAACACTTTATAATATTTCTAAAAACAACTTAATTAACAATAATTTAATTCTAAATACTAATATTAATTTACTTAATTTTCAAAGCAATTCAAATATACCAGTTAATGTTAATTTTGTTCGTAGATACGATATATCTTTAAACTTCTGGAACGTGGAAGGTTGGAATAATTTCGGTGCGCTGGAAGAAGAATCAATAATTAATATTTTACAAAATGACATCATATGTCTTTGTGAAACCTGGCACCTGCAAGACAGTCTAATTCTTCCAGATTTTATGAATGGTTATAATTGTATTTTCAACAGTAAGGCGGTTAAATGCAAACAAAAAGGTAGGGCAAGCGGAGGTTTGGTAATTATAATTAAACATAATGATGAATTTGTAGTTAACCTAATTGAAATATCAAATTTGTGGATAATTTTTGAATTTAAATATTTTGAACTCCAGCTTATTATACTATTTACATATTTACGGCCGAGCCTTGACAATTATTGCATAATTATGCTTGAGGAATTAATTGGATTTATATCTGCTAATTATGGGTTTCACCAAATATTATTTTGTGGTGATTTTAATGCACATATTGGTAATCTCAATCAATTAGATATTGAAATATTTTCTCAGCCGAATATTCGTGAAACCAGACTCTCGCTTCATGAAAATATTAACCCAAGGGGTAGTAAATTGGTTGAAACAATGGAAAAATATGGACTTTACACTTTAAATGGCAGAGTAGACAGTGACTTTCCAGGTAACTTCACATTCATTAATGAAAATGGTCACAGTACTGTTGATTTAGCTTGGTTATATTTAAGCGGATTTGAAAAGTTAAACTCTTTTAAAATAATTCCTACCTTAAATAAATCCTCTCATTGCATGTGTATCATAAATTTTATCGCTAGATGTCGGCAAGTTTCTGAATAAAGTAATGAAAACACACAAAATTTGTCAATATATAACTCTACATATTAGATAATATTTAAATTTAATAAAGAACAAGAATCTATTTTCCAATCTGCTTTAAATGTGCATAATAATATCTACTTCAATAGTGAAAATATTAATGATTTAGCCAAAAATCTAGAGATAACGATTAAAGAAGCAGCATGTTCATCGAATATGTTGTTAGTTAAAAAGAATAATTCCAATAATGCAATAAATAAGAAATATAATCCATGGTATGATCAAGAATGTTTCAAAACTAAATCCGCTTGCAAAACCACTTTAAGGTTATACAAAAGAAATCCCACTAATGAAAATTTAAAAAACTATATTAAAGAAAAGAAATGTTATATTAATCTTGTAAAATTGAAAAAGGATCACTTTCACAAAGAAATTCAAGAAAAACTAATCAGTACTAATAATTCTACTAAATTTTGGAAAACAATTAATACTTTTAAAAGTAGAAGGCCATATAAAAATGATATAAATCTGAAAGAATGGGAATTATTTTATTCAAACATTTATAAGCAAGTGACTCCTACTCAAATTTCTTTCTTTGACTGCCTCCACCCTGTTCTTGATTTGGATATCTCTTTCGAAGAATTACATTATAGTCTACAGGCTTGTAAAACCAATAAAGCTGCAGGACAAGATGGCATCAATAATGATTTTTATAAAGCCCTGCCATCCAATTGGACTCATTATATTTTAAACCTTTTTAATTTAATAATGTCACATGAAACACTACCTGATAGCTGGTCCAACATTCAAACATTTTTAATTCATAAAAAAGGAGATTCTTCAGATCCAGTAAATTATCGGGGTATAGCCTTAGTAAATTCAATATGTAAGATTTTTACACAAATTTTATTTCATAGACTACAAAACTGGTGTGAATTAAATGATCTATTACATGAAAATCAAACAGGATTTAGAAGGGGCAGGGGAACAAGGGATAGTATATTTGCACTTTCTGCTTTAACGCATTTACAACTTAGATTAAAAGGGAATGAAGTTTATGCCATTTTGGTCGATCTTAAGCGGGCATTTGACTCCACTGATCACAACTTACTTTGGTTAAAATTATATAAAAATGGAATATCGAGCAAAATAATTAGGATCATACAAAATTTATATAAAATGCAACTCTACAAGTAAAAATAGGGAATAATCTTTCTAACACAATAGGAATAACGCAAGGGGTGTTACATGGTGAGATTCTGTCACCTCTACTCTTTGCGTTATTTATAAATGACATATGGGAGTTCTTTATGAAAAATAAAATTAGAGGGGTTAATATTGACGGAACCCATGAAGTTGTAACCCTTGCATATGCAGATGACTTAGTGGTTCTTGCCCATTCTCCAGTAGATGTTCAGAAAAAGTTGGAAATCTTACAACAATATTGTAATTTAAATCATTTAGAAATCAATAGCAGTAAAACAAAGATCTTACATTTTCATAAAGGTCGTCCAAAAGGGCGCAAAATTTCATTTTTCATTGACAACAATCCAATTGAATTCGTACAGTCCTATTGTTATTTAGGAACAACATTTTCATCTTCGGGTAAATATCGTCTTGCGGCATTGGAAAATAAAAAAAAAGCGAACCTTGCCATCCAAAAAGTAAGAGGCATATTATATAGACAAAATAAAATGGGTGGGAGGAAAAAAATAAATTGTTGCACACAATTATTAATGCAACAGTACTCTATTCCACAGAAATCTGGGGTTTCAGTCAATTAGAAATTTTAGAACGTAGTCAAATACAATTCATAAAAATAACTTTAAATGTACCTTTGAAAACACCTGATTGTTACATTAGGCTCGAAACCGGAACTTTACATATTTCAGTACTAGTTTGGAAACGTATATTAAAATACTGGTATAACATTTTATGTATGGAAGACTGTAGGCTTCCAAAAATTCTATACAACAGATTATTAATTCTTGATAATTCTGATACCAATAAAATTGAATGGAATTGGTGCAGTCAAATAAAAGTTTTTTTAAATTCTTTAGGATTTGAACAAGTATGGCGCGAGCAATCAATAAATAATAAAAAAATTGACGAAATCATATCAATATACAAAAATTTAGTCATTCAAAAAGATCTTACTAAGCTACGAAATAGTCGATATAGCTTATACTATAATCACATAAAATTCGATTTTGTAACAGAAACTCATTTAAAATTACATATATCATTCACGAAAATTCAATTAATTACGCAAATTCGTTTTGCATGAAAAACAGAGTTAAGAATATATTATAAAGGGATTAAATATGTCTTAGAGAACAGTAATCAGTGCACTTTATGCAATAAGCACAGTCAAGATTCGGCTTTTCATTTTTATAGGGAATGTCCCATATACGGGTCATGCCGCAATTATTTTCTTAATAAATATATCAGGAATGATGATACAGAACTAATTTTTTTTATAAACCTGTTGACAAACCTTACTGTTGAAAAAACAAATTCAATATTTTTATATACAATAAATGCTTTGAAAATTAGAAGTTTCTGTCTTAATGAGTAGGTTTTATTTGTTTATTTTTTCATAGTACCAGTACCTATATTAGATTTTTTTTCTCTTCTTCCAACATTTCATACTATTGTTTACTCAATATCGAATTTTGTTATGCTTCTTACGCTTCAACCTTCCCAGTTCTAGGATCAATTATATAGTAAAAGTATGTATGTATGTGATTTGTGTGCATATAACATTAGTAAGTTTGTTTTACTCATTTATATACATGTATTTATAAGTTTTGGGAGTAATATTCAATTTATGTATTACCATTATTATGTATATTTATATTTTTTTGTGTCAGCTTCCTTTTGTATGGGGTTTGGCCCCGACTGCAAAATAAATAATAATAATAATATTTTGATTATTAATAACTCGTTGAATTGTGTGAATTGAAGGAATTGGTTTGTGAGGATACGAACCAGCAAATAAATCTCGCAATTGTCTTAAACTATTACCACCATAATACAAATTCATTTCTTTCACTAATTGTGTACTCGTAATTGTCCACCATTTTTTCTAATAATTAACTTTATAAATTGAACACTAATAAATAATTACTGGCAATAAACTCATGAAACAAGAAAAATAATATTCTTCTGACAGATAAATCGTCAATCTTTTCTTTACAATTTTGTTTCATTTCCAAGGCTAACCCGATTTTTGAGCGAATTTTTAATATTTTCATATTTAATTTCTAGCGTTATAGGGCATGTAAAATTAATTCTGTTAATTGATTCTGATGTAGAATTTTATGATCTCTCAACTTTATTTGAACCTTTTTTGTCTAATATAATTAGTTAAGCAAGAAATTACGAAAGTATGATTTTACATGTTAAAGTCCTATGTTCCGGCGTAGCGGTCAACACCCTGTAATATATACAATGCTAGTGAATACACGAGAAAAAAAAAACAGCATATTATACAAAATAATTATTGTGATAAGAGCAAGTGTTTTTTTTTTAATTTTCTTTTAAATTGTCCTATAATAAAATGTAAATGAAATACCGGGTAAGATAAAATAGAAAGTAACAGGTTTCATGTAGGAATCGAACAATCTTGTGTCTCTTTGTCATACTTAAGTTTTTTATTATTCTTACAAGTTAATATAAAATATCATAAAAATGTGTCAGTGACACATAAGGTAACAGTTCCAAAAAATTGCCCAAATACCAAACATGTACCAAGTGTAAATTATTAAACAATCAAATTTAGATTTATTTGCGTAAGAAATTTGTGTGGTGACCACAAGAGATTTTCTAAATTAAACTTTTTGTCATTTTTATTGACGTCAGTCACAATTGTGCCCAAATACCAAACATGTACCAAGTGTAAATTATTAAACAATCAAATTTAGATTTATTTGCGTAAGAAATTTGTGTGGTGACCACAAGAGATTTTCTAAATTAAACTTTTTGTCATTTTTATTGACGTCAGTCACAATTGTGGTAACTATTTCTGATAAACGTTCTGAATCACAGCGGATTATCTGTTGCTTAATATCAAATAAATTTCCTATTTTTCCTGACAATCAGAGTTTCTTCTGCTAGTGTATTGTAAACAAATAGATAACAGTAAACATAATGTTAAATTGATGTTTTTGTATACTATACAGTGTGTTTCAGTTTCGAGACTCTCGATTGGGATCTCGAGACTGTGAGAGCAACGACTACGGTTAAATAAGACAAAAGTTGGCATTTAATAATGTTTTTCTTTGCAGGAAATAATATACAGGATGTAACAGCTAAACGAGCTACCTCGGATAACTTCTATGTTATTAAAGATACAAAAAATACTATAAGCCAATCTTATACAGGACGAAGTGGGACATTCAGTCATGGAAGAAAATATTTTTTTAAACCAGTGGTTCTCAAGCTACAACAAAAGTTATATTTTTTCAAATGAGATGCTGTATATTTTTTAAGCCCATTCGATAGAGTGTTTTTTCTGATTTCATTCTGTATTCGTTTTAGACCTTACATTAAAAAAATATTCAAAAAAATGCGATTAATTTAATTAAACAAATTCTGCTATCTGTCAATTTGAATAATTTAGTGTATAATTCCTATCGTTGTAAATAGCTATTGTTGTGTTGTGTTGTGCGATTATTTTTTCCTTAATATGGCTGGAATTTATACAAACGAAGATTTGTTGAATTTATTAATAATTTATGGTGAATGCAATAAAAACTATGAATAGGCTTGCAATATTTTTGCTATAAGAAACCCAGATAAACCGCGTCCAGGAAAAAATGTCATCAAGCGGATTACAAGAAACTTACAAAATCATAGATCATTTTCACGCAAACTTGAAAGACAAAGACCAATTAGAAATAATGATGAAATAGAAATAGCTGTTTTGGGATTTATCGCTCGTAATCCAAGTCCGTCCACACGTGAAATTGCTAAAGAACATTTTATTTCTAACATGTCGGTTTGGCGAATTTTGAGAAAACATAATTTGAAACCGAATTCTCATAAATAATTACAGGCATTACATAATACAGATAATGCACGTAGAAAATAACGACTTTCCTAAAAAAATGTTGTGGACGGATGAATCAAAATTCACTAATAATGCATTGTTCAATAGAAATAACGAAGATTTATGGGCGGAAAAACAACCGCATTCATTTCGAGTTAAAAATTATCAACGTAGGTGGTGTTATAATGTGTGGGTTGGATTTATGGGGAATAAAATTATTGGCCCCCATATTTATGAAGAAAATTTATATGGGCCACATTATTTAAATTTTTTATAAAACGAAATAATAAATTATCCATAAAATCTTAATTTGAATGACAGACAAAATATGTGGTGCCAATAGGACGGAGCGCCGGCTCACCTACCCGTCCTGTGTATGAACGCCTACATGATATGTTTGAAGATCGCTGGATAGCTACAAATGGACCATTTAAATGGCCTGCCCGTTCCCCAGATCTAACATCTCTAGATTTTTTTTATGGGGATACCTAAATAATAAAGTTTACTGTACACCAGTAACAACTAAAGAAAATTTAATGCATCGCGTAAGAGATGTGTGTGCTACTGTAGCACAGGAAGAAATTAATAATGCTACTTCTGAATCAGTTTTAAAATGATTTGAATTATGTTTAGAAAGAGATGGAAATCAGATAGAACACTATTTATAAAGTTATTAACAAAAAACTTAATGTATATAATTTTGTATCGTTGTATTGTTCTATTGTTTTTTATAGCCTACTGAAAATTACTTTAAAAATAAAATTTATTTAAAGTTCAATCGCATTTTTCTCAATATTTTTAGTATGTAAGGGTATCAAAAGAATACATTGTTGAATTAAAAAAAAAAACTATCGAACAGGTCTAAAAAATATACAGCATCTTTTTTGAAAAAAATATAACTTTGTGTTGTAGCTTGAGAACCACAGGTTTAAAAAAATATTTTCTTCCATGAATGAATGTCCCCCTGCGTCCTGTATAAGATTGGCTTATAGTATTTTATGGTATCTTTAATAACATAGAAGTTATTCTATTATACTATGTATTTTTAACTTACCATATTTTATGAAAAAATTTCGAACGTAGATCTTTTTTAGTAACCACAAATTTGAAAATATTACCGCATTTATTAACTTATATTACTCAAATAAAAATTATTTTTATTTGTATTATTTTTGTAATTTGGTATATTGTATTATCTCATTCTTAAACTTACAAATCATATACTTTCGTGGTGTTCAATATTAAAATAAAGAGCATAATTGATCTATTTGTATTATTTTACAACATATAGCAGATATTCTACACCTTATTACTTAAACTTGCATCAGAAGTAATTTTAAATACTCGAGATATTTTCCGTGTATCGACTTTTTATGTTATTAACGATACTCTGAAAGTTGAAATTAAAAAAAGAACTACAGTATATGGTGACGTGTACAAGTTCTCTTTTTGAATGGGAGATGAATTATCGACAGATGAATGTAAAAGTGAAGCCAAGACGTTAGTGATTTCTTATCCTAACGACTTGAATTAAAATCTCCGTGAAGAGACTGCACAATTTCACTCTTACAAGCGATTACAAATGAAACGGAACGATAATGTAAATTTTACCTATACTGCCTGATTCGTTACAATCTGCATTTCCAAACGTGGAAATTGCGCTACGAATTTTTTAACGTTAATGTTAACAGACTGCTCTAGAGAACGATCTTTTTCGCAACTTAAATATCTAAATAATCCCTTAAGGACCTCAATGAATGAATCAAGGACGATTAGACTCGTCATCAATCTTATGAATTGAAGCTCGGAATTTCATGGCTATCACTACAAATAAAATTTTATAGTCGATTTTACGGATTATAAGACGTGTAACATAAAATCTGATTAATGATTTAGATGCAAAATTAAATTCTCTACAATTTTTATATGTACTATTTTCGTCTAAAACCATTTGGGAACTTTTGCGTACGGAAAAACTGACTTCCCATGTTAAACGCATATGGCCCGCTTTTTGATTTCCATCCTGTATATATATTTCAAAACATAATTTATGCCGGAGCATCTACGTAAGAAACATTTAACTAAAAGTAAAAGGGAGGGGCAAAGGCAGACGCCGACGCTTCATTCTTGAGCGTTCAGATTGGACAAAACGACAGAGAAAGGGGATTCCCCTAAAATATCAAGAATCAAGAAATATCAAGAATTCTTGAATCAAGACAATTGTCATGAAAATCAAGCCCAAGACTAGAACAAATGTCAAACTTAAGAAAATGAAAATGTTTGAAATGGGAAAAGAAATTAGTGGAAAAAAGACCTATAGGAAAAATTTGGCAGTGGAAAAATAAAAACTGCAGAAAAATGCTGTGAAATGGAATGCAAAAAGTATCCTTAAATGATGCACTTTTACTATTCTTAAGCTAATATTCGATTGAAATAAAATTTAGTTTAAGTACAAAACTGAAATATTGGAAAAATTATTTCATTTTCTATCCATTCGTTTAGATCTAGGGTTGCCGCTCCTGATTTTATACGGAGGGGGCAGCCTGCCCCCCTGATCCCGACTTCCGACGCCCCTGTGGTCATCATTAAAAGAGGCTCATACATCCATTGTATTAATTCATATAATTCATTTAAAACGAGAATTGTATGCATCCCGCTTAAAAATTGATGAATCTATGATGGAATTTTGAAAGAATGACAAAAATATCACTGAAACTCGACGCTGCAGGCTACGGATTGTCTGATGAAGAATTGGCACACATGTTACTAAAGGATCTTCCAGATGATTTCGATACTTTAGTTGTGGGCATGGAAGCTTCCGGTTCTATCTTCGTTTCAAAAGTCAAAACATTTTTAATTAATAAAGAATCAAGAACAGTATCATATTATCCAATAGGCTGAAATCTAGGGCGCATTATAATAAAGAGGCGCCCGAAGCAGGAATTATGCTCTCGTTTTGGAAAGATATTTTAATTCAGTTTCATAGAACAAGCCAATCGTTACAAAAGAAAAGTATGGATGCATTAACAACTATTCAGTTATATGAGTTTTTAGTTAACTTTAAAACTGAAATGAGAGTAAATTTTGATAAATATTATGAAGATGGCAAAATTCTAACAAAAAGTAGCGAGTACTATATGGATGTAAAACGACACAGAGAAAGGAAATTATTGTCGGCTGAAATTTGTGGCGGAGTTATAGTATTTGATGGAAAAAGGCATATGGAAATAAACATGTACTATGTGGTTATAGATAATATAAAATCAGAACTTGAAAGTAGAAAAACTGCATACGAAGAATTTAACGAATATTTAAATTTTCTTGCAATATTAGAAACCTTAGAAGAAAATGCTTTGAAAGAGAAATATAAACCACTTAGAAAAATGTGTAAGGAAGATTTAGAAGAAAGAAATAACAAAAATTGTGCATGGCTAAAAATAATTCGAAGCAAAAACCTTATTTGTACTTTACCAAAAATTATATTATTCTAAGAATATATTTATGTGTACTCGACGAACTGTAAAGAGGAAAGATCATTCTCTACGTTAAAACGGATAAAGAATTATTTATGAAATTCTTTAACAGACGACAAAACTGACCTCTTCATTCTATCTTTTAAATCAGATGTAGTGAACCTATAAAATTTTGAAGATATTATTGAATCATTTTGTAGTATTAAATATCGAAAATACATTTTTACTTATTTAAAATAAAATTTATGTACGTATATGTATATTATGTTATATTTTTTATAAATTCAACCTTACAAATTACCTATTATGACACGTTATTTATTTAAAATGCACACAGAGTAGGCGCCAAATTATAATCAGCCTAGGGCGCCCAAATGTCTTAATCCGGCCCTGATCAAGAAAAAATAAGGGAAATAATCCTGAAATGTGAAACAATATTGATCTATCAAAAGCGGTATTTACATCAAATAAATTTAAAGCAAAATCATGTCATTTTTGTGGTAAATCCGAACATATTTCCAAATATTGCTTTAAAAAGAAAACCCAAGAAAGAAGGAAGAACGAAACAACTTGAAAAATTTGTCAGAATTATGAAGCTACATGCTTGAATACTTCTAATGATAAATTAGATATAAATAAATGGTGCTTGGACAGCAGTGCTACCGATCATATGACGTCTGAGATAAATAATGTAACAAGAACCCAATTTAGAAATGATTTTTATGTAAAAGTAGCGTATGGACATAATTTTAACGTCATTGTGAAGGTAAAGGACAATTTTGTACAAAGATCGGCAATGGTACAAGAAAAATAATTTTAAATAATGTTTTGGTTGTTTCAGAATTGTATGAAAATCTGTTATCTGTTTCAAGAATTATGGAAAAAGCATTAACCAAAATTTTTGAAAACAATATTGCTAGAATTATGAGCAATAAAGAAGTAAATTTAACTGCACACTTATTTGACACCAGAAATTGTCACTACAGCTGCGAATGCCAAAATAATAAATCCGTCACAAGAAATTATAATTTGACATGACAGATTTGAACATTTAAATTTCGAATATTTACAACAATTGCGAAATAAAAATATGGTACATGGATTAACTTTTTCAGAAAAAGACACGTCAAATGGAATTTGTTCAACTTGTATTCAAGGTAAACAAACTAGAACATTTGCACACTTCTTCACTTGGATATATTTTGTTACATTTATTGATGATTTTACTCGCTTCATTGTTGTCTACATGATAAAGTTTAAATCAGAAGTTATTAAATGTTTTCTTGATTTTAAGTCAATGTAAGAATTGCATTCTAATAAGAAAATAAAATGTTTGCGTACAGACAATAGAACAGAATATGTTACTTATGAATTTAACAATTAATTAAATGAACATGGTATCAAGAGAGAATTAACAACTACCTATTCTTCTCAACAAAATGGTGTTGTTGAAAGGGCCAACAGAATAATTGTCGAAACTGCTCGTTGTTTGTTAGAGAGGAGCGGATTACTACAGAAGTTTTAGGCTGAAACTGTTGCAACTGCCATGAATGTTAGAAATAGATGTCCTACAAAAAGCATGGAGAATGAAATTCCTGCTTTTCATTGGCATGGTAGAAAACCAAATGTAAATATTTTAAAATTCTTGGTTGTAGATGTTGGTCTTTAATCAAAGAAAATAGAAAAGGGAAATTTAATATTAAATCAGATCCTTCTATATTTCTTGGATATCCAACTAGAAGAAAAGGCCTACAGAATATGGAATGAAAGAAAAGAAATTGTTGAAGAAACTCGAGATATTCAATTCGACGAATCATATTTTCCTTATAAACATAATAATAATAATATAGAATGTTTCATACGACAATTATAGATTTATTTTTAACACAGGTACTTATTGACCCACCCTCGTAATAATAAAAATTGTCATTTACAAATAATTAACTAAGATATTTCAAAATAACTTGATAGGGCTTCAAGTAAACTTCCTCTTCCGGTTATTGGATTATCACCAAAAACTAATCAGATCTACCCAAATGGGTACAGTTGATATCCTTACACAAAATATGAAAATTTTTACTATAGTAGCTTTTGAGAATCCGAAACTCTAGATATTTACGCAGACCGACAGACAGACAGATACACACACAGGCATCATCGCGACACCCTTAAAATCGTATTCTAGAAACCCTAAAACGTGATCATTCACTGAAAACTCAATATCGAATTTTTAGCTTGATTCCTATATCTTCTTTGAGGCGGGAGGTTAAAAACAAAAATATTTAGAATGGTGAAGCAGCCATCGGATATAGTATCATATTGCTAATATAAATTAAAATATTGTTATTGGAAATATCTATTTTCGTAATAAACAACGCAATTTTTTTTCCTTTATTTATCTCGAATCGCTTCAATTTGAATAAAGTATAATTGTAAGCACACAGCTGTCATGGACGCATGTCGGTTTGTGGACCTAGAAAATAACATTAGCAGTCGGCTGCGGGAATCGGTTGATCTAACATTCCTCGATTCAGTATGTTACCACGGAAATAACTACTTGTTTATTAGACTATTTGATAATATAAGGAAACAAACAAATTCCACAACACATCCGTTTTAGAATCTTATTTCAGACCGCAAAATATTATTTATGTTTATTGAGGTTTCGAATTGACTGAACGTATTTGCCTATATCGCATCAATTTACTGTTATTTAAAAAATTTTATTACAAAAAACTAGTAATAAAGTTTCATGGTTGTGACACTGTACTGCTTACAATAATTATATAACTTCAATAAAATTCCCAAAAACATTTGCGTAAAGTTGAATTTTGTATCAATGTTTTGAACAAAAATTTACGCTATACCTAAATGCAATACAAATAATATAGTTTATGTCTCCGTTCTTATACACTAGGTTTTTGTAGCTCAAAATGGCCAAGAAATATAATGTTTCCGACCTTAGAAAGTATAGACTTGTCCTGGTTTTAGGTTGGCACCGTAATCTTCTTTTTTAATTTTTGGGTATTCCGATATTACTCCAAATATTACGCCAAATGGTACTCAAATTGGAAGAAGCAGTTCGATAATTGTGTTAGGTCTCCTTATTGATAAAGATTTACTGTTCAGGGAACATTTAAATAAGAAACTTATGGCAGCAAGGCTTAGGTTACGTCATTTATTTCAGTTTAGACATGATATTTTGCGTCCGTCAAATTACGTGTTATTAACTCCCTTATTTTGCCACTGTTTGACTAGTGGGTGCACTTTCATTCCTAATCTTACACAAAACGATAATAATAAGAATTACACTGATTCAGAATTCCTGTTTGCCATTTGCTTACGGCGTACGCAAATATGATCATATCTCTGAGTACCGTAAATCAGCTAAAATGATTCCAGTTGATGATCGTGTGAAATCTGCATACCTCTGTTTAGTACATAAAGTAATTCAAACTGGTGTACCGGGTTATCTAAAAAACAAACTAATTTACAAAGAATACAACTATGCTCTTCGTATTAAACAGTTATATATTGTTCCTTCTTTTAGAAAATCCCAATTTAAGGGTTCATTTTCTTATTTGGCTCCTTTTTTATATAACGAAATTCCTAAGTATTTAAGATCTTTATCATCACACACATTTAAAAGATCTATTAAGTCAATGTTTGTTACATAATTATAAAAAATTTTCACGTTTTCAAAGCTATTTTGATGTATCTTATATTATTATTTGTCAATGACCTATATGTAATTGTTATTTATTTCTTATAATTTTGATACTGTGCTACGCTATTTGATTGTTCTCATATTGTTATTGTTTTATAATTATATATTTCATTGTATGGTTAGGTGGAAGATCAGCCTCTGGCTGAACCTCGCCATTGACTGACAGTCAAGTTATATTATTATTATTGTGTAGGTATGTAGGGGTAAAACATTTTGATAGATTGTGAGAGCTGGTTAGATTTTGGGTAGAATACATTAACCGGAAGTGGTAGTTTACTTGAAGGCATGTAAGGTTTTACAAACATATCTAAGTAAATTATTCATTTAGGATATAAATTTTGTTACATTCACAAAGATGTGCAGTACTACAATTTTAATCTGCGACTTTGTTGCATATTTTGTACCGTTTCGCACTCATAAAAGTGAAAGTGTTCGCATCATTTAAATATAGTTATTTGTATCACAAGGTTGGAAACTGCTATTTAGGGAGTGCGAGTTTATTTTGATAGGACGAGCCGTAGGCGAGTCCTACAAATACGAGCACTCGCAAAATAGTTTCCAACTGAGGGATACACAAGATTTTTCGCGCCAACATTTATGTAAATTTAATAAATAAATTTAATTTATTACTCATTTTCATAGTAACAGGGAATTTTTTTATGTTGCTAACTTCACAATATTTGAATGTCAATTATGTTTATTTTCCAATATCATAACCAAAAATATGTACATATTTTTATTTGGATTTTACACTGCAAATTCAATTATAATTACTTATAAATATGTTTAAAATCCATAAATTTAAAGTTTTCTTGTATTGCAAATACTCAATTGTAGATATATTGCCTTAATATTTTTTAGTCAATGTAATACTTTGACATTTCTAGCGTCAGAAGTTAGCTAAAATTAGTGACGTGATGCCAACATATAACCATAAAAGGTTAGCAATTTTGTCGAAATAGTTCGACAAAAACATGATTTTCGACCGATTTAGACGGCAGCGCGAAATATAAATTGTACTACTGCAAAATGTTCCATCATTATGGTTAAATCACAGTTCATATGAGATTTCTGGTTAATGCACTCAATGAATTTTATCAGAATTACAAACAAATGTTTCACTTCTGTGCACAACACTTAATGTGTTCATTTAGCTAAAGTGGGGTAAAAGACTATCAACCGATATGCGGTCCCAACAAGAGGCTTTCACGTCTAGTTACACAAGTTTGTATACGATGCAATTACTTTTGTAACATGTCTCAAACAATTTGATACAAGTGAAATACATATTTCGCATATCAGCCCTTAGTTAGTGTGCTGGCAAAAAGTCACGCGGTTGGTTTTGTGAGGTATGTTATACCCCAAACTAAAGTTCTCTAATACTATAAGTATTTTCAAATTTGGAAATTAAATGATAAAACATGTTTCTAAATTTTATTGTTAGTCAAATACATTAAACAAATGGTACTTAGTATTATTTATTTTAAAAATAGCAATACTCATAGTTACTAACATTTTGATTTAAGAAACAAAAAGAGATGTTGGGTAACTTGAATCGAAGAAGTTGTAGGTTCTCGGTGAAACATTATTTTAAGAAATTAAAATTAGTAAATAATAACACTCGGTGTAGTTTCACAAATGATGTATATTTTTTCTTTATTGCAATTTCGGCTATTAGGCCATCATCAGAAGAATGAATACAAAGATTTTACAAATGTTATATTTATACTAAATGTACCGTTCTTAGGAATTACCTGAGATGACTGTATCTAGAAGTGGGGATTCCATTAAGTCTACGTACTCATTCATTGATGTTGGGGTACGATATACCCCACCACAATAACGAAGGGTCAACAATGATTGTATTTTCTTGACAAATCATAGAAATGGTAAGTGTTTAGTAATCGTAGATATACTTATCTCTTTGGTGATCATTTATAATTACGCAACATTATTTTTTTACATAAAAAGCACTCGCAAAACTATTTCTGGACGTGAGGTGCTCAAGTTTTATATGTCAATCTCGAAATAAACTAGATTAATTATTGAAATATTAAATATCATTAATTTATTTATTATGTTGTTGACATCGGAAATTTTAATTATTGCTTTTCCAACTGATTTAGGCAGAATTAGTAATAATTTAAGATACAATTTACGTCATTCGGAACAATTCTCTAATGATGTTGTTATTAATAATAAGGACTTTTTTGGCTGGATAATGAACAATAAATGAAACTTTTGGAAATCAGCCACTGGTTTATTTAACAGGTTGACTGGCAGCGGTCATATACGACCGCTTGCAGTCAACTTGTTAAATAAAATGAACCTCTACTATTTTCGACGCCACATGCGTCTTCCTCAGGAGGTGAATTTTCAATGACTGTTACAAAATATTTTAGAAGACTACAAATATATAAATAAATAAAAATACACACAAACATAAATCTCTTAGTCAATAATTTAAAAAAATCTGATGTCGCCCACACATAAAACAATTTTAAAGGGTGCAAAATAGAAAATAGTTCCAAATAAAAATTGTATTCTATATTATTTAATATCTTTTTTATAATAACATAATTTATTCTTACTCAATTTTTATATATGCTCAAAATCCCTTATGGGCCTTCGTAAACTTCCACTTCCGGATGATGGCCAATCATCAAAATCTAACCATTTCTTAATTTGAACATGCAAGGTCTAAATATTAAGTTAGAAAATGGTAATGTATTATAATCTGATGTGGACACCACATAACTTCCCAAATTTTTAATTTCAGAACGGTGCATAATATAAAAAAAAGTTTTAAATAAAAATTGTAGCCCATGCTATTCTACATCTTTTTTATTATGACATAATTTACTGTAACTCAATTATTTACAGAGATATACACACACACATACACACAGTCAGACATCATCGTGAAAATAGTAAAATCATAATCCGGGGTCCCCAAAACGTGCTTATCCGTTGAAAACTCACTACCAAAAATTTTGAGCCGTCACAATACCTCCCTTACATATATGTGCGGGAGGTAAAAATAAAAACATTAATAAATAAGTTAAACATGTTAAGATAAATAAAATAAATATTTCGTTGTTATTGTAGCCTTGTTAATGGTGACACAATCGCAACGAAACTTCATGTTTAATGGAGAATATTTCATTAACCACTAATTATTGTCACAATAAGTTGTTCCGGGAGAAACTTTTTAGAGAATATATCCGGTTAGAGGGGATCGGCTTGTTAGAGTTTATTGGTTTTAGATTAGAAACAAATTTCTACGAATTGATTGAATTGAAATATCAAATTTTATTAGACTATACAAATACCTGACGTATAGCTAAAATCTAAAGTTAGAGTTAATTCCAAATGAGGTGAGTGAGTACACAAAAACTAAATGTTTATGATAAAATGGCAAAAAATATGGTTATTCATTGCTGTAGAATTTTTTAAATATTTTTAGTACCTACTTAAAAATGAATATGTAAATATATCATTTCTGAATAATAAAATTGACCATTAATGCATTTGTAATAAATTATAAGAAATGCATATTAATAAATTTGAATTTAATTATTTTTATTAATTTATTTACATACCTAATTCTATATTGCACTTTAGTAATAAAATTAATTAAATTACAAGAATAAAAATAGCTGGTAAACTGCCATGCAGATTGGCAAATCCAGCAATTGGTAATTAAGGTATATTATTATAACTACATACCTCGAATAATCAGCACCAGAAACACAGTATAAAATATCAGCAACATTCTTGTGCTCGAACTTCTGTCTGTGAAATCACTGAACATACTAGTGGCAGTTGCGTTCAATCCTAGTTTATATCATAAATACGTGTTGATAAGAAAATACAAATTTTCCTTATACATGCACAGAACAATCAAGCGTGCGGTGTTCCGTGTTTGTAAATAAAATTAATGCATCCCTGCGCAGTTTAACCCGTGGCAATATGCTAAATTAGATCTCCGTAATTTATGCATATACAAGTTGTCTCATTTTAATTTTAAAAGACGAATTTCTCGAGAAATACACATTCTAAGGAAACTTGTCGAGTATACAGGGGGATACAAATTGATAATTTCAGTTTTCTCATATGTGGCGCAGCTATCGGTAATGTGATGTTTGTTAATATTAAAACACCGATATATTTTATATATTTTATTAATTTCCCAATTTGATAGTTCCATAGTAAAGGTACAAACCCAACTGCCCGTATACCGAAATAAACGGGCAATAAGTAGTCAACTCATAATTAACACAGTGATAATTCAGTGACCATCAAAAGTTTTTCACATACAGTGTGTCTGTCTTACAGGTGTACATAGGAGATTAACATGGGAAATCAGTTTTTTGCGTGCTGTTGCTCGGTGTTCTATCGAACAACAATGATTGTAGTACCAATCGAAAGATATCATTTTTCTGAATGGAACGATGTAAAATACACGACTATTTAGTAGTAATTTGGTTCCGTAAATTAATTTATAAAGTTTGAAAATTCACCGAGTTTATTCAATTTTTATCGTAAATAAATATAGTCACCTGTGACTGTTTTGTTTTGATTTCTGTCAAGCTATTTATTTGACGTTTCAGACTTTTGGACTTGTTAAAGACAATTTGTAAAAATATGGTTAGTTATACTACCGAAGAGCGTATTTTTATAGTAAAAATATTTTTTGGAGGAAATAGTGCGAGATCTATTTTCTATTAATTTTATGAATCGACCGAATCCAAGTAAAACCACAAATGCCAGTATCCATAAAAAAATACACTTGAGCTTAGTAATTACAATTTAGCAAGAGCATAAGAACGTGCTTTATTGGAAGAAAGGGTTTTATGAATGATAAATGTAGATCATTCGTATAGCACTAGATTTATTGGAAATGAATTGGGTGTACATCGTTCATAATATTTTGAAAAAAAGTTATTCCTACAATATGCACTGCAATCAAGAACTTTTTCCATTTGACAAGGAAAGTAGAAGAGTATTTTGTGAAGATATGCAAAACAGAAAAATGAAATATTTTTATCATAGATTTAAAAAACTTAACTCTTAATAAATTAATATTATTTAAAGAAAACTGGTTTTTAGACTTTTATTTATTTAATAAAATCTTTACGCAAAAATTATAAAAATACACTTGTCATTACTGTAAATAACCATATTTTTTTTTATTTTAATATATTTTCGGATATTTCGACATCTAAGGTCATTCATATCCGGGTACAGTTTTTTATTTGTACAGTTATTTTATTACATTTTGTGATATAAATTGATAGATTTTAGGTATGTAATTAGGTTCTTCTCTATATTTTTGTTGTTCTTGAGGGCTTCGCTAATTGTGGGGGGTATGTTGTGTGTATTTCTTTCGGCTGTGTATTGGGGACAATCTTCTACAATATGTTTAATTGTTAAACGTGTATTGCAGTGGCTACATGTAGGTGGATCCGTTTTTGTAAATATGTAATTGTGGTAAGTCTTGTATGACCTATTCTAAGTCTTGTTAATATGGTTTGGTCTTTTCTGTTCCGTGAAGTTTCCATGTACTGGTATCTTGTTTTACTTCTCTTTGTTTGTTATTTGTTGTATCATTCCATATTCGCGCCCATTGTTTATTTATTCTGTTCTTCATTGTTGGTTTTAAGATCATAGGGTTGTGTTTGGCATTCAGTGATTGGCTGTATGGTAGATAGTTTGGCGGCTGCGTCAGCTTTTTCGTTGCCTTCTATGCCCACGTGAGATGGTATCCAAATAAAGGTTGTGTTGACGTTCTTTCTTTTTAGTGAGAGTATAAGATTCTGGATGTTTTGAGTTATACCATTTTTTGGATATATTTTGTTAATGCTCTGGATAACTCCATAGGAGTCAGAGCAGATGGCAAAATTTTTGTCTGAGTGGTTTTACTGGTAGATTATTTCTAGACTTCTTTTAATTGCTTCCGCTTCTGCAGTGAATATGCTGGTTGTTGATGGGAGATGGTAGTGAAACGTGTTATTTTCCATGACTACTGCTGCCCCAGTTTGGTCTTCGTTTTTAGTGCCATCAGTGTAAATATATATGTAGTTTTTCATTTCGGCTTGTATTTTATTGAAGTCTCGGCGGAAGTATTCTGGGAGGATTTCTTTTTTGTGGAATGATGTCAGTAGTTCGAGGATGCAATGAGGTTTTTGGATGGTCCATGGTGGAATTTCGTTTATATAGTTTTGGTATATTGAGGTCCAAGGCAATTAGATTTTTTTTATGTTAGAGAGGAAAGGGATGTTTCGTTTTATTTCTATGGAGTTGGGGGTTGAATGGAAAAATTTGTTAAAATTCGGGTGGTTAGGATTACTTGCTAGTTTTATGATATAGGATATTGTTAGGTAGTTTCTTCTTATGTATAGGGGATGTTGGTTTGCTTCTACCAGAATTGAGTTTATTGGGCTCGTCCTCAATGCGCCTGTAATTATTCTCAATGCTGAGTTGTGAACTGGATCGATGATTTTTAAGTGTTGCCGTTTGGCCTGGGAGTATGCTATACTTCCATAGTCAATTTTGGAGAGAATTAGAGCTTTGTAAGTGTTCATTAAGATGTCTCTTTCCGCTCCCCATTTGTGGTTTGATAATATTTTTAAAATGTTGAGTCTTTTATTTACTTCACTCTTTAACTGTTGGAGGTGGGTTTTCCATTACAGATTTTTATCTAGTATTAATCCTAGAAATTTGAAGGTGTTTGTATATGTTATATTTATATTATTGTAATTTAGTACAGGTGGTGTGCGGAGTCTTTTTTTCCTGGTAAAGTGCATAGCTTATGTTTTTGATGTGGATATTCTAAATCCTGTTTTTATAGTCCATGTTTTTATATTATATAGCGCTGTGTTTAAATGTTCTTCTATTGTCTTTAAATTTACTCCTCTGCAATATATGCATAGATCGTCTGCAAATAGCAGTGATTTGATAGGTGTTGGGATTTCATGTGTGACTTTGTTTATGGCTATTAGGAATAATGTTACGCTGATGATTGATCCTTGTGGAATACCGTTTTCTAATATTTTTTTATCTGAGAAGTAACCGTTAAAATTTACTCTGAATGAACGCTGAGATAGGAATCCATGTATGAAATGTAGAATATGTCCATCGATATTATATTCTTTTAATGTTTTAATTATGTTGTATCGCCATGTTGTGTCAGAGGCTTTTTCTAGATCAAAAAAGATTGCTATTATATCTTGTTTGTCAGTGAAAGCTTTCTGTATATCTGTAGTGATAGCTATTAATTGATCTATTGTTGATCTGCCTTTTCGGAAGCCGCATTGTACGTTATCTAAAATTTGGTTTTTCTCTAGTGCCACATTAGTCTGTTGTTGATAACTTTTTCCATGATTTTACACAAGGTGTTGGTGAGTGTTATCGGTCGATAGTTTTGTGCGTTTGTTTTGTTTATATTAGGCTTTAAAATAGGGATAATGATACTTTCTCTCCATTGTGTTGGGAAAGAGTTTGTTTGTCATATTTGATAATATATCTTCAGAAGGTGTTCTAGGGTTTCGTTTGGTAGTCGTTTTATGATCTCGTATGGTATATTGTCCGGTCCGGGAGAGCTATTTATTTTAGACTCATCGATAGCTAAAATCAGTTCATCCATGGTAATGGGAATATTTAAACATATGTTTATGGGTGTTTTTTCTTCTTCATTTTTGTATTGCAGAAATTCATCGCAATAGTTTCTATTGTTGGAATTTGATTCTATAGTGTTAGCTAATATATTTGATATTTGTTGTGGATCTGTTATTTTTATGTTGTTGTCTACAATTATGTTTGTAGGGTAGGTGTAATTTTGGTTTTTTATTTTTCTAATTTTGTTCCACACTTCTGGTATAGGTATTTGGGTTGTCAGTGTTGATACATAGTTTCTCCAAGAGTTAGTTTTACTAGTTCTTATAATTAGACGTGCTTTTGCTCTAGCTTTTTTGTACGATATTAGGTTTTCTATGCTTTTGTTCTTTTTGTATTTGCTTAGTGCTTTCTTGCTTTCCTTCATGACTGTTTCGCATTGCTTGTTCCACCAGGGTACGCATTTTTTGTTATTGAATTTTTTGTATCCAATTTCTTCTTCGGCTACTTTATTTATGTTTTGTACAAGTTCTTCGATCAGTTCGTCTATATTTGATGGATTTGATGTTTTCATATTTTTCATTTTTTCTTGGTACTTTTCCCAGTTTGCTTTTTTTAGATTCCATTTTGGATTTAGTTTCGTGGGGTTTTTAGGTTTTATTAGTGGTGAGATTTTGAGGGGGTAATGATCACTTCCGTAGGAACTTTGGAGGACTTCAAATGTTACATTTGTTGCTAGAGAAGGATGGGAGAATATTAGATCTAAGGTGGAGAAGGTGTTTGATCTGGAGCAAATGTGAGTTGGTGTATCGTCATTGAGTAGGATATGATTGTCAAAGGCGTCTTCAATGATTTTTCCTCGTTTATTGGTCGTAGTTGAACCCCATAACGCGTTATGTGCGTTAAAGTCTCCAAGGAAGTGATGGGGGCTGGGGGTTTGTTGTATTAATGACTGGATATCTGTTAGTCTGGGATTTTCATCTGGAGGAATATATACGTTGCAGATAGTCATTTCTCTAGGATAGTTGATTTGGACTGCTATGGCTTCAAGATTTGTTTGCAGTTGTATTTCTTTTGATGGAATAGAATTTTTAATTAGTTTAGCTACTCCGCCACTACCGTGGGTTGCATTGACTCTGTCTTTTCGATAAATGTCGGAGCCTTTTTGGTTAATGTTAATGTTATATTTAAGTTTAGTTTCATGTATACATATAACGTCAGGTAAGTGTTCAGTAATTAAGAGTTTGATTTCATCGTAATGACTCCGAAGACCATTACAGTTCCAGGTGATTATTTGGGTCATTGTTGTATACTTTCTGCTGGTTTTAAAGAATTTATCAATTTTGTGATTTCATTGCCCTGTATTTTAAGTGAGGGTGGATGGCTGTTAGCATTTCGGCTAAAGAGGTTGGGTTGGGTTTTGCTAATTCTATTGGGTTACTAGCTTTTGCTGCGTTTTCAATGAAATCTTTTAGAAGATTGTACGGTAGCAGGTAATTTTTTGGATTTTCGTTTATTAATTCTTTTGTCAGTGTTAATAATTCGTCAATTTTTATATTATTTGGAGTTAGAGTTCGGCTCATTCTTTTTTGCTATTTCTTTTTTGTGTTTGTGTTGGTTGGGTTTTCTGTGTCTGTCATCGAGTTTGTAGTACTTATTTGTGATAGAGTGTCGTCGTTTACTAATTGTGTATCGCTGTCATATTCTATGGAGTTTGCTGGTCTTTTCCATTTTGGTTGTATATCCTCCGGTGTATTTATGGTTTTGGTGTTTCTTTGTGCTCCGACATTTTCAGATGTTGTAGGTAGGTTTTGGCTAATTTTTGGTTGAGGTTCCTGGCATTTGCTTGCTATATGTCCTTTTTGTTTACATACGGCACATGTTGGTTCATCGTTCGAGAGGAATATTCTGTATGAAGTGTCATCGTGGTCTATTAATAGTGAAGTAGGTATTTCTTTATTTTCTGTAGGTTTTATGTATACTTGTCTTCTGAAACTAAGTATGTGAGAGTATTCACTATCTTGGATGATACCTTGTCGTAAGAATGTTATGGGTGATACTGTGCTAATTCCAGTTTCGTTTAGTAATTGTTGAAACAGCTATTTTATCTTGATTTCACCAAAATTAGCCATTATACAGGACATAAACATGAATATGACAGTTTAAGTACTTGAGAACAGCGTTTTGAATGTTTTTGTAAGCTTAAAACAGCTATTTTATCTTGATTTCACAATCATAAGTAACTACAAACGACTTAACCATGAATATGACAGTTTAAATACTTGAAAACAGCGTTTTGCATGTTTTTGCAAGCTTAAAACAGCTAATTTGTTTTGATTTCGCAAACATAAGCCATTATACACGACATAAACATGAATATGACAGTTTAAATACTTGAAAACAGCGTTTTGTATGTTTTTGCAAGCTTAAACCAGCAATTTTATCTTGATTTTACCAACATTAGCCATTATACTCGACAGAAACATGAATATGACAGATTAAATACTTGAAAACATCGTTTTGTATGTTTTTGCAAGCTTAAAACAGCTATTTTGTCTTGATTTCGCCAACATAAGCCATTATACACGACAGAAACATGAATATGACAGTTTAAATACTTGAAAACAGCGTTTTGTAAGTTTTTGCATGCATAAAATAACAATTTTATCTTGATTTCACCAACATAAGCCATTATACTCGACAGAAACATGAATATGACAGTTTAAATACTTGAAACCAGCGTTTTGTATGTTTTTGCATGCATAAAATAACAACTTTATCTTGATTTCACCAACATAAGCCATTATACTCGACAGAAACATGAATATGACAGTTTAAATACTTGAAAACAGCGTTTTGTATGTTTTTGCAAGCTTAAAACAGCAATTTTATCTTGATTTCACAAACATAAGTATATACAAACGACATAAACATGAATGTGACAGTTTAAATACTTGAAAACAGCGTTTTGTAGGTTTTCACAAGCCTAAAACCGCAATTTTATCTTGATTTCACCATCATTAGCCATTATACGCGACAGAAACATGAATATGACAGCTTATATATATATGAAAACAGCGATTTCTATGTTTTTGCAAATTAAAACATCAATTTTATCTAGATTTCATAAACATAAGCCATTACACTCGACATAAACATGAAAATGACAGTTTAAATTCTTGAAAACAGCGTTTTGTATGTTTTTGCATGCTTAAAACAGCAATTTTATCTTGATTTCACAATCATAAGTAACTACAAACGACATAAACATGAATATGACAGTTTAAATACTTGAAAACAGCGTTTTGTATGTTTTTGCAAGCTTAAAACAGCAATTTTATCTTAATATCACCAACATTAGCCATTATACACGACAGAAACATGTATATGAGAGTTTAAATACTTGAAAACAACGTTTTTTGTAGATGTAATAATTAAGCGACTGGAAAATGATAACGAATAGGCAGCGAAACGTTGGTTTTTGACAAAATAAAATAATTGTACCAAATGACTGCATCCATGCGTATTATCCTATTCGTTAAAGTTTTTATGTTTTTGCAAGCTTAAAAAAGCAATTTCATCTTATAATCACCAACATTAGCCATTATACACGACAGAAAAATGAATATGACAGTTTAAACACTTGAAAACAGCGTTTTGTATGCTTTTGCAAGCCTAAAAAAGCAATTTTATCTTGATTTCACCAACATTACCCATTATACAGGACATAAACATGAATATGATAGTTTAAATACTTGAAAACAGCGTTTTGTATGTTTTTACAAGCTAAAAACAGTAATTTTATCTTGATTTCACAAACATATGCCATTACACACGACATAAATATGAATATGAGTTTAAATACAAGAAAACAGCTTTTTGTATGTTTTTGCAAGCTTAAAACAGCATTTTTATCTTGATTTCGCAAACATAAGCCATTACACTCGACATAAATATGAATATGACAGTTTAAATACATGAAAACAGCGTTTTGTATGGATTTGCAAGCTTAAAACAGCAATTTGAGCTTGATTTCACCAACATTAGCCATTACACAGGACATAAACATGAATATGACAGTTTAAATACTTGAAAACAGCTTTTTGTATGTTTTTGCAAGTTTAAAATATTAAATTATTTTTTTTTGCATACATAAGTAACTACAAACGACATAAACATGAATTTGATAGTTTATATACTTAAAAATAGCGTTTTGTATATTTGAATGCTTAAAACAGCAATTTTATCTTGATTTCACAAGCATAAGTAACTACAAACGACATTAACATGAATATGACAGTTTAAGTACTTGAAAACAGCGTTTTGTATGTTTTTGCAAGCTTAAAACAGCAATTTTATCTTGATTTCACCAACATTAGCCATTATACACGACAGAAACATGAACAAGATAGTTTAAATACTTGAAATCAGCGTTTTGTATGTTTTTGCAAGCTTGAAACAGCAATTTTATCTTGATTTCACAAACATAAGCCATTATACCCGACATAAACATGAATATAACAGTTTAAATTTTTGAAAACAGCGTTTTGCACGTTTTTGTAAGCTTAAAACAGCAATTTTATCTTGATTTCACAAACATAAGCCATTACAAACGACATAAACTTGTATATGACAGTTTAAATACTTGAAAACAGCGTTTTGTATGAATTTTCAACCTTAGTACAGCAATTTTATCTTGATTTCACAAATATAAGCCATTATACACGACAGAAACATGAATATGACAGTTTAAATACTTGAATACAGCGTTTTGTATGTTTTTTTAAGCTTAATAGAGCAATTTTATCTAGATTTCACAAACATTAGCCATGATATACGACAGATTCATGAATATGACAATTTAAATACTTAAAAACAGCGTTTTGTATATTTTTGTTATCTTAAAACAGCAATTTTATCTTGATTTCACAAACATAAGCCATTACAAACGACATAAACATGAATATGACAGGAAAAGGTGATAATCGACTGTGATGATGAATAAGATTAAAAAATTCTTCGGAATGCAGTCAAAATATTTAATTTCGCTAAAAATCCAACGTTTCGGTCATACTATGACCTTCATCAGGGAAACTACAAACAATATAAAAATTACATCAATTAACAATTAGAGCAGAAAGTGTCACACGGTATGCTTACATTTAGCGTTTGAAAATTTACAGTTAACATGGAACTTAAAAACTCAATTCTCGTCAATATCATAAGAATACACAATTACACAACACATTAAAATAATAAATAAATAAATAAAGTTAAAAATATAAATAATTCACAGCAACAATTAAAACGTAACATATACTCAAAACAAAACTACTGAACTGACACGTTAGGCGGGAAGAAGCCTTAAAATAAATAACGACAATTTAACAATAGCCAATCAGAACACAAAAACAATTTAAAACTTATAAACTAAAGATCACTAGATATTCTGTCTTCTTACATTATGTAGTTTTTTTAATATTATGTTTTAATATATTATGATAAATAACACTCAAATTGTCTATGTCTGTTTGAGAGTTAATATTTCTATTGTCCGATTTAATATGAAGCATTTCACATAATGGTAGTGGCACTGTCGACACAAAATGGTATAAAAAGCCATCATCGTCTACAAGGTACCTAAATTATAACTCAAACCACCAATTACATCAAAAAATTAATATAGCAAAAAACTTAAAAATTTATGTGGGTGAGATTGAAGGTGAACGATTGCGTGGGCGTCCGAGGAATAACTGGTTGGGTATGATTGATGGTTTGTTGCGTGATCGAATGATTCCGAGTATGAAGAATAAACGAGCATGTATGAATCGCACTATGAATGTGGACGAGGCGAAAGTGGTGTGTCAGGATAGGAATGTTTGGAGGAGATTGATTGTTGGTTGACTGTGTTTCTGGGTTCGTGCTACCCCACTAAGTGGGACATAACGTGACGTTATGTATGTATGTACGTATGTATGAATGAAACGATTTGTTAAAATTTCATGAATTTTTTTAGGTTCTATAATTTTGTGATGATTAGGTACTAATTATTTCCCAACTTGAATGATTTTGTGCTCCACTAGGGACTTAGTAAACGATGATGCATTTATCGAGGGTAGCAGCTAGACGCATACTTGATACTTAAACTACGAGTATATTAAACTGCTGCAAAATTAAATATTGACTACGGTATAATTTTGCGACAATTATATGCTAAACATTTGGCAACTTGATTAATTTTGTGCTCCACTAGGGACTTAGTAAGCAATGATGCATTTATCGAGGGTAACAACTATACGTATACTTGACACTTAAACTATATTAAACTGCTGCAAAATTAAATATTGACCACGGTATAATTTTGTGCTAATTATGTGCTAATCATATGGAAACTATTAATTTTTTGCTCCACTATCATTCATGTAAACGATGATGGTTTTATCAGAAAGGCTTCCAAGACTTACACTTAGCACATGAGCTAAAATAATCAACTGTCAAATTAGTTAATCACCATATAATTTTGTGCTAATTATAAGTTATCGATGTGCATAAAAGAAGCTGAAATTTTATTATATTTCTGTAAACTTTGAAGCGTTCATTTCGTTTAAAAGACTGGTATATATCTCGAATGCACCAAATAGAAAAATATTTTCTGTTAAATTCCATTAAACTGATATTTTTTATATTTTAATAATTTTAATCAAGAGTCTGTGTAGGGGGAAAAATTGCATATTGATTGATGATTTAATTATCTGGAAGATTCGGAAAACACGACAAAAATCCGATGATTTAGAACATATTGCGAAAAACGATTTGGAAAAAAATGTAAATAGCATTACATAACAATGATACATGTTGAAGCGTGTCAAAAATTTCTGAATCTCTATAATCATCAAAGTTAATTTTTTTTTCCTTTTTTCAAAATATTCCAAAGGGTATAGCCGGATAAGCATACAAAATCTGCCCCCAGTGATTTTTAAAAATCCATATGGCTGATCGATTGCTAATTAATGCTAATGCCAGAGATTTTATTCGTATCTGGTTCATTAATCAATGAAGCAACGGTATGTTTTTGAGTTAATGTAGTAGTAGTAATGTACTTGTAGTTTTAGAACATTTGGTATGATTTTTATATATTGGAGTGTAATAGTAAAATCGATTTAATTTTTTTTGACTATGTTGCACCAAATGGATCAAGTTGAAAATTTTATTGAGTAAAGCAGAGTAAGAAAGGAGTATTCAGTGAAAAAATCGTGAGTGACACCCTGAAGGAACATATTAAAAAAAAAAAGATAAAAATTTTAAAAAATTTTTTAAAGAAAAGTAATGGTTAAAGCTTACAAAAAAATACGTGTTAATGTCCCTTATTGATTATTCTTACTAAAAAAAATTCTTGTTAAAAAATATTCAGTGGAATAGTTCCAATAAAATAAAAACTGAAAAAACGTATTCTTTAATTATGACGTAACTCTTCGGATTTAAAAGCTGAAATTTTCAGGAAAATTTTTATTTTTAATTAGAAATCGATCAGCCATATGGATTTTTAAGAATCACTGGGGGCAGATTTTGTATGCTTATCCGGCTATACCCTTTTATTAAAATTTTCAAAATTTTCATAAAGTTTCTAAATTTTCTTAAATCTTTTCAATTATTATATATCTTTCTAATTTGATAAAATTATTTTAAAGTAGACTTATTTCGAAGAAAATATCAAGCACCTTTTAATTACTGGAAAAAAATATGATTTTAAGAAGTTTCAATTCATGCTAATTACGAGTGACAGTAACTACGCACTATGTCGTTCGCACTAGATTTTTTCAATTTGTATAGATTTATACAAATAAAATGTTAAGTTAGGTATAACAAAATATTAAAAAACTGAATTTAATTGCTGATTCTAGAATCCATAAAAAATCATGAACACATTAGATTTTTTACTTTTATAATTTAATGTAACCTTATATTTTAAATACTCAAATCCTCTAAAAATGCGATAAAATATCAATGTTAATACCCAACATTATTATTATCACATAATTATCACAAAATTATAGAACCTAAAGAAATTTTTGAAATTTTAATAAATCATTTCATTCATGATTCGTTAAAAGAGATAAATGTTGAAAAATTGCCAGAAATATTACCAACTTCCATTTTTTTTAGTATGTATTAGGAGCACACGATTAGAAAAAATTATAAAGCAGTAATTATTAATTAAATATTATTATTTTTCACAAATAACTGGATTTCGTTTGTATGGTAGACTTGTCGAATAGAGGATATGGCTAAATCCTTTCAGAAATAATGTTCACTTCCAGTTCGTTTTATTGAATTTTAAGAGCACATAGTTAGCACAAAATTATAGCCTAGTAGTTATTTTATATTGTCACAATTTGGCGTAGGTCAGCTGCCATCTATACGTCAAGCTGGCACCCCCCCTAAACTCATATCCGTTTTCGGGGTTTCCGTTGTAGCACAAAATTCGCAATATTGGTACATAATTAGCACAAAATTTTGCCATTTTTTTTTTCGATTTGGATGAAGTGGGGGTGCCAGCTGTACTGACCTCACACTTCGTAGCAAACAAAGTATCGGTGATAGAGAAAATAAAAGGTCATTTCCTGATTTCTGGTAAAATTTTACATAACATACGCCATATTTTATCCATGGTAGAAATACACGTGTTTTTCTTTGCTTTTCATTAAAAGTCATTTTATAGTAGTTTATTTTGAAGAAAGTATAATCTTACTTATTTTATTCAGTGATTTTTTTTAACAAAAACCGCAGCGGAGCCCATGACATATGTGGCTTGGGTATAAATTGTGATGCATTGCATTATCGTATAATACTGTCTCTTCTGAACAGTACATTTTAGTTACATAACACCTCTTTCCGGTGATCGGTTCTGCCTGGTGCTTGTACGTTTTCAACGGCGGCGGTGGCGGAGTCTGCGGTGGCAGCGGCGGCGGCGGCCGCACTGTATAAAATATGACCACGGATTGAACGGGTGAAAAAAATCAAATTGTTTTTCAGCATATTATGGAATATTTGGCTCGTTTATTCTCTTAGTTATTTATTCGTCTTTTATTCCAGTTCTTTCTAATAATACTCCTAATCAGGTAATTATTTTTGTCACGGGGGGTGGGGGGTGGGGGGAAGCTTGAAAGAAATTTCTTGGATAATAAATAATTTAACTATACTAATTTTTTGGGTACTGTATTTGTACACAAAAATAATGCACTTTGCACTTTGGTACTGAAACACTATTTTCATTCTATTTTTTACATTTCACCACTTTCATACTTTCAGTACTTTCGCCCCCTTCTTTTCTAAATATTTTTCATTAAAAATGAATAGGTACTATGATTCGAGTTTGTCAAGAGTGAGATGTTGGTTTAGGATTTGTTTGTTAATTGTTCGAGCGAAGCGAGCTTACCTACAAATAATTTCCATTAAAAAGAATACTGAGATTTGAATTTGTCGAGCGTGATTTGTGTTGGCTTAGGGTTTGTTTGTTCAAAGTGTGAGTGAAATAATCTTACCTACAGGTAATATGCTTTTGTCAGTTGAATATTCATATTTTCGAATTTGTTCGTATAAATGTCTAACTTAAAGAAATGAAAACTTTTGAAATGGAAAAAGAAATTAGTGGAAAAAAGAACTACAGGAAAAAGTTGTTAGTGAAAAAAACTGCAGTGAAAATCCAGTGAAAAATAGAATGCAAAAAGGATGTAAAACATGCACTTTCACTATTCTTAACGTAATATTTGATTAAAATAAAATACAGGTTAAAATTATGTTGTTAACTATGAAGTAAGTTTTGTTTGCTGCTTGAATTCTCTTGTTAATTTGGTTCTTCTATACTTCCTTTGTTGTTCAGGGTTGTTCCTAGATATGTGAATATTTCTACCTGTTCAATATCTCTTCCGTTTAATGTTACGTGCGTTGTTGTTTCTGTTCTTGCAATCAACATAATTTTAACTCATACAGTACGCGCTAACCGCTAGCGACAAAACGTGAAACTATTTTTAACTAATTACTGCCAACAAAACGGAGCCGGTACAAAGATCAAGAAAACTAAATTTAAAAAACAAGTTTGATTCTCTAATAGTTTTTTGTCCTTTAGACTCGCTATTGTTTGAATTTAAGTTCCTATATAATTTGCAACACTTCAAGTCTTTTCAGTAACGGAAATAAACAGGCTTAACTACTAAAGGCCAAGAAGATTGCTGTGTAGGTAAGCGTGCGAATCTTTCAATCACTGAATTTATAGTTAAGATATCACAAAAATTAAGTTATATATTTCACACAGGGAACTGTAATTGTAATCTATTATAATAGACTAGTTTTCATTTTTATAGCAACGAATTTTTCTAGTTTTTTCAACTTGATTTAAGACAAATATTTATTCAAATTTTTTATTTTTTATTTTGGTCAAGTAAAATAAACACATGTCACTACTCATTGGTACTTAGTGCAGGGTAGCTGTTACACTGCGCAGCTGGCGTTAGCACGACAATCTGTAACACGTTCAAACAAGGCAGTGCCATATTCAATATTATTAGTACTTATTGCACAATTTATATGATTGAAAATAAATCTAGAATGAAGTAATTTTACAAATAATATAAAAGTATTTTAAGGTTCTAATGTTCATAAGGTGTCAGTAGTGGTGAGGACGTCGATGTCCAGCGCCACGCAGTCGCCCGGCTCCGCGGCCAGAACGCTCGCTGCAGAGGATGGACACTCCGGGGTCGTACTGTCGTTAGCTATGTTGACGTGCACCGTACTGGGGTCCCGCAGCAGGTCGGTCAGTGTGCGGACGAGGCTCGCGAAGCTGGGCCTGCACTGCGGCTGCGCACTCCAGCACTCGCGCATCACCTGGTAGCTACACACACATCGTTACAATGTCACATCAACTGCGCATGCGCACGCGACTTACAGTTCCCTGGTCGAGTACTCGGGACGCTCCAAGCGGTAGCCACTCTCCAGCTTTCGGTAGAAGCCGACGTCCGGCTCCAGCTCGGCGTACGGGATCCGCGCCAGGCTGAACAGTTCCCACAGGACCACGCCGAACGCCCACACGTCGGACTGCGTGGAGAACGTCTTGTCGCGGATGGACTCGATCGCCATCCACTTGATTGGCAGCGGACACTGTTTCAACCATACGGTTATACAAACAATGTCACACAACTAACTACTCACTTGAGATTTTTTCTTGTAATATCCAGAGCTAAGAGTCTTGGACAGACCGAAATCACTGATTTTGACGATGAAATTGTCCGCCAACAGAAGGTTCCTCGCCGCCAGGTCTCCGTGCAGAGTCTGTTTGGAAGCGAGGAACTCCATGCCGCGTGCAGCTTGCAGCGCCCAGTGCAGCAGCTGCAGCGTGCACACCCTCGGGGGCGGCGCTGGCGGCGGCTCGCTGCTCGAACACTGAGCAGCTTCATCTATTGTATAAACAAAAAATGTATTTGCATCAATCAACAGATCATCAAGAGATAGGTGACAACACTAGAGATGCGGCATGATAGAGAAAATGAAGATCCGCATTAGTTTAATTAAGGCAATGACTAGACGTAGCGCGCCACGCTTGTATAGATGCCAACACATCCTATACAAGAGAAAGGCGAATGTTGCTGTCGTTCGTATCATTGGTTGCGTACACTACATTCAAAGACTTGTATGTCTGACGAAAAGGTGGCTTATTTTAATATAAAAATAAAGAACAGGGAGTATGTTTACTATGTTTTTTATTGGCAATGTAGTTCAAACGCACAATAGCAGTATTTTTTTTTTCAACAAAAATGTATATATATTTTTTTTATTTTCATGTAAAATTAATTACACCACATTATTGCTAATGTAAGTATACTATAATTTGTGTAAATTATTATTATTATCGCCATCATGCTGTTGTAGTTACCCTGAAGAAGACACAAGGATGTGTCGAAACGCCGCGTCGGACTTTTAGTAAATATATAATTTTGACTCCAGTCCAGATTATTTACTATCTTATATTTAATTAAAATTGATCTGTACTTAACTAAAATTCCAGCCAAATAATTTTTTGTCTACGATAGTTAAAAATCGGGACCTTTTTTGATTAATTTCAATGAGTGAAATATAACATTCTTAGCAGCATATTTTTTTTGTTATGTTATCATAGTATTCAGTTTTTCGCACAGGAAAACGATTTTACACGGTTAGGAAAATATTTTGGTCGGAAAACAAAATTGTCTATAACTATCACTCTGTCTTAAATACCAAAATATGTTACGGTGTACTAATTTTGTTTGGTTTTTCTCATCTTTTCAATGAATTTAATAATAACTTTTGTCAATAAAGTGGCAATCTTACTCGCTAAAAACATCATTTTCGCAAACTTAATACAAAAATAACTTGAATTATTCAAAATAATGCTTTTATTCATTTTTTGTGTATAATTTAAATATGCTTTAATTACAAAAAATCTTAAAATCATTAACTCCAAACCAAATTTATTTTTATGGTAATGGATGCATTATTATGAAACTATAACTCATTTATTATCAAAATATATTTCTGATTGTATAGCAGTATAGCAAAATGGTCAAACAAAAGCTAAATGTAAGTAAAAGATATAAATTAAATGAACTGAAATTATTTCCAAATCAATAAATAAAGTGATATAGTGTAATATTTGGATTACATTTCATATTTTAGCAATTAAAATAAATTTAGTAACAATTTATTTGAGTTAAATTTTCTATTTACTATTATATACAAATATTGTCATTCTACTTAATGGCCGCCGCGGCTTCGCTTATCAAGTTATTTGTTTATATTAAGTTCAGTGTCTAATATGTATATAAATATCTATGAAAAATATCATGTTTTGACATGTGTCATATTTGAAAACTAAATTTGTTAAAGGGATGCGCTTTTCTTGATAGTGGTTGTCCGTGTTCCTGCATTATTTGATCCGAAATCTATGGCGGGATGTATTGTGGTATTCACAACAAATTTCTTTTTTGTAGTATAAAGATCAAACATATATTAATTGCATTACCTTGTAAGGAATCAGCGTCAGGGAAACAAATGAGTACCGTGTCTGGATCCATTAAGTTGACAAAGTTACAGCGATTTTCCATGAGGTAATTTCTTAGATTACCGTATCTACAATATTCAAGAACAACCAAAAGCCTTTCTGAAAATGATTAAAAATGTATAAAATGAAAGTTTATAAAAGTCCCTCAGTACTATGTATTTACTTTCCCCAATGTTTTGTGTGCAAGCCCCCAGCAGATTTATCAAGTTGTCGTGTTCTCCCAAGTGAATCATTATTTTCAGTTCACTTATTAAAATATTTGAATCCATGAAATTCGAGTGAGGGTGAAGCATCTTGACAGCAACAGTTCTCTCGGGTTCTCCCTCAAAAAAGTTGGAAACTGTGGCTTCCACCACAAGTCCAAAACAACCCGAACCCAAATTACGGCCTGAAAAGAAATGCATTTTATAATTCTAAGAGATTGCTCAACATGAAACTACAGTTACCTAATTTCACTTTGTTTCGTGGTATTTCCCACTTAGTGTCGTATGGCAGGAGCGTCGCTTGCTCTGCCACATTTATAAATGGATTATAATATTCTATTTGTCCGGCTTTGAAATGAATTATATTGCCCTTAATTAAGGCATTGCGATATTTCTGAAACAAAATACAATGAAGCTATTTATTTACATTAATGATGTTTAATGAAATTATTGTACCTTTGCTTTAAGTAAATTTTGTGTAACTAAACCTGCTGCTGTAGCAGTCAAAATAACCATGCAAATTAAAACTGCATCGTACCATCCACTTCTTACACCTGAAATTAAAAATATTAAGTTAATGTTGAAAATTAAATTAATTAATAAATAAATATGTTTTCACGCCATTTACCCAGTACTGGGTGTGGCACTCTGCTCAAAGCAGATCTCGGTATTATGAAATATTTTACGGGGGTAAATTTATATTGTTAAAATTTTCGAAAGTTGATTTCGAAAATTTGTCGGCTGTGAAGCCCGAAATTAAATAAATTTAACAATTTAATGATTTTGGAAACATCAATGTGTTTATGGTATTAGTTCCGTTGTAAACGGTTCGTGAACTTTGTATACCTCGACAAACCGATTGAAGTCCCTGAGAGCCGCGGTTTCGTTGACCACTAATGTTGTCTGTACATTCAGTAACAAAAGTTAAATAGCGGATTCTTCTTATGGTTGATTTCATATAATACTTACTCTTACCTCTATTACCCATCATGTTCTCCCAACCATTCTGTCAATTTATTTATTTATTTGTAATCTGACCAAATGAGTTCAAAACCTTAATTACGGGTTGACTATTCACAAACTTCAAAATTAGTAACACAAGTTGTAATATAGGGTGACAAAAAAAAAACCAGAACT
Source organism: Poecilus cupreus (assembly GCA_963942605.1). Taxonomy (NCBI): domain Eukaryota; kingdom Metazoa; phylum Arthropoda; class Insecta; order Coleoptera; family Carabidae; genus Poecilus; species Poecilus cupreus. The sequence continues at coordinate 32,770,883 of OZ012713.1, forward strand.
TAATAATACATAAAGCTATGTTTTACGCAGTATATGATAACGAATAGTAGTATATGTTAATGAACATAATAATTGTATAGAGTATTTTTAAATTTTTCAACAGAGCCAAAAATATGTCAAAAGGATCAGGCAAGTTATTAAAAATAAAACAAAGCATACGAATAAGTGATTAGGTACTTCATAGTAAGATCGAGGAGTGTTGCAATAGAATGAATGAAACAATAATGATTGAATTGTTCTGCGAGTATCAAGAAACACAATACTAAATTCGCACAATAAATATTTGTAATCTGTATCAAAACGGGGGTAATGTCTGAAACGTCTGAAAAAGCACAATTTATCAAATTTGCGTTGAATAAATGCCAGTGTTTGTTATTGATAAGACACTAAACCTGCTGACAATATTCCAGTTGTATATTAGGTGAATTGTCAGAACTGCAGCTCATTATACATTGGTTAAACAAAACAATATTTTTTGGAAAAAAGGATGAAACAACATATTTAACATGTAAAAAATAATAACTCAAACCACAGTGGTTCGACAGACCATGCAGTTTTACATCAACATTCACCTGATTTCTCCAATGCCTCTATATAGAAAATAACAAATTGAAACGTCTTTTTCTTGAAAATTGCTACATAAACTGTAACGATGATACAGTTACCGTTAAAACAGATTATTCTACATCTAGCGATCCTTACAACAGCATTTACAAACATTTGAAATCAGGTTAGTTTGTTTGTTTCTATCAATGTTCAAATTTAGACTTCTTCTTTATGTTACTTTTGTAGTTCATCTTCCGAACACCTCTGTTTACAGTCAGCATAATTTTAGTGTACTTAGGCAGTACTGACTACATTGTATTGGAAGGTTCCTTCCAACTAGACTTAAGTAGCAGCAATTTAGCTTCACAACTTTGTAATTCAACTTAACTTCTGCTGCATTGCTGCTGTACCTTCATCCAGCTAATTTTAGACCGCCAGCTGTAAATTTGTGAAAAACTGTTTGTACTTTTAGGTAAGTTTGTAAGCTTGTAAGCCATTATTGTATTGTATATTTTTGTATACTTGTTTTTAGACTTGAGTAGGACACAATACAAGTCGAAACGTCGTCTATGTTCGTCTTGTTTATGAATTCATAAATAAATAAACACTATTTAAGCTTTTAATCTTAATCTAATTTATAATCTTATTTGTAAATAATTTTTTTGACGAAGTAGCTCACAATTTTACATTTACTATAGTTTAAAAATATGTTAGAGGTTGCACACCAAGCTAATATGTCACTAATATCTGCTTATAAGAGCTTTGCATCTTCAATAGTATTAATGGTTTTAAAAATATTCAAGATATCGGCATATAACAAGACGTGCAGGTGCTGAACAGAATTAATATTGTCATTAATAAAGAGTGAGAATAATAAAGGACCTAAATTAGAACCTTGCGGGACACCAGAAGTGCTTGTAAAAGACTAAGGCCCGGTATTATAAACGCTGGTTAATTAGCCGGTTAGCCAATATGCTACTAAATTTAATATGCTACTTAATATTTGTGTGGGTATTATAAACCAAAATTTTATTTGATTACCTACTTTATTTTACCTACCTTAGTTAATCGAGTCTCCCTAGAAAAGTTACCAAATCATATTAAATTTAGTTGGTAAGTTAGAATCCCTATCAGAAGTATACACATATTCCACGTAGATGGCGGAAGTGAAAATTATTATTTAATAATTAAAACTTACATAAAATATGACGAAATCAACTAAATTGAACAATTTGAAATAAAATATACAAATATTTATTAAAACCATTACATTATTGAATGATCAATGAGTGTATGAAATATGAAATTTGATATCATCATCAGTTACTGATACCAGAATTATATTCATCAAATATATATTCAGAAAAATGGAATAATTAGAATGAGGTAAAAATTGCAGTTAAAATTAAAAATTTAAATTACTAGAAATTATGTCTCAATCCAGGCACATAACTGAAAAACAAAGAAACAGACGCAGTGGATATGCAGATTAAAGTATGGGCAAATATAACGATATGTGTCTATTTTAATTCAATGTACAGTTCAGGAAGAACAAAGATAAGGAATTTATTTAAAATTATTTTATGAAATATTAAAATAAAATCAATAAAGCTGAAATCTAAGAAGAATATAACTGGATATTATTTAATATGGGGCACGTAAAAAATAGAATATATTTTTATTTAGGTAGAACTGGAGGAAATTATAAAAAGAAATAAACAGATGAAAATCTATCAATTTTTGAAACGCTATCAATCGATGTTATTGACATCATGTTCGAAATACCTATGTAAAATATCTACAAATTTTTAAAGATTTAAATATCTTTAATATTTAACAAGTATTGTCTTTATTTATTATTTTCCATTAAGTATTTATAGAACAAAAATATAAAATAACATTGAAATATACTTTTAATAGTCTACTAACTAAATTTAATATCACCAAACTGTCCTGCTTATTTAATAAGCTGATTTAACAGGAGACTAAATTTATATTACCTTTATAATACACTTTTTGCAAATAGTAGGTTACTTAATTTATAAAATACGCTATTAAATTTTAACTTTCGTTTATAATACCGGGCCTTAGATTTATAATTATTATAGTACACATACAGTACAGGATCACTGAGATAAGAAGATCAGAAAAAAATTGAAAGGTGTCATCTAACTTATGCAATAAAATATTATAATTAATACGAGCAAATGCTTTCAAGAAATCTGTATAAATAACATTCACTTGAGTGTTATCATGTAATGAGTTCAGTACAGCTTCAATAAAGTTATTTAGATTGGTTGTGGTTGATCTGCCTTTAAAAAATCCATGTTGACGCAAGGAAATAAGGTGTTTACGGAATGATACATATGTTTGTTGATTATAGATTTAGAATTAGACATAATTGTTGAATCATCTGATTTGAAAATAGGAATAATGAGAAATAGTTTTAGAGAAGCAGGAAATTTGTTTTGAGAAATACAAAGATTAAATAAAGAATGCAGAGGTTTTTTGAAAAATGTGAGACCAGGCTTTAAGGACATAAGGAGGAAGAAACTCAGGACCAGGGTTGCGTGACGGCTTGAGAGACTTTATGGCCTGCGAAATCTCATCCTTCGTGATAACCGTAATATATGTAGTACGAATGTTATTGCCAATTGAAATTTCTACAGGTAGAAAACATTATTATTATATTGTTCAGAAAAATAACCAGCAAAATTACTGCTTCAGTATAAATTTGTTGTTCAATTTGCGATGTATAATTTTAATGTTCAATATTTATCTCTTTTTTAACCAGAGTACCTAATTTTTTTAATTCTGCAAGGTAATTTTCGCCTTTACTTGTTTTATAAAGTTTGTTAAATATTTATTTAGAGTCGATGGTCAACCTTGACAGTGTTAAGTAGTGTTTACTAAGCACGTGAAAAATTACCGAAAAATACAGAACCAACAACGAGTTCCATCACACGGACACCGCCAACAATCAAGTAAGGCAGTGCTCTCTTTCATATTCACCAGGGCATGCTCAGCATGCCCACTCATCCTTTTCACTTAAATATAAAAATCCTAACCAAATCACCCATCATAATATTTAAAAAACCGCCAACTAACGTCATCTTTAGAATAGTCTAACAGACAAGAACAATACTAAACCAAACCAAACCAAACCCAACTACTTTACCAACAACAAACTACAGAAAACAATAAAGAGATGGAGTCCCCAGCCCTACATCTCACACAAAATACCGAATATAACCAAAATACAATGACCAATCTAAATAATTTGAACAAAACTACCTTTGCAAATGTCACGAAAAAACAACCACAACAGAATAACTTCCCCAAAAAAGACCAAGCCATATTAATGCAAGCATATGAAGATCTGAAAATAAAGGACTATATAATGAATATTGGACAAAAAATTGGACCAAAAAATATCCTGTTCGCCTCTAGAATTTCTAATAATAGAATCTGCATGTACCTAGAAAGTAAAAATTCAGTCGAAAAATTAATAAACAATAACGAAAAAATATCAATCAACAACCACGAAATCAACATAAGAAGACTTATAACACCAGCTAAAAGAATAATTCTGTCCAATGTTTGCCCTTCTATTCCCCATGAAATAATAGAAAACCACCTAAAACAAATGAATATTAAAATGGTATCCCCTATCAACTTTCTTCGGGTAGGAATGCAAGAGGAAGAATACTCACATATTTTAAGCTTCCGACGATCTCTCTACATTACACCGGACGATAAATACCCAATTCCAGACACACTACAAATAGATTATGAAGAAATAAAATACCGAATATTTATCACGGACGAAATGACAAAATGTTTTATATGTAAAAAACCGGGACACAATACTAGCCAGTGTGAACAACAATCCCAACCCCCACCAAACCAAGGTCCGCAAATTCAACAACTACTAGAACTACCGAAGACTACCGAAGCTACAAATTACGAGACTACACCACCATCAATAGATGCCATAGAAACCCAACAACCCACAGCAAAAAGAACACATTCCGAAACAACCGAAAATACCAACAGTGAACCCGATAGTGACAATACCCTCCCTACTACACCAGAAACAATTACAGAAGATACTGAAAACAGTCAAGATCAAGGCCCAAGCAAAAAGAACAAAAGCAAAAAATCACGCACTCAAGACGAACCTCTGAAACTAGTCGAAATCGAAATGAGACATAACCCAGACAAATACGTATTAAACTTTGACCAACTTAGGGATTTCCTAGAAAATGTTCACGGTTCAAACGAGAAACTCAATATCGCGGAAGAATACACAAATGACCCAAAAGAACTTTTGAACACATTAAGCAACCTATATCCCTATTTAACAGACCCAGGTGTGAAAAGAAAATTCACACGACTCCAAGGTAAAATGAAAGAACAATTAGCCGACAGAATAAGAAAATCAAAACTCTCTTAAAAATTAATATAAAATGTCTATAGTTCAGTGGAATCCCAACGGCTTATACACCCATATAGAAGACCTACAAATGTTAACAAACAAATACCAACCAGAATTCTTCTGTATCCAAGAAACCAGGTTCAAAAAAAATAAAAATACCACATTTAAAAACTACAAGTTTTACAGACAAGATAGACAGCACAATTTTGCTAGTGGTGGAGTCGCCATCCTCGTAAAAGACACAGTTCAAGTTGAAGAAATCAAATTAAATACCCCTCTAGAAGCAGTAGCTATTAAAACAAACTACCCTCAGAAATTGACTATTTGCTGCATATACATTCCGCCAGATGAAAACCCAAGCACAAACTGTTTAAAAAGCCTCATACAACAACTACCTAAGCCAAGAATAATTCTAGGAGACTTCAATGCCTACAGCTACAGCTGGGGCTCAACAACCGAAAATACGAGAGGAAAAACAGTTGAGGAAGCCATGGACGAATTAGTAACACTGAATGATGGAAGCATGACTCACTTTTGCACAAGAAACGGAACCGAATCAGCTATCGATCTAACCTTCATTGAACCCGATATCGCCTCAAACTTTACATGGGAGAGCATGAGGTACTGGTATAATGGTGGACACTATCCTATCATAATAAAACATATAGACAAAATACAGCCAACAAACCATCAAACACCTCAAAAGTGGAATCTTCAAAAAGCAGATTGGAAAGCATATAACTCAAGAATGGAAAGTATGGACACCACATGGACATACAACAATGGAGACGAAGCATTGAACGCATTACTGGAAAATATAAAATCCGCTGCTGAAGAAACTATAGGCTACAAAAACACAAATATTAAGGAAAAGTCAACACCATGGTGGAATGAAAAATGTAAAAGAGCTATACAAAATAACAAAAAAGCTTTCTATACATATAAATCAAACAAAACAATAGAAAATTTAATAAACTTCAAAAGAACACGAGCAATAGCCAGAAGAGAAATAAAATCAAGTAAAAAACAATCGTGGGAAAAATATGTATCAGAAATAAACCCAACCACACCAATAAAAGATATATGGAACAAAATACGAAGTATAAAAGGAAAAAAAACAATCACAAATATAACTACAATAATTGACAATAACACTCCACTTACAAAATCGAATGATATAGCAAACAAACTAGCTGACAAATTCCAGGAATACTCTAGTGACACACAATACCCTCCCACATTCAAAACCTTCAAATCCACCGAAGAAAGAATCGAGCTGAACACAGAAGAAAACTCTGAATCACCCTTGAACAACCTAATAACACAAGAAGAACTACAAACTACAATTTACGAATTAAAATGTAACAGCAGCCCTGGACCAGACAACGTACCATACGAACTTATAAAGCATCTCCCAAAAAAAATTCTAAATTTTATCCTTGAAATCTTCAACCACATATGGACATCAAAAACCTTCCCAATTCAGTGGAAAACAGTAACAATAATACCAATACCAAAACCTAATAAAGACTTAACCAAACCGGAAAATTATCGGCCCATAGCGCTATCAAACAGCCTTTGCAAAACATTTGAAAAAATTGTGAATAACAGGCTTATATGGTACTTAGAAAACCGTAACATCTTCACGAACACACAATGCGGCTTCCGAAAAGGACGAACAGCAACTGACCACATACTGCACCTAACTTCAGAGGTACAAAAAACATTCCACAATAAACAACATCTTATTGCTGTACTCTTCGATCTACATAAAGCCTACGACACTGTCTGGAAACATCTGATACTAAAAACACTGGCGGAAACGGAAATAAAAGGGAAAATATACCACTTTATTAAAAATTTTCTTTCTGACAGAAAGTTTGAAGTAAAAGTGAACGGATACAAATCCGAAGAAAAGGAACAAAAAAACGGCCTCCCGCAAGGTGCAGTCTTATCAGTAACCCTATTCCTCCTAGCTATAAATTCTATACAGAACCACATTGAAACGCCTGTGAAAGTCTTGCTATTTGCGGACGACATAATAATCTATTGTAAAGGGAAAACCCTTAACAATATCACCAAAAACCTACAAAAAACAATAACGAAAATTGAAGATTGGTCCAATAAAACAGGTTTCATATTTGCAGAAGGAAAAACGAAAGCAATACATTTCACAAGGTTAAGGAAAAACAACATACCAAACAAGCTAAAAATCCACAATAAAAACATCGATTACGTTGATAAAGTTAAATTTTTAGGTATGATAATTGACAAAAAATTAACTTGGAGACAACACATAAGAGAACTAAAAACTGAATGCCTAAAAAGAGTAAATTTAATAAAAGTTCTGGCAAATCACAACTGGGGAGCAGACAAAGACTCTCTAATTAATATCTATAGGAGTATAATAAGATCAAAACTGGATTATGGATGCATGGCTTATGGAACAGCAAAGAAAACTTATCTAAAACACCTTGACTCAGTACAATCTAGCGCAATACGGCTAATAATAGGCGCCTTCCGAAGCAGCCCCACAGAAAGCATACTGAACATAGCAGGAGAACCTTCACTAGAAACACGGAGAATTCAACTAACCGCAAATTACATAGTTAAATTAACAAAAAACCCCAAACATCCAACACACAAACACATAATCACAAATAGCCAACAAGATAACCTGTCTACTCCTTTACACTTATACACTAAAAAGACACTATCCCTTCTGGATATCAACATAACTACAATCGCCACACCCGAAAACTCCCCTAAAACCCCACCCTGGGAACCAGCTAGACACTTATTTAACCTAACACTAAATAACTACCCGAAAGAGAGCACTAGCGGAGAAAAATACGTTGAACTTTTTAGTAAAATAATTAAAAATAATAAACATCGTGAAATTATCTACACCGACGGCTCACACTTAAACAACAAAACTGGAGCAGCATTTGTTACCAAAGACAGAATATTTAAATACCGACTTCCAACACTGTCAAGCATATACTCTGCAGAACTTTACGCAATACACCAAGCCCTATCATATATAATCCATAACCAACCCCATACCCCCTACCTAATATGTACAGACTCCCTAAGTTCATTACTATCTATACAAAACCTGTACCCAGAACATCCTATTGCCAGAAACATCCGGGAACATCTACAACTCCTAACAAAACACAACAACAATATCACCTTCCTATGGATCCCTTCCCATGTCAACATACCTGGCAACGAAACCGCAGACACCGCTGCAAAAGAAGCTACGCAGATGGATACCATTAACATACCAATATCAAGTGAAGAACTGAAACACCATGTAAAAGCTCAAACATCCAAATACTGGTCAAACAAATGGTCACAAACAACAAACAATAAATTAAGAACAATAAAAACAGATACGACCGCATGGAAAACACATGGAACAAAATCCGAACAAATAGTACTAACTCGGCTCCGCATAGGTCACACCAGACTCACCCATGGACATCTGATGGCTAGAGAACAACCCAAAACCTGCGAAACCTGCAACACTAGGCTTTCGGTTAAACACATCATCGAAACCTGCCCGAAATACACTACTGCCCGAAATACACACAGCATCCCCACCAACATAAACCGAGCGCTCGCCAACAACGACCAACAAGAAAAAAATATGATTAAATTCCTCAAATGTACCCAAATCTACAACCAAATTTAATGTAAATACCTATTTGTAACATACTATGTAACATAACTAAACAGAACCTCAATAATGTAACACAACTGTAACGGGTTCAAAAAACCATAGATGTTGAAGAACCCAAATAAATAAATAAAAAAAAAAAAAAAAAAATATTTATTTTTTAATTTTAGTTTTTTTATAATATCAGCGGTAAACCAAAGAAGATAGGAAAAGCATGTATATTTTACTTTCAGAATACATTTATCCATTATGTCATATAATATGGAATAAAATTTGAGTTGAGGGTGTAGTGCGAGATGTTTTCCTTTTTAGACTCCGGGACCCGCAATTTTTCCGAGCTTCGCGCCGGGGGGATGGTGTGGCTCGGAGCGCCTTGACGCAGCTCGGGCTTCCCGTCAACTGGCGTTAAATATTGCGCAAGTAAAAGGAAACACGCCTGACCCTTTTGCGCGTCTAGGCTCGGCTCGTGCTACCATTCCAACGATACAGAGTAGGCCCGTGGTTCGGGAACTACTCTATATTACAAACTACAACACAACACGCTTAGTAGAGTATGTGTGTGTGCATCTAGTGCATTTTCTATACATTATAAAAAATAATCTTGCCCTCAAGTAAATTATTGTGTGTGTATAATTTTTTATAAGGTATGTATTGACGGATTATTAGTAAAGAAATGGGGTCGTTAACTTTATTTAAAGAAATTATGAATCGTACATTACATAAGTAAATATTGGCCATTTATCAAAATATAATTCGCGGCACAAGTCGACATATGATTCTTTAGATTTTTTATCTTCAACTGCATTTGCCAGGCGCGGACTGACTTGCCCGAGCCACGGAACGTTCACCGCCACGCTGTGCTCGCCAACCGCTGAGCCTCGCGCCGTGGGAACGCGGCTTGAAAGCAGGTATGCCGGGAATGTTGCTCGAGACGATCTTCCAGTATCTTGTTAGGAGGTAAGTCGAGCAATTTTATCCTCGTAGTATCTTTCAGTTCCTCTAAAAAAAGCACTAAGAAACATATTCCAACTTGCTTTCAGGTAATCTTACAAATATTTATTTAAAAAAGGAAATATTTAACTCTACCCTGTGTATTTATACAGGATGTAAATCAAAAAGGCCATAGGCGTTTAACATGGGACTTCAGTTTTTCCGAGCGCAAAAGTTACCAACTGGTTTTAGATGAAAATGGTTCAAATAAAAATTGTAGAAAATTTAATTCTGCATCTAAATCACTAATCAGATTTCATTTTACTTTTCCTGTAATAAGTAAAATCGGCTTTAAAGTTTAATAAATATTGCTCATTTGTAGTGATAGCCATGGAATTGAAACAAAATTACAAACAATTACATGATGTCGCAAATTTTATGCGAGCTGTCACATTCTAGAACCTACATTAATTTTAAAAACATGAAAAGCAACTCCTGTTGTCCTTTGTTGGAACGTAAGTAATGAATAATGTGAATAATTTTTTTCAGTATAGTTGTCAAGTTCAATGTTTAGGGTACATAATAATATTTAGTTCAAAATTCTAGTGTAAGAATTTCTTGTAATTTCTAATATAAAATATTCTAATAATTTTCTCATATTGGTTCTGTAGAAAATAAATGTACATAGGTCTTAATAATTGATTGGAAACAAGAAAATTTGGAGACATTACTCTTCAGAACTAGGACCTCGGTCTGCAAAGCAATTTAAATGATTATTATTTGACGTTTCTTTAAACCAATCAAATGCTTTATTGTATGTCACGTGTCTGCGTTTTAACCAATCCTGTCATTATTATACTGAGAATAATGCTCTTGTGACTATTCTCGGCAATTTTCTCTGTAGCTTTTTTGTTTTTGTTGACAGATGGTGTCAGATAGTTATCATTAACACAAGTAAAAATGAGCAAAAAAGATAGATTTAGTGACGTGGCTGATGATGAAATAAAAAAATAATCTAATTAAATATAACTCGAGAGTTCGATAAATTATAATATAATTCTCCAGTATCTTTCTCAAACTTGTCGCCATTTGGCAAAAGACACTCAATCCCTTCGGGCTGTCGTGGCTATTGCCTGGCAACAATTTTTCGAAAGATCTGTCAAATTATATTCAATTTATTCTCACTCTCTTGTTATATTATTACTGAAAATTTCAAAAGAATTGTAAGAAAAAGTGTAGAACAAGAACATGTAGGTGTTGAATTTGAAATTTATTATCCAAAAACTATTTACAAATATGAATACGTTGTCGTGGGAAGGCAGTCAATTGCGGGCTAAATAAAACCTTTTTTTTAAATTTTCCAAGCTTTCAGATATATTTTTTGTATTCTTCATCAGGGTACTGAGTAACAAAAATTATAAATATATAAATGGTTTTTACAAAATTTGTAATGTAAACTTACATTTAGTTGAGACAATCTATACAAATTTCTCCAATGGTCAATAATAACATAAATAAATTAATACTAAATTAAACATAAAATGAACTCAAAATAATTAAAATAAGTATTTTAATAAAATGTCAATAAATTAAAAATTGACAAATATTATAAATAATATTTTTTGGAAATGTTGATTTAAATATCTAGAATATAAATGCTAGAGCAACAAGAAAAAAATTTAGTCATTTAAATTTATAACAAAAAGAAGAAAGCAGTAAAAAAGAGAATACATTAAAATAATTTTGGATTATTTTGAGCATTACAGGTTTTTATAATAGACATTTTTAATAATGTGTGTAAAGAATAAAATATTGAAATTAAACATACCGAGTTTTTGGCTAGTCAATGCGATGAACTACAGATGTTCCGAATAGGTGACACAAGATATTGATATTTAGAAATATCTTTGATGGGACCATTTGTGAAAAATTTTGGTGTTTCAAAAGAGTACAGGACAAATCAACATTAGGAAAATGAAATGTATTGAAGAAGAAATTGAGAACATAACTATGAGCACAGCACATACATTATTTGCTCAAACATACGGCAGAGCAAACTTTATGGGAGGATGCTATATGTGTTGTTTAAGTTCACATAAAATAAAAATAGTCTTGTGCGCATGTAAAATCAACAGACTCGCATGCTGCCCCAGCAGAGCGAGTCAAGAAACCGCTGCCTCTTGTACATGTCCGCCTGACAAGAGATGCAGCGAACAAAGAGATTTACAATCTCAAGACCTTCATGTACTTGAAGATTAGTGTGGAATCCAAACGTCCACAAGGTAGCATCAGCCAATGCCATAATTGCCAACGAGTTGGCCATACTAGCAACGGCTGCAATGCTAAAAAACGTTGTGTAAGATGTGGTGACGAACACAACATCAAAGACTGTCCCACCAAGCAGCAGGGAGATCCTCTCTGTTGCAACTGCGGGCTGAATCACACAGCGAATTATAAAGGCTGCGAGGTGCTTAAAAAAGCACCCAAAAAGCCAAACCAGCCGGTAACTTCTCAGCGGAGAAACATTCCTCACCAACAAGTGAGAAAGGGTGTTTCATACGCTGATGCAACATCCGCACCATCCGCTAGCCATGCTTCAGCTGCCACAGCGGCAGAAGCGGCTCATGATGTGCCCGGCACATCAGCTCAAGCAGCATCACCCGCCTCAACAGGATCCTCTGCTTCATCAGACAACTGGCTTAACTTAATAAGCCTACCAAAACTTAACAGTATGTTTACTAACATCAAACCAATTCTAGCTGAGTTAGCGAATGCTAACTCAGCAATGGACTTGCTAGTTGTACTAGCGAAAGCACTGCCTCACGTCCTCAGCATGTTCAACCATGGTTAGAGTACTTAGAGTGCCAACACATCTCAGAATCGCGTTCTGGAACGCGAATAGTCTACTCTACAAGCGAGATAGCTTGGAAGAGTTTATTTTTACCAACAAGGTGGACATCATGTTGGTGAACGAAACTTATCTTCGTCCATCCAACAACCCAAAAATCTGCGGATTTGATCTGTACAGAAAAGATCGCACAGGCGCTCGAGGCGGCGGTGTTGCGATCTTTATCAAAAACACGATAGATCACCACGAGGTTATCACGCCTGAGCTGCAACATGCAGAGGCTGTGACAATCTCTTTAAAGACAACGTGGACAGAGTCCTTACGCGTTGTCCCTATTTACAATCCTCCAGCACGCTTGCTGACAGAGGATCTTGACGCTCTCCTGGAGCAACCGGGTTCAGTCATAATAGCTGGAAACATGAACTCTACAAGTCCAGCGTGGAACAGCCGATTAGTAAATCCAAACGGTCGCAAGTTGACTAGCTACACTCAGGCAAACGGCATTGTTGTTGTTGGACCTGATGAGCACACATTTTCCCTCATGATGGGGGGAGAAGTGATGTGCTCGACATTGCTGTGTTGCGAAACGTCAACGCAACACACAACATAGTAGCAGTCAACGAACTTGACTCTGACCATATTCCTGTGCTCTTGGACCTTGGTGAAGGCCAGCCAGAGACGGAAAAACGGGCAGTTACAACTGTTCGTTGGGAGCAGTTCAGCGACGAGCTGGAGAAACTGATCGGCCCGCTACCTGTCATCGAAACAGCGCATCATATTGATGAAGCTGTTTCAAATCTGACAAAAACAATAACGCAAGCTACCGCAAATATCAGTAGGACCAGGTATATGGATACAAATAATCCTGTTTCCGACCTTCCTACTGATATAAAACAATTAATATCGGAAAAAAATCAAGTCAGACGCCCCTGGCAAAGACATTGCAGGCCAGCGGATCGTGCTGAAGCTAACCGTCTCGCAGCTGAAGTTAAAAATCGGCTGCGAGAATTCAAGTCTCAAAAATGGGACGACCGCTTAGCAGAGCTAAACTCCAGAGACCAGTCACTCTGGAGAATGGCTAAAGCGCTGCGTAAAGACAAAACAAAAATGCCGCCAATCCATGGCGAACAAGGCATTGTCTTTACAAACTCAGATAAAGCTGAAGCAATGGCTGACAGCCTAGAAAAACAGTGCTCGCCGAACTACGAGCACTGTGATGTTAGCTTTATCGGTCGTCTCAACAGAGACGTGAGAAATAAAATAAAGGTAGAACCATCAAGTCCTATAAAACACGCAAGCCCGAAAGAAATCTGGGACATCTTGCGTGTTCTAAACAAAAAGAAAGCACCAGGGCATGATGGTGTTACAAATAAAGCGCTAAGTCTCTTGCCGCGCAAGGGAATAGTAGCGCTGACAAACATTGTTAACGCAGCTCTCCGACTCAGATATTTTCCAAAAGAGTGGAAAATAGCTGATATTTGCGTGATCCGCAAACCTGGAAAAGACCCCACTTTTCCGCAAAATTACCGACCCATCAGTCTGCTCTGTACCATGGGCAAAGTACTGGAGAGGGTCATCCTCACACGCCTCCAAGAGGAGACAAAAGCCTTGATTCCAGATCACCAACACGGATTCAGGCAAAAGCACTCAACCGAGCATCAGCTTTTACGTGTTGTTGAGTATATTACTCAAGGTTTCAATCAACGCCAAGCTACAGGAGCAGTCTTTCTCGATGTAGCAAAGGCGTTTGATAAGATCTGGCATCAAGGGCTACTATACAAACTGATGACTGACTGGTGCAGCTCATCAGTTCATATCTGTCCAAACGGACATTCTTTGTCAAAATAAACGAGGCCAGATCCTCGGCCAGAATAATCACAGCCGGCTTGCCGTAAGGGTCCCTGCTTTCTCCACTTCTATTTAATGTGTTCTGCAGTGACATGCCGTCACTGACAGCAGGCACAACACTAGCCCAGTACGCGGACGACACAGCAGTGCTGTACAAGTCCAGGAACGCTGGTGTCATCACAGCCAGACTGCAGCAAGCTGTGGACGAGCTGGAGAACTGGTTCTCTAAGTGGAGAATCAAAGTGAACGCTGAGAAGAGTAGCGCAGTACTCTTCACAAAGCGTAAGATAACCCCTGTAGGCGACGTTGTGATGTTCGGGAACAACATCCCTTGGCGCCGGAAAAACAAATACCTAGGCCTCCTTTTTGACAAAGGATTAACGTGGGAACCGCACATCAGCAGCAACTGCAACAATGCAAACGCTCTGATGGGCTCCCTGTACCCTCTCATCAACAGACAAAGCCATATGTCGTTGAAAAACAAAATGACTATCTACACAACCATCATTCGGCCAGCAATCACATATGGAATTTCCATATGGGGTTACGCAGCCAAATCTCACATCAAAAGGCTGCAGGTTGTGCAGAACAAAGTCATGAGAATGGCAACAAACGCTCCATGGTTCGTGCGCAACGATCAGTTGCACACGGATCTAAAAATGGAGACAATAAAAGAATTCGCTCTGAAAAGAGCTACAAAGTTCTTCGGCGGACTACCCCACCATCCCAACAGAGGAGTCAAAAGGCTTGCGGAGTACAACGAAAACGATGTACTCCGTCATAAACGTCCGAAGCTAGTGCTAGCTCAAGCATAAACTCCGCGCCAAGAAGGCGGCACAAAAGTGCACTCAAATAAAAACATAAAAGTCCGGATATAACATCCGATAAGAGAGGTGAGGGCCCATGGCCCGGTACTCTCACGGTCCGCTCAGATCAACGATCAACGCATTATATTCATTGTTACGCGCAGCAGCTTAATCTTTTGTTGCAAAATGCAGCATCGCAACACTCTTAAGTGCGTATATTTTTAAATAATCTATCAGCAAATTCACAGTTTTTTTTTTCAAATTTTTAGAATCGATGTGATACTTTAAAGGTAATAGTTAAGCGTAGGTTACCAAAGGTAGCTGTAACTAGGTGGAACTATAACTTCAGAACCGTTAATTCTGTGTATGAAAACCGTGAAAAGCTCATAGAAATATTTGATGATATTGAAGAAACTGCCCAAGTATTTAAATTTCTAAGGAAGCTTCAAATCTCTGACAAGCATTTGAAGATACCGAATTTTTGTTATGGTTGACTTTTTTTTTAAAACTTCTGCCTCATGTAGACGAACTTTATAATCAAATTCAGTCAATGAATAAGGATAGTATTCAGCTTCAAAATGATATAGAAACTTTTAAAAAATGCGACTGAAAAATTTCAAAGAAATGTCGAAGAAAATTTTAATTCTGCTAAGAAAAGAAAAAGACTTGCCAAGCCAAAGAAGTATGTGACGTAATTATATCGCAGATGTAAGATAGGTTCTCCTATAGTGATCATCTTGAAGCAGTTGAATTATTTTATACCAGATCAATGCCTGAATTAAAAAAAAATTTCGTTGAACATTTTGGTAAAAGTGTGCTCTGCGTATCCAGTTTTAGATAAAACTTGATTGACAACAGGACTAGAAGTCATTTATTCGCGACCGGACTTAAGTCAAATAAATAGGACCACAAACGGACACATTTCCAAAAACTATAAAATTCCTTAAAATTATTTTGACAACACCAATGACTACGGCCGAGTCGGAACGGTGTTGTATTTTTCAACTCTTAAAACAATATATTTTTTTGTGAAATACTATTAATCGATTGAACTCCTTGGTTATGCTGGCAATTTTTTTAAATGTAGTGCAAGATATTGACAATTTCGACGTAAATATGATTGAAAAAATTATTTCTACGAAATACAAAAGAGCAGAATTTCCTTTAAGAAGTATGTTAATGATGGAGATGATGTGTCGCGGAGTTTTCTCAGGATGTGTAAGCAATAAGGCGGTGTAAGGTCACTTACGGATATACAACAACACATAACATATAATTTTTAGTTTTTACAAACACCATGAAACACACGAGTTAGTTGAGATCACAATGGCTGAATTAAGTTATACAATGAACACCTTCACAGTTAGAATTAACACTTTCTAATTTAGAATGAACCCGTCTGAGATCGTATCAATACTGTCGTCTCTGAAATTAATTTCTGAATTTATAATATTTCCGTGGAGGTTTTACCTCCCCAAATGTGACGGGGGACCAATCCTAATTTTGGAAGTGGCCAGGGGTTGAGTCTAGAGGTTACTGGTGGGATTATACCAGGAAAAGATATTTAACAGCGAAATTGTGCTGCACGTGCAATACTCCGAATTCGGGAAAATTTTAGGACGGGCATTCCTGAAGGGATTATTTCTTAATGTCAGATTCAGAATAAGAATTGCCGCGCATTGTGTATCCAAATATTTCTTAAGCTTACAAAACTAATTAAATTCTATGTTTACATATGGTCTACAAAATAAAATAAAATGTTTACATGGCACTGTTCTAAACAAAGTAATTTGTGTTTTTTTTTTCATCTACTGTATTCCTCCGTTTAAAAAGACACGAGCCGCCACTACAGTTAATCAGGAGAAATTGAAAGTAAGTACGAGTCTATGCTGACTCTATATAATGTGGAGTATATCAACATTGGTTTCTATTTCTTTCACACAGAAGCGACTGACTTCAACTCCGCCAATATGGATGTAGGTCCGTTAGTTCAATAACTAGCCATCGTGAGAAGATAGAGCGACGAAACGTTAAAATTTTAAGTTTCATGACAATAATGTGTAGAATATAGGCGACATGCACAGTTTTAGTCAAAGCAGCCACGCAGACGAAACTGGCAAACTTGTTATGAAAACAAACTATAAGCTGCTGCATTACAGAAGATAATTTGTTGCTTTTTCAACTTTGTTTCTGCTTTAAAATAATATGAAAACATGTAAGCTGGTATTAGAAGATCGAATGGAATGTTATAATACTTATAGAAGCACTGATTCATCAATTAAATTTTTTACCTAGTTTCCTAGGAAAATGGTATGAGATATGAAGGAGGAAAGTGTGGATTAAAGGTACGACGAATTACACAACAAAGTGCGCAGTGCACATTTCGTAGGAAATGAAAAATCTGACGATTCCAGGAGAAGTTCGTACTATCCTACTATTTTCCCAAATAATATATTTATTTAAAAACAAAAAAATATTAAACTTTTTTACTATAGAACAGAAATTGCCAGACATGTTATCTGCAATTTGAGTTAGCAGGTAAACTGTGATAATTGTGAAGATTTTATTTTTGAATCTCTTTTAACAAGGATTTTAATAAAATATCAAGAAAAGCCAATGTCTTTACATTTTCGATATTGGGATCTACTAATGATAAATGTGTTGGAAATAGTGAAGAAAAACATTATGAAGGATTTCGTGGTTTATGAATCATTAAAAGTCGACCAGATTAATAACATTTGTGATGTAACAATGCAATTTTTGCTTTACTTTTACCCAGTACAGAGTTCCCACACAAAAACTGCAAACTTTCGATATAAAATCAACTGCTTTTATTTTTAATGAAATTGATATTGTCAGTCATATGCTGCTTTTTCAATTAACTCTTTGAGGTACGGTAAAATGATTAAAATTACACCCTTGGAGGTACAGAATTTTTTTTTATTGCACAGTGGAAAATAAACGCTATTACATAGTCAAAAGCAATGTAATATAACTGAAATTAAACATCTTGTATTTTTTATGTTCATTGTTTAAATAATAACGGGTGGTTGGCAACATTGTTTAAAATAGTAAAGACGTATTTTGAAAGTCATCAAAAAACAAAGTTAAAATTCGAGTGAAACAATTATTAACACCATTATTATTCCCATATATAAATTAAAGTGGTTCACTTAAAATATAAAACATAGATAGCTGGGAAAAGTTTAAAGTACAAGCAATACATAACCTAACATTAACAACGTGGTTGATATAGAACAAAAAATTTAAACAATTTTACTCAAATTAAATAAACTTGATTCTATAGAATCACAAATCAAAACAACTAATGATGAAATTGCTAAATTTCATATAAAACTGGAGCAAGTAAACAGCAACTACAAGAAGCTAGATGAAATAATCACAGAACAACAAATGATCATTAATAAACTCGAAACAGAAGTGAAAAAAGGTAATTTAATCTTTGCTGGAATAAATGAAGCAGAAAGTAATTACCAAGAGTTAGAAGGTATCATCTTAGATATTATAAAAAATAACTTAAGCTTAAATATTCATTCAGAATGTATTGAAAACGTAAAAAGACTAGGAACCAAAAAGGAATCATACAATAGATCAGTTCTAATTTCTTTCGCGTCACATAAGACAAGAAATATGGTATTTGCAAACACAAAGAAGTTAAAAGGAAGCAACATATTTATAAACTATGGTTTAACGTCAAGGGCACAAAAAGAAAAATCAGAGTTATTGAAAACCAGGAAACAAGCTCTAGCGGAGGGGAAATCAGTTAGGTGGTCAAAAGGCAAACTGATCATAGAAGGTGAAAAGCGGAAGAAAGCCAGCAACTCATCGGAAGACTCCCCAGTTAAGACAGCTCCAAAGACGGCTAAAACCCAATATTCTTTGAACGAGTTTCTCCAATCACAAAAAACCATATGACAACCAATAGAAAAGATAAGTACCTTTACAAACTGTAAAACCAACAATCCTCGTAATAATAATTCAGAAATTTTATTTAATATTTTATCTTGAACCTCAATGGGTACAAAAGTATGTATAATTTTATCCAAGAAACAATAAATGTAATTTTGAAGGCAGATATGTTATGCTTTTGTGAAACGTGGATGTTTTTAGACATTCAGACGTTACCAAAATTTCTAACAAATTATAATAACAATATCTACCAAGTAAATGCACTCAGAGAAAAAAAAAGTAGGTAGAACAAGTGGAGGATGGTTGGTTCTTTGTAGAAATAATTATTTTACAAAAATTAAATTGCTAGAATCTAATAATTTGTGAACTATTATTAAAGTGCACACCAGATTCGATAAATATATCATAGGAAAAATATACTTTAAACCTGATATAAATATCGATGAAGGCTTGAACTTACTTGATAACTCATTAAACTTATTTTTAGAGAATTACGGCGACTACAAAGTAGTCATTCAGGGAAATTTCAACTCGAAAATTGGTCTGTTGAATTAGTTAGACGACAGAATTTTTGACAACCCAAACGTATAAGAAGAAAGATGTACAGTATGCGAGATATCAGATAGAAAGGAAACATGTTAACTAACGTCATGGAACTGAATAGCTTGCAGGTCTTGAATGGACGCACCGAAGGAGACATTCCGGCGGTGTACACTTTTCTAGGACACAACGGTAACAGTATTATAGATTTAATTTGGTGCAATTTTAATGCGTTGGAAAATGTAAACAGCTTAGAATTCTCCCCCATTTGAGTCCTCTGGTCACTGTATAAATTTAACTACTTTCTATTCAAATGATCATCGCGATAACTATAATAACACTCAGAATAATGAATGTAGTCTAGTTCAATATGACATAAAATTTAAACACGAACACGCTAATAATGATACATATGTTAAATTAATGAACGAATCTCCCTATTTATATTGTAACAGCACAAATTCATCGGATCTTTACGACAATTTGTTACTGGCAACTAAAGACTCAGTTTGTCATTCCAAAATGTCTGTTATCTCTAGAGTAGGTAAAAAAAAACAGTACATATAACACTTGTAGTAAACCATGGTTTAACGAGCAATGCGTACAAAACAAGAAACAATGTATCTCCATGCTAAAAATCTATAATAAAAAAAAATAATAATAATAATAATTTTATTTCCTAAAGCCTGTCCGGCGTATGGAAAGTACATATTACATATTCATCATACATGTATGTACACAACATAATAATAATAATGTTTGTTCAAATTAACTTTGTTTCTAAGCTTATATTAATGATATATTATATATAATTAAACAAAATATACAAAAGAGAGAAGAAAAATAATTAGATAATGTAAACAATTATTTCAAAGTTTGTATTATAAGGTATAAAGGATAAATTAAATTGGCTCAAAGATACCGTTTTTACAATCACTTATAAATTCTTCAATGTTATAATATTCTTTGATTAATAATGTTCTTTTAATAGATTTTTAAGGCAAATTTTACAGACAATTGCTTAATATTATTAGGTAGAAAATTATACAACGTAATAAGAACATAATATGGACTCTTTTCAAAATTTTTGTAGTTATGTTGAGGAATTTCTAACATTTTATTTGATTGTCTTGTTGTGTATGATTCGGAATTAATAAATTTAAAACATGAAAAATTTTGAAATATAAATTTAAGAGCTGAATATATATACTGACTGGGGATGGTAAGAATAACTAAATTTGCCTCTACGTGTTTCTCTTATACCTATTTTATACATAATTCTAATTGCACGTTTTTGTAATATGAACACATTTTTTGCTATTGGGGAGTTTCCCCAGAGAAGTATCCCGTATGTAGCAATTGAGTGAAAATAAGCGAAGTATACTGATTTTAATACCTGTTGATGTGTAGTTTTTTATAACACTCGAAGACAATAGAAGGCATTATTAAGTTTAGATATTAATTTGGAACATTGAGTGTTCCATTTCAAATCGTTTTCAATGTATAATCCTAGTATTTTAGTGATATCAGTAACGTTAAGTTCAGTCAAGTTTTCAGTTATATTTAATTTTTTTGATCCAGGATACATAAATTGTGTGATACAGGTTTTATTTAGATTTAATTTTAAAGAATTACAATGACACCATTGACCGACCAAATCAAGAAGTTCAAAGGTTTGGTGTAGAACAACTTCGAGGTACGCATTTGAGACAAGAAAACAACCTACTTCATATAACCTTACCATGTATCTTGATAATAAGAAAAAAATACAGAAAAACAATTCAGACAAGTAAGAAAGAGTTTGTTCATAGTTAAATCAACTGCTCTCTCTATGCAGCTGAAATTTGGGGTGTGAGATACTTCGAAAAAATTGAAACAATTCAACCTAGATTTTTAAAAAACATTTTACAATGTTCAAGAAGCACACCTAACAATATGCTACGTTTGGAAACGGGATCGAAACATACTTCAGTCGAGATTTTGAATAGAGCTTTGAACTGGCTAATTAAACTTAAACTCGACTCATATGAATATAATAAAATAGAATATAACTGGGTTTTCCAAATAAACTTAATCCTTCCCAACGCTCTAACCTGTGATGTCATAAAAAATAAAAGTTTATCAAATAAAGACGTTAAAATAATAACTAAACAGAAACACATTAAGCTGCAAGAACGAGATTTAAACTCTCTAGCCTCATCTAGATATAACGACTTTTATAAAATTATCAAAGTTATGCCAGATCAAGAACACTATCTAAATTTCAACATTCCTATCTCACACACAAGAACAATAATCCAAATTAGATAATCTCAAAAACTATATCCAAGAATTATAATCAATAATATATTATATAACAGGGGTGGGCAACCTTTTGTATAACAGGGGCCAGAATAAGATTTACTTTTCGTACGCGGGCCGTAGTTGTTAATTGACACATTTTTGTTACTTATAATTCTTTCTGAAAATATAAAAACAATAATAAAACAAAATTAACTAAGTACTACATTTATTTCTTATTTAAACTAGACGAATTATATCGAAAATTTAACTGTAAATCTCTCCTTTTTCCTTATGTTGGATACTAACCTAATTTAAAATTTTTGTTTTTTAAAATATTTATTTATTGTTTCTACTACATTTATTTCTTATTTAAACTAGACGAATTATATCGAAAATTTAACTGCAAATCTCTCCTTTTTCCTTATGTTGGGTACTAACCTAATTTAAAATTTTTGTTTTTAAAAATATTTATTTATTATTTCTTCTAAAGATCTCGCGGGCCGGATTGGAACTTTACGCGGGCCGGAGGTTGCACACCCCTGTTATATAGTATTGATGCAAAATGTAATTGCACACTTTGTAATCTGCAGGAACTTTCTAGTAGTGTGTCCAATATACAGTCATCTTAGAGATGTGTACCTCGCTTCTTACATCCAAGACGTAAATACAGATAATTTTCATAATTTATTAGGAAATTTGTCAACAGTAAAAATTGAGAATATTTTTTATTATGTCTCCGAAGCAATGCGTTTACGAAGTTTTATAATTAATGAGTAAAATTTTTACAACCATAATCGTTATTTACACTTGTATATTTATCTTCTACTGTACTGATTATTTATAAGTATGAATTATTAATCATAAAAGTTTGTATTTAGTTAAATATTTGTAGGAATAAAATTGTATAAATTATAAGGACCACCCACATTGTAATAAAGTTGTATCATACTTTTATATACAATTGCATATTATTATATTATTATTATATTAAATAATAACGGGTGGTTTAAATAATAAACCACTGTACATTACAACAGCAAATAATTATAATTTACTATTTTTGGTGATATGATTGAAAACATATTTTATTTTTTTCTCAGGCATAGCGGTACGTTGCATATGGTACATTTCCAGTTTGATCTAATATCTTCTGTTTCGTGCTAAAATATGCACATCTGCGACGTATTGTTCTATATGGTTGATGTGCACTCTCTGTTAGCCTTATATTTTCAGAAACAGTAGGTTTATTTGTCTTTTTGGGAATTGTTAGTTTCACAGGAATTGTCATTTGTTGAATCAGATAATTAGATACCAATCCTTCAACTTTTTGTCTTCGAAAATATATCATAGTCAATATGTGATTGCCTAGTAACTTGTACACTACGTACGAATTGGCTACACTTGCATCGATATAAAAGAAAAAAATACGATGCCACCATTTGTGGCTTTTTCTGTTTATTGCATATGTTGATTTGATTTGATCAAATTTATCAACGAAATTCATGTTTTTGTTGTAATCTGTAAGCATTTGTGGGCACGGAACTTAAACTCTGTTACCGTCTTTTTCTCTTTTATTTACTGTTGTGGTTTCCCGTGGATCGTGGTAATTAGATAAAATTTGTACAGGTCTCTTATCTTTTCATCTAATAAACCATTCATATTCCCCACGACTCATTTCTTTATCAATTTTTTTTTAATTGAGGCAAGTTCTTTCTGTTCGAATTCATAGTGCCACAGGCGTAAAATTTAATTTGTATAACGCGTCCATCAATTCAACACTTGTGAAGAAATTATCAAAGTACAATCGATGATTCTTATTATTTAGTTTGGATATAAAGTTTTTACCACTCGACTATCAAGGTTCTTTTCAACAGTATTTTCTGTTTTACCGGAATATATTTCACAATCCCAGCAATATCCTGATTCGTCAGCTAAAACCCATACCTTATATCCACGTTTGATTGGTTTTTTGGAAGATATTGTTTTAGAGAACTCCGACCTTTAAATTTTATCATTGATTCGTCTATTGCAATATTTTCATGTGGAAGTAAACAAGAGTCAAACTTTTTTGACAGCAGTAAGAAAAGGCCTCAATTTATATAGTTTGTCACAGTTATTTGATCTACGCTGCGGCATGATCGAATTGTCATTCAAATGTAAATTAGATAGTAGCCATCCAAATCTGTGAACCGTGATACATTTACTTACGTATGGATCATGTAAATCTGGTGACTGACACCAATGATCCCTATAACTAGGATATTTTTTTGCTCCCATTAATAAATTGATTCCGATAAATGTTTTAATTTAATTTTTATTGGTTTTTGTGTATTTGCGTCCCGTTCGCAAATAATTTTGTTCAGCGTATAAATTAGTTTGGAAAACAATCTGATCCAATATATCATCTGATATAAAGATATTAAATATATCAGCTGGAGTTGGATTTGAAAAATCTTTTATAAATTGCACAACTCCATACTCTTCCATAGAAAGATTTTTTGGTTTTAAAAAATTTGCATCATTACCCAAACTAATATTATCTAACGCATTACTATTCGCAGAAACAAAATTAGATAACGGTATGATATCTTCCCCGAATTATTGTCAGACATATAAATTCGTCCACATTTTCAAGTACTTCGACTTCACCTTCCTCAGGTTCCTCACCTGAGTCATTATTTGAACCTTCGTCAGACGGTATAGCTGCCCCCTCATCAGCAATTTTATCTAATTGCTCAAATAATTCGTTCCCAGTCATTCCTATCAATCTGAAGGGTAATGGTTCTCTTCGAGGTTCTCGTCCACGGTTCATCGTTTCATGTATAGTGGTACAAATTAAGAACTCTAAAATGTAATAAACAATAATAAGTACAGATAACAATTATTTTGAACAAAAATTAGCAGATACGTTACCTAGATGCAATGGCACTTTTGTATTAATAAATTTCAAATAAATAACTCTTCATCAATAAATAACCATACACACGTAAACTGCACACGTCGACATAAGACTCAAAATAAATTGTAAACAAGTTGTAACACGTTAAAATGACTAAAACACCCCTATGTTTCATAGAATATACTACAAGTTTAAGCGTGTGCAGGTGGTAAACGGCTTAAACCTACGGACTTATCGTGAAAACATTCTATAAATTGATGGTACATTTTATATATCAATTGTTGCGTAATAAACCTTCTAATTCTTCCAAACTAAGGTTTTATTTAACAGAATAATACGTACAATCTTGACGTGATGACAATATGAATAATAAACAAAATCAACGGACTTCAAGATATGTCATTAAAAACAATGTTAACTAGATAATTCATTACTATCTTCCCCTCTTCATTTGAGAACATAATCTTTCAAATAAATCGGCGATTGTCTTTGCCTTGAAGATCTACGTAATGTTGGATTTGTCGAGTTGTCATTTATAGGAACTTCTTCAGCAGTATTTTCAGGTGATTCAAATTTATGAGTAGATTCATTATGATTTGTTATTTCTTCTGTTTCTTGCTCTTCTAGCTGATTCTAGATTACTTCCTGCCGGTGCAAGATGCCTTAAATTTGCATTAGTTTCAGGACCGTCAGTTAGCTGTATTAGAGCATAATTAGGATTTGCTTTTAAAAGAGTTACTTCTTCTACTAATGGATCGAATTTACTTTGTCGAACTTGCTTCTTCATCAGTACTTTACCTGGATTTATTAACCATGAAGGTAAACTTACTCCTGAAGCTAATTTTCTTTTATGATGACACATTTGGTCGTGTGGAGTGGTATTTGTCGCAGTACATAGTAAGGATCGAATAGAATTTAATACTTCTGGTAATACCCTTTCCCATTGCGAAATTTTCATCTCTTTTGATTTTAATGCTAAACAAATTGTTCTCCATATTATTCCATTGTATCGTTCAACTTGTTCATTACCACAAGGATTGTATGGTGTAGTGTGACTAGTTGCTATGCCTTTAGAGAGTAGATAATATTTAAGTTATTCAGACATAAATGAAGTTCCTCGATCTGAATGGATAAAGAAGGGAATCCGAATATATTAAAGATTTTACTAAGAACTTCAATAACAGTAGATGCAGATAAATTTGAACAAGGTATAGCGAAAGGTTATCTAGTATACTCATCTACAACAGTGAGGAAGTATTTGTTTCGAGTTTCTGATGGTACTGGGCCTTTGAAATCAATCCTGAGTCGTTCAAAAGGTGATGTAGCTTTTATTAAAATGTTACGTTTGTTATTGTAAAAACGAGGCTTTATTTCGGCACATACCTTACAAGCTGATGTTACTTTTCTAACTTCTTCGATAGTATATGGCAGATTTTGACATTTTATCCAGTGAACCATTCTTATCACTCCGGGATGACATAAAGAGTCGTGTGAAGAAACTAATTTATCTATATGATGTGTAGCACCACAGACCCGTGAAAGTGCGTCTGCTGCTATATTTTCCTTGCCGGGACGATACATTATGTCGTAATTATAACTTGAAAGTTTCAAACGCCATCGAGTATTTTTTTCATTTTTAATTTTTCCAGGATGTTTAGTATTAAACATGAATGAAACTGATTTCTGGTCTGTAATAAGTTGAAAATGTCGCCCGTTTAAGTAGTGTGTCTTTTTCAAGGCTTAGACAATAGCATACGCTTCTTTTTCCACAATCGAATGATTCTGTTCGTTTTTAACAGCGTTCTTGAGAAGAATGCTACAGGACGTTTATTCTGTGTAAGAATTGCTGCAATAGCGAAATCTGAAGCATCACTCTCAACACAAAAAGGTATATCATCTTCAATATTTAAAACAAATGCGTTTTGTATACAGGATTTTAGATCATAAAAATCTTTTACTAATTCTGAACTCATAGAAAAAATTTTGCAGTTTATTAATCTATGAATTTTGTGTGAAAATTAGGAACCCATATTGAATAATAAGAAAACATTCCGAGAGCTCTCTTTAATGATTTTGCTTCTCGTGAAATAGGTAAATCTATTAATGGTTTCATACGATCAGGACCAGGTTTAAGTGTATTATTTTCGATACAATACCCCAGTAATATTATTGATCTTAAGCGAAATTTTGATTTGTCTTGGTTTATAGTTAAATTATACTTGTTACATACCTTTATAAATTGATTTAGATATCTATCGTGTTCTTGTTCATTCTTACCACTAACCGTAACATCATCTAAATATACATTAGTACCTTTTAAGTCTTCTTTCTTCACTATTTCATCGATTTCCCTTTAAAATGCTGCAATACTATTGGTTAATCCCATTGGAATTCTTGTAAATTGCCAGAGTGTAAAAGGCTTGTCTTCTGCACGAATTGGTATTTGATAGTAAGCACTTTTTAAATCAATAGTACTGTGGATAGAATATTTAGCTACTTCTGATACTACTTTTTTGATTGACGGAACTGATTAAGCGTCAAGCATCGTATTCCTATTTATTGTTTGAGAATAGTCGACTACCATGCTTTTTCTATGATTTCCATGTACTACGAGAACTTGTGCTCTCCAAGGAGAACTACTTTCTTCTATGATGCCATCTTTAAGCATTTTATCAATTTCTGATAGAATAAGTTTTTCATCTTCAACTGAATGTCGTCTTGATTTAATAGCGATTCGTTTATAGTTTGGAGTACGATAAGGAAATAAAGAAATTAGTGATACTACTGCACAAGCAAGACTACAAATACTTAGAAAAGGTTTCTCTCCACAAAACGCTATTGATAAATTCGAGTGTTGTTTCAAAACAGCATGTCCTAAAATAACATTTGCATATGACCCACTTAAAACATTTAATTTTATATTATTGTACATGTTTTTCAAAATTTCTAATCTTACTAAACAATACATTTTAATAGGTGTTGTAAAAGACGAAGATGCCATAGAAACTTTACTATTAGTTGGGTATTGTTTAAGTTTGTATCTTAGAGTAAACCTGTCACTCACAAAGCTTTCAGAACTTCCAGTGTCAATCAGGCCATCAGCAGTGAACCCGCTAACTTTAATTTGTATAGTAGATTTCGACAGACAGTTAGGAGACGCAGCTGATATAATGGAAAGAACCATCTTATTTTCATTATCTTTCAGCATAGAAGCAGTCGATGATTTATATTTGGAGGATTTACATACCTTAGCATAATGACCTTTTTTACCACATAGTTTACATATAGCATAACGAGCTGGGCAAGAGCTACGGGGATGTTTACTGTATCCACAGAAATAACATTTAGAATTAATTGCAGCTGTCTGTTTTTCTTTATCATCCGATATTAAAGTAGTTTTCATTGATGCCAACTCAGCACTGTACGATTCTGAATACAAATAGGCAGATTCAAGAGTTCTTGCTTTAGTGTATGCTTCATCAAATGTTTGAGAAATATTTTCTAACAGTCTTTGGCGTATGGAATTTGAAGACAGCCCATTGATAAAAGCATCGCGAATATATTCTTTTTTATATTTTTCGACTGAAACAGTTTTAAAATTACACTCTTGGCTTAAAATGCATAAAGTTTGTAAAAACTGATCTACTGATTCATTATTTTGTTGTCGCCGAGTTATAAGACTATGTTTTTCATAAATTTCATTCTTGGGTTTATTATATAAGGCATCAAATTTCTCTATAGCTTCAGAATAGGTAGTACATTCATTTATTAATTCATAAAGAGAGTAACTGATATGGTTAAAAAGTAATGTTAACTTATCTTCATCTGTAGCCTTAATGACGGTTAAAAAGCTTTCGAAAGTTCTTTTTCAGTGAGTTAAATGAGATCCTGCATTATTTGATGTATGCTCTACTTCAAATTTGTCAGGCTTGAAATATCATTCCATATTTTAAAATTAATATTATGTTAAATAAATTGTTGTGTAATAAACCTTTTAATTCTTCCAAACTAAGGTTTTATTTAACATAATAATTCGTACAATCTTGACGTGATGACAATATGAATAATAAACAAAATTAAGAGACTTCTAGATATTTCATTAAAAACAATGTTAATTAGATAATTCATTACACCAATGTACCGAGTAAGTCGAAAAATTAGTGGTTCAAATTGTGAACCTGTGTCCCTCTTTTTGTAATCTTTTTCTTTTTCTATAATCCCACTTGTATAATGTCCGTATATAATTGGCAAAAAACCAAAATGAATTTCCTACGCTTACGCATATTAAAAATATACAAAATACTATAAATACAATATGTTTCGATTATGTTATCAGCTGCGTAAAAGTTAAAAATTACCAGAGATCACGCGCATGTCCACGGCGTGAGCATCTTCTCCAAATGGATTTTGCGCTGTGCAAGTGTAGCGTCCTGCATCAATCTCCTGAACAAAATGTACAATGTGCTGCGTGTTGTTCGAGGTTGTGTTAATATGCCCACCATTCCTTATCTCACTGGAATCCTAAAATGAGAACCATACCATTGAAGTAAATAATAAATTTCAATAAGAAGCAACCTTTGGGAATATTTATGTCCGTCTTTGCATTCAACATGTATATTTTTAAATAAAAATAATTCATCAAATTTTAAGAAAACCATTTGCAACATTTTAATTTTGGAAATACCTGTAAAATTATTTGTTTCACGCTAACTTTATTTTAATAGTAGAGGATATATAATTATTAAACTTGACTCCTTGGATATAGAAATATCCATAGTACATAAAAAAATTTCAATCAGTTTTCTATAGGTTTTGTTTTAAAAATTAATATTGTGTTTCCCACCCGGATATTTTGTTGCGCTTGTCCAGTTTTTGTTTTTGAACTTCATAGCATATGTTTTACCTTAGAAAGTGGAATATTTTTTACCAACAGTATTTTAAATTCCCCTCCTAAAGAATATTATTTCCATAGGATCTAATCAAAAATTTAGTTTAATTATAATAAATAGACTATAGTTGGTGCACCTTCATCCAGGTGATCACGGGTTCAGGGTCTCCTTCAGCATAACATGTCAGATTTACGCTCCCGTGGACTAATACGTCCATCTCCTCTTCTTTGACAAAGTTGCTCCTTACAATTCTAGGTTTCACTCCTCCTAAATATTAATTTATTACATCATTGAGCTCTGTGCAAGGCACGACTAGGGCACTACTTACTCTTGACTACAATATTTGCAGTAACATGTTTTCTTCTATTTGTAAAGGCAGACACAGAACATGTGTAATTCCCTCCATCATCATATGTTACATTGTCAATTTGTAAAAGCCTTCGGCCATGCATGTTGCGGACACTTGTATTATATTCTGTACCCATGATCTGCAGTGCACATCATGCGTTAAGAGCACCAAATGGCGAAATTAGTGTAAAGTATACCTTAGCTCGGCCTAGTGTTTCGTTAGGCGTCGTCCAGGACAGCACCGGGAGCTCCACGTTGTGGTCGACACTCACGTTACACTGTGCAGCGAATGGTTGTCCAACGTAAGCGACATTGTAATGCAAAGTAGTTATGGTGGGTTCGAAGTCAAATTTGTCTAGAAATAAACATATTTCCATTCAATAATACATAGTAAATCTTACATTTTAAACACGAAGGTAGCTTAAAAATCTAGTGTGGTCACCACACGACTGTATCAAATTTACTTAAAAATCTAATTTTCATAAATTAATAATTTGATAATGATAAATTCCGTGGAAACTTAAGAAGTACGTAATTAATGCCACATTCTACAGAATGTCTATAACCAATATAAAAACAATAGACGATCCCTCAACACTTTTTATGATACTTTATTTTAATTCTTTTGTGGAATTATAAATTTGACACCTAACTCGACAGAATTAAAATAAATTGTGAAAATCTAAGGCTAAGAATATTATTTATAAAAAACTTAAATTTATCCCCTAAGCCTTAAAGTCAAAAGAAATCTAATAAAGAAATCTAGATACGTATTTCGACAACTAAGTTGTCATCATCAGTAGAAAAAAGAGGGATTCAACCAAGATTACACAACTTGTAAACCAAGTCAGTGGTCAAGATTGAATCCAACTTGATGAACTAAAAATACCTATTTATATTAAAACGAAGCAATCAACCGTGTAAAACTAACCAATAATAATTCTAATAGCTAATGCTTGGGTCAACTTAAAAACTAATACTCTAATAGGTCGAACAATTTACTGTTAGGTATGGGACCCAAGTGAGAATTAATCAGCCGATGTTTATTTCTAAATATATTGATACTTTCAAATGCATCTAACTCTCTATTATTACTGACTGTTTTTATTAGTTTTAAGTTTTTCGAGTTAATGTCATGATTATTATGGAAAATGTGTTCCGCAACACTCGATTTTTTCGGGTTACCGTGTTTAACGTAATTTACGTGTTCTTTAAATCTAGTTGATATTTGTCTTTTAGTCTGCCCGATTATTACACGTAATTTGATATATTCCCGATTTATTAAGGAGTTCGGTTTTATCTTTAGGATTATCTAATAATGTTTTAAGTGTGCTTTTAGATTTATACGTTATTTTTATATCGAAATTATTAAATATCTTATTTAACCCCCGCGATATGGAATCGTAGGGTAGAGAGATAAATCTATTTTTATTGGTTTTAGTTGAATTTAGGGTACTATTGTTTGATATATCTTGTTTATGTTTAAATTTAGAGACAAGTTTATCAATTAGTTTTTCTGAAAAACCGTTATAAATCGCGATTTGTTTAATATATTTTAATTCCTTATTATATCTTGTTTTATTTAAAGGGAAGTTGATTAATCTATTTACTAAGAAATTAAGTGCTGCCGTTTTATGTTGCCAATGGTGATTAGATTCTGAAATAATGAACCTATTGGTGTTCGTGCTTTTTCTATAAACATCAAATTCAACTTTATCTTTATTTCTAATAACTAAAACGTCTAAAAATGGTAACTTATTATTTAATTCTTTCTCAACGGTAAATTTAATGCTAGGGTAGACCCTGTTTAATTTAGTTAAAAAATTATCTAATTTGCAAGTTTTAGTGCTGACTATAGCAAATATGTCATCAACGTATCGGACCCAAACTCTACGAAAATCTGTGTTATTCTTTTTAAAATTGGTTTCAAAGTAACTCATAAATAAGTTTGGCAAAAATGGGGATAAACTATTACTCATAGCTGTACCTTCAGTTTGTTGGTAAAATTTATTATTAATTTAAAAATAATTCTGGTCCATACAAATTTTAGTTAATTTTAAATACTATTCTATTTTAACAGACTCTATGTTATTGTTTTCCAAAAATAATTTCAAGAATTCTAAGGTTTGTGGGATGGGTATACTAGGGAGTAAAGCACTAACATCAAAAGATACTAAAATTTCATCTTGATTACGTGAAGATGAAGACAAGCATGATCTGTCAAACACAAACAATACAACTGCTTGAATTTTATGTTTGTTTTTTTAAATAGTTAAAAATTATAAATGTTATTTTACTTTTAACTCATGACTGAAATGGACTATGTCTGAACATTTTTTGCCTTGAAACAAATTAACATTGTATTTCCTGTCCTATGAAAAAAATTAGACTCCCGGTATATTACCACAGAAGTTTTTATTACAAATTGAATGTAGAATAATATGTCTAGCTACAACAGGAAATTATACCGGGTAGTGAAATGATTTATGCCACATAGAGAATGAAACATAATTTTTTTCTCATAGCGATATGCCGTTACCTATTGATCTTAGAACAAAATACTTTAAACTAATATTCTATATTATTTAATTCTAGTCACTAATCATATTTTATTTTACACCTTTTGTAACATAATAAAGATGAAACTTTTATTAAAATGATCATTTGTAGTAAGCCATGGAATTTAAACAAACAAAAACTAGCAATTTTTTTAATATACAGCAAAAATTAGCAATAGATTAGTAAAAAAATTATTTGTTAAAAATTTTCTTAATTTGATTTTGTGGTACCCCCGTCGTTAATTACATTTTTTAATTGTTTATTTCTATGAAATGACAATAGCAAAAAATTACTGCTATAGACAAAAATTAGCAAAAATTACAACACTATTAATTTATTTGATATGATATTGCGGTACCTCCAGCGTGAATTTGGAGTTACATTTTTTACTTTTACTTAGAAATGACAATAGAAAAAATTTACAACTATATAGCAAAAAATTATATTTGCAAGTATATTTTGTGGCATTGCAATGTTGTAATTCCAACTTCACGGACCCGTGAAGATTACATATTTATATGAAAATGTTTTATCTTTAGTATAATGGCAATGAGTAGAAATCAAATTAGCGAGACAATAATATCCAAAATTAAATTCTTCAGGTCAGATTTTTACTTAATACAGGATTTTTATGCATTTAATTTTTATTTTTATTTTATTAGCAAATGCTAGATTCCTGAAATATTGCATTAAAATATTTTTGTTGTATTTACTATGGAATTGTTTCTTTAATGTTAAATTGGCATTTGTAGTTTGTTTGCAACCAAAACGTTTAAAAATTAGTAAAAATTTATTTAAAATTGAAAAACATAGGTTCCATTTACATCCTGAGCTTTAATGTGAAAAGTATGAAGAGTGAGAGAAATGCTGCAGGTTTAAAATACAGGTAACTGATTACATTAATATTTTTTTAAGCAAATTATAAATTGGATAATTTAATTTACATATAATTATTATATTTTCACGAATAATTACTTGAGCAGTTCTTACCAGCCCAGAAATAGTATCAGAATACATGCTTTCTAATTATATTCTAAAACATGTGAACATTACCGTAAACACTGATGAACTTGTTCGCTGTAGCTTTATCCAAGTGACAGGAGTAGCTACCGTTGTCACTAATCTTCACGTTGTCCAATATTAGTGTACTAACCAACACTTTTCCGTACGGGAAATTAATTCGTTTCACTTTTGAAATTATTTCCTGTAAGAAATAATAATTTTAAAGTTAATAATGAATAAACATTTACAAACAATGCGAAGGAAATCTAGCACAAGTATTTTAAAACATACTCCTTGTAAAATATAATAAATATTTCATGTTTGTATATGAACAATGTTAACTAATTCATTGTTACTTGTTACATTACCATGATCATTGTTCTACAAGATTAATCAATAATGCCTCTAGCGTACATTGAAATTTTAAATCAGACCACCAAGGTATTGTAACGAGTATGGAGCTGTTAAAACCTGCTTTCATAGTGACGTCACACCCGATTAATAGTCTCTGCTGTTTGTCGTAGCTTCCCGAAAGGCCTAGAACATTCCAGAGGCCGCAATACACAAGTACACTCGTATAAGGGGATGCCGGACAAACGTGATAAACTGTCAGTGTTTTCAGATAATGTAATACATAAATAATTCGTTAGAAATAAATAGTGCTTGTGTAAATAATTGTAATATCTGCAGTGAAATATGAAATAAATAAGTGTAAATAAATAACTCATTTTTGTTAGTTATAATTAAACCTCTGTGTTATACTTTCAACTTCACCCAACCCGAGTAACGAGTAAAACGTTACAGTATTTTAGTAAACACTAATATGCGTGATTTCATGCAGCAATTTTGTACAGTCGAAACTGAAATACATGCAGTATAAATAATTTTGAAAACGATATAGAAAATGAGGAATGGGTAGAGGTCCTGTAGTTTAATACAGCTGATGAGTCATTTAATTATTGTAACGAGCCAGTACGGCACTGGACAGTCAGCGCGCAACAATGACTCATCGTTCTCGAAATGTTCCATTGACGAATGTACTAGATCATTCGAGACCGCCAACTCAACCGGTATATAAAGGCTCTTGCATACCCAGTGGGGGCATTCAACTCAGACTCGCTGTCAGAAAGTATAGAATCAAGTGGATATAAATAAAACGTTTGCGTAGTGAATATATATATATATATATATATATATATATATATATATATATATAATTTATGTAACCACTATTTACCCAAAAGGTGTCGTGGTAGTTTCCATTTCTTCCTGTCCTATGCTATTTGATTCGCTTTTCTTGTACTTTTGCCCTTTCTTTCCAGTATGTTTTTGATATTGTCGTCCCAGCTTTTAACTGGTCTACCTCTTTTTCTCTTACCTATCATTCTAGATTTCCAGACTGCTTTCATTGTTCGGTTGTTTGGCGCTCTTATCATGTGCACATATCATTGCAGTTGCTTTTCTTCCATTATTCTGCATGCTGATTTTACTTGTAAATTATTTCTGATATCTTCGCTTCTTCTTTTATCCATTATTGTTACTCCTCCTATTCTTCGTAGACATTTCATTTCCATGGCTTGTATTTTGTCGTTTTGCCTCCTTGTTGTGACCCACGTTTCACTTCCGTAGAGTAATATGGGTATGTATATAGTTTTATAAATGCTCATTTTATTTCTCTTCCCTAAATGCTTGTTGCTAAAAATTTTAAAAATTATTTTATTTAGTGCATAGAACGTTCTTGCGGCTGCTTGCAATCTTTGATTTATTTCTTTTTCAATTCCACCTTTGGCTTCGATAATACTGCCTAGATATGTAAAACTATCTACCTGTTCCAATGTCTTTCCTTTTAGCTTGACGTCCAGTGTTCTATTATCACTGCTTATGAGCATAGTTTTCGTTTTCTAAACATTTATGTTAATATTTATTCTTCCCATATATCTACATATACCTGCAACTCAGGTGCGTCCTACCAAATACTGCCATATCATCAGCAAAGATACATTCTGTTACATATACATTTTCTAAATTCATATATCCAATGAATGTTTTATTATTCCTTTCTTTGGCTCTTTTAATTGCTTTATCTATAGAAATTATAAACAATAATGGACTTAAGTTTTCACCCTGTGTGAGTCCTTTTTTTGTGGTGAACTTTTCTGATAGATTGTCTCCCCTTCTGACTCAGTTTCTGTTTGCTTCATACATACTTCTAATTATTCTTATAATTTTGCTGTTAACTGGCTAGCTAGCTCTAAATTAGCTAATAAATAAAACGTTTGCATAGTGAATATAAATAGTGTAAATAAATATTTCTTGTGCAATATTCTTTTTAGTATTGATTAATCGTTATTTTGTATTTATTAATAAGTGTGTAAAAATAAATATGTAGTTTAAATAAATATAAGTGTTAGTAAATAAACTTTTTGTGACTATTACTAGTTGTTTTAATGATTGATTATTAAACTTTACCGAATCCGCCTGTTACAAACGTAACATTATTTATGGTGTAATTTTATTTTACTTTACTAATTCTTATAACGTGTGTCGTTAATTCAAGTAACAACTAAAAATCTATCTATCGTTTGAAAAGTGTTCTTTCTAAAACAACACACATTTATAACATAGCGAAACAGAAATATGCTCATTTGGTATCAAATATAAAGACACTGTATTATCAACCACATGGAATCTAATTAATTCTAAAACTAATGACAAGTGATGATAATTACCAGGTTTTAGCTTGGTTTAATAATTCCTAATAATGCACGACTCAATATTCTAATCCAGATTTCGGAAGATTTCGCAGATGCTAATGAAAACATATATATTAAATATGGTGCATCTACTTTCCTTAGTATCCACCTAGTGAATCGTTCGGAATTATTAAATATAGTAAAGTATAAATTAAAAAGGAAAACTTAAGTTGATATTGGGTGACATACTAATTTTTATAATAAAAACTTTAGGTCATCTTCTCACTAAACCTCTGACGCATATTATTCATTTTTCGGGTATGTGAAGCAGGAACAGCCAACTTAGCACACTTGTTCAAAATTGAAGGCTCAAGATTAGTGGACTGTATTTAAATTGTATGTAAAATTGAGATTACGTTGAGCCGGATTTAAATTGCCTCTGGAAATGCTGCAAACGGAGATAAGTAAGGTGAAGTTAAATAAATCGAGCGAGGTAAACTTAAAGTAACTTTATTTATATCAAAATAATAATTAAACAACCCAATTACTATCAATAGACCTGAAAAACTTGCGAATAAACTAGTTAGGTGGATATGTGGTCGTAGACACACTACCATAAGAAATACTCGCACTGTGACACACAGTAGCAAGGTAGTACACACTGTGACACACAGTAATGCAAGAAAGTGAAGTAAAGCACGCACTGTGACACACAGTAGCGAGGAAGTACACACTGTGACACACAGTAGTGCAAGAGAGTAAGTAAAGCACGCACTGTGACACACAGTAGCGAGGAAGTACACACTGTGACACACAGTAGTGCAAGAAAGTAAGTAAAGCACGCACTGTGACACACAGTAGCGAGGAAGTACACACTGTGACACACAGTAGTGCAAGAGAGTAAGTAAAGCACGCACTGTGACACATAGTAGCGAGGAAGTACACACTGTGACACACAGTAATGCAAGAAAGTGAAGTAAAGCACGCACTGTGACACACAGTAGCGAGGAAGTACACACTGTGACACACAGTAGTGCAAGAGAGTAAGTAAAGCACGCACTGTGACACACAGTAGCGAGGAAGTACACACTGTGACACACAGTAGTGCAAGAAAGTAAGTAAAGCACGCACTGTGACACACAGTAGCGAGGAAGTACACACTGTGACACACAGTAGTGCAAGAAAGTAAGTAAAGCACGCACTGTGACACACAGTAGCGAGGAAGTACACACTGTGACACACAGTAGTGCAAGAGAGTAAGTAAAGAGCGCACTGTGACACATAGTAGCGAGGAAGTACACACTGTGACACACAGTAATGCAAGAAAGTGAAGTAAAGCACGCACTGTGACACACAGTAGCGAGGAAGTACACACTGTGACACACAGTAGTGCAAGAGAGTAAGTAAAGCACGCACTGTGACACACAGTAGCGAGGAAGTACACACTGTGACACACAGTAGTGCAAGAAAGTAAGTAAAGCACGCACTGTGACACACAGTAGCGAGGAAGTACACACTGTGACACACAGTAGTGCAAGAGAGTAAGTAAAGCACGCACTGTGACACACAGTAGCGAGGAAGTACACACTGTGACACACAGTAGTGCAAGAGAGTAAGTAAAGCACGCACTGTGACACACAGTAGCGAGGAAGTACACACTGTGACACACAGTAGTGCAAGAGAGTAAGTAAAGCTCGCACTGTGACACACAGTAGCGAGGAAGTACACACTGTGACACACAGTAGTGCAAGAGAGTAAGTAAAGCACGCACTGTGACACACAGTAGCGAGGAAGTACACACTGTGACACACAGTAGTGCAAGAAAGTAAGTAAAGCACGCACTGTGACACACAGTAGCGAGGAAGTACACACTGTGACACACAGTAGTGCAAAAGAGTAAGTAAAGCACGCACTGTGACACACAGTAGCGAGGAAGTACACACTGTGACACACAGTAATGCAAGAAAGTAAGTAAAGCACGCACTGTGACACACAGTAGCGAGGAAGTACACACTGTGACACACAGTAGTGCAAGAGAGTAAGTAAAGCACGCACTGTGACACACAGTAGCGAGGAAGTACACACTGTGACACACAGTAATGCAAGAAAGTGAAGTAAAGCACGCACTGTGACACACAGTAGCGAGGAAGTACACACTGTGACACACAGTAGTGCAAGAGAGTAAGTAAAGCACGCACTGTGACACACAGTAGCGAGGAAGTACACACTGTGACACACAGTAGTGCAAGAAAGTAAGTAAAGCACGCACTGTGACACACAGTAGCGAGGAAGTACACACTGTGACACACAGTAGTGCAAGAGAGTAAGTAAAGCACGCACTGTGACACACAGTAGCGAGGAAGTACACACTGTGACACACAGTAGTGCAAGAGAGTAAGTAAAGCACGCACTGTGACACACAGTAGCGAGGAAGTACACACTGTGACACACAGTAGTGCAAGAGAGTAAGTAAAGCTCGCGCTGTGACACACAGTAGCGAGGAAGTACACACTGTGACACACAGTAGTGCAAGAGAGTAAGTAAAGCACGCACTGTGACACACAGTAGCGAGGAAGTACACACTGTGACACACAGTAGTGCAAGAAAGTAAGTAAAGCACGCACTGTGACACACAGTAGCGAGGAAGTACACACTGTGACACACAGTAGTGCAAGAGAGTAAGTAAAGCACGCACTGTGACACACAGTAGCGAGGAAGTACACACTGTGACACACAGTAATGCAAGAAAGTAAGTAAAGCACGCACTGTGACACACAGTAGCGAGGAAGTACACACTGTGACACACAGTAGTGCAAGAGAGTAAGTAAAGCACGCACTGTGACACACAGTAGCGAGGAAGTACACACTGTGACACACAGTAATGCAAGAAAGTGAAGTAAAGCACGCACTGTGACACACAGTAGCGAGGAAGTACACACTGTGACACACAGTAGTGCAAGAGAGTAAGTAAAGCACGCACTGTGACACACAGTAGCGAGGAAGTACACACTGTGACACACAGTAGTGCAAGAGAGTAAGTAAAGCTCGCACTGTGACACACAGTAGCGAGGAAGTACACACTGTGACACACAGTAGTGCAAGAGAGTAAGTAAAGCACGCACTGTGACACACAGTAGCGAGGAAGTACACACTGTGACACACAGTAGTGCAAGAGAGTAAGTAAAGCTCGCACTGTGACACACAGCAGCGAGTGTAGGGCACACTGTGACACACAGTAGTGCAAGAGAGTAAGTAAAGCACGCACTGTGACACACAGTAGCGAGGAAGTACACACTGTGACACACAGTAGTGCAAGAGAGTAAGTAAAGCTCGCACTGTGACACACAGTAGCGAGGAAGTACACACTGTGACACACAGTAGTGCAAGAGAGTAAGTAAAGCACGCACTGTGACACACAGTAGCGAGGAAGTACACACTGTGACACACAGTAGTGCAAGAGAGTAAGTAAAGCTCGCACTGTGACACACAGTAGCGAGGAAGTACACACTGTGACACACAGTAGTGCAAGAGAGTAAGTAAAGCACGCACTGTGACACACAGTAGCGAGGAAGTACACACTGTGACACACAGTAGTGCAAGAAAGTAAGTAAAGCACGCACTGTGACACACAGTAGCGAGGAAGTACACACTGTGACACACAGTAGTGCAAAAGAGTAAGTAAAGCACGCACTGTGACACACAGTAGCGAGGAAGTACACACTGTGACACACAGTAATGCAAGAAAGTAAGTAAAGCACGCACTGTGACACACAGTAGCGAGGAAGTACACACTGTGACACACAGTAGTGCAAGAGAGTAAGTAAAGCACGCACTGTGACACACAGTAGCGAGGAAGTACACACTGTGACACACAGTAATGCAAGAAAGTGAAGTAAAGCACGCACTGTGACACA
The DNA here is from genome assembly GCA_963942605.1 of Poecilus cupreus. Lineage (NCBI taxonomy): Eukaryota > Metazoa > Arthropoda > Insecta > Coleoptera > Carabidae > Poecilus > Poecilus cupreus. The sequence goes on from OZ012713.1 coordinate 32,811,041, forward strand.
CAGTAGCGAGGAAGTACACACTGTGACACACAGTAGTGCAAGAGAGTAAGTAAAGCACGCACTGTGACACACAGTAGCGAGGAAGTACACACTGTGACACACAGTAGTGCAAGAAAGTAAGTAAAGCACGCACTGTGACACACAGTAGCGAGGAAGTACACACTGTGACACACAGTAGTGCAAGAGAGTAAGTAAAGCACGCACTGTGACACACAGTAGCGAGGAAGTACACACTGTGACACACAGTAGTGCAAGAGAGTAAGTAAAGCACGCACTGTGACACACAGTAGCGAGGAAGTACACACTGTGACACACAGTAGTGCAAGAGAGTAAGTAAAGCTCGCGCTGTGACACACAGTAGCGAGGAAGTACACACTGTGACACACAGTAGTGCAAGAGAGTAAGTAAAGCACGCACTGTGACACACAGTAGCGAGGAAGTACACACTGTGACACACAGTAGTGCAAGAAAGTAAGTAAAGCACGCACTGTGACACACAGTAGCGAGGAAGTACACACTGTGACACACAGTAGTGCAAGAGAGTAAGTAAAGCACGCACTGTGACACACAGTAGCGAGGAAGTACACACTGTGACACACAGTAATGCAAGAAAGTAAGTAAAGCACGCACTGTGACACACAGTAGCGAGGAAGTACACACTGTGACACACAGTAGTGCAAGAGAGTAAGTAAAGCACGCACTGTGACACACAGTAGCGAGGAAGTACACACTGTGACACACAGTAATGCAAGAAAGTGAAGTAAAGCACGCACTGTGACACACAGTAGCGAGGAAGTACACACTGTGACACACAGTAGTGCAAGAGAGTAAGTAAAGCACGCACTGTGACACACAGTAGCGAGGAAGTACACACTGTGACACACAGTAGTGCAAGAGAGTAAGTAAAGCTCGCACTGTGACACACAGTAGCGAGGAAGTACACACTGTGACACACAGTAGTGCAAGAGAGTAAGTAAAGCACGCACTGTGACACACAGTAGCGAGGAAGTACACACTGTGACACACAGTAGTGCAAGAGAGTAAGTAAAGCTCGCACTGTGACACACAGTAGCGAGGAAGTACACACTGTGACACACAGTAGTGCAAGAGAGTAAGTAAAGCTCGCACTGTGACACACAGCAGCGAGGAAGTACACACTGTGACACACAGTAGTGCAAGAAAGTGAAGTAAAGCACGCACTGTGACACACAGTAGCGAGGAAGTACACACTGTGACACACAGTAGTGCAAGAGAGTAAGTAAAGCTCGCACTGTGACACACAGTAGCGAGGAAGTACACACTGTGACACACAGTAGTGCAAGAGAGTAAGTAAAGCTCGCACTGTGACACACAGCAGCGAGGAAGTACACACTGTGACACACAGTAGTGCAAGAGAGTAAGTAAAGCTCGCACTGTGACACACAGCAGCGAGGAAGTACACACTGTGACACACAGTAGTGCAAGAAAGTGAAGTAAAGCACGCACTGTGACACACAGTAGCGAGGAAGTACACACTGTGACACACAGTAGTGCAAGAGAGTAAGTAAAGCTCGCACTGTGACACACAGTAGCGAGGAAGTACACACTGTGACACACAGTAGTGCAAGAGAGTAAGTAAAGCTCGCACTGTGACACACAGCAGCGAGGAAGTACACACTGTGACAGACAGTAGTGCAAGAGAGTAAGTAAAGCTCGCACTGTGACACACAGCAGCGAGTGTAGGGCACACTGTGACACACAGTAGTGCAAGAGAGTAAGTAAAGCACGCACTGTGACACACAGTAGCGAGGAAGTACACACTGTGACACACAGTAGTGCAAGAGAGTAAGTAAAGCTCGCACTGTGACACACAGCAGCGAGTGTAGGGCACACTGTGACACACAGTAGTGCAAGAGAGTAAGTAAAGCACGCACTGTGACACACAGTAGCGAGGAAGTACACACTGTGACACACAGTAGTGCAAGAGAGTAAGTAAAGCTCGCACTGTGACACACAGTAGCGAGGAAGTACACACTGTGACACACAGTAGTGCAAGAGAGTAAGTAAAGCTCGCACTGTGACACACAGCAGCGATGAAGTACACACTGTGACACACAGTAGTGCAAGAGAGTAAGTAAAGCTCGCACTGTGACACACAGCAGCGAGTGTAGGGCACACTGTGACACACAGTAGTGCGAGAAAGTAAAGATGCTATTCACTTTATAGTGAATGCGTCTCGCTGAACAGTCAGCAGAGACTCAAGCAAAGGAAAGTAAGATAAGTGAATAAACTGTTGTAAACAGTAAAGATAAGTAGCGCCTAGAAAAGAGCGGGGGAGCATCCATACAGTTTAGAGAACCTTCTCGTTGAGAAGCTCAAAAAAGATAACGTTGTGTGGAGCTGAGCGCGTCCTAGTATACCCGCTGGCATGGTCCCCACTCTACGGTTAGTGGTGGGAACGGCAGTCGGCTCAACTCGGCGACCCGGAGTGCCTTCGGAGGCCCGAGGTGTGTTCGGCTGCCCGAGATGTGTTCGGCTTCCCGAAGCGCGACCGGTGGCCCGAAGAATGATCGGGTTCTGCCGTCGGTATTGCCTGTTTCTGCATATTAGGAAATAAGTTAAAATAAGTAGGACATACGAATACAATGTACTCCTGTATAAAATAACCCCTGAGAAAAATGCATAATTTTACCAATATACCCAATATACGAAACAACACTGAAATAAAAATACTACTAACATTTAGAACTAATTAATTACTAATTAATTACCAATTAAACAAATAATTACCGCATTCTTTAAGGATAAATCAATTGCTGATCCACCTACTCAAGGAAGCTGGCATAGCCATATAATTTTTTGTTTGTTTCAAAATTGAATGTCATACAATTTGATTACTTACTAATTAATTTCTAGTCAATTATTATAATTCATTATTTATTATTTAATTATTAATATGTTATTAATGACTTCGCTATTGAACTTCGTTGATGTTTTTAATAATGTTTCTGCAAAACAAAGCAGAAAAATAATCATTAGGCAGTATTGAATAATGCATTGATTGAGCACTCTCTAATATCGTAATATCTAAACTAGAGTTTCAAAATGATTACCCACTCGAGCCAACAAGTTGTGATTCGTCATAGAGTGCATTAATCGATTAACCAATAACAAAATTTGCGTTTTATTAATTAATTTATTTAAAAATACACTGCCCAACAGGCAAATGCCTAATAAAGGGACACGAAAAACAAACATGTAAATACAATAATAGTATAAGTACAGTTATACATATGGCAAACAGTACAGAATAATAATAATATAATTTAACACATTATTTAACAATGATAACTGAATAAAATTGAGTTGGCTGAAGAAGGAAGATATCAACTACTGAATAGCGAAAATTTTTGTTTTGTTCATTTTAATAGTCATGTAATTTAGAAAATGTTTGCTAATTTAACGAACTTCGTATCTCTTACACTACTCGCGATGGAAATAGTGTAGCACTCTAATGGAACAGCCTGTATATTTGGATTCAAAATAACTGCGTACAACAAATAAATATCTTTTGTGATGTTCTTTTTGATAAAAAAAAAAAAACGCGTTTATTTTTGATTTGATGAAATTTTCTTAATCAGGTTACTTTTTCGCAATAAATTTGGTGATTTTTTTTGACCCGGTAGCACTGCTTTAACTTATCTATTAATCATGAGCTCGCACAAGGAAAACGGCAGAGATATAATGAAGAGCTTAATTACTTCACTCCGAATCGAATAAACAGGTTTAAAGAGGATCTTGTATGCCTGAGAAAATACACCGAGAAGAATCAGAATATGAGGTTATATGTAGAGAAGTTGTCGAGGGACGAGGGATAAACGTGCACATTTCGAGTTATTACAAAATTTTAAAACATTATGTTGGAGACCAGCTTCGATATGAATTTGAGAGTTATAACTTACCTGCCGTCAACTATCACTCGCTGATTTTCTTTTTAAGTTATTATGTAAGTTAATATTAACAAACACTTTTTAAAAATATTACTCTTTGGATATCTCGTTTCAAGATATTTTATTTATAATCGTTTCAATAGGATAAAAAATCCCGATTATACAAAAATTATGTAACTTACTTTACAGAATGAGTAATAAACGAAGTCTGACAAGTAATGAGACTGAGTGTATAAAAACCGTATATTTAAAAATTATTCAACAAACGCATGATCCCCTTTCGAAATAGTACCCTTGGCCACCAACGCAGCGATTCCAGTGAATTTTCCATGCATCGTAGCAGTTCTGGAAAGCTATGATGGGAATGTCCGACAGTACCCTCACCATGGCCTCTTAGATATCTTCAATCCACTCAAAATGCGTTCCTTTTACCACCTGTTTATCTTTGGGGAATAAAATAAAGTCGCAGGGTGATAAATCAGGCGAGTACGGCGGCTAGATAACACCGCGAATCCAAGTTCGTGTGATATCGGGATGCTCTATGTTGACCCTTTTACGAAATCTTTCGAGTACTTCGCAGTAGTAGATCTGGTTAACGGTCTATCCAGCTGGAACGACCTCCCTATGGAAGCTGTCGATGAAGCAGATGAGCATGGCTTTCATCCTTGGACTTGCTCATGAGAGCTAATTGGAAGAACCAGCTCTCATCTCCCCAATAATCCGGTCAAGCAGCGTAGGACCGTTTTCCACCATTGCAAACAATCTTCACCATGATACTTGGTGGAGTTTTTGCTCCTGCGAAAGGTTCTTTGGAAGCATCTTCGCGCAGAATCAAAATTTCTGCCTTGGATTGACTGCAATTTCAACGGTACGCCGAAGCGGCACATCCACCCCTTGACAAGTGCGTCAGCTATGGTGGCAGCTTCCTGGTTTGGAAAGGCATAGGCTTCAATCCACTTGCTGTAGTAGTCCATTACGACAACGACGTACTTATTTCCATCTTCGGATTGTGGAAACAAACCGGCCACATCAATCGTTATTCTTTCGAATGGGCTCCCGGCATTGTACTGTCGCATTGGAGCCCGCCGACGCTTCTGTGGTCCATTACTGGATGCTCAAACCACACATTTCTTGCACTACTCCTTCACGTCTTCTCTGCAATTTACCCAGTAAAATCGTTCTCGCAGTTTCTGAACGGTTCTTGTTACCCCCAAGTGTCATCCAGCAGTTCCATCATGAATCTCCTTCAGTACTTCCAGTACTCTCTTTCTGGGAATTATTATCTGCTTCCTATCATCCGTAGCTGCAGGAGTTTTCAGGACATGCTTGAGTAGCTAATATTCCATAACAACGCGATAGTACGATTTGACACTCTGCGAGTGTCAAGCAACTTCTTCCCAAGTTGGTTTACGGCCTATCTTCTTCCAGTCGAGAAGATGTTTTAAATTTGGGTCGTCCTCTTGGTCTTTTTGTAATACCCCGATTTGCCAGTCATCATTTGCTACCGTAGTTCTCAGAATTGGATCAAATTTTTCCTCTACCTTGGTACAGTGTTTGAAGTCTCCTCGTCTAGATAAGGCGTCGGCATTTTGATGACTTGTTCCAGCTCTGTGCTCGATGTGTGAATCACATTCCTGTAGCCTTTCAATCATCCTGCTACCTGTCCTTCTGGATTCTTGAACTGTAGGAGCCATATTGGAGCAGCATGATCCGTCCTCACCAAGAATTTCCTTCAAAACAAGTATTTGTAAAAGTGCTCGATGGATTTCACTACCGCGAGTTTCCAACGTATCGTCTATTCGGGGTAGGGGGTAGCTATCTTTCTTCGCCTCATTGACGATAATCCACGCAAAGCCGTGGTGATTCATCCTTCTTTTCATTAGTACCACTGGTGAAGCCCACGGACTACTGGAGGATTCGATGACTACTACGTTAGTCCTACCCTGCTTTCCGTTGTCGGTATCGAAAACTTCTTGGTATTTAATAATTAAATTCTTTACTAGTGTAGTCTGGTCCGAGTTTAATTCTCGGTAAGATGTTAATAACAAAGTTGGCCAGTTATCCAGAAATCTTCTTTGACGGGCTTTGAGTGACCGATGTTTGTCTAATATCTGAAATTACTGCTGAGCAGTAACCCAAGTGGCTTCGAATGATGAATCCTAAATTTCTAGATCTAACAATAGTCTCAACGTGAGCATAAAACGTTGGTTTGCCGTCAAATAATACCCCAAGGTCATTAAACCATGATACTCGATCTAAGAATATAGCTTACATGTGAGTGTAAACATATTCTTTTACAAAGTAATTTATCACTATACACTTGTTAGAAATAAAAACATAACTTAGATTTGTGTGGCCAAGCCATCATCATCTTCGCTATTAACTATTTTGTTAATATACTGGAAAACAACATAACAACGAAATCTGACAATATTTAAACATATATATTATAGGACAAAATAAATAAGTTAAACAGAAATAAAAAAAAACTCGATTTATAGTACATAGACGAAGTGATTGAGCACAATTAAATACAAAGCAACGGTGCGAGTTATAACAACGGAGTACCGATAACTAGATGCAATTTATCTTTTAAATTTAGATGAAAATGTATAATATTACTTCGAGGCATAATTTCAACATAGTGTAATGGACGCGGCAGCGACAAGTTGAAGCTTGCCGGCCTACGCCGCGCCGCCTAGTGAATGACGCAACGCTAGCGAGTTCGGACAAGTCGTTTGCTCCACAATAGATTGTTCCAAAACCTTCTGGAAACAAGGAACGAAGTATATAAAAGAGCGAATCACCGGGACCAGTAAGTCAGTCAGTCAGTTGACTCCTGAGCAGTCAGTTTGTTGACTCGGACTCAGTTAGTCTAGTCGGTCAGTCAGTCAGTTAGTTGACTCGGACTCAGTTAGTCGAGTCGGTCAGTCAGTTAGTTGACTCCCGAGCAGTCAATTAGTTGACTCGGACTCAGTTAGGCGAGTCGGTCAGTCAGTCAGTTGACTCCCGAGCAGTCAGTTTGTTGACTCGGACTCAGTTAGTCGAGTCGGTCAGTCAGTTAGTTGACTCCCGAGCAGTCAGTTAGTTGACTCGGACTCAGCTAGTCGAGTCGGTCAGTCAGTTAGTTGACTCCCGAGCAGTCAGTTAGTTGACTCGGACTCAGTTAGACGAGTCGGTCAGTCAGTCAGTTAGTTGACTCGGACTCAGTTAGTCGAGTCGGTCAGTCAGTCAGTTGACTCCCGAGCAGTCAGTTTGTTGACTCGGACTCAGTTAGTCTAGTCGGTCAGTCAGTCAGTTAGTTGATTCGGACTCAATTAGTCGAGTCGGTCAGTCAGTCGGTTGACTCCCGAACAGTCAGTTAATTGACTCGAACTCAGTTAGACGAGTCGGTCAGTCAGTCAGTTAGTTGACTCGGACTCAGTTAGTCGAGTCGGTCAGTCAGTCAATTTACTCCCGAGCAGTCAGTTTGTTGACTCGGACTCAGTTAGTCGAGTCGGTCAGTCAGTCAGTTAGTTGACTCGGACTCAGTTAGTCGAGTCGGTCAGTCAGTCAGTTGACTCCCGAGCAGTCAGTTAGTTGACTCGGACTCAGTTAGACGAGTCGGTCAGTCAGTCAGTTAGTTGACTCGGACTCAGTTAGTCGAGTCGGTCAGTCAGTCAGTTAGTTGACTCGGACTCAGTTAGTCGAGTCGGTCAGTCAGTCAGTTGACTCCCGAGCAGTCAGTTAGTTGACTCGGACTCAGTTAGACGAGTCGGTCAGTCAGTCAGTTAGTTGACTCGGACTCAGTTAGTCGAGTCGGTCAGTCAGTCAGTTGACTCCCGAGCTACTAAGAAGAATTTATGAACATAAATATATCTCTCGGTCTAAACATAAATATATCGTCTTAAATAAATATCGCTCGGCTAGTTTATATAAATAATAGTGTTTAATTATAGTAGTGATAAGTGTTAGTTCATAAGTTTTCATTTTTGTAAGTTTAGTGTTATATACCTAGTGTTAATAAATTTGTACTATTTATTATAATAATTATTCATTATTTATTATTAATAATATTTCTTATTGTTTAAATAAAAACGTTTAAAACTCACGAACGTTACAATAGCAATAAAACGTAAGGGATTTATTTTTTATTTGAAAAGGAAAATAATGGGCACACCAGTCGCTTTGGTACAATTATGTGTATTGTTTCATAAAAATCGACTTTTCGGTCCAGATTGAGACCTTCAGGACCAACTACAAATATAAAAAGCGTCTAAACATTCTTGTAAATGCACGGCAACAAACAACCAATAAACTATATTTTTTTGAAACTTTAAAGTTTTTATAAAACATGTAATAAGCAGAAAATTGTTATTTATTTTACAAGTGGGCAAAGTAAGGAAATACCCACGAGAGAAATTGTAGCACACGAAGCCGAAGGCTGAGTGTGATAATTTTAATAAATAACTAATACATATTAAAATTCAACATCAATATAAAATAATAAATTATTGTTACAAAATACCCAAAGTTTGGTTAGAATAATAAATATTGCCAAGCTTTGAAAAATTCTTTAAAAATAAATACATTGTTTTATGGTAAGTATACTCTGAGTACAACATGGCAAAAATAATTAGATTTAAATATAATTAGAAAACCACAAGTGGGAAGACTGTCAGCAATGATTTAGCAGCGCAGCCACGCACTATATAACCATCAAAGTACCAACACAACCAACGAAAACAAAATTTAACATTAATAAGAATTTTAAAATTTTAAGAAATTTAAAGTTTATTGATTTTTTGATGCCGTGCATTTGCTAGAATGTTTAGACGTATCTTATACTAGTTGCTGGTCCTGAAGAAAGTCTCAATTTGGGCAGTAATGTTGATCTCTATGAAACAAAGCTCAGAATTTTATTAAAGCGACTATTACAATCACATTTTCTTTTCCAAAATTAACTATTATATAAAAAAAATGGAAGCTGGCCGATTGTTGAATAAGCATCAGAATTATATTGTGTTTGGTATCAAGTTTTGAATGGACATGTTCTAATGCGTTCTCAAAAATATGAATCGACAGGTATTCGATTGTTTTTTTTTTTCTTAATGTCAATTGAAAACTTATTGTTTGATGTCATTTTTAAAACAAATGAAACACGATCGAAAATTTCTATTTATAATTCTCAGTAACCTAATTTGTGGGGTATCCAGTAGAGATGTGTCGTTCGCGAACGATTCGTTCAAAACGAACGAATCATACAGGTGATTCAAATGAATCGAATCAGTATTTTGAGAAAGATTCGTTCAGTTAAAAAGAATCAGCAGTGAACGAGTGATTTGAAATAACCTTGTTTTTTGTTTTACAAAAAGATTCCATATAAAACTTCTTTGTCTATCATTATTAGTACTCATTATTATGTAGTATAGTAATGCAAATGAGATACATATACGAATTAAACGTATTATCAACATCAACGCTATACGAATGAATCGAGTTGCGCAATGCGAAGTGCGCACCGATTCGGTACATCATAACATCGGTTCGCAACGAACGATTCGTTCGTAAATGACTCATTGTACAAAATTATAAGTGATTCGGTGAACGAATTTTTCTGAACGAATCACTTTACTGAACTGAATCAAAATATTCGAATCAGTAAAATGATTCGAACTTCCCATCTCTAGTATCGAGTAAAATGTTTTAGGAGTGAAAAGTTGAGGAATGTAGTGATGACACTTTTTTTTTCAAATAAGTACGATTGACAGTTATTTTCTGGAAATTACTATAAACCTAGTTTGTGGAGTATTGAATATAATATTTTTGGAGCACAAATTTGAAAGACGTAACGAGAAACCTTCTTTATTACAAATCAATACGATCAGCAATTGTGTATTTAGAAATTACTATAAATCTAACCTTTAGGGTATTAAAAAATTAACAATTTTAGGGACAGTAAGTTGAGCGACAGCGACATTAATGGAATGAAAGCAGTAACTAACTGTTCGCGCCGGTGTAGGGGCTTGAAACAGAGGAATATAGTGACGACATTTCTTCGCCAATATACTGAAATTTGACAATTGTTCGGAATCAAATGAAAGGCATAATGATAACTGCCAATATATTTGCCTATACTTTTACTTGAAATCTTCTTCAGTGTCGTAGAGCCTAGAGGTTTGACCTGCGAAGTTGGCCGAACCGTAAGTTGTTACTTTTTATATACATTGACTTTGTACTAGTGTCAATAGAAATAAATTTGAATTATGGAAAATAATTACACTGGGACGTGTCACACGTCTGGACATGGTTGTATGTAGCGACTTACGAGTATCGACTCATTATAGCTCATAGAATAGATAATAATTTATCGGAGATTTTCTTTACCGGATTACTTAGGGCTGTGTCAGTACCATAGTTACAGTTAAAATAATTGACAGCAATGTATTACATTATTTTATGTTCAACACTATTATCATTTGTGTATGATATTGTTTAGCGTTCATAAAGTAGCTCTTTATGGACTAGTTCAAAAAAAGTAAATACAATAAACAACGCTGAAACCATACTATAGAAAAAAGCACACTTATAAATTATCAATTTTTTATGGCAACGTTATGTATTAAATATAAAAGACATTCTAAGTTAAGAAAAATAATTTGTAATGTAATCAATCATAAAGTAATGTACATAACACGTACATTATAGGGTTTTATTGACTCGCCCTTTTATGTGCCTTGCTTCGCTGTGCTCACTCAACTACGACACTGTCTCGTCCATAAAACCCTTAATTATATACTTGCTAAATAAATGTCTATTTAAGTACACACTCCTCAAAATGTTTACTTCGCAAACTGCTTACACGTCGCAAATTGCCGCTTTACTGGCCAAGGCCGCTAAAATCGCAATGACAACACTTTGGCGGCGTTTTAAATTTATTATTATTAACTACTAAACAAAATGTTTATAAAATTTTTTTACTGTAACTGAAAATAATACATGATTTGAACAATTTGTAGAACTTAAATTAAATATTTAAATGTCACTGAATGTTGCTAATGTTTACTACATCTATAATTTCTGATGAAATCGGTGCAACCATAGAGGGACATCGTTTGCAGATTGTAGCTGTTGTAGGTGTAGAGGAATCTTCATTTTTGTTCAAGAATTAATTCGGGCACTTTTCTTTTCTTGTATATTGCTCTCAGCTAAAAATGATGATCGCATTCGCCAAGACGTTTCAAAGTTAACAGTGCGGCCCCAGCATCAACAATAAACGTAGCACTCATACGGCTAGAGCAATGCCCGGTGTACAATTTTAAATTAGGCAACTTCAGGTATTCAGCTACTACAGAGGACATATTACCAAAAGTATTGTAACGAATATAGACCTATTAAAACCAGTCGGAGTGACGTCACGCGTGATCAGTACGCGAGACCGTTTCTCGTTGTTTCGAGAAAAGCATAGAACGTTCGATTACCCACTACCCAACAGTATATGTCATTTGTATTACACTAATTGTTTGTCGGCGTCTTTTAATACAATTATTATTACAGAAACATAGTTGAATGATTCAGTTAACAGGTCCGAATTATTTTCTTCAAATTATAATGTTGTTCGTTCCGACAGAAATTTTTCATTAGTCAGCCGGTGTATAGGCGGTGGAGTTTTAATATCATTCATTAATGATATTAATTAAAATATTGTAGATGTATCTAACACCAATTATCAATATAGTTGTATGTAAATGTTATTTTCCAGTCTTTCGTTTATTATATGTGCTATTTACATACCACCAGATATAGATGTTGATGATTTTACTATCTTTCTTGAGGCTTTAGAATTAATTCTCATTAACGAACGTTTACTCTTATTAGGTGACTTCAATCTTCCTCATTTATATGATGATTCAGTTAGCACTAAATCACTATTCTGTATGAACTTCATGAACGTACTAAATTTCACTTAATACAATAATGTGCTTAATTGCAAATGAAAAAAAACTGGATCTTGTTTTATCAAACTTTTTAGAATCTATCGTAGTTGAGCGATCTTTTTATTTTCATGTAGTATCAGCGAATTGTGAAAATAAATTCCTTTCTACTTAAATACTCAATACAATTTTCGCGAAGCTAACTTTAATCAACTTTATGATGATATATGTAATTTAGATTGGTCCAACTTGAACAATATTCAAGATTTAAATGTAGCACTTGATACCTTTTAGGCAAAACTTTACACAGAGTTTGAAAATCAGTCCCAAAATCGTCATTCAATAATTCCCAGTATTCTTATTGGATAATTTAAAAACTTATTACAGAAAAAATAAATGAAATACAAAAAACAGTACTACCTTCCTGAATTCAAACGATTACGAAGATTAATTAAATATCAAATAAGTGAAGCTTACAAAGCCTATATTATTTCAATAGAACATAACATTAAAACGAATCCATCGGAATTATGGAAATTTGCACATCAAAAACAAGGCACTTTTCGTATACCGGGCAAAATGTTTAAAGGAGAAGAAAACTACTTTTCAACACGCTCTGGACATGTTGACAAATCTGAAACATATCCATAGTACTCTTCATTCCTCTTAAGTTCTGTTTCTGAAGATGACATTTTATCAGTTATGTCACATTTTAAAAATAATTTTACGGCTGGTGAAGATATGATTCCAAGCTTCTTAGTTAAAGATACTCGTTTTATTCTTGCTAAGCCACTTGCTTTTGTAATTAATTTGTCCATTTCTTCTTGCAAATTTCCGGAAAAATATAAGAAAACGAGAATTACACCAGTATACAAAAATGTGTTTAACATTTCTAATTAATGACCTAACTCGATACTAAATAATTTCGCTGAAATATTTGAAATTTTAATATATAAGTGTATATATAGGAATTGCAGCTCCCTAATATCTATTAACCAACGTGGTTTCATAAAAGGTCGGTCTACCACTACGAATTGGCCTATCTATCTCAGTTCACTGCTAAAATCCTCGATGAATGTGGCCAGGTAGACGTCATATACACAGATTTCACTCGTGCATTTGATTCAATTAATCGCAGTATCCTACTATCTAAAGTAAGCAGGTACGGGGCTTCTCCAAATTTAATTCGTCTACTAAGCTCTTATCTTTATAACAGAATTTGTTATATTAATTACAATAGTTTTTCATCACACAACTTCATAACCACTCCTAGAGTACCCCAGGGCTCCAACTTAGGTCCTCTATTATTCGTACTTCACATAAACGACCTGCTATCCATGTTTACTTGTCATTCTTTAGCCTCTGTACATGATATAAAATTATTCAAGTCAATTAATTCGAATAATGATGCACAACTACTGCAAAATAAAATTAATATTATGCATTCTCGGTGTGAAAGTAACAAACTCACTCTAAAGGTTAAAAAATGTTGCATAATTTCATTTATACATAAAATTAATATTATTAAATATTGTTATAAAGTTAATAACTCTGAACATGTGCGAGTTAAATCCGTTAAAACTTAGATGTCACTTTTTCAAGTAATTTCATTTTTACTGAACACAAATAATGTCGTGCGTGCCGCTAACAAAAAGCTTGGTTTCATTATGAGACTCACCAACACTTTTCAGAGTACAGATGTAATTAAATCCCTTTTCTATGCCTATGTGTTAAGTAAACTAGGATATGCTAGCCTCATCTGGTTCCCTTATTATACTTATAAACAATTGGCAATTGATCGAATTTATCACAGATTTGTTAAAATTCTGTCTTTTAAACTATATAGAGTTTATCCTCCAAGGGGTGTAGATCAACATACCCTCCTTCAGCGTCATGGTATGCCTTTCCTGGCGACCCGAAGAAAGATGGGCAGCCCTAAGTTCCTGTGGCTCCTTCTACGTGGTGAGATATATGTGCCTTTCCTCTTGTCGCGGATTCAGATCCATGTTCCACGCCAGCCAGCTAGATTTTCAAGCACATTTCATCTTCCGTTATGTCATTCGGAAGTACTCCAGCGTGCCCCCATAACAATTATGTCCCGAAATGCGATCAATTTATTTAACGATGTATTTTTGTATATATTTTGTCTGTTATATAATGTAGTTTTTATATTCTAAATGTATTCAATATTCTCTTATATACGAGGGTCGTCCCAAAAGTACCCTTCCTGACATATAGAAGGCCGTTGTTGTTTAAAAACAATTGCTCCGGTAGAAAGTACCAACTTTGTAATGCTTAAGTTTGATGTTTGAAGACGCTACTTTATTAAGTATTTGTTTGACAGCAATTAATATTGAACGCTATCAGTAAATTTTTAAATATGGAAAAAATTAGTCATCGTTATGTGATACAATACTTTCATTTGAAAGGTCTGAGTCCAACCAATATCAAACCCGAACTAGATTTTACTCTGGAGGAGTCTGCTCCTTTTTTTACAACTATAAAATATTGAGTGTCAGAGTTTAAACGAGGCCCTACGAGCTGCCAAGACGAACATCGCAGTAGTCGACCAAATGAGGTGACCGCGCCGGAAATGGTGAAGAAAATCCGCAAAATTGTATTAGATGACCGTCGACTGAAAGTGCACGAGCTAGCAGGAACAGTAGGCAAAAAATTTGGACATGAGATAGTGGTGAGCAAGATGGGTGCCGCGTTTGCTCACAATTGAACCAAAACAGCGTCGTGGGGATGTTTCAATCGAGTGTCCTGTGATGTTTCACAGCAATAAAGCCGAGTTTTTGCGCAGATTTATAACCATGGAAGAAAAATGGGTTCATCACTTTACACCTGTGACGAAGGAACAGTCAAAACAATGGACTAGAAGGGGAAAATCGGCTCCAAAAAGACGAAGACAGTTTCATCTGCGGGCAAGGTCTTGGCATCAGTTTTTTGAGATGCGCGTGGGATAGTTTTCATTAATTACCTTCAAAAAGGAAAAACAATCAACGGCGAGTATTATGCGAACTTATTGCAGCGTTTGAGTGATGAAATAAAAAAAAAACGGCCGCATTTGGCGAAAAAGGAAGTGCTGTTCCATCAAGACAATACACCAGTTCACACGTCCGTAATCACGGTGGCCAAAATCATTAAGTTAAAGTTCGAATTGCTTCCTTATGCTCCCTATTCGCCAGATTTAGTCCCCTCATATTGTTTTCTCTTCCAAAATTTGAAAAAATGGCCCGGTGGTAAAAGATTTACCAACAATGAGGATGTGAAGTTAGCGGTTAATGACTATTTTGAGGTGCTCGCCGGTTCTTACTATAAACAGGGTATCGAAGCTATTGTACATCGCTGGGAAAAGTATATCGAGCTAAAAGGATTCTATGCAGAGAAATGAAGATAGTTTTTCACAAATTTTTTATGTTTTCTTTGTTAGGTCGGGTACTTCTGGGACGACCCTCGTATGTATTGACCTGTAATTGGTCTTAACTGTTGGACAATATATTACTATTATTATATAAAGAGTTGTCGGGCTAACGGTAGTCAATTAGAATTTGATATGCCGTGAGGCTATGATAAACAATGAGTTTGTGATAAACCCTCAGCGTGGGTTTAGATCAAAATTGGACATGTGAAGATTCAGTAGAAATAAATAATACGGGTGAAAATAAATATAGTTATTAGTGTTCAATAAATAAGTGGAAACAAGTATATTTTTTGTTCATTATAATTAAACTTTTACGTCATTCTTTCATTTTTACCGACCGAGTAGTGAGAAAAACATTACAGTATGTACCCCAACACGCTGTAAAATGTTTTCTGTTACCGGTAACTTACGAAAACATAATCTTGTGGTATATTTTCTGGGCGAAGGCGAGTTAATTTGTCATATGATTCCAATGGGTTAGTACCTCAGCGACCACAGGAAACACTCGCTTGTGAATCAATTTCGTATGAGAAATACTTTGCATTGACCAAAATGTCAGAAACCTTCAGTGAATGTAGTTCTTATCTACTATATGCTCCGCTTCGTTATCAGCTTCCGTCAATAATTGATTAACTTTATCTTTTAAAAGCACTTTTAACTTCTTTTGTTCATACACTACACAGCTACGCTTTAAAGGAGATATAATTTTAGGCATTTTTTTATAATTTTCATGTACATAGGTCAGCATCACGTTTTCGTGCACAACTGTTTTGCAGTTTTTTTATTTCACTCTTTGGACAGATCATTTAGTTTAATTTTTATATTTATTTTTGTTTTATTTATTGCAAAGACTGTAGAAAAATAATGATATTTGGTTTTGCGAACTGTCGATTTAACCCATTTGCTACAATAAAAGTAATAACATAACAATAAATACATGTCATGATATTGTGACAAGTACGGAGCTGTCACAACACGCGCGCAAGTGACCTGAAGGTGTTGCGCGGAACAAGTGTCGACGATTCTACAAAACCAGCCAAACAGATATATAAGTAGGTAGTACACCGATTGAGTGAACAATGAAGGCAATTGAAATTAAATTAGGGCTGACTATAAATAATTCTAATTTTAATATTTATTTTAGTTATATAGTGAATTTACATAAATATATAAATAATTTAGTCAGTTTTAATAAAAATACTGCCGTTCTATAACTTCATCGTACAGTGTCTCGTAAGACACGTTACAATATAATGAGGCTCATTTTGTTTATTTTTAATAGTAATATTCTGAATGGAAACTTACATTTACACTGCCGTTGCTCGGAGATGTCCAGTTTAGCGCGTCATCAGGGACATTGTAGAATACATACACAGCGCAAGTCAGCTCCAGAGTCTGGCCCACAAACACCAAATCCTCGGATGGGCCAGTAATGAATGGGTCTCCAACACCACGATGTATTAAGGGATTTATTCCTATAATAGTAAATTATATTAAAAGTGAGAATTAGCACACACGCGCATATGCACTCGTGTGTTAAACATCTTATTTAATGACATTTCACTCATTTGTGATATACGACGATTTATCTCACAGTAAAAACTTTTTATAAGAAAGTCATTTTATGCTTTAAATATATGAAAACGACATCTTAAGAAAAATTAATCAGGTTATGTTGGATTATGCAATTTTATTTGACTGAGAATATAATTCACATGCCACGATTTTTTCGAGCTAAAGAGACAGGCAACTTGTGGGCAATCTATCTTTGTCGTATAGTCCGTTTCACAACTTCATAGGAAATTTTAAAGAAATTAACATTCAATGATTTGAAATAAATTGTTCAGTATAAAAACTAAATAATCCGTTAATAAAAATGAGAGTAATTAACAATTTTATATGTGAATCTAAAGGAATTTGAGAATAGTACAACATGTTTTTACACAGCAACCGCTCAACAAATCCACATCAACCGCTCTAAAAGCAAGTTTTAGACAAAGAAGGACAGCCCACGGCATCTGTTTGTCTCAGGCTCGTTTTTCACTTTCATAAAAGCCTACAAGTGTACTTTCAGTATCTTGTTTTGGTCCGTTTATATGGTAAATTTTTGAAATCTACTCGTAATTTTGTAATTAAAAGTTTTGTTAATTGAACAAATAAAAAAAGAAAATCACTAAATTAACGATCGTCCAATATAAATTGTAACGCCCTTCAAAATATTGGTCTTTGTTTTTTATATAAATAGTTCTCGTTTTTACAAGTTTAGTATTAGGTTTGTTACTAGATAGCAGTCCGAAATATTGCTGTTTTGTTAATATAATGAAATTGCTTAAATCTTAAAAGCGCGAGTTCTTCGTTTTTCGTTATTCGAAAAGTGGTTATCTGAGCGATTCGAACAGTTATTGCGAGAGCGAGTATTCCTTAGCAAAGAGCGCTATAGTCTGTTTTGTACGAAGGCGTCTAAAGAACATGACCGAAAATATAATTATAATTGCAAGTTTAAACATGCAATTTTCCACAATTGCAAGTCCAAACTTGCAATTAGCTATAATTTTAAAGTTGCAATTATAATTTTATTTTCGTTCGGATCCTATAGAAGAAGCCTTCGCAGTTTTATGCGACCCTATATTGTTCTTATTTTTCGTCAAGATTTAAATACTTTACGGGGCTTCGTATTTAACGCCACTGCGACGGTATTTCTCGCCTTCGTCCGGTTTTTGTGCACGTTGTCGTCATTACAGAAACCGAAGCTCCACCCCATCAACCCTTGTCTTGCGGGATCTTCTCGTTTACTTGGGGTCAGTAGTGTGGCGAGATGTTGGAGGACTAGAAAGCATTTATACAATGTGTTTTCTTTAAAACAACCAGCGCTTTTTTTATGCGAACTAATGACTTTAGAGAATAATGTTATATACAAAAAATGACCAGGAAAAAGGGTCCTATTTAATAAAAATAACAAACAGAAAATTAAACGTGGTTCTTAAACGATACAATAAAATTAATTTTTTTAAATAGTAACCAATATACATTTTTAGTCCATTAGATAGAGAATTTTTTTCTGATTTAACGATACAATTATGATATAAGGTTGTATAACAATTATTTTGTCTTTTGTTTATGTTGATATACATAATTGGTCTTGCTATGGGTTTAATTAACGATTGCTGAATGTTAGTGGATGAAAATTCAAGAGTCGAACTCGAAATATTAGGTTGTGATTCTGGACATTTAGACTTAATTTGCCCTGGTTTCTTACATCCAAAACAATTTATTTGCATTGCGGAAGTTATTTCCGATTTTTCCTTTTTAGCGCTTTCTAATTTTCGGCAATCTTTCTGAACGTGACCATGGAGTTTACAAAACGAACTACGCGGGTTTAAATTTTTATTACCATCACGAGAGCTTCCCGTTTTCACAAAAGTTTCTTCGATCGAGCGAGCTTTCTGTATCAAATCATTAAAGCTTCTGATTTGATCTCGCGAGATCCCTTGTCTAATTCTTCTATTGAGCAATCCATATATTATATCTATTTGATGGGTGACATCAAGAACTGGGGTAGCAGGTAAATGTGGCAGTACCGCGCGAGCATTACTCACAAATATATCTGTCGGTTCATTCATATCTTGTTCTTTTGAGAACAATTCTCTAAATATCGCGTGAGCAGGTTTGTTTACTCCGTAAGCATGTTTTAACGCGGATATGGCGTCATTCCACGTCTCTGCGGTCACCAGGTGGATGCTAGGCCATCAAGCAACATTAGCAAACCCTTTACAGCATTATATTCACACATTCTTTGTAAATACTAATAGCGTTAATAAAACCTTCTACATCCTCTTCTTTCTTTCCAGAAAATCTTGAGTTAAACGATGGAAAATTTCCCGAATTGATGCATGCAGAACTGATGTTACCTGTGCTCCTTGTGCTGGCTGTGTTTGAGTTGTCAGAATATTCTTCATACCCTCAAGCAACGTCTGCAGCTGCTCAGATGTCATCACAACATTCAGTTCCATTTCTTTCTTCGGTGGCATTCTGTAACACTTGAAATACGACTATCGCAATTGGAAAGTGACGTGGACCAACACAGAAATACCACACCCGGTCCTCTCGTACGTGTTTTACAGTTCAGCGGAACACTGAGTTTTACACAGACACAAATCACACTAACCGGTGGTTATACCACAATTCACTGTTCAATATTAACACATTAGCACTATTAAACAAACACTCAGATCGTGAGTTTGAAATGTCAAATTGCAGAAAATAATTATATTTTACATAATCATATCTGTTGCAGAGGAAGAAGTTGATAAATGTAACTAGTACAGGTTTCTTTACTTTCGACGAATACATCACACGTTTAAAAATGTTATCTTACCATCGACATCAAATTCAATTTTGTGGATGGCTTTTAGAGTTCCGGTTGTAAATGTACACGTTGCATATAACCAGCCATGACCTGGTGCCTGGACGGTGAATCCTTCCCGGCGGTCATACCGGTATATCTCATAATCGATCATTTGTTTCGGTCCCAAACTGAAAAAATTGAAATAATTTAACGAAAGTATCAAAGAGTTAAACCTCATGCAATGAATAATACAAACAACTAGGGAAACATGAAATAAGATTCGGATTTATAGGACATTAAACATGGAGATCATCAAAGTTATCATATTTACATTTGTCGCGCATAAAAAAACTACGTTAAATCTAACAAGAATTTGGTGCCAAGGAAAGATTAAATTTTGAATTTTTGCGAGTTTAATGGCCGTTTGCACCGACTTAAATACTCCCCTTAGTAAAGCGTTGCTTACTTTTTAAGGTACCCTCAGATTAAACGATTTGCACGAACGGGATGTATTTCAAACTTTGCTAATATTCCAGTAAAAGTCTGCATTGAAGTCCAGAAAAATTGATAAAGTATATTTTATGGCCAACGTCTAGAACGCTACCCCTATGAATCATACCCTTTATTTTAAGGGTTGAAAAATGGTCTTTTTTAGAATAATTGCGTTTTCTACATTTCCTTTTAATTTTAGAGGAAAATGTCAAGAGTGAAAAGTTGTAGACCGAAAATTTACCGATCGATATTATATAGTTTCGTACGTGTTTTAATTAAAATATGGCATAAATATGATGTGACACACATAGATGTCAACGTGAAAATAGTGAAATCGTATTTTAGAGATCCTAAAACGTGCATAATCTGTAGAAAACTCACTATCGTGATTTTGACAAGTTCCAATACCACCCTTACAGGGTGTTATTTTCAAATATATTTAGCAAATATCTCGCTTTTTTATTAATTTAGCAATTATATCACATAACATGATTTATACAACATACAATTTAATTGATAGCGGGTGTACATTCAGATATCATTTCCACTATTTCCAGTTCACTATTAATAAGTATCAGCTTTTAAATTTCAAATGGAACATACTATATTTTATTACAAATTTTAAAAGTACGTTAAATTTGCTTTGTAAGAAATAATTCATATGTTGCATTATTAAAAAATAAAATGGCGAGCACATTAGTTATTCCTAATAGGAGAAAGAATAGCAAGCCATGACGCTGCCTCGAAATCAAACTATGTCGACGGTGTGGATATTCTTGCCGATAAAGTTCTGTAACTATGCGATAATTTGTTATACTCCGAAAATACACGTCTATCATATTTTTTTTTTCTAAAAGAGACAACTTAATTTTTTTGTAATTAGGTAAGTAATTTATAATGTTCTACACTGAAACTTGCTGATAAAAAAGGTAATAACAATTAGTACTGATTGTTGACACAAGGCAATTTTACATTTGCCATGTTACCATTGTTTTAGTTAATTGTTTATTTAAATTGAATATTATATTATTTCAAGCAAGCTTCAAGGCTCAATCTTCTTTTTCTAGTGTCGTATAATTATTAAGGTGCTCGCCGTTTTATTTGATAATAATAATGTAATGTAAAAAAATAGTTATGCTATAAAGCAAATTTGATGCACCTTTCAAATTTGTAAAAAATATTTTATGTTCCATATGAAAAATAGTAGATGATGTGTTATATGTGTATTTCCAAGTTTCACAAATTATCGCAAAATTGAAGAATTTTATCGACAAGAATATCCACAGCGTCACCATAGTTTAATAAGGCAGCGTCATAGCTTACTATAATTTCTCGGATTAGTGATAATTAATGTGCTCGCCAATTTATTATAAGAATTATTTTCATGATTGTAAAGCAAATTGAACGTATTTTTAAAATTTATAATAAAATATAGTAGGTTCCATTTGAAATTTCAAAGCTGATATTAATTATTAGTAAACTGGAAATAGTGGAAATAATATCATGAATGTACGTCCGCTATCAATTAGA
This sequence comes from Poecilus cupreus, assembly GCA_963942605.1. Lineage (NCBI taxonomy): Eukaryota > Metazoa > Arthropoda > Insecta > Coleoptera > Carabidae > Poecilus > Poecilus cupreus. Next base: position 32,832,677 of record OZ012713.1, read on the forward strand.
TTATATATTGTTGTATAATAAATCATATTATTTGAAAATAAATTGCTAAGTTGATAAAAAAGCGAGATATTCGCTGATTACATTTGAAAATAACACCCTGGAAGGGATGTATTGGGATGGGACAAAATTTTCGATAGTGAGTTTTCTACAGATTAAGTACGTTTTAAGATCTCTAAAATACGATTTCACTATTTTCACGATGACGTCCGTGTGTGTCACATCATATTTATGTCATATTTTGCATTAAAACACTTACGAAACTATATAATATTTTTGATCCTTCTAGCACTGAAAATCCGTATAATTTTTTTTTTAGCAACATCGTGTCAATCGGAAATTTTTCGCTCTACAGCTTTGCTCTCTTGACATTTTCCTCTAAAATTAAAAGGAAGTTACAGTATGAAGCCATAGGGTTAGCGTTCTAGATGTTGGATATTTTTAATGTACAACAAGTAATAAAATTCAGCCACAGAATATAATTTATCAAATTTTTCTGGATTTGACCTCTGTTTCGTGCAAATTTTTACTGGATTATAAGGCTACTTTATAAGAAATTATAGTTATTTTTCATCTACAGGTTGGTATTTCTTCCATAACTTTTGTCAAATACTGTATATCGTCAACCTAATTAGAAAACCTCGCAACTCCAAAAATGTAAATTTTACAGGAGAGACAACAAACGATTGCAGAACGGATTATTTTCAAAATAAAACTTCATAATTCAAATTTTCGATTCGTCGACAATAGTCAAAATTAATTTAAATATTACATTACAGATACGAGATTTTCAGCATTCGTCCAAAACTTTTCGTATGAAGTGCGGTTACCAGCCGTCAAATAATAAATAAATAAAGCAAAATGATTATATACATTTTATTTGTTTCAGTTTATAAAATATATTCTCATCCGGACTGCCCTTTAGTGCGCGAATGTCTGTTACCACTGCACCCCTTTTTCTTTCCAGGTCTTATAGATGGGAAAAACTGAATTTAAATCTTTAAAATATTGGTATTCCAAATAGTGAACAGTACAAGGTTTTGGTGATCTTCTGAATTTTGTACATATGTAGTTAGCTGGAATGTTATTATTCACTTATAATTATTAAGATACTTACATACATATTAAACATAAACTCGAACTCTTGTTCTATAATTGCTAATACAAATAACGCAGTATTTTTGTCATGCGAAAGCGTCTAAAAAACACTTAATTCATAAAACGAATTAAAATACTCAGCCCTTTCATCGTATTTACCGCGGAATTACAGTTTTAATTATTCTAATGCACCCATATCAGCTTCTTCTATTACATCATTTTTAAAATTCATTTTTATTTTATGTTTGACAGTTTAAAATTCCCTAAACAAAATAATCTGTCAAAAATATAAATATATATTTATTCATCATCACGCAACGTATAATCTTAACTTTAAGGGGACCCTAAACGGCAGATTGCCTTCCCCTTAAACTATGGGCTAGAATATTTAAGATAAGGTGTACTTAAATTTTAAGTATGTCTGTTATTGCATATCAAGACAAGAAATTTTGTCTTGATGACCATTTCTTGTTTAGGGCTAAATTTTCAAGACAAGAAATTAAAAGGTTCATGTCTTGCTCATTTTTTAGGAATGTATTTCCTGTCTTGTTTCAAGAATTCTTGATATATTGAGGGAATCCCCTTTCTTTATCCAATCCACTTTGCACTTTGGTATTCTATGCTTTTTGTTTAAAACTATGAGTATTAAAAGAAATATAAATCAGGTCTACCCGGATAGTGATGAAACCGATCAAACAGGTTCTAGCTAAACCGAAATTGATCCACCTTCTTTCACTAGCCGAGAATCGGAATCGGTTTTATCCCATAATAATATTTCTCCCTCTCAATCTAATATGGTGCAAATAGCTCCGTGGTAACGTAGCGGACTGTGGATCGTGAGATTCTCAGTTCGAATCCCACTGCCGATAATTACCAATTAAAATTTACCCCTGTGGTTCCCCCTAAACTAACATCTTTCGGGTCTATGATTTGACGGCTGGTAGCCGCACTTCATACGAAAAATTTATCACTTACCGAGATCTGCGCAAGCAGAGTGCAATATCCATAATGGGTAAAAGCCGTGGTGATATATTTATTTAATTTCAATCTTATAAAAAATAACAGATTTTTTTAAATATTAGCGTGGAAAAGAATACAAAACGATATACCCAAATGTAAGAAAACAAAATACTCCTAAGATATAATAAAATTTGATTAAACAAAATATGTAGGAGTTACTGGGATAAATAGCCCCGTAAAATATTTGGTTTGAAAATAATAGATTAAAATTTTTATATTTTAATTAAAATGCATTGCCAAGATATCAAGATTTATTGAAAAGAAATCATTAATAAGGTTAAAAATTTTTAATCCTAAAAATTTGTTATTCCGTCTTAATACAAGATATTATAAGTATAGTAAAGATTTATTTTTTAAGAATGTATTTTAACGAAAATATGGCTAGCTGTAAACAAAGTATGGTGTACATTTGATTTGTTTTCGGTGGTTGAGCTATAAATTTGTTCAGTAGTCTTTTTAACTTAATTATGTAGATAAGTTAATCGAAGTTATCTATAATAATTTATGAAGATTGTCTAAAAAAATTCGCCCGGTAAGCGTAATTGAGTCCCGTAAACCAATGCAGCTTTACTACATGTGATAGATTCTGTAAAGGAAGTACGAATTTCTAATAAAACAAGCGGCAAATAGCCATAACACTCATCTGCATTGTTAGTGTTACATGAGTTTAATTAAGTTTTCAAAATTCTGTGAAAACTCTCTAATAGGGTTAGATTGTGGATGATACGGGGGAGAGCGGGAGAATATTGATCAGTGGGTAATTTCGACCAGTCATTTATTTCAAAATTGGCGCTATATTTTAAAAAGGGAACACTTGATGCCTTTTAATTACAAACATCTATATGTTTGTGCGATGTGAGAAGAAACACATTTTCTAAAGTCTTCGTAATATTTCTAGAATTTTAGATAAGGTATGTTAATTGTGAAATTGTATAATTTTAAAATCTGAGTTCTCCAAATAATAGTTACGATCTGTGCTTTTTTGTATAGTTCTTTACATTATCTAAAAAATAATTTTTTCTTGTATAAGGTTAGAAGTGTTATAATATAGCGAATTCAAGTAATATCAATCAGTGTGGTCGATATTACCCTTATTAAAATACTAAAAATGTTTAAGGACAAGACATCACGTCATCAAAAATATTTCTAAATAAGAACGTCACTATGCAGCAACGTTTATATGGAATACTAAGTTTTGTTGACATGAAAATGCAATGCGTATTGCACTACACGTGTCGCCATTTTTTGACGCGAGGAGCACAAATTACAACTAAACACTGTCAAGTCTGATAGTAAAGTGACAAATCGATATGAATTTTGTATGTAAACGTGATCATTTATCAATAGCAACAATATAGCGAACAAAAATTAACTAAATTTATTTTTTATAATTTAAAATTCCATTAAAGGAATAAAATTAACTATAAAATTATTGTAAATTGCATTAATATATACTTTTTTTAATGCTACTATTATTTTCGTCGTTCTTTATTTAAACATTAGCATACCTTAATTCATTCTACAAGTTACTTTTCATTTTTTTTTCAGGTTGATGACGTGCGTCTTCTCCATAAATATTTTTAATATAGTTCGAGTTCTAGTTGAATTTAGAAAAGAAAACAACAGTTTAAAAATTTTTATTCAAATTGTACACCATGATATGTTGTTGTTACTGAAGGAACCCCAAATCCAGCAACAAAAGCCCCAACAATTGTTCACCTTTAATGACAGAGGTGTAACTTCCGGCCAGCGAGTCAAATAGAGTCGATACATACCAAAATATAAGAATATCTTTTTGAATATGATAGTGGGCCCACTAAATCTATGTGAAACGTACAGTTGGAATTTCGAATTGTTGTAAAGCGGCAACTCAATGTTTAATGACCTTACAAGTTTGACATTTTACATAAGATTAGATATCTGTATTCATATTTGTCCAAACAAATCTCGAAGTAAGTAATTTTTTTGTTGCATTGACAGCATGATGAGATACAGAATTCTAGCGGAATCTATGGACGAGGATTGCCCGTAGATATATCATCACAAGTGATTTGAACTAGTTAAAGCAATTTCTTTCAAAAACAATGAAGTGGAATTGCGGTTTTTAAGAGATATTAGGTCCTAATCAAATTTATGTGTATTTGTGATTTGTTATTCTAGACAATGCATCAGTAACTGGATTGTCCTTACCGGATGCCTAGTATCGTTTGTAAATTGTAAAATGAAATCCAAATTTCAAATTTCACTTGGCGAATAAGTATCATAATTTTTTCTTAAATAAAAGGTTTGCGATTATAAAAATAAAAAATTATCTACCTTCTACGAAATAATGAAAATTTTAACCGCTAAATATATAACTAATTATTCTTTCACGTTTTGTTGGGGATAAACAACTTGAAAAAATGCAAGTGAATACCATGAATCATTGTTGAATTGCTGTGAAAATAATTGGAACTCTCAGTGCTATAAACAGAAGGACAATTTATAAATTTCCGTTGTTTTATATGTAATTGACAAATGTAATTAGAACTTTAATTGTGTCTGTTGAGAAATTTAATTGCCGGAAGTAACACACTTCCTTGCTTTAACTAAAAAATTGAAATGATACCAACATATTAAATCACCAGCAGTTCTACAAGCTATAGAAGTTGAAATCTAGAGACTAAATATCATGCAGAATTTTTTTAATACAATTATTTCCTTGATTCTTCCATCTCGGAGAACTTTTCAAAATTTTGTCAGCAAGGTCTGCAAGCTTCAGTTGTTAATTTATTAGAATATATGAAAATAGTTCGTACATTTTATGGTATTTTTTTGTAGAATTAATTATTCTGAAATAAAACTATTAAGAGTTTTTATTGCCAATAATTGATAATAATTGATAGTAGTTGATAATAACTGTTTTAGGTTTCCTCTGTCAGACGGTGTCGTACGTTGAACGAGAGCAGTTTTAATTGTAATGTCATGGATATTTTGGAGGACAATCGAAAATTAAATCACTTCCAATACTAACATGTTCTGGTCGTAAAACACCAATTAAAGTATTATAATTACTTGTATCAGTACAAATCCTGTGACTACGAAAAATCATTTCAATTTGGGCAAACCATAACTCTGGATCTCCGGGCCAAAATTCTGGAATATTCAAAGGGAATGTTGAAGCGATAAAAGGAGGAACAGTGGACCCCAAATTTAATGGAAGGGTTTTTTCAAAAGGGTGGCCACCCGTCCTAATTTGGGAGGACATGTCCTGCAATTAAATCTTTTGCCCTACGTCCTACCACCTAACGGAAGTGTCCTACTTTCACTTTCACAGATAACTACTTTGTTATTGGAGATTATGTTCACGTGACCGACGCGCTTCTTTGTTGAATAAGAAACTGAACGTGGCCGTTGTCATGCGACCATGCTACGAGCCGAGCTTATTATATATTGTTGATCGCGCTACAAATTCAAATTATTTAGAATATATTGTGGCGTAGGTCACTACAGCCGAGAGAACATCAACGATCAGAGGAAGGTCCAGTGCCTAGGATGGCTGATCAGCGAGCACGAGCAAAGGGTCGTTGTGTCAAGTCCGGTGCGAACTACATTTTTTATTTTTAAAAATAAACATATATTAATAGCAATGGTTATCTCGAGTTTGCTTGCACAGTTCAGGTGCAAGTGTGCGATCGCCGCACCGAAGCTCCGCGGTTCAAATCTCGGCCATGACAATTGATTTTTTTTCTTTATAAAAAATCCATGTTTAATTAAATTATAAGTGTAAAGTTTCGATTTCTTATTTTTAACGGTTTTTCTTATAATAATATTGTTCAAAACGCGACAAATTAAATCTACAGATTTTGTGGGTATAAATACGGGCTCCGGCGAACAGGTAGTTAGAAGGTTTTGCCTTCTGTCTAGTCGAAGTGTTCTTTGATCTGGTGTGCCAGTCAAAGAAATCTTCCATGGCCCTTACAACTGGTAGAATTCAACTACTTTGTTGGTGTTTTCCAACACTGTTACCGTCTCCGCAACTTTAGTGCATGCCATTGTTGACCGCGACCGACCATCGTCTCCGAATCCATACCCTGAACATTGGTGTATGCCATTGTTGACCGTGACCGTCCACAGTCTCCGTAAATATAGCAGTGGTTAACTTGCTAAATGTATAGCATAAAATAATAATAAAGTAGCTTATGCCGGTCACAGATCTATCTAATTTCTTTTATGTAAAACTAATTTTTCTTCGCTTTTCATCAATTAACGTGAACACCGTTTTAAGGGGAGTGTCAAATATGCTTATTTTAATTAATATAAAGTATTGTGCATTGTACAAGTTTTTCAAGTCAATGAGTTAAAGTTTGGAAAAAGTATTTCTATATTCATTAAAATATAAAGGTAGTCGAATTGCTAAATTTAATAAATTTAAATTTTGCACTTTGTAATGAAAAATAAAAATATATGCAAGAGGGTGTATACCTAACATTTTCTAAAAATTTTGTGATGTATTGAGCACTGTTATTTTCATTACATACATGTTTTCAATAAAACAAATGATTCGATTTTCAGAAAACCATCCAAAAAAATTTTGAAGCCTTTGCAATATATATATATATATATATATATATATATATATATATATATATATATATACTCTAAATCAGTTATAGTTTTAAGAAAATTGATTTATTTTAATGGAAAATTATTAAGTTGTTACAAAATTTATAGAACTCAGTAAGTTTCTCTCATTTATAAAAAAGATATTGATATAGCTTAAGGTTATTTATAAGTTGAAACATGTTCGTGACGGTCAATAAAATAAAAGGAATTGGTAGTCCTGGACCAGGCGCACTAATGCGAAACCTAAACATTCACAACATATTACATGTATTGAAACCATGTAAACCAAAAACGAATCCGGCAACCAATAGCTACATCTTAGAGGCTAGGAAAAGTACTACAGAGAAAGAAAACATCTCAGAACATCACAGAGCTGATTTAAAAATGTACGCACTACTAGGGACAACATATTTCTACTAACATAAGAAATTCTTTTCTAAAATTTTCACTTCATTTCCAAGTTCCACCCTGTGAACGTATTAAATTACGCAATTTGTGAAATAAATGGATTTTTTTTTATATTTCTAAACGACTCTCTTAAATCATAATTCTTCTTATTTTACTGCTATATAAATAATAAAAAATTGATATTTGTATGCGTTACCATACGGCAACATTTGTAAAGGGTAAATCTGTAATTTTTTTCTATACAGATACCACATAAAGACTGAAAATAACAACAAAAGACTATATACAAGTTGTATGCAAAAAAATTTTTAATTTTTAATACAAGAAAAAACAATTGAAAATTGACAAAAAAAATTATGAAAATGATAAAAGTTACATATATACTTAGATATGATACAATTTAAAAAAGTTTTTATCTGCTGTAAAGCACAATTTAACGTCGCATTTTTTTCCTTGAATACTGGTAAATCCTTTTACACATTTCTGGCATCTTCCTTCCGTTGTATGTTTTGAAAATTTAGCCACCGTGTCGAGTCATACAGAATCATGGATACAGGAAGCAGAAGCAGGTTTTGATTTGTCAACATTGGTGGACGAACAAGCTAAAACAATTATATTCCATTCATGCATTTACTACGTATGTATCTAAAATAAAAGAGAATATTGGGAAGTACCATCTCGTAGATTTATTGTGTGATCTATGTGGACCAACTAATGTGTTTGATTTATCTACGCCACCCATGTGTTTGTTATATTTTGTGATAATATCCGACAAGGGAGCTCTATTTTCTTCTTTTCATCTATTTTTACTGGATTTATTCCACATTTTGTACTTCCTATTAGATCACTTTTATTGCCCACCCACATTAATATTATCACTATCTTTACAGCTTCTATACTTGTAGCCTCCTCTTCATTTCTCCTGCAATTGCTTATCAGAAGCCAACGGATAATTTTCTGTTTTATTGGATCTGAGAATCCTAAGGCTTAAAATATTCGTATTATTTTCAGATGCAAAATAAGAAGTTTAAAGCTTGAGAAATAGTTGTTAAAATATATAATAGACACCGAAAGGCTTCTAATAGTTTTTGATAATGCAATTACAACTTGCAAACCGACTCCTAAATTTTTTTCCTCTTAAATCCTAAGAGTTTCGTTAAAACTACTATGAACTCCAAATCAGTTACTTCATTGACATGGTAAAATATCGTAAACAAAAGCAGAAGCCCCTGCTTTCTTTATATACCCCCATTTATGCGGTTTAGATTTGCAAATCCATCTGTTCCCATTTTTTTTTTTATTTCGTTTTGGTTCTTCAATATTTACTTCCGTTACCAGGACTAACTCTTTTACTATTGCATTTTCTTTTCTTAGTGTTGCTACATCTTCGTCCAAATTTTCAGCATAGATAACTGTTAAAGTTACGTGGAAGGGCCGAAATAAAACACTCCACTTGATCAAACATATATTACTGATACAAAATGTACACTGACGTATATTTTTAAGAAAAACAATTAAATGCATATATTGGTAAACAATAATTATAATCGGGGTATCAGTGTAGGTAGCACGTTTAGATGTTCGTGGGCAGTTTGAAATACATTTATCTTCAACACGCCCTCCTCAAACTGAACCGCGATTCTGTTGCCCCACGATTTCTATGCTTTTCACACAACTCCAATGTAGTCCCTCCATGAAAACATCGGCCGACATCTTCTCGGTGGGCATGTAATCGAGCTTTATCTCCTCAGTCTTCAGAGCCTCGCACACGAAGTGATGACGTACTTGAATGTGCTTCGTCCTAGAGTGAAATACGGGGTTTTCCGCCAGCTCTTTTGCTCCCAGATTGTCATTAAATACCTGTACTGGAAGCTGGTCATCGCCCGTCAAGTCTTTAAGCAGCTTGCATATGTGGACGGCTTCTTTGCAAGCTTCGCTAACGGCCATGTACTCTGCTTCTGTGGAAGACAGCGCCACGGTGCTCTGTTTTTTTGGCTCCCATGAAACAGGTCCACCGTTTAACGTAAACGCAAATCCAGTGTACGAACGTCTATTCTCGATGCAGGAGGCCCAGTCAGCGTCCACGAACCCGGTTACCTCAGCTCCTCCGGTGCTGAAATGAATCCCGACCTCTGACGTCCCTCGCAGGTAACGAAGCACACGTTTCGCTGCTTGCCAATGAACTTTCCCAGCGCAGTCGTTAAATTGACTTAGCACACTAGCGGCGTGTGCTATGTCAGGGCGAGTAGCAACAAATAAATACATTAGGGAGCCCACCAGCTCTCTGTAAGGAAATGTATTTTCGTTTTCATCGTATCTGGCGTCGGATTTTTAGAGTTTCGTCCCTGGATCCAATGGGGTTGACACGGGTTTACAATCGGACATACCGAAATGATTCAGCAGGTCCTCGACGTATCCTTTCTGACATAGCTTCGTCCCCGTGTTGTCTCTGGAAAATTCTATTCCAAGACAGTCATTAATGGGTCCCAGATCCTTGACATCAAACGATTTTCGAAGAAAGCAGTTAACTTCGTCAATTTTTGTAGAATCTTTGGACGCATGGATCGGCTTGAGATGGTCTGACTTCGAGTTTTAGCAACTCAGAACTCAATCTTTGATGCCAGCAGCATCCAACCTACCGCAACCCATACAGTGCCTTCTTGATGAGGCACACTTTTCCACCAGACGACAACTCTTTAAGCATCTTCTTGGATCTATTGATGATCTGTGGTGATGCACTTCTCTTCTCGATTATACATTTCAATGTCTCTACAGTATAGCGCGGAACCTCCATGAAAATATCTTCATCGATAAATCCATTAAGTACGCAGTAGCTATATCAAATTGATGTGCTTCCATTTTCATGTGCGTGGCAAGGGCTATTGTGTGACGAATCGGACCAAGTCGAGCTACTGGTGAGAAGGTTTCTCTGAAATCTACGCCAGGCTGTTACGCAAATCCCCTGGCGACAACTCTCGCCTTTCGCTTAGTGATCTTTCTATCTGCTCCATATTTGTTACCAATTATCTTCCTCAGGACGATTTACCACGTCCCACGTTTCGTTCTTAATTATGGAGATAAATTCGTCTGCAATGGCCTGTCTCCATTGATCAACCTCCGGTCTCTTCATCCCGGATTGAATAGAAATTTCTGCCAATTCAGCCGAGTCAACAGGATCAAAGGAAACTTTATGTTGTTCTTTCCTCGGCTTTCCCCGACCTGCGAGGTCTGCCGGTCCACGCCTCATAGTTGCTTTGATTTCTTTATCGCCGTCGGGTTCGGGTGTGAATACCCTGAATCCCTCATCGAGGTCTTCATTCGCAGTTCCTTCGCCTACTTCACGCAATTCGTTCCGTAGTAAGATTGGTTCAATCTCGGTAGACATCACTTCGACGTCCAAGAAATGAAGACGCGTTCCATTCTCTTTAGAATCTTCTTCCCAACTCGTACTCGGTGTTGCTTGTGGATAAAAATCCCTCTTATTCTGATGGACTGCTTCATCAGATTCTTTTTTTCGGACGTTTTTAACCACCTTGATGTCACGAGATATTTCGATCTTGTGCTCCTCGGAAATCCAAAAGCGTTACCCCTTGGAATTCTCGGCTTATCCCAGGAACAGTCCCTTCCTTGCCCTCGGTTCGAACTCCTTGACAGGTTTCGTTCGATTTAAACAGTAAACCGTGCAGCCAAATTCTTAAAAATTTGCTGACGTTGGGCGCCGTTCTCATCCAATATAAATTCCGGTTGAAATGGTTTCCGCCTAAAAGAAAGGTGTAATATTGGACTGCAATATCATACATCGTGCCGTATCCACTAGGTTACGGTTTTTTCGTTCAGCGACCCCATTTTCCTCAGGGTTGCTTGGAACAGTGACTCGTCTCTGGATTCCGGATTTCTTGAGAAAATGCGTCGAACCGAGCATTCATGTACTCAGGTCCGCCATCACATTGGATAAACTTAATCTTCCTAATGAATGAAGACCCGATAATTTTTTTGAATGCAACAAACTCATCGAAACCTTCGTTTTTGTGTCGCAGAAACCTCACCTCTCACCAGCATTAATTATAATCGGAGTAGCAGTGTAGGTAGTACGCTTAGATGTTCGTGGACAGTTTGAAATACATTTATCTTTAACAATCACGTCCTCTATATTTGTCCTATCAGAATCTGACCAATTAGCTATATCTGATGCAGGATTTAAAACGTATGTATTTCTCCTTCCACCATAAAATGATGCTGGTATGCCATTAACCATGTTTATCTATATAAAAAAAATTATAACTGGTTTTATAAAATGTTGCCATATTTATACAAACATTTTTATACTCTATTTCTCTAAACAACAAAGAATTGTTACTATGCAATAAGACCATTAAAAATGCAAAGCTTATACTTACCTCAAATTATATTTGTACCTAATACTTCTTTTCAAGTTTTTTTTTGCCACACCAAAACACTGTCTTGTCAAAGCTTTTAAAATAAGTCATGAGTCAATATAAAATTTTCCTTTAGTAAGTGGAGGCAGATTTCAGTTAAGCTTATGGAGGCAAATTCAAATATGTTGTTGTTGTCATATGGTAACATATTCTATACACGACTACTTCAGCTCATTCCTGGACACTATGCATCAAAATATCGTGTTCCTATATGACAACATTTTATAGTAATGCGACAAGCTAGCGCTCTCTTCTAAATTTTACACTTGGATATACCACAGAATGTCCAGAAAATCCAAATTGTAAAATAAAACCAAGGATAAATCTTAACTTATATTTTGTAACCTGTGATAAATGAAAATTTCATTTGGCAGTAACAGTTTCTATCCTCCAAGCTAAATAAAATCTAATATATTCTAACATATCATAAAAAATATCTGTTGTGTATGTAAATAATTGTACCGGGGTGTAATTGTAAGTGACCTCGAAACACCACAAATAATTTAAAATAAAAAATAAACTTTTCCGAGAGCATTTCCGTATTTATAAAAATTAATTACGTACCTCCCTGTCATGAGATCACGCGCTGCATATATCAGTGAAAGAGATACACTAATATCCTGTGATGTTGGCAAACATGGCACTGTCACATTGGTGTATGGGTTGACGTACAGTAACGAGTCGTGTGGTACATACAGATTATTTTCGTCTGCAAACAATTACTAAATGAATTCGACTCTATAAATGAATTGAAAATGTAAAACCTTACCTTTGATAAATATATAAATTTTGTCTGATTTAAATGGATGATCCGAACGAGAATTGTTTTCGTGGCAATAATAATAACCTGTGTCTGTGTAACGAAGTGCTGGGATTTGAAGGAATGCTTCATACTTGCCGCTTGTTATATTTAGCTGATTGTAAATATATAAAGTCCTTTTCTAAAATATATTTAGAACTGAATTCATGCAGTCACATCCATTTACATATAAATTTAATGGACAATAATTTGAAATACACAGGCTCTTAAAAAGATTAAATTTTGACGATATACATTTTAATATATTGATTCCAAGTGAAAAAGAATATTTTTAAGTATAATTTTACATTCCATGGACCTGCGAATTTTGTGATACAAAATAATAAAGAAAATAATTTAGTGTGTGAAACACACGATGTTATTATTCTTTATTATCACAATTGGCACATTTTTTACATTAAGGCGGCGTTCGCTATTGAAATCTCTTGAGTGCTCTGGGCACTATGGTCACGGGACTGCTTCGTTTCCAGATCTAGCTCTGTAGATTCAGTGATCGAACGATTTTGGGTTGGTTGAGTATATTTTTGCATTTATTACCCTAACTTTTATGTTGTGATTTGTGGCTTTATTTTGAATTAATTAAAACTGGGCCCCTTTTGTGTTTGTTTGTGTGCTCGGTGGTTTGAGAGTGAAAAGATATCTCTTACTCTGAGCGCTCAAAACCGGAACAACCAATTGCGTTTAAGATCGCTCTATCTGCTCAAGAGAATAAAAGATCTTAAAAATGAACCCACCTAAAGAGTAGAAATATAATTTAGTTTTTCTCAAAATTGAGAAGTAGGCACAGAAAATTACAAATATGTATTATTCTAAAAAAAATCTATAGCTGATATTATACTTGAAATAAATTTAGTTCATTGTTTTATGTGTCAAGTAATTGTCCATTTCCGATTTTGAAATTATGATCCAAAACCAACTCAGTTTTTTGCACTGTCATGAAACAAAAGATATGTAGATTCGTGACTATGTACTATACGAGTACAACGCAGTACCGTTTCTCCAAGCTTCTGGATTGTTCTTGAGTCGCTATACAGTAGTAAAAACAGAAGGCCGGGAAGAGGGTATATTACTCTTAGATAGGAGAAATTGATAAATTTACTTTTTTCTTGCACAGTAATAACGTTCATTTTATTATTTAAACTTCATTTTGTACTTCAGTTTGAATTTTATTTCTTTCTTCTTTAGAAATATGCAGTTCTTGATATTCTATAATATCTTCGAAATTAAACAGATGTTTGTATTTTATTGCTTTCTTTATTAAATTTTCTGTTTTCTCTTTTTAAAAAGAGTTTCGCCCAATTTGAACTAAAAAACTTATTTTTATTCATTATTGTATCCTAGTAATTTAGTGCCGCAGCAAATGATAGCTCTAAAAGGAGTGGACAATTATGTACATTTCGGATACATTGTTTATGTTTTTTCGACAAATCACATAATATTATATAGAAAAGAGAATGTAAGGATTTTTCTTAATCACAAGTTTCATAAAAATGCGAAAAAAAAGTTGATTTTGGTAATTATTGCAAAACCAAAAGTGAGAAATTAGTGGCCACATAAAACAATTATTGTGAGTTATTTCAAAAGTGAAATCATCTGCTAAAAAATGTTTTAAAGTAAAGATGTTAGCAATAATGTATACCAAGGCCGCGAAATCATTCTTTTGCGGGCCGAGGCAGGACAATCTGCTGCCGCTACCATCGGTCGCGAAATAGGGCAAAAAACAATAATTTTGACACTTGATATTGTTTTTGCAAAACAATTTGTTTTGTTTATCAAATGTCAATAGCCACATTTTAATTACTCGTACAATAAAAAGTTTAAAAGTAATGAAATTTATAATTATATATTTTGTACGGTTGCACAAAAAATAGTGTGTACACCTTGTCCACGAAATCCTTTATCTTCCTCGAGATTGTCCTGCCTCGGCCCGCAAAAGAATGATTTCGCGGCCTTGGTATACATTATTGCTAACATCTTTACTTTAAAACATTTTTTAGCAGATGATTTCACTTTTGAAATAACTCACAATAATTGTTTTATGTGACCACTAATTTCTCACTTTTGGTTTTGCAATAATTACCAAAATCAACTTTTTTTTCGCATTTTTATGAAACTTGTGATTAAGAAAAATCCTTACATTCTCTTTTCTATATAATATTATGTGATTTGTCGAAAAAACATAAACAATGTATCCGAAATGTACATAATTGTCCACTCCTTTTAGAGCTATCATTTGCTGCGGCACTAAATTACTAGGATACAATAATGAATAAAAATAAGTTTTTTAGTTCAAATTGGGCGAAACTCTTTTTAAAAAGAGAAAACAGAAAATTTAATAAAGAAAGCAATAAAATACAAACATCTGTTTAATTTCGAAGATATTATAGAATATCAAGAACTGCATATTTCTAAAGAAGAAAGAAATAAAATTCAAACTGAAGTACAAAATGAAGTTTAAATAATAAAATGAACGTTATTACTGTGCAAGAAAAAAGTAAATTTATCAATTTCTCCTATCTAAGAGTAATATACCCTCTTCCCGGCCTTCTGTTTTTACTACTGTATAGCGACTCAAGAACAATCCAGAAGCTTGGAGAAACGGTACTGCGTTGTACTCGTATAGTACATAGTCACGAATCTACATATCTTTTGTTTCATGACAGTGCAAAAAACTGAGTTGGTTTTGGATCATAATTTCAAAATCGGAAATGGACAATTACTTGACACATAAAACAATGAACTAAATTTATTTCAAGTATAATATCAGCTATAGATTTTTTTTAGAATAATACATATTTGTAATTTTCTGTGCCTACTTCTCAATTTTGAGAAAAACTAAATTATATTTCTACTCTTTAGGTGGGTTCATTTTTAAGATCTTTTATTCTCTTGAGCAGATAGAGCGATCTTAAACGCAATTGGTTGTTCCGGTTTTGAGCGCTCAGAGTAAGAGATATCTTTTCACTCTCAAACCACCGAGCACACAAACAAACACAAAAGGGGCCCAGTTTTAATTAATTCAAAATAAAGCCACAAATCACAACATAAAAGTTAGGGTAATAAATGCAAAAATATACTCAACCAACCCAAAATCGTTCGATCACTGAATCTACAGAGCTAGATCTGGAAACGAAGCAGTCCCGTGACCATAGTGCCCAGAGCACTCAAAAGATTTCAATAGCGAACGCCGCCTTAATGTAAAAAATGTGCCAATTGTGATAATATCATTTTAGATTTCGCGTCCGTTGCCATAACAAGAGCGAAATTCAATTTCGAAGCCTGTATTGCGGCTGCGAATTGCTTAATTCGCGTCCGGTTACACTAAAAATATATTTTTTTTATAAATTTTGTATATTTGTTTACAATTTTGCGAAGGATAACGTTATTAGATTTATATATTTATAAATCATATTTTCTTTGATAACATACGGATGTAGTAAGTGTAACATCTATTCTATAATCCGAACTTGTGCCATTTGTAATTATTAAATAATGAAATATAGATGCACAACAAAGTTGTGTGCTACCTTCACCCCCTATGTTAACAATAACATTGTAAACAGGCAAGTCCCACATCTGAAGGAGACATACCTCATCCTTGGGTTGCCACGTGACAGGCCGGGAGCCGGAGCAGCGCAGTGTTATACTTGCCCCTGAGTTTAGTTGAATTTCACCGTCAATTGAGGAATGTATCCAAGGAGGACTAAAATTCTTTGTTTTCTTGTCTGCGGAAAAAATATCATAAGTAACAAATATTTTAAGATTTTCGCCGTAATATATTTAAATTACACTAATAATCAGTAACAGTAACCAAGCTAGAGCAACAATAGTATATCAATTTCTATTTTAAGTGTTACACAACAGGTACATTAAGTTGATTTTTAAATAAAGATTAATTTACAATTTTGATTTATAAATTTTATTTTAAATATATATATTACTATAATACTCGTACATTTACGTAATAGTATATTACATGATAGGAAACGTAAGACGAATAAAAAAAATTGACACACGAGCCGGATGTCGGCGAGTTTGTAATTCCATAAGTTAGTAATTGCTTTATCTCGAATTATGTACTATACTTTCCCGACGACCACTCAATTATATTTCTAAATTAAAAAAAAGTTATTTGTAATATCCAATCCATGAAATTTTGGTACACAAATTCGTATCTTTCTGGAGATTTAATTATCAAGATTTTATTTGCTGCACTTTTAGCTTCAGCTTGCATCTCCAGTGGTGTTCCAACTGAAATATCGCTGTTGCTTGACATTTTTAGCTAAAATGTTAATAAATATAACTAAAGTATAATAATATTTACCTTACTATAAAACACAGATTCTAAATATATACTGTTGGATCAAATAAACTCATTATTAATTTGTTGTTATGTAACATGAAAATAGAAACAATATTAATTCATTATTCTGACATGTAAATACGAGTCACAAAATAAATATATTACTATAGTTTATTGTAAACCACTGGTATTATTTGCTAAAACCTTCAGGTTATGGGCCCAGGCTATACTGTACAATAATTGTAGTACTTATATTGAAAATTTTGTAGGAGATATAAATATTTATATGGTTTGCGCATGATGTTGAATTCTCAGGTGTTCGGATTGCCTTCAGTTGAAAAATTTAAAAGAAGGATAAATTATCCAAAGTGGAAGAACGCCATGGAGGTCTATCTTCAATATGAGGATATATGGGGATGCGTAACAGGGGATAGTATTTATATTTCAGACTCGAAGAAAGTAATCAAGGCAAGATCAAGAATTCTACTGTCGATTGATGCAATCAATTATATACATATTCAAAACATGACCACAGCCAAAGAGGCTTATGATTAATTGCAGGTTGCATTTGAGGATTCAGGACTCACCCGTAGAGTTAGTTTACTGAAGACTCTAGTTTCAACTGCAGCACGGTTGAAGTGTACGTGAACATTATCATAACAACAACTCATCAGGTAAGTGGCCTTAACATGAAATTGCCAGATGAATGGATAGGGGTGCTGTTGCTTGCTGGTCTGCCGAACGAGTATAAACCCATGATAATGGGACTTGAAAGTTCTGGTCAGGAAATCACTACAGATTTAGTGAAAACAAAATTATTGCAAGAATTTACAAAGAAGAATGAGAAGAATGGCGCGGACACTGCTTTCTTTTCTAAATCTAAAAAAAATATTAAAAATATTTAAATGTTCGAGAAATTTAAAGCTAAATTGAATAGTTTTACATATTTTTGTTGTGTAATTATTTATCTCCTTATGCTGAAATAAGTAAATAAATACTTATATCATAACGCCTTTTACCCATTATAGGTGTGGCACTCTGCTTAGGCAGATCTCGGTAAGTGACATATTTTTTCGTATGAAGTGCGGTTACCAGTCGTCAAATCATAGCCACAAATGATGTTAGTGGAGGAAGAACCACAGGGGTAAATTTAAATTGGTAATTGTCGGCAGTGGTATTCCAACTAAGTATCTCACGATCCACACCACCACGGAGCTATTTACCCCATGCCAATATTAATCAAATAATAAATTTTGCACTAATTTGGCAATTTTTAAATTAAGAGTTTATATTTATTAGTAGTTCATGACGATAATTATCTGTAAGCAATCTTTCATGTTGTTCAGTATTTACAGGAATACAATGTAAATATGAATTTTCATTCTGAGAGCGATAATTCGTAATAATTAATTCATTTTAATATAAAGATAACTTATAACATAAATTATTGCAATATCTAATGTAGTACGTAAACTATTTGTTAATAAAATAATAGTTATTTACTTTGCAAGTGCGCAAAGTCAGGTAATACCCACGCGAGAAATTTTAGCACACTAGTGATAGTTTTATCGAGTGGATAGTAATTCCACTTTGCTCACGTATGAAGTATAACGTTTTATCCAGCAACCCTTAATAATAAAAAATTTGTTAAAGAATGATTATATGACAGTAACAGATGCTTTAAATTTTTAAAATTAGAATGTCAATCGAAGTGGTGGTTGTGGTGTTGTGTATTATTATTGTTATAAATAAAAAATTTCTCATTTGTGACTCAAATTTATACCCACTAGTGGGTAATCTGTTACTTTCCTTGTTTAAAATCGTCATAGTTATAAAACATTTATTGAGAGGTGTTGAATAAAATATATATTTTTATATAACTTTGATGTTTTAAACTGCCATTATCTCCATAACAACAACTGTAAATACCTGTTTGTTCACGGGTCATCCAAGATAGCACCTCAAAATTTATATTTTTCAATTTTTTTCATTCCAGTAGTCTGTGCCCTGTTTGTGCTCCAACGTGATGCTAATAAAATAAATTGTGCTTCTTTCTTCGTACAGTAATAAATATATTTGGATTTTAACGCCAACTTGTACACGGCACCTCAAATAAAAATTAGATGTAAAGTTGTAAAAAACTTGTAAGAAAATACAGGCAGGCAAAAAAATCGATTGACATAAATACGGGTTAATCTAAAAAGAAGTAGACGTAAATACAGATTGTATGAAATAAAAATACAGTTTGATAATTTACGACAAATTATATTTATGTACCTAGTCCAAAATATTTGTATACTAAATTATAATTGTATTATGTAGTTTGAATTTGTTTAAATTTTACTAAAATATTGTTTTACAAAATAAATTTATACTTTCGACAAGAATACAATTTAAGTACCCCCGAACTATTATTAAATTATATCTAGAACTAAGTACAAACTATATAGAAAAATATTAAATATAACTTAGTTATAATGAGAAGAAAGTTTTTAATTATATAAGGAGCACAGTCTGAGCACAAACTATTCAGTTGATTATTTTTTAATGTTTCTTAAATATAATGCCTGTCAAAATATTTTCAATTTATTCTCACTCTCTTGTTACAATATTAAAGAAAATATTTTGACATTTTTAAAACTGAACTGCTACCCTCAAGTTAACACCACATAGAAAAATGTTACATTATAATCTATTAAAATGAGCAAAAAGTTTATAATATATGCACAAAGGAGCACAAAATATCTTCTTATTATTTTATTTTTCGGTTTTAATGGATATAAACATTTATTATCAGAACGTTCGTGGTCTGAGAACCAAAACACACGATTTAAAACTGAGCTCAGCTACATGTGACTTTGATATTCTATGTCTCACGGAAACATTCCTGAACTCGTCCGTATTGGACCACGAAGTTTTTGCCAATAATTATTGTGTTGTGAGGCGAGATAGAGAGTCGTCTGCATCTTGAAAGTGTGATGGTGGTGGTGTGCTAATAGGTGTAAAAAATAATATTAACTTTCTTCACAAACCGGAGTGGTCTACAACAGCTGAAGATGTGTGGATAACAGTATATTTAAAATCTACAAAACTACATATATGCTGCGTTTATATTACCCCCAAAAGCTCTGAAGATTTAAATACCTTTACAAACAATTTAATTAAAATAACATACTCTATGCCGAATGACAAATTTTTAATATGTGGTGATTATAATTTACCACTACTACAATGGCACGTTGTTAACAACTATTACATTGCCGATAATATTTACAACACGGTTTCCTCTGATTTTGTGGATATCATGTCCTACTTGTAATCTTAAACAATTCAACGGAATCTTAAACCAGAATAGCTGGGTTGACTTTCATCATCCTCCGTTAATCATTAGCTATAAGTGTGATCTCCGACCCACATTGATGCAAAATATTAAGAATATTTTCCTGTTTAAAAAAGCTAACTATGATGAGATTAATAGTTGTCTATCTGCTGTGGATTGGGATCGACTTTTCTTTAACTTAAACTCTGAAGAGTCACTTAACATATTTTATGAAAATATTAATAACGCTATTAAATCTTTTGTACCTAATAAACAAAAATCCAGTAATTTATATCCCTGCTGGTTCACCTCTGAATTAATAAAATTAATAAAGCAAAAAGAAAAGGCTCACGTCAAATTTAAAAAATTTAATAACACCGCACACTAACTAAAATTTTAAAAACTTAGAAGGCAAGTTAAGGATTTGAGCAAATTGTGTTATTTTAACTATATTAATAACGTGGAAAGAGAGATACCTAACAACATTAAATAATTCTAGAGCTATATATCATCCGTTAGGAAGCAAGGTATACCTCATAATATGTGTTACAATGATTGTAATTCCAGTAATGGCACTAAAACTAGCTTCTTTATTGTTACTTCTGGAGTCCCTCAGGGATCCCATCTAGGGCCGCTTCTCTTTTTCATTTTTATCAATGATGTTACAAAATGTTTCAATCACTCTAAATTCATTATGTATGCAGACGACATGAAGATCTATTAAGCGATTTCTTCTATTCATGATGCGTTGGGTTTGCAAGCAGATCTTGACAGGCTATGTTCATATCTAACGTATAATGATTTATTTTTTAATATAAATAAATGTTCTACTATTACTTTCACGGGAAATAGAAATATTATTCTAAATGATTACTGCATCTCTGGTAAGAGTAACTCAAATTAAGGATCTTGGTGTTGTGCTAGATTCTAGAATACTATTTGATATACACATTGATTATATAATAAAAAAGGCCTACAAAATATTGGGGTTCTTTCTGAAAATTGGGAGGCTATTCAGTAATCTCAATTCATTTGTATATTTATATTATACCCTAGTTCGTTCTTAGCTTGAATTTGCTTCCATTTGCTGGTCTCCATATTATGCAATTTATATAAACAGAATTGAGCGAATTCAACGAAAATTTATTTCACATATAAATTGGAAATTTCCCCATAACGATATACAACTTCCCTCACTCCAACATAGGAGAATAATTCCAGATTTGACATTTTTATATAAAATTTTAAACATCCACATTGATAGCCCTAATCTTGTTGTAAAGTTTCATATAAAAGTACCTATTCGTTTAACTCGTTCTTCTGATTTGTTTCTAGTTAATAATGTTATAACTAATTTTGCCATAAATTCACCGGTTACTAGACTTTCTCTACTATATAATAATTTGTCATCACAAACTTGTACTTTAGATATATTCTATTATAGTTTGTACCAATTTAAACGCTGTGTAAAACACTACATTCATTTAATTAATTTATAATCTAAGAAGTATATTTTTCCATTATAATTGTATCACATTTATTATGTATCATCATTGTATGCTTCAACTTTTTGTACTATTTTTATGTTTGAATGTCAAAATATATACAAGATCGGCAACCTTATGGGCATTATCGTACCTTGCAGACTGAGGCTAATCGTATGAAGTTGTACGTGCTGCCACCGGCCGCTGCGTGTTGCGAAATTATGAACTAAAGTGTGATCATACAATTTCGGATATATTCGAAAATAATCGTCATTCGTATTTTACTATAACATACCTTTTCTTTTCGCGCATATTTTGTAGGAAAAATTTAAGAATATTTGTAAGGGTTTACGCTGAGTGCTGAGTGTAATAAGAGCACAGTTCGGCATGTGATGCATTTTCATATTTTGAGCGTTGTTTCGTTAAATATATTAAGTGTTTCACATTTATATTAAGAAAACTAATAATGGCCTTATTAACTGGGCATTGTACATATAGAAATTAAACAACAGACAAGAACATAAAAAAATTACATTTTTTAAATTTCCAACATCAGACAAAGATCGCTTGAATATTTGGATTCAAAACTGTGGCAATGATGATTTATTCAACTTTACAGATGATAAATTAACAAATAAATCAATATGTGAAGTTCACTTTAAACCTGAATTAATTCTTTCGGGATCCAATTAATCAAGGAAAAGACTTGTGAAACATGCTGTGCCGGAGAAATTTTATTAAATTGAACCTGCTTCTCCTGATTTACATACGTTACCGGTTCGAAATGTGTATAAAAATAAAATGAACGTCATGACCGAACAAGTGGATACTACCAGTGAGAAATTAGATGAAATACATTATGTTACGCCGACAAAAAAACCAAATCGTCGACTTAATTTTTCATTAAATATTACTAAGGAGCCTCAAATTGATATTTTAATATCCACTCCACCGAAATTGGAAGATACCCCCAGAAAATTGTCACTTAAACAGAAATAGAAAAAACAATCACAGTTATTGGCTGCGAAAAGGGCACAAAATTTTAGATTGCGCAAAAAGCATTCAAAAAAGGTGTGCGATCATTTAATGTTAAAGAATAAATCTACAGACGTCAGAACAATGATTGGAATGCAATTACGACATAAGAATCGCACGAAGTGGACATAAAACGAAAAACAATTAGCCCTCTCATATTTTCATAAATCACCCTTCCTGTATAATTTTATGCGTGAAAATTCAAAAATGACATTGCCTGCACCAAGAACAATTCGCAATTGGTTAAAATTTTGTCATTTAAATACTGGCGTAGAAACATAATTATTTGAAATGTTACAAAAGAAAATTGCTGTAATGAATAAAGCTGAACGCGAATATGTTTTAATATATGACGAAATGAGTATTAAAAGATGTTTGGAATTAAATATTAAGCAGGATTTGGTTGAAGGATATGAAGATTTAGGCCAATTAGGTAGAACATAAAAATTAGCCAGTCATGCCGTAGTTTTTATGGAGCGAGGTTTGTTTCGAAATTGGAAAATGCCCATATCTTTCTACTTCAGCTCTGGTCCAGTAAAAGCAGATCATTTAGTCGAATTGGTAAAAGATAATATTAAGAAATGTGGGGAGATTGGACTCAATGTTCGAATAACTGTTTGTGATCAAGGGGCAAATAATCGCTCCTGTTATTCAAAACTAGGAGTTACAAAAGAAAATCCATATTTCGAACAAAATGGCAAAAAGATTTACGCAATATATGATACTCCCCACCTACTTAAGTCGGTTCGAAACATTTTAATATCTACAGATATATACATGGATGGACAAAAAGTATCATGGACTGATATTCGGCACATATTTAATATTGATAAACAGTGTAAGGGTGCTAGAATATTGTGTAAAATTACTGTTCGTCATATATACCCAAATACATTCGATCGCATGTCTGTTAAATTGGCAGTTCAAATTTTTTGCCGAACTGTGGCAGCTGCAATACGAACAGGGGTACAATCCGGATGCCTTAAATCAAATTCTGCTCTAAACACTGCGATTTTTATTAGAAAAATCAATAATATTTTCGATTGTTTAAATAGTCGTCTCTAATCCTTTTCGTTTAGCATTATCAGATAGAAATCGTTTTGCAAAAACTACCATTGAAGAAGGCAAATTATTTTTTCAAAGATGTGTTATTTATACGAAAGACGGACAAGAAAGACGAAATATATACTGTCTCAATGGCTTCGTACACACAATTAATGACGTCCTTGGTTTATTTTCCGATATAAAGAAAGAAAATTATATTTTTCTTTAGACAAATAGGTTGCAACAAGAAGAAAATCATTTTTTAATTATTAGGGACAGAGGAGGATACAATGCTAACCCGACGGCGAAGCAATTTCGCCAAACATTGCAACAAACAATGCACATTAGACTTTTAAAACAGGTAGGTACAGGGAACTGCGAAATTGATGAAGATGATGTCATTGATGTAACAACTCATTCTGATTCTGAAGCTTTACAATCTCTAGATGAAACTATAACCAATGACACATTGGACACTATTAAAGAAAACGATACGAGTGACAGTGACAATGAATTTAACACTCTATCAATACAAAGAACCTAATATGAAGAGTGCGCAATAGTTTACTTTGTAGGATATTTGGCATATAGATGTAACAAAAAATTTAACTGTAAAAATTGTGAGAGTGATATAAGAAAAAGTGATAAATTGTGTGACAAAAATGAAATTTGTATATTACTGAAAGATTATGGAAAGCCAACCGAAATTGAATACCTTTTTAAACCGATTGATGTATTAGTCAAAATTATATCTGAATTATTGGATATTTTCCAAAACTTTACAAAAAACAATTTACATACTAAATATATAATCGAAAACTTATTTAAAAAATGTTTAAATTTTGTTATAAAACAATATAGTAATTGGTTAAATAAAAATAACGATTGTTATATACACAAAATTTTCATATTAAATACACTTATTAAAATAAAACTTTTGAAAACTTTAAAATAGCAATAATCCGCAGTAAGAAGTGGCAAAGATAACTCAAGCAATAAAAGAAAAATAAACATATTAAAAAATCATTGAAATATAAAATATAGTACATAATTTAGCAAAACTTGTGTACAATAAATAAATGTATTAATTTTTAAAATGATTGTATGCTGCAGGTGAACATTTTTAACAAATATTATCAAAAAAAAAAAACAAAAATAGTTTATAAAGTTATGTTATTTATAATTTTAAACAATAAATTTCTTTAAATTCATCGATAGTTTCTCATTTTTTCCCAGACATCAGTGCAAGCAAACTAAATTTTGAATTGAATAATTTCAATTACCTAATGGCAATAAACAATTTATTTTTAATTTAATTTAATTATTATGTAACACATCAATACGATAATATTGGATATTTCATTATGAAGTTGATTTTTTAAAGTAGCTACTCAATAAGAAATACATGAATATCTCTGGAATAAAGCATTTACGGACGTTTGCTCAAATGAACTTGTCACCTTTTTTTTAGGTGTTTAATCTATGGATTAAGTTAGGCCGTTTACAAAAAATCAAAATTTTCAGTTTAGTAGTTTTTGAGAAACCGTATCTCCAGAGATCCACACAAACTGACAGACAAACAGACTGACAGATAGAGAGACAGTCACACAGACATCATCGCGAAACTATTAAAATCTTATTCTGTGGACCCTAGTACATGCTCATCCATTGAAAACCCACTACATAATTTTTAGCAGGATTCCTATACACTTACAGGATGTGGCAGGATGTAAAAATCTTTGAAATATAAAATATAGGACATAATTTAGCAAAACCTGTCTACAATAAATAAATGTATTAATTTTTCAATTTATTGTTAAATTTTTCCTTAATTGTCGATTTACGAACAATAAAATATTATTTTTGCACACCCATCCCATGTAAAATTCTATTCTGTAAAAACAATAAATTAAACATATAATTTTAATTGCGGAAATAAAGTTATTTAGATATTTGTAAGTGTACTTTATGTTCAAATTCAAATAACATTTAAAATTGCCGCTTTTGAATACCCTACCATCTCTGTTTCATTTAAAAAATTATCATCCAAATGTTTTCCATTTCTAGGATGTAGATGGCTCTGATCTTTTCAGAAATATTAACGCGTTACGGAAAAATACACAGAGTTGCCTATCTTCCAGTATATATTTTTTAATCAATGGTCATAGTAATTTAGTGCCGTACTGTAATTAGGACCTAGTCCTGTTGTATGGCCTCAACTTATAAATAAAAAAATAAATAAATAAAAAAAAATATCACGTAAATTGTACACTTTTTGTAATTGTTCCAAGTTGTTACATCCACATATTTTGATTGTAGCTCCTGAAGAAGACGCATGTGGCGTCGCAACCGGTGGAGGTAATTTTTTAGTAAACCATTGGCTAATATCCAAGAGTTTCATTTATATCCCTCATCCAGCCAAAAAATAGTCATCACAAAATATTCAGTGGAAATTATTTTTATATTTCTAAAACTGAGGTGCTACCCTCAAGTTAGCACCACATAGAAAAATGTTAAATTATAACCTTAATATTATTGGTAGTAATAATATTAGTAAGGAGAAAAAGGAAATATTTCTACTAAAAAATAAACTTGAGGTGCCGTGCACAAGTTGGCACTAAAAAACAAATATAATTATTACTGCGCGAAAAAAGTAGCACAATTTGTTTTATTAGCAGCACAATGGAGCACATATAGAGCAGAAACTAATGGAATGAATAAAAATCGAAATATATTAATTTTGACGTGCTATCTTTAATGAATTAGTGAATTAATTTTTTTTAAATCACTCACTGTAAGATTTCACATTCTTAGACCGCTCGGAAATATAAGCTAATATTATTCTTTCGTCTACTACTCTTCACATTTCTCCACTCACTCACAAAACTGCATGTATTTTTTTCAAAGACTTTTAAAATGGTTTCAAGAACGAAAACATCACTTTCAACACAATCGTCATCTGACATTTCCATTTTGTCGATTGTCATAAACAGACTACTAATTGAATAGTCAAAATGTCATAAGTGAATTTCATAATACTTAATAATTATTACTTCGTCAAAAATGAATAAAAATTATATACCACGTGAAATAAATATGTTTATTCACTTGGTATATAATATCTATTATAATTCAATAGTATTTATTTTGTATACTTTTTTATATAAAAATTTAGATTGATTTTGTATAAGCCCGCATTTCCTTTCTCTACAATAATAATTTAAGGTGTCGGGTATAGATGTTGCTAGTATCAATGTGCTAAGTTGAAAATAACCTGTCCGTGTCGCTTCTTCTGTAATATATTTGTTTTGTGCAGCGCACTTACATTGATTGTTGGTTTTTCTGTAATAACATAGTTACAGTACAGTAGTGGTCTTAGAAAAATACTTTCAACTCACGCTGGATTATCACCATGTTTCATATTCGAAATATAAATTTCTATATCCAACCAATCACAACTAGAATTTAGAATTTAGAATTTATTTATTCGTTCTTAGATCATAGTACAAATGATGATATAGAACATGTCAAAATACATAAACAAAAAAAATTAAATTAATATACAATAATAATTAACAAACATAATTTAAATATTCTTCTACACTATAAAAACAATGCTGTAATAAAAACATTTTTAATTCTTTTTTGAATTTATTGATGTGGACAATTTTTTTAAAGCGTTCAGCTAACTTATTGTACAATATTGTCCCAATGTACTTTGGGCATTTCTCAAAAAGTCCAAGTTTATGACTTGGAATTAATAAACTATTTATATTTCGAGTATTATAAGTATGATGCAAATTTAGCAAATCAAATTGTTTAATATTAATCTTAACAAAAATCAGCATTTCGTATATAAACAAGCATGGCATGGGAAGAATATCTAAATTTTTAAAATGCTCCCTACACGAGTCTCTTGTTCTTAAACTTAATATCACTCTTACAATACGTTTTTGTAAGATAAAAACTTTTTCTGCATATGGAGAATTGCCCCAGAATATTATTCCATATGTTGATCTAGATTGAAAATGGGCAAAATAATATATCAACATTGTGTTTTTGTCAGTGAGAGCTTTAATCCTACGCATTGAATAACAAATAGAAGCCAGGTTTCCACAGAGTGCATTTATATGTCCTTCCCAATTTAAGTTTTCTTGTATATTTAAGCCAAGAAATTTGGTATTTTGAACTTGTGCAATAGATTTTTTATTACATTTAATATAAATAGACTCATATGGCTTCTTTTTTGAAGCTGTGAATTTTATTGCAACTGTTTTTTGTACATTTAATGCTAATTTATTATTTATGAACCAATTTGATATATTTTATAGACAGCTAGTTGTCATTATCAAAGTTTCTGTCGTGGGTTTACTGTTTAGTAATGTAGTGTCATCTGCAAACATTGTGAATTTCCCAGATGGAATATCATTTGGAAGATTATTAATATAAATGCTGAATAATAGAGGTCCTAATACTGAGCCTTGTGGTACACCCATGGAAACCTGTTTTGCTGATGACACTACCGTGTTTAGACTCACAATTTGTTTTCTTTCTGCTAAATAAGATCTAAACCAGTTCAAACAGATACCACGGATCCCGTACATCTCCATTTTATTTAATAATATATTGTGGTCTATGCAATCAAAGGCTTTACTTTGCTTTATTAGACTGAGAAACAAACATCAACTCTTACAAAATAGTGAGATATGTCTCTATTGTTAGTGAAACTTATTTATTTACGATCATCATAAAATATTGTTATCACATAGATGCAGGGTATTAAATATAATACTAATTTAGTATCTTTCATTGAAAAACATTACATATAAATCCAAGTTAAGGTTATTTTTATTGTTGTTTAATCAAACGCATATGCCAAAAATCTGAAGCCTATCCTTATTGTTAAATGTTAAATTTAATAAATTCAATGTAAACCAGAAAGGTACAAGCAAATATCAAATCTAAATTACTAAATTTAAATTTGTTAATTAAATGTAATATAAACTAGATATTACAGTGTATTGGAAATGCAGTTATTCTATTCAAATAATTTTAATAGTATTCATTCTCGCAAAATAACATAAGTGTACGAGAGATAGATGATAACCTGATCTGCGCATTAGCCTAGCCATGTGTTTCTCTTTGACAGCTTTGTTATCGGCTGCATCAATTTACTACATACGTTACTATTTGAAACCCGACCGTCTTTAAAATAAAATTATGCTTCACTTAAATTTTAATTTGCATTTTTGTTTCCCAAAAAGTCTTGCTGCGTTTATGAAAAATAAATTTTATATTTTTTTAAACAGACGAAAAAAATAAGTGGGTTGTTCTGAAAAAATCGTAATATCAAATTATATATAAAAAAAATTGTAATGCTCAATGGTTTTGTGAATATTTTGTTTAATTCCTTGGTGTTCTTTTTATCTTAATAAATTTTTTGTAACTTACCCAAAAGTTGTTGGGTGGTCCATAGAAGTAATTTTAGTGTCAGATGTTGTTAGTCGTCATTTACTGTGTTCCCATGTAGATCTAAGACCAGGCACCTAATTTACCAGCTAAGCTGCAGAAATACTAAGATAGGCGAAGGATATCGACATCATAGGTCGAAGAAAGAAATGCCATAGAATTGACTTTTATTGCGCTAGACAGAAAAAGAAGGCAAAATATTTCTTGGAAGTCAATCTATGGAAGGCAAATATAATAATCGTATCTAGAAGTACTAATAAATAACAAAAACAATGAAATCATGGAAATAACTCATAAAATCTCACCTGGGCAGAAATCTTACTATGCTCTTAATATACTAATGAGAAACAAGTAAAATCCGTATCACCAAGACTGTATGCAACCCGTAGTATCGTATAGAGGAGAGATATAGCTGAATAAAAATAATTGAAATAAAAACTAGATATTTTCGGAAGGAAAGTACTTCGGAAAATATACCGGTCCACTTGTGTGTATGATGCATAAAGTGTAACAACGAACTATACAATCTGTACGATGATTATCAACCATTTATTTATGTATTTTGGTTTTTTTTTTGGCATCTGAGAAGATATCCTCCTTAATTCGATTAATTTTTTGTTTCTCTTTCATGCATTCCAATAATTGATTTCACTCCCGCCATATTGTGCAAGTCCGCTGATCAGTTTCGAGTCGTAGGGTATTTATAGTAACCAGGATCTTGGTGTAGGTTCCAGAGTTGAGTGAAGTAGAGATGCAACGTTCGGGCTCCACCCCTAGCCTTATGTCTCTTTTTCTCTTCTACCGTTGTCTCTTTAGTTTGGCGTCGAGGACATCCATTGTCCTTGTTATTATTGTTCGCGATATAATATTGTTGGTGTTTAATTCGTTTTCACAAATTACAGTAATATGTCAGATAGTTAAATTATCCGCGGAATTTTAATTGTCGTTTTCCTCTGACCTACTTTCGTCACTCCTCACCCGTATAATTGATAAATGATCTTGCACTACGGTAGTGTTGGGTTGAGGACTATACTGCAGACTGCCTGGCACCCTTTTACCTTTCGAATCACGACCTTCTCGACTGAGAAACCGGCAACTTCAACCACGCGAAATCCTTGTTACGGCCACCGGACGGAGGAAAAAAAAATGGAGGAACAGTGACAGAGAAGACATGTAAGCAACAAAAATCAACTATACGACCGACACGAAGAAGTAGAAAAAGATACTTGATCAGGCCAAGTAATTATGGTAATTCTATGAAGACGAATGAAGTAGTATAGTTTCAGCCATCGCAAAAATAATTTTTTTTTTTGTATATAAATATTCATTGTAGCGGTAAATGCTGCAAGCTTCACAGCGTATTGTTCATCTTACAAATTGTTTGAGTTCAGTTTAATTAACGCACTTTTAAAAACCATAGAAACCTTTATTAGATACGAAAGATTCCATCTCAGTCCGCTTATTCTACCCTCATTTAATGACTAAAACCTTTATTTATTAAGTTGATAGCTCTATTTTTATCTCATTTCAGTTGGACATAACTTACCATTAACAAAAACATATTTTGATTTTTCGTGGTAGTAATAATTAGCACTGTAGTATCCTTCATTTTCTGAAGATATATTTTTTATTGTTATCGTCGCATTCAATAGTAAGGAATTCTTTAATTTAAGTAGCTGATGGACGGCAATCACTGTGTTTCTCTGAAACAATAAATTAAATAATTAGACGCAAATTATTGCCATATGTGTATAAAAACTATTATCAGACTTGGAATTTTTTAAAACTAACAATTAATCTAAACATTCAAAAAAACAGGTTATAGCCCTTAAAATCTGTAGAAAAGTAGAATGAACATTCACAATCCATAATCTATATTTAACTAAATATACTGTAATGTACGCGGCAGGCAGTTGACTCCCGAGCTACTAAGAAGAACTTGTGAACATAAATATATCGCGCGGTCTGAAAATAAATATATCGTCTTAAATAAATATCGCTCGGCTAGTTACTATGAATAATTTATTTATAGTATTGATAAGTGTTAGTGTATAAGTTTTTGTATTTATTATTTTAGTGTTATATACCTATATAGTGTTAATTAACTTTTACTATTTATTATAATAATTATTCATAGCTTGTTAATAATAATAGTACTTTTATTGTTTAAATAAAAACGTTCAAAACTCACGAACGTTACAATACTAAAAATGATAATTATGGAAATAAACTAAGATAAAGTTCATAAAACATAAAACCAAATAAAGAGCAGCGCTCGCCCTCCACTCTCGCTTGTACCAGTACTCTACTTATCATTCGTGCCACGCGAACAAATTTATAATATTACTTATATTTCAATGGCTGTTAGAGATATTTTAACAAATTGTTTATTATATGTGATAAATGGGACCAATACACGAAGGTACTCAACACTTGTTACTTGATAGAAATTGACTACGTGGCTTGATCGTCAAGTGTACCCTGTACAGCGTTAATTGCGATATCTCTGTTTACCACCTTCTCGATATTGGAGGAGAAGCAGTCTCCATTATCGATGATTACACACAGACACTTTGTCTTACTTGAGGTGCCAGTTTTGCCTTAGACGTTGAAGCTATCCTGCCTACATCTTTTCTGAACTACCACAATATTTGTGTCAGATATCTCTTAATCTAAATTAATTATCGTGTTGTTCATCCCGTGTATGCTTTTGTTGGTGATTTTAGTGAGAACAATCAGTGTTTGGACTGTCACTGTCAGTACAAAGTCGTTTGTATACGCCGTGAGAGAAACCTTCTTAAGTACCTCTAGTCGCCCCACTCATTCAAAAGAATTGGTCCAGAACTAATCCCTTAGGAACACTAACTGCTCAGAATTCTGTATTTATCTACCTATTTTGTTGATGGAATATAGTCATCCTTAGGAGTTAGGGGTAGATAATGCGTGCCCTCAAACCATGTATTATGAGAGTTCTTAGCGCTGTATTAAAGGCATTCATTACGTCTAACTTAACTAGCGCACAGAGTCTCCTATTTCTTTGAGTGTGCTTGCGAACATCTCTCACGATCCTTCTGCTGGCGACCTTTGTTGTATCTGTCCTCCTTGAAGCCAAATTGTTTGTCGTCAAGATCGCTTTTTTCCTGCAGCTCGTTCTTCAGCCTGCATTGTAGGCCAAGCTCTAACAATTTCCACCTAATATCTAGCAGGCTTGAAAGAAGATGGTTCTTCTAGAGGCTTATTTGGTATCCTTAAATCTAGTTTTACATTGTCATTTGTGCCCCCTACTCAAACTAATTTAAATAAAACCGGTCAATTAAGCTCAAATGTTTATGCAATTTTTTATACAGTCGTTTAAGATTATATAATAAAATGTATAAAAAATAAATTACGAAATACAGACAATATGTATCTGGTAAATACAGCGCGACTAAATCGCAATAATCTACAAGGCACTTTTGAATGGTAAAATTGTATCGACATTTTCAGACGCCGGAATCTCTCAAACTCTCCCTTCCTTACTACATCTAAATTCGCTATTACTGTAGTTATGAATTTAAAACTAACAACAACATAATAGCCAACTTTATCAAATTTAAAATTGAAATTTAAGGAAAATTAAACGTTATAATATATAATTGACTAGACGATTAGTGAAAAAAATAAAATACACAGTAGTACTGCTGATGGTCGAGACAGAAGTATTGGGAAAAGAAATGAAAACAGTGACACTTGCGTTTCTAATAGTCATGGTGGGCATTATAGAAACGACCTGAGGGTGGCGAATAATTTTATTTGTCAAGAAGGTGGCAAGTTTCATGTAAGACTCTGCTGCTCTAAACCTAGTGAACCTCAACAAAGAAAACAGGCCTACGTTCCGGAGGACTCCCTCAAAGTGGATTATAGACTTGATGTGAGCATCCTCTGAAGCTGCATGCCAAGTAGAATATAGTGAACGATGCTGCCAAGCGCCGAAGTCCTAACGTATAGGGCCGGTCGACTAAGATACTGTATAAGAAATGTGTTGCAAAATGCAATTCTTTATACAGTTGTTTAAGACAATATGTATCTGGTAAATACAGCCATCTCAGCACATTTAATTAAAAATACTACTAACATTTGGAACTAATTAATTACTAATTAATTACCATTACAAAAAATTAATTACCGCATCCTTTAAAGGGAAATCAATGGCTGTGCCAACTACTGAATGAAGCTGGCACAGCCATATAATTTTTTTTGTTTATTGCAATATGAAATATCATACAAATTGTTAAAAAGCATAAAGACAATAAAAATTGTCAACTGTTTCATAAAAAAACAGCCTCAGAAGAATAACTCAGTTATTAATTCATTGAGACCGGCCAAGCCAATCAATCGGGAACTATAGACGCATTTCGCTCTTATTGGAGCTCATCAGTGTAGTGAACCCACCAGCTGCTGTGAGGCAGTGGTACCGATTGACTGACTTGGCGAGATCTAAGTCCCATCAGATTGGTAAATGGAACTGATAAGTAAATAAATACTCCCAGAGCCATCTACCGAAATTTCAACAGAAGTAAATTTTCAAAAAATTGAAAATTGTCTATGAAACATATTTATTAAAAAATATAAAGACAATAAAAATTGTCAACTGTTTCATAAAAAAACAGCCTCAGAATAATAACTCAGTTATTAATTCATTGAGACCGGCCAAGCCAATCAATCGGGAACTATAGACGCATTTCGCTCTTATTGGAGCTCATCAGTGTAGTGAACCCACCAGCTGCTGTGAGGCAGTGGTACCGATTGACTGACTTGGCGAGATCTAAGATCCCATCAGATTGGTAAATGGAACTGAGAAGTAAATAAATACTCCCAGAGCCATCTACCGAAATTTCAACAGAAGTAAATTTTCAAAAAATTGAAAATTGTCTATGAAACATATTTATTAAAAAATATAAAGACAATAAAAATTGTCAACTGTTTCATAAAAAAATAGCCTCAGAATAATAACTCAGTTATTAATTCATTGAGACCGGCCAAGCCAATCAATCGGGAACTGTAGACGCATTTCGCTCTTATTGGAGCTCATCAGTGTAGTGAACCCACCAGCTGCTGTGAGGCAGTGGTACCGATTGACTGACTTGGCGAGATCTAAGATCCCATCAGATTGGTAAATGGAACTGATAAGTAAATAAATACTCCCAGAGCCATCTACCGAAATTTCAACAGAAGTAAATTTTCAAAAAATTGAAAATTGTCTATGAAACATATTTATTAAAAAATATAAAGACAATAAAAATTGTCAACTGTTTCATAAAAAAACAGCCTCAGAATAATAACTCAGTTATTAATTCATTGAGACCGGCCAAGCCAATCAATCGGGAACTATAGACGCATTTCGCTCTTATTGGAGCTCATCAGTGTAGTGAACCCACCAGCTGCTGTGAGGCAGTGGTACCGATTGACTGACTTGGCGAGATCTAAGATCCCATCAGATTGGTAAATGGAACTGAGAAGTAAATAAATACTCCCAGAGCCATCTACCGAAATTTCAACAGAAGTAAGTTTTCAAAAAATTGAAAATTGTCTATGATACATATTTATTAAAAAATATAAAGACAATAAAAATTGTCAACTGTTTCATAAAAAAACAGCCTCAGAATAATAACTAAGTTAATAATTCATTGAGACCGGCCAAGCCAACGAAATTTTTGTATACATGAACCTAACCGTAACCATTCTTTTAGGCTTACGGAAATTTGGTTTCACGTTTATCTTAAATGCTGGTCAATCTTCA
The DNA here is from genome assembly GCA_963942605.1 of Poecilus cupreus. Lineage (NCBI taxonomy): Eukaryota > Metazoa > Arthropoda > Insecta > Coleoptera > Carabidae > Poecilus > Poecilus cupreus. Next base: position 32,867,494 of record OZ012713.1, read on the forward strand.
AACTCGGGATCGTTGCCGCCTTTGGAGTTACCGCTACCAGTGGAGTTCATCCATCTTGATCTTGATCGAGAAAAGCGCCACAACCTGCCAAGGCTGCCGTTGATTTGACGGTAACTACCGAACGCAACCGACCGTACCTTCGGACTACAGTGGTGGGGACTTCAACGTAGATCGTCTTCGGCATAGAGTATCTAAGATTGACAGTTTCTTTTTTTTTGATAATTTGTTATTAATTTACAATTATTATTTTTACGTTATTTGTTTAAATCTGATCTCAAGCGTTAGAGCTTTATTTAGTTTGCTTTTTTGTTGTTCATGCTTTTGAGTTTAATTGCGTGTAGGGCGTAGTCACCGCCGGAGTTCTAGGACTCGTTTGTATTTAGTTTTAAGCGCGTGCATTACTGCTACGTTGGTACCATCGCGGCCGTCGAGCATTTGTTTCGCGCTAATGTTTTTAATTCGGTTGTACAGCTAGCGCAGTCCTCATCGCTATCGTCGTGTATCGCCACCCTCTACTCCTATTTCAACTTTATACAGATCACTTTACTTACTTTTTTCTGTAGCGCTAGTGGTCAAGTTACTGCGAAAGCAATTGTTGTAAATTAATTGTTTGCTACCAGTAATTTATTTTGGTTGTCAACTTAACGTAACTTTACGTATATTTATTCAAAATTATATTCATCTTGTCTTGTATTTATTTATTTGTTTGTCGCGCCCTTACCCCGTAGGTTTGTTGATCAACCATTACGTTGAACTTTAGACCCAAAAGGTCAACTGGCGCCCACTACATTTCTTATTTAGTTTTTGAGATATTTTAACCCACTCCCATCTCCACTGTTAGCTGATCGCGGTTCAACCGTTCCTTGTGCGGGATTGCCCTTCGAGGGCGTAGCACGATTTTTGGCGTCCAACGCGTGGGGCCACGATAGGTCTAAGGGGTGAATTATTGTAAACGTTAGGTCAAGAGCTCATTAGGGACTTAAGGACCATCAGGTTTGTTAGATTGAGTTGTGAAGTATTTAGTAGTTTATTCTTAGGATCCGTTATTTTTTTGGGTTTCTGTACGATGGAGTCTAAGATGGAAATAAATAGGTTAGGCAGAGATGAGCTAGTTTATGAATTGAAAATTAGAGGTGTGGATGATGTCGGCACGGTCGAAGTTATGAGACAATCTCTTCGTGCTTTGCTCAAATTAGAACAAAGTTCAAGCTTTGTTTTCCCTGATTAACAGTATACGTTTGTAGGAGACAATACAGATCTGTAAGCGCAAGCTAAAGAGATTATTGACCTGATTAATAATTTCACGGACGTTAAAAATTCGGCAGCGGACAAAAAGATTGAAACAAAACTTGCACAGGCAAGTTGGTAGGGCTAATCGTTCTAAACCAAGTAACAATAATGAAGTTGATAAACTTCTCACATGCAGCTAAAGTTAGTGACACTAGAATCAACTCTTTTATCTAAAGTTAAGGTTGCGAAACTCTGGTCCACATTAATAAATCCTGCCTTTAATCCGTCCCTTGCAGAAATACAATTATCAGATCAGAAATAAAGCGACGAACTCAAATCCCAAGCGAGTCAATCGGTGAATATGTCGCTAGTATGCATTTCTTATTTAGTTTTTGAGATATTTTAACCCACTCCCATCTCCACTGTTAGCTGGCCGCGGTTCAACCGTTTCTTGCGCGAGATTGCCTTTCGATGGCGTAGCAACACTCTCCATACATAACAGTAAGATTAAAATAGTCTAAATTTGTTGATGCTTGCAACTGCTGAATCTGCTGTAAATTCAATCGATCTGTTCCGTTTCGTGACGTGGCTTACGCATTCGTTTAAACAAACCGACCATTCTTGTTATACAAGCCCAGTCGCACCTAAATTGAATCAAACAGACATTCAATTCTTTTTTATATTTCATTATTAAAATATATAAAATACGAATTCATTTTAGAATGATGAGCTAGCGTATCCGTTTCGCAATAGTTTTAGCAAATAATCTACAATATTTAGTGCATATTCCAGCTATATTTATACTCGTATAAAAAAAAACATAATATTATATCTGGCGCATGTCAATTAGACTATACTCGAATTCAGAAATAAATGTCTAATAACTCTTATTCCAAGAACTTTCCGTAACTTTTTTGTGCTAACGTTTTATTGCGTGTGCTTTCCAGACACAAATAAAAAATTCTTGATGATTGTCAAAATGAAACGCGGGTAGCTTTGAACATCTGATTCAAAATTCTATTGTTTCTGCTCATCAAAATGGGCTTTTTAGACATCAATTTACGTAGAATTTAATTATTCATAAAGGAACAGTAAGAAACCTACATTTTTTCGTCATTCTATTTATCTCATAATTGTTTTATTCTAGATTTAATTAACAAATTTAGATTAACAAATCAAATTCTAAAAATACCTTTGAAGAACGGTCTATACCAAAATGGTTATTATTGTACGTTACTCAAACTCAGCCGCAGCGCTCTTACTAAACATCACCAGGAAACTGGTCATAAATTTAAGTTAAATGAAGCCATTGTTATTGATAATATTCGCCAGAAACATAAAAGGCTTCTATATGAAACTTTATACATCAATTTGAATAAAGAAAAGTGTCAATGTTGTCAATTTGACATACTTCGGTTGTTTGCAGTTGTCCGTCAAGGTCTTCCTTTTTAGTTCTTTGTCAGCCATTGTTGTTAACAGTTTAGTTTTTAAAGTATCAATTTTATTTGTCATCATGGTATGTAATATTGACGCAATAATTTGACCTTCGTCTCATAAATTGCTTTTACAGATTACGTTCGTCTTTACATACATAGTGATTCATATCGAAACACACAACCATGTAATTTATGATTGACTGATGTACAATGTAACCTTGACATGTATTCTAATTGATATGAAGTCTCGCACATAAGTTGATTAATGTTTATGTATTCATTGTTAATAAATTTAAGCTGAAAATAGGGAACACTGCCGAAACTTCCAATAAAATAAATGAAGTAATTTCTTCACCTTTTGGGAATCCTTAAGTAAACTATTCGGAGCCTACAAAACTATTACATTATCCTAAATATGTAAAGCGTTGCAAAAAATATTCCTACATGGTTCACTAAAGAAATTAAATTTTATCTAAAATAAATAGCTCCGTTTTAACGCATCGGACTGTGGATCGTGAGTTTTTTATTTAGGCTCCGTACAGGATAGTATTGCAACAGATCCAAAGAATTTTTGGAGTTTTTTAAACTCAACAGAAATACCAAGATATTATAATCCACTATACCACTATTATTACAATAATACTTCACTCGAAACGGGCCCTGAAATTATAAACGCATTTGCAAATTTTTATAAATATGTCTTCAATGACAATATCAGTAGCACAGACTTTTTGAATTTTTAGTATAAATCGACTGGTGTGCGGGCGCTAGCTTTTGACAGCGGAGAAGGGGTGGATCTTCGCAATGATGAAAAAATTACAAAGGGATAAAAAGCGAAAAGTACGAAAACAAAAAAATATTTAACAAGTTATTTTTACCTACCGTAATATTACACATGCCTGAAAACGTCAGGAAGAAGGTTTTGCAAAATAAATTATCACCTAACCTAACCTAAAATTGATCTGTTTACTGACGTCAAAAGTAAATACAAAAGAAAAGAATCCAACAGTTTGGTGACGCGGCGGAGCCCGTAACCCGGTTGACAATTATACGACGCACGGTTGGCCAACAATGGTCGCAGGCGAGTTACAGCTAGATGGTAGGGGGCGCGAACTGTCCGCGACAAAAAAACCAAACTAACAATAAAACAAACTACTAGTTTCGATGCAAAGTATAGCAATAATGGAAAAGAAAACTACTATCTTCAGTATGACAAAGTAACAGCATAATAACTATGAAAGAATTTACTCCAAGACAATCTTGGTATAAATAACAATGACAAACTTCAATTGACATTTTCAGCGCAGCAGGTGGTACAACATATATAAATAAAATTAAGAAAACTTATCCCAATGATCCTGTGGCGGCTGATACCAGGAATGATGGAATTGGGAATAGCAGTTATGAACGAGTCGGTTATTTTGAATGACTTACTTCAGTGAGCCATGAACGAACGGCTCTTCAGTTCTCACAGTATGGCACATCGCTTAGCAGTTTAGCGCTCGTTTACGTGCTGTGCCATTGGCCATCGTTCACGTTCTGCACTCTAGCAGTGTTGCCAGATGAGAGGGATAATCCCTTTATCGTGGGATATTTTAAAGTAAATGGGATAAAGGGATATTTTACCAAAAAGAGGGATTTTTAATCTCAAAACATGTAGTACGGGCATACAAGTGCAAGTTGATGTTATAATCCTATGATCAGTTTCTTAGTTGTCAAATTGCCCAATCAAAACCAAAAGCAAAATGGCGGTAAGCAGTGGATTGCACAATTTAACAAGTAAGAATCCGATCCATTATATGATTTTGACATCATCTTGCATTTGTTTGCCCGTGCCCCATAGTATCTACAAGTGATTTGTAATTTTTACTGTGATTATAATAATTTCGTGGGATTTTTTTATTAAAAGAGGGATTTTTTCCGTACAGTAGAGGGATATGTTCTACTTGACATCTGGCAACACTGCACTCTAGCATTCCGCTCAGCTCACACAGTAGCTTCGCTGCTCAGCTGAACGCAGCACGAAATAGAGCTGAGCTAACCCAACAATTAGATGAACTATTTATGCAATATATATTAAAATTAAATTCATTACTTTGTCCAATTTAATTTTAATAAGAAAAAAGGATTACCACAGTGCTATAATGTAGATTTATAACTTTATTTTCATTAGAGAATAATGCTTTTTATATATGAAGATAAGTAGGTATATTATTTATTTTAAAGAAAACACATAACTACAACAGAATTTTATAATTTAATATAATACATATTTTTAAATAAGAATACAAAAGAATAAACAATAAAATAAGCATTTCATTGCAAATTTATATTTAAAAATGAAATTTGAAAAACTATCTCGCCCGTTGGTATATTTCTTCTGTCAGTTATTGTTTGGCCAGCTTTGGAAAATATTCTTTCACATGGCACTGATGTACCAACAATACATAACTTTTCTCTGGGAAGTTTATAAAGTCGGGGACGATCTTCCACCAAATGAGAGGATCACTTAACCTCGAGAGAAGTGGTTCATCTAGATATTTTTCTACTTCCTTCCTTTACTTTTGAAATTATTTTCTACTTCTCTTAGTTTGTCATTTAAGCTTTCTCGTTTTCTTCGTCTACATATGTTTTTATATTTATTTTGAAGTGTAACGTAGCTTTTTTTATTTTCTTCTTTATTGTTTTGTAGAAGTTTTATTCTAGCTTCATTCTTTTTTAGCATGGCTTCTTTGCATTCCTGATCAAACCAATTTGTTTCTATTTTTCTTGTTGATTTTCGTAATACTTGTTCGCAACCTTCATTTATTGCTATTTCTATCTGCTGCCAGCTATTATTAATGTTTTCTAGGTTCGTTTCGGTTAGCCTTCTTAGCATGCTATTGCTCAGTTCTTCTTTTTTATTTTCCATTTTTAGTAGCTCAACATTGTACTTCTTCATATTCTGTTTTTTTTTTCCCTGGTGACTGAAGGTATTTCTTGTTTCAGTTTCACCAGTACCATAAAGTGATCAGTTTCCGCATTTGCTCCTCTTTTGCTTTTAATGTCTTTTATTAGTCTACTATGTTTCTTCCCTATCATGACATGATCAATTTGGTTTGAGTACGTGCCGTCTGGGGAATTCCAAGTATTTTTGTAAATGTCTTTCCTCTGGAATATTTCGGTATTTTCCTTAGTATTTCTGATTTTTGCTCAAAAAAATTATCCTTTAGTTCTTCGTTTTTTCATTTGTGGGTAAGTGGATATTTATTATACTAATTTTTCTAAATTCACCTCTGAACCTTAATTTGCATATTCTGTCAGTTACTGGTGCATAATCTATGATTGAGTCTTTCAGTTCTTTTTTAACCATGAAACCAGTACCTAGATGTTTAGTTTCGAACCCACTGTGGTAGACTACATAATTGTCTAGTTCAACAATATTATTCCCTTTTTGTTTTGTTTCCTGTAGTGCTGCGATATGTATATTATACTTTGTAAAAATTGCCTCTAGATTCTTATATGCTCCTGGTGAATTTGTGCCTCTTACGTTCCATGTTGCTACTTTTACTTCTAAAATTTTCTTTTTTCCAATAATCGTGTGCCCGTGTCTATGCTTAGTCGTATTGGTGTTTCTTCCGCCTTGCCTTTTCTTTTTGGATTTATTCCATCTTTCTTTATTTCCTTACCTTCTTCATTAAATTCTTCCAGAGTCCCTTTTTCCATATTCCATATGTACATTTTATCGCCTATTCTCAATTTATTGTAATAAATTTTAAAATCTTTTTTATTTCTTTTCTTCAATGGATTTTTTTCTAATAGCGTATTGCATCCTCCTTTCTTCTTTTGTCCAATCATTATCAATATAAATGTTTTTTCCTTTTAGCTTTCTCTTATTTTCCATTATTCTCAGTTTTGTTTGGCTGTCTTCTACTTATGCTATAATGAAGGAGCTTAGGTCTTTCTTTTTAATTACAATAGCTGATTTAACTGCACAAGTGATTTGAAGATCTTTTTCTAAAAAAGTTGTTACTATTTCTTTCAGGTTTTGTCCATGTGTTTCCAGGCCTTTGATTGTGATATTGTTAGTTCTACCTTTTCTATCCTGTTCTTCTATTCTTGTAGCAAATTAATTTCTTTCTTCATATCTTCCTTCTTCTTTTGCCATTGCATTTCTTTTTTCTTGTGCTCCTTTTTTAGCTCATCAATTGCAATTGTGTTTGTGTTTATTCTATTTTTCAATTCTTCATGATTTTTACTCATTTGAACTTTCATATCATTTAGTGACCTGGATAATCCGATTATCATATTTTTCAATTCTTCAATTCCCGCCATTTTTTATCTTCTTTAATTGGGGGATTTCTCAATTCTTCGGTTCCATACAATTTTTTATCCGGTTTTATTGGAGATCTTGCTGTTTTTTTACTTGTCTTGAAAATATCGTCTTTTTCTTCTTCTGTTTCCTCTCTTTTAAAGTTGATATAAGAAATTCTTTTATTTGAAGAATTCTCTGAAACATGTCGTAAGTGGAATTCCACCTTGTTGGAACATCCTGTTTAACATTTAACTCTGGATTTCTCATTTGCTTCTGCATAGATTTGAATTTTTCAGTTGCTTCAGGAATTCTTTTAAAAAATTCTACGATTTGTTTTGTCTTTTAATGAATAGATTTTATTTCAGTGATACTATTTTGAATAATTAAATTTACAGTTTGTGCAAAACATGGCACATGTTTCCAGCCAGTTTTCCTAATTGCAGCCAAAATATTGTGAGCGTTATCGCTTACAACAGCAACAATTTTGTCATTTATTTACCAAGCATTAACAATTCTCTTTAATTCTTCGCATACATTTATAGCAGTATCTGAATATTTAAAGCAAACTAGAAGGGCAGCTTACAATTTATTTACATAATTAATATAATGCGCTGTAACTCCAATATAACTTTCATTTGCTGCTGACGTCCAACCGTCGGTGGATAAGCAAATTGTACTAGCATCCTTGATTGAATTGGAGACCATATTTTTTGCATATTATAATATTGTGGATTTAATACTTTAGATATTGTTTTTCTTGATGGTAATTGATAATTAGGGATTTACCAGAGTAAAAAACGAAATTTAATACCTATAGATATTGAGCGGCTTGAAGTGGTTAAGAAACGTGCGGAACTTAAAATCCGGCATGTGCCGATGAACTATAAATTCATACGCTGTCTCTCATCTGATGCAATTAAATAATTACTCCCAAATATTGGTTTATATCTCACAAAATTTGTACACAACAGATCTCACACTTACTCTCAAGAAAAACTGACTTGAAGTGAAAAATAGTCGTCAAAAACATAAATTTATTCAAATGAAATCATGAAATTGAATTGTTAAAAAGTGAATAGTTCATTAGTAACCGTAACTTGAACTCTAACGTAAGTAATTAACCTAACGTCATCCGAGAAGATTCTACACCGCAGCTGAAAAGGTTAAGTACCAAGAGGCGTAGTGAATCCAAAAAAAAAAAAAATTACCTTAACAGTTGTTTGAAAGAGTTTAACTTTTTCATTCCAGTTATATGACTTTTCTGTACTAAGAATATTTTTAACCGTGATTTCCAAACCTTTCCATTTTTTTAGGTTTTCCTGAGCTGATAAGTTAAATATTCCAGAGGAGGAAGCTATAGTCCCTATGTAAGAGTACTGTGACACTACTTCTTTACTGATATCCGCGTATTGAAAATTGAGACTACTATGTTTTGGTCTTCCCTTATGAAAAGGTAGAATTTTTGTTTTATTTACGTTCACTAGTAACAGATTTTTCTTACTGTAAGTAAACAGTTCAGTTTATTTTGTACGTCTAAACGTCATCAGCATAAGCTAATAGCATTACATCGCTGTGACCATGTACACTAAGCCCGTTAAGATTAAAGTTGCGAAAGTAGTTTTCAATATCAATAATAAACAAAGAAAATATAAGCGGACATATAGTTTCCCAATGATGGATACCTTTTGTTTTGTTTACAAGATTAGTGATGCCTTCCCTGTTATTTATACTAAGTGTCGCCACTTTGTATAAATGTTGTAGAATTCTAATAAAATTCGAGGAGATTCCTGACAACAAAGATAGCGCAGCATGCTCGTCTTTTTATTCGCAAATACAAGTGTGCCACTACCGAACGACCGAATATTTTGTCCGACCAGCCACTGTCTCTTTTAAAACCTGCCTGGGTTTCGCTCAAAATATTATATCCTTCACACCATGAATAAAGTCGATGACAGAGTATACTCTTGAATAGTTTACATACTGTGAAAATTAGTGCGTTCTCTCTGTAGTTCGATGGATCTAATTTGCTCCCCTTTGTATGCAATAGAAATAGTTGTACAGACGACCAAGAAGAGGCGTAAAGCACTTATCTAATATAAATTTATTATTACTTATTAATATATACTTACTTTATTAGGAATATTCCATTCGATCTCATGCCAATAGTACGGAAAATGCGGAGTTGTTAGTACAGCACATTGCAATGTTATGTCGTCTCCCACATTGGCTGTATTTGGACCTCCAATTGTTAATGCAAAACCGAAACTAAAATCTTAAATACGTATAATTAATTTATATTCAATTTTGACGCTGTACACTAACTTTATTATATCCATAACAAAACAAACCCAATAATGTTTCTAACAATTAATTATTAGTAATGCGTTTTGTTGGTTTTATACAGGTTTGAATATTGGAAGGTCAACAATTCGACCAGTTGTTTTCCGTAGAACAAAGATGTACGGCAGTCTACGCTTTATGTTTATACAATCGAACATTGATGTACAATTAATTATTGTCGAAATAATTATTTTATCTCACTATTTTGAATACCGTCACTTGAGAATCATAATCTATCTGTACTTTTTAGAAAAAATAAGATTTTGTTCTAGCTGTATGTAGGGTCAACGAAAAACATAACTTTGTGTTTAAAACGCATTAAATAGAATTAAAAATTACATGCAAAGTATTAAATCGATGCGTTTCTGTAGTATCCTTTGATCTATGGATATTACAATTTTTTCACTTGAAATTGAATATGAAAATAAAGAAAAATCGCGTTTCACATTTAACCTGATTTTGGGGTAAAACTGAAATATCACTGGGAAAAAGTGAAACATATATGTAATTCATATACTATACATGCTAGTTCAGAGATCGAGGTACAGAATTGTTCAGAAATTATGCCCCATAACCCCTCCACAGATACCGAAACCGAATGAAAAATCGACCTACGTTGTCGCTGGTCGAATGAGAAAGATAAACGATACGAAATGAAGGACAGATATATAATCTTTATTTTACCTGAGTCAGGTAAACACCTCGTAGAGATTAAAAATTTTCTCGCTTCTGATGTTACAATATTTGGCAAAATGCAAGTGAATGTTAAATGCGAACACAAGTTCGATGAGACATCCAAACTTCTTGAAATCTAATAATATTAATATTGTAATGTAAATATCATCAAATATTTATGACTTATAACAAAATATTTATCAATATACATACAAATAAAAATATTATTAAAAAAATTTAATAACAATTATATATATATATATATATATATATATATATATATATATATATATATTTCGATATTCGAACTTTTATCTTGTCAATAAATAAATTAGGGGAGAAAAATGTTTTGCATAAAAGTTGAAGAGATTAAAAATTTACACCTAAATTAGAGAACAAATTTCATTTCACTTCTTTGATAAAGGCTAAAAATACCATCAAAAATATCAAAAATGGAAATGTCCACTTCCTTACTTTGCTTATGAAAAACGTTAAATATTTGCTTGAATTTAATTCCATTTCTATGGTTATTCATTATTAAAACTGTAAAATGCCTAGGTTCGGCTTGTATTTTTTTAATAATTGAAATATTTTTTTATATATCTCGGTCCCGGGACGTGTAAAAAGTATCATTTCATATGGTAAACGTTAAATATTATACAGTTTGTGCAGAAGTGTTCAATTTATTTATCGCAGTAACGGTATAACCATAATTGCGGTAAAACCGTAAACACGTCGCGAATTGTTTTTTGAATATATTGTTAATACCACAATGTAACATGGAAACAAACATTTAAGTCTCCGCTTAATATTTAATGTTGGAAGATCTAAAGGAATTAGTAAACTTCTCGGTCATTTTAAAATCGTTTGACAGTATTATTTTGCGAACATGAAATCTTTTGAGCGCAGCAAACAAAGAAAGTTAATACATTCTAAAATATCAAAATATTAACACCATTTTAAGAGGATTAGTGTAACCAATATTCAATAGTCATTTGGCGGCATTAACTTTAAAGTGGTCGAAGTAACTGCTTTTGTTTGGAAAGGGTGAAATTTCCAAACTGAAAATAATGACATTTACTTACCCCACTTTGTTTTTACGTTCGCGAACTAGGTATAAATATGTTACATTGCATTTAATTTTCATTATTGGTTCAGTTCTTGAGCAATTAGAATATTTTGTGTTGTGATGGCGAAAATTAAAATGGAGAAGAGAGGAAGAATAATTGCTCTATGGCAAGCAGGGTGGAATTTCAGCGATATTGCAGAAAATCTTCAGATTGATGTAAGTATTTTTTACATTTATAAAATTTGTCCCTATTTGTATATTTTGCATTCAATAGTTTATTTCAATAAAGGCCGGTTTCTCCATCTACGAACAAACTCCAGACAAACTATTTAACGAACAAATGAAAAATATCATTTAAGAATTAATTAATTTATTTAACAAATAAATAACCCTAAATCTGTCTTATGAAATATCAAATGTTTTTCGTTTTATTTATTGACGACACTTTTTGTGATATTTATTTTTGAACTTGTATGGCATATTTTTTGTATATATTGACGACACTTTTTGTGATATTTATTTTTGAACTTGTATGGCATATTTTTTGTATATATTGACGACACTTTTTGTGATATTTATTTTTGAACTTGTATGGCATATTTTTTGTATATATTGACGACACTTTTTGTGATATTTATTTTTGAACTTGTATGGCATATTTTTTGTATATATTGACGACACATTTTGTGATATTTATTTTTGAACTTGTATGGCATATTTTTTGTATATATTGACGACACTTTTTGTGATATTTATTTTTGAACTTGTATGATATACTTATTGTATCTATTGACGACACTTTTTGTGATATTTATTCTTGAACTTGCATGATATATTTTTTGTATATATTGCCAATACTTTTGTGATATTTATTTTTAAACTTGCATGGCATATTTTTTGTATATATTGACGACACTTTTTGTGATATTTATTTTTAAACTTACATGGCATATTTTTTGTATATATTGACGACACTTTTTGTGATATTTATTTTTGAACTTGTATGATATATATTAATTGTAATTATAAACACTTTGTGATAATTATTTTTAAACTTATATGATATATTTGTTGTATTTATTGACGACACTTTTTGTGATATTTATTTTTAAACTTGCATGATACTTGTATATATTAATATATTTGATGATTAAATTTTAAATGGCCGTGTTACAATTTTCCTAATAACTATTAATTATAATTTGATGTGTAATATTTAGGTAACCAACTGTATTTTATGCCTCTTTTAATTCTTTTATATTTATACTTTTACTGTGAAGTGAATATGTAAAAATTTAAAGCAATATCAAAAAATAGCATTGAAATTCCTTTATTTTATATTGGTGACACGGTTACAAATAATTTCTTTGTAGCTAATTGATTCAGATTTTAACCATTAATATTGTTAGTTATCAGATAATTTGAATTTAATATGTAGTAGAAGGTTTTTGTTTTATTTCTGCTGAAAATGATATTAATTTTCAACATGGGTCGCAGAGTTCAAGAAGTTACTTTTGCCAAATATTGTAATATCAGAATATCTACGAGGTGTTTACCTGACTCAGGTAAAAGAAAGATTATATATCTGTCCTTCATTTCGTATCGTTTATCTTTCTCATTCGACCAGCGACAACGTAGGTCGATTTTTCATTCGGTTTCGGTATCTGTGGAGGGGTTATGGGGCATAATTTCTGAACAATTCTGTACAAATGAAAAGAACGGGAAAAAGTGCATCGAAAACGTATAAAATGAATAAATAAGAGTAAGGTGTGTGAATTAAAAAATATATATTTTACAATAAAGTTGTTATTAAATGAACACAAATTATACGTATTTTATAAAAAAAAATGATACAGAAAAACTAAACTATAAAATGAAAATTTAGAATTCTCTATAGGTACAAAGTGAAACACGTATTATTTTTCTGAAACTGGGACAGGCATATCAAAAACATATTTTAATCTCTCTGTACAAATTGTTACAATTTGAGGCACAGATAATATTGCTTAATATTTTCTATGTCAAATGTTGAAATATCATTTTCTATGAGTTTAAATTTTTTTTTATCATTATCTATACTTTTTCATTCATTTCATTTTTCATTATTTCAACTTCTGCGTTCATTTTTTTTAGTACTGTGCACCCATATTTATAATTATAATAATTTCTGTCCCTCCTTTAAAGTTAGATAAATCAAAATTTTATATTATCAAGATACTTCTCTTCTTCTCCCGAACATCTTTTACTGTAGAATCTACTTTTTAAAGATGATAATTTTTACCTGGATATAGATTTTAAATATCTTAAACATGTAATAAATATTTATGCAATATTTATTTATTTTTTTTATATATTTTCGTGGCATTATTCTTAATTTACTGAAGACGATATCAAATAGAACCGTTCACAACAATAAACACGAGAAATTACGATGATAGCTCACGTTGCACATAGTATAAAGAAGTTCAAACCAAATAAAATCTAATTTTTTCGTTGTATTTTTACCCCAAAAACTGTTTCACTTTTATCAAGAATCACGTTTCAATTTTACCCCGCTGATTAAATATAAATAAAACAAAAACTACATAATTATAAACAAAACACTTGTACGCAAAATTAAATTTCATGAATTTCCTATGTAAGTTTGAATTGATTATTTCATATTTTTCAATATAATTTGAAATACAGAAAAAGATTTCCAAAGTAAATTGAAATTTGTACAGGCAAATTTTAACCTAAGAATAATTTTATATTTTTTTGTAATGTAAACCGAAAACAAATTAAATTTCATATTTACCCCAGTTGACCCTAAATATTGTTATAACTGTTTAGGCATTATACATTGAATGTTTCACATATTTCTATTTGGAGGAAAATTGCTTTTGTTCTATCTGTTTATTTTTAAATATTTTGGAACTGTAATGAATATTTTGTTGGATAGAACATTATTATTCTCTACAATGCATGAGAATATTGTTATATTTTATTTAAATATATAAAACTGTTCCTATACAAAAAAAACTGCAAATAATAAAGATAAATAATAATTATTAATGCCACGTACTTTTATGATTTATGTTAATCTGATTGAGGTCACAATATAATTATTATAATTGTACTTTTTCATTAATAAAAATTAATTTTTTACTCATAGTATTATTAAATGTATTGTTATGTATTTTATTAATTCATAATCGTATATAAAATAAGTAAATAATCATAAAATTTATAATTACATTTCACATAAAATAATATACCACCAAAAAACAAAACTTCAGAAAGTTCTATGTAATATTTATTATTATTTTCTTGTGTATTTTAGGCAAATTGCAATGACTAAGGGTAAAATTTGTATTCAGTTATATCTAACAAATACATCTTACATGTACAAAAGAATCTTAACTCATGCTTTTGTAATTCCTCTAAAAACAAAAAATTTAAATATTTACAACTCGAAAATAGTAAAAGTACATACACATTACATATAGGACATTATAATTCTCAGGTAACGACGGGTCAATATGGAAGAATGCAACAATATTAAATATTATCTGTACGTACAAATAGGTCTTTTGAATAAATGTATTCCAACTGAATGGTTTGGGGACAATAGAAGAAACAAACTCTTTGCCTGCCATCTACCGGTCTTTAGTTCAATAGAGGTAAATCGCATGGGGCTCTAAATATATTCAAACAAATAGTTTTCATGATGACAAGGTATCATTTTATGAGGTGCCGTTTGGGCCAGAAGTTTCTGAAATATATATATATATATATATATATATATATATATATATATATATATATATATGTATGTATATATATATATATATATATATATAAATTTTCGTTATACATAATATTTTGCGATGTGAATACATACAATTTTCATTGTGATATAGAAAATTCGCCGTAATATAGAGAATCGCGCCGTGATAGAAAATTTCTCTGTGATATAAAGAATTGCGCTGAGATATAGAGAATTGCGTGTGTTAGAAAAATTCTCTGTGATATAAATAATTACGGTGTGATATAGAATTTTTAGTTCTATGAAATGCCGGGATATAATGTGGGCGCTCACTTTAACGGACCGTCTTGCCAGTGAGCTCTATATATTATGGATTGGAAAACTGTATATTTGTAACATGTTCGTATTTAGGTGCTATCTATCTAACATAACATCTGCGTATGGTCCATATTTTGGTGAACCCTTAGCTCTGGCTTGAGCAGAGGCGTCGCCGTCGACTGGATACTTTCCGTGATTAAAATTATTCCTTATTGCACCTCGTTTGTGACAAATTGGAGCATTTTGATTTTATATTGTGCTAGTTTTGAACATTATTTTGAGGAGACATTATTTTTCACAATATTAAATATAGTAACAAAGTGTATTGTATTGAGTTGTAGTAATACTTGGTATGAGTAAACTTGCAGTTGCAAGTATGTAGTATTCATTTTGTACCAAGTGATTGTAGGTGACCTATGAAATCTTAGAGGATGACCAGATTCAAATTGTAAAAAAATATGTGAAATGTATTTGAATATTCGATGTAAATATTTGTGAAAAATGTAATATTAAGTTTACAAATTAACGAAGCTACTGTAAGGTCAAAATAGACACAATTAATTTTGTAAATTAGTAAAAATAAATAAATATTAGTTTGGTAACGTAATTGCAATAAGATTATGTTATACATGTACCAGTAAATAAAACATTTAAAAAGTAAAGTTCTATGACTTATTATAGTAACGGATGGTTTAACAGCTAACAGTTCAGTAAATCTAGGTTATCCATTGTTATTTACTCATGGTAACATGTGTTAATTATTAATTATTAAAGCAAATAGTTTCACAAAATATCAAAAAATGAAAACCTGCCCATATTGTAAAAAATAAATAAAGAGTAAAGACTTACCTACCAATTTCCACTTTGTCACCATATTAAATAATGACTTCAAAACAATAAAATCGAAATGCTGCAACTTGTCACACACGTGGTGCAACAAGGAATAATGTTAATCACGGACAGTATCTCAGTCGACGAATCTGCTCACGCCAGAGCTAAGGGTTCACCGAAACACGGACTATAAACAGATGATTCGATATACAGGATGTTCAATTTAAGTGTGCCACCATTGCTATCTCTAGAACTATAAGAGCTACAAGGTTGGTTAAATTAGCAAACAATTTTTATTTTACAAGACTATTTTAATGAGCTTAAAAATATTTTTTTTATCCAGTGGTTCTCAAAATATGGGGTGCAACTTTCTTATTTTAAATGGCAACCTATTTTTTTTATTTGCTTATTCGATTCAGCATTTTTTTCTGAATTCAACAGTATCCATGTAATGACCAAATAATACAAAATATTTGAGAAAAATTCAAAATTAGAAATGTATCATTTTTATTTAAATATGCCCATACAAAGTTTGCCATGGAAGAAAACCAATAAATCAAATGCAGAAATAATTGCAAAAACTGTATTTATGAGAATAATTATTAATTTTGTTGTTACAATACAGAAATAGAGGAACACTTTAAAAAACAAATATTAACAATTGTTTGATTTATTTGTTTTCTTCCATGGCAAGCTTTGTATAAGCATATTTAAATAAAACTGATACATATCTAATTTTGCATTTTTTTCAAATATTTTGTATTATTTGGTCATTACATGTGAATATCATTGAATTCAGAAAAAAATACTAAATCGAATAAACAAATAAAAAAAAATAGGTTGCCATTTAAAATAAGAAAGTTGCACCTCGCATTTTGAGAACCACTGGTCTAAAAAATTATTGTTTCTCTCATTTTAATTGTCTTAAAATATCTAAACATCACATGATGTAGAAGAAAGATATAGATGAAACATTAAATCAATACAACTGACAAAAAGTTCTAAAGTTTGTATTTCTAATTAATTGAATGAATCAGTAGTAAATATACTAAAAATAAACAACTACCAAATAAATAAAAATGTTATGAGCCACTCACATTGTTTTTTTTTTTTCAATGGTTGTAAATTGTATTTACATTATCGGAAAAATTATTACTTACCGAATTCCCAGTTAGTTTGCACGAAATTGACTTTTGAAATTTCTTTCTTGCTCCTCGTGAAAACACATTCACAATATATAATATATTCTAACATGGGAGCAGTATGTAGTTGAAATCCTCTGTAAGGGTGAAAGCTCACCTATATTGGAACACAAATTTATTTAGAAATATATAGCATAGGTTAGCAAAATGCGGCACACTACGTTACAATTAATAGTATATTCAGTGTTGCCAGGTTAAAAATATGAAAATTTCTGAAAATTTTCAAAAAATTTTCAGAATTTCGAAAATTTACGCAAAAGTTCTTAGATAACAAATTAAATATTTAAAATTTTAA
Source organism: Poecilus cupreus (assembly GCA_963942605.1). Lineage (NCBI taxonomy): Eukaryota > Metazoa > Arthropoda > Insecta > Coleoptera > Carabidae > Poecilus > Poecilus cupreus. The sequence goes on from OZ012713.1 coordinate 32,884,932, forward strand.
AAACGGTTAATAAATAAAATGCAATATAGTTTATATTTTTTATCATAATAAATAACCTTCGTGTAAATAAAAGACAGTATGTTAAAACAAATATAACAAATAAGACTTTTCTCCTTTTATTAATTTACGAAATATAACTTATTCAAATATAAACAGTAATAGTATTTGTTAATGGATATTGCCATTAAATTTTTTCAATTTTTTTTTTCTGGTACACAGAAAATTAAACAATTTTTAGTACATGTACTTAAACTATTTTTTGAATGTAGATAGTGATTTAGTTCCTAACTTGTTTTTTAGCTTCGTTTTATTCAAATTAATAACACTAAAATTCTTTCCACTACCGGACTCGAGTGTGGCCATATTAGTAATTGTTGCACTTTACTTAAATTTGGGAATACTTGATTTTCAACACCAAATTTTAACTGTATTATTTTATTCTAAAATTCTAAAGTTACAATCAAAATTTATATCCTCCACGTTGTGTAGCATTGTGTATTCGCTATCGATTGATGTAATTGTCTTTATATTTTCTGGATTTAAGAAAGATAAATATTTTAAAGCCTGAACAAAAATATCCCTAAAAGGGAATCTTTTATAAAATTGATGTGAAAATTCAATATAGAAATCTAGAAATTTTTTCTTAAAATTTTTAATCCCATCCTGACTTATATTTACGTTTTTTTAGTACTAGTTTGGTTACTTTTCCTCCAAAATACATATCTTCTAGCTTTGAAAAATTATGTGGAATTTTATACTGAATTTGGCTCGCATTTATATTTTTAATATAATTGGGTTTCAAAGAACATTCTAACATAGTTTTATATGCTGACGCCATTCTCGAATACAAAATATGCATTTTTGGTAATTTGGATTTAAATTTAACATTTAATTTAGATTTATTAATTGGTAGAACATAATTAAAAAATTTTAAATATAATAAATTAATAGGATTATTTAATAAATTGAAAATTGCTTCAGCTTTCTTGTCTTTCATTTGTAAATATTGGGATTGAAAAAATAATTTTTGGCGTTATATTGCTTCAAAATACTTGGTACTACCTCCATTAGAGACACCCATCTGGTTTGACTAGGTTATAATATTTTATTAGTTTTAAGGTTAACAAATTTTTGGAATTCTGCATACTCCTTCAAACGCTTAGATAAAAAAGAAGCTACCAGTGCCAGGGAATGACAAATACACTTCATAATTAATAAATGTTCACAGTCTCGCTTTCATAAACTTTGTAGAGGACGATTAGCTCCCATCATCGTATTTGCTCCGTCAGCAGCAAACCCAATCATATTTTGAACATATGGAATTTGATTTTCTTTGAAGAAATTTACTAGAGAAGTATACAAGCCCAAAGCAGTGTCGTTATGTATGTCTATCAAATTTAAAAACTGATCAGATACCAAGCACGTATCATCATTTTTGTTCATAGACTATAATTGAAAACCTTTTCATTTTCATATCTTCATATCCTTGTTCTTTAAAAAAAACAGTTTTCAAATATAAGGAAATTTCCTTGCACCTGGCCACACTGAGTATATGAAGAATTTTTTTGCGTATATCTTTGTGCTAATATAAATTGCAATATTGATTTCTTCTAATTAACTAGTGTAAATAAAAATAGCATTGACATTTTAGTTTTTAGCACTTGTGTTTAAATCTCCACTGCGTCACCATTAAGTTGATACCAAACTCGAAAAGATTTAAATTATATTTATAAAAACAAAATTGACGATCGTCCAATTAACTCTTTGACATTTGAGTTCAATTCCTGCGCGCGACTATTATTTTGATGCCAAACAAGCTAGGATTAAAATTACTAAAATAAAAAACAATTCACGATAGTTCAAAATAAATTTTTGACAGTTAAGGCTAAGCTTAAATTTCCAACTTGAGACCCTTTCATTTGGTATCAAAGTTAGAAGGAGTTTTAGTTACTTGAATGAAAAAATCAATTTATATACTACGTGTAAGAATATGAAAATTACTATTGTAACGAGCCAGTACGGCACTGGACAGACAGCGTGCAACGATGACTCATCGTTCTCGAAATGTTCCATTAACGAATGTACTAGATCATTCCAGGCCGCCAGCTTAACCGCTATATAAATGCGCTTGCATACCCAGTGGGGGAATTCGACTCTCATACGCTGTTCAGTACATATCGGATCAAGTGGAATCAAATAAAACGTTTGCGTAGTGAATATAAATAGGGTAAATAAATATTCCTTGTGTAATATTCTTAGTTTAGTATTGATTAATTGTTATTTTGTTATTATTGATAAGTGTGTAAAAATAAATAAGTAGTTTAAATAAATCTAAATGTTAGTAAATAAACTTTTTGTGACTTTCAATAGTTAAATTATTGATTAACAAACTTCACCGAACCCGTCAGTTTCAAACGCAGCAATTAGTGTCAAGTGTACGAGTTGTGTTAATTAATGAAAAGTGAAGTTTAAACTTAAAATAAACCAAAATGGCGCCATGAAAAGCTTCTTTAAATGAATAAAAGTTACGGATCTCAAAAATGAACTGGAAGAACGAGATTTAGACACAACAGGGAAGAAAACTGTGTTGCAAGAACGTCTTCGTGAGTCGTTGAGGTACGTTTGTGAGAATCCAGATGAATTTCAACTTGAAATTTCTGGTGATTTTGGCGCTATCCTGCAATAATTAAAAGAAACTAGGGAAAACAAGTTATAAGTAAGTTGAAGAACATTGGAAGATTTGAAAATCAAGTTAGAAGAAAATTCCAGAACTATGGATAGCAGGTTAGAAGAAAGTTCAAGAACCATGGAAGATTTAAAAAACAAATTAAAAGAAACTATGGAAAGCAAATTAGAAGAAAGTTCTAGAACTATGGAAAGCAAGTTAGAAGAAAGTTCCAGAAATATGGAAAACAAATTTGAAGAATGTTCCAAAGCGTTTAAGGATGAATTACAAGAAGTACGAGCTAAATTACAGGAAAATTCTAAAAGCCTAGCAGAAGAATTTCAAGCAAAATTAGATGAAAACTCTAAATGTTTAGAAGGTAAATTAGACGCAAAATTACAAGAAAGTTTAAGAAAATTTGAAAAGAAATTAAGAGAGATAGATAGAACAGTTGCAACACTGGGCTCGCCTGCGTTAAGTCAGTAGCAATTAAGTGAAGAAAAAATGGATGAAGATGCAACATCAGAGGCGACAGAATCAAAGACAAGAAATAATGTAAAACCACCACACCAAGAATTTGAAAACGATATTGATCGCTTAGGTCGCCTCGCATATCCTGCAACCCTGGACAATGTACTAGAGCGTTTGGCTATCCAATAATTCATCGATGGGCTACGAGACAAAGACTAAACGGGCAATGATTCTGGCTCGCCCTAGCACGTTGAATGACGCCCTGGCTAGCGCATTGAAGATTTAAGTGGCGGATCTTGCTTCGAGACGAGAGGCTTATATTCGCGTCATGGAAAACGACACGGAAGAGCGCAGCGAGTCTCTAGAGGCAGTTTTGGGACATGTAACAAGCCGCTGCCCTAAAGAAAGAAAGAAAACACCAGCGGAAAACTAAAGCGGGTTGATGCGGTGGGACGGACGTCGACCCGTCACCAAGATGCCCATAAGAACATTGGATTTGTCGCATCTTTACAACACCGAGCGAACAGCATTTTTGTGGATGAATTGGTCCACGGGAAGCCACATGCATTGTTGATAGACACGGGTGCGAAGAATACCATTATCAGGCCGGATATCATGAAGAAGAAACAACCAATAACAGCAACCAAGTGGCGACTGCGTACAGCCACAGGAGGAGCAGCTACCATCCATGGCGAGGCAGACATCACCATTCACATTGGAAACACGCCAATAACACATCGGGCACTGGTAGCTGATATTGAGGATGAATTTATTCTCGGAATGGACATCAAGGATGCAAATGGGTTGAAGCGATGGGGCGAACGTCGACCCGCCACCAAGATGCCCCTAAGAATATTGGAACTGTCGCATCATTACAAAACTGAGAAATTTTGAGTCTGCACTGTTCCAAAAGATTTGCGACATACTAAATATTCGCAAAACGAGAACGACTGCTCTATATCCGCAATCAGACGGCATGGTCGAACGCATGAACAGGAAAATCAACAGACATTTCTCCAGTGGTCTGCGGGCACCAAAGAGATTGGGATCAATATCTGCATCTATTTCTGTTGGTGTATCGTTCGTCTGTTCATGAAACAATAGGACAGACTCCGGCAAGCATCATATTTGGTCGCGAATTACGATTATCCTGCGAAGATGACCAAGTACGCTCTAACATTAGGAGCGCCATTGACCAAATGAAGAAAACATCATCAGGGCGGAAGACGTTTTTAATATTTGTAAATTTTAGAATCAAGTAAGAAAGATAATGTTTTTGTTTTGTCATAACAACATAATATTACTTTGAGAAAAAATGTTATAATTGTCAATAATATAATATAAAAATAAAACGTATAAAATATTATAAAGGTTTCCTGTGAGTGACAAAAGTATTATCTTGTACGTGTAAGCCAGCTGTTTAGTTTTGCCGCACTTTCTGGTATATACATCGTTCACAGGCAGTTTCTAAGCAGAATGGAGGCAAAATTGTCTTTGAGCTAGTGCTAGTGTATAGTTTGAATTTGGATTAACACCCCACATTTTCAAACATAAGGAAATCCTACAATGTCTACACCTACGAATGAGATCCTAGCTGCTCAGCGAAGTTTAATTGGTCTGCTAGAACGTGCTAGAGCCAACTTCAACAAGCTCTCCCCAAATCAACGAACTCCAGCTACAGTCGACTAGCTAATCTTAGTGGATATTGGGAGAAATGTATGAACAACCATCCGCAACTTGAATCTGCAGCTGATGAAGAAATTCGCCAAACTCATGAGTATTTTGTGTCAGACTTATTTTCTTCCGCTTATGATTCACTTGAAACCATGTGACTTTCTCAATGAATTACTAGACATATTCTCTAACCCTTTAGTACAACCTTCTATTGAAGAATCAATATGTGTTTAAGAAGATCGTAGTTTACCTTTCCGTTTACCATATATAACATTACTTAGTTTTACTGGTAATTTTCAAGAGTGGGAATGTTTTCGCCATCTATTTAATTCGCTTGTTGACTCTAACTCTAGATTTAGTGACGTCCAAAAACTTCATTATTTAAAATCTACTTTAATATAAATTACTTGACTCGTTGGAAAAGTGTACAAGTCATGTATGAACAATTTTTCAAAATAAAAGGTATTAAATATTATAAAGGTTTCCTGTGAGTGATAAAAGTATTATCTTGTGCGTGTAAGTCACCTGTTTAGTTTTGCTGCACTTCCTGGTATATGAATCGTTCACAGGCAGTTTCTAAGCAGAATGGAGGCAAAACTGTCTTTAAGCTAGTTTATAGTTTGAATTTGAATTAACACCCCACATTTTCAAACAGACATCAAGCTGGCGATTTAGTTTGACTGTATAACCCTTAGCAACGTTGTGACCTATCACCAAAACTACAGACATCCTGGGAAGGGCCCTATCAAGTAATAAAGCGATTTAACGACGTAATCCACCGAATCCGAAAAAGGACTGGTGGAAGAGCATGAGTGGTCCATTTTAAACGATTGGCTCCCTTCGCCGGCAACAATAGCGATAGTACCACCAATGAAGTACAAGTCCGCCAGATAGAACTGAAGAGCCCGGAAATGACGTTCGAGGAGTTCATGTCCACATATTCTTCGGGTCAGAAAGCACGACACGGCTTAACGAAGGAACATCAAAGCGACTTATTTAATGTGCCTACTGATTACTCACTGCCTCATTGTGTAGTACAAGATCCACAAATGTCTCGAAGTATTGCCGTAGTTTTTAAGAAGAAGTTCGGCCAACTCGAAAAACTTCGGCTACAGCATCCACATGTTGGAAAATTGCTACAAGTACTTGATGAACAATCGAGTCGAAGATAACACATATTTTATTTGGTGATCAAACATCTGTCCCATCAGAAGCCGACCTATCGTACCGTCTGGGATGCCTTGTATGACTACGAGGAACACTGCTCGACAAGGACCTAATGAGAAAAGCTGTTCCAAATCTGGCTTGCGGCCTAGATCAATTGGATTGGAGAAATGTCAGGAACATTCTGGAGGTTCTCTTCGAACACATTGGAATAGAGATCCTGGTATGCAGCCACAATCCTCGAGCTACAGAAGAGTTTGAAAATACTTCCATCGAACATCACAGTGCTTACGGGGATCACAATGTCGATATCGCCATGGTCCAGGACAGTTTCGAGGAGAAACATTCTTAAGGAGGTGGCAGTGTAACGAACTAGTACGGCACTGGACAGACAGCGCGCAACGATGACTCATGGTTCTCGAAATGTTCCATTAACGAATGTACTAGATCATTCCATACCGCCAGCTCAACCGGTATATAAATGCGCTTGCATACCCAGTGGGGGCATTCAACTCTCGTACACTGTTCTGTACATGTCGGATCAAGTGGAAATAAATAGAACGTTTGCTTAGTGAATATAAATAGTGTATAAATATTTCTTGTGTAATATTGTTAGTTTGGAATTGATTAATCCTTATTTTGTGTTTATTAAAAAGTGTGTAAAAATAAATAAGTAGTTTAAATAAATCTAGGTGTTAGTAAATAAACTTTGTATATGTATGTATGTGTATATATATATATATTAGGGTGGGTCGAAAAAAATAGATTTCGTTCTCTAGGGTCTAAAATGAAAGAGTTCCATCCAAAAAGTTGTGGAGTTGCGTTGAAACATTTTTCTGATGAATACCCAGGCAGCACCGAGCATCTCAAAATGCCGTTTTTTGCACTTTTTTTAGATTCTGGCCAATAACTTTTTTCAATTTGATTCAAATTGGCTGAATTTTTTTTCTGGCATTCCCAGATCAATACCAAATAAGTCAATATAACAGACATTGGGGTTTACCTTTTCCTAAAGGCGAAGAAAAAATCCTCAAAGTACCCAAAAATCGGGTTTGCTGCTATTGGTGTCGAACAAATGAAATGTAATAGAAAGAAAATTCGACTTTCTTAAATTTTAAATTCAACATATCGAAAATAAAACAATTCCCGTTTAGAAAAATAATATTGTAGATTGGAAATTCCTAATTTTATTTCATTTGAACTGTTTTAAATCAAATATACGAACCACATTTGGAAATATTTATATCAACATTAAATAGGCAATAAATATTGGATTTAACTAGATGCTGCCATCTATCTTCACATTTATATGATCTGAAACTATTCTGTAGATCATACAATAAATGAATCTGATGTTTTGGATGTACACAGAAACAAAAGTACGGACGGTATAACAAAATACCTGAAAAACCCGATTTTTGGGTTCTTTGAGGATTTTTTCTTCGCCTTTAGGAAAAGGTAAACCCCAATGTCTGTCATATTGACTTATTCGGTATTGATCTGGGAATGCCAGAAAAAAAATTCAGCCAATTTGAAGCAAATTGAAAAAAGTTATTGGCCAGAATCTAAAAAAAGTGCAAAAAACGGGGTTTTGAGGTGCTCGGTGCTGCCTGGGTATTCATCAGAAAAATGTTTCAGCACATCTCCACAACTTTTAGGATGGAACTCTTTCAGTTTAGACCCTAGAGAATGAAATCTATTTTTTTCGACCCACCCTAATATATATATATACAGGGTGTAAATCAAAAAGCGGGCCATAGTCGTTTAACATGGGAAATAAGTTTTTCCGTGCGCAAAAGTTTCCAAATGGTTTTAGACGAAAATGGTTCAAATAAAAATTGAAGAGAATTTAATTCTGCATCTAAATCACTAATCAGATTTTATTTTACACGTCATGTAACCCGTAAAATCGACTTTAAAGTTTCATAAATATTGCTCATTTGTAGTGATAGCCATGGAATTGAAACAAAATTACAAACAATTATATGATGTTTGAACTATCAGAAAAGATTGTCAAACTTTATAACTACTGTTTTCTAATACTTTCAAGTTAATAATTGTCTTGCAAAAGAAACTAAATTCATAAGAATGAATAATTTTAATCATGAAGAAAAGCTGCATATAATAAAATGGTTTTATTCAGGAGAGGGTTTTAGAAAAATTCAAGATTTAAGTGTTTTGTGGACGCTCCTACGAAAAATTAAAAATCTAAAGCCACAAACTTCAGAAAATTAGAGAAAACTTGTAGAAATAAACTCTTTATTGGTGTTTCTGTAACACGACACGAAATATTTCCGAAACAAGATGTTTTATTTTTCATATTAAAATATATTAAATTTTCAATAATTTTTATAAACTTTTTTACATTTATTACAATAATTGTAGTAATTTATTGCAATATTGTACAGATTATAACGGTGTATTGATAACAATAATGTACTCGTATTGATTACAATAATGTATTCGAACTGATTACAACAATGTATCCTTATTGATTACAATAATATGCTCATATTGATTACAACAATGTATATTTATTGATTACAATAATGTACCTGTATTGATTACAACAATGCATTCTTATTGATTACAACAATGTATTCGTATTTATTACAACAATGCCTTGATTACAACAATGCATAGGCCTTCAAGTAAACATCCACTGCCTGATGCTAGATTGGTACCAAAATCTAATCACCTCATAATTTAACATTCTAGTTCTAAATATAAAATTTGAAAATGAATACACTATTACAAATGAAATATCAAAAGTTCCCATCCATCTTGCTGCTAATAATTATATACAAAGTCAAAAGTCAAGAATATCAGTTTTTGTATATTTCTCTTAAACGGTAAGCGTTATCGTAAAATAAAGTCACATAAAATTTGTAGACCATGAATTGTCTACAAAAAATCGTTCAAATACTTTTTTCCCACGAATCATCATTCATGAGATATCTCGATTTCAAAAGTTAGAATTCTGCATAAAATGTACACATTTCCGCACCACTTATGTTTAATGGTTATATGGCCCAATATACTCTCATATGCTGTTCTGCTGCGATTTCTCGTAAACTAAAAGAGTGATTTTCTAAAATTAATGCAAGCACATTTTCTTCAGAATTACGTTGTACATTTGTATTTTGCAGTCCTTTATTAAACGTACCACTTTTACAAACTTCTTCATAAATCTTTCATTATAGTAGATAGTTTTGCTCGGAATTCGATGGTGCGTCCACAAAACACTCAAATCTTGAATTTTTATAAAACCCTCTCCTGAATAAAATCATTTTATTATTTGCAGCTTTTCTTCATGATTAAAATTATTCATTCTTATGAATTTAGTTTCTTTTGCAATACAATTATTAACTTGAAATTATTAGAAAACAGTAGTTATAAAGTTTGACAATCTTTTCTGACAGTTCAAACATCATGTAATTGTTTGTAATTTTGTTTCAATTCCATGGCTATCACTACAAATGAGCAATATTTATGAAACTTTAAAGTCGATTTTACGGGTTACAAGACGTGTAAAATAAAATCTGATTAGTGATTTAGATGCAGAATTAAATTCTCTTCAATTTTTATTTGAACCATTTTCGTCTAAACCCATTTGGGAACTTTTGCGCACGGAAAAACTGATTTCCCATGTTAAACGCCTATGGCCCGCTTTTTGATTTACACCCTGTATATATATATATATATATATATATATATATATATATATATATATATATATATATATATATACATATCAAACATGCCATTTTTAGCATTTCTCTTAATATATTTGTCAAAAATTGCTTGTTTTTTAATTATTGTGCACATAATGTATATTGGTATATAATATGATATATGATAAAGCTAACGAGATGATACTCTGATAAAAATAATTTTTTTGTTAATTTTGCAATTATTCCAGCAATTTGCCGTTTTTAAAGATAATAAGGTGCTGTTTTCTTGTTTATTGTTTCAATTTCCATTACAGTAAAGATATATTTCGAGCAAAATTACAAGTAAATTAAACAATAAAACAGCATCTTATTAGCATAAAATACTGTAAATTGCCGAAAAAAATTAAAAGTAAGGTAAAAGTTGATTTTTAGGTTAAAATATCTCATCAGCATAAAATCTCGTTAGCTTTTCCATGTAATGATGTTAAAGGGTATCATTCTGGCCACAACATATAAAAAATCAACTATTTTTGACAAATAAATTCAGAAATACAGCCTTAACACTGAAAAAAGTGCTAAAAAGAACATGTTCGAGGGCCCCGCGCGCCCCCTAAAAATTTTTTTAAGATAGTTTTATTGATGTTGCTCATTCTATTTATGAAAAATTTTCGATCTATCCTAAAAAGATAACAAAGACAATCATTCTTTACCTAACAACAAACCAGCATACTACAAACACTTAGAAAAACCTCAAGTAAAATTTAGTTCAGTTTTAAATTTAAAAATTGCATTTAAATCATCAGCCAACACTAGTCAACTTTTCACTAAACTTAAAACTAAAACAAATAAAGATAATCAAAGTAATTTGGTATGTAAGTTGAACTGTCAGAATTGCAATTCTGTTTCTATTGGTGAAACTAAACAATATATGATAAATAGAATGAAACGACATATTTATCAAGTCAAAAACAACAGCTCAAACCACAGCGGATTGACAGAACATGCGATTCTACATAAACATTCACCATGCATAAAGAAAACGATAGATTTAAACGATTATTTTTTTAAAGTTGCAACATCAACTATCACTCTGATACAGTTAACGTAAAAATGGATTACTCTACTTTCAGTGATCATTACAACAGTATATTCAAACATTTCAAATCAGTTGATGTTTTCTGTCACTTTTCAATAAATTTAGTCTTCTTGATGTTATTCTTGTAGTTCATAATTTACACACCGTGTGTCATGTCAGGTTAATTTTTATTGTATTCAGGCAGTTTTACTGACTCCGCCGTGTTGGAAGGTGTTCCATCTCAGGCGCAAAGTAGCAGCAACTTAACGCCAATATTTTTTGTGTAACTTAACTTCCTTTTATGCTACTTTGCAACCTTACCTTCAACGTATTTAATTATTTAAAAATTTAAACAACTATTATTAAATAAGATTGTTATTTACATATAATTTTAGGTAAGTTAAAAAACTTGTCAGCCATTTTTGTATTATACTATTTGTATACTTATTTATAGACTTGAAGATGACCTCAATTAAGGTCGAAACGTCGTCAAACATAGACAAATTATGAATTCATAAAGAAATATAATTTAAGCAAAAATATCCAATTATTCACCTAATTAATATACAACGGCTTATTTCCTCAGCAATCAGAAAATATTTAGAAATATTTACATCGATAGAAAAGCAATTATGATATGGTTTATATAAGTGAATTCAAAGGAACATTGTATGGAACAATAAAAATGTCAGTATGGAATTTATTTGTTCCCTGAACTCGTTAAATTCGAGTTTGATAAGTTCATTTTTAACTTACTTGAGATTACTATTTTATTTTTATTATTATAATCAGTGGACTTTTGTAATCAATGCATTGTTGTAATCTGGGCTTTGTTGTAATAAATCCGTGTACATTGTTGTAATCAATAAGAATAAATTGTTGTAATCAGTACAAGTACATTATTGTAATCAATAAATATACATTGTTGTATTCAATATAAGTATAATTGTAACCAATAAGGATACATTGTTGTAATCAGTACGAGCCATTGTTATAATCAATATGAGTACATTATTGTAATCAATACACTGTTATAATCTGTTCAATATTGTAATAAATTACTATTCTTGCAATTATTGTAATACTTGTAAGAATAGTTATAAAAATTATTGAAATAATTAATATACGAGTATTTTAATATGGAAAATAAAACGTCTTGTTTCGGAAACGTTTCGTGTTGTGTTGCAGAAACACCAATAGAGTTTATTTCTACAAGTTTCCTGTAATATTCTGAAGTTTGTGGCTTTAGGTTTTTAATTTTTCATATTTCATATTAAAGTGAGTGCTTTTTTTTTCGTAACTTGGGAATTGCCATCAATTTGGATTGGAATTTCATGGCATGGAATTACTCATATCCTGGACTAATCTGGTAGTTATCTTTTGAAATAATCTGTATGATTTGGTGGAAATAGATCCAGGTTCAATAATAAGTAGTACGTTTTCACCTATCGCCAATATTTGTGAATAAATTAATAAAATACATATAGAATAAAATAATTATGGAAATATTCACCTTCATTAACAAATTAATTTTCTAGAGGCTGCACTTGTTTTTGCATTTCAACCAACAGCAACTCTTGTTGTCTTGTTCATTATTTATCGAACACGAAGATGAACGTTTTAAAAATGTCGTGCTTCAAAAATTAATAAACAACTAAAAAGTTATTTCGGTATATTGATTTAGTTTTAGCAGCTTTAGGTAGGTTCTAGAATGTGATAGCTCACTACAAATGAGCAATAAGTATTTATGAAGTTTTAACGTCGATTTACGATACGAATTACGAATAAAAAACTTCTTTTAAGTATGCCAAGCTTTCGGATATATTTAATCTTGCATCAGGGCACTGTACAATCAAAAATATAAAATTAAATAATTCTTGCTAAATTTCTACAGTAAAATTACATTTAGTTAAGTCAGTATAATCCCAAAACTATCTTTTAAATTACCATATATTAAAAAAATTGTTGATGACTATGAACATATTCAATGAACATGAATAGAACATGTCCATTCCTTTTCTTGATACTATTATAAAAGAGATGTTCATGGAAATTTTAAAACTGACTGGTATGTTAAACCTATGGCATCACAACGTTATACAGGGTGTTTCATAACTTCAGGTATATACGTTAATGGTATAGGTTATTTGATATGCTTATAATGAATCAAGAAGAATTTTTTTTTTAATTCGAAATATTATTTTCCATGTCTCCCAGTCCAAAATTTTTGTTGCTACTGCCACTGGGTGGATGATTATGTTAAAGTTATTAATTATATAAAATTATATTATGAATAACTGCTAATAATTGAATTGTGTAATTATTTTTTGTAGTACGTCAGTAGGTCAATTTATTGTTTCTTTTGTGAATGCTACATACATAACAGTGTAAAAGAATGATTTGTTTTAAAAGTGAATAACGCGAACGGTTTTAGTGATAGTGAATTAATGGACATAGTGCTAGCATATGAAGAGGCGAAACAAAATGCGAGCATAGCAGAGCGTATTTATGCGGGACGTTATCCTCAAAGACGACATCCTAACCACCGTATGTTTGTTGGAATTACACAACGCCTGCGTGACACAGGATCTTTGCGACCTAATCGTGGTAGAGAGAGAGACCCTCGCCAAGGAAGAAATCGTCGCAATTGTTGAAGATGCAATTTTAAAGGCTGTCCATGCTGACCCTTCAGCTAGCACAAGAAGAATATCACGACTTTTATATGTTCCACATTCCAGTGTTTGGAGAACTATTCGGAACGGAATCATGGTTATCATCCGTCCATTTTCAAAGACTGCATGGACTACTACAAACTGACCATCCAGCTCGGGTAAATGTTTGTGAGTGGCTTCTACAACAACATGACCTAAATCAAAATTTCACCTCGCACATAATCTTCTCTGATGAAGCAAATTTTACGAGAGACGGGGTTTATAATTTTCATAACTCACATCACTGGGCGATTGAAAATCAACATGTTATTGTGAGAAGCAATATCCAGCAGCGATTTTCTTTGTATATCTGGGCTGGAATCATAAATGGAACGTTACGTGATCGCTATGTTCTACCTGATAGAATAAATGGTGCAAATTATTTATCTTTCTTGCAAAATAATTTGCCGGAGTTATTGGAAAATATTCCCTTAAATGTATGGCAGCATGACTCAAACCTTTGAGGATAGGTGGATAGGACGTGGTGGTCCTGTACAATGGCCTCCTAGATCTCCGGATCTAAATCCATTAGATTTTTATTTTTGGGGCTATTTCAAATCATTAGTTCATGATAACCAGGAAGCTCCTGAAACTCTGGAACAACTGAGGGAACGGATTCAAAACGCTGCTAATTTTATGAGGCATCATAATTCGTTCAACGAAGCTTGTAGCGTGTCTTTAATTCACCGTGCTGCATTATGTATGGCAGAGAATAGCAACAATTTTGAGCAATTTTTGTAAAAATTATTGGAATTGTGTTTTATTTATTTTGACTTGTCAATTATTTTGAATACATAATAAACTATAATTATCGTTTCATTAAAAATAATGAAATTTTGTTTGTTTATTTTACTATTATTATGAAATTTAAATTGTTGATTACCTTCTTTATTGTTTGTTTTCAATATGAAAACGAATCCAGTGCAGTACTTCAAAAATGTTTTAGGTAAACATCCCATAATTTTTCGAATTTTAAAAAAAATTCTTTAAGATTCGTAATCAGCATATCAAACAACATATACCATTAACGTATGTACTCAAAGTTATGAAAAAGCCTGTATACATTTTTTTATCTTCTCAACATAAGAAATTGAAAATTAATTTCAGATTAGGACTTAAGATAAGAGTTCTTCAAATTTCAAACCCAATATTTTACCAAGAATATCTTGTTAGACTCAGAGATGTACTTTTGTCTAATATCTACCCACGAAATATGATTAATAAATTACTTTTTTGCAACAATGTCAATTAATTTAATTCTTTAAACATTTTCAATAATGATAATTTACAATCTAATAATAACATAAAATATGCTTCTATACCTGTCATTCCAAATCTTTCACCACAAATTAAAAATATTTTGTAAAATGACTCCCTGAAACTTACTTATCGCAAATTTACAACAATTGGCAGAATTTTTTGTAAATTAAAGGACGGAACCCCTACACTTCAACAGTCTAATGTCGTATATTGTATTCCGTGTCATAAATGTGACCATGTATATATAGAAAATACTTCAAGAAATTTATCTTGTAGACTAACATCTCTCAAAAGTAATGCCCGACTAAAACCTAACTCTAGTGTTTTGGCTCAAAATTGTAATAACAAAAACCATAGAATAAATTATGCAGATTTTAAAATATTAGACACAGAACGAAATTTGTCCAAAAGGTCATTCCGTGAGATGGTCCATATCCATAACATTAGGAATACGATGAATAAAAGGACTGAATTAGATATTCTGAGCAATATATATTGATATTTATTTAAAATATCTGTTATAAAAACCACTAATACTCAAGGTAATCCATAATTATTTTAATCTTTTTTTATTTTTACTGTTTTCTTCATTTTGTTATAAATTTAAATTACTACTAATGTTTTTGGTTGCTACCAGCATTTATATTTTGAATTTTTAAATCAAGGTTTCCAAATTATAATTTATGTTTTTTTGTCAATTTTTCGTCTACACTGACCGGCAAAAAAAACCGGCCACTTTGAAATATTTTATAAAGGTCCTCCTAACCGGGTATTTTAGAACTAAATTGGAAACTGTGCTAATTGTTTTTAGTTATCAATGCTTTAGGATGCTTATTTCATTTTAAAATACCTAGGGAATGCACAAATTAGGTCAGAAATAAATTTAACTTAAAAAAGTAACAAAAACAGTACAAATCGATTTTTTTCTTAATTATAAAAAACAAATGTGGCCTTTTTTTAATGGACGTCGCCGTAATTGCTAATAGCGTATATGGCCTCCTCGAGCTTTAATTACGTCGTTCAACCGTCGTGCCATTGAGTTGAACAAATTTGTAATGAACATTTGAGGAATTGCTTCATATTCTACTTGAAGTGCCAGTGTTAGTACTTGAAGAGTCTCAGGCACGGCTGGACGACGACGGAACTGCCTCTGAAGTGCATCCCAAAGATGTTCTATTGGATTAAGATCCGAACTACATGCTGGCCAATCAAGTCTTCGAATACCGACCGCATTCAGGTATTCATTTACGACTCGTGCAACGTGTGCTCTGGCATTGTCGTGCATTAAAACGAAGTCATCTCCTATAAAATGGAAAAAGGGGACGACTGCATCTTGAAGAATGCCTTCCACATATCTATGGGCATTCAAAGCACCATTTTCAACAAATATGAGGTCGGTATTTGCTTCCGTTGAAATACCCGCCCACACCATAACAGAACCTCCGTTAAAAGATAGCCGTTCAGATATTGTGCAGTCTGCATACCGTTCGTTTCGTCTTCTCCACACCCTTTCTCGACCATCAGGTGCCCGCAGACAAAAGCGCGACTCATCAGTAAAGAGAACTTGACTCCATTATTCAAAAGACCAATTTGCATGTAATCGCGCTAACTGAAGATGTGCCCTTCGATGCCTAGGTAGCAATTGCTGTCCCGTGGCAGGTCTCCTCGGAGTTAGACCGCTTTCGACAAGTCCCCGCCTGATGGTCCTCTCAATTATTTCAACCCCTGGCACTGTTTGCAAGCAATGTTGAAGTTGAACCACTGCCGTTCTGCGATCTCTTAATGTGTTCTGCATAATGAAACGATCATCAATCGCAGTTGCAGCTCTTCTTCTTCCGGATCCTGTACACCTCGAGAATCTGCTAGTCTCCAGAAAACGATTCCAGGCATCCTGAACAGTACTGCGGGGTATTCCCAACGTACGAGACACGTAGCGCTGACTACGACCATCCTCAATCAAAGCTACAATTTGAGCAACTTGCGCAACAGTTAATGGCATTGTTATTGCGTTAAAATTATTCTTAACTGTCAAAAATAATTCCTTAAACAAGGAACCTAAATTTACTTGGATTTTATCACAAATAAATGATAAGAAACGATGCGTAGTCTATTGCTGCGTAATTTACGGTAACATGTTAATGTTATTGAGAAGAGAATTTACCCTGTTAAAATTAAAACTAAAAATAATTTAGAATGAAATAAACTTCTTAAAGCATTGATGACTAAAAACAATCAGCTCAGTTTCATATTTAGTTGTAAAATATCGGGTTAACGGGATCTTTATAAAATATTTCAAAGTGGCCGGTTTTTTTTGCCGGTCAGTGTATTTTGACATTTTGTTAAAATATTTTATTTTATTATTTTGAATATTTTATTATTATTATTACGAAGATGGGAGGCGGACTAACTACTATGGTCATATGCCGCCTCCCGAGTGGATGATAATGAGATTATGTGAACACAAAAAACCATGCTCTTTAGTGGGATTGGAACCCACGACCTCCGGCGTACTAGGCTAATGACATAGCCACTACGCCACCGAGATTTCATTGTGTGTTACTGTATCATATGTTTTATTTTACCATTGAAGTAATTTATACTGTCTCAATTAAATGTAATTTTGTAAGAATTATTCGAGGGTAATGTCACAATAATATTTATGTAATATAATAAATAATATAAAATAAATGTTTATTTTTGCACGAATTTTTTTTGCTTAGCAACAATCACGAAAGCAAACTGCATGGTAAATCCCGACTCCGAAGGAGGAGGGGTTTTACCTAATGGTAAATATATATATATATATATATATATATATATATATATATATATATATATATATATATATATATATATATATATATATATTGCACTAATCGCTGACAAAAAATAGATCACGATAAAATCAGAAGTGTTCATATTACTTACCTTGCCCTGACGTGCCCCAGTGTAATTAACAGGATGCACTGTCAGTGTTATATTTTCGTGGGTAGCACCGGCACACTCAAGTGTTATACTTATATCAGGATATGTGGGTCTACATGGAAGAAGTCCAGACCAGTTGATATCAACAGAATATCTGTCTTCGGACGTAATCACAGATAAATAATTTTCATCTAAAAAAGAAAATAAATAATATTTTGTATAGTGTCACATTAATTTGAAATAAAATTAGTGAAGTAGGAAACAATAAGGTAAAAGAAGCGCGCCAAAGTAACAGGGCGGGATAAACACAGTGAATTTTCAAAACAAAAAATATATAGAAAATCACTTAAATATATTTTAATAATTGATGGAGGAAAAAAGGGAAACCAATTTGACAAGTAGTCCTTTCTTTCACGTTTTAATTGAATGAATTAAAAAAATATAAGTCGACCGGTTCCGGAGTTTTAATCACCATCATCCGGACCAGTAACTAGTTACAAATAAACAACAAATATTTTAACAAATATGTGACTAAATACAATATAAATAACATTAAAGGAAATACAAAACAAAAGTACAGATTATGTATTGCAAAAAATCACAGCTTGTACTTGTACTTGTAGCATCTCAAACAGATCAACACAAGACACCAATTTAATCTTTAATCAGAAAGTTACAACTTCAAGACGACTGTAAACAACAACAGCTGAAGAAAAATTATCAAAACCGTCATTGCTAAAATTCAATTAAATATTTTAAGAACGGGGATATTTCAACATCTAATTGTTCGTTTAAAGAGATGGCGTTACTAGTATTTGACAGTATTTAATTTTAAAGTTGTGTAGAAAATTCCAAATTCGACATTTATAGTGTACATGAAGAATTGTGAAACCATCATGTTGTAAATCGTGTCCAGTTTCAATAATATGTTTAGAAAAACTAGATGTTTGTTATTATATTTAATTTAAACCACATACGCTGCTCCACCAGAACATGTGAATTTATAAACTCCAGATTTATCTGAACGGTCGCTAGTAATAATGACGTAAATGTACACAATTTGCATTTGAAACATTTTTCACTAAACCAGTAAAGGAAGTCATATGTGCTGATGTCGCGGTCAACACCCTTCAAATATGTACATTTTAAAGTTGCGATGTCAACTAGAAATAACTCTTAGCAATAATTTAATTATATTTAAAAAAATCAATTATTTTATTTATAGAAGCAGCACATCAACAATGAACGCACAAACTATAAACGAAATGTGATAAATTTATATCAAAATCGTGTAACACTTATGGAATTATTAGTAGTAAAGTATTTTTGTTTTGTTTTAAATATTCTGCAGTAAAGCGATATAAGTAATTGAACATATTTTGACGTTACGGGTCCTCGCATTGATGCTATTGGCCAGAAATATGAAATGTGACATTCGCGCGTCTGCCTCCGCGCCCAACGTCTATTGTAGGCTAAAATAGAACTACGAAATGTCATTTCGTTTGTTTATTTTTTTTTTTTTTTGGTATTTAAGATTTTATTTGTTGGGCTTCTATAACGTGTTTTGTAATTTCACTGTTTTATTGTGCTACGTTGAAAAACTATTGAAAAAAATTGTGTGTTGAGGTTAGGTTACATCACTACTAACGTCACTGTTCTCAAACTTTCATTATTTACTCTAATATCAAGTAAAATACTTTAAAGTTGCCAAACGAATTATAACTTTACTTAAATAAAATTTAATTGTTGTAAATAAAGACTTACAATATGTAAATATTATTTTTACATTAAAAAATATGTAATATCTACTATCATGAAAAATCGTTGTTTTAGTGTCACTGGAGCAGTACCCGTGACGTCACTCACATTTTTAAAATCATGTCTCCAGTAATATATGGAATTTTCAGATCGGGTTTTCACTGATCGCCATATGTTCTAATAAAGTTTCATAATTTTTTTTTTAATAAAATTGGTTTATCGCCCCTTTTAAATTAAATAATTAACGGAATTATTATATTTTTTTATCAACTGACTGTTTACAACAACAAAACAAAATTTCTAATTTGGCTTTATTCATACTAAAACTGTGTAGTGTTCTAGTGTTTTGCTTATAAAGAATACAAACGGTTTTATAAAATTAATATAAGTGTACGATTATATGTATCTGTTAATAAAATTGACGCTAAATTATATTAATGGTTCAATTAACATATGAAATAATAATAATAAACGTATAATGAAGAATGTAAAATAGACATTAATAAAATGTGGTACATAAATATTTTTAAAATGTATAAAATAAACGTAAATAAAATGTTTTATATAAATGTTTTAAAGCATATAAAATGAATGTTAATAAAACGTCTTATATAAATGTATTTGAAGCCTGTACAATAAATGTTGATAAAACGTTGTATATAAATGTTTTTGAAACGAGTAAAATACACATTAATAAAATGTTGTACGTAAATGTATTTCAAACTGGTAAAATAAATGTCGATAAAACGTTGTATATAAATATTTTTGAAACGGGTAAAATACACGTTCATAAAATTTTGTATATGAAAGATTTAAAAAAGCGTATGACACGGATAATTAACGTTTATTAAATAATTATTAAACGTATAATCGCCGTCGCCGGTCATTTTTTTGATTCTCATACCATAAGTATAATACTCATACTTGTATTATACGTTTAATATACTATTGTGTGCCTCCGAGGACCGCCTTTTTTTCGTAATTAGTATGATAGTAAACTAGGGGATCGCTGTGTCAGTTCCTATATTACCCAACGATGTCTCTGGGACAGACACACTTAGCGAACGGTTATATCACTGTTTCACGCGCCGCAACCAAACGCTAATACGCAAATTGTAGAAAGTGGTGAAACATACGGGGTGATTCCTAACGGACGGAGAAGATTCAAAATGTAGCTAGTGGGGCCAAAATAACGTGTTTTTTTTAAATAAATTTTTGACAAGAACTAAATAACCAAAAAGTTACAGCAAATTAAAATTCTTTTAAATTAGCGCCCACCTATTGAATATATGGTGGCATAAACGCCCCTTGGGGGGCAGTGCCGCTTCTTTTGAAGCTCTCTAGATCCTTTTAACGGGGGGATCAGCCCCTCTTTTCTTCCTATCTTATCTTATTGAAGATGCTTCTCCAACTTTTCCTATTGCCTGCTTTTTCTTTCCAATTCTCGACTCCTGCGTTTCTTAAATCTTCGGTAACTTCTTTTATCCACGTAGATCTCGGTCTACCTTTTATTCTTCTCCCAGGCTCCCATTCAAGTATATTGTGAATCATTGCTTCTCTTCCTGCCCTCCATGTGTGTCCTAGCCATTTTACTCTCTGTTGTTTGATCTTCCTTACTATATCGTCTCCGTCTATTTCTGTCAATATTTCGCTATTCGTTTTTCTTCTGTATTCATCCTCGTTTTAGACTGGACCTAATATTGTTCTTAATATTTTTCTTTCGATTATTCTCATTTGTTCTTCCTCTTTTTTTGTCATTGTCAGCGTCTCTGCGTCGTACATTAGCAAAGGTCTCATCATTGTTTTGTATATCTTCATTTTGGTACCTTTTGTAAGAATTTTACTTTTTAGCAGCTTTTTGTGTATGTGGAAAGTTCTGTTTGCTGCGAATATTTTTTCTTTTATTTCTTCTTCTCGATCTCCTGTGTTTGTTATCATTACTCCTAAGTACTTATATTTTTCTACTTCCTCAAACTCATTTTCTTCTATTTTTATTTTATTATTCTGTTTTTGTTTTCCATATCTCATCATTTTTGTCTTGCTTTCATTTAGATTTAGTCCAATTTTGTTTTCCTTCTGTCACTATTTCATTTATGTGTTATGTGCTTTTTCTAATATTTGTTTTAACGTGTGTATTGCATCTATGGTTGATCTTCCTTTTACAAATCCGCGTTGATACTGCCCTATTTTATTACTCGCTGTTCTCGCTAATCTCATTTGTATTATCGACGACAGTATTTTGCATGCGTTATTTAGAAGTGTTATTCCCCTATAATTTTTACACATCTTGGGGTCTCCTTTTTTATATATTGTTATTATTTGTCCGATCTCCCATTCTTGTGGCATTTTTTCTTCACTCCAAATTCTAGTTAATAGATTATGTATTTGTGCAATTAATTCCTCTCCTCCGTACTTTATAAGTTCCATATTTATCTCGTCTATCCCCGGCGCTTTTCCATTTTTACTTCTTGCAATAACACTTTTTAATTCTTCAATTGTTGGCTCTTGCGTTATCTCTTCTTCCTTTCTCTCTTCCTCTTCTTTTTCTACTTCTTCCTCTTTGTTCTCTTTTTCTTCTTCTGTATCTGTGCTTTTTTTGGTAAGAAGTTCTTTGAAGTAATCTTCCCATATTTGTTTTTGTTGTTCTTCTGTTTCAGTTACTTTTCCATTTTTATCTAACATGTTTTTTGTACGTATCTTATTCGTATGTTTTTGTCCTCGTATATCTTGGTAAAAACGTTTCGTGTTCCTATTCGTTCTTTCCTCTTCTATGGTTTTTAGCTTGTCCTCCATCCATATTCTTTTGCATCTTCTTAGTACTCTATTACATTCCTTCCTTATTTTTCTGTATTCTTCCTTATCGCTTTCTTTTTCCGTTTGGATCCACTTTAGTCTTTTTTTTCTTTTTCTTTCTACTATTGTTTTGCATTCTTGATTGTACCATTCTTTCCTGCTTTCGATTTTTTCTGTTCCCAGTCTTTCTTCGGCGATTTTCAATATGCATGCTTTTATTTTACCCCATTCTACTTCTATGCTTTTTCCTCTCATTTCATGATTTGCTAAATGTGATTCTATTTGTCTAGCATATTCACACCTTTCTTGTTCATTATTTAATTTTTTTGTTCCATTTCGCTTGTTTATTCTTATTCTTGGTTATTCTTTTCATTTTCTGTTTTATTGTTGCGATTACCATGTAGTGGTCTGAATCTGCGCACGCTCCCCGGTACGTTCTCACGTCTCTTATTGTTAATTGCTTTCTTTTATTGATTTGTATATGGTCTATTTGCGAGTCCACCTATTGAATACCGTTGAAAATAATAATTATTTTTTCGTTTCCATAGAAATAAGTTTCTTTTAAATCTGACACTTTGCTGTGATTTTATTTTTAAATTATGCACCCAACAAAAAATAATGGCAAAAGCAATGAATTGTAGAAATGTGTTTTATTAATCAACTTATTCCATAAGACATAATTATGTCTACTTATTCCTCATTACTAAAAGTATAAAGAATTTTGCAATTAACTGTATTTTATCTACGTTAGTGTGTAAAATTGGTGTTTAACTGTTAGTTTCAAGTTTGTAAAACGGTTGTTTAGTAACACGATCCCATTACTCATGGGTTGCCGAGCAACGAACGATTAAAATTTTTAAACACGCCAAATTGGCAAAAAAATTGTTATCATGGCAAACTTCTCATTTAATAATGTGATCTTACTTCATAAATAAAAATATTTTTTTTAATATTTTTTGGGGTTTTTCATTATATCGTAGATAAAATTTTGTACGATACACATACGTAAAGCGTCTTTAGTCACTCAGGGGTCTAAAAACTAGCTTTACGTACTTGTATCGTAAATAACTATTATTATACTTTGACGTTTAAAGAATTGGCATTCAAATGAATTTTAACGGCAACTAGTTTTCCAGCTGTGTTTTTGTTTATAAGACAAAAATATTTTTGGCTCAAAATTTGTCGCCCTAAGCTCCTGCCTACGCGGCCTGCTGATGAATCCTTAACTGCCGCCATATGATGGCGGACTACTGTTGAACTTTTGTCCTCACCAAAAATACATTAAATAATCATATACAAAACGTTTTTCTTAATTCATGTTAATGCATTTTTGTTTAATACAATTAATTCTATTAAAATTATCGATAATACTTTTATTTCATTTTATTCTCAATATAAGCGGAGTGGAAGGGGGAGGGGGGCTTCATTTCTAAAACTAGAGTCAATTCCTCCTAAATAACATGCCGCAGATTATTGTTCTCCTGTGTAATTAATACTTTTGATTTTGTAAGTATTTATTTTCATGTTATTTATTATGTTTCTCGTCACATGATTGTTGAACTATTTTTTGTTCTTTTGTAACTAGTTACTGATCCCAATAATAGTGTTCAAAACACATATATCGTTTTGATTATAGCTTAATAATTTGTTATGGCTTACTGAAAAATAATATCAAATATTAATATTCAAATATAAATTAAATTTCTCGCAATATTTTTTTTTTTGGATATATAAAATGAATGCAAGCTTGAATTAAAAAAAAAAAAACTCCATCGAATGGGTTTAAAAATATATCATCTAATTTCAAAACATAAAACTTGGTGTTGTAGTTCAAAAAATATTTTTTCCATAGTTGGATGCTCCCCTTGGTCCTCTACAAGATTGTCTTATAGTATTTGACTTGACTTTAATAACATAGAAGTTACATCCTGTATATTATATGCCTTGAAAAGGAACGTATCATTGAATACTTATCAGATGTCACCGTGGAAATAATGATCGCCTGATTCATTGTTTGCATTCTTATTCAAAGTTACCCCTAAATGAAAAAAACTAGCATTTTGCAAAAGATTTGTTTTTTCATAGTTTTACAGAAAAAATTTTCTATAACACTGTTTTGGAAACTGGGCATTCCACTACTAAAAACTGTTATGGAATCACTAACATTCCATACGCGGCGTATGGAATATTTTCGACGAATTAGAGCCGCTTATTAGCGCGACATGTGAAGTATCTTGATTCAGTTACTATGGTTACGTCTATTTGTTTTAATTTGATTTATTTGAGTTTGACGTTTTCAACAGATTTATATTTGTATTTTTGTATAATTTCCAATACCTTTTTATAGAAAGTATAGTCTACAACATGTAACGGAATGGCCTATCCCACGCTCGCAAACCGTAGCCCTCGCCTTCGGCTCGGACTACAAACTTTTTGCTCGCGTGGAATATGTGCCATTCCATTACTTGTTGTAGAATATACTATTTTAGTACCTTTTAGGGGCTCCCAATTGGCTATGTTACTTACCTAGATCGGCGAAAGTCGAGTGCCACACTCGAATTCGATAAATGGCGTTAATATTTATTTATATTTATCTTATTTTAATAAATCTTTACAGGTTTGTAGAGGGGTTGATAATCTAATATAGAAATTTGAATAGCATTATTTATTAATTACATTTGAAATATGTAATATTATTACTAACATCTTCATTTGAAATGTTTTTCGAAATATATTGAACTTTTATTTCCATAATCCGACAACATTGTGTATGGAATAGAGATCATATGAATGGCGTACATACCGCGGACGTAGACGTATATTCTCGTGGATCTCCTGGCAGTGTTGTGATCAGCCGCTTCTGCGTAGCAGTAGTAGAAGCCAATGTTACGACGCGACACGTTGTACACAGTCAAAATCGACTCGTACTTCAATGAGACCTCCGTCTCATTCACTGTCGAGTTGGTATGTATTCTCGCAGAGTTGTAATACTGTAAATGTGAAATTATTTTAGGTATACAAGAAGTATTGTATATATTTGAGAATCTATACAACCGTTGGAATCTCTTAAGCGCAGGTAGCACTGTTAAGAACAAGAACAATACTTAATTAATTAATTAAATAATATATGCTCCTTGAATTGAAATATGATTTTTTAACCCTCTATTGCATGAATTATTGTTTTTTTTAACAAAGGCTCAAAAACATTATTATGTACAAAAAAAAAATTCATATATTTAAAATAAATGTGTTACATAAATTTTTTTCCGAAAACAAAAAAAAAATTTTTTTTTAAGTTTTGTTCACTATTGGGAACATTAGGAACAAATTCAACTTACATAGAACTTTGGTCTATTGTGTCGTCTTTGTGTACTATACAAAATTTGGAAATTTTGTGAAGGTGTATTTAGCTGTAATATATCAGCAGGTAATAAGCTCCTTCCCTCAAATTTTACATTTTATATCTCAGTTTCTGTAATTATCCTTTTTTAAATTCAAATTATATTTTTTTATGATAATCAAATTGGGAGGAATGACCTAATTGGTAATTGACAAAGTGTATATAATATTCCCAAATGTTACAACATGATTGCTATGAATGTAAACTGCATAATAAAAGAAAAGAATAATTTTAAATTTTATGTTCCCGATCGGGAACAGTATGCAATACAGGGTTAAAATAATATGAATTCCCTCTCAGAAAGATTCAATTTTATATCAAACTAGAAAGAATGTTAATAATTATAATAAAAAAACAAATAGCGATATTTCAGAACTTTTCAACGCTAGAGTGGTTACTTTTCCAGGATGAACAAGCACATTGACATTTATTAAATTAAAATGCATTGCCATGTTTTTGTCATGTGTTGCCCTTCCGGGCCAAGCCCTTGTTACAACCACCAGCCGGTGCCCGATAGCGTTGTGGTTGCCAAGTTATTTGTACCGCACTTCGAATGACAATGGGAGTGAGTACCGATCCAAATCAGACCGTGAAAATTTTTCAGACCTGAACGGGATTCGAACCCAAGACCTATGTATCCAGAGGGAAGCACCTTATCACTGCGATGTTTCGCCGTTTCAATAAGTACTGTAAAATACAATTGCCGAGCGTTAAAAATTTATTTTTACCATTAATAAAATTAATATCTTGTTGAATAATCTATCCAAATTCCACTAGAGGTAAATATTTTTTTTCTTGCATATTATTACAAATTTTGTTCATCAAAAATTTCTTAAATTACACCCGAGTCAACGAAATTTCTCTTAATTTTGACGTAATAATTTAAAAATACAAAAAATATTCAGCTCTAATGGCATTACCCTTGATAAATTACTATGTCTAGTTTTTAACCAATCATGATGCGAAACACTTGAAAATTCGACTACTGGGAACAGTATTATACTGATAAATTCCCATGACTAGTTTTTAACCAATCATAATGCATAACACTTGAAATTTCAACCAATAAGTACAGTTTTATACTGATAAATTCCCACGACTAGTTTTTAACCAATCATAATAATAATAATAATATAATAATAATTCTTTATTTAGATAGCCGTAGGCTAATTAATACAAAAATTACAATTAACTTGACAAAGAATACTTATCTAATAGTACATTCTTTTATAAATACGTAATAATTAAATATCTATACATTATTGCTTAATTATATATTCTTTTAATTTTCTTTTAAATACCTTTATATTTTTGGTGTCTCTTATATCACATGGTAGTATGTTATATCTAATCAATCCTTTACAAAACATGGAGTTACTAGTTTGACTCTTGTTCTGCTTTCTTACATAAAAATTATTTACTTGCCTGGTTTCGTAGCTATGAATTTCTTTAGTTAAATACAATTTATTTGACAGATATTCAGGAACCTTTTTATTAATCATTTTATAAATATATAGCATCGTTTTAAATTCTATAAATTGTTTTACATTCATCCAATTTAGGGTTTCTAGCATATATATTATCCTCGTACTTTTCCTGCATTTTAGAATAGTCCTCTTAGCTCTGTTTTGGAGAAGTTGTAATTTACTTACATCAGTTTGATTACATAAGATAGTACAGCAGTATGTGAAATGAGGTAAAATAATTGCATTATATTTTAACATTTTACACCGTATCGAGAGATTTTCACTTACTCTATACATAAAGTTAATCTTCTTAGAAATTTTTTTACATAAGTAATTTACATGCGCACTAAATTTCAATTTTCTATCTATAATAATGCCGAGATATTTCATCTCTTCTACAAATTCCATACTTTTGTTACCAATACTTATTATTATTATTGACTAAATCTTTATATTTAACATCAGTAGCAATAATCATAGCTTTAGATTTGTTTACATTTAATTTCAATTTGTTAAGATTTAACCATTTATATACCAGGTCGAGCTCAGTGTTTACAGTATTTATTAGCTCATTACCATCTTTGGAGTTATAATAAATTAGCGTGTCATCAGCAAATAGATGGATTTTACATTTATTGACAACATTTGGTAAATTATTTATATAAATAATAAATAATAATCGTCCCAAGACACTCCCTTGAGGTACACCCATATTATTGTAAATTTCACTGGATATAACATTATTAATTTTAACTCTCTGTCGCCTATTACACAGGTAACTCCTGAACCATTCTAGTTGTGTGTCTTTAATACCAAAATTACTCAACTTCTGCAATAGCTTATCATGGTCTACAGTCTCAAAGGCTCTTTTAAAATCTAAGAATACGGCACAGACTATATTATTTTTATCAAGACTTTGTTTCCATTCATTTATGACACAATTTAACGCAGATTCGCAAGAATGATCTGTTCTAAAACCTGACTGGACGCTTGTAATTAAATTATTGTCATTGATAAATTTTATGAGCTTTTTTTGTACCCCTAATTCTAATACTTTTTCACATGCCGGTAGCATATTTATTGGCCTGTATTCATCCACATTTTTCGTACCAGGTACTTTAGGAATGGGGCGAATTGTTGAAATTTTCAATTTTTCTGGAAAAACTCCATGCTCTAGTGAGCTATTAATAAAATTTACTAATGGATACCCTAATATATGAAAAAACTCTTTAATTAATTTAAAATCAATATCATCAACACTTTTTAATTTTTCTGAGAAAATATAATTGATTTTAATTCAGCTAAATTGATTGGTACAAATTCAAATAAGTTATTGTTAATTATTTCCGCATTATCAGTTAAAGTATTAGTACTGAATGTTGTATCGATACTGTTAATAACATCTTTTATACTGTTTACATAATATTCATTGTAGACATTAACAATATCATGTGGTTCTTTAACATGAGCTCCGTTGTGACAAATATCTTCTATATGATTCGTGTCTTCTGTTGACACAATACCCTTTAGGGTTTCCCACATTTGTGTTGAATTATTTTTACAACTATCAATCTTTTTATTATAATACGATTGTTTTTCGGCTCTTAAAATACGTGTTACAATATTACGTTTATTTTTATAATGTTCCCAATCTACTAAGTCTTTTGTTAACTAGAATTTACTGTAGGCATTGTCTCGATTTTTAACAGCTACTTTCACATTATTGTTGTACCATTTATTATTATCTTCAGTTATTGTTCGTTCACTTGTACAAATTGATATACCGTTGTGTATATTTTCATATAACACCCTAAATAAGTCATTAACATCACTTAAGTCATATCTCCAGTCACATCGTATGAGAAAGTCTTCCATTTCACTATGATTCAGTGTTTTTATTGTTTTAGAATTGTCACTTTTCACTTTACTGTATATTACGATCATTATTAAACACCAAATCTATTAACGATTTAGAGTTTATTGTAACTCGCGTGTATTCTTGCACCATTTGTTTAAGACCGTAATTCTGAGTTAATAGTTTTAATTTGTCACCATAAAAAATTTTTTTATCGGACCAATCCAAATTAAAATCACCTAACATAATTAAGGTTTCACGTACTTCACTATTTTCTTCTAACCAGTTGTTAACGAAATTTAGAAATTCAGCATGGCTGCTATTTGGTGAGTGATAAATAGTTACTAATACGAAGTTTTGTTTTTCGTATTTCATTTTTACTTTCAAAAACCAAAAGTTTGATGATTCATTAATACATTCGGTTTCAAAGATTTTAACATCATTTCGTAAGTAAACTAATACACCGCCTGTATGCCTGCTTGTCGAATTACAACGTAATATTTTATAATTTTTTACTTGTATTTCTGAGTTATATACTTCGTCTGTTACTCTTGCTTCGCTAAGGCACAAGGCTATAGGATGTTCATGTTCCAATAGTTTTACAATTTCCTCTTTGTGTGCCAAGAAACTTTGAGCATTTAAGTATATAATATTTGAAGTCTTTTTAGTGTACTTTGGTTGCTATGCCAAATTTATTTTCCCTCTTTGAATATTTGCCTTCTTATTATATACTGGGCATCCTTTGTCAGTAGCAGTGTGATTGTAATCTAAATTTAATTTCAATTTTTTGTTTGCCACGATGCAGTTAATGCATTTAATAATATTAGTGTGACATTCTGAAAATTTATGTTCACCTGCACATTTTCCACATGCTATTGTGTTTTTACAATCTCTCGCTTTATGGTTAAATCCTTGACAACTATAGCATCTCATTAGGTTTAGTTCTTCATATATTCTGCATCTACTCCATCCAATACTAAGTTTTCCTTCCTCCAGAATTTTGCTATAAATATTTGAACCTACTTCAATTATAGCCATATATTTGTGATTTTTTTCCCAAATTTTCAGAACGCGAAGTTCATCAGTATCTTTTATAAAGTTATCATTTTGTGCTCTTAAACAATCAATTAGTTGATTTTCTGACAATTTTTCTTGAATATCAATTATTTTTATTGTAGGTTTTCTTACTTTACTTAATTTCACTTCATAATTCTGTCCCAGTTTATTTTGTGCAACGTTCTCTAATTTTTAATATCTCCTTTATTTTTGCATTTTATTGCTATACCCCCATCTTTTACATTTCTTACAGAAGACACTCCTACAGCTAATTCTGATGGTTTTATTGTTTGTTGTATTTCTAATCTTGTTTTTGCAGAATCCTGGTTTGTTTTAGGTTTGATAATTACAGCTGGTGCATTAACAACTTGAGCGTATGAAATATTTGTTCCTTGATTTTGAGTAGTGTAAGATTATCTTTAATGAAGGTCTTCAGAGACTCAATTTCTCCTACATACTGTTTCAATGCATCAGTTACAATTTGTTTAACTACTGTTATTGTTACAACAGTTTCGTTCTCACAGTTGTTACAAAACCACTTAAAATTTTTGTACGCATTTATTGTTATATAATCCTTTTCCTTGATTCCTGTACATTTTAAATGGAACCTATTTTTGCAAGGTCCTTTGCATCCGATTATTTTATCACCGTTGAATTCTACTTGACAATTAAAACATTGTTTAGCTTCTTCACAATCTCCCATAGCCGAACTGTTTGATTGTCGCTGGAATCGTTAATTAGTAATCAAGGTAATCAATCGCGCTGACTAAATGAACGCTAAGCGCATCGTGCGCGTTGTACGGTGCGCGTATGCAGTAACTTAGTAAAAATGTAACTTTCAATAATAATTCTTTTTATTATTTTGTATTATTGTATTACTATAACGAAATGATAAATGCAAAT
Organism: Poecilus cupreus; assembly: GCA_963942605.1. Classification (NCBI taxonomy): domain Eukaryota; kingdom Metazoa; phylum Arthropoda; class Insecta; order Coleoptera; family Carabidae; genus Poecilus; species Poecilus cupreus. Next base: position 32,915,782 of record OZ012713.1, read on the forward strand.
AACACGTATAGTTTAAGACACTATGTTAATAATACTGTTTATATTGAGATAAGGATTTTTCTACATCTCTTCACTTTAATTCAAAGCAAAAAGATACTCACAGACTTTAACACACTCTAACTCAGTATACTTCACAATTAATTAAAAAATAAATTTTACATAATGCTAAACACTTGAAAATTCAACCATACCCCGATAAAACCCTGTTGCCCGAGTTACGCCGATAAAACTCCCGCTACCAAGGAAATAAATAATTGTTACTATCAATCACTGTAAGTGTGACAATTAATTAATATTTCAAGTCGGGATTTACCATGCAGTTTGCTTTCGTGATTGTTGCTAAGCAAAAAAAAAAAAATTCGTGCAAAAATAAACATTTATCAATAAAATCAGAAGGTCTTGTGATATTACCCTTGATAAAATCCCGATACCCCGTTACTCCGATAAAATCCCGTTACCCCGGTAAAATCCCGCTACCATATAAACAAACATCAGTGGATACTGTCAATAAAATCCCGCTACTATATAAACTAACATCAGTTGTTACTGTCAATAACTGTCAGTGTGACAGTTAATACATATTTCAAGGTTCATTTTGCGTTGTCTTTGGAATTTATCTCTGATTTTCTCGCGTAAATTTTTATTTTTAAGCAATATTTTTTTTTTATATTAAGCAACATCTCTCATGCAAACTGACATAAGGTAAAACCCCTCCTCCTTCGGAGTCGGGATTTACCATGCAGTTTGCTTCCGTGTTGGTTGCTAAGTAAATAAAATTCGTGCAAAATAAAATATAGATAATACTAGAGGAAAACAACCAGGATAAAATGGCCACAGAACAGATATTATAAGCAACACAAAGTTTAAAAGAACAACTAATAAAAGATAAAAAAAGAGGTGCTGTATGATTTAAAAGAAAATAAATCAATGATACGAAAATAGAAGTTGAATGGAAGAAAGAAAAAGAAGATTTATTAAGAAGAAGAGATAAATAAGGGAACGAGGAGAAACTAAGGAAAAAAATCCCGCCCAATACTACTCTTAAACACTGAAATATAGGAATTCCTATATTTCAGTGCTCTTAAACAGTACAAAATAGTATTTGATACAAAAACATACCTTCTTATTTGTTTATTTTCTATTTATATTTGAGAATTTAAATTTTCTTTCGTATATTTATTGAATTTTTTGACATATATTTCACTAAGAAAACAGCTTCACAATCACAATGACATGTGTCACTATTCGAAGAAAAAATTGAAAATTTTTAAATATTTCCATAGTGTACTAGGAATGCAAGATTTGTGAAATCTAATTTCTTTATATTTTATTATCGCTAATTCTAATGAAAATTAATAAAATTAGTATAATCAAAACACATGTAAAATTAAAATATTCTTCAACTTTGAAAATAAATGGAACTAATAAAACACCTTCCACACAAAGTAACAAAATTTATACTAACAATATACAACCACATCTGGCACACAAAAACCTTTCCATCACAATGGAGAAATGTCACCATAATACCAATACATAAACCAGGAAAAGATAAGACAAACCCCTCAAACTACCGCCCCATCGCCCTCTCTAATAGCTATAGTCAACAAACGACTAGTATGGTTCCTAGAAAAAAATAACATCCTTATGGAGACACAAAGCGGATTTCGAAAAGGCCACACGACAATGGACCACATAATACATCTAACTTCAGAAGTGCAAAAATCTTTCCAACAAAAACAACACCTAATCGCTGTAATGTTTGACCTACAAAAAGCGTATGACACGGTATGGAAACAAGGCGTACTAAAAGCAGCTAATAAAACTGGCATAAAAGGCAACATGTATTCCTTTATCAAAAACTTCCTAGCTGACAGAAAGTTCAACGTAAGAGCAAACGGTCACACATCAGATACTAAAGTACAAGAAAACGGCCTCCCCCAAGGGGCAATACTCTCTGTAACACTCTTTCTCCTAGCAATTAACAACATCAAAGAATACATCGAACTACCAGTGAAAGCACTTCTGTTCGCTGACGACCTCATAATCATATGCAAAGGAAAAAACTTCACAAATGTTGTAAACAACCTACAACAGACTATTAACAAGCTCCAAAAATGGTCAGATGTGACAGGCTTTAAATTCGCACCGGAAAAAACAAAAGCAATCCATTTCACCAGACTAAGGAAAACAAACTGCAATACTCAACTCAAGATACAGGACACTCACATAACTTATACGAACAAAATCAAATTCCTAGGCGTTACAATAGATAATAAAATGACATGGAAACACCATCTAATTGATCTTAAATCTGAATGCACTAGAAGACTGAATCTAATAAAAACCCTAGCAAGCCAAGAATGGGGAGCGGACAAAGATACACTACTAACCTTGTATAGAAATATAATTAGATCTAAACTGGATTACGGATGCGCTGCATATGGAACTGCAAAGAAAACAGTACTAAAAATTATAAATAGCATTCAGTCAACAGCACTAAGAATTATTACCGGAGCATTCCGCACGAGCCCAGTCAATAGCATCCTAATAGAAGCAGGGGAATTACCACTACACATCAGAAGAGCCCAACTAACACTAAACTACTACCTAAACTTAAACCAAAACAAAAACCACCCAACATACAAACACATAAACCCAGAAATCCTACCTAATACTAAACAAACACCTCTACAAGAACTTATATCCCATCACATTGATTCCTTTAACATTACACTACCTGAAGCTTCAACACAAACTTATCCTGAAATCCCTCCTTGGAGACCAACAACACACCTGTATAACACAGAACTCTCCAAATATCCTAAAGAGAGCACTAACCCGCAAATCTACAAAAGCATGTTCCGCCAAATTCGCGACGACAACAAACTACACAAGATCATTTATACCGACGCATCAATAACCAACAACGGCACGGGAGCAGCTTTCGTTACAGAAAGCGAAACACACAAATTCAAACTCCAGAATATTTCAAATATTTTCACAGCAGAGTTATTTGCCATCAATCAAGCTCTAAAACATATAACCATACACAATCCAGAAACTCCTCATATCATCTGCACAGATTCCCTCAGTTCAATACTAGCTATCCAGAAAACCTTCCCCACACACCCTATCATCAACAAAATTCGAAAACTGCTAAATACTTTATCAAACATACCCAACCTCATAACATTCCTCTGGATCCCATCCCATATAGATATCCCAGGAAACGAAGAAGCCGACTCCGCAGCAAAAGAAGCAACCCTACTTCAAGAAACGACAAAAAACCCTGTCAGTAAAGACGAACTTAAATACCATATCAAACAACAATGCACAACTATGTGGAAAAACCAGTGGCTGCAAATAAATAATAACAAATTAAGAACAATAAAAACTGAAACAACAGCCTGGAAAACCAAGGGCACCAGAAGGGAACAAGTAGTCATCACTAGACTAAGAATTGGGCATACAAAACTTACCCACAGCCATCTGTTCACAAGAACCAACCCTCAACAATGCGACGCCTGCAAAACAACACTTACAGTGAAGCACATCATAGAAATTTGCCCTAAATATAATACCGCAAGATCTCTTCATAGCATACCAACCAACATTACCGAAGCACTCTCCAACGACACCTCCCGAATCTCAAGCATTCTACTATTTCTTAAACACACTGGCCTATTCACTGAAATATAACCCAATGTAAACACTACTGTTCACTCTGTAATATTCATATTCATACCCACAACAATATATACGTATGTAAAAATTATTGTACCAGGGTTCAAATAACCTTGTAGTTAAAGAACCCTTAAATAAATAAATAAAAAAAAAAAAAAAAATTACGAACCAAGAAAAATTGAAATTTCTACAAATCCGTCTACAACGACCTGTGGAAACGTCAAGAAACGCAGATCCCACGGAGAAATCAACTTTCCTTGGCAACCGAACAACCGAGAAATCAAGAGGAAGGAAGACTTGCTGTTCGACAACCCTTTCGATCACGTCTTCAGACCCAGGAAGAATCAGCGACCCGGTGATGTCCGTAAAGCATCAAATAATCTTTATATTATTCATATTAACTTTGTAAGTTAATATTTGTATTGTTGTATTTATTTTCTGTGTTACACAAAGGGGTACCTCTAGCAACTGACTAGTAATAAAGGTATCGAGGGACCGGCACAGTCCTAAACACACAAACACAAACACAATTTATGTCTGATAGTAATAATACTACAGATTCTGAAACATCTGATAGTGAAGTAGAAAACAATACTCCTTTAAATAATACTGTAAAAAACATTATTCTAAAGCCGAGTAGATTACAAATAACAAAAAGTTCAATCATGACTACACTATTAGAATTAAAAAATCTCTCAGAAATTATTCCTCCATACAACGGAGATATTAAATTATTAAATAACTTCATCAGTGCCGTAGACGACGTTGTGTCTACGCTATAAACCACGCCACTAAATCAAATTCAAAAAACATATCTTTTTGGACTTATAAAAACTAAATTAACAGGTAGAGCTGCCGAATTACTTTCCGAAAATAAATTCGCAGATTGGGCAGATTTAAAACTTTATCTCACTACCAATTTCTGTGACAAAAGCACAGCTGAAACGATTTTATTAGAAATATTGCAAATAAAAAATAAAACTAGTATAGATAAAACACTAGAAATTATCTCTCAAAAATTCTCGCAATATAAATCGAAAATATTATTAAAAGAATATAGTCAATTGCAAAAGGATGCAATAATAAGAGAAAACCAAAAATTAGTAGTTTCTTATTTTATAACTCTCTTACCCTTGTCAGTGAGAGGATCATTTATTGTCAAACAACCTAGTACATTAGAAGAATGTGAATGTTTGTTAAGAAATGAATTTAATTATTCACATCAAAACCCACACCAGTCACCAATGTTAAAAGATAAACAAAATTTTACTTTTAATATTCCACCAAAAAAATTCCCAAGCCAACAATTTCCATCCCAACCAATTCAACTTAATAACAAACAAACTCAACCAAAACCCTTTGCCCCCCGACAAAATCTGAAAAATTTTTATGAAACAAAACGAACATTCCAACCCGGACCAATGACACAACAAACAAGACTTACTACGCCTATGTCCACACAAACGATAAAACAGAATTATAATCTGAATGAAAGCTCAGATGACCAAAGTGAACAACCTACTGACGAACACGAACACGTAGAACAAGACGACATTGAATACGATTCTTTTTTAGATTTAGAGATAGGGATAGACGAATCAAACAAGTAATGTCTAGCCTAACATATAATTTACCGTCGTTACAAATTCAAGATTATATTATTTTATTAGATACGGGTTCAAGTATAAATTTAATACATCCAGATTTAGTTAATAATAAAAAATTTAAAACTTATGAAGAAATATGTACGTTTACAACCGTAAATGGAAAATCTACTATTTCACATTATGTGATACTCAAAATTAATAAAATCCCATTAAAATGTTATATTTACAAATTTCACAAAAAATATAATTTATTATTAGGTATTGAGGCATTTAAAAAATTAAACATTCAAATAAATTTTGTAAAAAATTCTGTTAATATACAAGGAAAAGAAAAGAAATTACAAAATGACTTTAAAACTGACAAACAAAATAATAACATTCAAATTCGTTCAGAACACTTAAATCAAATTGAAAAATCAAAATTAAAAACACTTATTAATAACTTTGAAGATTTATTTCCAAAACCAAACGAACCATTGTCTTGTACAAATTTATGTGAACATAAAATAATTGTTAATGACACAACCCCCATCTACACAAAGAATTACAAACTGCCACAGATATATGAAAATGACATTGAAGAACACATTGAAAAAATGCTAAAAGAAAAAGTTATACAGCCTTCTCATTCCCCATGGAACTCTCCCATTTGGATCGTTCCAAAGAAGCTAGATGCTTCCGGTAAACGGAAAACAAGATTAGTAATTGATTTTAGGAAAGTAAATACTCAAACAAAAGACGATAAATTCCCAATCCCCAATATCGACACCTTATTGGATCATATCGGTCATTCAAAATACTTCACGACGTTAGATTTACATTCCGGTTTCCATCAAATTCCCATGAACAAAAACGATATCGAAAAGACCGCATTCTCTACTCCATCCGGTCATTATGAATTCTTGCGTATGCCTTTTGGTTTGAAAAACGCACCCGCTACTTTCCAAAGAATGATGAATATTGCATTAGGAGAATTGGTAAACAAAATTTGTTTAGTTTACTTAGATGATGTAATTATTTTTGGTAAAACTCTTGAAGAACATTTAAATAATATTAAATTAGTTTTCGAAAAATTAAGAAAAGCAAACCTGAAGATCCAAATTGATAAATCAGAATTTTTGAAATCACAAACAAAATATTTAGGATATATTATCACTCAAGATGGAATAAAAACAGACCCTTCAAAGACAGAAAAAATTAAAAATTTGAATATTCCCAAAACAAAAAAAGAAATCAAACAATTCCTAGGTACGATAGGATGGTACCGTAAATTTATTCCAAATTTTGCTAAACTTACTAAACCTCTTACCTTATGCTAAAAAAATGGTCAAAACATAGACATTTATAACGAATCGTACAGAAAATGTTTTAATGAATGTAAAGAAATTCTTACTTCATCTCCTATATTACAATTTCCAAATTTTCAAAAAGACTTCATACTAACCACGGACGCCTCTGATTATGCCATTGGATCTGTTTTACTTCAAAAAGATGAACACGGCAAAGAAATGCCAATAGCTTATTTTTCAAAAACATTAGGTAATGCTGAGCAAAATTATAGCACCGTTGAAAAGGAACTATTAGCAATAATAGAATCTGTGAAAAATTTTAGACATAATTTATTTGGAAGAAAATTTCTTATAAAAACAGATCATAGACCTTTATGTTGGTTATTCAATATGAAAAACCCTAACCAGAAACTTATGCGTTGGAAAATAGAATTAAACGAGTATAATTTTGATATAGAATATTTACAAGGCAAAATGAATGTAATTGCAGATAATCTTTCTCGTCAACGTGATAAAACACAAATTCACAATAAAATCGGTGACGTAACAAAAATATTCGCTCATTGCATTTTAGAAGATTTCGAAATGAGTCAAGGACTAGCAGACCAAGTCAATAAAAAATTTGATAGTAGTAATTTTTGTAAAAATATAAATGTGTTAAACAAACATATTATTATCCAAAATTGTAATAATCAAAGAATTATCCATTTAATTATAAAAAAAACTTTTTATGAGAAACCATCAATTAAAGACTTAGAGAAACCATTATAGGAACTCCGAGATTATCTCATTCTTAATGAAATTTTTGAAATTAATATACCACTCTTAGGATGTGGCAGAGATAAATTAAAATGGAATCAAGTATCGGAAAAAATATTAAAAATATTTGAAGACACAAATATACAAATAAATGCTTATTCCTTACCCACAATAAATTTACATAGTAATGATAATGAATCAATTTCGTCAAATCAAAATACGGTCCATTCAGATCCAGAAAATTTAGTAAACGGAATTAAATATATAGAAGATAGAATAAACATTGCCGACAATCAACTAATATTTGAAATTCATAATTTTGAAACTGAAATAGAAATAACAAAATTATTTGAGAATAAAAAACAACGAATTTACTGTAAATTAAATATACAAAATCTTGATGATGAAATATTAAACTTTCTTAAACAATATATAGTTCCAAAAATAAAATACCTAGCAATTTTTAACGAAAAGGACCTAGACTTAAAATTCTCAAAAATTATAAAAGAAAACTTTGAATTTAATACCATTAATATAATCGCTTGTAATAAAATAGTCGAAGATGTAGAAAATGAAGAGGAACAAATAGAAATAATCCGCGACTTCCATATAGGCTTAACTAACCATAGAGGAATAATCGCTACACTCAATGCTTTAAAAGAAAAATATTTCTGGCCCAAAATGATCAGTAATATTACTGAATATATAAATAGATGTGAACTCTGTAAATTAAACAAGTATAATAGAAAACCAATTCCGGCAACAGATAATCTTACACCCACACCTTTAAAACCATTTGATATAATAAATATTGACGTACTTTGCTTAAATAAAAATAATTTTCTTACAATTTTTGATCAATTCTCTAAACATGGTCAAGTTTATCCGCTAGAAAATAAAAGTTCAAATAATATATTACAGAAATTAATAAATTATTTCCAAATTTATACAATACCAAATAAAATAATTATGGACGCAGGACCTGAATTCAAAAGTAGTGTTTTACAAGATTTATTCAAACTCAGGAATATAGAAAGTCATATAATTTGCGTAAACAATCCCAAAAGCAACGCTGTTGAAAGATTTCATTCAACGCTCATAGAACATCTTAGACTCCTTGAAAATAACAATCGCTTCAAGAATAAAACATTCTTAGAAAAACTCGACTTAGCAATCTTAGCTTATAACAATACTAAGCATACTATAACAAAACTAACACCAAATGAAATACTATTTGGTAAAAATAATCAAATTCCATTAAAAACAATCCCACTTATCAATGAAGAAATTATACAAAAATATCAAACAGAACAAGAAGAATTATTCAAAATTATAAATGATAAAATAAAAATTGAGAAACAAAAACGTTATAAAGAAAACGATAATCCCTTACAAATAAAAGATACTATTTATGTTAAAGAAAATCCAAGATTAATAAAAAAATTCAAAAAACCCTTATTTAGAAAGTATAGAGTTCAGCATTATAACCCTATACTCGGGAAAGTAAAAATAAGAGATCAAATAGGTGAAAAACATGTCCGAATAAATAGAATTAAACAATAAACTGTTGTTTCAGATGTACGGCTCAACTTACGGGCATCTCAGATGATAATGGATTTCATTTAGTTAAACTAGGGAAAACCTTGATAAAAACTTCGGAACAAATAATTTACTTTAATTATAATATTACCCCGATTCATGATGAATTTATAAAAATAAAAACATTGAAAGAAATCCTTCTATTCCAAATTAAAGATTCAAAAGAAATATTTCAAGACTATATTAATATCTTAATATATAATTTTAATGATTTAGAAAATCAAATTAATAAAATATTTCATAAAATTTCAAAACGCGGTTTAATAAACGGAGTAGGAAATATTATTAAATCAATTTCAGGAAATTTAGACGCTTACGATGGAGAACGCTATGACAAAATTCTTGAAGAAATAAAAAAATAACGAAAAATTATTACAGGATCAAACTAATCAAAATTTAAAAATTAATAAAGAAATGATTGATAAATTCAATAATCAAATCAAAAATATTATAATTAATGAAAATAGACTAAGAACTCAATTAGATGGAATTCAAGAAACCTTAGAGAAAGATATCAATTGGGTAGGAAAAATCGACGTTGAAAATAAATTTTAAAAATTATTATTTATTGTTCAAAGTTTAAATGATCTTACTAAACAAATAGAAATTAGTTTAACCTTTTGTAACTTGAGAAAATTACACACAAGTATTATTGACCCGAATAATATTAGAAAAATTACACAAAACAAAGACATTTGGCAACTAAACGAAATTATAGAAACTTACTGTCAACACGACAATGAACAGATACACTACCTTATTAATATCCCAATTTTTTCTTCCCAAACCTATGATTTATATTAATTTACACCCCTACCTTTTATAAAAAATAATACAATTCTTCAATTGAATGTAAAACAAACTATGTATTATATAAATAATAATAATAATGTTAAAATAAATAATTGTATTTTAGTTAATAAGATATATTATTGTAAAACTGAGTATATTGGTTTAAATAACTGTTTACTTAATATTTTAAATATTCAAAAGAATGATGATTGTAAATATCATACTCTAGAATCAGAAAATACTTGAGAAAAGATTCAAAACACAAATGAACTAATTGTAATAAGCCCCAAGGAACAACAAATTCAAATTAATTGTGAAGGTAATACACTTAATAAAAAAATTAAAGGTATATTTAAATTAAAACTTATTAATAAATGTGTGGTAAATAATTTTAAGTTTGATACAATTCAAGAAACTTATAAAGAAATAATATTTGAAAATTTAAATTTTAATAATACGTTTCCACACTTAAACTCAATGAAATTAGATAAAATTAGTGAAGTAAATATAACAATTAAAGATTTATCACAGATAAAGGAAGTAAATTTACAAAATTATAACAATCATCACTTTTATATTATTTATATTATGTTATCTTTAATAATTTCTGTTGTTTTATTATATAAGCTTGGAAGTAAGTTTTTAAAAATTTGTAAAAGAAATAAGAAATTGAAAGGTAATAAAGAACCTATTGTAGAATTAAATACTATTGCATAATAATTATTGTAAAATCTTAGAAGGGAGGAATTATGTATTGTTGTAATCCTATTCTACAATAATTATTATTATGTCAGCACTTCCTGCAGTACTTTTCCATTATGATGTGCTATGTAATAAAACCCCCTGTAACTTAGATAAGGTGTTCATTCTTCCTGTATTCTCTTGTCTCAACACATGTAACCTTGTGTGAAAATAAAATTAATTTTTTTCAAATAATTCAAACGAAATTATTTAATTTACCTATGTATAAAAAAGAAGTTTTTTGTTTTACTTAAAAATAGTAAAGCTATTATTGAAGACTGCGGTGCGGGGGAGTAGATTAGATTGTAAGTAATAAAATATTTTCAATTATAGGATACAAAAATGTAGTTATTCAAAAGCAAAAACATTATATTTTAATAATTATTATTACAAATGATAAAAATAATTGCAATTTTAAAACATAAATGAATTAAAATACTACCTAACTATATTCCTTAATTATTTTTTAAAATTATATCTACAGCTTCCCTTCCCCAAAATTCACTGCAAGCCACTGCGAATTTCATATTTATTATATTTATGTTTGGCTTAATACTCCATGTTTCTGAGAATACTGCAATTTACAATATACTAAGTATACTTGAGAATCTATACATATGTATTGAAGACATTTAGAAAACGATTCTCAAAATTTAATACATTGTATGTTAAGAAAATGTTACATATCTACTGCTTCCTGCTTATTAAAACAATAACACAATGTGCTTAGAGAACTGCAAAATACATTGTTTAAAAATTTAAAAGTCATTTAATTAACAAATAAACTATAATGCATTTTAAATAAAACCTAATTTAAAAATAAATAATAAAAAAGATTGTAACTGGTCTAGTGCGCCCCTAAAATTCTGCGCCTGGGGCCGAAGCCCCGCTCGCCCCACCGTAGTTCCGGCACTGTTTCTTATGTTTAATTCATATTTGTATTGGTTGGGTGGAAGGGCAGCCTTGGCTGAACCCCGCCTTTGACGTGTGTCAATAAAGTTTATATTATTATTATTATAACATAATAATAAAAGTGATAAAACTACACAATGAAAATATATATTATATATATTAAAGTAGATAATCAGTAGTAGACGCGTATAAAATCATCGATACATCTTGACGATATGAAAGCAATCGGTTCTCCAGCAACTGAAGCATTAGTTCCCGATGGTACTATAGCAATATTATTATTGTCGCACTAATAGAACAGTTGAAATAACAATTTTATTATATTTTATTTGCTTACAGTCTTCTTTTCTAACGAAAACACCTCCAATTCATCCTCGAGACTACAGTTGAAAAAATGTCAATTAAAAAATAATCTTTAGCTAAAATATAAATTTTCTGTCAGTTTCATAATTCGAAATATAATACAATACTAATAGCTTATGGCTACTAACAAAATTTTGAAAGAAGATTTAAAAAATAAACATTATGTGACTATGACTACATACAATTAGAATTATTCAATTCTTCATTTTTGACAACAACATAAGATTCATAGAATTAATTAAAAATGGAGTTAACGCAAATCTCTTTTATGAATCTTCCTGTTAGGAACCATTTATTAATTTATTTATTTTTTCACCTTCTATGTATATGGCAAATGATAGGCATTTATGGTTACTAGGTTACTAGGTAAATGAGTAATTACGGAGCATAGACTTGTAAAAGTTTATAGGCTTATAGAGCAGACCTGTAATATTCCACCATTCTGTTATACATACAATACCATGACAACGTCTAGATATAAATTGTACTACCGCCATAAAAGCTTTTAAAATGTCATTTACGTAGAAGATGGAAATAAAAGTAATTTGAAATACTTATTATTTCTGAATAAGTTTAAGGTAAAATGATACACGTCATAAGTCAGTAAAGTGTCTTACAGGATTTGTAGGCTGTTCCATGAATCGCTATCGCTCGTAATAGAACTGCCTACTCTTTCTCTAATTAAACACTTTCCTGATTTGTTACGTAAATAACAAGCTATATGTTTATTTAAAAAATAAAATGTTATATACAATAAATGTTGTAGTTTTTATTGTTGCTATCTAACATTAATTATTTCAATCTGTTATTATATTTTAGTGTAATATCACTTATTGATAATGTTGATATTAATGGCGTGAAATATGAACTAGAGTTTCCTTAGACAAAATCTTGCGACAATTGAGTAATTCATTTTAATGCGTATTTCTACGTTCTATATTGCCAATTTGAAAACAAATATACATATAATGTATGTTTCCACTCTTGCTTTTATTTCACAGGACCTTTTCCAATACTGTTTAACAGTGCTATTTTCATTGAGTTTGCAGTTTTTTAGAATTTTATATATTATAACTTATTATTTATAGATACAATTACAACTTTGGGGTTCTTCTTCGTCATTTTCAAATAGTCTGATTGCTCAAAATAGAAGTAGTCGTTGCAAAGGTGCTGTCCCTAAATTCGCTCATTGTAAAAAGTTATTCAGAAAAATGAGAATTCTTACTGTATTAGGTAATTATATTTTAGAAATGGCTACTTATATTTAATAGTATAAAAAGAAATATATTAACAGTGGCGAAGCGTATAACTACTCATATAATACAAGGCAAAAATCAAACATTTTTTCATATTGATAAATGTTTTTACTTTAGTTGAATTTTAAAATTCTTGTTATCTAATTGTTAAATTTAAATGTTTTAGGCCCGGTTTTATAAAGGAATGTTAAATTATAATAGCCTAATAAATTAAGTAACCTACTATTTGCAAAAAGTTTATTATAAAGGTAATATAAATTAATCTCCTACTAAATCAGCTTATTAAATAAGCAGGATATATAGTTCTGCTGGTATTGAATTGAATTGAATAAAAGAATATTTTAATGTTATTTTATATTATGTTCTACAAATACTTTATGTAAAAAAAAAATAAATAAAGATAATTATTGTTAAATATTAAAGATATTTCAATCTTAAAAATTTTGTAGATATTTACATAACGTATTTCGAAAAAAATGTCTGTATCATCGATTGATAGAGTTTCAACAACTGATAGTTTTGGATCTGTCTATTTCTTTTTATATAATCTCCTCCAGTTTTACTTAGTTCTAACTAAAGAAAAATATATTCTATATTTTACGTGACCCATATTAAATAATATCCAGTCATATTCTCCTTAGATTACAGGTTTTTGATTTTATTATAATATTTTCATAAAATAATTTCAAATAAATTCAATATCTTTGTCCTGAACTGTATTGAATTAAATTAGACACTTATATGGTTATATCTGCTCATACTTTTATCTTAGTTTGCATATTCACTGCGTCGGTTTCTTTGTTTTTCAATTGTGTCCCAGAATTGGGACATAATTTTTTGTAATTTTAATTTTTCTATTTCACTGTAATTTGTACCTCGTTCCATTTTCTCCATTTTTCTGAAAATATATTTGATGAATGTAATTCCTGTACCAGTAACTGATGACGAAATCAAAATTCATATTTCATACTCTTTGATCAATCAATAATGTAATGGATTTAATAAATATTTGTATTATTTTATTTCAAGTTGTTCCATTTAGTTGATTTCATTATATTTTATGTAAGTTTTAATTAGTAAATAATAAATTTCACTGCCGCCATCTACACGGAATATGTATATACTTCTGGTAGGGATTCTAACTTACCAACAAAATTCAATATGATTTGGTAACTTTTTCATGGGAGATTCGATTAACCAATAAGTAGGTAATCAAATAAAATTTTTGTTTATAATACCCACACAAATATTTAACTAAGTAAATAAAATAAACACAATCACAACATTCAAAATCAAGCAAATATACGTATATGCATTGCACTTCACGCAAGATGTTTACCGGATGGTTATTTTTGCAATATTAGAATTACATTTTGAACATATTGTTACGTTTGTAACTGACGGGTTCGGTGAAGTTTAATAATCAATAATTAAACCAACTATTAAAAGTCACAAAAATTTACTAACATTTATATTTATATAAACTACTTATTTATTTTTGCACACTTATTAATAAACACAAAATAAAGATTAATCATTACTAAAGTAAGAATATTACACAAGAAATATTTATTTACACGATTTATGTTCACTATGCTAACGCTTTATTTATTTCCACTTGACAGCGTGTCTGAGTCGAAATTGAATCGCTGGGTAGGCTAGCGGCTTTATATATGTGTTGTGTTGGTAATCGCGAATAGTCTCGATGCTTCTACCATAGAACATCACTAAACGATGAGTCATCGTCGCGCTGTCTGTCCAGGCTCGTACTGGCCCGTTACAATATTTACGATACAGAATAGAATATTATGATGGGTTTAATATTACACGACATATCTGGCTGGCTGCAACGATTCTGATGACGTCATAGATCAATGAAATGTTGATTAGGGTTACTTTAAAAGTGATCTGAATTATTTTCGGTACTACGGATATTGTGGTGGAGATAACTTTCGACGCTGTGGGTTTCGGCGGTTTGGACATGTCGATCCTATGGATTTCGACGTTATGGGTATCGGTGTTATGATATGTACTCCCAACAAGATATCAACAACTACCTGTAATACCGGCTGAATTTTACACCAGTTAAAGTTACTAGATTTTATAATTTATAAACATATGTCATGTTAATAACTTCAAGTAAAAAAAAAAAAAAACCAAATTATTCTTTGATTTAATATAGAATATTATTATGAATAACTACTAGCAAAATACGGGGAAGTAAGTAAAAGAAATAATGATTAACTAAAATGAGTTTGATATTTCAAGTATTGAGGCAACAGACAAATAAAAACCTACAGAAAACAAAAATAGACGGAAGAAAAATATAAACGTTACACTTGTCCAAAAGAAAAAGTAGAACAGGCGAAATGGTTGGCTTAAAAAACTGTTAATAATTCGTAATATATCGAGAAATATATAGAGATGTGGAAACAGTTGTAGAGACAGCAAAGAATAAAGAGTGAAGCATACAATCTAAAATGCAAAGAAATATACAATTTAAGAGGAATTACACGACATAATGAAGCATTGGACACCGTTAAAAGTATGAGGAAAAATTTCATGAAAAAAGAATTATCGTTCTGCTTTATATAAACAAATGGGAAAATTATTTTAAAATGCTGTTGACGGAAGATAGAAACATATTTCAAACTCATGAACAAAAACCCGACAACACTGGCCTGAATGAAACAGTTGTGGATATAAAAGTAAATGAATTACAACATGCTATACGTAATACGAAAATGTAAGATGATCAGGCCCAGCATATATCAATAAAATAATAATAATAATATTTTTTATTCACAAACGTACAATGTACATGAAAAGTCACAAATATTAATTTCAAAAATACAATATATTAATAATAAGTATTTGATAAATGTGCGTTAGTCTTCAAAAAATTCCTGCATTTCATAATAGGCTTTACTAGCAAGATAGATTTTCAATTCAATCTTAAATTTTAAAAAAGGTAATATTTTCATGGGTTCTGGTTCTTGATCATCTTGTTCAATACCCCATTTTGAATTATGCTTAATTTACTTTGTGTTGTTATAAGATCATTTTTATTCCTAGTATTGTAAGTATGAGTTCTAGTCATATCTTCAAACATGTATTGATATTTCTTCATAAAGCATGAACATTCATAAATATGTAATGAAGGAATGGTTAAGATATTTAAATTTATGAACCAGTACTTGCAATGATCTCTGGATCGAAGACCACATATTATCCTTATGATTTTCTTCTGTAGCTTAAACACTTTGATAATGTCGGGTGAAGCACCCCAAAATATAATGCCAAAAGTAAAATTGGACTGAATGTAGCTATAATAGACATTTAATAGTGTAGATTTGCTTACTTGTGTTGTCTAATCATGTAAACATATCTGTTTAATTTATTAATAATGAAATTTATATGCTTACCCCATTTTAAATCATTTTCAATTTGTAAACCCAGAAAGGTAACTTCATTAAGTATTTCTATATCCCGTATGTCTTCTAAGTTTGTTAAATATAGGGCTATAGTTACCAAATTTAATTGCCTGTGTTTTATCGATATTAAGTTTCATACCATTTTTATCGAACCATGCATTGATAGATATTAATGATTTTTCTGTAATTTTTTTATGTTCGCTTTCACTATAAGATTTACAAAGCAATGCTGTATCGTCTGCAAACAATAGTAATCTTTTATCTACATAATTAGGCAGATCGTTGATAAAAATAATGAAAAGAAGGGGGCCCATAATAGAACCTTGTGGTACACCCATCTCACAAGTTTTCCAGTCTGAATAAACATAATTTTTCTCTGTGGTTTCAATTTTTATTTTTTGTTTTCTATCTGACAATATGAGTCAATCAAATTAAGTGCTGTGCCTCTGATACCAATGCTATGAAGTTTAAGCAATAATAAGTTTCTTTGTACGCAGTCAAATGCTTTGCTGAGATCCAAAAACAGAGCAATTATGTGTTCTTTATTATTCCATGCTTCAAGAATGTAAGAAATTGCTTTAAAAAGTGATAAATTTATTGACTTATTTTTGACAAATCCATGTTGTTCATCACAAATTATATCATATTTTTCTATGAAGCAAGTAATCCGATTGAATATAGCTCTTTCAAATATTTTAGAGAAGCCACTAAGTAAAGAGATTGGCCTATAGTTCTGCAGTAAGCGAGCGTCGCCTTTCTTAAATATGGGTTTGATGATAGCCCGTTTTAAATAAGTAGGAAAAATTCCGTATTAAAAAGTAAGATTTATAATATAACATAATGGTCTGGTTATAATAGGTGCACTTAATTTGATAATTTTATTTGGAATATTGTCCCATCCACAAGACATAGAATTTTTAAATTTTAATACGTGGTTGTATATCTCTTCTTCGTTACAAGGATAAAGAAATATTGAGTGAGTATTTTGTTTAAGTTCTTCATAAGATACTGAGTATATTATTACTATTTTCGTTAAATATTGTTTTTGTGAAATTTTGTTGCTTATCTGATTTATTATTTGTTAAGTTATTAATAAATGACCAAGTGGTTTTCATTTTATTGGTTGAATTATCTATAATATTACTATAAAATTTTTGTTCAGCTTCTTTTATTTTTGCAGTTAGATTTTTAGAGATTTCCTTTATTTTTGATTTCAGTGTATCAGTATTAATTCCAAGATTTTCAGCAATATAACAGAAATTTGAAGTCCGTTTTCTCCTTGGTTAATAGAATGATTTCTGTTGTTATCCAAGAGTTTTTATTTTCATATGTCTTTTTAGAATATTTTTGGAGAGGAAAACACAAATTAAAATAGTATGAAAAACAATTATTAAAATTTGTATAAGCTTCATCTACATTATTTGAACTATAGACTTCAGTCCATTTTTCCTTTGATATGTTAAAGAGAAAATTGTTTATATTTGAATTACTATAATTTCTTTTGTAATAGGAATGTTCTACATTGTTTGATTTATTCTGTGGGATATAAAGAATTTGAGTTGTGTGGTCTGAATATGAATTATTTAGTATTTTATGGTGCGTATTTAAATGGCAAGAACTTATAAAATATGGACCAATCCAACAAGGTCGTAACTAAGGGTGTGCCTAGGTGTGCCATGGCCCATCCATCGAAAACCTTGGATCACCCACTGGCCCACCCAAAAATTTACGGATACCTATTTTTTTAATTAAAGAAAATAAGATTAAAAGGTCTTTTCAAATAATGGAAGAAACTTTCAGCACTTATTTTTATAATAAATAAGAATCTTTGTATTTTAATTTAATTGAAAGCTTTTATGTTAGAGTCTGCCATGCAGTCAAAATTTTTTTTAAATACAAAAGGAATTAAATTCTGTTAAAAAACCAACTAAACTAATGAGAATTTTCTATACGCTTGCAGTGCTGTACACACATTGTCTGTTATTCTGTTTTTCTTAATACATTGACTAATGAAACAAGTGACAGATCTTCAGAAGCTATAGGCTTTTTTCATCAAATTTCTTCTAATTTTATATTCATTTAATGTTTGCACAGCTTCCTAAACATTTAAAGGAGCTTGCGATTATTTATAAAAAAGTAACATCTGATACGGCATATGCCAATGCATTAATTATGTCGATAATTGATCGTTCTAGTTAATCCAAATAAATACTCTAACAATTTGGATACTTTACTAAACATCTGTCAGCAATTTAAAAAAAAATTAATTATTAAACAGCCTTTATATGATAAGTATGATTTCATGATTGATATTTGGGTTAGAAGCAAAACTTTTTTTTTGTTTTAGAAATATTTTTGACGGATCAATAGTAAACTTTTTTCCCATATGAGTATTTACTCTTGGCATATGCAGGCGAAATTGTAATTATTAGCAGACACTGGACTAAGTTGCAAGAAAGTTTTATTGCTCTTAATAACGCTGCGAAAATGTAGGACTATTAATAAACCAAGAAAAATCTAAAGTCCTAATGGTGACCAGGACAGAATTTAATCTGACCCAACTTGAAGCAGAAAACTACACTTTCCAAGTAACACCAGATTTCATATATCTCGGTAGCATGGTAACACATAACCATGATACCTCAAGTGAGATTAAGAGAAGAATAGCACTTGCTAACAAATGCTACTATGCATTTGTAAATCTTATTAGTAGCCAGCAAATCAGTATTAGCACTAAGCTTAGAATGTACAAAACAATAATCAGGCCAGTATTAATATACTCCTCGGAAACCTGGACACTGACCGCAAACGAAGAGAATAAACGAAGAATTTTTGAACGTAAAATCTTGCGTAAAATATATGGAGTACAATATGCTAATAACGAATTTATGATCATAAGGAATGCTACAAGAACGATATGAGGAACCAGATATTGTTTGTTTTGTAAAAACAAGCAGATTGCGCTGGGTAAGCCATGTCCAGAGAATGGAGGAAAATGGGGTACCAAAAAAGAAAGACCCAATAAAACTTGGGAAGACAAGGTCAACGCTGATCTTCAAAAAGCAAATATTAGGAACTGGAAGGTCGCTGCCGTCGATAAAGGCGGATGGAGGAAGAAGCTTGAGGAGACTAAAACTCATTTTGCATTATAAGGCCGTTAATATAGTATGTATCTAAGATTTTTTTCAATAAATAAATAAATATATCATCGCCGATCTCGGTGGCGTAGTGGCTATGTCACTAGCCTAGCACGCCGAGGGTTGTGGGTTCTAATTCCACTAAAGAGCATGGTCGTTTATGTTAATCACATACTTTCATAATCATCCATTCATGAGGCGGCATAGACCGTAGTAGTTAGTTCGCCTCTTGTCTTCATTAAAAATATATCATAACGCCTTTTACCCATTATGAGTTTAACACTCTGCTTACGCAGATCTCGGTAACTGATATATTATTGCGTATGAAGTGTGATTACCAGCCGTCAAATCATAGACCCCAAAGATGTTAGTGGAGGGGGAACCACAGGGGTAAATTTAAATTGGCAACTGGCAGCTGTTGGATTCGAACTGAGGATCCCACAATCCACAGTCTCTCTGTATATTTATAAACTAGCTTCTCTGGAAACATTTAATTTAATTGTCATTGTTGTGATAATTCCAGTGTCTAATGCAGCATATGAACGTACATTTCCTTGTTTGCGGTGCATTCCGAATTATATGCGAAATGGAATGAGAGTTTCGCACCTCACACATTTGGCAATAATCATTATTGATGAACTTGACATCAAAAGAAAAGAATTGTGCTTCATTAAATATTCTAATAAAATTTTATTGTACGTATTTTTTGTAATTGTATTAATGTTTTGTTATGGTTGCTTATTTTGAAATGTAATTTTAATTTTATTACAATAAACTTAACTAGTTTAGGCCCACCTAGAGTTTTCATTGGGCCAACATGGCCCACCCAAATAAAAATCCTAGTGTCGTCTCTGCAATAACTATTGGAAACTTTAGCTTTGATTTTCAATCAGTGTCTCAGAGGAGATGCAGTCCTACAGGAATGGAAAGAAGAACATATTACTTCGATATATAAAAACAGGCAGCAGAACCGAATACAAGAACTACCGTGCAATTGATAGACTATATGACTTGGTGATAAAAACGGAATAGAAAATGTGATGCATGAACTGGAAGAACAAAATGATTTTCGCACAGGTAGATCATACATTCACAATACCTCCTGCATCAATTGGGAGAAAAAAGGACAGTTTGCAATAGATCGCTACATCTAGTTTTTATTGATTTGCAGAAAGCATATGACAATGTGCCATTAGTTAGGCTACACCAATCTCTAAAGGTAAATAAAGTTAAAGCAGTCTATATTAAAGCAAATCAAAACCTGTATTCCGATTCAATGATCAAAATAAAAATGGGTAGTAAAAATTTAAAGGTTTTAAGGTAACAAAGGGTTTACGACAAGGTTGCAAAACAGCATCAACACTATTTAAAACATATATATTAATGAAGTATTGAAAACCTGTAGAAATAAATCCAATAAAATGGGATTGCGAATTGGAGACGAATGTATCTATACATTACACTTTGCCCATGACCAAATAATAGCAACAGACGAAGAAAACTCGAGCTACATGATGTCTAGAGAAATATTGTAAATGAGAACTTACAGTGAATATGAAGAAGAAAAAATATTTAGGGATTGGAGATGAAGGAAATGACAGACATTGGTATACTATATTGTGACGAAATTACTCGTCGTCACTGAGTTTGTGATCACCCAGTATAATTTTTTTAACATAACCGAGATGCGGCTTGTTATTTTTACTGCGATTATCCTATTCACCTGTTGTGAGGTGCCTGTAATCATCAACAATGTTTAGTACAAATACTGACCTAGATAATAATTTTTATAGTTTACTCTAAATAACTGCGCTACCTGTTATCCGATTAAAACAAATTTATATTTGTCGTATTCCGTTTTTTGAGGGCTCTCGAATGGAGATAGCTTCGGCCGCGTCAACTCATTCGCAACCCCTTGTCTGTTTTCAACCACCACCGCCTATTTAAATACATAGTTGCGATCAGCAAAAGCATAATGGGACTTAACGCAACAAGCAGTCAGTACGATATACAAGAGAGCCAAAATATAAACCCTATCTTATGGAGCGCCAGCATGGAAGAGCGCCCTGCAAAAAAAATATAACCAACAAAAATAAAAAGAGTGCAGACTGATTAACATACAAATATAAGTTTTAAAAACAATATGGTATGAGGCTTCATGCATCCTAACTGGAAATACTCCAATAATAATGAAAGTGAAAGAAATTGTTAACATAAACGAAAAACTAAAAATTACTACAAATAAACAATGAAGACTACACCAACGAAGATCGATGTGCCTTCTCTGAACGTTTAATTTAGTATAATGGCACTGACTGGAGTTGATTCGTTGTAGAATGTCTTCTTCACATGATGGGTTGTAATGGGGATGATATTCATTTGGGCATTGGTAGTTGGTACTTTTAGTACACTTGCCACTCAGAGGTATAATTTGTTGTCTTCAGATTCTAAAAGGTACTGAATATCAGGTATAACAGTTTCCTATTCTGACTCATATTTAGTTGGGATCGATTGTAATCGGTAAAGCTCAAAATTCTTTTCAAAATTGATAGGTACTGATAAAAGGTAGGTAATTTAGGTTGGTTCAATTTTACAATTTACTTTTATTATCCTTTCATAACATAATATTTTCTAATTTTAATTCGAAAGGTAGTTGTCTGTGATAAAAATGTGATATTCTATATAATTCTTGTAAGAGCTGATTTGGTTTCATAATAGAAGGATGCATAATTCCCATTTTACACAATGTAATAGAATTTTCTATGTCTTGGAAAATATCCAAAATAATTTCCAAAAGGATAGTTATCTGTGTATATAAGTCTTTTATAATAAGAATTTCATTTGTGTTCCAATTTTGATTTATTTGTTTACTAAGATATTTTATCTTAGATTTTAATACTTCTTCATTATGTTGAATATTCTGAACGGTATTATTAAAACTTGTAAGTATTCGGTGGCTGACAGAATGTGATAATTTTAATTAATTATGTACGTTATACTGGTTCTATTCCAAATGTCTTAGGATTTCATTATATCTTTTTCCATCTTCGGCCTTCGGCATCCAGATTTCCGGTAATTTGTTAAAAATTGATCCCAAACCATCAATAAACCTCGCTTCGTTCTTATTTTTGAACAGAACTTAATGTTGTCTAATTTGTATTTTTATTTGTGCAAACATATTTTAAAATTTTATCATTGTTGTCTAATTTTTTTACCAATTTTGTATAATTATTATCAATTATTCCTGATTTATGACGTTTATACTGGTTGTTTAGGGTTTCATACTAGTTGACTACTGAGTTTAAATCCTAATAGTGAATGAATGTGTGTCCTAAGTTAATGGGTAATATTCCTTTGTTTTCCGTAATGTTTCTTATTTTTTATCTTTGCAGATTCAGAAAAACCTGCAATATTTTGAAATTTAGAAGTATTCTTTTTGTGTCTTTTAATATTAGAAAGGTAGATATTGGCAGTAGTATTGCCATATCTGAATTCGATTTCTGCTGTTTTTAATTTTGAATGCAATTTAGTAATTTTCTCTACCTTGTTTTACGTAAAGATACAAATCTCACGATGTCTACTCTAAAACCAGATAATAGAAAAATCAAATAGATTAGCGTTAGTTGGGTTACGTAAATCAAAATTCGCTTATATAATTCATTTTACATATATTTACCAAAAATAACACTAATCAAACTAAATACACTCATACACATAAATATAACAAAATGCTTTAACCTTGACGATCCCGTGTCGCGTGTACCACCCAATTCGAGTTTAATTAGTTCCCGCATGTAAAATAAGAAAACCGTGAGCAACAGGCTCAGTGAGAAAGTCAGCCTAACAAATAATCAGTCACACGGTTGGCAACCTCGGGCACACCCGCCGGTTACTTCAGTATCAACCATTGCTCGTTGGCAAACCCCATAACGTATAGTTAAGACAGGTTTACTACGGACCCACTGCCGCTTCGTTGATGATCCGGAGACACACTCTAACAACCCAGGACAGGGCACTACAGCACACATTACTGCTCGTCGGCGATCACCGGGACTTCCACCCAGGACCACTACAGCTCACCGTTCTATTAGGTTGGTAACCCCGATACACACCCAAGCCAGGTTACTACAGCATTACTACGCTGCTACCGGTGGCGACCACAGAACTATCTGTGACCGCTACAGCTCCCGGCTGCTGCCGTTGGCAACTACAGAACTATTTGTAGCCACTACAGTCCGCCAAAACAACATCTCAATAACCGCAGACTGCTAGCACACAATGTATTCAATCTCATTCTCACAATCACTCTCTATACCTCTCCGCTAACAGTCACAAACACTCGAAAGTTAGAAACTGACTGGCGTAAGCCATTCAACGATAAGGGTAAAATCATAATAAACTCATTGCATAAGGTCTTCGCAAATGACGTAACCCAAAACAAAAATTAACTTTTATAAATACTTTATTATGAAACTTGTATTTGTTTCGCGTTTTTTTTTTTTTTTGTTTCTGTCGATTTTTTACAAAGACGCGTTTTGGGATTTCAGGCAATTCTTCTCGTTTCCCGTTTTGTTTATTTATGGTTTTCTCTTTATTTTTAAATAATTTTTCGTTTACCTTTTGATACAATAATTTAACTTTATTTTTATGATTGGCAATATAATTGTTTACAACTGATTTTCCATTTCTATATTAAATGGACATTTTGTATCTAAATGGCCAGAAATTATTTCAGACGATTTTAGTTTAGTCACAAAGTGAATACTATTATTATACGCTAATAACGCATAATTAACTTTTGTCTCTATTGTTTCATTATTATACTCTTTTTGATTATTTAATAGCCTAATGTGTTCAATTAACGTAGAATGAAACTTTTGATGATTCCATTCGATTCTGGGTGTTGCGAAATTATAAAATGAATTTTAATTTTATGTAATTCAAGTAATTCTTTAACAAGAGAGTTTTTGAATTCGAGACCGTTATCTGAGATAATTTTTTCAGGAATACCATGATGTGTGAAGAATTTAATTAAGTTATTTACTATTTCTATACCGTGGGAAGAGTTTATTTTGTATGCTTGAGCATATTTAGAAAAGGAGTCGACGTGTAGTATTTCAAATAGTTTTGTTGCAGTGGGTGTGTGATTAAATTTTAATTTACGTGGTTGTCTTTCATACTTTGTTCATTGATATATTTCGCAGTTATTTATTTAAGTTTGTATTGACTTGCGTTGCCTTGACCAATAATATTTTCGTTTAACTTGTGCTAATGTTTCATCTAGTCCTCTGTCGCCGGTTTTGCTTTCTTGAGAGTTTTTAATTGTCTGAATAATTTCATCTTCATCAAATATACCTACTAATTTTTCTGTGCATTTGATCAAATTCAAGCTAGCGTTTTTAAAATAAGTCAATTTTTCGTAAAAATCGTTTTCGATGTATAAATTATATTTAACTTTCAGGACTATAAATTCTTTGATAAATTTTATTATTTCAGATTCTAAATTTGATTCATAGAATTGTACGAGTATTCTCTGTTTATTATCGAATAATTTTATAATTTTTGGGTTACATGAACTGTGTTTAACGCATGATAAAATAATTTGATTTTTATCGAAATTCACGTGGCATTCTGTAATTGGAATTCCAACTATTGGGTTTTCTTGGTTTGAATGCACGGTTATATCGCAATCGTTATCGTCTTGTTGTGGTGCGTCAGTGTTATCAATGTTGTCGCCTAACTCTACGACAAGTGACTCGTTGTTAGTGGGTTTATTATTGTTCAGAAATTGTTCATTAATATCTTCCATGTATTTAAAAAATGCGTCACCATCGGTATTATTAGTTTCATTTACATTTAATTTAAAATTTTGAATAGTTTCTTCAGGACGCTTAAATGCGGTGATTATTATGTTTGTGTTCTTAAAGATATATTCTGTCATGTGTTTTCCATGACACCATTGCAATTAATCTTCTCCGCAATCTAATCCTGGAATATTTAAAATATTTAAATTTATTTTTTCACAATTCATATATTTTAGGTTTTTGTGTGATTTATATTTCTTGTGTTTATTGTCACACGCTCCGTTGTGAATAACAACACATTAAATTTCGTTTGGACCCTGTGTGTGGTCAATTCTTTTAGTTCGGTGATCACGTACTGTTATTCATAGCGAGAACGTTTACTATGCAATAGATCCAAACTTCTAGAACATTCTCTGGCTCAGTCGTCATCTTTTCGTTTGTTTTCAAAATTTAAAGAGTCAGCTTTTTGAAGTCGACTTGACGCCCTGGAGAATATTCTACATTCAGTCACAGCCTAGCATCCACCACAACCAGTTATAGATTTATCTTAAATTTAAACTAAGATGTAGATGTAGATAAAGTAGTTAGTATATAATAAATCCGGGATACCGAATCCTACGAAATTTATTTGATTCCAAACGTTGCCACGCAACAGTAGGACCTGACAACTACCGCTCGGCCGGGTCCCTACTGAAAGATTATGTGTAAACAGCAAGTTTACTACATACCATTCAAGTTTAAAATTATTTTTTGTTCACAATAATTACTACTGTACACAGAGCGTAATAATCAGTTGCTGATGTAAAATATTTCGGGATAATAAGGTGTTCGGTACGAATCTCAGGAATAAGTACAGATTTAGATTCTAGGTTAACTTTAAATTTTATAATTTTTTCAGAATTTGGTTCGATGAACACTCTCGAACTTGCGGAATTATTAGGAGTAATAATATTTAATAGAAATTTTTGCTTCAGGTGTTATTATTTCATTTTTGCATAAATCTTTAATAGCGTTTAGATTTTTAAATTATCCATTCTCATTGGCATGTCAAAATTTGGATGAAAGTCAAAAATGTGACATTTCAAATTTTGTGAATTTTTCGATAGTTTTAAAATTGATGACACTAGTATGAGTGTACTAAAATTTTGAATTGAACTGTCGTGCGCAGTTGTTATTTGGAAAGGATTTTTAAAGACAGAATTTTGAAAATATTTATTCGCTACTGTAGGCTTTACAAACGATTTAGTACTTCCCGTGTCTATTAATATTTTTAATTTATTTTCAGAGAAAATAATATAGAGAAGGTCGCTTTTGGTATTTGTAAAATTCATTAAATGTATGGAGGGATATGATTTTCTTCCGAGGCTGTATCGCATAAAAATGGATTTCGTCTTGATGTTAGGAATGATATGAATCATTATTTTCTATTGGATATTCAACAATCGGCTTAAAGTTTTCACTGTAATCGTTTTGTATATTAAAATTTACGGTTGATTCATTTTGGGGATTATCTTCGATATTAAATAGTTCCTCAGCTATAAAATTTTGGTTTGGTTGCTTTAAAAATTTTGAGATGATCCTGGACGGGTGTTCGCAGTTATGGATCTATTTCTAAAGGAAGGTTGTGATTGTTGTTGATAATTTTTAAAGGGAAATCTATTTTGTACGAACTGTGGGTTATGTATTATTCTAGGCGGGTTTAGTGGTTTATTTGCGCTTATGTTCGTGGCATTTGTTGTTTTGGGAACAATTTTTAAATTATTTTGACTAGTTTTAATATTTTTATGTTTCGGATTGTAAATATTTAAAGCTTCATTCATTGAATGGGGGTTCCTTGCGCGCATGAGTTGCCCTATTGGCTTCTTTAAACCATGTAATAAAATCTTAAGAGCATAATCACAGAAATATGAACACAAGATATCGCTCACTCCTTGTTCTTTGTGTGTATTAATATAAGATATTAACAAGTTTAATATGTGTTGAATTCTATGATAAAATTCAAACACTTTCATTATAATTCTGTTTAAATTCTGTCAATTCTATGCTTAATGCGTACATATCGCGTTTATCTTGATATGAATTTCATAGCGCTTTTTTTTCAATCGACCCAGGTTTTTAATGTAGAGGACGCAATATTGATAGCGGCTTCGCCCTTAAATTTGGCTAGAATACTCGACATTAAAAATTCGTTTTGAAAATCATTTACATCTCTTTCATTATAAAACTTGACTACTAATGTCTCACTTATTTCAATGAATCTCGAGAGTAGTTCTCTCTCACCGTGGAACTCTGGTACCATGTCGAGAGACTCTTTTTTCAACCCTGGTATAGCTATTGTAGTTGAATTTAAATAAAATAGGCTTTTCAGTAATATAAGGATCAAGTGTAAATTCTTCTATTAATTTTGTAATATTATCTACTAATTCTGAGTCAGAATCTGCACCTGAACTATCTGAATTGATTGATTGGGAACCTCTGAATGACATGAAGTGTACTCAAAGTAAGATGATCCAATACATTGGTCGGCACTGGAGTAGATGTCGATTTCTGGAGTTGCTGTGCTCGAACTCGTTGATGTGCGCTCAACGGTTGGCGGTGCTGGTTCCTCGGGTTGCGTGGATTTTTGGGCTGCTGGTGCTCGATATGCTCTCGAGCTTGCTGATATGCGCTCAGCTGATGCGGCACCAAGTCACGACTTATTGTTACACGCGGCGGTAACTTATGTTCGATAGCGATTAAATCATTTTACGAACCGAAATTATATTCGCTAATACCGTATCAGCAATCCCACCCGACTGCGCCAATTAATTTGTTACTAATCGTCGATGTGTTTTTAAAAAGATTTTATTTTACTAATACCTTCTAATTCAGATGCTACATGTTCAAAGTACAGATCAATACTAAATCTACTAACTAACAAATATAACTCTATCTCTACGCTACAACATTCACTTATTACTAAGGGTGTCTAATGACACCGTGAGATCCGCTAACTCAGCGGGAAGAGCCGTGTGACGACGATATAACTTATATACAGTTTGTTTCATAACTTCGAGTACATACGTTAATGGAACATGTTTGATATGCTGATTACGAATCTAAAATAATTTTTTTTTAATTCGAAAAATTAAGGGTTGTTTATCTAAAACATTTTTTGTAGTACTGCACTGGATTCGCTTTCCTATTAAACACAAACAATGAAGTAGGTAATCAACAATTTAAATTACATAATACTAGTAAAATAAACGAACAAAATTTAATTATTTTTAATGAAACGATAATTATTAACATAATCATCCACCCAGTGGCAGTGGTAATGAAAAATTTTGGACTGGGAAACATGGAAAATAATTTTGCGATTTAAAAAAAATTCTTTTTGATTCGTAATCAGCATATCAAATAACATATACCATTAACGTATGTACCTGAAGTTATGAACCTTGTATATAGTTATAATTGTGCAATATTAAACAATGAGCGACAAAAACTGATAAAAATTATAGAAACAAACTGGCGAGAATCAAAACAGAATTTGATTAGAAGACACAAATCAATATTTACAGATTTTATTAATTCGATAAATTTTGAAAATGAAAAGTGAAAAAATAATTGTATTTTACATTTTATATATTTTGTACTAGGGAAAAAAGATTCATATGTTTACATATTAGTTTTTAAGCAATGAAAACTATAAAATATTTAGAAAACTGAATTATCACATTACTATAACGTTGAATTTAATATAATTAAGGAAAGTGAATGTAAAGAAAAAAATATATCAATGTAAGAAAATTTATTTAGATGAATGATTTTAGTTTGTAGTTTTAGTAGTAGTACAGTAGTATAGTCTTATAGTGGGACTCACCTCGTCGTTAACGTCGTCGCGAAAGATCCAGCGCATCGGCTCCACGCCGCGGCAGCCCAGTGTCAGGTCCGAGTGCGCGTCCACCGTCACGTCGCTACGCTGCGGGTACATGAGCGGCTCATCAGGCAACTGGAAGGCCGGCGATTCTACAACAAACAGCGAGACCCCGGGCTAGATCATAACATTTTTAATTGGGTTGAATAAATCATCGTACTTTCTTATATTTTAAGTTACAATATATAATAACTTGGAGAAATTTTCAGAACTCATAAAATCGAAAACATACGACTCGACATACGAAGTACGTCGAAACATAGGGATTCTGTAAACCCAAAGTCAATGGACCGATTGGATCAATAAGTTCTTTAATTTTTACTAACCAATAGAGACTTAAAATGACACGAAACGTTAAATTAATAATTGCTCAATGCGCTGCCAAGTTTAGACATATGTTAGTTGTTACTCCGTATAATATTAAATTTTTTTAGATTATAATTTAGTAATATATAGGTATTTAAAAAATGACTCGTGGTCAGAGTGCTGTATTGCCAGATACAGTTATATTTTTATTGTCAAACGTCTCATTTGTTGACAAAATAATCAATAAAGCATTCGAGCGAGTGGACCAGTAGGTAGAAGAACGACTGTATTATGAGGGTATTGTACGTCCCTGGACAGTCAGCGCACAACGATGAGTCATCGTTCCAGTAGGTTTTAGGCTGTTCCAGGGTAGACGCATCGAGACTATTCTCGATTACCAGCCATCACATATAAAAACCGCTAGCCTACCCAGCGACTCAGTTCGACTCTGATCGCTGTTCAGTACAAATGGAAATAAATAAAGCGTTTGCGTAGTGAATATAAATAGTGTAAATAAATATTTCTTGTGTAATATTCTTAGTTTAGTATTGATTAATCGTTATTTTGTGTTTATTAATAAGTGTAAAAATAAATAATTAGTTTAAATAAATATAAGTGTTAGTAAATAAACTTTTTGTGACTTTTAATCTCTGTTTTAATTATTGATGATTAAACTTCACCGAACCCGTTTGTTACAAACGTAACAGTATCATTCAGAAAAAATCGATAACTTGGAGCAATACTAGCGGAGAAAATACTGAAGAACTTGCATGTGCTGAGCTTCGTGAAAAGCATCATATACATGTGAATCCTAACGATATAGACCGATGCCACAGAACAGGTAACCGAACAAAACTATCTAACGATTGACCATATAAACCCCAGTCTATTATAATTAAATTCATTAACTATGAAATGCAAGCTAATCTCCTAAAACGTGTTCCCTCCAGACGTTCGAAGAGAGAGGACGTGTAAAGTTAACAGTGGTTACTTCAACAAAGTAATTAATTACGAACGTACATAAACATAATCGGTTGTAAACCGTAATATTGTATAACTTATTGCTGTGCCCCCAGTGCTCAGCAACAACCAAAATAACTGACAAGATATCAGATCATCAAGGAAACAAATAAATATATGCACTAACACCAGAAAGAAACTTTCGAAGGAGAACCAATGAGCATAGTGTCCCAACAACCAGTACCTAAATCAACTTTGAACCCTTGAGCGACAAAGACATTGGCAACACTTTACAAACAGAAACAAGTGCCAAAGCATCAAAACCACCACCCGTATTTATACCGGGAGTTTCTAACGCAAAACCGTTGAAGGAGATAATAGGAAATACAATACAGGTATTTCCTCAAATCTATTAATAAAAACCAAGTGAAACTGCAAGCTAATGACATGGAGAACTTCAGAAAGATATAAAGGAACTAGAAAAAGAAAAAGTCGTGTTTCACACATACCAACCAAAAGAGCAACGTAGCTACCGCATAGTGATACAAAAATCTGCACCACTCCACAGAACTAGAAGATCTAAAAACTAAACTAGAAAATAAAGTCCACAAAGTAATAAACACATACAACATAAAACAAAGATTAACGAAACAACCACTACCAATCTTCTTCGTGGAATTAGAGCAAAATACCAACAACAAAGACATCTACAAAGTAAACTTCCTACATACAAAAGTTCATATTGAACCTCCAAATCCTAAAAAGAAGCTCCCCAATGTGCACGCTGTCAACGATATGGACAAACTAGGAGCTACTGCCCAAGACAACCTCGTTGGGTAAAATGTGCAAAATACCATTACACAAAAGACTGCAGAAAGAAAAATAGTACACCTGCGACATGCATACTGTGTGAAGGCTCCCATCCAGCCAATTCAAATTTGAATAAATGATAAAATTTTATAAATAAATTCGTATTTTCCTGAGATATAAATTATAACACTAGTACAAATATTAATAAAATATGTAGGGGAACATAATGGATATATACGGAATTTGATAATTTTAAATTTAGTAGTTTTTGGGAAACAAAAACTCCAGAGATCTGACAGACATATAGACGGACACGTACAGGCATCATCGTACAACTATTAAAATCGTATTATAGAGACCCGAAGACGTGATCTTCCACTGAAATCTTACTACCGAATTTTTAGCATGGTGCCTGTACATCTATTAGAGGATGTGGCGAGAAGCTGAAAAATAATAAATATAACTATAGAATAATAATATTTAGTAGTATATACTCGTATTTACCGTACTATGAAACACAGACTGCATTTATGTACTGCGGATGGAAACTATAAAATATGACCAGTACATGTAGTAATGGCATACATTATCTTAAAGTCAAACAAGCTTAGTTTTTCTTTATAAAAATAAACGACAATTGAGCGTAGGGATACATGATGAAACATAGTCCCCTCCATATATTTTATTGAAATATTTTCTGGTGTCATAATTTATAACCCAGGAAAATCCCAATTTATTTATAAAATTTTACCATTAAGCCAAATTTGAATCCATATTCTGTAAATCTAAAATGAAATATATCAAATTTTAATCATTTTGGTAGTGTGATAGTTAGTAGTGCTAACTTTAATTTGATTCATAACGTAATAATATTCATAACAATGCACTTATAGTAGTTTGTTCTGTAATGACATACGTAGAAAAAATTAATTTGTACGTGAAACAACATTTTCTCTTGAATGCGTATAATACCTACTTTGCGATGACAGAATTTATGAACCATATTTTTGATCAGCATGATTTGTTTTATTATTTTGTTTAAACAATGGACACAAGTAGCAGTATAGACGAAGTTATGAAAAATGGAAAACGAAGAAAGGGACAAAATTATTTGATACAACCAGCGCATTAACTTCCGCCTAAACAATTTTAAACAGTACGCCATGCAGAAAAATAGAAACTGTACCTAACATTATTCTACATCATTTATAATATAGAAATGTTTACTATAACTCAATTATTTACTGAGATATGATCAAAATAACTGATTGGCCTTTAAATTAATTACCACTTCCGGTTAATGGATTTTCTTTTTGTAATTCCTATTATGAGACCCTTTTACCTCATCTTTATTTATAACATTTTTATTTAAAGTCAATAGTTTTTAAGAGTAACATAATAAGCTGAGTTTCAATCCTTTCTGCAAATAATTATTTACTCAAAGTTTCGACTTTCCATCTTCAGAAGTACCGTGAAAGATCGAAATGATGAGTAAATAATTATTGACAATCCAACAACATTCAAATTTCATCAGTTTTCCCAAAAGAGCGCTGGTTGTTTTAAAGGAAACATCTCGGGAAACTGCTTGTGTAGACATTGATATATCAAATAGATTTTATTTGAAGAGCTTTACTATATAACTTAAAATAAAGGAATTAAAAAAATGAATAGACCGATGAATCACTCGGTATACAAGTGTTCATCACCATTACTATCTCGAGAACTATAAGAGGGTTGGTTAAATTAGTAAAGAATTCTATATTGCAAGTGTATTACACATATTTATTTAATTATCTTATTCGATTCAGTATTGTATTCTTAATTCAACGAATACATGGTTCAGAACCCACATATAAAGTTTTTACGAAGATGAAGATGCATATTAAATTTTATTCAAATAGTGTAAAAATCAGCGTTCCATAAAAGAAACAAATGTACAATTTTTGTTTATTTGATTAAATGTTATATATCAATAAGACTATTTCATGAAAAAACTCGAAAAATTGGTGGAGAATATTGCTTAATTTGTGAAGAATCACGCTTAATTGGGGAATTCTTTAATTAAAAAATCTGGTCTAGGCAGCACACTACTTATACATGTATAATACTGAACTGAAACTGAAACATATAACTTGCTCCTTGCGTAAGGCTTTATTTTGAAAATTATTAAACATATACGAGGTATGTCCTAAAAGTAACCGACCTTTATTTTTCCACAATGGAAGGAGGCATCTTCATACGCATGCCTGATTTTTTGCTTCGCCTTCGGATGCGTACTTCTCTGCTTAGCAGTTGCACAGAGAAGTGTTATTCCATGTGATTGGCTCATTTTCATTTCGCTCGAAATATGTAGCAAATCGAAATAATTCGTAAGATTCGCCCAAGTATTTGGGGATGATGGTATGAGAAGTACACATACAAAAATGGACGCACATCGGTTGACAGTACAGTGACCTGCGTTCTAGTAGTCCCCAAATCGCTCACGGTGAAATGAAAAATAAATAATTGAAAATTATTCATTGCTATGTTGCATAGTTGTATACAAATTTTCTTTTCTTTTTCACATTTTCTAAGGTCGTTTACAAAATTTAAATTGTGAACAAGGTCATGAAGACATTTTTTTTCAGTTTCTTCTGACTTTGGCAAAACAAAAGAATAATAGAGTACATAAATGAATGAGAGGAATACTCAAGGTCCGTGAAGTTAGAGGTACTACTTTTGGATATCGGTATAAAAAATATGCTATAATTTAATGCTAATTTATTGCTAATCATTGCCGTATAACGCAAATTTATTGCTATTGTTGTAACAGAGATAAAATATTGTCCAATAGTACACAAATTTGTAGTAAATTTCACTTTAAAATTATTCAAGGTTACTCGTACCTATATTAACAAAAAATTATTTACTATTTTCTGATCGATTTCAGTGCTATAACGCACAGTACTAATTTTAAATATTAATAGCAATAATTTATTACTATTATTATTTTTCATATATTGTGTAAATTTGAAAAATATGTATCGACACGTTTTTTACATCTCTAGGTTTTATATATTTAGTGAATAAATAAAAACACAATTAAAAAGTTTATAGTTTAAAATTTCTATATGTCAAATTTAATTTTTTTTATCAAATTTTGTATGTACAATATATGCCGATCTAAAAATATTTATTATGGGGTAAATAGCTCCGTGGTAACGTATCGGACTGTGGATCGTGAGATCCTCAGTGCGAATCCCACCGCCGACATTTAAATTTACCTCTGTGGTTCCCCCTCCACTAACATCCTTGGAGGCTATTATTTGACGGCTAGTAACCGCACTTCAAACGAAAAAATATATCACTTACCGAGATCTACGTAAGCAGAGTGCCACACCCATAATGGGTAAAAGGCGTGATGATATACACTCGGCAACAAAAAAAACGCGCCACTTGAAACTGCACGAAAAAACGCGGATTTTCAAATCGCTGTAACTTTCTTCAGTTTCGACGAAAATGGATGAAAGTTTGAAATGTTTTCTTTGCGGCCATGTGAAGGGATGAGTCGTAAGTTGGAATCTAACCCCCATAAAACCCCTATGAGAAAAAAATGTTCAGAATGACAAAAAATGTCAAAGTTTGACAACTTGTAACACACGTGAAAAAAAATCGTGGCTTAGTGAAACATACAAGGTGATAAAGTTCACACAATTTCCGTTAGATTTCACAAACATTCAAGCCGCTACAATAAAATGGCGGGAAGTTATGAATTTTTTTAAAAAAAGTGTATTTTTGAGTATTACTCTGGTAGTTTCTGTCCGAAATGGATGATTTTTTGGAATCTTGGCGTATAAATGTACTCTTTCAAGTGACATGCCTAAGTTTTATAAAAAATTACAGTTCACCCTTTTGCACCCCCTAAAAGTGAAAAAATGTTCGTACCGTCAAAACATCAATGTTTGACATCTTGTACCGTGCGCAAACAATAATGTGGCTTTATGTGACATGATTAACGATACAATTCAATCATTTTTCAATAGATTTCGCAAAAAATCAAGGAGTTTCAATGACTTTTCGCAAAGTTATGAATTTTTGAAAAAAACATGTTATCAGACCAAAATCTGTTAATTTAGGTCTGAAATTGATGATTTTTTAAGATCTGAAATGGAAAAATGTTGTCGAGTAAATTTCATGTGGTTTTCCAACCCATCCCTAATAACAAAAAAAGGTTTTCGATTTGGCTACAGTATTTGTTTATGTGTATTCAAATTGAAAAAAAAACACTTTTTTTAAAAAATTCATAACTTTAAAAAACATAACTTTATAATATTTGTTAGTATAATGCTGGAGTACATCCAGAAACAGGAATTATTATCTGCATTACATCAATAAAATTTTTGTTACGCAGCTATAATTAGCAATAAACTAACACTAAATTACTACATAATTGGTCTTTGGTTCGGTGTTGTGGCATCGCCATCGTGAACTTGACGGTACTCCTACAAATTATTAATTATCTCTGTTACAACTATAGCAATAAATTTTTGTGATAAGGCAATAAATTAGCACTAAATTACTGTGTGATAATTTTTTTGGTTTGATGGTGTGGTACCGGAAGCGTGAACCACTACAAATTATTAATTATCTGCGTTACAACAATACCACCAAATTTGTGTTTTACGGCAATAATTAGCAATAAATTAGCACAAAATTACTATGTAATAGTTTTTTTGGTTTGGTGATGTGGTACCGCCAGCGTGAACTTGGTGCTACCACTACATATTATTAATTAATTCTGTTACTAAAATAGTAATAAATTTGCGTTGTACGGCAATAATTAGCAATACATGAGCACTAAATTATAGCATATTTTTTATACAGATATTTAAAAGTGAATAATTACGAAAGACTGCAGGATAAATATAATATTAACATTTGTTAAAAAGTCGAATTGAAAAAAGTTCTAGAGACCAATCTAACCATGAGTTAACAAGACGGTGGTCGGAAGGAAACGGGGAGAGCTAACTATTAAAATGGTGGAAAGCTGGAGCTCACGTGACCGCGCTGATCGTTCGTACCTTTTTTAATGCAAAATTTCATATTCCTTGTCAACGTTGCCATCGTGCCATGTTTCAAGTAAATGTTCAGCAAAGCTGGAATAGCCCGTTTTGTTATTGAGACAATTTAAGTGTTCTTTAAATCTTGTAGTGAATTTGCGGCCCGTTCTACCTGTGTAATGTTTGTCGCATGAGCCACATTTAAGAATACATATATACCTGATCAGTATAGTAAGGGGATGTAATCTACTTTCTTGCTTAATTCTTTAGATAATGTAGTTATCGGTTTCATTGCTACTTCAACAATGAATTCACGCAGGAGGTTTTTGATTTTATAACTGGTATTACCGATGAATTGAATTGCTGCCCTATTTACGTTTACCGGGGTTGAAGTTACTGGGTCCGCCAGGTAGGCATTTAGGGCATTGGTTTTTTGAAGTTTTTATCGATCAATCTGTCAATGAGTTTAGGGCTAAAGCAATTTCTTTTGTATTGACAATTGGGAATTTCTATGTAGGAGCAACGACATTTGATTACTCTTATTTCAGAATTATCTTCTCTTTACCGTAATGTGCTTGTGCCAGATTAATTTTTGGTCGAAATTTTTCACTCCCTCGTGATGGGGTCTATCGAATTCACTAATAATACTATTCAGTTATTACAAATATACAAAGGATAGAAAGATATTTTACCACTTCACTTTTTCTAAATCAATTCTTGCCACTTCATTTTTTCTACAACTTTTTTTGTTCCACTGATAATTTCTTCCACTAATTTTTCTTCTTTTTCAATTTTATTTTATGTTTATAATATTTACATGTTTTATGTGTATATCACAATATATTTAAATTTCAATATTGTGACAAATGACGCCGAGGTACAGTGCAATTCGGCCCTCCTCTTTCTAAACATTTTCCATTAAAAATCAGTACTGTAATTCGAGTTTGTGTAGACTTGGGTTTATTTGTTAAAAATGCGAGCGAAGCGAGCTTACCCACAGATAAATTCCACATCAAGATGTACGTTAGTATGTCGCCACCAAGATTACGCATACAGATAGAGACTGAAAGCAGCGACATATTTACTACTATATTACGGGAATAGAGTAGGTCGCTTCGGCAAGAAGTCTCTGTTTATTTATAAATTTATTATTTTCAACATTATTCGCATTATTTATGATGAAATAGTAACAAGGAATGTATACAGCATCATATTTTTGTTTGACACAACTTAAATACATGTTTTTTCATTAGTTTTCTAAAAAAGTGAATTTCTTCATAAAATATTTTTCTGATTTCATTATAATTCAGCTTTCACTTTATAGATGGTGCTACTTTCCTTCACAAAAATAACATAACAGATATCGTACTTCGTCAACCTCGAGGTTTTTAAGCATTTTAGGTTGTAAAATTGAAATAAGTGAATTACCTATCTAATATAAAAAAAGTAGAAAAAAATTGTAATGATCGTACTAAATATTACTAATCAATTTCATTGTTTTATTTTTAATCTGAATTTCTAGAATATAATATTTACTTTTTTATACGCGGTGTATTAATGGTTTTCATAAATATTACTAAATCCTATCGAGTTTGATACCAAATATAATGTCTCAAGGAGGAGACTTGGACTCAAGTGTCTAAAATTATTTTTGATTTCGAATGCAATGTTGCCACGCTTCCCACTAGAATCATTCTACATTCGTGTAGTTTGTTTCCTTAATTTATATTTGTTGTTACACAATCTCTGAAAGGTAATGACACTTCGACATTATGATAATGATTGTTGCAGCTTTCGATATATTAATTATTTGGCATATTTTCATTATTTTTTGTTTTTTTTTTTTTGACATTTTTAACACGTTGACTGCCAACTACGAGATAACTCATAGATTGTGTTCTTTGCTAGGACGCCGACTACGAGTTATCTCGTACCGTGTTTACTTGAAGTATTCGTGCAGCTACGATTAAACTCGTAGTATGTCCAATGCTAATATGGTTAGATGGCTTATGGGAAGAGAACAAAAAATCAATGCTGGCTTACATGAAGAGAAAATTTATTAACAAATGAACAGAAAATATAATTATACAAAATTTATTGATGATAACTATTGCCGTGGCAGTCAACGTGTTAACTTCCAAATATCACTTTTCCATAAGAACACATCTTAATTTAGTAAAACTTTAAACTGTCGTAACTTTTTTTAGAAGCTGTGAATGGCTTAAAAAAAAAACATGATTTTTTCTGCAATACTTCTGACCTGTCATCTAACTTTCAAGTAATTCTCATTATTTTCGAAATCCTACCGAGTGTGATATCAAATTAAATGTCTCACGGAGGAAACTTGTATTCAAGTTTCGAAAATTAGTTTTGAACGATCGTCAATTGTTTTTTACAAATGTTATTTAAATCCTGCCGAGTTTGGTATCAAATTAAAGGTCTCACTGAGCAGACTTGAACTAAAGTATCAAAAAGTTGCTTTGGACGATCGTTAATTGTTTTTTATAAATACAATTTGCTTTGTTTTTTATCAAATTAAAGGTCTCACGGAAGAGACTTTAACTCGTGTCAAAATATTATATTGGACGATCGTCAATTGGTTTTTACAACAGTCATTTAAATCCTACTAAGTTCGGTATCAAATTATAGGTCTCACAAAGAAAACATGAAATCAAATGTCAAATAGTTATTTTGGACTATAGTCAATTGTTTTTAAAAAATATAATATTACTTCTCGAAATATATACCTTCCTTCAAATATACCGTTTGTCATCAGTGAACAAAAAAAAGTGATATCAACACAAATCAAATTGTAAATAGTACGCCAAGATTTACGCAGAGAAATTTCCCTTATTTATGAAAAAAGTTTACCTTCCAACAAATAATGATTTAAAAAAAGTGATTTCAAGTGTGCAAAGTATATTTTTATATATGAAAATATTACTAAAAAGAATTATATGGGAACTAAAAAATGTATTTAAAAAGTGATATCAAGTGAACCCAGAATACAAAAAAAGAAGATAAATTAGTGTACTTTCGGCGTGTATGCAGCAAAAAGCTTGGTGGTACGCTTTTTAAGAAATTGAACCAAATCTTCGAGCAAAAAAATTGTGTTTGCTTTATGCTACACTTTCAATATAGATATTATGCTTACGCGTACATGTTTACTATTTTAAATAGTACTTTAATTTTTTTATATTGACAAATAATCAGTAAATATGAAATACCGACTTGCTAAAATTGTATTTTAGTGTATACTCTAAATAGACCAATGTATCATTTTTACGTTAATACGATTGTCTCGTTTGCGATATTTCTTGTATTTTAACTTTCAGTAAAATTTGTCATTTTCATGTAAATCAAATTGGAAATTCTTATCAAATACGAGAATAAAAATAAAAATATCAATTTTATTATGTTGGTAACATCGGAAATTTTTATTATTGCTTTTATTACCAATAGTTCAATTAATTAGTGTTTATTTCTTCTATTGTTCTAGTTTGAATAAAATGTAATTTAAGTAAACATGAATATGTAAAATATAGCCTGTCTCAACCTTCTGTGAATCGACTTAACTTTACTAATATAACAAGCCCTAACAAAGCAAAGTATTGCCATTCCAGCAGATCAAGGCAGAATTAATTATAATTTAAGGTACAATTTCCGTCATTCGGCCCAATTCTCTAACGAAGTTGTTATTAATAATATAGACTTCTTGTTTGGCTAGATAAGAAATAATAAAATAAACTTTTGAAATCAGCTGTTGCAAAACAGTTTTAAAACAATAAATATATAAATAAATTTAAACACAAACACAAATAAATCTCCTCGTCAATAATTAAAAAAGTAAATAGGTACATTAGAGAATAAGTAAAACGTAGTCGCATAAATAAAAAAAAATTCGTTGTTATTGTAGCAACTTGCTAATGGTGACACAATCGCTTCGCAACATTATGTATCATGATGACTATTTCATTAGCTGTCAAGAAACGATTAATTTTTGTTTTATAATAGATTGTTCCGGTGGCAATTTTTTAGAAAATAGACTCAATTAGAAGGGATCGGCTTATTAGAGTTTACTGGTTTCAAAGTACGAACAGATAAATTAATGAATTACAAAAAAATACATATTAATAAAATTTATTTTAATTATTTTTATTAATTTATTTACAAATCTAATCCCATATTGCACTTTAATAATGAATTTAATTAAATTACAAGGATAGAAATAGATGGTACACGCCCACACGGTATAATTATGTCGTCATCCGTACCGAGATCTGCGGACCGAGCAGATTGGTACACCCAGAAATGGGTAGTTAAGGTATATTTCCCAGTGTGAAGGGGAATAAAAACCCACTTTACAAAAGGTTCCGACAGGCTACACATACCTGTAGTAATACTCGTATATCGCACAATTACATACCTTGAATAATCAGCTTCACAAACACAGTAAAAAATATCAACAACATTCTTGTGCACGAACTTTTGTCTGTGAAATCACTCAACATACTAATAGCAGTCGCATTCAATCCTAGTTCATATAATAAATACTTGTTGATAAGAAAACGCATTTTTTCCTTATACTTGCACAGACTAAAAATGCGCTCGGTGTTCCGTGTTTTTAAACGAAATTCAATGCATCCTTACGCAGTTTTACCCGTGGCAATATACTAAATGACGTCTGTGAACGTGGTCCGACCAATTTAAAAATTTAATATTTTTCCTACAGAATAGTATTTTTTAACGTTTGTTTAGTCATAAATTTTGTTTGTTTTCAAATATTTTATTAATGTTTTTAAAAATAATGTTTGGTTGTATGAGGTACCCACCAGCCCGACCAAATGGTGAAAGCGCTTGTACGTACGTGCGTGAAGTGAGACTACCGAACACGAAATTTATATCTGCAAATAATTCTACAGGGTATTTATATTAAGTTGTAACACTCGAAAACGGCAGTTAGAACTCATTGAAACAAACAACTTCTCTTCGTCGTTACTCATTACATTAAAATAAAACGAAAAAAAAGGTCTCCCCCGATTTTTTCCATTCGTCTCGATTCCTTGCTGATCTTGGCCATGTAGGACCTGCTATTGTTTTTATCTCATCCAGTCATCTTTTCCTTTGTCTTCCTACTGATCTCTTATTACCCAATGGAATCCAATCAGTCATTTCTACTTCTCATAATATGTCCTGTCCAACACCATTTTAGAGTTTTTTTTGTATTTATGATATCGGCTATTTTGGTCTTTGTTTTCAGTTCTTGTGCACTAACTTGATTTTTTCATGGGATATTTAACATACTCCGCTCAATCTTGTTTTGACATATTGAATTTTTTCGTTAATACCCATGTTTCACAACCGTAAGTTATAGTTGGGCTAACACACATGTTAAATATTTTGCTTTTAATAGACTGGTCAATATTTCCTTTAAATATGTTTTTGAACGACCAGTATTTTTCTATATAAAAATATAAATATAAAAATTCTGGATCGCGCATGCTCGCTGTGTAATAAAAGCGAACCGAGAGAGATAGTTACTCACGGGAGATGCTATCGCTGTCTTACACTTTTGTGATTGCGCATTTCAACAAATGTCACGTCATTTAATCAAATCGCAACGATATTTATTTTACAAACTAGATCTAGAAATAAAAGTTTAATTGCAAATACATACATATTATATAACAAGAATTATCTCAAAAAAAAAACTTTTAAAACTGGAAAATTTTCAACCACAAAATACCAATATTAAAGCACGCATTCGCCATCATAAAATATCATATAAAATTAATTTCTTAAGTCGTGATCAGCGCCATATCATGATAATTTAAATGCACAATTCAGTATTGTAAAATACTTCTTGAGTACACAACATCTCCCGTGAGTCGCTTTCTCTGGCGTCGCCAGAGCGCGTTCCAGAATTACTATATTTCAGTGCTGAAATCCTTTTTCGAAGCTAATTATTTGACAAATAGTCCAGGCAATGAGTACCTTCGAGGTTACAAAAGGTCAAGGAGTGTTCGTTTTTGGTATATTTTTACAGTTCGGTATCCTAATTAATATTCTGAGTTTGCGACCTTGAGCGACCGCCGCTCGCGCCGCCATCTTGAAAAAAAGGTACTAAAAAACAGTTTTTCGAGAATATCTTCTCTCCAGCGCCACCAAAGTTGAAAATAGTTATTACAAAAATTATAGACCATAAAATTCTCTAGAGAAAAGGTTCTTCATAGTTTTTGTGTAAGTGTTATAGTTTTCGAGAAAATCGAGAAAATAAAAATATAAAATTCTCAGTCTGTGTAAACCAAGTCATAAATTTGTGTTAATACACAAAAACGGCTGACGTTTTTTAACGTACTGAAATATCGACTACAGGTTATCAACATTCGATTTCCCGGACATTTTTGTATTAGCACCACTATTTTTACACTTTAGGGAAGTCTAGTTCAATTGTAATATATACATATTTTCCGAGAAATCATAAATAAATTAAAATAATTTTCTTAAAATTTTGTGTTTAAATTACTGTAAATCTTGAACGAAATCAAATATCGACTTGCGGTTTACAGCATTTGATTGCTCAGATAATTATCTATTAGCACCATTATATTTACATTTTTGGCAAGTCCAGTTCAGTTGTAATGTATATATATTCCCCGTGAAAAAAAGTAAGTTTAAGTATTTTTCTTAAAATTTTGTGCTAAAATTACTGTAAATCTTGAACGGAATCAAATAGCGACTTTCGGTTTTCGACAATCGATTGCTCGGACATATATCTATTGGCATCATAATTTTTACACTTTTGGTAAGTATAGTTCAGCTGTATTACCCCAGAAAACGTAGTTTTCTTAAAATTTTGTATTTTAATTATAGTCCAGGCAATGAGTACTTTCGGGGTTACAAAAGGTCAAGGAGTGTTCGTTTTTGGTAGATTTTTACAGTTCGGTGTCCTAATTAATATTCTGAGTTTGCGACCTTGAGCGACGGCCGCCAAACGGTAGTACGTATTATGTAATCGATATTTTCTTAAATTTCGTGAAAAAATATAGCGATTTTGTGAATTGTAGAAATTTGCTTAGTTTGACTTCGCTATAACTCGTGAAATACTCATCTTATTGGAAAATTTTTAAGACAGAAGTTATTGGAAATTTTATGCCCTATAATTTTTGTAATAACTATTTTCAACCTAAGTGGTGCTGGAGAGAAGATATTTTTGAAAAACTGATTTTTGGTACCATTTTTTCAATATGGCGGCGCGAGCGGCGGTCGCTCAAGGTCGCAAACTCAGAATATTAATTAGGATATAGAACTGTACAAATCTACCAAAGATGAAA
Organism: Poecilus cupreus; assembly: GCA_963942605.1. NCBI lineage: Eukaryota > Metazoa > Arthropoda > Insecta > Coleoptera > Carabidae > Poecilus > Poecilus cupreus. The sequence continues at coordinate 32,959,530 of OZ012713.1, forward strand.
ACTCCTTGACCTTTTGTAATGAAAGCCCATTTTTATGTCTTCATTGCCTGGACTAAAAGATATACAGGGTCTTTCCTTTAAAACAATCAGCGCTTTTTTGGCTGAACTAATGACTTTAGAGAAAATAATGTATAAAAAATGATCAGGAAAAAGGTCCCTATTAAATAGAAATAAAAACAGAAAATTAAACCAGTGGTTCTCAAACAATAAAATAAAATTATATATTTATAAGTATTAGCCTATATCAATTTTTAGTCCTTTGGATAGAGCATTTATTTCTGATTGCAACGATATAAATATGATAAGAGGTTGTATAACAATTATTTTGAGATTAATGGTATTAAAAATCAGAAATAATTTTACAATATTGAAATTGGCAATGCAAACAACTATGAATACGATTATTACATAGGTCGCAACCTTCTTATATCTAAAATAACGTGTTTTACTAAGAAATTAATAATAACAAATGAACTACATAACGAAGATATACCAGAAAATAATAGTAATAATATAAAAAGAAAAACAATATGATGGAAATTATTTACGATTTATGGAACTATAGGTATTTTTGGTATTTTTTTTTTTTTTGTGTTTAAAAACATCTCCTTGACTTTGAAGATAAATTTCAATTCTTCTTCTCAATTCGGAAGATGTAGCACATCTAATAGATTGAGCATTTAAGTCTCTAATAACGAATGTTATTTTTACATTCATCCTAAGTTGTTGGAGGAACACTAAACACTTCGTTTTTAAGATAGCCCCTGAAAAAAAAGTCTAATGAATTTTTTTGAATCAGGCGATCGAGCAGGCCAAAGAATAGGACCATTATTGCTTATCCATCATCTAAAAGTTGATAAAACGTTAGACTGAAACGTAGTGTATTTTGTGCTGGAGACCCATCCATTGAAATAAATTTCTCGATACTATTTTAACGGCAGATTGTCAACGAATAGGGTTAAGTCCGTTTCAATAATATTTAAATATAATTTACTATTAAGATTTTGTCCATAAAATATAGAGCCAATAATTATGTTTTCTTTTAATCCGCACCACATGTTAAAAGACCAATAAACTTGAAGATTTCTGTTTCGATTTATGTTTCAATTTTCATCCGTCTAATAATTAATATTGTGCCGGTTAAATAGTATATTTTTAGTAAATTTGCTCTCATCTGACCAAATAATTTTCTACAAATTTCCGGATCATCTTGCGACTTTATTATGAACCACTAACAAAACTGTATTCTTCTTATGTTATGGTGCAAATTTTAATTCAAAGTGTATTTATAAGGACGATATTTATGTTCTTTTTTTTTAATTTTCCATATTGATTTCTTTTCAATTTGAAACTCTTGTGCTGCTTCTCCAGTAGATACATTGGGATTAGCAGCAAAAAATGCTAGCTCAGCAATTTCTTCATCTTCATCAATTATTCTGGGTTGAGGTTCGCTTTTTAACTTATGAAATGATCCAACAGTTTGGGCATTTCGAAAAATTGATCTCATTAATTCACGAGTGGGTTGCACTTTTTGGGGATAAAGCCGTGAAAATATTTGTATTGTTGAATTTAAATTTCTTCCACACTCTCCATACATAACTGTATGATTAAAATAGTGTAAATTTGATAATATTTGCAAATGCAAAGCCATTATTTATTAATAAATAATTCAACAATTACGAAAACAAACACTTGTTAATGTAAGTAACAGAACTATATGTCATCTGTATCATTTGCTTGCATTTATTTATTGCATAGCCTACTTCAATATTGTAAAATTATTTCCGATTTTTAAAACCATTTTTATCAAAATAATTGTTATACAACGTCATATCATATTTATATCATTGAAATCAGAAAAAATTCTGTGTCTAATGGACTAAAATTTTATATAGGCTACCATTAAAAAAAAATTATTCTATAGTTTGAGAACCACTGGTTAAATTTTCTGTTACATTAGAACATCGCTCGTTGTTTTAAAGGAAACATCCTGCATATAATCTGCGACATATTCTATTTCTTCTGAGTTAATTTTTATTGTTTTCTTCTTATCAGAGTTCGCCATTACTTTTGTTTTGGCTATACAGCTTGAAGAATGAAGGAAAAGGAAAATATAGAACACAAAAGAAAAGAAATACTAGAAATTGCGACACAGTTTTTTTGAAGATCTATGTTACAGCGAGAAGAAACACTATATTCTTATAAAAGATATTAATAATAAGTCTGAAGTTAAACATTTTACACTAGAATAGATCGACAAAACCATAGACGAAATTTAATTTGACTAATGCCCAGGGCAAGAAAGCCTAATAAATGAACTAATTAAAACAGGAAAATCCTAATTAAAAAATAAAATTCATACACAATGTAGTTTCATAAAAATTTTTATTCACACTATATTTTGATCGATTTCGGCTTATTAGACCATCTTCAGAATTGTTAACTGAAGATGGCCTAATCGGAATCGATCAAAATATCATATGAATAAAATTTTTGTGAAACTACATCAAGTGTTTGAATTTTATTTTTTATTTTACAATAGGTTTGTTCCAAGCGGCAATTCTGACAAGTTTGTGACAATTTCACTGCGCTTGCGAAAAATGTAAACAAGTTAAGTTTGAAACAGAGATTGGAACGGCGAATGGAGTGAAGCGCATGTGTATGCTAATTTTTTGTTTTGACAGCTAACTTTAAATATAAATATAAATAAAGAAATTCATACATTTTTCGCTACAAAAAAAAAAATGAAGCTTATGTTTCATGCTTAACTTGTTTACATTTTTCGCAGGCGCAATGAAATTATCACCAACTTGTCATAAATGACCACTTGGAACAAACCTAATGTTTCACCAAGTGCTTACGGCTGAAACCTTTGATTCTAAAATCCCTGTTACTACATATTCTACAGCTGATGTTCAATAAAATATTAGAAACCGAAGAAATACCAACATAATGGAAACACTCACAAATAATACTATTACATAAAGAAGGTGACAGATTGACAGATTAAATATCAGCAATTATAGACCTATTAGTCTTATCGCATCGCTAAGTAAAATCTTTACGAAACTTATATACTATTTTCATTTTAAACTGGAGGGATCGGCATAAAACGATTAAACGTCCCTGTCCCATATAACTACAATGAAAGCCATTAGTGCGGTTACCGCAAATCGCTTCACGATGGTCACAACAGGTAAAATTTCAAGGGTCGTATTCAGCTTAAAATTACTCCTACTTTTTTCCTATGATTGCAAATTTAAAAATTAATAATCCGGATTAATTTAAACAATTAGCAGTTATGTTACTTATTGTTCAATAACAAAATTAAATATCGTTATAACATATTTTTCCCATATATAAGGGGCCAATAAGTATATACAGCTATTTGTACTACTCCCGTGATAGTAAGGACAAATATATTTAAAAAAGATAAAATCATGTGACAGCCGTGGATATATGAGAATGAAGTGGCTGGTACGAGTAACAACAATATTCGTGAATTGGATGAAATTGGGTACTACGGGTCAAAATCAAGAAACAAATTGAAATAAATTTATCTAAAATTAATTTACATGAACATGCACAAGAAATAGTGATCAACGTATACAGAAAGTGCGTCAGTGAGTACGGCGAATTTCAAGCCATAAAAAAATAGCCAAATTTTGTAAATTTGAAGAGGGCCAGGACCTAAAACGGCACAAAAATAATTGTGTATTGTTGTAAATATTTTATGTATATAACGAAAATGTGAATAAAACCTTTTTTAATTTGAATTTGACATTTATCGTATGAATAAGGAAATATACTTATTTAAATATTGCAGTTTTCTTGTTTTTGTATTTATTATACACGTACCGGCGAATAGGGTCGTACAACCCTGTGCGAACCTTGTGAAAGCAGTTATAGCGGGTCATATTTTGAGTTCCTTTGTAAACGTAATTGCGGTGCATGTAATCGTTTTATGCCGATCCCTCCAGTTTAAAATGAAAATAGTATACAAGGATGAATGAAAAAACACATTGAATTTCAGACGCCAGAATAAGCGGACTTCAGAAAAAATAAATCTATTATACACCATGTATATGCTATGAACCAATTAATAGAAAAAAGTAAAGATTATAATTATATAATTTACATTTGTTTTGTCGATTTCAAGGAAGCTTTCGACTTCTTAGAATATGATAAAATATGGATAGTTTTAGACCAGGCAAATATAGAGGAAAAACTAATTAGAATTACTCAACAAATATATACAGACAATACAGCGAACATTGAAACAGAACTAGGGGGTCAATATAAGCGGAAGAAAATTATACAATTTACGCTCTGCGGCCGATCTTGCTTTGGTAACGAATTCCGCAGAGGAATTGCAACAACAAATTAATGACCTGGATAAACAGGGTAGAGAAGCAGGAGTGACAATTAATTTGTTACATTACTTCGGGCTTCGGGGGATCTTGTATATTGTTCAATAGAATAATAAATAAATAAATTACTGATAAATTTATTAGAAGTTAAATTACAGAGCACTAAGAAACACATACACACAATTGGACACACTCTTCTTTTACTACTCTTACTTTTGTTACTAGTATTATAAATCATATAACGAATAAAAACAAATTTGAATGTAATTATTTGGACCTATATTAAATCTTGATCTATTGAAACAAATTTGAAATGTTATTAGAACACAAGTTTTACTACCGCTTGGAGCAGGATGGTACTCGTTAATTTCATTCAAATTCAAATTGTCAATAAAACTATTTGAAATATATTTGAATATTCGATATAAGCATTATGTGAAAAATGTAAACTTAAGTTTACAAGGTAACTAAGCTACTGTAAGGTCAAAATAGACGAAAAAATGAAAACTAAACCATATTATAATAAAATAAATAAAGAGTGAAGATTTTCCTATCAAATTTCACTTGTTTACTCATAGCAAATATTAATACAACTCAATACAATACACCTTGTCACCATATATAATATTGTGAATTCCTGTCCTTAATATATAGAGGCCACTGGCAAGACCATACGTAAAAGTGAGCGCCCTCATTATATCGCGGCATTTCATAGAGCTACAAATTCTATATCACAGCTCAATGCTTCATATCACAGAGAAATTTCCTATCACAGCACAATTCTCTATAACACAGCGTAATTCTCTATATCACAGCGAAATTTTCTTTATTACAATGAAAATTGCAAATATTGACATCGCAAAATATTATTATATTTAACGAAATTATATATATATATATATTAGGGTGGGTCGAAAAAAATAGATTTCGTTCTCTAGGGTCTAAAATGAAAGAGGTCCATCCTAAAAGTTGTGGAGATGTGCTGAAACATTTTTCTGATGAATACCCAGGCAGCACCGAGCACCTCAAAATGCCGTTTTTTGCACTTTTTTTAGATTCTGACCAATAACTTTTTTCAATTTGCTTCAAATTAGCTGAATTTTTTTTCTGGTATTCCCAGATCAATACTGAATAAGTCAATATAACCGACATTGGGGTTTACCTTTTCCTAAAGGCGAAAAAAAATCTGAACTTCCGGTATCAATAATGCATTGAAATATTTTTCCATTTACTTTCGCCTTCTTAATATACTTAAGAGCAAAATTATTGTTATCTTTCGCAATATGTCCGAACTTATTACAGTTAAAACATTTATATTCGCCTTTTTCATTCCGAATTAATGAATACTTTTTAGGTTTTATTAATGTTTCTGATTTTTCTGCATTTATTGACGTCTCTTCTACGGGTTTTATGATTGCAACATTTTTTGAATCATTTTTCTGAGATTTCATTCTCTCAGTTCGAATATTTACGATTTCTTCGTACTTAATTAAATCATGTAAAAGATCATTTATATTATTGTGATCTTTACCTATTATCATGGTGCATAATTCACGAGAAAATAACCCTAACAATATCTGTTCTTTCGTTTCATTTACATCTAGCTGTAGATTTGTACATAAATGTACCTTTTCATGAAAATATGAATTTATTGATTCATTCCTACCTTGTTTACGTTCTACCATTTGACGCCATTTCGTAGTCCTATTACTTTCTTTTACGAATGTAGTCTCAAATAATTTCTGGAAATTTTCCCAATTCTGTAAATGAGCATCGTTTGCAGCATACCAGTGATTGGCTCCGTCGACAATATGTGTCTGCGCTGTCTCAAGTGCAAAAAAATCTGGCCAGTGATGTAATACTTGCATTGATTTTATTTTATTTAGCCATAACTTTGCATTTGGTCCATGATTTTCGCCACTAAAATTACCAATAGTTTTTGACAAATCTGGCATAATATGAAATGATGGAGTTTCTGGTGGTGATGCAACGGTAGTTAATGGTACTCGTAAACTTTGAATTAAACTCTGCATCGTTTCATCTCTCCTATCTATCTCTTCTATCATCATACGAAAAAGATGTCATTGTTAAATTTTCTGTTCTTTCATGCTCTGTACACGGAGATTCAGTTAAATCTTCTACTTCCTTCTCCAAATTATCTTCTCCACTACCATCTGCCATGTTTGTTTGGGGAACTCTCTCAAAGAGTTTAGTATTAATATAAAAAAAATCCTGACATATCTCACATACTTTCTGATCTAAATGCAGTTAACCGACATTTCCTCGGCTCCTCCAATATTCCTCATCCTCATCCTTCTACAATTCAAATCATTTCTGTGATGATAAATTTTCTTTTCATACTGTGGATGAGGAAGTTGTTTATAAAGTGATCAAATTTCTTCAGTCAAATTCGAAGGGCGTTGACGGTATCAATCTGAAGATGTTAAATGTAACTATACCTGCACTTTTGCCGCAAATCACTCACCTTATAACTCTTCCATTATATGTTCTACTTTCCCAGATTAGTGGAAAATTGCAATTATAAAACCAATTCCCAAGTGTAAAAAACCGACTTGCTATAATGATTGTTCAGAAGTTGCCCCGTAACCCCTCCACAGGTACCAAAACTGGACTAAAAACCGACAAACGTTCTCGCTAGTCGGATGAGAAAGATAAACGATACGAAATGAAGGACAGATATATAATCCATTGTTTACCTGAACCAGGTAAACACCTTGTAGAGATTATACAATTTCTCACTTCTGATCTTACAAAATTTTGCAAAATGCAAGTAAATATTGGATGCTGTACACAAGTTCGATAACGCAAAAAAACAAAAACATTCTACTACATATTAAATTCAAATTATCTGATAACTAAAAATATTAATGGATGAAATTTGAAACAACTACAAAAATATTGTTTGAAACTGTGTCGCCAATATACCGGATGTAGTATTGAAATGTAGCATATAGGGATTTCAGTTTTATATTTTTGATATTGCTATAAATAAAATAATCTTTACATTGCTATCGAGTTGGTTATTGAATTTTCCAACTTCTTCTTTTAGTTTTCTTTTGTTTTACCGGCAGTTATTATAAACTTATTCTTATTTGCAGCTTTTTCTCTATGTTCGTCTATATTCTAAACTTTTTAGTTTTTCTCCTATTTCTCTCTCTTCTTTTACCCGTATCTCTTCTCTTATTTTAATCTGTTTTATTTCTTCATTTATACCTTTTATGGTATTAAATATCAAATTAAAATTAATATTTAATAGGAAAATTGTAACACGGCCATGGAAAATTGAACAGAAATGAAATATTAATTTATTTACTAAAAAGAAATGGAAAGAAATGAACACTGAAATTCGCCATTATCATTACAATCTACTATGATATTTCTAAAGATAATAATACAACACTGTAATAACTAAATCTAAATTTGTTCTCTGAAATGTAAATATTTTTTGTTTTCGTATAGTTTTCTATAGCCGTATTATAAATTTTTAATAAATATTAATTTTAATTTAATTGATATTTAGTGAAATACTGACATTTAGGTAACTAGTGCATGCATTTTGAAATTATGAACACCTTTGTACTTTCTTCTTTGCTGTAAAGTAAGTAGGTAAAATTGTATAGTAAAATTAAAAAAATATCACTGAGATCCCTCTATTCTACATTTAAATTATACACGCGGTATAGAAATATATCACAGCAGTTCAAAAATAAATATCATTAAAGTGTCGTCAATTTATACAACAAATATATCATATGAGTTCATAAATAAATATCACAAAAAGTGTCGTCAATATATTATACAACAAATATATCATACAAGTTCAAAAAGAAATATCACAAAAAGTGTCGTCAATATATACGAGTACAACAAATATATCACAAAAAGTTCATCAATACCTACAATTAAATTATAAACCTAATATTTACACCAATAGCCATTTTTTCAATAACAGCTTCTACTCGCCGCGGCATCGAATTAATTAAATTCTGGCAGTACTCGCTTCCACTCAGATCATCCCACACGCGGAGAACATTTTGTTGAAGTGCAGCATTCGTTCAAACATTTCCTGTCCCTCTCTGGACCATTGTCGCCCACACGTTTTCGATGGGGTTCAAATCTGGTGACTTAGCAGGCCACTGGAGTAAAATAATTTCCGGGTGATCGTTAAACCAGGATTTTACAATTCTTGCGGTATGAACCGCAGAATTATCCTTTACAAAAAAAAGTTGCGATCAGGAATTAACATCCTTACTGATGGCAACAAGACTTCCTCCAAGATTTCTAAGTAGTAGGCCGCATTCATTTTTCCGGATATCTCCACTAACTCATCAGGGCCCCAAGACGTCATCCATCCCCAAAACCCGACGATTATTCTAGTACTCTTTCTGATTGCAACGACGTGTTGTATCCCAATTGAGATCTCTATTTATTTCACAAAAATGCAACTTCGCTCGCAAATCATTTGGCATAAGCTCGATTTTAGTCGCAGCCTTCCTACAATGGATCCCTACTTCATGAAGCCGTCTCCTGATGGTTAAAGCAGAAACATTAGCTTCGACTCTCTGCTTTAGCTCTGCATAAGAGCAAAAGGGAATCTCGATGCCGGCCTGTTGCACATTTTGGACAGCAGTGACATTCAGTTTGCGTGGTGTCCCGCTTCGTCGACGATTTTGTAGGTAAAACGGGCCACCTATTCTATATCGTTGAATCCAATGCCAAACTGATTTTCTCTGAAATATAAAATATTTATATTAGATTAATTGTAAAGAATTTTTACCTCCCGCAAATACCGGGTGTCATTTTTTTTTTTGAGCTATAGGAAATACAATTTCAATATTTTAATTTCGCTCTAAGTTATTATATATTAATTTTAGAGTAACAGTATAAATAGGTAAAATGTTCAAAATTAAAAAGCTAAAAAGCTAATTATTTACTGGTTAAATTTCTAAATAAGAACAAATTTTATAAATGTAAAAATTACTTACATCAATCTGAAGATTTTCTGCAATGTCGCCGATACTCCACCCTGCTTGCCATAGAGCAATTATTTTTCCTCTCTTCTCCAATGAAATTTTCGCCATCACAACACAAAATATTTTAATTGCTCAAGAACTGAACCACGAATGAAAATTACATGTAATGTAACCTATTTATACCTAGTTCGCGTACTTAAAAATAAATTGGGGTAAGTAAATATCATTCGCATCAGTTTGGAAATTCCACCCTTTCCAAACAACAGCGGTTGCTTCGACCACTTTAAAGTTAATGCCAACAATTGACTATTGAATATTGGAAACACTAATCTTCTTAAAATGGTGTTAATATTTTGGTATTTTAGAATATATTAACTTTCTTTGTTCGCTGCGCTCAAAAGAATTCATTTATGATTTTAAATTGTATTTTATAGCGATGAGTTTACTAATTCTTTTAGATCTTTCAACATTGAGTATTAAACAGAGCCTTAAATATTTGTTTCCATGTAACATTGTAGTATTAACAATATATTCAGAAAACAAAATGACAGCTAGAACAATAAGTATCATTTGAGCTATGATTTCGATGCGACATTTTTCATTTATTCGGCGAATAATTTATTCGGTACTTTATTCGAAAATGGAAATATCGGCCCTTATGTTTATTTATATTGATAAATGTTTTATTTAAAGTTAAAAATATTTGATGTTCGTTACATTATATTATTATTATTATTAGATTTCAAGAAGTTTGGATGCCTCATCGAACTTGTGTACAGCATCCATTATTAACTTGCATTTTGCCAAATATTGTAAGATCAGAAGTGAGAAATTGTATAATCTCTACAAGGTGTTTACCTGATTTAGGTAAAAATGGATTATATATCTATCCTTAATTTCGTATCGTTTATCTTTCTAATTTGACTAGCGAGAACGTTTGTCGGTTTTTAGTCCAGTTTTGGTACCTGTGGAGGGGTTATGGGGCATAACTTCTGAACAATACTAAATATTCTTGTCACCATGTCCAAAATCCTGGAAAAAGTTATGCATAACCAAATTTCAGAATATGTTGTTCGTTGTAATATTCTCTCTGACATCCAGTCTGGTTTTAGACCCGGATTTGACACTACCACTGCACTAGTGAAAATCGTTGATGATATTATGCAATATATTGATGAACAAATGTTGCAAAAACAATAAAAATGATAACTTGTTTTATGTTCTTGGCAAGATTCATATACGTGGTGGCCAGCACAAAACCTCTTGCCCATTTGTTTATTTTCTATTTATATTTAAGAAATATAATATCTTTCGGTGTTATAGGAAACCCTTAGTAAAAAGAATGTTATAGCGTAGAGATAGAGTTATTTTTTGTTAGTTAGTAGTTCAGTCTTGATCTGTACTTTGAACATATAACATCTGAATTAGAAGGTTTTTAGTAAAATAAAATCTTTATTAAAAACACATCGACGATTAGTAACAAATTAATTTATATATATATATATATATATATATATATATATATATATATATATATATATATATATACAGGGTGTTAATTAAAAAATGGGCCATAGGCGTTTAACATGTAAAATCAGTTTTTCCTTGCGCAAAAGTCTCCATATTATTTTAGGCAAAAAAGCTTCAAATAAAACTTTTAAAGAATTTAATTCTGCATCTGAGTTAATTAACAGATTTTATTTCTGACATTTTATAACCGAGAAAAACCATTTTAAAGTTATTTGAAAATTGCTTATTTATAGTGTTAGCCTTGGAACTCAAACAAAATTGCAAACAATTGTATGACATTTTAACTGTCAGAGAAAGGTTATATTTTTCAGTTTCACCGCAATAACATATTTTTTTGGTAAAATGGAAAATTTTTCTCACGAAGAAAAGCTACAAATTATAAAATGGTTTTATTCGGGACAAAGCTTGAGGAAAATTCGAGATTTAATAAGTGTAGTCTGGCTACACCGCCGAATACCGAGCAAATCTACAATAGAGAGATTTATTAAAAAATTTGAAGAGACTGGTACATTTAATTTTAAGAAGCAAGAAAATGCACATATTTCTTTTAATTATGAAGAGAACGTATTGGCTTTAATTGAAGCAAACCCTACACTAAGTTTGAGAGAAGTTGCTTCAGAAATTGGAATTAGCCACGTTTCTGTTTATAATATTTTTAAGAAGTACAAATATTTCCCATATAAATTCCACGGTCATCAAGAACTTCTACTAGAAGATTTTGAAAATCGCGCAACATTTTGCGAAATTGTAATGGAGAAGGCAAATGCGGACAGAAATTTTTTAAGAAATATTTGTTTTACAGACGAATGCACTTTTGTATTGAACAAGAAGCCAAATTTAAATAATTACCGTTATTGGTCACAGGTTAATCCGCACAAAACTTTGGAAACAAATACACAATACATCCAGAAAGTAAATGTGTGGGCCGGTATACTTGGTTCCAACATTATTGGGCCATTTTTTATTGAAAATATTAATGCTAACAAATACTTGGAACTTCTAATAGAAAAAGTAGGGCCTGAGATAGAAAATTTAAATATTGAAACTGTGTGGTTTCAACACGACGGCTGTCCAGCTCATTATGCTCAAGAAGTGCGAGAGTTTTTAGATGATGCATTCCCCAATCATTGGATTGGTAGAGGAGGAAGTATTAATTGGCCTGCGAGATCACCGGATTTAACCCCATGCGACTTTTTTTTGTGGGGTCATTTGAAGAATATTATTAATAGACAGAGATTTGAGAGTGTTAATGAAATGAAAAATGCAATATCAAATGAGTGCAGAAATATAAATGCCAGGCAACTAAATAATGTTAGGGAGTGCTTTTACAATAGAATAGGATATACTCTTTGGCACAAAATGGTGGAATATTCGAGCATTTAATTTAAATATATTAATATAAATTTTGTTGTTCTTATTTAATTATTCAATAAATTCTTAATTATTGTCTTAATTTCTGTTATTTGAATTAATTTATATTACGAATATTTGTACTTGAAGTGAATTTATAAAATATAAACTTTTTTCTAACTGTTAAATGCCCAGTTATAGAAACGTTAATCAAAGTTATTTTATCATTGATGATCCGCTAACAGTCAATTATTCAAATTGATTAACCGTTAACGGACAATCAAAATTTTATGGAATAATAATATGTCAATATATGCAATTTTTTTGTCCCTAGAACTCATGAAAATCGAGTTTTTTTTTAAATATAATAATCAGTTCATTGTAGTAATCGGTGCATTGTTGTAATCAATACAAGTTCATTGTTGTAATCAAGGTGAGTACATTGTTGCAATCAATACATTGTTGTAATCAATACGAGTAGATTGTTGTGATCAATACATTATTGTCATCTATACACTCATATTCTGTACATTATTATAATCAATCATTATTCTTAAAATTATTATTAATGCTAGTGAAAACAAATAATATATTTTAATATGGAAAATAAAACACCTAGTTTAGGAAACGTGTCGTGTTGTGTTCAGTGTAAAAACAGTTACAGAAACAATAATAAGGAGGTTAGGTATTTCTACAATTTTTTTTTTCTTATTTAAAGTGAAAGTGTGTTTTTTTATAACTTGAAAATTATCAATTTTGATTAGAATTTCATGGATTGGAAATGCTCATATGTAGAGCCTGATCTGGTAGCTATCTTGTAGAATGATCTGTTTTAGATTTGGTGGGAATAGATTCAGATAACAATTTCGCAAAAGGTTGCACGATTTTCAAAATCTTCTAGGACAAGTTCTTGATGACCGTGGAATTTATATGGGAAATATTTGTACTTCTTAAAAATATTATAAACAGAAACGTGGCTAATTCCAATTTCTGAAGCAACTTCTCTCAAACTTAGTGTAGGGTTTGCTTCAATTAAAGCCAATACGTTCTCTTCATGATTAAAAGAAATATGTGCATTTTCTTGCTTCTTAAATTAAATGTACCAGTCTCTTCAAATTTTTTAATAAATCTCTCTGTTGTAGATTTGCTCGGTATTCGGCGGTGTGGCCAGACTACACTTATTATATCTCGAATTTTCCTCAAGCTTTGTCCCGAATAAAACCATTTTATAATTTGTAGCTTTTCTTCGTGAGCAAAATTTTTCATTTTACCAAAAAAATATGTTATTGCGGTGAAACTGAAAAATATAACCTTTCTCTGACAGTTAAAATGTCATACAATTGTTTGCAATTTTGTTTGAGTTCCAAGGCTAATACTATAAATAAGCAATTTTCAAATAACTTTAAAATAGTTTTTCTCGGTTATAAAATATCAAAAATAAAATCTGTTAATTAACTCAGATGCAGAATTAAATTCTTTAAAAGTTTTATTTGAAGCTTTTTTGCCTAAAATAATATGGAGACTTTTGCGCAAGGAAAAACTGATTTTACATGTTAAACGCCTATGGCCCATTTTTTAATTAACACCCTGTATATATATATATATATATAACAGCTTTTTTCATGAATTTTTGAAGATTTGAATTTTTCTTTAGAATTGCCTATTTTGGACAGTGTGGAATTATACCCTTCGAACAAATTATTTAATGAAATCTTTTCAGGAAATATAAAATTAATTAAAAGACTATTAAATCCTGAAAACATTTCATTAAGCAATTCGTTCCTATGGCAAAATTCCGAAATGTTCAAATATGCGACTCTATGGAAAAATGCATATCTTTAAAAATTCATAACTTTTTTCTCTGCGGATGGAAAAAGCTGGTTTTTAAGGGAAAAATCGACATTTAATTTACTTTAAGTGTTTTAAAAATTTCAGACTTGGGAGATTTTTGACCAAAAAAAAAAAGATGTTGAAAAGTAATGGAAATGTTTATATATTGCAGAAAGTAGTATTATGGCCCAAACGGTGCCTCATATGATGATACAAAATTAGATGTTGGTTACACACAAATAAAACACAAAACTACTTGTACGAACTTTTAATATCGATGAACAGAATCAAGAGGAGCCTTTAAACTGGTTAAGCTTTCTAATATTTCACAAGGAATGTCAAAATGCAATTTCACCGCCCAAGCTCCTATAAACATATTGAAATCCGCTGAATAGGCGGAAACTAAACTGGACTGAAATTCTTAGAAATAAATCTGAATATCGTTTTGCAACATTAAATTCGTTATAAACGCAAGTGTTACAAAATATCACTAAGAATGAAGCTTATTCTAGCAGCAATGTCGAAACAGAGCAAATGAAATTCAAATTAAATGCGACTGTTGAAGTGTACGTTTTGTTTTTCATGCCACTCTGAAAATAGCTAAAAATAATAATTTTAAACTACGGATACCTTACGAAAGAATTGTATTATATCAGTAAATTCAGGTTCAATTGTGGAAGTTTTTGTTAGTGAACATTTTGTTTTTATTGTATTTAAAATTTATAAGGAACGAACTATCGCTTAATGAAAATTTTAAAAATGGAATTTCTATTTCCAATAGAAAAAAGTAGACACCTGGTATGCAAGTAAAGTATTATTATGGATAAAATTTTCGGTAGTAGTTTTCAACACATAATCACGTTTCAGATACTCAAATTTCACGATGACGCCTATGTGTGAATAAGTGTATGGCTGTAGGTGATGTAATGGCTATAATTTTTAATTTAACAGGTTCGTTATTATTCTTTACCATTTTCAAGTAAAAATTTGCGGTAACACGTCAGTTTTTTTGAAATAAGTGTACATTCTATGACGTAGTATAATTTTTATCGATGTCATCTGTGTTTCTATTTATATTTCAATAAACATAGTTGTTATAAGAACAACTGTATCACCTCTTCTATATGTCAAATATTTATCAAGTTTAAATTATTAAAAAATTAAATTTAGATTTATATGTGTAAGAAATTTGTGTGGTGACCACAAGTGATTTTTAAATTAAACTTTTTGTCATGTTTATTGTCGTCAGTCACAAGTGTGGTAACTATTTCTGATAAATGTTTTAAACCACAGCGGATTATCTCTTTCACATCCGGTTTCCTTATATTCACAGTTTCTTTGTAGAGGAAAGAGAGTAGATATTTTCAAAATGATGGCATGTTCTACTAGTCCAAGGGACATTTTTTGTCGCGGGTCAAAACAATCAAAATGTGTAGGTACTAGAGATGTGTCGTTCGCGAACGACCCGTTCAATTGAAACGAATCACTTCAGTAAACGAAAAGATTCGGATCACTTTCTTGTTCGTGAACGAGTCACCGGGTTTCAGTACATATTAGACAGATTCGGTTCGAATCGCAAAATTTTGAAAGATGTACTTTACTAGGATGCTCTTAGAACTAGAATGCCTCTCGGTCTATACCTCCAACAAAACTCACCCCTCGAACGATAGAAACACCGCCATAAACGTTCCGCTAATCGCTTTTGTAGTTTGGACCATAATATAAACGTAGAAAAGATTTCCAGAGTGAAATTCATAGAAATAATGCTTTGTTTTGTTCATTACTCCTTGGACACAGTGATCTAAAATGTACCGTTAGGTACAAGCAAATAGCTTGAATATCTCTTCACGAAAAAATCTTTGTAACATTCATTTTGTTGATAAATTTAAACAACTAAATGCTTAATATTAATTTTTTACTTTCCATCTCATATATATTCCAAACAAATAAAATAGGATGTTCTTTCTCTAGATTACTTGTGGTTCATAAAAGCTGTATGTATAAAGCTGCATAATTAGAATATTCAATTTTTTTTTTAATAATTTTAATTCATTATTAATTTAAACAAATTTTTTCTATAAATCTAAGATTTGAATAATAAAATCGTTCAATGATTAAACAATCGATTATTTTGCAAAAATCATTTAATCGATTAATTACAAATTTTATTTTTCTTCTTAATTCATAATTATATTTTACAAATTTAAAGAACTAAATAAATAGTTTAGCTTCAATCCTAAAAAGAACCTTAAACTGACCGAACGGTTATGTCGTATGATGATTCAGTTTTACTCAGTGCAAGATAAAATCTTTTGAGTACAACAGTTCTGTTAATTTTGAATGAATCAGTGAACGAGTCGCACTGAACGAATCTTTTTGGTGAATCGATTCAAAAGAATCGGATCAGCTACGCGAACGGGTCTGCCCATTTCTAGTAGGTACCTATATGAAGAAATTAAGGTCAATTTAAAATACTTTCTAATTATTACAAAAACTATGTCTTTATATAAAATATATTCATGTAAATCAAAATGTATGCAAATGCTGACAAAAATATTGATAACCAGTGATTTTATTTACATTTGCGCTCACGATTAAAATTTTGTACTCACGTCCACTCACGCTCGAGATTTTTTTGTAAATATCACGATCACGCCCTCTCACGAATTGACATTTCTACTCACGCCCGATCACGAACGACGGTCACGATCGAGTCACGAAATTTTAAATTTTAATTTGAAATTACATCAAACATCAAACTTACTTAAATTAGAAACAGCATAAATCATATTTTATTACAATTTAGGTGAAAAACATACATATGTACATTCCTTTATTTATTATGAAATAGAAATGCATCTTTTCTCACACTAAACGGTACAGTGAACAAGCCCGATAAAAATGTACTCACGCCTGATCACGAACGATATTATTTTTTTTTACTCACGATCACGCCCGATCACGGTACGAAATTCAAAATTTGACCACGTTCTCGCGGGTCACGCCGTAACCCATCGTGATCCGACTAAATTCACGGCCCGCGCCCACCTCTAATTCGAAATTATGAAATGGGTCATAGGTTGCCGACACCTATACTAGTTTAGTTTATTATAAACAAAAAGATAATAAAAAGAATGTTAAATTGATTAAAAACATAATTACACAGATTTCATTAATATCTACCTGAATCAATACAATTGTCATTAATCGTAATCAATTTATTAAAACATGTGCTTTAATAAATTGATTACGATTAACCCATTAAGCGCCGTTGATGCGAAAACGCAACATTATATAAAATATTTTTTTATGAGCACTACGTATTTTTCTTTACAAATATTATTATATGTATTAAATTTAGAAAGTACTAATATTTCAATAAAAAAATAAAATAAAATAAAACATTGCTAATATAGATATTATGAATTTTTTAATATGGCTATTTTTTAAGAATCTAACTTGCTCATACACTTTCTTTTATAAAATAATCAGTTTTTCTTTTAGGTACGCTTTTTTGCACTTTTTATATAACAGAAATATTGTTTTGAATCACTAATAATGTAAAAATAAAAACTTCTTCAATAACAGTTACATTTGTTAAAACTTAATGTTGCGTTTTCGCATCAACGGCAGAATAAGCTATACTTTACTTCATGTATGCGACGGCGTGGCTATATTAGCTAGTTGATTCTCGTTCGCGCACATCGCTGAGTTTAGTTGAATTTAGATATATTTCATATATTTGCAAATATGGATGGTGTTAAACTAAGTGGAAAGATAAGTACGAGCGCCGTAGAGCCCTTACTATACAAGAATTGGAAGCAGAATTAGAACAAATAGGAAATGAAGTCGATGCTGTAATTATTCCACCCGATGTTGATGAACTTACAGATGAGGAGGACATAGATGACAATTTATTGCAAGGTATTTTTGAACTGTTCATTGTGCTTGTATTCTGATTTCTACAAATTTTTCAATAATATCTTAACGAAAAATTTAATTACTTTGTAACACTAAATATATAACAATGTAACATTTTTCAGGGGACGTTTTATCGCAAGACGTTGCGGGAACATTTGAATTATTAATTCCCGATAACGAAAATGATTTTGTGATAAATTGTAATGAGCCCTCTACATCTACATGTGGAAACCCAGCGAAGAAGCAGAAAACTGTTCTTTATAAACCCAAATGCAGGAAAACGCACCCAATTTACAATGGTTCGCCTAAATCTCAAGAACAAGTGCCAAAACAATTTATAAAAGACGCGCTTTTTGGAAAATCACCCTTAGTTTCATTATTTTGACGAGGAGTTGCTGGTGATGATTTTAAATTTTTCTGTAAAATATGCGAAAGATAACAATCGGCACGATTTTACTATGGACATATCTGATTTGAAAAAGTTTATTGGTATTATGATTTTATCTGGATATCATACATTACCGCAATTGGACATGTATTGGAGTAGAGATGAGGACAAAGGAGTACCATTAGTAAAAAACTGCATGAGTCGAAATAGGTTTCGGAATATTAAAAAAAATTTCCATCTATCAGACAATGCACAACTTGACAAGCAAGACAAATTTTCAAAATTGCGGCCATTATTTGATCTTATAAACAAGAAAAATCTACAGTTTGGTGTTTTTTCGCACAATCTTTCGATTGACGAAGAAATGGTTCCATATTTTGGCCGACACTCAGCCAAAATGTTTTTAAAGGGAAAACCTGTGCGATTTGGTTTTAAGTTATGGTGTTTATGTTCCGAAGACGGTTACTTATTTTAGTTTTTCCTGTATGCAGGTGCACGTGAAAACAAAAGCGACATGGGTCTTGGAGCAGATGTAGTTATTGATCTACTAAAAGTTATAGATAATCCTGCTCACCATAGAATATTTTTTGATAATTTTTTCTCTTCGTTTAAATTATTTCAGTATCTTACTGAAAAAAATATTTATGCTACTGGTACTGTCCGAGAAAACAGAACTGAGAAGTGCCCTTTGGAAATACCAAACGTCATGAAAAAGAAGGACAGAGGTACGTTCGACTACAGGTATGAAATAAAATCAAACATTTGTGTAGTACGATGGAACGATAATGCAGTTGTTACCATGATGTCTAATCATATTCCAATATACCCAATCCAGCAAGTGAAACGATACGACAGAAAATTAAAGATGGAAGTAAGTGTTCCCCAACCGTTTCTAATAAAAGAATACAACAAAAACATGGGAGGTGTTGATCTCCACGACAACGGAATAGCCAATTACCGCATAAGAGTAAGGGGAAAAAAATGGTGGTGGCCACTTTTTATAAATACCGTTGACAGCACTATCGTCAATGCATGGAAGATATACAAATTAGCAAATGAATCTTCTATGTCCCAATTAGAATTTCGTTCTTACATTGCAATGGCACTAATAAAAACAGAACAAGCTATCCCACAATTAGACATTGGCGATGAAGAAGTGTCAATTCCAATTTACAAAGGACGAGGCCGACCTACAAGAACGGAACTGCCAGACGATATGAGAATGGATACAGTGGGACACGTTATTATAAGACATCCTGAAAAATCTAGAAAAAGATGCAGAAAATGTAGATAAATTTATGTGTAAAGAACATTCTCTTGACGAAATTTTGGAGGTTTTTAACAATTTTAATTCGAACATCCAATTTACAATAGAAATTGAAAAAGATATGAGCATTCCCTTTCTTGACACGTTAGTGAAACGTGATAATAACGGTGTCATAGTACTTGATTGGTATATTAAACCTATTTCTTCCGGACGTTATATTCATTTTCTCTCTGATCAACCTAAGAAAATGAAGATTAATACAATTTTGGGACTTAAACGGAGAATATTGTCAATTTCTCATCCAACACTGCATCATAAAAACTTGTGCAAGCTTAGAGAAGTTCTTCTAACTAATGCGTATCCAAAAAAGTTGATTTACAGTCTCCTGTTTAATACAAATTCACGTACTATCAACGTAGATGGTAATATTCCTGAGATTGATTCTTCCGAAAGGATTAAATACTGCTCCCTACCACATATTTCTGGTTTAACACCATCTTTAGCTAGTGCTTTGAAAGACGAAAGTGTAAAAATAGCTAATAGGAATTATTTTACAACAAGATCGTTATTCACTAATTTAAAAGATAGGACGCCCGTTTTACTTAAATCCAATGTTGTATATAGGATTCCATGTAAAGATTGTAACTTTGTTTACATAGGCCAAACTAACCGACATCTTAAAAGCAGGATAATTTCACATAAAAGTGACTTTAAACTAAGACCGAATGCTTGTGCCCTGACAGAACATCAGTTTAAGAATTAGCATGGTATTAACTATGAAGAAGTTACAGTTCTAGAAACTGAAAAGAACCTTCATAAAAGATTGTTTTTAGAGATGTTTCATATTAATAATGAGTCTAATACGATGAACAAGAAAACAGATGTCGATAGTTTGAGTTCTATTTATTCATATTTACTAACTAAATCCAGAGCACATACTTAAATATTTTGAAACTGCTTTTCTTATTTATCCGTTATTACTCATTTCATAATATTTATACTTCATACATTACTTTGACAGATTATTTTTTGACATTTAGTTTATTTTTCATGTACGTAGTTGATTTTTTTAAAAATATTTTTGAACTGTCAATATTTTATTTCACATTTATATTGCATGTTATACTATTATTTCAAGACAGTTATATATTTTTATTATACTGCTGTTAAGTCCACTTATTAAGTATTTCTATTACATTGATGTTATTTTATATTTAATCTCAACTAAATGTAAGTCTTATTGTTATCTTTGTGTCTCTTTTAATTTCTATTTTGTATTTATTGTATTATAGTGTCCTGAAGAAGGAATAAATATTTCCGAAAGCTTGACTATTTAAAAAGAGCGTTTTAATTTTTTGCCCAAACGACTGCAATACCTGCTCAAAAATTTCCTATGTATATATATATATATATATATATATATATATATATATATATATATATATATATATATATATATATATATAGTGTTCATTTTAAGTGGTACACTATTGCTATTTAAAGAACTATAAGAGCTACGACGTCGGTTAAATTAGCAAACAATTTCTATATTATAAGACAAATAAAATGAGCAAAACAAGAATTTTTTTTAGATCTGTGGTTCTCAAAATGCGGGGTGCAACTTTCTTATTTTAAATGGCAACCTACTTTTTTTATTTGCTTATTCGATTCAGCATTTTTTTCTGAATTCAATGATATTCACATGTAATGACCAAATATTACAAAATATTTGAGAAAAATTCAACATTAAAAATGTATCATTTTTATTTAAATATGCATATACTAAGTTTGCCATGGAAGAAAACAAAATATTATTCGATTCAATATTTTTTTTCTGAATTCAATGATATTCATATGTAATGACCAAATAATACAAAATATTTGAGAAAAATGCAAAATTAAAAATATATCTTTTTATTTAAATTTGCATATACAAAGTTTGCCATGGAAGAAAACAAATAAATCAAAAAATTTTTAATATTAGTTTTTTTAAGTGTACCTCTATATTTCTGTATTGTAACAACTAAATTAATAATTATTCTCATAATTACAGTTTTTTCCACTATTTTTGCATTTGGTTTATTTGTTTTCTTCCATGGCAAACTTTGTATATGCATATTTAAATAAAAATGATACATTTTTAATTTTGCATTTTTCTCAAATATTTTGTAATATTTGGTCATTAAATGAGCATATCATTGAATTCAGAAAAAATACTGAATCGAAAGAGCAAATAAAAAAAAAATAGGTTGCCGTATAAAATAAGAAAGTTGCACCCCGCATTTTGAGAACCACTGGTCAAAAAAAATTCTTGTTTCGCTCATTTTAATTGTCTTATAATATAGAAATTGTTTGCTAATTTAACCGACCTTGTAGCTCTTATACTTCTCGCAATAGTGTACCACTTAAAATGAACACCCTATATATATATATATATATATATATATATATATATATATATATATATATATATATATATATATATATATATATATATATATATATATATACCGGGTGTTGACCGCGACCCCGGAACATAGGACTTTAACATGTAAAATCATAATTTCGTAATTTCCTGCTTAACAAATTATATTAGACAAAAAAGGTTCAAATAAAGATGAGAGATCATAAAATTCTACATCAGAATCAATAAACAGAATTACATTTACATGTCCCATAACGCCAGAAATTAAATATGAAAATATTAAAAATTAGCTCAAAAATCGGGTTAGCCTTGGAAATGAAACAAAAAAATAGTCAATTATGCAATTTATAATAATAATTAATAAAAAAATACAATTTTCATTTCCAATTGAATACAATTTTGTTTCATTTCCAAGGCTAACCCGATTTTTGAGCTAATTTTTTATATTTTCATAGTTAATTTCTGGCGTTATAGGGCATGTAAATTTAATTCTGTTTATTGATTCTGATGTGGAATTTTATGATCTCACAACTTTATTTGAACCTTTTTTGTCTAATATAATTTGTTAAGCAGGAAATTACGAAAGTATGATTTTACATGTTAAAGTCCTATGTTCCGGGGTCGCGGTCAACACCCGGTATATATATAATCTTGAACTCTTTTACCCTATATAGAGTGTTGAGTTATTTTCTTTATTTGTGTTCTTTTGTTAATTTCTTCCATTCTTTTCTTCGTTTTGCTAGTTTTTTTGCTTCTGTTATATTCATTCCTTTGTCGTTTAATATCTCATTAATGATTGTATCCCATGATTTGTTTGGTCTACCTCTTGATTTCTTCCCTGTGTGTTTCGATTTCCATATTCTTTTCATTGTCTGTCTTCCGGCATACGTATCAGATGGCCGAACCAGTTTAATTGCCTCTCTTCAACTGTCTTTAGTATTGACTTCACCTTTATTGATTCTCTTATAATGTCGTTCCTAATTCTGTCACGTCTTGTAACGCCTTGTATTTTCCTTAAAAATTTCCTTTCTGCCGCCTGTATTTTATTCTTTTGTCTATTGTTCATAACCCATGTTTCACATGCGTGTAATAGTGTTGCTTGGTAAATTGATTTGTACACCGTTATTTTTGTGTTTTGGGAAAATAGATGATTGTTTAAAATTGTTTTATTGAGAGAAAAGTAGCTTCTGTTCGCTGCATGTAATCTTTCATGGATTTCTTCGTCTATATCTCCTTTCTCTGTTATTATTGCTCCTAAATATTTAAATGAATCTACTTGCTCTATTTGCTTGTCGTCTAAGTAGATATTCATATTAGTATCTGTTTTAGATATAGCCATTACTTTTGTTTTACTGACGTTAATTTCCATATTGAAAGCTTTAAGTTCGTTGTACCAGATTTCTAGTTTATGTTGTAGATGTTCTTCCGATCGTGCATAGATTGTCAAATCATCAGCAAATGCACTCTCCGATATGTTGCATTTCTGTAGATTTAAGTATCCTATCGCTACCTTATTACTTCTTGCATTCACCTTTTTTATGATTTCATCCAAATAAATGATAAATAAGAAAGGGCTTAAGGATCCTCCTTGTCTAAGTCCTTGACATGTGATGAATTCTTCTGAGTAACTGTTACCCATTCTCACTATATTCCTGGTTTTCCTATATATACTCTGAATTGCCCTTAATAGTGCCTTGTTTATTCCTCTTTCTTCTAGAATGCTCCATAACATTTGCCTGTCTACCTTATCAAATGCTTTGGCTAGATCAACAAAAGCAATACATAAGGTTTTGTTGTGCAACAATGTTTGATGAATTAAATGTCTTAGCGAAAATATATGGTCCTGAATGCTGTGTCCTCTTCTAAAACCACTTTGTGACATTTCTAGCGTGGGTTCAACTTCCCTTAATTTGTCTTCTAAAATTGCTTCATACAGTTTTGCCGTTGTACAAACTAAAGAGATTCCTCTGTAGTTGGCACATATCCGGTTGTATCCTTTTTTAAAGATCGGAAAAGTTATTGCGATTTCCCATTCTTTTGGTATTTGGCCAGCATTCCAAATAGCATTTACTAGGCTATGTAGCAACAGAGTTCCTGTTTCTCCCAAATACTTTAGTTGTTCTGGTTTTATATTATCGTACCCCGCGCATTTTCCTATTTTAATTTTACATATTGCCTTTTTTACGTAATCTATTGTGATGTTGTTTACTTCTTTAAATATATTCAGTCGTCTATGAATTACTATGTCTCAGTTGTCTTTGTCTTGCTCTTGTCCTTTGGTTTCTAATATATCTTCAAAATATTCTTTCCATCTTTTCATTATCCTAGCTTCTTCTGTTAGAATATTTCCTTTGTTGTCTTTAATTTGTTTTAGTACTACATTTTTCTTTTCTTTTGTGTTCTTTAAAACTTTATAAAATAATTTTTGATTTTCCTTGAAATTATTTTCCAATCTTCCTCCAAAATCCTCCCATTATTTTTTCTTTGCTTTGCGTATAATCTCTTTTACGTTCTTTCTTTGTCTTTTATATTCTTCATAGTCTTCTGTCTTTTTTGTGTTTAGGTATTTATTCCATGCTTCTTTCTTCATTTTAACTTTGTCCCTTATGACTGTGGTCTACCAATTTGTTATTTTTGCTTTTCCATTTATATTCATCTTTCCACATGCTTTCTCTGCTGCGCTTGTAATTACTGTTTTGAAAAAAGTACACATTTCTTCTACATCTACTGTATTTGGTTGAGGTAGTCTGTCTACTAGTTTGCATATTTCCGCTTAATATTCTTTTTGCACTTCCGCTATTTGTAATCTTTCTGTCTTTATTCTTCTTATTTTGAAATTTTTTGATTTCGTATTCTCCAGCTTTATCATGTCATTTGGCATTTCAATTTTAGCAGTTAGTAAATAGTGATCACTACCTATTTCAGAGCTTCTTTTTACCCTTACATCCTTAACTCGTTTTACGTTTGACGTGTTTGTTATGAAGTAATCTATTATTGAATATTCATTCCTACTCGGTTCACATCTTGTAAATTTATGTATATTTTTATGCTCGAATATTGTATTAAGTATTGTTAGATTGTTTATAATGCAGAAGTCTATTAATCTATTTCCATTATTATTTTTATGCGGCTCGCCGTATGTTTTCATAACTTTTTCTGCCCCTTTGTTGTTGTTCCCTACTCTGGCGTTTAGGTCTCCTGTTATATATACGTTTTCATCATCTTTTTCTGTAATTTCTTGTAAGTTCTCCCAGTATTCATCCTTCTTCGCTCTATCTTCATCTTCATTTGGGCCATAAGTTATAAGTAAATTAAAGTAGTTGCTATTCGTAACTCTTATTTTGACTGTCATTACTCGTTCGTTGTGGCAATTCCAATCAATTATGGCCTGTTCCAGTTTCCTATGTATGATACATCTTACTCCTGCTTGTGCTCTTACATTTTGGGGAACTCCACTGTAAATAAATATATGCCCGTTTCCAATTTTACTCATTCCCTTGTCTTTTTTCTTAGTTTCTGTGACTGCTAAAATATCTAGGTTAGCTTTTTCAAATTCTTCTGCCAATTCGAGTTCTTTTCCATTTATGCTTCTTATGTTCCATGATCCAATATTCATTAGTCCGTTGCCATGCATTGTCTTCTTTCGCTTACCCAACACTACCTTTGTTCCTAATAGTTTTTTGGAATAGTGCCATCTTCTGCCATTTCTGCGTCGCTTATGGCATTATTAACTTTCTCTACTAGTTCCTCTTTATCACCATCCCACATATATTGTTTTCCATTAATAGCTATTTTGTTGTATCCCACTTTTACTTTATTCTTCTTAATTCTTTCTTCTCTTCCTATTTGTCTTAATATGTACTGGGTTTTTCTTTCTTCTAGTGTTAGATCATTTTCAATAAAGATTTTCTTACCGCGTAGTACATTTTTTGTTTTCATTATCTTTTGTTTATCGGTAAAGTTATCGAATTGAGCAATAATTATTTCCTGTGGCTTGCTTACTTTGTTACTAATAACACTATATGCTGACTTCATTTTTATTTCAACATTAAATTCTGCTTTAAAGAAATTTTCCACTGCATCTTTTTTATCTTCCGTTTCGGTGTTTAAACCTTTTATAATTATATTGTTCTTTTTCTTCTCCTTTTCCTGGTTGTAACATTTTTTCTCTAGACTCTCTATTCTTTTTTGTAATTTGTCGTTATCTGCTTTCCACTGTTCTCCTTTCGTCTCTATTTCAAGTTGCAGTTTATTTATTTTTTCATTATTATTTCTTATTTCCTCCTTTAACTCGTTTTTAAATTCGTTTATATCTGCTTTTATCTCATTTGTCGCATTTGATAGCAATCGTTGAAACATTTCCTCCATTTTCTTTTCGTCCATATTATTTGTTGTTGCTTCTTTTGGCGGCGTTCTCCTTAGTAGATTACTTTTCTTGAAAATTTCTCCTTCTACTTTTTCTTCTATTCTTTTTCTTTTCAAGTAGTCGCTGTTAGATCCAGTCGAATTAATTCTTGCTCTGTTTATATCGCTCATTAAAAATTTGTATAACGCGATTATAATATACTATTAAATTTTTATTAGTTTGCAACACGGTTGATCACTGTTTTTTGTTCGTCACCTGTCTTGTGTTATCGTTATCACACTGTTGGGAACACTGTGAGCCGCGCGCTCAAGGTTATCACTTGACAGTCAGCTGTATTGCCTCTTAAACACTTAAAACTACGTTTTTAAAGTTTTCATTTCGACCCTATAGTTCACTCCACTTTCACTACTTTATTGCACTCCTGTCCACGTTTTAAAACACAAATTTCACAAAACAAAGCGATAATACCCGCATATTACGAATTTATTATCGGCTCTAGATAGAGCTCACTGCTCACCCGTCAGATAACGGCTTTCAAATTTTCCTAAAGGAACATATTTACATATAAAGAAAAAAACTTAAAAAAAGAGTAGTTTCTGTACTGATCATTTTAGGACTATATTGAAAAACAACTTCTTTAATGAGAAATAAAAGGATTTTAAAATTTTGCAAAAATTTATGGGTGTTCCATTAAAAAAATATAAAGATGCGTATTAAACGCAAAAATGGTAGGAAAACTTATATTGCAGATATGTAAGCATTTTAATGTAAAATAAACTTTAAAGAAATTTCCTGTAAAACGCATAAAATATAAAATACAGACCGATGGACCACCGATATATAAAAAAAATTTCAGTAATTTAGTACTTGTTTTTCCAATTGAATGCATAGGTCCTTGATATAGGCCAATATGAATTTAACGATTTTTTTTTATGCTTGTAACTTTGTTCTGTGAAATAATACGAGATTCTGATTTGCACTTTTGTAAGGCATTTTTCAATGGTGAATTTACAGAAGTGCTCAATTTTTTTTTTATATTTTACCATTTACGGGTTTCTGGTTTTAACTTTTATTTTTAATACAGAGGTCATAGTAAGCCATGGTATTATATGAATGGAGATTTTTTTGCTTTTCAATGATATGGGACGTGTTTAATATTTATGACCCTTATACAAAAATCAGTAGAAATAAATCACATAATCACATTATTACAAATTTACCCTAATGAAGACACAATATTGTGTCGAAACGTCGGTCTTTTAGTGAATAAATAATTTTGACTGCAGTCCTGATTATATACTTCCCTAGTTATAAAATTTGTTATTTATAATTAAATTGAATTGAAAAAAGTAAATCTTAGGCTGCTATGGTGATATTTAATAAAAGAATCTCGAAACTAGACTAATTAGTCTAATCATATTTATTGAAATTTTGAATGCCCCTCGATATTTAAATATGTTACAGAATGATATTGAAGATATTTTAGATTGAAGACTTACGTGGTATTGCTTTTTAAAGATAAGTGTAAAGTAATATCTGCTGAAAAAGGACAAAAATCTAGTGAATATTAGGTTAAGATATCAAAACCCAAAACCCAAAACGCCGTCCCAGCAAAATCAATAAAATCATACTGGCAGTACCGCCCTGGCAGTTGAGAGTTAACCACAATTTATTGCATATGCCAGACATGTCAAAAATCGATTAAAATCTTAGCACTCGGGATATAACTATTGATTAAATTGCGCAAAATTGACAAATGACATTTGTATCTCTCTCTTGCTATTAACATGCTTTGTTTACTTTTCCTCTTAGTTCTGTCTGACGTTACACATTCCTTCCATTAATTTTTTTCTCATAAATTATAAATAATTAATCGACTTTTCAAAATACGGGTGTTTTATTTCTTGGCAAGATTCATATACATTGTGGCCAGCACATAACCTCTTGCGCATTTGTTTATTTTCTATTTATATTTAAGAAATATAATATCCTTCCATGTTTACTTAATTTTATATATATATATATATATATATATATATATATATATATACAATTAATAAATAACACACGTGAACACTTATTTATAGTCAATTTTGTCTTTTAGTACTATTTAGTATTATTAATAGAAACAGAAAAATTTTAAATTTTTGAACAAATAATAATCTTCAGTCTTGTAATAATCTAAAGACAAATTTTATGACAAGTTTCAGTAGGAGGAAATTTGTCCATATCAATAAATTATTACTCGGATTAAAGATTTTATAATTTGTTTAACTGGATAGATTGATATTGGATAATTATTATCAATTTAATTTTTGTCTTTCATCAATTGATGTAATTTGCTCATAAATTGTGAACTCTGGTTTAATAATGAGTGAATTTCGTTTCAAATACTTACATCAGGTCGTATATTAATTATAATTGCAACAGTGCAAGTTCTGTTCTCTTATACTTAACTATTATTTAGCAAAGTTAATTTGTTCATTTTAGTTTTACTGTGTGTTAAATTATATTTAACTATGTGAATAATTTTATTAAAAGATTAAATTATAAATCATTTGTTAATTAAACTGTTCATATCCGATTAAAGGTCTATTCACACATATCAGTGACGTGTCAGTGCCGTGTCAGTTCAGTGGTAGTGTCAGTGAAAAATAAAATATCGTTGCATATAGTTTAGCTTAAACTGTTCACACAAGCCCGACACAGTGCCGTATTTTTGCGTTCAGTATCAGTGCAGTATCCGCTTCGTGAAATTATATATCGTTACCAACGATATTTTTACTATTTCACTGACGTATTGAAGGCAATCGTGCAGCTTACTTGTTACATTTTTTGTGAATAAAATTATTAACGAGCAACTTATTGAATTGGTTCGGCAATACTCTGTAATATATGATTTATTACAAACAAGACATTTTTATCTTAACCTTCTGTCATCCTAAAATACTCAAAAAAATTGTTTCGTCATCCATCAACTCCTTGTATAAGGTGGTAAACTCTTCTTCACTTTCTCTTTTCTTCCATGCCTCATGTACCCACTTTCGTATCTTCGACTGATGCTCTTCCTCTTCATCAAAAAATGATGGCAATCATGGCTAATTTTGTGTCTGTAAACTAAAATAATTACTGACAACTGATGAAACTGTACGGATATGTGTGAATAGTAGCCACTGATATATCACTGATGTTACTGAGACTGAACTGATACGGCACTGACACGGTACTGATATGTGTGAATAGACCTTTAAGGTCTATTCACACATATCAGTGACGTGTCAGTGCCGTGTCAGTTCAGTGACAGTGTCAGTGAAAAATAAAATATCGTTGCATATAGTTTAGCTTAAACTGTTCACACAAGCCCGACACAGTGCCGTATTTTTGCGTTCAGTATCAGTGCAGTATCCGCTTCGTGAAATTATATATCGTTGCCAACGATATTTTTACTATTTCACTGACGTATTGTACGCAGCCGTGCAGCTTACTTGTTAATTTTTTGTGAATAATATTATTAATTTTGTGTCTGTAAGCTAAAATAATTACTGACAACTGATGAAACTGTACGGATATGTCGTTGATCGTGAGAGTACCGGGCCATGGGCCCTCACCTCTCTTATAGGATGTTATATCCGGACATTTATGTTTATTTAGTGTGCACTTTTGTGCCGCCTTCTTGGCGTGGAGTTTATATTTGAGCTAGTACTAGCTTCGGACGTTTGTGGCGGAGTACATCGTTTTCGTTGTACTCCGCAAGCCTTTTGACTCCTCTGTTGGGATGGTCGGGTAGTCCGCCGAAGAACTTTGTAGTCATTTTGTTTTTCAACGACATATGGCTTTGTCTGTTGATGAGAGGGTACAGGGAGCCCATCAGAGCGTTTGCATTGTTGCAGTTGCTGCTGATGTGCGGTTCCCACGTTAATCCTTTGTCAAAAAGGAGGCCTAGATATTTGTTTTTCCGGCGCCAAGGGATGTTGTTCCCGAACATCACAACGTCGCCTACAGGGGTTATCTTACGCTTTGTGAAGAGTACTGCGCTACTCTTCTCAGCGTTCACCTTGATTCTCCACTTAGAGAACCAGTTCTCCAGCTCGTCCACAGCTTGCTGCAGTCTGGCTGTGATGACACCAGCGTTCCTGGACTTGTACAGCACTGCTGTGTCGTCCGCGTACTGGGCTAGTGTTGTGCCTGCTGTCAGTGACGGCATGCCACTGCAGAACACATTAAATAGAAGTGGAGAAAGCAGGGACCCCTGCGGCAAGCCGGCTGTGATTATTCTGGCCGAGGATCTGGCCTCGTTTATTTTGACAAAGAATGTCCGTTTGGACAAATATGAACTGATGAGCTGCACCAGTGAGTGACTGATGTTTGCAGTCATCAGTTTGTATAGTAGCCCTTGATGGCAGATCTTATCAAACGCCTTTGCTACATCGAGAAAGACTGCTCCTGTAGCTTGGCGCTGATTGAAACCCTCAGTGATATACTCAACAACACGTAAAAGCTGATGCTCTGTTGAGTGCTTTTGCCTGAATCCGTGTTGGTGATCTGGAATCAATGCTTTTGTCTCCTCTTGGAGGCGTGTGAGGATGACCCTCTCCAGTACTTTGCCCATGGTACAGAGCAGACTGATGGGTCGGTAATTTTGCGGAAAAGTGGGGTCTTTTCCAGGTTTGCGGATCACGCAAATATCAGCTATTTTCCACTCTTTTAGAAAATATCTGAGTCTGAGAGCTGCGTTAACAATGTTTGTCAGCGCTACTATTCCCTTGCGCGGCAAGAGACTTAGCGCTTTATTTGTAACACCATCATGCCCTGGTGCTTTCTTTTTATTTAGAACACGCAAGATGTCCCAGATTTCTCTCGGGCTTGCGTGTTTTATAGGCCTTGATGGTTCTACCTTAATTTTATTTTTCACGTCTCTATTGAGACGACCGATAAAGCTAACATCACAGTGCTCGTAATTCGGCGAGCACTGTTTTTCTAGGCTATCAGCCATTGCTTCAGCTTTATCTGAGTTTGTAAAGATAATGCCTTGTTCGCCATGGATTGGCGGCATTTTTGTTTTGTCTTTACGCAGCGCTTTAGCCATTCTCCAGAGTGACTGGTCTCTGGAGTTTAGCTCTGCTAAGCGGTCGTCCCATTTTTGAGACTTGAATTCTCGCAGCCGATTTTTAACTTCAGCTGCGAGACGGTTAGCTTCAGCACGATCCGCTGGCCTGCAATGTCTTTGCCAGCGGCGTCTGACTCGATTTTTTTCGGATATTAATTGTTTTATATCAGTAGGAAGGTCGGAAACAGGATTATTTGTATCCATGTACCTTGTCCTACTGATATTTGCAGTAGCTAGAGTTATTGTTTCTGTCAGATTTGAAACAGCTTCATCAATATGATGCGCTGTTTCGATGACAGGTAGTGGGCCGATCAGTTTCTCCAGCTCGTCGCTGAACTGTTCCCAACGAACAGTTGTAACTGCCCGTTTTTCCGTCTCTGGCTGGCCTTCACCAAGGTCCAAGAGCACAGGAATATGGTCAGAGTCAAGTTCGTTGACTGCTACTATGTTGTGTGTTGCGTTGATGTCTCGCAACACAGCAATGTCAAGCACATCACTTCTCCCCCCATCATGAGGGAAAAATGTGTGCTCATCAGGTCCAACAACAACAATGCCGTTTGCCTGAGTGTAGCTAGTCAACTTGCGACCGTTTGGATTAACTAATCGGCTGTTCCACGCTGGACTTTTAGAGTTCAGGTCTCCAGCTATTATGACTGAACCCGGTTGCTCCAGGAGAGCGTCAAGATCCTCTGTCAGCAAGCGTGCTGGAGGATTGTAAATAGAGGCAACGCGTAAGGACTCTGTCCACGTTGTCTTTAAAGAGATTGTCACAGCCTCTACATGTTGCAGCTCAGGCGTGATAACCTCGTGGTGATCTATCGTGTTTTTGATAAAGATCGCAACACCGCCGCCTCGAGCGCCTGTGCGATCTTTTCTGTATAGATCAAATCCGCAGATTTTTGGGTTGTTGGATGGACGAAGATAAGTTTCGTTCACCAACATGATGTCCACCTTGTTGGTAAAAATAAACTCTTCCAAGCTATCTCGCTTGTAGAGTAGACTATTCGCGTTCCAGAACGCGATTCTGAGATGTGTTGGCACTCTACGTTCTCTAACCATGGTTGAACATGCTAAGGACGTGTGGCAGTGCTTTCGCTAGTACAACTAGCAAGTCCATTGCTGAGTTAGCATTCGCTAACTCAGCTAGGATTGGTTTAATGTTATTAAACATACTGTTTAATGTTGTTAGGCTAATTAAGTTAAGCCAGCTATCGGTTGAAGCAGAGGATGCTGCTGAGGCGGGTGATGCTGCTTGAGCTGATGTGCCGGGCACATCATGAGCCGCTTCTGCCGCTGTGGCAGCTGAAGCATGGCTAGCGGATGATGCGGATGTTGCCCTTTCTCACTTGTTGGTGAGGAATGTTTCTCCGCTGAGAAGTTGCCGGCTGGTTTGGCTTTTTGAGTGCTTTTTTAAGCACCTCGCAGCCTTTGTAATTCGCTGTGTGGTTCAGCCCGCAGTTGCAACAGAGAGGATCTCCCTGCTGCTTGGTGGGACAGTCTTTGATGCTGTGCTAGTCACCACATCTTACACAACGTTTTTTAGCATTGCAGCCGTTGCTAGTATGGCCAACTCGTTGGCAATTATGGCATTGGCTGATGCTACCTTGTGGACGTTTGGATTCCACGCTAATCTTCAAGTACATGAAGGTCTTGAGATTGTAAATCTCTTTGTTCGCTGCATCTCTTGTCAGGCGGACATGTACAAGAGGCAGCGGTTTTTTGACTCGCTCTGCCGGGGCAGCATGCGAGTCTGTAGACTTTACATACCGCATCATGCAGTGAACTGAAACTGGGTTGAAGTTGAGACTTTCCAGTTCAGTTTTTATATCGGATTCGGATATTGTTTCCGAAATGCCGCGCAAAACAACCTGCAAGAGCTTGTCCTCTTGTAACTGGTACGTGTGGAATTGCAAGTTCGCAGCACGCAACAAAGTGGTGGTCGCACGAAAATCAGCAGCTGACTTTACGTGCAACCTGATACCGTCTTTGGTGTTGACGGTTTTTTTTAATACTAACTCCACTTTCCGTTAGAGCTTTTGTTAGGTTTGCGTACCCGTCCTTCGTGTGTAGCACGATTGGCGGGATACGCTTTTCAGAAGCGGAGTCAGTTGCTGGGGACACAGCATTTAGATGTGTAACATCCATGTTATGTTCATCTTCAACTGTCTCCAGTGAAGCGAACATATTTGACGTCTCTTTTGCTCTTTTGAGCTGGCTCAAACCCATTAGCGTCTGACGTATCAGGCTCAGAGCAGCGAACTGCTTTTTTTGACGAACTACTGTTCATCGTTTCAGTTGTAACAGTTGAACTGCCGCTCGCAGTTTCAGCTGTTGCTTTGTTGGTGGACGTGCCACCATTGTTAGTTTTCACAGAACTGTCCTTGGCAGTTCGTTGTGAGATAGAAGATTCTAGTTCTTTTTCAAGAAGTTTTATCTTCTTGGCTTGCAGAGCAAGGCTTTCGTTATTGGTCTTGTTTCAAAAACCAGGTTTTTGCTTTAGAGCAATTATTTTTGATGAAAGTTCATCAAGCTTAAATTGCACAGAAGTCATTCTGTGCAACGTAGTGCGTTCGAAATTAAAATATGTGGTGCTACACGTTGTACCCCTGTGAAGAGGGCTCGATAGTGACTCCCGGAGGTTGCACTATCCCTTTGACAACGTTACGATATAACAATTCTAATAAATTACAACGTGTGCAGAGGCGCTATGCGTACAACACGAAGCGTCTTGAAAAAGACGGGAGAGCAGGTACAAGTGACCGTGGCTAGCGGTACTTGGAGCTTAACAGAATGCCGTATGGCTTACTGGGTTACTCAAACTGTAAACCAGTTCAGAGGCCCAGGTAAGTCAGGTAGCGATTCACAGCGTGATGTTACTCGTCCGACGAGCAGAGAGCAACTGTTTGTTCCGATGTTCTGTTTGTTCAGTTGTACGGATATGTGTGAATAGTAGCCACTGATATATCACTGATGTTACTGAAACTGAACTGATACAGCACTGACACGGTACTGATATGTGTGAATAGACCTTAAGTCGGTATGTGAATTGTCTAAGTTTAGTGAAATTTGAATTAATTAACCATCTAATACCTAATTTTACATTGGTTCCTTGATCTGTATAACCGAATTGTAAGAGATCTAAATCATCATTAGTGAAGACTCCGTGCAGTCCGCCACATTAAAACTGTACATACTTCGGTTTGAGGTACCAGGCGTCGTCAACAACACTAAGCAACAACGAGTAAGTTTGAGAATTACTCTTGCAATCTTTTAGCATATACATACTTTTTACCTATTCAGTTTCCAGCAAAAGTGTAAATACAAAAGTTGTTCAGAATTTAAAGATGCATGTAATAAGGCCCATTCGGTTACCTAAATGTAACACGTCCATCGAAAATTATACAAAAACGAAAATTCGCATTTCAGAAGCAGGTTCATAATTTTTTGTTTATTTAACAGAAAGAAATGGAAAGATATAAACTCTAAAATTCGCCATTATATTAAACAATCTTCTACGACATTTCCAAAGAAAATAATACAACACTCTACTGTAATAAATAAGTATATATCTGTTTTCAGAAATGTCTAATATTATACGTTTTCCATGGATGTGTTACAGTTTTCCTAATAAATATTGATTTTTATTTGATTGATATATCGTGAAATACTAATATTTAGGTAACCAAATAGGCCTTAAGGCATGTATTTTTAAATTCTGAACAACATTTGTATTTACACTTTTGCTGCAATGTGAATAGGTAAAAATTTACATCAACAACAACAAATAACATCGAAATCCCGATGGTCCACATGTCAATTCTACATCCTGTATAACAGTGTCTCTATTGCATTAGGATCTCGAGAACTATAAGGGCTATAACTTCGGTTAAATTAGACAAAATTAGGGTATTTTAATTGCTTTCCTTTCCATGAAAAAATGCATGGGCTACTAGAAAAAAACAATTTACGACATAAACGTTTAATTTTTTAAGTGGAACAAATAGTAATCTTTGTAAAAAAAGCTTTTTTGTTTGTTTTAATGATATATAACTTTGTACACCATTAATTATATTTTACATGACAATAATAATATTTTATTTTTACTCGCACGCAGAATAGTATATTCTACAACAAGTAATGGAATGGCACATATTCCACGCGAGCAAAAAGTTTGTAGCCCGAGCCAAAGGTGAGGGCTACGGTTTGCGAGTGTGGGATATGCCATTCCGTTACACGTTGTAGACTATACTTTCTATAACAAGATTTTGGAAATTATACAAAAAGATACAAATATAAAACTGCTGAAAACGTCAAACTCAAATACATCAACTGAAACAAACAGACGTAACCATAGTAACTGAATCAAGATTCTTCATATATCGCGCTAATATGCGGCTCTGATTCGTTGAAAATATTCCATACGCAGCGTATGGAATGTTAGTGATTCTATATCAATTTTTAGTAGTGGAATGCCCAGTTTCCAAAACAGTGTTATAGAAAAGTTTTTTTTTCGCTTTATTTATAGCGTAAATATCCTTTAAGATTATGGCTGTATACGCTCTACTTCAAATAGAATTTCATGCATTCCCTAGTATTTTGCATAATAGGAATTTTCGAAAATAAATATATTTAATTTATTGCGAAATTATTTAACATTGCATAAATAATTTTGTTTAAAAAATTGTATCTTTAATTATTGTAGTGACAACAAATTGTCTAAATATTTTTTCAGCAATCTGTATAATTTAAATAAAGTTTCACTGGTCGTTTCTAATCCATCCCTATTTTTGAAATTTTTAAGATTATAAATTCGTCACAATTTGTGTCGGTGCCAAACAGACAATCAACGAACGATACTTTATTTACTTGCAACAAATTATTCTCAATAATTGTTTCGCAATGAAAACACCAATTTATGGCAATAATTTTTATAGTATTCCTTTTTATTGTAGACCTGTAAATTATCTTTACTTCAATAAAACTCTGAAATTTTATAGTATAATATTATACATAGAGTTCAATAATACGTACATGTAAATTAATTATATCTATTAACTTTAAATATTTCACATCTTCTTTCTTCACAATAGAAAGTTTTCTGGCCTTCTTGCTCATTTTTTTGTTTATGCGTGGAATTATAATCATTTTGGTCTATAAGTTGCTTCATCCCAGTCCTACACAATATTGAATTATGGGCCTTGGATCTTTGGGTTGAGTATTCTCATCGTCCCAGTTTTCGATTGATTCCATATGATAAGGCAGCAATGGATGAAATATGTTGAGTTTCTTGTTCCCTTGATTGTTGTCATCGTTCCAATTTTCGGACTGTTCAACGTTCAACGTAGTAACGTTGCACTGGCTGCAGCATAATGATTTCATTATTGTCTTCTTCACTTTTCTAATTCTGTACTTGGTACATGACGCAATGAGTGTTGTTAAATTTCAATCAAAAGGTTCAATCATCAGGGAATACAGAAATTCTGTGAGACGAAAATGATTCGCAATACTTGTTTATATACACGTACTAGTATTCCAACTGCTCACTCACCAATTAACTTGATCATTTTAATGAGTTGTAATACTTATTTTTCTTTACTTCGCTTAGATAAAATTATATTTGCAGTTATTAAATCAAAAATATAAAAAATAGGAAATCAATTATATATATACATCATTATAAATTATTAGTCAATACTTTTGTCTAGAAAACATGGACTTATCAAATTTATTGACTACTTAATATCTAGTCGATTGCTCGTTTTAACATTTTTCTAAGTCAATTTTTGATATATACAGATTTTTTCATAGGTCGTATATTACTAGCTCCTTTTATACTACTAACATTATTGCAGCCAGTATATACGTTATGTAAACTGTATCGATATAAATGCACAGCCCTAATTATGTATCTCTAGAACTAGTTTGTGAACTTTTGTGTAATCGATAGTGTTAAATAAAAATGTTTCACATTAAGTATTATTTGTATTTTTTATATTTTTATAAAAATTTGCAGCCTTTAAAACTACATATAAAATGTATGTGTCATATATTTTTACTTCTAATTGTACTACTTGTTTTTTTTTTTGTATTAAAAGTTATTGCAAAAATATAGAAATGTATTACTACTTCTTTTACTAACTTCCAGTATTCTAAATAATACATATTTTTCATACCTGTGTATTATATTTAGAAGCTGAAGGTGTTTAAATAAGAACACGATGAGCTCTACGAATAGGAGATTAATTTTTATTTAAATCAAACCTGCGAAATGGCACAACAGAGTGTGACCATCGAGGTCAGGCCGACGCTCGGTCAATCATTTTTTGTATAAACAATATAGTAATTAACTCAATAGGGGTCCACTACCAAATTTTATTCACTACTACTTACTAATAAAACGCATCCCTGAACTTAAGTTAACAAAACCAATGAATTATAAAATTATATAATTAACTAATAATGTACTTTGCTAATAACAGTGTTCTTTATAACTACAACTATAAAACTACATAACGAATGAATTACAAAATTATATAATAACTAAAAATGTAAGCAATAACATAATAGGAGATTAATTTTTATTTAAATCAAACCTGCGAAATGGCACAACAGAGTGTGACCATCGAGGTCAGGCCGGCGCTCGGTCAATCATTTTTTGTATAAACAATATAGTAATTAACTCAATAGGGGTCCACTACCAAATTTTATTCACTACTACTTACTAATAAAACGCATCCCTGAACTTAAGTTAACAAAACCAATGAATTATAAAATTATATAATTAACTAATAATGTACTTTGCTAATAACAGTGTTCTTTATAACTACAACTATAAAACTACATAACGAATGAATTACAAAATTATATAATAACTAAAAATGTAAGCAATAACATAATAATTAAGTACTTTGATAATAATCTGCTTTTTTTTACATTTCTACCAGACCTAGTAGTTAATCTTGAGAAATGAGGATCATTGTTGTTATCACTGGATTTGGCTTAATTTTCTTGAGGAATACTAGGTTTTACATTTACAGTATCAGTATCTGTTTCTACATTTTTGAGTTTACCAAATGCCAATTGTTGCTCAGAAGTCCATTACAACTTAGTATTTTCTGAATGAATTCGAATTTGTTTGCTTATTTCTGCAGCGCAACAGTACTCAATCACTTTATCCAACGTTAGCCCTGGATCCGGAGAAGTTTTTCTTGAATATTACAATCTTTGACTCCTAATATAATTTTGTCGCGAATTAGACTGCTTTCTTGATTATCGTATATACTGGTTGCAATAATGTCAGTAGTATAATACGCTAGTCAGCTAGTAATATACGACCTATGAAAAAATCTGTATATATTAAAAATATTAAAACGAACAATGGACTACATATTTTGTGAAAAGTAATATATTTGAATAACCTTTTCGGCAACTGCAGTATTTCTAGTGGACGCAATAAGAGTGGGATATGACAAGACGCAATGTTTTGCAAGTCTTTAAAGTTCAGTATTAAATTAATTAAAAGTTTTCCCGTTTTCAAGAGTTGTTTTAGAAAAATTAAATCTGTTAAAGACAATAGTTTTTCTCGGACTACAATAATTTTCAAATGCCTGAATTACTTTGTCTAGATTTTTCTTCTCGTCATCACTGAGATCAAATGTGTTATAGTTGAAGTGCATCATCTCCTGTGCTAGATAAGAACATAGCCAAATTACTTGTACTCCTTGAGATTTTTTTAAATTTTTGGTTCCATGTATTAAATTTTTGTTTAAAGAACGCCCAATTATCAGTAATAATATAACAAGAGGGTGAGAATAAATTGAAAATAATTTGACAGATCTTTCGAAAACTTGTTGCCAGGCAATAGCCACGAAAGCCCGTAGGGCTTGAGTGGCTATTGCCAAATGGCGACAAGTTTGAGAAAGATACTGGAGAATTATTTTCTAATTTATCGAACTCTCGAGTTATATTTAATTAGATTATTTTTTGATTTCATCATCAGGCACGTCACTAAATCTTACTTTTTTGCTCATTTTTACTTGTGTTGATGATAACTATCTGACATTTGACATCTGTCAACAAAAACAAAAAAGCTACAGAGAAAATTGCCGGGAATATTCACAAGAGCATTATTCTCAGTATAATAATGACATGATTGGTTAAAACGCAGACACGTGACATACAATAAAGCATTTGATTGGTTTAAAGAAATGTCAAAAAATAATCACTTATATTTTCATTGATATCAAGCGCACTTGTGAGAAAATGTTTATTTGCAAACGATCAAATCTCAACGGAAATGCTACAAAATTTGAGGAATGTCTTAATCGTCGATTGACTTTTCGTCAAGAAAGAAAAGATGCAAATTTTTAGCATCTTTTATATTAAACAGCATTATTTACCTTAA
This sequence comes from Poecilus cupreus, assembly GCA_963942605.1. Lineage (NCBI taxonomy): Eukaryota > Metazoa > Arthropoda > Insecta > Coleoptera > Carabidae > Poecilus > Poecilus cupreus. Next base: position 32,999,482 of record OZ012713.1, read on the forward strand.
AATGTAAGTTTTCATTTTTTTTAAACAGTTGGCCTGATGAAATAATTATAAAATAAAATATGCATTGTATTTCTCTTGAAATGAGCTTTCAAACGATGTGTCACTTGACATATCCTTACATTAAGAAAAGTTAGAGGTGGTTGCATCCCACCGGGTGAAAATAAAACAAAAACGGGACAGAAGAACTGTAGCCAATGAAAAACTGACCTTGATGTGTTTTAAGATTTATGACAAAAATATTGCATATCCAAATTACACAATTTATTCCAGTTAAAATTTCCACACTGTATTAAGTGACGCTAGTCTTTCAAGATTTTGTGCATCGTAACCCGTGATTCATAAAAATAATTCTATTTTTAGAACACTAATGGTCAGAAAATCTGGCAACACGGCGGACGCATTAACATATGTGAGTACTATGTAAAGTTTACATAACGTATATACTGGCTGCAATAATGTTAGTAGTATAAAAGGAGCTAGTAATATACGACCTATGAAAAAATCTGTATATATCAAAAATTGACTTAGAAAAATGTTAAAACGAGCAATCGACTAGATATTTTGTGAAAATTAATATATTTGAATAACCTTTTCGGCAACTGCAGTATTTCTAGAGGACGCAATAAGAGTGGGTTATGAAAAGACGCAATAATGATAGCAGGATGTATACTTATATATATATATATATATATATATATATATATATATATATATATATATATATATATAAGTATACATCCTGCTATCATTATTGCGTCTTTTCATAACCCACTCTTATTGCGTCCTCTAGAAATACTGCAGTTGCCGAAAAGGTTATTCAAATATATTAATTTTCACAAAATATCTAGTCGATTGCTCGTTTTAACATTTTTCTAAGTCAATTTTTGATATATACAGATTTTTTCATAGGTCGTATATTACTAGCTCCTTTTATACTACTAACATTATTGCAGCCAGTATATACGTTATGTAAACTTTACATAGTACTCACATATGTTAATGCGTCCGCCGTGTTGCCAGATTTTCTGACCATTAGTGTTCTAAAAATAGAATTATTTTTATGAATCACGGGTTACGATGCACAAAATCTTGAAAGACTAGCGTCACTTAATACAGTGTGGAAATTTTAACTGGAATAAATTGTGTAATTTGGATATGCAATATTTTTGTCATAAATCTTAAAACACATCAAGGTCAGTTTTTCATTGGCTACAGTTCTTCTGTCCCGTTTTTGTTTTATTTTCACCCGGTGGGATGCAACCACCTCTAACTTTTCTTAATGTAAGGATATGTCAAGTGACACATCGTTTGAAAGCTCATTTCAAGAGAAATACAATGCATATTTTATTTTATAATTATTTCATCAGGCCAACTGTTTAAAAAAAATGAAAACTTACATTTTAAGGTAAATAATGCTGTTTAATATAAAAGATGCTAAAAATTTGCATCTTTTCTTTCTTGACGAAAAGTCAATCGACGATTAAGACATTCCTCAAATTTTGTAGCATTTCCGTTGAGATTTGATCGTTTGCAAATAAACATTTTCTCACAAGTGCGCTTGATATCAATGAAAATATAAGTGATTATTTTTTGACATTTCTTTAAACCAATCAAATGCTTTATTGTATGTCACGTGTCTGCGTTTTAACCAATCATGTCATTATTATACTGAGAATAATGCTCTTGTGAATATTCCCGGCAATTTTCTCTGTAGCTTTTTTGTTTTTGTTGACAGATGTCAAATGTCAGATAGTTATCATCAACACAAGTAAAAATGAGCAAAAAAGTAAGATTTAGTGACGTGCCTGATGATGAAATCAAAAAATAATCTAATTAAATATAACTCGAGAGTTCGATAAATTAGAAAATAATTCTCCAGTATCTTTCTCAAACTTGTCGCCATTTGGCAATAGCCACTCAAGCCCTACGGGCTTTCGTGGCTATTGCCTGGCAACAAGTTTTCGAAAGATCTGTCAAATTATTTTCAATTTATTCTCACCCTCTTGTTATATTATTACTGATAATTGGGCGTTCTTTAAACAAAAATTTAATACATGGAACCAAAAATTTAAAAAAATCTCAAGGAGTACAAGTAATTTGGCTATGTTCTTATCTAGCACAGGAGATGATGCACTTCAACTATAACACATTTGATCTCAGTGATGACGAGAAGAAAAATCTAGACAAAGTAATTCAGGCATTTGAAAATTATTGTAGTCCGAGAAAAACTATTGTCTTTAACAGATTTAATTTTTCTAAAACAACTCTTGAAAACGGGAAAACTTTTAATTAATTTAATACTGAACTTTAAAGACTTGCAAAACATTGCGTCTTGTCATATCCCACTCTTATTGCGTCCACTAGAAATACTGCAGTTGCCGAAAAGGTTATTCAAATATATTACTTTTCACAAAATATGTAGTCCATTGTTCGTTTTAATATTTTTAATATATACAGATTTTTTCATAGGTCGTATATTACTAGCTGACTAGCGTATTATACTACTGACATTATTGCAACCAGTATATACGATAATCAAGAAAGCAGTCTAATTCGCGACAAAATTATATTAGGAGTCAAAGATTGTAATATTCAAGAAAAACTTCTCCGGATCCAGGGCTAACGTTGGATAAAGTGATTGAGTACTGTTGCGCTGCAGAAATAAGCAAACAAATTCGAATTCATTCAGAAAATACTAAGTTGTAATGGACTTCTGAGCAACAATTGGCATTTGGTAAACTCAAAAATGTAGAAACAGATACTGATACTGTAAATGTAAAACCTAGTATTCCTCAAGAAAATTAAGCCAAATCCAGTGATAACAAAAACAGTCAAACCAATGATCCTCATTTCTCAAGATTAACTACTAGGTCTGGTAGAAATGTAAAAAAAAGCAGATTATTATCAAAGTACTTAATTATTATGTTATTGCTTACATTTTTAGTTATTATATAATTTTGTAATTCATTCGTTATGTAGTTTTATAGTTGTAGTTATAAAGAACACTGTTATTAGCAAAGTACATTATTAGTTAATTATATAATTTTATAATTCATTGGTTTTGTTAACTTAAGTTCAGGGATGCGTTTTATTAGTAAGTAGTAGTGAATAAAATTTGGTAGTGGACCCCTATTGAGTTAATTACTATATTGTTTATACAAAAAATGATTGACCGAGCGCCGGCCTGACCTCGATGGTCACACTCTGTTGTGCCATTTCGCAGGTTTGATTTAAATAAAAATTAATCTCCTATTATGTTATTGCTTACATTTTTAGTTATTATATAATTTTGTAATTCATTCGTTATGTAGTTTTATAGTTGTAGTTATAAAGAACACTGTTATTAGCAAAGTACATTATTAGTTAATTATATAATTTTATAATTCATTGGTTTTGTTAACTTAAGTTCAGGGATGCGTTTTATTAGTAAGTAGTAGTGAATAAAATTTGGTAGTGGACCCCTATTGAGTTAATTACTATATTGTTTATACAAAAAATGATTGACCGAGCGTCGGCCTGACCTCGATGGTCACACTCTGTTGTGCCATTTCGCAGGTTTGATTTAAATAAAAATTAATCTCCTATTCGTAGAGCTCATCGTGTTCTTATTTAAACACCTTCAGCTTCTAAATATAATACACAGGTATGAAAAATATGTATTATTTAGAATACTGGAAGTTAGTAAAAGAAGTAGTAATACATTTCTATATTTTTGCAATAACTTTTAATACAAAAAAAAAAACAAGTAGTACAATTAGAAGTAAAAATATATGACACATACATTTTATATGTAGTTTTAAAGGCTGCAAATTTTTATAAAAATATAAAAAATACAAATAATACTTAATGTGAAACATTTTTATTTAACACTATCGATTACACAAAAGTTCACAAACTAGTTCTAGAGATACATAATTAGGGCTGTGCATTTATATCGATACATCGATATATCGAATAAGGATATTCAGCACAAAATATCGATGCATCGATATATTGATACATCGATATATCGAAATATCCGCACCAATTCAAGACAGATTCAGAATCGTTTTAAAAAGCGTGTGCGGTTAGTTATCAGTTACATATGAGAATTATTACCTATAGTTCTCTGTTGGCGGAACAGTCAGTTCGGTTCGATACTGATCCGTAACTGGTTCTACTAATCCTGTCGACAGAGCTAGAACCAGTTTCGAATCAGTATCGAACCGAACTGACTGAACCGCCAACAGAGAACTATAAGTAATAATTCTCATATGTAACTGATAACTAACCGCACAAAAAAAAGCTTAAAATTTAAAAACAAAATTAAAAAAAGCACTTTTCACTTCTTATTGTATTCATTTTGAACAAATATTTTTATTTTCAGCCAATTCTTATTTTTTAGTATCTCTCCGTGGATCTCCTTTAACTCTTCACATTCTGCTCTCTTTGGAGGTTTGTTATCCTTAATTTTTTTTTTGAAAAACTGTTTCACAATCTCTTTTTGCTGACTTGCCCATGGGACTAACTCTCTTTTCTTTCCTTTCTTTACAACAATCGGTTGTACTTCTTCAATAACCATTTCTTTTGCAACTGATGCAGCTCCGCAATCCTCGCCACAACCATCATCTCCTTCTTCCTCACTTCCTGAATTCTCCTTTTGATCCAGTATATTTTCTTCCATATTTATTTCTATTTCGTCTAATGCCTTTCCCTTGAATTAACCAGCGTTATTCTTTTCCATCAAAAGGAGTAGCTGATCGATTTCTAATTAAAAATAAAATTTTCCCGAAAATTTCAGCTTTTAAATCCAAAGAGTTACGACATAAATAAAGAATTCGTTTTTTCAGTTTTATTTTATTGGAACTATTCCACTAAATATTTTTTAACAAGAATTTTTTAGTAAGAATACTCAATAAGGGACATTAACAAGTAATTTTTCTTTGTAAGTTTAACCCATTACTTTTTTTTTAATTTAATATTTTTGTCTTTATTTTTAAATATGTTCCTTTAGGTTGTCATTCACGATTTTTTCACTGAATACTCCTTTCTTACTCTTCTTTACTCAATAAAATTTTCAACATGATCCATTTGGTGCAACATAGCAAAAAAAAAAAAATCGATTTTACTATTACACTCCAATATATAAAAATCACACCAAAAATTCTAAAACTACAAGTAAAATCTCAGCACATTAACTTAAAAACATACCGTTGTTTCATTGTTTATTCAACCAGATATGAATAAAAGTTCTGGCATTAGCCGATATTGTTGTGATTGTGGTAACGGTAGGCGCACTTTCGATTATATTAACACTGAATAATTATTCCCAAAATCGATTTTTTTCATATTTTTTTCGAATGGTAGGTATTCACTATTTTCTGGTAAAATATTTTTTTTAAATATCATATAATTTTTTCATATTACTGAAAATAATTATTCAGTGTTAATATAATGAGTTAGGTCATGATAATATACTATAGCTGCAATGTGCGAGCAGTACCCGAAAGTGCACCTGCCGTTACCACATTCACAACAATATCGGCTAATGGTTAATGCCAGGGATTTTATTAGTATCAGGTTGAATAATCAATGATACAACGGTATGTTTATTTTATTTGTAGTTTTAGAATATAAAATAATTATTCAGTGTTAATATAATGAGTTAGGTCTGTAATAATAGCTACAATGTGAGAGCAGTACCCGACAGTGCGCCTGCCGTTACCACAATCACAACAATATCGACTAATGCCAGTACTTTTATTCGTATCTCGTTGATTATAGAATGAAACAATGGTATGTTTTTGAGTTAATGTGCTGAGATTTTACTTGTAGTTTTAGAATATTTAGCGTGATTTTTATATATTGAAGTGTAATAGTAAAATCGATTTTATTATTTTTTTTTAACTATGTTGCACCAAATGGATCAAGTTGAAAATTTTATTAAATAAGGAAGAGTAAGAAAGGATTATTATTGAAAAAATCGTGAGTGACGCCATAAAGGAACATATTTAAAAATTAGGACAAAAATTAAAAAAAAAAATAAAAAAAAAGTAATGGTTAAAACTAACAAAAAAAAACGTGTTAACGTCCCTTATTGAGTATTCTTACAAAAAAATTCTTGTTAAAACATATTCAGTGCAATAGTTCCAATAAAATAAAAACTGAAAAAACGAATTCTTTAATTATGTCGTAACTCTTTGGACTTAAAAGCTGAAATTTTCAGGAAAATTTTTATTTTTAATTAGAAATCGATCAGCTGTATGGATTTTTAAAAATCACTGGGGGCAGATTTTGTATGCTTATTCGGCTATACCCTTTCAACTTATTTTACGGCATTTTAATATTTAAATTATGACTTACCGGCAAACGTAATATTATTATTCATCTTGTCAAACAAAGAAAGTAGGTTTATTAAACAAATAACGAAAGCCGTCCCAAGACCTTTCCAATTCTATTTGAGTGCGGTTCTAGAATAGAGTACTTGCATCAAGGTCACAAACTTAGCGCGCGAACCTGTTCCTGGGCAACCAGACAAAATTTTAACATGGCGTCTTATGGAGTATTCATGTTTACTTTTGTAAAATTATCTGTTATTTGCATTCTACTTTGTTTTGAAAAAAGAAAACTTATGACGTTGATTAAGGTAAGTTCATAATTATACTGGTTACACTAAATTCTCCTAAATATAAAGCAATTTTAAAATATCGTATTTTAAAAGTATAGTATCGTAAATGTTGATGAAAACAATTTATAAAACTGTAATATTCTCATCATATTTTGTGCATTTTCTGATAGATTAGGAAATGGTATATGCTTATTTATTTAACCATTAGTGAAAATCCATGTAGATGTCAGAAATTTAATAATATTAGAAATTAACCTCAATTTGAAGAAAATTTTGAGAAGTACATTTTGCATCAACTAACTAAATTAAAAAACTGTTTGCTTATTACCAAAATAAACCAATTAAAGTAATTTTCAAACCACCTACCAATTTCAACCCCCACAATAAATGAAAAGAGGATATAAAAAATAATTTTGGTTAAGTTCTTCAGTTACTAAACAGTTTTCAATCAGTTATCATTATCAAGGGTTTCGACAATTAACATCATAATTCTAACAAGACTTAGCATTGTAAGACTTGACAAGTATTATTATTTTAATTCTTTGATATAACTGTTTTCTTTAACTTTAAATTTTAAAATATATTAATTTATATTTCATTTTTAGATGAGTAAATTAAGTGAATATGTGAAAGCTTTATCGGAAGAATCTAAAGAGTGATATTTGGAAAGAATATCTATAATCAGTATTGATTCATATACTATACATCAACTCACCAATACATTTATTGTGTTTCTAATACATTTCATTTAAAATATATTTGCTCTACATATATGTATTTAATGCAAATACATTATATATACATTTACCTTTCTTAAAAAGTATATAATATAAACAAAACACGCAATCAACACCGACAGAACACAAAAATAAGTCACAAGAACCAAAACCTCCATAAGACTCAATGCTAACCTGAACGGTCGTTGCCCAGAAACAGACTCCCGCCAAATAAGCCACGCCTCCTGCAAGTACTCTATTGTACTATATTGACGCATGCGCATAAATCGATTAAAAAACCATTTCATCAGCGTCCGTATACGGACGCAATAAATCGCCGGATGCATTAACATCCGTACTTGGGATGTTTATGGACGCAACAATGATAGCAGGATATATATATATATATATATATATATATATATATATATATATATATATATATATATATATATATATATATATATATATATATGTTACCTAACGTCTACCTGCCGACATCAGCGTTTCCCATCGGCCGCTATGTTCCCGCGAGCTGAGGAAGAATCACATTTCATTTATCTCTGTACACATGTTCACTTTATCTCAAATGTAGTTTTAGAAATCAGTCTTGTTGTAGTCTTAAAGCAATAAACATCTAAAAACTTTGCCTCTCTGTTCCTGAGCAAAAATAAAGTTTTTAAAAACCAATATCCAAGTTCTGATCAATTAAGTGGCGCAGTCGGTAGGATATTGAAAGGAAATTCATCGCGAATAACCCGTCAGTATCAACTGTTTATTCAACAAAACAAGAACCAACCAAGATCTGAAGGGCGTTCATCGCGAATCAACCCATCAGCATCAACGACTCATCCCAGAAGAATTCCATCGCGGACAGGCTACCTGAGATGAAGATCGCTATATTGGTAATGTAAGTTGCTTTCATTTCTATGACAGACTCCTCGAATTCATCCATTTCTATCGAAGAAAGTGAAAACGAGTTAGATTATAATAATAGTTTAGAAGATACAGAATTAAGTTTAATACTTTCAACATTAGATATAACAGAAGTTGAATTAGAAAATAACAGTTGTGTAACTATGGCAGTACCAAATTTTGAATCTAAATTATTAGACATCGTTCCAAAATTCGATGGAAATCCTTTGGAACTCTCAGCATTTTTAGACACAGCTAATACCTTAATAAATACTTATTGGGATACAACTCCGCAAAATGTAAATTGCGTTCAGAATATAACGTTAATTTATGGCATTTACGCCAAAATAATTGGTCCCGCACGCGAGGTATATTCAACGTGTACCTCAAAAGACTGGAAATCTGTGAAAGATGCTCTGATCGCACATTTTGGCGATCAGCGCGATGAAAACGGTCTGTTGTTTGATCTAGATCAGCTCAGACAAAAAGATAACGAAAACCCCTTACAATTTTACACACGCATTATGTCAAATTTAAGTGCTTTGCATAACTATGTAGATGTTCATGAAAGTACAACGACAATTGCAACAGTCAAAAAGAATTTTTACAATACTCATGCATTGAAAATGTTTTTGGCCGGTTTAAAAGAGCCTCTTGGTTCGACGATCCGCGCAATGAAACCCAACACCTTGGCGGAAGCCAGACAGAACATAATATCTGAAGATAACATCCGACACTTACAACGTGCTCATTTTGATAAAAGTAAATTTCAAAATTCGAGACAAATTCAAAGGTCAATTCAACGACCACCCCAAATGTATCAAAATCCTCAATTTGTCCAACAACCATCACAACGATTTTATAATCAACACCAACAATTTCCAAGCAACCCTATTCAATTACAACCCCGTTATTCACATACACCACCACGATTCCTAACTAATCACCAAGTATTTGGGAATAATAAACCTAAGACCTCAGTCAATGTATGGAAACCGCAAGGAACAACAAATCGAGCCATACAACCTAAACCCACACCCATGAGTGGAATATCTCATGGTTCTTTTCCGAAATCCTCATTCCAACAAAGACAAAATTACACAGTAGAAGAGCTACATAATGTCGAACAACCCATTCAAAATTATGACGAACAAAATTACGAATACTGTGAAACCGACTATACTCATTATGACAACGACAACTATTCTTATTATCCCGAAATTATTGAAAATGATGTTTATGAAACATCTATTGAAGAAGAACAAAATTTTCGCGAACCCAGCCAAATAGCGAACCAAACGTAGAGTTACATTCAATCTATGACAAAAAAGATTTACCATTTATCAAAATTTTGAATCCACCATTAAAATTGTTAATTGATACAGGAGCCACAAAATCTTTCTTGAACCCTGACATAGCTGAAAAATATTTTAAAAATAAAATCATGAAAGAAAATTTTACTATATCTTCCATATTTGAAACAACAAAAAGAGATTCTAGTGTAGAAATTCCGGCATTTTCAGAATTTAATGTTAATAAAAATATGAAGTTTTATTTGTTCAAATTTCACCATTTCTTTGACGGCCTGATTGGCTATGATATTCTAAAAGATTTTAATGTTCAATTAGATTTAAATAATTCTCTAATAAAAACCCCACACGCAAATTTGAAGTTATCTCATTACGAATCTAAGAGAAAATTATTTTTTGCACAAATAGAATTACGTAGCTTTGAGTCATTGAAAATCCCAGATAATATAAAAAATACGGATGCATTATCTCGTATCCAAATTAACGTTAATGAAACTATCGAAGAATCTGGAGGAATTTTCGACTATATAAAAGATTTTAATAAAAAGTATTCTAATACAAATGATAATATGTCACTGCAAGTCGAACCTGACAACGAAAACAACGACGGAGATATTTCTGACGACGAAACTGTTCACACGAATAGAGAAAATCCAATCGTAGGAATACCAATTTCTGACAAACCAGTAAATCTCGGAAAAAATCAAATTATAATATCTCAAATTAATTTTGATCCCATAAAACCCAAAATTGTAAAATTATTTGAAAATACCCATCAGCGTATAACAGTACAAATTTCAAAAAATAATTTTGTTCAAGACGTTATTAATTTCGTTAAAAATTATATCGTCCCAAAAGTTAAATATTGTTTGTATTTTGAAGACCCTATTTATGAGAAATTTAGTTTAGTTATTCAAAAATACTTTAAAAATTCTGAATTAAATTTTGTAAGATACACTCAGAAATTACTAGATGTTGAAGATCCGTCAGACGTTAAAGAAACAATTCAAAATTACCACGAAAGCAAGACGAATCACCGAGGTCTTGACGAGACCGAGAATCAAATAAAGAAAAAATACTACTGGCCTAACATGCGTAAATCAATACAAACTTACATCAACGAATGCGAAATCTGTTTAAAAACAAAATACGATCGTGTACCTATAAAACCAAAATTTAACGTTACTCCTACTCCAATAAAACCATTCGAAATATTACATATTGATTCGATAACTTTAGAAAAACAAAAATTCCTAACAATTATAGACGCATTTTCAAGATACGCGCAAGTTTACAAATTAAATTCTGGTCAAGGTATAGAAGTCGTTAATAATCTTATTAAATATTTTACACACCATGGAATACCTGATCAAATCATTTCCGACAACGGCTTAGAATTTAAAAACTCACTAATTAAAGAATTACTAGAAGTTCACAAAGTGAAACTTCACTTTATTAGCTCGCAACACCCAGAGTCAAACGGACTAATCGAGAGATTTCATTCGACACTAGTCGAACATATTAGATTGTTAAATAATCAACAGGAATATAACAAAGAGCCTATTGATATTAAAATTAATTACGCACTTCTGGCGTATAACAACTCTATTCATTCGGTAACAAAATTAAAACCGTGTGAAATCATAACAGGACATCTTGATATAAATTCGCCTTTGGACATAGAATTAGAAAAACAATTAATAAATAATTATATAATAAATCATAAAGAAAAAATAAAATTATTATACAATAAAATTAGGGAATTAAATGAGCAGAATAAACAAAAAACAATTAATTATGTAAATAAAAATCGTGAAGAGCTTCCTGAAATTCCAGATACCGTTTACGTGAAAAATAAGCAGAAACAGAGTAAAACTAGCAATAAATATAAAAAAGAAGAAATTAAAACAATTGATCCGAATTTAAAAACAGGCGAAATTATTCCTGAACACGGCAATACCTCAAAAAACATCCATTTATCAAACATTAAAAGACCAAGACAAAAGACTTACTGTTTTAAAACTAAACAAAACAAAATAAAAATAAATTCACCATCTTGGAAAATAAAATACTGAAAAAACCTAAATTGTTACAGACTTGTGACCTTACACCTGACAAAAGCACAAGAAGTACAGATTCAGAACTTACAGACTAATCCTGGAATCCTTCCTTTTAAATTAGGTCATGCAAAAATCAAAACAGCCTCTCACACTTTCCTTTATTATATTGACCTTAAGTCTATCAAAAATCGTATTGACTTATTAAATGATCAAAATTCACAAATAACAACCGCAATAAATTTTACTACTCCCGAACTTCGACATATTTTAAATAATTATCATGAACACACAAAGTACATTTCAAAAATGGTTAACAGAAAATTAAACACCTTTTACCCAGAAAAACGGTATAAACGAGGGTTAATAAACCCATTAGGATCACTTATTAAATTTATCTCTGGTAACATGGATCATGACGATGCTGTAGAAATTCATAATAATATTTTAAAATTAGAAACAGATCACAATAAAATAGTTACAAAATTAAATAATCAGATTTCACTTTCAAAACATATCATGATGAACATAAACGAGACCATGACACTGATTATTAAAAATCAAATTAATATTGAAAATAAAACGAATGAATTAATTCAATCAATTAATAAACAAAAATTTTTATTTTCACATTTTTTACAGACACAAGAAATTTTGGAAGAAATTAAATTTAATTTTGATTCATTATTAAATTATTTGGAGGAAATAGAAAACGCAGTAACATTTGCCAATCTAGAAGTTGTACACCCAAGTATTATTTCTTATAAAGAATTAAAAGATATTGTTGAAGAATTATATTCACTTTATGATAACAAACAGCTGCTATTTTCAAATATCAATGACATTTCTAAATATTATAAAGTTATCAAAATTAAAGTTTTTATTTTAAATGAAAAGATAATGTTTTCACTTGACTTTCCATTAATACACCCGGAAACCCTAGATCATTATCACTTATTTTCAATCCCTAGTTCTAACCAAACAACTATTATTCCTCCTGCTACATACCTATCCATAAGCAACAACGTTTATCAATATAGCAACGAAGAATGCGTAGATCTGCAATCCGAATTTCTCTGTAAAAGCACCAATCTTTTACCAGTTCAAAGGAATGAAGAATGCCTAACTTCAATCTTATCATCAGAAGTCACAGTAACCAGTTGTCAACAAATACCAATCAAAATCAATCAACAAGTAATATTACAAATCAATGAAGCACATTACATCGCCATATTCCCAAAACTTCAAAGAGTACAAACTACGTGTAAACAAAATGCGATAGTTTCTTTAAAAGGGACTTATCTAATGATCGTACCACCCAACTGCTCAATAAAAATATCATCGTACGTTTATGAAAATAAACTGAAGACTATACCAGGGCATCCAGTGAGTTTACAAAAAATCAACATGCGAAACTCAACAGTACCACAAATAGAAAAATTAAATTTGGATAAAGTTCCTCTCGATAAATTACATCAATTACAACTTCAAGAGCTAGAAGAATTCCCAATCGAATCGATCATCACCCACGAAAATTATTCAAAGGGCTCCATCATTGGAGTCAGCATATTAGCAATGGTTATCTTATTTTATTTTATAATAAAAATAAAAAATAAGGTTTTACAGAAAAAAGGAGTCAACCCGAGGTCAACTCCACTCAACGAAACTCAAGTCGTTCCACCCTAGAGTTTCTTCTCAAGGAGGGAGGTGTTACCTAACGTCTACCTGCCGACATCAGCGTTTCCCATCGGCCGCTATGTTCCCGCGAGCTGAGGAAGAATCACATTTCATTTATCTCTGTACACATGTTCACTTTATCTCAAATGTAGTTTTAGAAATCAGTCTTGTTGTAGTCTTAAAGCAATAAACATCTAAAAACTTTGCCTCTCTGTTCCTGAGCAAAAATAAAGTTTTTAAAAACCAATATCCAAGTTCTGATCAATTAAGTTATATATATATATATATATATATATATATATATATATATATATATATATATATATATATATATATATATATATATAGAGGGTGTTTCCTGAATTATTCTCACTCGATTCCTTTAGTATTGAAAATTTGAAGAAATTGTAACGAGAGAAATAATTGTAGCGACTGAAAAGTTCTACAAAACTGGTTGTAATGTTTTAAGCTTCTTTTGTATTAAAATAGCGAAAAAGCTTTTTTCGGTAGTGTATACTGAGATTTTTTTTTTTTAATTTTAAATAATGTTTACCGATATTATTTTAAAAAACGAATATTAATGTTATATTATTTTAGTGTCGAAAACACAATAATTTCAGTAAACTATGATAACTGAATAATATTATTATTACATATGAAAATGAGTTAAAATAAATTACTTTATTCTAAAATTTGTGTTTTTACTTTTGACTTTTTCAGGTATCACACAGTTGTTAAATAATTTGATTTATTCCAATGAAATGCATACACATTAATAATAAACATATTACAACCGCACTAATTCTACTAAGCGGACCTTTTTAATCATAGCACCATAATCTTTTATCCCTGTATATTTTTTACATCATTTGGAAACAGATTTTCTCAAGTCAATTATTTCTCCGTCTGATAAATCAACGAACTGTCCTGGAAAATACGTAATAAATTCTTCATATTCGGGAATGACTTTTCTTCCAATTCTGGTGTTAATAGCTTTCATATCCATTAGTATATATATTTAATTCATGATAATGTTAGTTAACTGACCTTTTTCATTCATCTTATTTAAATCCATTTCTAAAACAAACCATGATTTATAATTGATATATAAAATAGACTTACCTTATTAGTCCTTGAGCTTGAACCTCCGGTTTTAGTGGTTGTAATAGATACTGTTACATTTTGAACAAAATCCCCCAATTTATATATGATTTACTCAGGTTTCACTTTTCATCCTTGAAACTACTTCATTTATTACCAATACAAATTCCAAATACAAGAATATAATGAGAAATTTCACAATTAATTCTAACCACAAATTTATTTTGCACACTATATATAAATAATTTTAATACACGTTTCTGAAGTTCAGAGGCTATTATTATTATAATTAGATAGTCATCATTTAAATATTTTTATATTAAAATTGTACGTTAATGTAGTCCAATTTTAAAGGATGTTGAGTTAATTCTGGTCGTTTACTCATGTTAAAATTCTTGAAGACGACACTGACAACGAAAAAAATGTCCCCAATTCACAACCAAAAACAAGGACATTTTCTTCGTTATCAGTGTCGTCTTCAAGAATTATAACATGAGTAAACGACCAGAATTAACTCAACATCCTTTAAAATTGGAGATGAGTCTCTCAATGTTGTCAGTTCCCATTTCAGTTTTTTTCCTCGCTTGGTTATTTAGTGTTCTTTATTGACGAGTGTCAGAAACTTTTTCCTTAATATTTTTTTTGCGCTACTTACAATAATTCACTTTTAGTATAAGTTTCTTCGAAAAATATATCATGGTGGTATAAATATTCCTGAATTTCTGCTCTGGTACTAGATTTAGTTGGTAATTTTACTAATTGCCTGGAATGATAGCTGCGTTATCCATAATTATTGTTTTGTTATCTGGAATATTTGGCAATAATTTATCGCAAAAACACTTTTCTAAAATTATAGATGACATATTAACATGATAATCCAGACACGCGTTTTTCATGTTATGTGTAAATAAACGTTCTCCCATCCTTTCCCTCTTCCCACACAAAGGAAAATTAATTGTTTACTCCGTGATACTGGGAAATTTGCAATACAATTCTCACAATGTCATGTGTGTCATACTGCGCGTCTTTCAGATATATAATTGAGCGATTCTCTTCATGAAAATTTTTTAATTCTGTTAGATAATGATTACGCCATTGACGTATATTCGTCTACTTTCCATAAAACCAATTTTTATTGAATTTAAAATTCTATCTTATAAGCACATTGTGAAGCGCACTGACTGAGCACATAATATTACATTCGTCATTTCATTTCTGGTGCAATAATTTAAGCGAAGGGAATATAATTTCACTGTAAAGGGAATATAGCTTCTGACAATCGTCATCGTAGCGATTTAGTAACTATGATATTATTTTATATCTAATTTTATTCGTTTAAGATAAAACTTTTTGTTATACATCCGAATCGATCGCAAGAAAACGTAGAACGCTATCGGCACAAGGCCCGGCTAGCGTTACAATGTCTGTAATGTTAAATGTCACTTCTAATTTTAAACAAAAATCTATTTTCAACGCTATTTTACAAATACAAGTATTTTAATACTTCCTGTATTTCAAGAAAGATGATAGTTCGATGAATTCTTACCATTTTTCAGCTTTCAGCTGTGGTACGTTCTGGTATCGAGTTCGGCATCCCAGTTTTTTGTACTTTCTACGTAGTAAGGTTGCACTTGTCGCCGCAAAGAAGTTCATTGAATTTTGTACCTGAATGCTTTCTCTGAAAGATATAAATAAATTTATATTTGCATAATCAATAAAGTTACCCCTGAAAAACCTTGTGTTGAAAGCAAGTTCAGAATCAACAGGTTTTAAAAAACATCTGCCGGACCGAACCGAGGATATTTCAATGTATTTCAAACTTACTTTCTTTAAACTGTTTACAGCAATATCCACTGAAGGACAAAAAATAGCATTTTCGTAATCGAAGATAATATCAGTCATAATAATAAAATTTTCAAATGTACAACTGCACTTGGGTTTGAGGGATAGTAGCGGGTGATGATCTCGAGACATTCTCTTTGTCGTCGATGTCAGAATCATTTACAATCATATTATCAGGAAATATAAACGGTATCATTACAGGTGCAACTTTCAGTATAGTAAGCTCATTTTTTCCATTTCTCCAGTGGTGGAATTAAAACTATTTTGGTTTTAATATGATCCATTGGTTTGTAGATTGCTTCATCGTACTTGACTTAAAATTCCGTAATTTCTACACAATATCGAATTATAGGCCTCTGATCTTTTGATTGAGTGTTGGACTAATTTTCGTGACTTTCTACGTGGTAATATTGTATTATTACATTATCCTATTTTTTTGTTCTTTTTTCGTAGTAACGCTGCAGTGATTGAAGCATATTGACTGTAGTATTCTTTTCTTCATTGTTTTAATTTTATGGATCAATATATTTTTCCGATGGTTATGCTGCACTGGATGCAGGATTTATTTCCTCGTCATTTGACAGCAGAATCCCTACAAGAGATTAAACGAACAAAACAACAAAAAGTTAAACATGTTATTCCCATATAAAGTACAATCAATTTTATATAAAAATAATTTTCTCTTATATTTAACACATTTTTTCTTTCGTTGTAAAAATACGCCTGTATGGACACAGTGTTGCTCACTGGATGAGTGCTGTTACGATAGATAGCAACAAAGGAGAAAAATTCATTATTTGATATCCAAATACTCATACACCACAATTTACAGGAATTCTATGGCAGGAAAATATGGACAATTCTGATGCGAAAGCAACACGATACGATTATATTGTGGTATCTTTCCATGAAATTGATTACGTGTCCTGTTTTCACCTACATTTCGTCCAAATACATGGTAATAATATTTTCATTGCGATATATTTTAATTTATCGTAAAAGTACTCTTGACGCTCCTCCTAATTAGCTCTTTTGGTTCCAAAAGAAAAGAAGGTTTGCCTCTTTAAAAAAATCCAGATTCCCTCAGCAGTCTGCAAAGAGCAGAATGTGGAAATTCGGTTAAACCTAATTAATTTTTTATCGCTGCACGAATTTTCCTTACTGTTATTTTTTTCTTACGCCAATCATGCACGATACCCTGACTTACACTACAATCTTGCTTCTAAATATAACCTTGTAGTTATTTGATATGTTTTTTGCATACACTTTTGGATGATTCAAAATCATATTAAATTCGTTTTCATCAACAAAAAAAAAGTTTAAAAACGTAACAAATTATATTTTTCTTAATATCTGTCGATATTATGGTACTATCGAAAAAGTAGTACATGCGATTTTCAACAAAGCTGCAACAGAAGAGCAGTTTGAAACTGTGGTATGGCTCCTATACCAGTAAGCTTGAAGGGGTTAAAGTAAAATGAAATACTAAATAATTACACTCAGTAAAATGACTATTCATATCCAGAACATTATGAATAAAAATGGTAAATTTTACCTAGAAACTAAAAAAAAATATGTATTGTTATTTTCAATTTAGAGCAGGTACCTACTTGTAAAGGTAATACTGAAAATAGATTTGTTTTATGTTACATTATTAGGTTGTTTGTCCCGAAAACCACTAAAGTAATTTGTTTTTCGAAATCCGGTTTACGTAGAAAAAACTAAGGCAGATTAAGTTATACTTTTATTATAATCATCAGTGAAGCATACAGAAATAAAAGATAATATTTTAAAATTGTTTCAACTGTTGAATTATATTCTACTTTCGTCAATTAAGATTTACAAACCTCATCTTTTTTCTACATATTACCCACTAAATTGTCATTATTAGATACTTATTCTGTAAAGAAAAAGTGTTTCAATCTTGAAGAATCACAAATATACAAAAAATAATGTAAGTGGAAACATTACATTAAAGTTGAGGTTTCATCCATAAAAAATACATTGCCATATGTTTCCACACTGCCAATTCATTTGATTTTCAGTATAGACGTATGAAAGTTGCATTTATTAAACGGTTATTGTTATTCCTGTAGTTCCAATTCTTCGAGATCACAAAGCTTATTTTTGTTGACCGTATAAGATAATTCAACCCCTTCTCTACGAAAATATTCCCTGTCTTGGCCCAGCAGGACGGAGTCCGACTCAGCCTCATCCTTAGTATACACGACTAGCAAACTGAAATGATGATAAGTTGTGAAACATACTTTCCCACTATAATAATAAATCTTCATCGTCGGACCTAGCTAGTGACAAGGATGACGACGACGGCGACATCAAAGAAGTTCATGGAGTTCTTTTACTTGGATGCTTTCTTTTGAAGTTATAAGCCTTCAATTACTATTTACCGAATCAATAAAGTTATCTCTGATGTACCTAATGTTGAAATAACTTCCAAACTTAACAGAGCGTGAGAGAACGTCTGTCGAACAATGTCTGTCGTATAATGGATGACAAAGAAGTACGCGGCAATAAAACATAAGACAAACATTTTTCAATAGGGATATAAAGTTTATAAATGCACTACATATCTGTTTCACCTCGTCATTTAGTACATGATTGTTGTGCTACAAATAAATTCACCTCATGTTCACAATGTTCTCCAACTTTTTTCTCTTGACGAACCTCTAAATCATAATGCCTATGGCACACTGGTCGATGACCGTCGATGAGCATCAATGAGCTCATTGATGAAACACCAGAACGAACCCACCTATCAAAATTTTTAATGTCTTCAATGACGAATACAAGGAATTTCTCTGTGACAAAAAATGTTAACATGAAATGAGACACAAAGATACGTCTGAAATGAGACCCGTTTGTTTCCTCGATGCTCATCGATGAAAAATAGAGGAGCCTCTATTTTTCGTCGATGACGGGTTCGTTCTGTTGTTTCATCAATGAGCATCGATGCTCATCGACGCTCATCGGCCAGTGTGCCATAGGCATAATAAATGTACAAACTTTTATTTTTTAACAAACTATTGTCTTTTACTATTTAGCATAAATGTGTTGGATTTTGATACGGTTCATAAAGTTTACAATATACTTCCCCACAAATATGCTGTCTATTTTTAGTAAGTTTATAAAGGGCCTAGCGGGATAAGATAGGTGTGGTTGCCCCCGGGGGTTTTTGCTTTTCCATCATTTTATTCGTGTCAAACACCAAAAAATAAAATATTCTGCACAGTTTTTAACCTAATAATACCCCTCTTTGCATTGTTATTGAAGAAATTCAGTTTTTTTTACTATGTTATCGATTATTATTTTTTTCGTGCCTTTGAACAAGTTATTATAGGCTTCTATAATTTTTTTATTATTGTTTACACTTCGAGGAGTATGTATGATTTTTTTTTAATTTTCCAAAGTTGTTTCGATAATAAATAATTTAATTATTTATAAAAAAATTTTTTTTTCATAAACAAGTTGCTGTTTCACAGGGTTTTTATAGGTTTTCTGGGTCCGACTACTCATCAAATATAGTCCATTATGTGACCTTTAAGATGCACTTTGGATCATTAAATTATCTTTTTCCGTTTGGCCGACAACTTGATTTAACTGAAACTACTTTTTGGAAATAGTTAAATTATTTACTCTAAATCATATTATTTATATATGTACACCTCATGGGTGGTTCATTTAAAACTGTTTTTGGTAATATCTCGAAAACTACGCATCTTATAAAAAAAAGTGGACAATGAAAGTTGTTAGCCTCGACGGAGTTCATCCAATAATACCAAACTCGACCCCCCAACGCCACCCAATGAGGATGGGGGTGGGGAAGATAAAAAACTTAAATAAGAACCCCCACTTTTTATTTCAGATTTAGATTCTCCAGAAAATTTAACATTGAGTTGACCCAGGATAAAAGTCTTTTTGGCCATAGAAGGCGCTGTAATCAACAAAAATTAAAATGTATTTTTGGGGGTCAGTTCTGATACCATTTGATAGTATTTTTGAAAATATCACAAATATCTCGTTTAATTTTACTAATTGATGAGTATTTCTTGAAAATGTAATTATATAAAATCAATTAAAAGTAAAAGAAATAATAAATTAGTATATTGTGTTATTAGGAGTAAATGTGATACTTTGGGTGCTAAGCATGTAAGTTTGAACAATTACATGCGAAGCATACAAAGTCACATTTACTCCGAATAACACATGCTATTTTTTCTTCAAATATAGAAAATAGACATTAAAACATTAAA
Organism: Poecilus cupreus; assembly: GCA_963942605.1. Taxonomy (NCBI): domain Eukaryota; kingdom Metazoa; phylum Arthropoda; class Insecta; order Coleoptera; family Carabidae; genus Poecilus; species Poecilus cupreus. The sequence goes on from OZ012713.1 coordinate 33,019,978, forward strand.
AAATGCTCAAAACTTCAACAAATATTCTACCGTATCCAGTATTTCTAGTTGCCACAGAATATGTTATTTTGTTATTTTTGTTTATTTGTTTTATTCTTAACTGTCAAATGATTGAATTACAACTTTACTATTTTGCATGATATTTTACTTTGTCCGCCGCCGGAGTAAATGTGTTGCCAAGGAAACACTTTTACGCCGGCGGCGACAATGTTGAACTTCTGCTTGTTGAATACAAATACATAACAACGTACTTTTATGACGTTTGAAGAAAAAAAACTTTATTGTATTTCATTTGATGTGATTTAGAGTAAATAATTTAACTATTTCCAAAAAGTAGCTTCAGTTAAATCAAGTTGTCGGCCAAACGGAAAAAGATAATTTAAGGATCCAAAGTGCATCTTAAAGGTCACATAATGGACTATATTTGATGAGTAGTCGGACCCAGAAAACCTATAAAAACCCTGTGAAACAGCCACTTGTTTATGAAAAAATCATTTTTTTTGGGTTTTTTTTTTTTAAATAATTACATTATTTATTATAGAAATAACTTTGGAAAATTAAAAAAAAATCATACATACTCCTTGAAGTGTAAACAATAATAAAAAAATTATAGAAGCCTATAATAACTTGTTCAAAGGCACGAAAAAAATAATAATCGATAACATAGTAAAAAAAACTGAATTTCTTCAATAACAATGCAAAGAGGGGTATTATTAGGTTAAAAACTGTGCAGAATATTTTATTTTTTGGTGTTTGACACGAATAAAATGATGGAAAAGCAAAAACCCCCGGGGGCAACCACACCTATCTTATCCCGCTAGGCCCTTTAAAAATATCTGGTACACTTGTTCGTAGTACAGTAAGTGTCTATCAAAACAGTTTTGTCCTGGAAAACTTCCCTCGCATTGTCCACATTTAATAAAATCCTGAGCACGAGAGCACGCTGGAGAATATTTACAATACGAACATATGTTTTCGCAATTATGACCACCTCTAGTATTATACGTAACATGATATTGCTCACAAAAAAAATTTACATGAAAATGTAGGAGTGAAGAAGACTTAATCTCGGGAGATAAGAACCTATTGCTCCCCTCAAAAATTACATCGGTAAGGCTATTATACCCGTATGCACATATGTTATAATAAGTATAATACCTTTGAAATTCCGTAAGTTTTGGAATATCTGCTCCATTTTCATTTATATTTACCCCGGCGTTTGTAGCTAATTCACGTGCTTTCGTACTCTGATAATTATGAGTGTTTTCGATAAATATTTAAGACACAGATCATTTTTAAATAAAGATTCCGCTACCATTAAGGCACGCGGTAAACACAAATAGTCTCTATTGTTTATTTCTATAAACCCCGTTTTGAATCCCACACATTCATATCTACCTGATTACATGGCGAAAACTGAACCATCCTGGACCATTTTCCAGACGAGGGCTGTGAAATATAAAATCGACGTATCATTTGGATTAATATTCGTTGTCACAAACTCCACAACGTCCCGCAGTCCTTCACGAACCATGTACAGGGGTTGTTTTCTTCCGCGGGGTCTTCCAAAACAAAAGTTACTCGCCTGCCTGCTTTGTTGAATTTTTACAATGTTTTTCCGCGTCCGAAGCTATGGAATAACGTGCTATAGGTTCCACGGGATCCACTATTTCTACTTTTTAGCGGGTTCTACAAGTTCCACGATTTGACCGCCTGTTTGTATACTATTCTCAACTATATCACACACTTTAAAAAACGCACTACAATTTTCTTCTTCTACAAGAGATGCTTTAATAATTATTACTGAAGAGGCATTAGCTTAAGGCCTTATACATACATACATAATGAGGTAAGAAAATAATAACAATGCGCATTAGAGTAAACTTGATTTACAGATAGTATTTCTAATGAACAAGTAAATATATATTTTATAATCTTACCATATACTTTGTGAAATAAAATTCAAAAGATTTAGTATGGTTTTATTGTTTTGGTTCATTATACTATATAATTTAACTACCACATGCAACGTAGGGTTGTGGTCAACCCCTAGGGCCACAAACATGTTGTAAACTATCCAATGACATCTTAAACACATCAAGCAGACGGTCGTTATTGTTGCGTGTATCTTTATTTCTAAAAAAACGCGAAACAAGTGACCGCAGCTTATTTTTAAATTTATAAGATAATGATTCACTTTGAATTAAAAACAATTTACTTTGAACTTCCATTATCTTTATTGTAAAAAACACACAAATATATATATATATATATATATATATATATATATATATATATATATATATATATATATATATATATATATATATTCACAACGTTTCGAAAGCGATAATCTGCTGTCGTCATCAGGCGAACTGATACTACTGACTAATTCCTTTATATCTAATGTCATGAGGGTGGTCAGGTATAACGGATGGTTGGTCAGGTGTAACGGAAGGTAGGTCAGATTTAACTGGTGATTGGTCATGTGTAATAGCAAGTAGCTAAGGATTAACTTGTGATTGGTTAAGTATAACGGGTATATTATACATACCATATGTGTGGGGAGTCTCAGATAAAATCAAAAGAATCGCCAACAAGTTTAAAATTTCAACTAGGTTTCAGACAACATCCACAATCAAGAACATCATATCAATAACAAAACCAGAACAACCGCCAAAACTACAAACTGGTATCTATCAAGTGGACTGTGAATGCGGGAAAACATACATAGGAGAAACAAAACGACCGCTGCAGACCAGAATTAAGGAACACAGACGTCACACGGAGAGAGGAGAGACATCGAAATCCGGACTTGCAGAACACGCGTGGGAGCACCATCACCGAATTCAATGGGAAGGAGCGAGAATCCTAAAGAAGGAAGAACATTGGTACAAGAGAAAGTTCAAAGAAGCCGCCATCATTCAGAAGAACCGTAAAGCAGTGTTTAGTCAACCGAGTGTAGAAATCCGACCCATTTGGAGGAAACATATCGCAGCAGATCCCGGCCTAGGTATTGACTTTCAAGCCCCCAGGACGCCCCGCCCACCCGTTATACTTAACCAATCACAAGTTAATCCTGACCTACCTGCTATTACACATGACCAATCACCCGTTAAACCTGACCTACCTTCCGTTACACCTGATCAACCGTCCGTTATACCTGACCACCCTCATGACACTAGATATAAAGCTCGTATGTTAAGGAATTAGTCAGTAGTATCAGTTCGCCTGATGACGACAGCAGATTATCGCTTTCAAAACGTTGTGAATATATATAAGTTACATCGCTCCAGAAGATGGGAACCGCACCGTCAGCACTGCCTCACGGTGCAACATGACACCCCTATTAGAATAATTAGATAAGATTGTAGTTGTCTTAGAATATTTTATGTTATATTGTAACCAGTCTTAGTTGAACTGTAAAACGGAAAACATCTGAATTTAAATTGTACTTTTGTTAGTAACAAAATAAAAGTTTTTAAAAACACAGCGACTATAAATAAAACTTTAAGTGGCGCAGTCGGTAGGATTGCCAAAACAAAATTAACGGATATAATTTTGTTTCGTCTAACGATTTATTTGGCAATCGACAAAAGTCGCGAGTGAAAAGTTGAAGTCTCTGACAAAGTTGAACGTATATCATCTGCATCCTGACCCGCCAGCTGAGCGAACATCAGCCGGTGCCTGCCTACCTGACCCGTACGAGCTGAGAGGACATCAGCGCGACCGAGCCCAGGACACCAGGACAACTCCAGGAAGAGTACAACACAGCCAAGGACCAATGTACTGGATTCACTTGCTGTAAGTACATGTCGCTTAGAGGCTCAACACTTTTTAATTTAAATTCAGACAGAAAATTCCACTCAGTCCGATTCTGACTCCGATCTAGAAGATCGTATACAAAATTTACACATTGATCAAAGAATAATTCTGAAACCAGCAACTCTCCTAACAAACACAATGGCAGTAGTACCACTACGTAAAGAATATTTGGACATGGTTCCTGCCTTTCATGGCGAAAGAGAATTATTACCTAGATTTATAGAAGTCTGCCAAAAATTTGTTAATACATTTTACAATTTAGCCAACCCAAACGACTTCCAAAATGAATATTTAATGTGTACTATTTATTCAAAAATTAAAGGCGAAGCCGCCGTTAACATTGCGTCCTGTGACATTAGAACATGGGATGATTTAAAAAATGCATTAATTAGCACATATGCAGATAAACGTGATATATTCACATTAAATATCGAGTTAACAGAACTCAAACAGAATCATAACGAAACCGTTTTTGATTTTTATAATAAAATTACAAAAGTATTAAACATGATAACATCTTACATTGCTACTCATAAAAATAATAATGAGAAACCAGTTTTAACTGAATATTTTAGAGAATATGCTTTGAGAATTTTACTCAAAGGGTTGAAAGAACCCATTGGTCAGCTTATGCGTGCCAAAAATCCTCAAAACTTAAGATCCGCATTAAATATGCTTACAAACGACTTTCAATTCGAGTCACCTAAAAATATTAAACCGATTCAAAATAATTTTAAACAACCTATAAATAATGCGCGATTCCAACAAAATAAACTACCACCTAAAATAACTCATTACTCTCAACCCCAAAAAACAAATAATTACACATATCAAACACCAAAACCATTCACTCAAAATACATTTCAAAAACCAAGACAATTTACAGAACAAACAAGAGTTACGAATAATTATAAACCAACACCCATGAGTATTTCAACAAGAAACACTTTCCAACCACGACCAGGACCGTCTCAGCAATATGCTAGACCCGCGCAAAACACTGTACACGAAGAAATGTATAATATAGATGAAAATGAAATTAACGCTGAATGCGAATTAAATTGCATTCCCGAAAACGAAAACACCATAATACTCGTAGAACACTCAGATGAAAATCCAAGTTACGATTTTCAAAATTTTGAACAAAACCATTTTTTAGGAGTAGTAGCCTCGGAAATAGAACAGCACCAGTTCAACGAATCGAACTGATGAATTTAACTAATAATCAAAGTAAATTACCGTACATTATTTTTCCCGAGAATAATTTAAAAGTTCTCATAGATACAGGAAGTACTAAATCCTTTATCAAACCAAATATTGCATATAAATATTATAAAAACTCGATAATTAATGATACTTTCAAAATTTCGACAGCTCACGGTACATCCACAGAAAATTATAGTACTTTTATTCCAGCTTCAAAAATATTTAATTTAAATAAAAAGAACCTAAAATTAAAATATCACTTCTTCGATTTTCACGATCAATTTGATATCTTATTGGGACTAGATAATTTGAAATTATTAAAAACAGTTATAGACTTAAATAAAAATTTATTAATTACATTTAATTCGAAAATTAAAATTAATCATCACAATTCTGAGAATAAAAGAGACGTTAACAACATCTCATATGAAAGTAGACACGTTATCTTAGTTCCGAGAACTGAGAAGGTAATCAGAGTTCAAGTAGATAAGAAAGACGGCACAATATTAATCCCCGAAATAAAAACTAATAATATTTTAATTCCCGAATGTGTATCCAAAGCCCAAAATTATCATGCTTTTTGCACAATAATAAATTTATCAAATGATCAAATCAAATTAAACTTATTGAAACCAATTAACGTTGAAAGTATTGATAATTACGAGACGTACTCTAGTCCGAATTTAAATTTTATACAAACAGAAAATTTAAAATTTGATTTATCAAAAATTCGTACTGATCATATGAATGAAGAAGCAAAATTAATAATCACTAAATTAATTCATGAGTATTCGGATATTTTTCATTTAGAAAATAAGCAGTTGAGTTTTACGAATCAAATTAAACATTCTATTAAAACAAAAGACGAAATTCCTATTTACACCAAATCATATAGATATCCGGAAATTCATAAAGAGGAAGTACGATCTCAAATACAAAACATGCTTGATCAAAGTATCATAAGACCATCATGTTCACCATGGTCGTCACCGATTTGGATCGTGCCTAAAAAACTAGACGCCTCTGGAAAAAGAAAGTGGCGTATAGTCATAGATTACCGTAAGTTGAATGATAAAACAATTGACGATAAATACCCGATACCGAACATAACTGACTTATTAGATAAATTAGGACGATGTCAGTATTTCACCATCCTGGACTTAGCATCTGGCTTCCACCAGATCGAAATGAATGAAATAGATACAGAAAAAGCAGCATTCAATACAGAAGATGGGCACTACGAATTTCTACGTATGCCCTTTGGCTTAAAAAATGCCCCCGCTACTTTCCAGCGCGTAATGGATAATATTCTAAGAGGTTTAACTAATAACAAATGCTTGGTTTACCTAGATGATATTATTATTTTTAGCACTAGCCTTCAGGAACATATTAATAATATAAAATTAGTTTTTGACCGATTGAGAAAATCAAATTTTAAAATACAATTAGATAAATCAGAATTTTTACAAAAAGAAGTGGCTTATTTAGGTCATATTGTTACCCCTAATGGCGTAAAGCCAAACCCTTATACAATTGTAGCTATTTAAAATTATCCGATTCCGAAAACCCCGAAACAAATAAAAGGCTTTTTAAGACTCCTCGGTTATTATAGAAAATTCATAAAAGACTTTGCTCGAATCACTAATACTTCCGGCCCTATATTTTTGGACGGAAATTTAAAATTTTTACAGACCACAAACCTCTACAATGGCTTTTTTCATTGAAACAGTGTAGTTAAAAATTAATTAGATGGCGTTTAAAATTGGAGGAATTCGATTATGAAATCGTATATAAAAAAGGTAAATTAAATACAAATGCCGACGCTTTGAGCTGTATACCACAAAATAACGAAACACTTATTCAAAATTCCCCTGAAAATTTAGAAACAGAATTACCTCTTGCTCAGTACCAAATTTACTTAGATAGTAAACAAAATAATTTACCTACTGATTATAAAATCTTTGAAGTAGAAGGTGATCTTTTTAACGCACCTCACGATGAGAGTCTTGCTCATTGTGTTAGTAAAGATTTGGAAATGTTTCGTGGTATCGCTAAACAATTTAGAGAAAAATTTCAAAATTTACATAAATTAAAAGCTCAAAATCCTGAATTATATAATTTAGTTTACTTAAAAAGTAAAACCAGATTTATAATTTATTTAATATCAAAAATTAATCATTATAATAAGCCATCAAATCAGGATATGTTTTATACACTTTTAAATTTAAAAATATTTTGTCAAAAACATAAAATAAAAAATTTAAATATCCCAAAATTAGGATGTGGTAAAGATTTATTACAATGGTCAAACGTAAAATCAATGTTAGAATTTATTTTAAAAAATACTGATATAATGATCACTGTTTATAAAAAACCAATTGACAATAAGATACCAGATTATGAACTTAATGCTAACGAAACTAATGATTGTGACGCATTCTTTAAATATATGGATGACTTTAATCAACAACTTGCAAAAGATAAAAATAATATACCGAACGACAACGAGTCCCTAATAGTAGAAGTAGACAAGAAAACTCAAGTTCAAGACGACGATGATGATAGTGACAATACTATACATTCAAATTTAGAAAACCCAATTATTGGTATACCAATAATTGAAAGTGCAGTAAATTATGGAAAGAATCAAATTATAATATCAAAAGTTGAACATAGCCCCAGTGATCCTAAAATTTTAAAAATTCATGAGAATAAACAAAGATTCTTAGTACAATTTTCTAAAACAAACCCTGAGTCAAAAATGATTAAATTTATTAAAGAATTTATTGTACCTAAAGTTAAATATCATTTATATTTAAAAAATTTATAAGAAGAAGGCCGCACAACAGGACAAGTCCCAATAACCGTGCAGCACTAATAACATACAAAAATTTCTACATTATTGTCAAAACAAATACAAAAAATATTTATACACAAAGGTACATATTATAAATTTAATTAACCGAAGTTAAATGAAATTAAATTAAAAAGTGAAAAATAACAACAGATATGAATCATTTCAGATTCACAGAAAAAAAGAAAATTCAAGTACAATGCTTAAATACAAAAGTCTTAAATGTTTTCAATGTACAGTTATAAATGTTAGGAAAGTTAGACATTATTGATAAATTATTAAATGTGGATATCATTCTAAGAAGTGGGGCATTGACGGCTGAGTTAGTTCTACAGCTTGAAACAGTAAATAAATTTCGCAATCTGGTGGAATATGACGGTATTCTGAATGATATTTTATTAAGTAATGCTGGACTATCAATGATATTGTTTAGCAACTTAAATAAAAATGTTAGATCCATAATTGTTCGACGTTTTTGTAAAGATGTTAATACAATAGAGTTATTTGGAAATTTTTTACTTAAAATGTACAAAAATTTTCTTTGAATTCCTTCAATTCGATTTATGTATATTTGATAAAAAGGAGACCAGCAAATAGCGGCAAATTCACGATGAGAACGAACAAGTGAATAGTACAAAGATATGAAAGTACCACAACTTTTGAATTTATCCCCAATTCTTAAAATAAATCCTAGCATTTTATATGATTTTTTGACAACATTGTCAATGTGTAAATCAAAAATTAATTTACTATCTAAGAGAACTCCTAAATCTTTTACATGATTTACTCGGTTCACATTGTTTCCGTCGAAAGAGTAATTATAAGTATATGTATTTCTGTTCCTAGAAAATGTTATACATGAACATTTATCGAAATTAAGGCTTAAATCATTAGAATTAAGATAGAAGTCAAGTCTGCTAAGGTCCTCTTGTAGTGCCAAACAGTCAGATAATGAATTAATTCGCATATAGACTTTTAAATCATCAGCGTACATATTAAAGTTGGCATTTAGAAAACATTTCTTAATATCATTTATAAAGATAATAAATAAAAGTGGTCCAAGATGGGATCCCTGCGGGACGCCAGAAGTAACAGGGAGATATTCAGATTTATATCCATTTAGCGTAACACATTGTTGTCTATTATTGAGATAAGATCTGAACCAAGAAAGCAAATCACCATGTATACCGAGTACCTCTAACTTTGACAGTAAGATTGTGTGGTTAATCTTATCAAAAGCCTTACTGAAGTCCGTATAAACCGCATCAACTTGTACCATGTCGTCCATGGAAGAAAGAACGTAATCTGTAAATTCAATTAAGTTTGTTTCTACTGATCTTCCGGAATAGAAACCATGTTGCTCAAAATTTATAATATTTTTTACAGAGGCAAATAATTGTCTGTAAATAATTTTTTCAAAAACTTTTTCAAAGACACATAGTATCGATATTGGACGATAATTCTGAACAAGGTTTCTATTACCATTTTTATGTATAGGAATAACTAAAGCTTTTTTCCATAAATTAGGACAGTGACCTTCAGTAAGTGATTTCTCAAAGATTAGCTTTAAAGGCAGAGAAAGAGATTCGGCACACTCTTTTACAAAAAGGCTGGGGATACCATCGTGGCCAGCACCCTTATTAATATCAAGAGATGTTAAAATTTGATGAACCTCACTTTCCGTAACAAATATCTTATGTAGATCAACAGTAGTATTACAATAATCAGTCGCATACTGTGTATGTGAAGCATTAGTATCTAAAAAAGAAGTCTGAAAATGGTTAGCAAACATATTACATATTTGAGTGCCATCAGATGAGTTAACCCCGTTGAACGTCATGTTGCAAGGAATGTTGGACTTTTTGACAGAGGATACGAAAGACCAAAATTTTTTCACATTATTTGGGATTTCATTTTCAACATTATTTATGTATTGCATGTAACAAAGTTTGGATAAAGTTTTTACCTTTTGACGTAACGAAGAAAATTCCAAATAATATGATTCATTTCCAAAACGTTTAAATTTGTTGTGGGCTTTGTATTAGCCTTGATAAGCCTTATTAATTCTGGTGAATACCAACAGGGATATGACTTTTTTGTGACATGTTTTTTAGGCACAAAATTATTAATTGCTCTATTTAAAATGCCATAAAATTTATCCAACGCATCTTCAGTACTCAAATTCTCAAATTCTGATGTCCAGTTAATATTGATTAAATAATTGTTTAATGAAATATAATCTGCTTTTTTAAATAATAATACTTCCCTTGAATTGAATGTTAAGACGGAATGGGCTTCAAATCCACAGTGAACGATTAACGGAGGATGATGTTCATCAACCTTAGTAAGAGGACTGTAACACGGCTTGACAGTTACATCATTATTATTGGAAAATATTAAATCAAGATAATGATTATTTTGATTAGGAATACCATTAAATTGTTTAAGATTACAGTACGACATAAAATCAACAAATTCAGAGGATACAGCATTATTTGTATTATTAGAAATATAACAATTATTAAATGGACGCCATCGTAATAGTGGTAAATTAAAATCGCCACATATTAAAAACTGATCCTTTGGCTGAGAGTCGATAACTGATATTAAATTGTTCACAAAAATATTCCGGGATTCATCACACTTTGGAGGAATATAAACACAGCATATATGTAGTTTAAAGAATTTGCAGTATACAGTTACCCACACATCTTCTACGCTTGTTGACCACTCTGGTTTAGAAACACATTTAATATCACTTTTCACGCCAATAAGTACGCCACCACCATCGTCTTTATGTGAACAGGTAGATTGTCTATCACGTCTAAACACGGAATAATTATCACCTAGCACTTCACGGTCAAACACTGATGCGTTTAGATTTGTCTCGGTTAGACATAAAATGTCAAAATCACTTGTTGAAGAGCTAGATTTAATTTCAAAGGTTTTAGTTCTTAATCCTCGGACGTTCTGGTAGTACACGCTTAAAGCCATGAGGAGTGAATATGATATTATATTAACAAAAGGTGCTTAATTCAGTTTTTTAATATCTTGTTCCGTGTATATTGTGTGAACTTTGGAATCATCAGTTTTTCTCGTAAGTATCTTTGCATTTTTGGTCCAAACATATTTGTAATTTTTAAGACGAAGTTCTTCACGAGCCAATTTAAATAAATGCATATTATTATTTGTTAAATGATCATTAACATAAATATTTTGTGAAGTGCCTTCATACCCTAAATCGTTTGTTGTTAATCTTTGCATTTTGGAGGCAGTCATAAATTTTTGTTTCACATTACGTGAGATAAATTTAACAACAATGTTTTAGGTCGTCTCGTATTACTTTTATCAAACTGAGGAACACGATGGGCAGCGTCAAGATCATTCTCAGTGATATTAATATTAAGTTTTTTACCCATATTGGAAACAATATCATTTATATTCTCATTGGGCTTCTCTGGGATGTTCTGTATAACTACATTGTTTACACGTGAGTATTGCTCCAAATCATTAATTTTATTATTTAATTGAAGTACTTGCGACTTTAGTTCCAGGTTTTCAGATTTCAGTTTTTCTAACTCTTTCAATTTTTGGTTAATTGTAATTAAGTTTTTTTCAAAATCTGTTATTTTATTGCTGCAAAATTGAACTGATTCTATTATGGAATCTAATTTAGAATCTAATTCTGATTTAAATATTTTCAGTTCGGTGCTTATGTCGCTAGCTTTCGATGGAGAAACTTCGCCGAAATCCAGAGCGGCAGACACCTTGGAAGCGCCCTTCGGCCTACATTTCGGACATAACCATGCGATAACACTAGCATCAAGCAGTGTACTTTGTTCGGCATTAAACTTGATATCAGTGCAAGCTTGATGATAAAGGGAAGCACACTTGAAGCAGTGCAACCCTGGATATTTATTGTTGACACTTCTGCTACATCTGCTGCAGTTTGGCATGGTGACGTATTGTAGATTAGACACGATAAGACAAAGCAAATATTAATTAGCAATTTTGCAATTTTTAACGGTCTATGTATCACAAAAAAGATTGATTTACATCAATTTCAAGCTAAACACAAAACTGTACTGTTATATAAATCACTTCACATAAAAATAGGCACTTTTATTTATAAATAGACTAATTTTGAGAATTTTTTAAACTATATTTACACTCAAATTTTTCGAAAATAGAGGAACTAAGAAAAAACTATCTGTACGCTTTGACAACAACGACTTATTGTTGACTTATGAGTTGTATGAAAAATTCAGTAGAGTACTTCAAACATATTTCAAAAATTCTAGTATAAAATTTGTAAAATGTACAAGAATGTTAACAGACGTATACGACGAAGATGAAGTGATTCAACTAATTCAGAACTATCACGAAGGAAAAACCAACCACCGCGGACTTGATGAGACATTAGCTCGAATCAAACAACAATATTACTGGCCAAAACAGAGAACACTCATCCAATCTTATATAAATAACTGTGAAATCTGTCAGTTAACTAAATATGATAGAAAACCGTTAAAATTGAAATTTAACATTACTCCCACACCTACGAAACCCTTTGAAATTATTCATGTAGATAGCATTACATTAGAAAAAGTAAAATTTCTTACAGTAGTAGATTCATTCTCTAAGTATGCTCAAGCATAAGCATACAGATTAAACTCAGCACAAGGGATAGAAATTGTAAATAATTTAATAAAATTCTTTACTCACCGCGGTATACCAGACACAATCATTTCAGATAACGGCTTGGAATTTAAAAACTCTCTAGTTAGAGAATTATTAGAATTACATAAAGTAAAAATTCATTTCGTTAGTTCACAACATCCTGAATCTAACGGCATCATTGAGAGATTCCATTCAACTTTAATAGAACATATAAGATTGTTTAACAATCAAGACGAATACAAAAAAGAAGCTATAGAGACAAAAGTAAATTATGCGCTTTTAGCCTACAATAATACAATACATTCCGTTACTAAATTGAAACCATTTGAAATAACACTTGGTCACCTAGACATAAATTCCTCATTTAATATTGAAATTGATAAACAATTAGTAAATAATTATATATCTCATCATAAAGATAAAATGAAATTATTGTATAAAAAAATAAATAAAACATCATAAAGAAAAAATTATAAATAAACGTAACGAAGACCGCGATGAATTACCAGAAATCCCAGAACGAGTATATGTAAAAAATCGTCAAAAACAACAAAAGACGCGTAATAAATATAAAGCAGAAATAGTTAAAAGCGTAAACCCGAAATTAAAAACCGCAAAATTAAATGTAAGACACGGTAATACAGCTGAAAATATTCACCTCTCAAATATTAAAAAACCTAAAAAATTTACTAATAAATTTAAAAATCTTCCAGGTTGTTCGGGTTCTGCTATGGATCCGAAATAATAAACATAACGGAGAACAGAGGCTCTGCCAATAAACTTGGGACCCGCAAAATTAGAAAAACTTCAACACACATTTGTACACTATTACGACCTAAACCCACTCTTAACTGAATTCAACAACTTACACAAACAATATAATCTTCTAAAACTAAACGTGGCTAATATAACCATTCAATTAATCGAATTTGAAAATAATAATAAAATTTTGGAATATGTTCGTGGAAATATCGTCGAAAAACTAAATCGAATGACACTTTAATCAAATTCAAGAAGTAAACGTGGCCTTATAGATGGCCTGGGGACCATATTTAAACAAATAACAGGAAATTTGGACGCAGAAGATGGCAAAAGATATAATCAAATTTTGAAACATTTAGAAGAAAACCAATATCACCTTGAAAATTAATTAAAACTGGCATATTCTGTTAATAATAAATTAATAAGAAATTTTAATACAACAATTCAAAACATTCGGCATAATGAATCTATTTTAAAAGAAAAAAATTGAACATTTGAATAAATTATTAAACCTTAATCTTAATCCGAATGAAATTCTTTTCGTAAAAGACCTGTAAAATCAATTAATAACACTTTATAGTACAATCTTGAATATTGTTCAAGATATTGAAAACTCAATAACATTTTGTAAGATGAGGACATTGCACCCCTCTATCATAAATCCCGAACAGCTGTTATCAGAATTATATAGAATATCGCATTATTATCAAGGACAATTACCTTTTGAACCAAAGTTAGAAAATATGTTGGATTATGAGTCATTGTTAAAAGTAAATTGTAAAATTTAAAATGCACAGATAATTTATTTTATTTCAATTCCAATAAATATTATTTGCATCCATTACCTACTAGGTATGAGTCAGAATTCGTTACTGTAAAACCTGACGTTAATTACTTTTTAAAATCGAAAGATAATGAAATAAAGCCTCTAAGTAGTATGTGTACTAAAAGCAGATTATACCAGTGCCCAAATGAGTTTCACGCTCATTTCAACCCGTCCTGTGAAGAAGACGTCCTGCTCAAGGGAAACTCAAGCCAATGCCATTTCACAAAATTAGAAATCAATAAAAACCACATCGAAATTATTCCCGAAATTAACCAATACTTGGGAATATTTCCAGAAGAAGAAAGAATCACGGTCCAGTGCCCGGATAACACAAACATTAAAACATTAGTGGGTGTATACCTAATAAAAGGAAATAAGTGTGTGATTATATTTAAACAAAAAACATTAAATTATTTGGAGAAGACATCTGGAACACCTTTAATATTACCAAAACTAAATTTCAAACTTAGTGAAAATAAAATATCAAACATAACCATTAAATTAAAGAAAATTAAACTGGAAGATATTCCAATCCACACTCCTACAATAATTAAACATAATTTAACGAGATATTATTCACTTAACATTTGGACAATATTATTATACTTTGGAATAGTTATAACAATTATTTATGTTTCATGTAAACGTTTAACTGCAAAATTGGTTAAACGAAATCAACAAAACCATCAAGCCGAACCAGAAGAATTTCAACTTCCCGGGTGAGCTTTGTTCTAAGGAGGGAGGAGTTACATCGCCCCAGAAGATGGGAACCGCACCGTCAGCACTGCCCCACGGTGCAACATGACACCCCTTTTAGAATAATTAGATAAGATTGTAGTTGTCTTAGAATATATTATGTTATATTGTATTTAGTCTTAGTTGAACTGTTAAACGGAAAACATCTGAATTTGAGTTGTACTTTTGTTAGTAACAAAATAAAAGTTTTTAAAAACACAGCGACTATAAATAAAACTTTAAGTTATATTTTTTTTGTGTGTGTTTTTTACAATAAAGATAATGGGAGTTCAAAGTAAATTGTTTTTAATTCAAGTGACCGCAGTTTCTCCTAAAATAAGCTCCAGGTTATCAGCTAGACTAGCAGCTGACCACACGGCTCGTCATTTTCCGATGAGAAAATGCAAACTTTCTTCGGGTGATTAACCTCTTCCTCTAAGCTTCTCTTCCTCGCGTCCATGCTTTCCACTGGCTTATGGATAATGTCTTCCAGCGTGACTGTAGCTTTCGAAGATGACGTTGACGTTAACGACTGTTGTTCTTGAGAAGGTACACTGACAGGATCTCGCACCTCCTACAGCAAAAATTGAAGGGAAGAAACTTCCTCCGGCGGTTGTTCCTATTTTATGCTCGTGAGTATAAACCCGTCAAAAACAACATCATCATCGTCATCGTCGATGACTATCAATTCTCCTGCTGCTTGAGAATCTACCGCCAACTAAAGGAGTGAAATTGTTCCCGACAGGAAGTAGCTTTGAATTCATGCCCTATTGATGGAATGGCCACGGACATGATCAATTTATCTATTTTCTAAACATACATATATTTTCTTTAATATAAGAATAATAATTTTTCCGATTAACCCAAAAAACTGTTTATTCGGTTTTATTAATAACGTTTAAACAGATAATTCCAAAAACATACATAAAAATATCGTTAAATTATAATGCAATAATATTAAATACATTTTGTCCACAAAAATTTTCTTACCTTTTCACTATTGAGTCGTGGAATGGCTTTTAAAACAATAATTCTCATGGATGTACAATACACAGTTAGTTCCCAAAGGAATAATTCTTCCTTCGAAAAAACCTGCCTGAATACGTTATTAAGATGCACATAATAATATTTATTGCCCAACAGATAACCTATTATAGGACACATACAAAATAATACAGGAATTAAATTTAATACATACATTTAAAAATTTTTTTGGTGTGTTCATAAATATATCATCGTAAATTATACCAGTATTTCAGTACATAGTGTAATTAGGGGAATGCTGAAGAACATCAGTGCCTTGATGCCATTCGTGGTACATGATATTTTCCGAACAATGGTAACACATTACATGTTGTATGAATAACATATCTTATAATTACGATGAGTTCAACGATTCAAACAATTTATAAATATTATTCTATAGAAAATTACAGTCAGCAAGAGATATAACTTTCGTAAATATTTTAATATCGTCAGCATAAGCAAGAACTTGACAATTAAAAGACTAAATAAGCGCATTGACGAATAAAATGAATAAAAGTGATCCCAAGTTGGACCCTTGGGGTACGCCAGATGTAGAGCTAAAAGAGTAAGAAGTAAAACCATTGTAATGAACGTAACATTGCCGATTGTATAGATACGATTTCAATAAATTTATGAAGAACGAAGCAGCACCTAAAGCACATATTTTATTTAGTAATAAGCCATGATCTATAATATCAAATACACTAAAGAAATTCGTGTAAATAACATCGACTTGACTGCATTCGTAATAATTGTGATGTTTCGACCTGGTTTTTTGTAGTTCTGTTCACGTGTTTAGCTGCTTTGCGACCATCACATCAACTCTTGTCGAGCTCCTGTATTTTTCTGGTATACTTTGCATTTTTTCTAATTCATGTATATTTTGTATCTTTTTCTTGACATGTTTTGATTATATTGTTTATATTCATTTGTACCTGGAACAACATAATGTTGATAACTGTAATCTGTAAGACTGAATACGTACCTGTGATTTTAAGTTCATTCTGACTTGGTTATGTTTACGTTGAAAATGTATTTCAATTGTATTATTCCTGGTTCACATTGTACCTGAAATATTGAATTTTGAGTTGTTGTACACTGTTGTAAAATGTAACTTACCTGTAAGTTCGAGTGTTGTAATTTACTTTGTTTTTCTGTGATGACATTCACGTGTTTGTTTACACTTTGACAGCTATCACTTGACACTGCCGGCTGTCGAGGTCCACGGTTTTATTTTTTATTCAATTTTTTTTGGTGTATTTATAATAGGTAATAAAGAGTGTTGTGAACTATCGAGTTTTACTCAACGAACCTACCCTTCTCCATTGAGCTCCCGGCTCCCTTCGTTTGTTTTCAGGGAATCACGGTGGCATCGCGCTACCAAAAAGCAGCGCGTTCGTCACATAATATATAAAACAGAAAATATAATTAAAACATTTATTTCATTTTAAAAATGCAATATAAAATACATAGTTAATATATAAATATAACACAACTAGATACTGTAACGTACGTTCGTGGGTTTTAAACTTTTTTATTTTAACAATAAGAAATAATAATAACAAATAATTATAACAAAGAGTAAAAGTCAATTAACACTAGGTACATAAAACTAAATTAACGATAACAAAACCTTATAAACTAAAACTTATCACTACTATAAATAAACACTATTATTTATTTTAACTAGCCGAGCGATATTTATTTAAAACGATATATTTATATTCAGACCGCGCGATATATTTATGTTCACAAGCTCTTCATAGTAGCTTCGGGGTCGACTAAGTCATCTGACTTACTGAGTCTGAGTCAACTAACTGAATGGCCGACTCAACTCGACTAACTGAGTCCGAGTCATTTTAAAAGACTGACTGACGAATGCCGGCGATTTCTTTTTATATACCACGTTCCTTGTTTCTGAAAGGTTCGGGAATATTCCCTATTGTGGAGCAAACGACTTGTCCGAACTAGCTAGCGTTGCGTCATTCACTCACCGGCGCGGCAGCGGCGTAGGCCGGCAAGTTTCAACTTGTCGCTGCCGCGTTCGTTATAATACCAACTTTTTTTTATTAATGAGACGGGCCATCTGTTCTCGCTGTTTGAGATAGTAATCCGTTTCCTCAGTCATATTTATTTTGTAACCCGTCCGAGGTACAATTACAGGATTATTCTGCAGGTACTCTGTCGGATTATATAATGGCTCGTCACATTTATCCCGCCATTCGGCTGTCTCGACCATGTATTATATCCTGCTTATGTCAGACCTCTCGGCGATGCCTTCGTTTTAAGAGTTTACAACCACAAAATATAATTAAAATTTCAGACAACTATAAGTACCTAAAACTAATCCTAATTATTATCCTTCTTAAATATATACTTAAATCTCCTAAATTCAATTAAGGGACACAATAAATTAAGGAGCAATAATTATTGTAGAAAGCTGTTAATAGTTTTAGTTTGCTAGGTAACAGGTAATGTCCAAGTTTACCCACACCAAAATAGTGGAGACGAACCCACTATCACTGGGATCGGAATGGGACCTGGCAGTGTTAAGGACCCAAACCGACCCAAAAATGGAAAATGGAATTCCGCGTCTCTTTAGAGACAGATTCGAAGGAATCGCGGAATTAGAAGGGGAAGTGGCCTCGTTGAAGACAGCCACATGGGTTGCCGGGAAAGAGCCGGAACCAAGATCCATCTACAAAATTGTAGATGGAGATAAGGAAGTTTTGCGACGACGGTTGGAGGAGGTGGTCAACGACGTCGCCAAAAACAACAGAAAGAAGCTTGCATTGCCTTGGGACGAACATCCGTCCATCAAGACCAAGGAGCTGCAGGAGATGATGGAGGAAGCCGCAACCAAACATAAGGTTGAGGTGGCAATCCACATCAAGCCGAAGCCTAAGAAGGGCAAGGCAATGGCAAGGAAGGAGGAGACGGAGGCTATCTTCGTCAAGAAAGCTGAAGGTGCGACTTACGCCAGCACCCTGAGGACAGTGAGAGAGGAGGTCCTAAACAAGGGCCTCAGCGAAACTGTCCGAGGGGTGAGGGAGTCAAAGACTGGGGACTTGATATTGACAGTTATCAGGAAACCAGAAGGAAAGGAGTCTGGCTTGATACAGGAAGCGATCAAGCAAAAATTAGGAAAGGACAAGGTGCGATCCTCCAAGCGAAAGCCTGAGGGGATAGTACATGTCAAAGATATAGAGGCAG
Source organism: Poecilus cupreus (assembly GCA_963942605.1). NCBI lineage: Eukaryota > Metazoa > Arthropoda > Insecta > Coleoptera > Carabidae > Poecilus > Poecilus cupreus. Next base: position 33,039,105 of record OZ012713.1, read on the forward strand.
TAACAACCGCCGAGGATGTGAAGGCCGCTATAAGTAGCGCACTGGGCCAAAAGGGGCCCAGTAACATTGAGGTAGCCTCCCTAAGGCAGGGATTTGCTGGCACACAGAATGCCACTGTGTACGTCAGCAAGGAGCAGGAAGCGAAACTTCTTAAAATGAAGTTCGTGAAGATCGGGCTTCCATCCTGCCGAGTGGTAGAAAACAAGAAGGTCACCTCTTGTTTTAAATGCTGGCTGCCAGGACACACGCAGCGTACCTGCAAAGGTCCTGATCGCAGCAAGGCTTGCAGGAATTGCGGAAAGGACGGGCATATCCGCAAGGACTGCACGGCAGACAGCGTCTGCCTAATATGTGGGAAGGCAGGGCACCCAGCGAACACCACCAGGTGCCCGGTATACAGAGAAGCTCTGGCGAAACCGGAGAGAAAGACCGCGGGCCCCAAAACAGGACCCGCTAAGAAAGAAGAGAAAGGGACAGCAACCCACAATAACGGGAAAGCTGTAGAGACAAAGAGGACTAAGGGGACAAGACCAAAATCCCCAGTGGCTGACTCCAGCAATAACAATGCCCAATAAAGGCAAAAACAGACAGACGGGAAGGCAGGTGTTGGACAGGGCACTTAAAAAGGCCGAGTCTGAGAGAACCATCAGGTTCGTGCATGGAGGAACTCTAAGGGAACAAGGGGAAACCCAGACCCCCCAGAGACCCGACATGCCGGAAAATGAGCCTAAGGCAATATCAAGAGGTTGTGAGATACCTCTTGATTACAGCCACATTAATCAGATGCAGCTTGAGGGCCATCTAACAAATGCCGCAAATTTCGACATGGCAAGGCTCTTTTTAGCCTACCTGTGTAAACATAAAGAGAGCCAGTACCAGGGACAGACTTACATGTCGGTCAAGGTCAAACTCAGAGCGATGGGCTTCCCAGAGAGCGAGGAAGATATCAAGTGCGCATACATGAAGTACTGCTGCTCCCAAGGCATAACCAGAGAGGAAACGGAGAGAGATCTCCAAATCCTGGAAGGTTATGTCAGGGAGAAAAAGATGATAGAATATCAGGCAATGGAAAGGCACAGACGGGAAGCAACGGAACGTATCTACCCCGGTGGATCGTCGAGCTGCGACCCAGAATGTGTTATCCTATAAAAGATGGCGACCGTGAAGAGGACAAACCTCAGATGCCTGCAAGTAAATGTAGGCAACATGAGGGACTCCCACGATATCGTCTGGGCAACAGCGTTGCAACACAAGATCGATGTTATTCTAATCAGCGAACCCAATAAGTCCTTAGCCAAACAAAATCTTTGGCTGGCTGACAAGGACGCAGATAGTGCAATCTTGATATCAAGTAAGCAAGTCCCAATCACACACCAAGGGACAGGCAAGGGCTTTACATGGGTTGAGATAAGCGGCTACCGTATATACAGCTGTTACATCTCACCCAATGTAACCCTCGAAGTTTTCGAGAACTTCCTAGAAGAACTCGGGAACAGCATGAGGGGAGCGAGGACCAAAATTATCCTCGGAGGTGACTTTAACGCCAAGTCATTTCTCTGGGGACATAAGCAAGACCGGAGGGGTGAGACCTTGACCGACTGGATGGCACAACACCAGCTAGTGGTCCTAAACACAGGTACAACACCTACCTTCGTAAGAAGAGAGACGGAGTCAGTCATAGACCTGACGATGACAAGACATCCATCTGATGTCCAGCTATGGGAGGTTTTAGAGGAGGAGACCCTTAGCTGGCATAAGATGATAACATTCGAAGTAAGGGAAGCAGGATTCCCAGAACCCAGCTTAAGCGACCGGCCGACAGGCTGGAAACTCTCAACAGAACTGATGCCTTGTTTCCTAGAGAAACTGGACGGAAGACTGGAGAGAGAAACAGGAAGTGTCAATGCAGCCACATTAACACAATGCGTTAAAGCGGCATGCGACTCTACCTTCCCACGAAGGAAAGCTCTGAGCGGCAGGAAAACACAAGCTTACTGGTGGACAGCAGAGATAGGGGAACTGCGTAAAAACTGCCTTAAAACACGCAGAAGGTTCACCAGATTACACCAAAGAGCTTCCGCCACTCTTGACGAAAAAGAGAGGATGTGGGAAGAGTATAGAGACACACGGAGGGCCTTAAGGAAGAGGATCAAAGATGCCAAAAAAGAGGCCTGGAATAGCGTCATCCAAGACCTAGACCAGGACATCTTTGGTCAAGGGTACAAGATCGTGGCCAAAAAGATCAGGTCGCACAATAAGCTGGAAGAAGGGAAACAATTAGAGATTGCCAAAGGACTCTTCCCCCAGAGGGAACCGGTGAACTGGGAGGCATTGGAGGAACGCCTTACATGCCAACCACCACCGACACCTTTTGAGGAAGACGAGCTCCTGGAAGCGGTCTCTAAACTAAAGAACGGAAAAGCTGCGGGCCCGGACATGATACCACCGGAGATCGCCAAAGCTGCCGTTATTGGACAACAGGAAGTCTACCTACAGATTGCTAACCAAGTGATCCAGTCAGGTAGATTTCCTGAGGAATGGAAAGAGACGAAGCTAGTGCTGATCGAAAAACCGAAGAAGGACGCGACAGGTTTACCCTCATATAGGCCCATCTGCCTACTTAACACCCTAGGCAAAATCGCAGAACAATTGATCTGTAACAGGATCAATAAAGAGATAGAGGCAAATGGGGGACTGTCACAATACCAATTCGGTTTTCGAAAAGGAAGGAGCACTATAGACGCCATGAAGGAAGTGCTAAACTGCCATCAGAAGGGTACCCGATTGAGAAACACTAGAGGCTTCTGCGTCCTTGTGACTCTCGATATCAGGAACGCCTTTAACAGTGCAGACTGGGAAGAGATTGTTAAAGCGATGATAGGCAAGAACATCAGTGCCTACCTCATCAGAGTCACAATGAGTTATCTGAAAAACAGATATATCTCAATCGGGGAGAAGACGAAGCTACCCATGACTTGTGGCGTACCGCAGGGCTCTAAACTTGGCCCCCTACTATGGAACATCATGTATGATGGGGTCCTTTCCATCGACCTACCACAGGGGGCAACAACAATAGGCTTTGCGGACGACATAGGGATAGTAGTGACGGCATGGACAGAGCTTGAGCTCGAGCTGAAAATAAAGACAGCTATCGATAGCACCATTAGCTGGCTCCGAAGGAGAAAATTAACTGTGGCCCCAGAAAAGACCGAAGCCGTAATACTCGCGGGGAGAAGGACACTACTGGAATTGGATATAACAGTCCAAGACCAAGTGGTGAAAACCTCCCGGAGTATCAAGTACTTGGGAATGCATTTCGCCAAAGACCTGCGAATGCAAGAACATGTTATGTGTACAGCCAAGAAGGCAGGCGAGGTCACAAGGAATCTCTCCAGACTATTGCCAAACATAGGCGGCCCAGCCGCAACAAAGAGAAGGGTTCTGGGCGCAGTAGTAAACTCAATACTACTGTACGCAGCCCCAATCTGGCACAAGGCCATGGATCTTGCGAAATATAGGAAACTATATGAGCAGATCCAAAGACAGATGGCAATAAGGATATGTAGCGCATATAGGACGGTCTCGACAGCAGCAGCCCAGGTGCTGGCGGGACAAACTCCTATAGAGCTACTTGTCAAAGAAAGGGAGCAGACATATAAGAAGAACAAAGAAGAGGCTCGAGCAATAAAGCTAGAAACGAGACTCAAATGGCAAAGGAAATGGGATGACGAAACTACGGGTGAGTGGACGAGGAGACTCATCCCACAAATACAGATATGGATTGACAGGAAGCATGGAGAGTTGGATTTCCATCTCACCCAGCTCCTAACTGGACACGGCTCTTTCGAAGCCTATCTCAAAAGGATAGGAAGAAGAGACTCAGCCACCTGCCCCTTCTGTCAACTAGGGGAGGACACAGCTGAGCACACCTTCTTCCACTGCCCCGAATGGACACCTGAAAGGACAGTGGTTGAGGAGGAGCTAAATAGGAATATCAGCCCAGAAAACATTGTGCAAACAATGCTGGAGGGCGAAGACGAGTGGACCTCGATCAAATCCTTCGCCAACGCAATAATGCGCAAGAAGGAGGAGAGAGAGAAGAGACTCGAAGAAGAAAGAAGACAATTGGCAGCTCTACCATAAGAGCGAAGAAAGAGGGGCAACCTGGAAAGAAATGCCGAAAGGTAGTACTTCAGGTTGACTAAACCCCTGACATACTGGTGGTTAGGTTTTAGTGGGTATGGCTGAATAGCAGGCGAGTCCCACACTCTGTGCGTAAATGCATTTCCCCCACCAGGCCAAAAAAAAAAAAAAAAAAAAAAAAAAAAAAAAAAAAAAAAAAGGTAACAGGTAATGTAGTAATATAATATATAAAACAGAAAATATAAATAAAACTTCTATTTCATTTGAAAATTATAATACAAAATACATCATTAATATATTATGAACATAACTAGAAACTGTCTTTTTTTATTACTAATGGGACAGGCCTTCCTTTCACGCTGTTTGAGATAATATTATTCCTTTTTGCAACCCATTGCAGGATGGCTTGTCACATTCCTCCCAACATTCGGCTGTCTCGACATTGTATTATATTGTAACCTGCTTGTGTCAGAATCTTATTTTTATGATATAATGATATTAATTTCATAGAATTCGTAAATTAAATATATTTATTTTTAATTATTAATTTTAACTTTTTAGAGAAAATATTCCATAATATTAACTTATAATATATTTTCATAGTATTGATTTTGAAAGCTTCCACAATGGAATTTATTCCAAATTGATGTACCAAAAACTAATCCTAACTATCATTCTTTTCGACACCTTCTTAAATCTCTTAACTTCCATCAGGGTACACTACAAATTGAAGCACAATAATCATTGTAGAAAACTAATTTTCTTAGCTAATTATAGTTTTAGTTTGCTGGTGATAGTAATGTAGTAACATAGTATATAAAACGGAAAAAATAAATATAATATATATTTCATTTTGAAATTACAATATAAATATAACGTAACTAGCTATGATTTTTTTTTCTTATTGATGAAACGGACCATCCGTTCGCGTTGTTTGAGATAGTAGGCCTTTTTATCCGTCTTAGTCATTTTATAACCCATCAGAGGTACAATTACTGGGTTATTCTCCAAGTACTCTGTCGGATTATAGGGTGGCTCGTCACATTCATCCCAACATTCGACTGTCTCAACCTTGTATGGTTTGCTTGTGTCAGACCCCGCGACGATACCTTCGTTTTCAAAGTCGTCCCAGGATTCTGTACTTTCAACATGATATTGTATAATGGGGGTCGGATCCTGGGGTTGGGTGTTATCAGCGTCCAAGTTTTCCAGTGATTTCACATGGTGATTCTGCACTGGTTTCGTGTTGCCTTCATTGTCGTTATGGTCCCAATTTTCGGCCGATTCAACGTAGTAATGTTGCACTGGATGCAACATCTTGATTTCAGTACTGTCTTCGTTTTTCAAATTCTTTACTTTGTATATGACGGAGTGAGGGTTGATAAATTGTAATAGTTGAAAATCGAAAGGTTCAAGCACAAGGGCTACAGAATTTCTGTAAGAGAAAAATGATTCAGAATACTTATATATGTTCATACTAGTATTACAACTCACATACCAATTAACTTAATGCCATTTTAATGAGTTGTAGTATTTATTCTTCTTTAACTCGCTGAAATTCAAAATTATATTTGCGGTGTAAAAAAATAGTTTTCAATAATATGATAACAATTATTTTCTATTCACACAAGTTAATAAATATAACACTATGTACGTTATAAATTATTAGGCTATATTTATTTGTAAATTTTTGATATTAAAACAAATGTACACGTATTTAAAATACATAACTTATTCTTAATAACTAATTGTAATTTAATAATATTTTGTACATTTATTTCGACAAATTACAAAAAATTGCTTCAATTTGAAATGGTGAAATTGTTACTGATTTCATTATGGATCCAGCATTAATTGCGAAATTCAAATATGCACCAATTACTAATGTCGACGTAGATAGAAGATTTTTCGGTTCACAAGAATATGATAAGTGATAGAAGACACAACGTCGCAATGGAACATTTAGAACAGCATTTATTAATCAGTTCTTTTCAGGATTAGTAGTTCTTTTATATATAAAAATTTTGTTTGAAATTTATTTTTGATGATAATAAAATATCTTGAATCAATGGTTTTGAAGATCAGTAGTCCTCTTTATATAAATTTTTGTAGATATGTATATTTGGTGAAAATAAAATGTTATTAGTTAGGTAAAATAATTTTTGTGTTTTTTGTCTAAATTTTATGCCTTTTTAATGCTTTTTTTGTAAAAATTTTGTGCCATTTTAGGTGCCTTTTTCTGTTTTTTTTTTTTTGTATCTTTTAGTCCGCTCCCTAGTAATAACAATGTTCTAAACAAAATTAACGAAAGTACACGCAGGTAATGACTAACAACTATATAATTAAATAAATAAAGGTGGAATCGGCTTATCTGGGTAAAGGAGCAGGCCGGCTCACAGCTGATGTTCGGCGGCCAGTGGCGTAGCTAGGGTGAGGCCCATAACTTTTGTTCAACAGCCTGTTTTATTTTCTATATTAAAAATGTTAATGTATATTGATCTTTGTAACTTTAAGTTTAACTCTAGGTATAGTAACATGTTACATTGTTGTAATTGGAATATTTTGGGCGCGCGTTTCCAATAAAAAAAATATCCCTTTCCATTTAGAAAACATAACTTCGATGTATAAACCCGTGTATTTATTTTTTCTTTAAAGATATTTGTTAGTCAGTATAATTGATTAGTTTCTTTTAAAAAGTCACCCTATATATTATAAATATATTTTACAGTGAACACACTATCTTTTTTTATTTTGTTTCAGTTGTTATTTTCATTTTTAATTTTTTCATATTTCAGTGTGAAATAATGTATAATTAAACACTTAAGTACATATAAGATCCTTTATAAGATTAGTAACACAACTGAGTTTCTTGTCTGTAATTCAAGATTTATTAAATTTATTAATTACATGTTCTTATTTAAATTATTTACACAAATCTTACCTGTAATTCAAGAAACGACATTTAATGTCACTAATCACAATGTCAGTTCCTAATCACAAGTAAAATTATTGTTTTATAAACAACCTACGATGCCGACGCTCATGAGAGCGTGGCAATATATGATTAATGAAATTATAATTTCATTACATCACCCCTCCCGGAGGAGAAAATATTTACATAATGTTTTCACAATTTTAATCTTGGTCATCTTCTTCGTCAGGTGTTGGGATTGGAATCAGCTTAGAGACATGGAAAAGATTTGACTCTGATTTTTTCCGACCCATGTTTATCCTATAAATTGAATTAGATAATTTTTCTGCGATTTCATATGGTCCAATTTTTAATTCATCAAGTTTTTTTCTGTTCAATTTGTTGCCATTTTCTACAAACACCAAATCACCTATGTTGAAGTCGAAATGTTTACGGTTTTTGTCGTAAAGATGTTTATTATAATTATGAGATTTTATCGTTCTATCCAAAGCGATTTTTCTGTTTTGTATCCAATCTTTCCCGGAATCTAATTCTTTAAGTTCACTTGGCAACATTGTAATATTTGTACCATGCATTAAATATGATGGTGCGAAACCAGTGACCGTATGTTTTGTCTCGTTGTATTTGCGCACACATTCTTGAGCTATGCTTGTCCAAGCTACTTTTTTTCCCTTTTTTTCATTAATCTTGCATCTGATTTTATTAACTAGGGTTTGATTCAATCTTTCATTCAAGCCATTCGAAAATGGTGAATTTACTGCGGTAAAAATTAATGGTATAAACTTTTCATTCAAAAATATTTTGAATTCTTTTGAATTTATTCCTGGATATTGGTCTGAAAGGATCATACCAATTTGATTAGTTTCTGAGATGCTTTGTACAAGTTTAATAAAATCATTTGCAGTTTGTGTTTTCGATGTTAGGATATATGCGTATCTTGTGAAATGATCTACTAGAAGATTTAAATACTTTTTTGTAGACCGAGATCCTCCAAAACCGCCTATTGTGTCTATAGAAATAATTTCGAAAGGCTTTGTGGCTGGACCCAACTGTGACATCAACCCAAATTTTCCTAGTCCTCTTGATTTATTTCTAATACATACTGCACAGCTTCTGCATATTTCCTTAATGTTTCTAATTAAATTTTTAGCAGTATAATATGGTCCAACCATACTATGCATTTGTTTCATTCCTATATGGTATAAGTTACTATGTACATCTTTTAGGAATTTTATGCTAAAATCTTCGGTTAGAATGATTTTTTCCTTTCTTTTTACTTTTTTGTAATAAACATTATGTTTAGTTATTAATTTATTTTTTTTAATTTGTATGTCTTGATTTTTACCTTGCTCTTCCAATATAACCTGGAGTGTTATCAAATTTACAACCTTCAACTGATCCTCCATATTTTCGTATGGTTCTAATACAGGATTTCTGCTAAGACAGTCAGCCACTAAGTTGTATTTTCCAGGAGAATATTTGACCACAAAATCATACTGTGATAAATAATATGTCAGATCGCCTAGCTCTTCATCAGTCCTAGATTTTATGTTCATATTCTCCAAAGGTTTGTGATCTGAGAAGACAGTAAATTTTTTACCTATCAAGTAATGTTGCCAATATTTAACGCATTCTTTGATTGCCAGGCACTCCAGGTATATAGCCTTTTTCCTTTTCTGTACTTCATTTAATTTTTTTGAGAAATAAGCCACCGGTTTTTCTTCTTCGTTATTCTGTGGTTGTTTTAGCACACCTGCTACTCCTAATAAACTAGCATCCGTATATATATGTATTGGTAGATTTGAATCAAATATAGTTAATACAGGCTGAGTTAATAATATGTTCTTCAATTCGTCGAACGATTTTTGGCATTCTTTGGTCCAAACAAATAGTTATCCTTTTCGCAGTAGGTTGTGCAACGGGTCCAATTTTATTGCTATGTTTGGCACATATTTATGGTAAAAATTTATCTTACCTAGAAACTGTCTTACATTTTTCTGTGTCTTCGGAATTGGAAAGTTTTTTATGGAAATCAAGTTGTCTTTCAATGGCCTTACAGAATTATTTTGTATTATATGACCTAAGTATTTCACTGAGTCAGCTGCAAATGTGCATTTTACTAATTTCAACCTGAATCCTTAACTTTTGATAGCTTGAAATAGTTGTGTTAAATGCCTGATATGTTCCGAGAATGATTTTGAAAAAATGAGTATGTCATCTATGTAGACTACTGTGAAATCAGCAAGTTTGTGTTTTCTTATAATGTTACACATTATTCTTTGGAATATCGCTGGCGATGTTTTAAGGCCAAATGGCAAACAAGTCCACTGAAAATGTCCTTCTTGTGTGACAAATCCTGTTTTGTGTCTGTCCGTAATGCGCAGAGGAATAGACCAAAATGCCGAGTTTATATCCAGTGTTGAGAAAAATTTGCAATTTCTCGTCTTTACCATTAGATCTTCTATTAGTGGGAACGGTTGTGATTGAGGCACAACAATTTTATTTAGGTCTCTAAAATCAATGCATAATCTTGATTTTGTATTTTCATCTCTTTTATAAGCTAAGGTTACTGGGGCTGCGAAAGGGCTATAAGATTCTTCTATTAGCTTTTTGTCTAGTAACATTGAGATTTGTTTTTCAATTTCTTTTTTATCATCAATTGTGCATCGATATGGCCTCTTGCTACAATATTTTTCTTCTAGTAAATCGATGTGTGCTTCATAATCTTGTACTGTTCTGATATCGTATTTATCTTTAGCAAAGACGGACTTGTTTTTTTGTATTAATTCATTTATTATTGATTGCTGATCGTAATCTAAATGATTTATATAAATTTCGAATTTTTCCTCTTTAAAGTGCTCATTAAAATTTATTAAATATTTATTTTTCATTTCTTTGGAAATGCCAGTATCTTCTAAATTTTTATTTGTTTCTTTAGAAGCAAATTTTGTTTGTTGTTTATTGCCTTTTATTTCCTTAGTAATGTCAGCATTTTTTAAATAACTTTTTTTTATTTCCTTAGAAATATTTTCTTTTTGTATTGGCAGTTTTTGATTTATTTGCAGGTTTTCAACTTGAGATAAATAGAAATTTTTTATACAATCTAAACCAATCAAAAAATCATAATCAAAATTTTTTTTGTCTATTACAAAAATATTTGTTTCTTTTTCTATGTCAAAAATTTTTATATTTAATGTTACTATGCCACTTGCTTTTTTAACGCCATTAATAGTTTTCAAATTAGTACTGTTCGAATCAATTGATTCCTTATTATTTATTTTTAATAATCTTGAGTTAATTAATGAGACATTTGAGCCTGAGTCGTAGACTCCGAAAACCTCAATATTTTTATTCAATACTAACCTTATTTTTATTAATGGCGATACTAATAGTTTTTTGGATTTTCATTTTGCAGTTCACATTCTAACTCTGAGTTATTGATAAGTCTAATTTGATCATCTTTGTTAGACTGATTATCCTTGGATTTGAACCAACAAGTCGATTCTGAGTGGTAGCGTGTTCCTTTTTTGAGCTTTTCACAAATACTACATTTGTGTTTCTTCTCTGTGTCCAATCTATATTTGTTTTTGTTTTGTTTGTTTTCAACATTTCCTTTATAATCCAAGAATACTTTTTCATTTTGTTTGTTTACCAAGTGTTCATTCTTGTTTATCTCACTGAAAAGATGAGTAGTTGAAGTCAATGATTCTTTATCAACCCTGTTCATTATATATTCTGGCAAGCCTAACACAATCAGGTTTATCAGTGTGTCATTATCAATTGATTTATTAACTTCTAACAATAATCTTTCTTTTTTCGTAGCATATTCTAATAGAGAACCAGCTTGGTATTTAAATGTAAAAGCATATTTGATTTGGGACCAGCCTTTTTTTTTCATAAGTATCACAAAAGTTATTTTTCCAAATTCTCCAATCTGAATTGGCTGTGAATTTAATTAACATACTGCTATACCAATTTAAACATTGTTTTTCAAGTAGATGTTTCAAGGTTTCTATTTTTTCTTCATCCTTTACTATCTCAAATCTTTCACATTCTTTTTCAAATTCTTCCATCCATTGGCTAGCATTTGACATTTTTATAGAAAATTTTTCAATTAAAAATTTTTCAGTTATTTTGCCTATATTTTTAATTTTTGGCACATCTTCATGGCTAATAGCCGTAGGTAGTAATTTTTCTTCTAAATATTGGTCACCAAACTGTAAATTTTCGCATTCATCAAGATATATTTTTCTCATTTCATCATCCACTGGTATCCATAAGTTTCGTTTTTGACCTCTCTTTTTCAATGAATTTTTTACTTTTGTAAATGTGCTGGAATTCGCTATGTACATATGTTTATTTACAGGCTTGAATTCGTCTGGGATATCAAAAACACGTCCATCTGGAGTCTCGATTGTGGTTATACAGGTTACATTTGATTTACCATCTGATGATCCTAGTACTGTGAATTGGAATCTTAATTTTTCCATTTTTTTTGCCATGACGAAAAAATGTCGTTTTATAAGATCCTTTATAAGATTAGTAACACAACTGAGTTTCTTGTCTGTAATTCAAGATTTATTAAATTTATTAATTACATGTTCTTATTTAAATTATTTACACAAATCTTACCTGTAATTCAAGAAACGACATTTAATGTCACTAATCACAATGTCAGTTCCTAATCACAAGTAAAATTATTGTTTTATAAACAACCTACGATGCCGACGCTCATGAGAGCGTGGCAATATATGATTAATGAAATTATAATTTCATTACATACATTTATTATCATAATATTTTAACTTAATTAATTGAATAAAACGTTTGTAATAATTAAATAAAATCGTATTTTAAATTTACTGGATTTAATTTTAACAATTTTCATTTTTGAGATGACACCACGATATCCGCACCGGGTGCCACCCATGCTAGCTACGCCGCGCCACTGCGTAGCTGGTAGGCTCGATGATCCGGGAACCAGAACAGCTACTCGACGGCGTCTCTCGCAATAACTCCGGAGCGTCAGGGCTGTGCAAGGTACTCCACAAAGCGATAGCCAGATCACTGGGGATCGTGGTAGCTGGTTCCGGCACAATAACTGTTCTTAGGCAGTCACACACTCACTTTGGAGGACGACGCGAGGGAGAAATAATTACACACTATTTCTTTTCGAGTCTTAGAACTCGTTATTTTTGTTTTTATTATTTTTAGAATTGAATAAAGTATAATGCATAGAAAAATACTGAATGCTGAATGAAATAGAATAGAATGACAAACTTGAAATGAATCGAATCGAATGCCCCTAGGCTCACAGAGTCCTGGCTTTTAAGGGCTGCCATGCCACCCCCACCTTACCCAGAGGTTCTCAACATGTTGAGGAGGTTTGAACATGCCGCGCGCCTTGAAATAATATAGTTCCTTTCAATAAATTTACATATTTAACTTTTTTACATATACTTATAATACATACTTATCTAACTTTATACAATATATACTACAACTTATTTCCTAGAACTCAAGTCTCTGATACTTAAAAATGTAATTAATAATTTCGGTCTTTTTCAATGGGAAGCATACACAATTGTGTTAAAGATCTTTTAACGAGCCTACTAGCGGTACGCACTGTCACTACACGAACAACACTATAGGGACCTGGGTGCAAGTTCGTAATGCGCCCTAAGCGCCACTTTAAAGGGGGTACATTGTCTTCACGTAGCACCACCATGGTGTCTACATTCACTGATGCCGTCCGGGTCTTCCATTTGGATCGATTTTGAAGCTGCGTCAGGTAATCGGCAGACCACTGCTTCCAGAAATGTTGACGTATGAACTCGATATGCTGCCAACGAGAAAGCCTGCCTAGCTTTATGTCCAGCAGGTTTGGTTCCACCGGGGCAGTGAGTGATTCGCCAATCAGGAAGTGATCCGGGGTTAGAGCGGACAGATCGTTTGGATCGTGTGTGAGTGGAGTTATAGGTCGGGAATTTAGGACAGCCTCTACTCGTGTCAGAAATGTATACATTTCTTCGTATGTCAACTGTATATTACTAGCTACTTTGTACAAATGAGATTTAACAGATTTGATCCCTGCGTCCCATATGCCTCCGAAATGGGGGAATCTAGGTGGTATAAAATGCCACGTGATATTTAAATTCGAAAGTTCACTAGTTAGTTCAGATGGAAAAGATTTTTTAACAACTGTTTTAGTTGTTTGAGTTCGCGATCTGCACCCACAAAGTTAGTCGCGTTATCAGAATAAATGTTCGAAATCATTCCACGTCTAGATATAAAACGTCTCAATGAATTTAGAAATGCTTCTGTAGTCAGGCTATTTACTAATTCTAAATGTATTGCTTTAGTAGCCATGCAGACAAATAGCCCGATATATCCTTTTGTAGTTTTATTTCCTCTACCGGAAGTAGTTTTTAATGTAAAAGGCCCAGCATAATCAATCCCACTATTTACAAAAGGTATGGCAGGTTGAACGGGTACTAGTGGCAAATTACCTATATGATAGTTAAAAGGTTATGGTTTTGATCGGACACATTTTACACGAAGAAAAATTACATTTTTTACTGTTTGCTGTCCAAATAATGGTCCGTAAATATTTCTTGGGGAATAAAGCGTAGCTTTTGCACCTGAATGTAGAAGTCTTACGTGTTCACGTTGGATTATTAGATTAGTAATGTGATTTTTTGATGGCAATAGAATCGGATGTTTTTTATCGTATGATATCGCAGCATTTTGGATGCGACCTCCTACTCTCAATATGTTATTACTATCTAGAAAAGGATCAAGTGATAGAATCTTACTTTTCTTTTTAATAGTACCGCCGTTTTTTAGATCATGAATTTCTTGAGGAAATGCATTCTGTTGTATAAGTTTTATAACATTTTCATTTGCTTTATAAATTTCTTGAACTGTTAATGGCTCGCACCTTTTAATTGCTTTATTAATTTCCTGAATTGTTAATGGATTGTGCCGTTTAATTGATTTATTAATTTCCTGAATTTTCTTTATGATACCAGTCATTTTCGCTTGTCAATGATTGTATTTCTCCTACTCGATTGGAAATAAATGTTTTTAATAACCTAGGAGAAAATAAAATCCACGCGAGTGTTATCATAGAATCGCACCAGAAATATTGTTTTCTTATTGTGATATTTGTGTACTAACACTATCATTATCGCTTGTTATTCGAATATAAACACAAGCTCCATATGCTTGTTCTGAAGCATCGCAGAAAGTATGCAATTTGTATTGTTGATTATTTATGACTCGCGCTATGGTATTTCAATTTGAGCTATTTCTGGTATTTGTTTAACGAACTGGGAAAAACTTGTAAAAACCGCCATAGGAACAGTCTCGTCCCAGTCTAATTTTGCTTTCCACAACTTTTGTAAAAGAATTTTAGCAGTGATTAAAATGGGTCCAATTAACCCTAACGGATCAAATAGTTGTGAGGTAATGCTAAGAATTACTCTCTTTGTTATTTTACTAGGTAACTGTATGTCTTGAACCATAAATATTTGAACGTCGTTTTTATAATCCCAGGTTAAGCCCAGTGTTTTTGTTTCAGTCGCTTCAGCTAAAGATATAGCTGTATTAGTAATATGTAAAATGGGTGGAGTTAATACATGTACGTTTGAGGCCCACTTTGGTTTTCACGGTGTTGTTTTAGATCAACCCGGTGAGCTTGTATTTCCAGAATTGTGTTCGATATCCGGCTCGAAGGACTATAAATGTTCGTAGTTTACTAGAACGATGAGTCATCGTTGCGCGCTAACTTTTCAGGGTCGTACTGGCCCGTCACAATAACAAAAAATATTACATTTAAATAACACAAATTAATTATAAAACAACTTTTCACTCAATTCGATTTCTTTTAAACCTATCATACACAAAAGTACAGCCATTCTCTGTAAATCTATCAGTACTTTTAGCATAACAATTATCTTACAAATGAATAGCAATCAATCATAAATCATTTTCTATAAATAAAAACAACATACTACAGGAAGTGGACATTTACCCGGCTCCATTTCGTTTCGATTTTTCTTTGAATGTCAAACCACAAATTACCAACAACATTATTTAAAACATTACAAACGTTAGAATCTTTTATTATAAATGCATTTTTCATCAAACCACCGGTCTTCTAGCACCCATTTTTCATAAAAACAAAAATTCTAATTAAAAATACGTCTTCCGTTTCGTTACAGAAACAGTGTCTCCAACTGAAAAATAAATTGTTGCATTGACATCTAACACTTGAATCTTTCTAGTTAATTTATGAATTTTAATTTAAAGATATTAATTGTTTGTGTGGTTGGCACTTGGTGAAATATTCTGAAATTATTAAAATAAAAACACTTGGTTAGTTTCACAAATTTATAATATTTATTTATTATAAATTTGTGAAACTAACCAAGTGTTTTTATTTTAATAATTTCAAAATGTTTCAGCAAGTGCCAACCACACAAACAATTAATATTATTAAAAGTTCAAGTATAACTAAATTAGTGGTTTTATATCGGAAAAATATCCGCAAGTTCAAAATGTGTTCCAACAACATCTGGTTCTACAAACAGTGCTTACAACATGATGTCACACCTACATATATGAAAATCAAGTGCAATCTAAACTCCTGGGAAGCACAAAACACCATAAAAGAAGCCTACAAGATCTGGATATCAAAAGAAATAAGAAAAATATACGCAAGGAGAAACAATCTCAGTTTACATCAAAAACTTATTCATACCGAATTAACCCACCATTTACATCCTATTGAATTTGATATTATTGACCAAGAAATACGAGAAGATACCAAACAAACTATTTTTAAACAATACCAGATACATAAACAAAAATTGTATAAATTAAAACAACTAAAATCCGTAACACAAACAAACGAAATTAATAAAAAGCCACTAGAACTAATTTACAATTTTTATCCAAGAGTGCAGAATTTATCGAATAGTGAATTTAACGCAGAAGAACTACAACTATTAGAAAAAGGACTTAAATATTCCCCGAGCGTAAAACCAAACCAATCAATCTTCGAGGAACTTGCAATTAACGCTGAGATAGGTCTTACATTCTTTGATAAAAGCACATCAACAAATTTTGAAAAACACCAAATAGCCAGAATAATTCACAAAGACTTTACCTTCAACAAAATAGAGAATGATAATAAAAAGGAGCGAAATACCATCAAGAACATAAAAGATAAGCTAGTGAAAGAAGAGCTCGTTTTATGTAAGGCTGATAAAGGAAACACCATCGCCATTATGAGTAAGCAAAATTACATTGACAAATCTTTAAAACTTTTAAGTGCAAGTGAATGTGAGCCCCTCAAAAAGGACCCAACAATTAAATTTCAATGTGATGTGCAATCTATATTAAAAGAGTGCACGGACTTATTTAGTGACAAAGACAGATATTTTTTGAAGAATATGAATCCCAAAACCCCAATATTGTACATGTTGCCCAAACTCCATAAAGAAGACTGTCCTATGAGACCTGTTGTTTCATATATAAATGCACCAGCTTATAAAATTTGTAAAAAACTAAATACGATTCTTCCAGACCTAATAAATTTTAAACCGACATATACCATTAAAAACTCCTTAGAATTAGTAGAAAAATTAAAAAATGTGAACATAAATAGTAGTTGTAAATTTGTATCGTTCGATGTCAAAAGTTTGTTTACTTCTATCCCCATTCCGGAACTTAAAACAATAATTTTAGAACAATTGTTCAATAGCCAAATTTCAAACTGTAAAGCCCAAGAACTGCTCTCCGTAATAGATTTATGCCTGAACCAAAACTATTTTCAGTTTAACGGTAAATGTTATAAACAAATAAATGGTCTGCCTATGGGCTCACCAATATCACCATTATTTGCAGATATATTTATGGACCACTTTGAAGTTAAGTTATTAAACTCATCCAACATATTTGAAAATAAGATAAAATTTTGGACTCGATATGTAGATGATATATTTTGCATATGGACAGGAACTTACAGAGAGTTAGATCAATTTCTCACACATATAAACAAGATTAACAAGCATATACAATTCACTCTAGAAAAAGAAGAAAACAAGAAACTAAACTTTCTTGATTTAACTATCATAAACAATAATAACATCATAGAGTATGACATTTATAGAAAACCCACATTCACAGACACCCTAATACCTATGAGTTCAAATCAATCACAAACAGTAAAACTTTCAGCCTTTCATAGCATGATACATAGATTAATAACAATCCCATTAAACAAAACAAATTTTGACAAAGAACTTAGAATGATTAAACAAATAGCAGTTAATAATGGTTATGAAGTGAATTTGATTAACAAATTATTAAGAAATAAAAATGAAAAACGTATGTTGCACATTATTTATACACCAACACAAACAAACAAAAAGAAAAATTGGGTTTATTTAAATTACATTCCGAAAACTACACAAAAAGTCTCTTCAGTGTTCCAAAATCTCAATATTAACACTGTTTCCACTAATAAAATGACTTTAGGTAAAATGCTGATAAACAACAAACCAAAAATTGATAAAAAAGAATTGTCTGGAGTATATCAAATTCAATGTAAAGATTGTGATGCTATTTACATAGGACAAAGTGGCAGAAATTTTAAAATAAGGATGAAAGAACACATTAAATCCATTGAAACAAATACAAACACTACGGGCTTCTCTCAACATTGTATTGAAAATAAGCATTCCATTAAAGATTATAAAATTCTACATACCGAACCGAAAGGCCTTAAGCTGAACTCATTAGAGAATTTGGAAATACGCAAAGCGGCTAATTCAAAGAAAAACATAGCGAATGAACAGTTAGATGTAAGCAACTCCCCCCTACTCAATATTGTATTTTAGTTATAAGTGATGTCAATTGGAAAGTTTGTAATAGTAATACACCTGATGATGACCGTAAGGTCGAAACGCGTCGTGTAAAATATAATAAATAAATATTATAAATTTGTGAAAATAACCAAGTGTTTTTATTTTAATAATTTAATTTAAAGTTTGATAGGTATTTTTTTGTAATCTGGACAGTCTCGTATCCAAATAAATGTTACAGCTGCTGCACTATCTATCTAAAATTACAGTGTTTTCTCTTTTCCTGCATATGGACAATAAAAAAAAATAGATATGAAACAAAATATTTTACTAAAACACAAATATTTTCTAATAAACAAGATCAAGAAATACGTTTTATTTTATTAAAATACTTTTTAAATGTCTTTTAGATCATATTGAAATAATACTAACATGTATATATTTAAATATTTTTAAAGTATAATTTTCTGAAGAATTTTAAATATGATAATAAGTTTATTGTAATAAATAATATAGACATTTTAAAAACAAATATTGCTAATATACTTTGTTACACTGCAAAACCGTGGTGGCTATGCAGGCGTAACTTTGCTCCTTGAAGGAGGCGGCTAGCTAAATAGGACAGTGGAGATGGGTGTGGGTCGAATTTTGTTCTAGGAAATCGATAACAACAGTAAGTTTAGAGAGGGCGCTACGCGGTCGCTTTACAGCCAGCGGTACCCAACCGCGAAGGTACCAGGAGCAAAAACAATAATCTAGGCCCGCAGGAAGGCAACGGATACAGCGCAAGGAAATGGTATACAAGGAGTGCATCCGCTGCGCCACCGTCAGCAGCAACCAAGACGTTGGAGACCTGTTCGGAAAACACAACAAAATAAATAATACTAAATATATATATATATATATATATATATATATATATATATATATATATATATATATATATATATATATATATATATCATTCAGTTCCCTGAAAATTTGAAATTATATACCGTAATGGATAAAGCTATTTTTTAAAATAACTTCTCATATTGGCATGAAACACGATCTCTACCTGTTTTTTTTATTATGCTGCAACTTATTTTTATAAGATCTCTCCAAACTTATAAATTTATTTTCGATTTGCTGCGAAGAGTAGAAGTATCCATGTTGTTGCAATTTTTATTTTTACAAGTACCCACATTTTTTTCTTGGTCTTTAGCTGTAAGTTTTCCCTACTTTTGGCTGGATCTCCTGTACCAAGGCTATAAATAGTTTTGTGGCGGCTTCGAGCCATGTTACTTTTTCTGTATTCCCTTTTATGAAACGGAAAGAAGAATATTAATGTATTAACAATAAATAAGTATTAAACACATACCACTGTCGTTGTCACTTCTTGCTTCATTGTATAGAATGGGCGAGTCAGAAATAGATGGTAGAACTACAATTTCAAAATACGAGTATTTAATTAATCAAACAATATACTAGATTTAATTTTTAAACTTACATATAATTTCGCGATCCAGGTTTTTTCTGTTAAAGATCATCAGACTTTGTGAACATTCATCTGAAACATATGATATAAAATACAATTTGGTAGAAATAATTTGTAATATTACTTACCAATGATATTGTTATTTTCCAATTCATAAATCTCGGAATTCATTTTCATAAAATATAAAGTAGCAGAGTTTTAGGTTAACAGATCACAAACAGAAAAGAAATGTCAACAAAACTACACTTAGTTACCCCCACCCCAGTCTGCACTTTCTACACCACCTCGAGAGTCAGGTCAGAAAAGTGTACACTAGTTCTCAAAATTTTTCTCATCGAACAGCCTGCCAGAAGCTGCGCGTTTCTCATAAAACATATTAGTGCAAGAAAGTTAACACTAGGTCAACTTATTTCACGTCATCGAACAGAGCCATTATAAAAACAATTTTAACAATGAGTGGAAAGAAAAAGAATTTATTTTTTTATTCACATTTGTAATTTCTTGGAAAATATGTCGAATGCAATTTCCCAGGGAAATCCCTGGAAATTTTCCCGTATCTTCTAATTTTGGGAATTAACCCATCTCTAGGAGGGTTCCGGCCTAAGGACGGAACGCTGCTGCCACTCTCTATCTAACTATGAGTTGGCGACTTATCTAGTACATTCAGGCGCGAAATTAAATCTGAAATGAATAAACAAATCTCGATTCAATTGTACACAAAAAAACTTTTGGGTTTTCACTCAAATCCATCAATCCGTCCAATCTCTAGAAATTGGCAAAGTTGTGTGATGAATCTATAGATAGATATATAGGCCCCGATTGACCAAAATAGTATATATGATATTTCTGATATTATTTTTTTGTTTACAATATATTTATCTCAACTGATCGATATGAATATATTCCTAAACCTGTTTGGTTTTATTGCACTTACATAATGACTGTTGCTATATCAATAATTGAATCGTAGGAGATATTACAAATATACATAATTAACTAAGTTTTAGAAAAATATCATGCAGAAATAATTATACTTCAAAAGACCTGTGTTAAGAGAGATTGTTTTTAAATTCGCAATACTAATTCCGTGGGTCTACTCCAAAATCCCGAATGCAAATATCCCGAATTAAAAAATCCCGAATTAGTTAGATACCCTTACTAAGAAATAATTTACTGAATCCTGTGCTTTTTGTTACTTTTCGTACGATATCATATTTGTGCTTATGTTATAGGATTATTAAAGTTTTAATTTTTTACGTTAATTTGAAATAAGAATATTAAAATTAATAAAGTTTTATATTTTTTATTTGACATTATTTCTATGTTTTATTTGGAATTTGTTTTTCACAATATTTTCGGATATAAAGGTTAAATCTGTAGGTTGATTATTCAAATCATTACTATCTTCGTCGCACTTAAGGTTTTTTGATATTCAAGCGCGGTTCAATGTCTCTTCTTCTCTGCTTATTCATACGAAGTATTTCGTACATATATTTTCTTTGCATAATATTATCATCTTTAATTTTTAACATTATACTATATATTTTGACGAATTATTTTCGGTATTACACCTAATCTGACACATGTGAACGTTTTTTATTATTTTATTTGTTATGATATAAACGTGGCCCGAGGCCGTTCTGACCTCTGGGGGTATATGTATAACAACACCAACCAAACTTGGACCCGGGAGTGTGTTCCCGAGCGAGGTTTGGGCTCCGGCCAGCTAAACAGTGGAGACGGGGTGGTTCGTCGTTGCTGAAATAAGGGTAGTAGATAGGGCGCCAGTCACTCATACACAGAGCCAAACGGCTGAGAGACAAGCCCTCAGGAACGTGAATGCGGATACGGGGGAGGAGGCAACAACAACAACAATAGCTTAAACTTAAAGTATGTATGCACTCTATATTGAAGCGAAAGGTGTTACAAGCAATTGAGGGCGTAACGGCGAGCACGGCGGCAGTCTCGCGCGAGTGGTACTGTGGCTGAAGGCCGATGGTACTTGAGCCTGAGGGGCGGTACGTCGCGAAAGGGGCAGGAGTCGTTGAGAGGGGTGCGTCGAAATATGAAAGCGCAGCAACACGGACCGCAGTTGATCGATCAATTACGTCGAGGCGCACGGAACAAATAGTAAATACGCTCATAGGCTCGCAAGACGAGCTCTTGATCCCTTTTCGTGGACGCAATAACAATAACACAATGTAACGCTGCAGTGGCCTCGCGGGAGCCAGACTATCTCTCTCACGTTACCCAGGTATAATCCAAAATGTACATACAATAAATATTGGTTCACAGAAGGTGAACACAAAACCAAATCAGTAATAATAATATTTACAAAATACGTAATGAATTTAATTGTAAAGAAAATAATAATGATCGTGTCGCTTATCTGGTGCAGCAGTGGAGGAGCAGCAGGAACCAGGTGGTGCGGCAGGACTGTCGGCTCGTAACTCGGAATGCCAGCAATAAGATACTCTCCAACGCAGTGACCAGGGACAGGACAACACGTAGACGGACGAAGACGATGACGGCGACGATGACGATAGTGTGTGTGAGATCTCGTAATGAGTTGTGCGGTACGGTAATCCGGGAGACCTCACACCAACGATACCAACGGTAGATCCAGGTAGGATCAACGATAAACGGGAGCGATAAATAAGATAAATATCGCAAGGAAAAACAAAATCGTAAAATAAAATAGAAAAAAGGAAGGAAGCCTAAAAGAGAAAACATTATCAGCACATGGTCAACTACCCAATCCAAGATGGCTACTATGATGTATTACGCTTTAATATATTTGTAATGACTCAGAATCGCAATAAAATGAATAAAACAATACTAATATCATATCTGTATTTAATTATTTACCTTAGTTGTAGTGCGGCTTAAAGTATAAAAGTTTAGAAGGTTATTAAATCCAGGAAACTCCTGTGAGAATATCCAATTCTCTCAACACGACTTAATGTGTCTCAAATCCCCAAGGGGTGCTTAAAGCCCAGTGTACGATACTTCAAACAAAAAACCAAATACTGTCTTCAGCAAATGCACAATAGGTCTAGTACGTTACTTTTCACAAGAGAGCAAACTCAAAAAGTGCAGATTGCAACTGCCTTCATTGGTTCAATTACTGATCTGAGTCATCACTCCGGAATGAATTAAAAAGAAAGAAAATGGTAGGGTAGTGTCCCACATTGCTGGTATGTTGTCCCGGTAGCCTACGTGACGGGATAATAATGTTACGCTTGTATGCAGGCTCGCGCGCATGCGCTCGACAACAGATTGTCGCCCGAGAACTGTCAAACAGGTGGCGAGTAACGGAATGTCAAAAGTAAACAACATGAATTATGAATGAATAATGAAAGGGAATCTGGACGGGGTAAGTAATAAAATGGGGCACTAACATGACTATCTTTAAATTGCAGGGATACCGAAATTGAATTATTAAGATGAGGATTGCAAAAGTTAATAACAACAAGTTGTTGATACGATTCAAAGGTTAACTAATTTGTAGGCAGGTACGTAATGTTGCAAATATATAAAATGTTTATAAATACTAACTGGATTGTAGTGATAACGCGAATAATGAATGATTACGGCACGAAGGAATGAAGAATACGAGAGCACGAAAGTAATGGAATGACAACAATGACGCAGGACGAAATTGACACGTAACATATTTTAAATACGAAACACTAATCACATGCCTATTTTTTAAATTTTATACTTTTTTGTTTCTAAGCACTGTACTAGCAATAGTTCTCGTATAAGCAGAAATATAATTTTTTGCTAGAAATGAGCAATATACAGTAAATTATTTCAGTATCTAATTTATTCGTAATTTTGGGCATTCGGAATTTTTAGTTTCTGGATTGCGGAATTCGAAATTTAAGACCTCTCCTTATTCCGTAATTATCTATTTTATATTTCAAATTGTTTAAACAGTTTTCTATTGAATCTTTAATGTTAGTAAATAATCGAAACTGATTTGTGCCTGTGACAAAATGAATTTAATGGTTTAAAATTTTTCTTATTTTTTATTTATTAAAATTATTCATACTCGTTATTATAATTGAGATGCAAATTGATATTAATATCAAAACCCCTCTCATTCCTCCATTTGTTTAGCAAACTTTTTATAGAATCTGACATTTATGAAATATTTACACAAAATGTACACTTGCAACTTCTCACTTAATATTAATATTGGATGTCAGGTAAACGAGTAGGCACATGAAAACTATGTCACTTAAAATATTGAAATCAATTGGAGTAGAGAACAGTACATAAAAATAAATATAAAATTAAGTAAGCATCGTTCAAAATCCCGAAAATTCTTTCATAGAAAATAATAATTTTCATAACAGGGCGAGCTTACTTTATATATGAGGTTGTTTCAGTTGAGAGTTCCCACGCAGAAGGCAGCGGGAATGACTCCGGTTCCAGCTGCAGCCCAGCGAGGTGACGCAGCAGTGCTCCGCGAGTAGTGACTGAGTGTAGGAGTGGCCGGTGGAAATTACCAACAAGTTCTTATCACTTGATTTCATGTATTTAGTGTAGTCGAATAGTTCTCTGTTCTTTGTAACATCAGTTTATTGTAACAATTTGTTGTTGATTGAATCAAAATAAAATTTTATTGCGTGGTTAAATTAATGAGAACTGACAAGTGACAACAAGCTGCTTTTCATTTACATTTACTTCTTTGCTGACAAAAATAACGTTAAATAAAAAACATGAAAGAACAAGAAGAACCTGTAAGTATTTTTATCGGATGTAACATTTAAAAGATATACAAAATGTTGTAAATACTGCTGTACGACGTTTCATTTATAAAATATTACTGTGTTTATATAATACATATAAAGGATTTAACATAAATAAGTGCATAAAATTTAACCAGTGATAGAACACGTCGAGGAACAACATCTTGACCACGTACAAAAAGTCTTGTGTTTGATATCAGAAGATTTACCGCACAAAGGGCTATTTTGCAAAAGGATACTGATGTCTTGATTTAGTTAGTAATAAATTAACAGTTATTAATGTTACTACTTGCGTAATTTCGGGTGGTCATTATCGTTTGAATAAATTTGTATTTCAAAAATACCATATTTCAGATAGCTTTCACGACGCAAAAACAGAATGCGGAGTAGCGCAGTGTCTGCACTAACGCCAACATATGGCGGGTAATCAAATTTGTTACAAAATTTTTAACGTATTTTAACTCTAAAACAAAAAGATTTAGACAAAGTTATTAAGTAATATTGGTGATCTCGAAGAGTTCTGTCGCTGGTTAAATTTAATGTTCCTATTTATGTTACAGTCTGTATATGATAAATATTTCGGAAGCAATTGTCAAGTTCAATTACGTAAAACTCGAATTGCTAAAGGTTTATGCAACTTATTACTTACGACCTTCATTAAAGTTGAAAAAAATACATAAACATATGTCAGTGCATTGCAGCTATTATATATTCATTTACATTTATATAAAATCATTTGCACGTTGTAACAGTAATGCTGACAAAAATTAGAAACAGTGTAATGGAAAACAATTACATTAAATTGATTAATTAAAATCAAAATAACTTGCAAATATTTAATAAACCAAATAATCGCACAAACTTCTCAAAATAATAATAAACATTTATTTCCAAGAGAACCAAGTGCATTGTTGTTTGCATATTTGTTTGTATTTGTGTTGTATCAGATGTATGTTTAGTTGTCATTCTATGTTCTGTCTTAGTTTTTATTCTATCACTCTTAGCACTTATACTTATTTTGTTCGTCTTATCACTTCCATCCTCATTATTCTTCGCACTCCCGTTCTCAGACGATTTCTTTTTACTGCGGGTGATTTGCTGTCTTGGAGAGGCCACTGTGGCAAAGCCCCCTTTTGAGAACATATGTTTCAGCTTCCGTCTTCTAGATTGAAATATTAAAATAAAATGTTATGCTACTGTAGAAAACACTATGTTGATAATTGATTTTATTATGACATGTCAATATATATTTTCTTTCGTATAATAAACCAATTTTCTCTGCTTAAAATCCAATTTCTAATAACAGGTTATGGGCCCAGAATGTTAGCACTGCGTACACTAATCTAGTTGATCTATTCTATGATTTTTTAGAGACATTGAATAATAATAATGGATACTAATTTTTATAGAGTTATTTACCTATATTAACTGGCGAAGAAAATTGGTATTCGTGAAATACCACCTGATATTTTTTGTTAGGGGCCATAGTTTTTGAAGTTACATAGATGGTAAAACCAAGAAACCAAAAGTCGAAAATGACGACAGGTGGATTAACAAATATTGGAAATTTATTTCAATAATTGTGCAATCGTTTAACAAAAAGTAGTTCACACTTGTTCAAGAGTTTGAAGATGCGAAGCTTATCTGGGAGAAATTACAAGGAGTTTCCAAAATGTCATTAGTTGATAGAAAAATGGCATTGTTAATCAAAGACAACATTATCTCGCATATTGCGAAAATTCAGAACCTGCTAAAACAGATCAAGGATATATATATGAAGAGAGATAAAATTGCCAAAATTCTGTCAAATTTATATAGTTCCTATGACAGTTTTGTTGAAGCCTGGCGTGCTAAACCGAAACAGAACAGTTTCTCTCCTAATTGAAAGATTAGTAGCGACCGAATGTCGACTAAATATGCGCGAAGATGAAACAACATTAGCATTTTCAGCTCAAAACATTGGACAAAGACCTACAATAAGAAAAGTGATTCTGCTAGCACAACTAGGAAGAGCCATTACCAGCAGAAACAGAATGACAATAAAGGTCGTCAAAATAAGACTAACATATGTCATTATTTTGGCAAAATAGGTCATTTTCGGATAATTGTTGGCAACGAAAGCGAACATATATACTACATGAACTGCCATACGAGTTAGACGTGTCTGCGCGTTCTGGCAAAGATTCTAAAAGTATACTCTCTTTTTTGATTTTTTCAACGCTTTATAAATAATTTATATTATTAAAATGTTGTCGCGTGACGACAGAGAAACCATCACTTCGATGATTAGTGCATCACTTCTAAAACTTGTTGATAATAAAGAGTTTATAAAAGTTATTGTTGAACAAGTGACGAGTGCTGTAAAGCAAGTGTATGAAGAAAAATTAAAAGAGCTAAAATCGGAGATAAAATCTTTAAAACAAGAAAATATGGACTTAAAAGATACGTGCGTGAATTATGAGAAGAGTTTAAACGATGTGGAACAATATACCCGACGCAACATCAGAATATTTGGACTCCCTGAAACTCGAGATGAGAACCTAGACGAAAGTGTAGTGAAGCTGTTTCGTGACAAACTTAAGGTGAACATTAGTGTAGCTGAAATAGACCGTACACATAGACTAGGTAAGCCTGCTCCAAATAATACGAATCGACCGGTCATAGTGAAGTTCGTCAGTTATCGTTCCCGCCATCAAGTTTTCAGTGCGAAAAAACTGCTCAAAGCCTCGGTCATTACTATACGGGAAGATCTCACTAAAATGAAACTGGCGCTTCTAAAACTAGCATCTGAAAAATTCTCGTATAAAAATGTTTGGTCTTCTGACGGGCGAATTGTTCTAAATATCAAGAGGAAGGATAAAAATGTAAAAATATACTTGAACAGCGTCAAGGATCTGGATAATATAGACTCATAATAAAAACAAATGATATTTTTTAACTTCAATTCACCTGTATTTAAAATGAATCGATGGCTCAGTATCTACTTGCTTAATTACTTAAGCCAGAACGTGCCTAAGTCACTGACCTTTTGATTGTTCATCCTTGAATTGGTGACATAACGCTAAGTTGGTTTCAGTTTGTATATTTTTTGTTTGTAATGTCAAAATCAGCTGTTTACAATAACACAAGCAATTGATATACACGAAAATAAGTTCTCTGTATGTCAAATTAACGTTAAATCAATTAATTCTTGCTTTTTAAGATTTAAGGACTTTGTCAATGAGTTTGAGTTTGATATTGTAGCGGTTACTGAGACATGGATAGGAGAAACAGCTCCGGCAAATTTATTCCATATAGATAATTACACCTTAGTTAGCAAAGAAAGACAAAATCAACGCGGTGGAGGTGTCGCGCTCTATGTCCGTAACGGCATACAATTCAACATTCTAGATACTTCATTTGTACCAAATAATAATGTAGAACATGTATGGATTTTATGTACGATTTATAACACAAAAATATGTATAGGTGCTATGTATAATCCAAATTCAATTTTTTACAAAGATTTTGCGATTTTGGACTCAATATTTACTGAATTTAACTCTCAGTCTGACTATTTAGTATGTACTGGAGATATTAATATAAACTTATTAGTGGACGACGCCCGATCCAGTTATTTCAATAACATATTATCAGCTAATAGCATGCATCAAATTATTCATAAATTTACAAGACCAGCATCTAAATCGTTGATTGATGTCATGCTATTATCTGACAAAAATATTTGTCTAAATTCAGATATTTATTGTAGTAATTTCTCGGACCATGACTCTGTGTACTGTGTTTTAAATTTTCCAAAGACATATGTTCCTCGGAAAACTTTTTCGTACAGAGATTTTAAAAATTTCAATTATGAACATTTTTTGATAGATTGTGAAGCAGTGAACTGGAATCACATTGTTTATTTAAATAATGTTAATGAGAAAGTAGATTTTTTAAATCAGAATATAGTCAGCCTTTTTGATAAACACGCTCCCATTAAACAAATCCATACAAGCAGGCGATATACACCATGGATAACTCCAGTTGTAAAAATAATGCAGAGGAAAAGAGATAAAGCTTTGTTAGATTATAAAAAATTTAAAATGGAGTCAAAATTTGAATATTATAAGCAATTGCGCAACTTAACAACAGCTGCTATTATAAAAGTAAAGCAAGCCTACATTAATTTTAACATAAATAATAACATTGGTGATTCTGGTAAACTGTGGAATAATTTGAAAAGACTAGGTGTTAATAAAGTAAAACAAAATACAATGGATGATTCCTTATGTAAACATCAAGAATACGGACAGCATTTGATAGATAAACTCGATATTGTAAATGTAAATCCAAATACCGTTAATCATTATTATAGTAACAATTTTATTGGGGTAACTGGAGAACAGTTTTGCTTTAAATGTGTAGACAGTGCAATGGTAGAAAAAATTATAAAAAGTCTTAAATCTGATGCGATTGGTGTCGATGGAATATCAAGAAAAATGTTACTAATTGTTCTCCCAGTTATAGTAGATTATATTACACACATCGTAAACACTTGTTTATTGGATGGAGTAGTTCCTGATTTGTGGAAATCCGCAATTGTAAAGCCAATTGCTAAGCAAATAAACTCCTCTACATTTGATGACTTACGCCCTATAAGCATTCTGCCTACTCTATCTAAGGTTTTGGAGAGAGTATGCTGTGATCAAATCATGTCTTTCGCTGTGGAAAATGATATCAAAGCGTCTTCGCAGTCCGGGTTTAGAGCAGGGTTTAGTACCAACACTTGTCTTCTAAATGTAATAGATGAAATAATAAAAAAAGTTCGACAATTCGAATATATAGCTGCTAATTCAAATAGACTTCTCCAAAGCGTTTGACATGATTGATCATGGACTACTTCTGGCGAAACTAAATTACTATCATTTCTCAACTAATGCAATTAAATGGTGCAAAAATTATTTCGAAAATAGAGAATTTTTTGTTAGTATGTCACAAAATTCTTAAATAATTAATTGAACTCCTTTTTCATTAAAATGTGGCGTACCGCAAGGATCGATTTTGGGGCCACTATTTTTCTTAATTTACATCGCAGATCTACCAAAAAATCTATTGTATTGTGACGCACACTCTTGTGCTGATGATACACAAATTTTAGCATCAATGACTTCCACAGAATTAACAAAAAATTGTCAGCTAATTAATTCAGACCTGGAAAAACTTGCAACCTGGGTGAGAAATAATGGTTTCAAAATAAATGCCTCTAAATCATCATTGTTAGTTTTTGGTTCACAGAGTATTCCTCCCATAATTTTGGATGGAGTTATATTAGAGCGTAGTCAGGTATGCAAGAGTTTAGGAATGTACATTGATGAGGGATTGAATTTTCGTGTTCATCTACAGAGAAAATTAAAAGCAGCAATGATTAAACTACGCCATCTTTATCAGTTTCGTAATATTCTTTCGTCGCAAGTTAAATTGCGTTTAGTAAATTCACTGGTGCTCTCGATATTTGATTATTGTGCTAGTGTGTACATTCCTAATCTGACACAATATGACAATCGTAGAATAACAACGTTTCAAAATTCCTGCTTAAGATATGTTTACGGTGTGTGTAAATATGATCATATATCTGAATATAGATCTCTTGCAAACATGGAGGATATAAGCACTCGAGCAAAAAAGTTTCTGTTAATTCTAACACATAAAATTAAAATTACTGGTACTCCAACATATCTCCATAATAAATTAACATTTAAAAACTATAATTATGGTTTGCGGGCTAAGGACTTGTACTCTGTATCTACTTTAAATAAATCAAAATTCAAATGCTCGTTTACTTACTTAGCACCTACTCTATACAATAACTTATCGAATGAAGCAAAGTCTCTATCGTTAAGTCCATTCAAAAAGTATATAATACAATTGTCAAATTTATATATATTTCAGTATTATCATGCTATTGCAGTATTTTGTAAACTCCTGAAAGTTCTACTATTAATTTGTACTTAAAGTCGTTTGTAATTTATTGTGGTATTTATGTAAATATATTTTTGTAATCGTGTATGTATTGGTTGGGTGGAAGAACAACCTTTGGCTGAACCCCGCCATTGACTGGTGTCAATAAAGGTTATTATTATTATTATTATTATTAAATCAGAAACACAGCACAATGGAACAAATGCAGGCAAGATGTTCAGCGTTTGTCGGAAGTATGATTTTAGTGAGAGCAAGGACACCTGGTATGCCTATTCAGGTGCCGCAGATCACATGACCAGCAGGCTAGACTGGTTTACTGAATACAGAAAAGTCAAGTATGTTCAGAAAATCAGATGTAGAAATGGATCTTTTATGGAAGCCAATGGCGTTGCACAAAGCAAAAGCCCCTGTAGAACGGGTACTCGTCAGCCAGATGACTAAAATTCGCATATACGTACTCAAGCCGAATTACGCTGTTGTTGCGGCCATTGCAGAAAGTAGAAATGATTTGCAATTCGAATTCCGGCATGAACGCTTAGCACAACAACACAAGAGTTATGTTGTCAACTTTCTACGAAGTAATGGAATCAAATTTAATGGAAGTTTTGTTATTTTTGGTGTAGAAAGAGAACAAATTACTTCACTAATTATTATTTGATTCTTCCCTACATTAACAGGTGATTCATTGGTAGGTATGCCAATTATCGGATACTCTGGGTTTGAGTGAATGGTCGCGTCACTATCATTTGATTCTAAGTAATCATCGTTTCGTGTCTTATCTAACTCCACTACGAGGGACTCACTATAATTTTGATTGT
This sequence comes from Poecilus cupreus, assembly GCA_963942605.1. Lineage (NCBI taxonomy): Eukaryota > Metazoa > Arthropoda > Insecta > Coleoptera > Carabidae > Poecilus > Poecilus cupreus. The sequence goes on from OZ012713.1 coordinate 33,070,067, forward strand.
TATTATTTTCAAATTGCTTATTAAAATTATCCATGCACTTAAAAAGGCGTCACAAGTAGTTTTGTCATTCTGTTCGTGTTTATTTCATAGTTAGGAAAGGTTTGAATGGTTTTTAAATTTTTACCAGGGATTCGTATTTAATTTTCCTTTTTATAAACGATCACATAATTGATGTCTTCTAATTTTAATCTCCATCTTACTAATTTAAAATTTATTTCTTTCAATGAAAATAACCATTGCAATAGCTTATGGTCAGTAGTAATTTTAAAATTTCTGCCATATAAATAAGGCCTAAAATATTTCGTTGCCCACACAATAGCAAGAAGTTCTTATTCTATGGTAGAGTAATTTTGTTCAGACTCATTAAAAGTCCTACGTTTTACAAATGGAATTAGTAAATCAGAAACCCCCAGCAAATTCTGATACACTCAGAACAGCTTATTTCGCATTGTTTCATAGTCATCTATCTTATGGAATTCTGCTATGGGGTTCATATTCTGAAAGCGTGAAAATGTTTAGACTACAAAAAAAAGCTTTAAAAAATATTTCAAAAACTGGGTTAAGAGAACATTGTAAACCACTGTTTAAAAAATACAAGATAATGCCACTACCATGTATTTACATATACAATTGTCTTTTATATGTCGAAAACAATGTTAACAAATATGTTACACATACGTACATGATTATGAAACAAGAAATAGAAATAACGTCATTACTAAGCTTGTTAGATTAAATAACATGAAAAATTGTATTGATTATTGGGGTCCTCTATTGTTCAATAAACTGCATGTCAGTATAAGAAATGAACACACTGATAACTTTAAAAAAATAATTATCTGTATGTTGCAAAAACATTGTTTCTACCGTATCGCTGAATACATGGAATGTACTACTTTGTAAACTAGAATTAAGATCATTATTGTATCGCCATTTTTTGTCACTGACTATGGTCTACATTTTTGTAATGTCTAACCAAAATAAATATTATTATAGGTCCTTGTGATGAAATGGCACTGTTGGCGCGCTTCTGCACCTCAATTCCTACCCCCAACCCTCTACATTGTGGAGGGGGTGTATGTAAAAGTTTCCTAGGAGATAAGTTGAAAAATAGTAGGAGTTAAGAATGGAGTCTTGAATTGGAAGGTTGAACTCTAACATCTGTAACCGTCATTGTATAAATGTTTTTTTTGTGTGTTGAATAAAAGTATCAACTGTTCATCACGTATTATATTGATGAGTTAGCTCATCTGGTCCTTCGAGTTCCTAGAAATACAAAACCATTCCTCGATCCTCAAGACGGATCGAATAGACATGCAATTGTCACACAGTTGGTCCTTACGAGCCGGATCGATTAACCAGTGACTCGTGGAAACACTTGGAGCAGTCATCCATCAACTACCTACGTCGAAGCAGGCACCTAGAATAAGGCATCTTCGTCGCAGCATTCATCCTTGGCGTTGAAACCTCCGTTCAAGGACAGTACAGCAAACAAAGGTTAGTGAGCTTTATTTGTTGTCAGTATCTCGTATATTTCCTCATAATTTATTTGGGAATCAATTTATATCATATTGTCATTTGATAAGATTAAATACACCAAGATGACGAAGGAAACGCAGGAATTAATTGCTCGTCGTACGACAATTAAAAAATCTATTACTAGAATTCAATCATTCGTTGAAAGTTATACCAACGAAGGGAATACAAATATATTTCAATTAAAATCTAGATTACCAACATTACGCTCGTATTATACAGAATATCAAAATATTCAACATCAATTAGAAGCTTTAGATGCAAAACATGAAAAGAATCGCGATGAATTCGAAAATGATTATTTTAATACGGAATCAAACATGTTAGAAATCATTGAAACACATGAAAATTCCGTAAGAGATGAAGTATTAACGCGTTCGAATACTTCTACTCCGACAACCTCATCGGTTAGTAACGTAAGATTACCTATTTTGAGTTTACCCTCATTTACTGGAAATTATGTGGACTGGATCTCGTTCAGAGATACCTTTAAAGCTCTTATTCATAACAGTAATTCGTATACTAATATAGAGAAGTTCCATTACTTGAAATCCTGCCTGAAAGAGGATTCTCAGAAAATAATAGACTCAATTGTACTTTCTGATGATAATTATAATACAGCATGGGAATCGTTACAAAAACGATATGAAAATATTAGAATCATAGCTCAGGAATATGTTCTATCAATAATAAACTCGCCATCAGTAATTAAAAACTCGCATATTTCTTTACGCAAATTACTGGATGATTTAATAATTAATTTAGCGGGTTTAAAATCTTTAGATCAACCTACAGAGCATTGGGATACATTATTAGTACCCATTATTGCATCAAAATTTGATTTTTTGACGAAACGTGATTGGGAATCAACCTTGACTTGTGACATTCCAACAGTGAATAAATTAAAAGAATTTATAGAAAATCGTTGCTTTGTGTTAGAATCTTTGAATCATACAAATCCTGTTAAAGATAGTAAAATTATAGTTCAAAATAAAACTCAAAATAACAATCATAATTATTCACGAAATCATAAACCTCCAAATCAATCGTTTCAAAATAAACAATGCAATGTAAGTATAAATAATGCTCAATGTTACCTATGTAAAAAATCGCACTATTTATATCATTGTCCAGATATTTTAAAATTAGATATTACCAAGAGACTCGAAACCATCAATAAACTGAAATTATGTACAAATTGTTTGAGAAACAATCATGTAGTTGGTGACTGTAAAAACTCTAATACTTGTCGTTATTGCCACTTAAAACATAATTCTATTTTACATGGAGCTGATTGTAGTAATACTAATGCAAGCGCAGTAACTGCATGTGCCAATCATACTAGTAATGGTCAAATATTATTAACAACAGCAGAAATCCTTGTCAACAATCCTAATTCTACTACATGGGTTAAATGTAGAGCCTTACTTGACCAAGGATCACAATTAAACTTTGTTACACGTTCCTTGCAAGAGAAATTAAATTTAGCAACAAATAGTATCAATTTAAATGTTACAGGTATAAATAACTCTCGTAGTAAAGCAAATAAAATATCGAAAGTAAATTTCAAATCATGTGTTGGTTCTTATAAAAACGAAGCCAGTTTTGTCATTTTGGATAAAATAACAGAAAGTTTGCCAACAACGTCTTTTAATGTAGATCAAATGAAAATTCCGGGAAATCTAAATTTAGCGGACTCAAAATTTAATATATCAGATGAAATAGAAATTCTTTTAGGCGCAGAAATATTTTGGAGTATTATCCTAAATGGTCAAATAAAAGCAAATAGCCTTCATCCTCATCTTCAAGAGTCTCACTTCGGGTGGTTAATTGGGGGTAATATAACTTGCAACAAAAATAAACCCAACAATTTTGTCTGTAATCTTAGCTTGAATAAGTTGGACAAACAGATGTCAAAATTCTGGGAACTAGAAGATTATCCTCTTAAGGAAAATTCCAAAACTTTACAATGCCCAGAAGAAATACAATGCGAACGATACTTCGAAGAAACTGTTACTCGTAAACCCAGCGGGAGATTCGTAGTTAAACTACCCTTCAAATCTGACCCTTCTCTAATAAGCGACACAAAAATTATGGCAATAAAACGATTAAATACTTTAGAAAATAAACTTAAACGTAATTCTGAATTGCAATGTAAATATTCTGAATTTCTTAACGAATATCTAGAACAAAAACATATGGACCTAGTAGATTATACTTCAGATACGTTAGAAAAGGCCATATTTCTACCACATCACGGAGTTGTAAAAGAATCAAGTTCGACAACAAAGCTTCGTGTTGTTTTCGACGGCAGCGCAAAATCGTCGAACAATATTAGTTTAAATGACACACTTCATGCCGGTCCAAAAATCCAAAACGACATAATACCTATACTAATGCGGTTCAGACTTTACCAATATGTCTTTACGGCCGATATAAGTAAAATGTACCGACAAATTTTGGTTTCGCCAGCAGATAGGATTTATCAAAATATTATTTGGCGTAACAATGTGCTTGAAGATTATAGAACATATCAATTAAATACAATAACATAGGGTTTATCGTGTGCTCCGTATCTAGCATTAAAATGCTTGCAAAAATTAGCCATGGATTCAAAAAGCGCTTATCCACAAACTTCAGAGATTGTACTAAATGATTTTTATATCGATGATGTTCTTACTGGATCGAATACTTTGACAGACGCAATACGAATTAGAAACGAACTGATACAGTTGTTAAATAGCGGTTGTTTTCCACTAGTAAAATTTGCTTCAAATAATATCGAACTCTTGTCAAATTTAAGTCAGTTAGAAATAGATTCACAACTTTTTAATTTTGATAAAACCGGTGACACTAAAACATTAGGATTAATTTGGAATTGCCGTGAAGATTATTTTCGATATGAAATTAACTTAGAAACTTATACACATGTAACAAAACGTAACATTCTATCAGTGATTGCAAAAATTTACGATCCTTTGCATTTAATAGGTTCGGTAATTGTTAAAGCAAAATTAATAATGCAAGCAATGTGGAAATTAAATCTAGGATGGGACGAATTGGTACCTAACGAAATATTACAGCCATGGATAGACTTAGTAGGGCAATTACAAAATTTAAATAACATTCGAATTCCTAGAAAAGTTATTAATTCATTTCCTTGTTCTTCTATACAAGTACATGGCTTTTGTGATAGCTCACAACTTGCATATGGTGCGTGCATATATATATATTCGTACAATCCATGAAAATGTGATATCTGTTAATTTGTTTTGTGCAAAATCACGAGTTGCACCATTAAAAACTGTTACAGTACCGAGATTAGAACTTTGCGCAGCTACGCTACTATCTCGGTTGATGTCAAACATAGTACCACAACTAAACATCCGTACTGATAAGTTGCATTACTGGACAGATTCAACAATTGTCCTTGCCTGGTTAAGATCAAGTCCGAGTAATTTGAAAACATTTGTAGCGAATCGGGTATCCGAAATTCAAAGTAACTCAATAATTTCAAATTGGAATCATGTAAGATCATCGGATAATCCAGCAGACATTATTTCGCGAGGCATTTCTCCAAAAGATTTAATCAACAATCAATTGTGGTTTCACGGTCCTGGTTGGTTAAGTCAGACAGTAGAGTATTGGCCTGAAATAAAAATACTAGAACAAATTGATATTCCAGACACTCAAATTAGATCTTTAGTTTCAGTTCAAGGTCCTGAAAACGATATTTATACTGAATTGCTTAATAAATTTGCATCATTTCATAAATTAGTCAGAATTATAGCCTGGATTACAAGATTTATTTACAAGAGTAAACCTACTAATAGGAGTAACAAAATGGGAGATTTTTTAACATTAGGTGAATTAAAATTGGCGGAAATCAAAATAATAAAATTAATTCAAAATCAGCTTTTTCATGACGAAATTAAAGAACTGCACAAACATAACGTAGTTAATAACAAAAGTAAATTAAAAATGCTAGACCCATTTTTAGATGAATTAGGATTAATACGAGTGGGTGGTCGATTAAGCAACTCTGAATATAATTTTGACAAAAAATTCCCCATTGTATTACCAAAACACAATGTAACTAAACTAATAATTGAAGTAGAACATAGAAATCAGCTTCATGCAGGGCCTACCAGTACGTTGGCTTCACTAAGGCAAAAATATTGGCCACTTGACGGACGCAGTCAGGTGCGCCATGTTATTCGTAAATGTGTGAGTTGTTTTCGCGCAAAACCGCGAGATATAGAAACTAAAATGGGTAATCTTCCGGAACATCGAATTACGGTTGCACGGCCATTTTTGAATTGTGGTGTTGATTTTGGCGGTCCAATTCTTATTAAAGAAGGCAATCGTCGAAGTAAACGCACAAATAAAGCGTATATTTGTCTGTTTATCTGTTTTGCGTCGAAAGCTGTTCATCTAGAGCTAGTTGGTGATCTGACGGCACAAAGTTTTATCAGCGCGTTAAAAAGATTTATAGCACGTAGAGGTATCGTGGAAAATATATATTGTGACAATGCTACTAATTTTCATGGAGCGCAGCGTGAGCTCGCAAAACTCTTCAAGTCTGCATTAGTCGAAACTGAATTTAATCATTTTCTATATTGTAAAAAAATCAAATGGCATTTCATTCCTGCACGGTCGCCGCATTTTGGTGGAATTTGGGAGGCTGGGATAAAATCCACAAAATTTCACATTAAAAGGGTAATCGGCAATGCTTGCCTAACTTATGAGGAAATGTTTACTTTACTGACTTCAATAGAGGCTTGTCTAAACTCGCGGCCGCTGTGTCCCTTGACGGAGGACCCAAGCGACCTGAGCGTCCTGACGCCTGGACATTTCCTAATTGGGTGCCCTCTAACCTCAACGCCGGAACCCAGTCTAGTAGATGTTCCAACCAACAGGCTGTCCAGATGGCAGCAAGTCGAATTAATGAGACAACATTTTTGGAAGCGCTGGACACAGGAGTATTTAGCGCAATTACAACAGCGCACAAAGTGGCACCGCCACATGGATTTACCCTTGGACGTCGGTAACGTGGTTCTTTTGAAGGAACCAACTCCTCCCTTGACCTGGAGAATCGGACGGATCCTGCAACTGCACCCGGGCAAAGATGGCGTAGTACGAGTCGCTAGCATCAAAACTCCGACTGGCGAGACAACCAGAGCAATACAAACTATATGTGTGTTGCCCATTAACTAGTGTGCCCCCTTTGCAGTGAGTGCCCTCCAAGACAGAGAGTGTTCTCCGTATAGTGTATGTGGTTCAGTCTTGATTAAATTCCAACGTTATTATTAGAGACAAAAATTCATCTTAAGTATATATTTAATTATGCAATATTGCTACTTCTTTTCTATTAAATATTGAAACATGTTCAATGGGGGCCGGGATGTTGGCGCGCTTATGCACCTCATTTCCTACCCCCAACCCTCTACATTGTGGAGGGGGTGTATGTAAAAGTTTCCTAGGAGATAAGTTGAAAAATAGTAGGAGTTAAGAATGGAGTCTTGAATTGGAAGGTTGAACTCTAACATCTGTAACCATCATTGTATAAATGTTTTTTTTTGTGTGTTGAATAAAAGTATCAACTGTTCATCACGTATTATATTGATGAGTTAGCTCATCTGGTCCTTCGAGTTCCTAGAAATACAAAACCATTCCTCGATCCTCAAGACGGATCGAATAGACATGCAATTGTCACACAGGCACCGATAGCGTTTTGAAGTATTGGTTCGTTGAAAACAAAGGTTTTACATGTATTGAATCATTTAACATTTTCCGGATCATTTAATTTTATTTCTGCGCCTTTCTGAAGGCATTTTGTCAAAGGTTTAGTTAATTGTGCAAAGTTTTTAATAAAATTTCGGCAATAACCGAATAATCCGAGAATTGCTTTTATTTGTTTGGTTGTTTTTGGTATTGGGTAAGATTTTATTGCTTCGACTTTGTCTGGGTTAGGCTCTGCACCTTCGATGTGCTCTAAAGATGATTACGTTATTAAGATATGCAAGACAAATTTCATTTATTAAACTACGCAAAACATTGTCCATAACGCACAGAAATGTAGCAGGGGCATTTTTTAAGCCGAAAGACATTCTAAGAAATTCATAGTATCCGTTTTCTGAGCTAAATGCGGTTTTTGGAATATCATCTTTGGACATTTTAATTTGATGGAATCCCGACGCTACGAGTAAATCCAATTTTGTAAAATATTGGCACCTTCCAAGTTTGTCTAATAGAAGAAGAAGCTTTCTTCAGGTTTAGTAGTGAGATTTCATTTTTCACTTTTGTTGGGGTGAAGTGTTTTATTAGTTTTGAGAGTTGTAGTGGCGCATCTAGAAATTGTAGTATTTCATTTTCTATATCGTTTGTAGCTGATGGGTGTTGCGGCTGAAATACGGCTGAGAGATGTTTTGCGAATTCTTCTGCTTTGTCTTAGCCTGCCCTTGGACAGGTTCCATTTTATTTTCGTATAGGTGGAATATGTTGTTGTGGACGTTTCAGTTTTCTTTTCACCTTCCGTAGTGAGTAATCGTCTTGTGGTTAGTTGGAGAGATTTCTTACATGTTCCGCTAGTGATTACTTTTTTATTTTAAGTAGTAGTTTTTTAACTTTTTTTGTTATTTTATTTAGTTTATTTTTATTCCCTGAGTGCCTGGACAACTGACATTTATTTCTCATTGTTTTTTTCTCAGAGTTGTGTAGCTAAGTGTTAATATTACTGGCGAGTGGGCAGATGAGAGGTCGTAGTTGGAGCTGATATTCATTTAGTTTGGATATATTTTATTAATTACAAAGAAGTCCAGTAAGTCTGGAATTTTTATGGGCCAGTATGTGGGTCCTCCTGTGCTTATGTGTATGTATTATTTGTTCGTTAGAGCTTTCTGTAGTTCCCTTTCTTTAGGTTTGAAAGATCTTGAGCCCCACTGTACGTGTTTTGCATTATAATCTCCGCCTGAGATGAATCTTGGGCCAAGTATCTCAAAATATTCCTCATATTATTTTTGTTTGATAGTGTGCCTTGAAGGACAGTACACGGCATCAATTGTTAGTTCCTCACTCCCGTCTTTTCTTTGTATTATTAGTAGATTGCAAGAAGTTTTTTTCTTATTTTTCAATTTCATAGTGCGATATTTAGCAATTTTGAAGTAATTTTTGTGTGTCTCACTTATTAGTAGAATGTCAATTTTTTTGTTAATAAGGAAGAATTCTACTTCTTGTTGATGTTGGACTAAGCCATTCGCATTCCATATTGCTATTCTTATATTGTCCATTATCTCTTATTAACTAGTCTGGTTAACATACTTAATATCATTGAGTTTTGATTTATTAACTGTGTCAAGAATGCTTCAAATCTGCTTAAGTATTGAGATAGAGATATGTCGTTATTGCTTGGGGATGTTTCTTTTGAAGTGGTTTTATCTTGAGAGTATTTGACCGCTTCGGCGTAGTTTGCTTCATTATTGTTTATTATGGGGTAGCTTATTCTCCTTCTTGATTCATTCTGGTCGACAGTTTTACTGGTCTTTTGTGTTGGTTTGTTTCTTGACATTTGTAAATCTCGATATACGGCGCAGCCTTTGTAATTTGCAGGGTGTGTTTCCCCACAGTGGACATATTTTGGTGGTGCTTCTTTGTCTTTCCTGTATACATTTGTTGGGTGTTGTCCAGCTCATTTTACGAAGTAGTATTTTTTTTGCAATATGTTTTGCAGGTGAAATTGGTGGAAAGGTTTGTTTGGAAAAAAGACTGGATTCGTTTTTCCAAAACGCAGTATAAAAAACCCCGTGTTAATGAAAATTACAATAAGTAAACATATAGTAATAATAAATACATATTTACCTCCTGTTGAGGGTTTACTGAGTACGAAATTATGAAATATTTATTTACTTATGTAAACCAATTGATTAACAGGTCATAGACCCAATTACAGATCAAGAAAAAAATTACAAACAAATACAATAATGTAAGTGTAGTACAAATTCAAGAAAAAATACAAATAAAAATTGTAGAAAAAATTAAACAATTAAAATATAATGAATATAAAGAGAAAGTATAAACCAAATCATAAATTTTCATGACTCTAAGTAAGACAGCAAAGAGTGACAATTATTCCTAAATTGAGTGACGGAACTGCCAAAAATATCCACATTATATTATGCAATTTGTTATAAAGTGAGCACATTGAAAATATAGGAGTTTTAAGGAGAATATTAGATGAAGCTCTAGGAAGGTAGAAACAGTAGAAGGATCTAGTAGTGGTATTTGGAGGATGGAAATTGAGTAAGGACAGGGAGATGGGATCGTCAAATTTTATTATTAACTAAATTAAATAAATACATCAATAAAGACACTTGCCGTCGGACAACTAGTTTACATAGATTAAATTCAAGTAATAGAAAATCGTAGGAGTAACCAGGAGGGCAATAACAGTTATATTTTTTGTAATGTAAATATTTAACAAATTTACGCTGCATTGATTCAATCAAAGATTCATATTTTTCGTAGTACGGATGCCATATAACGCAACAGTATTCAAGTTTAGATCTGATAAGTGAAAAATACAAAACTTTAATAGCATGTAAGTTAGTGAATGATTGAGTATGTCTTTTTATGAAGCCTAGTACTTTATTACAGGAGAAAACAGTATTTAGAATATGAAGATTAAGAGCCAATTTTGGATCGAATGTGATACCAAGGACTTTGATAAAATCAACACGCTTAAGCGTAATGTTATTAACCGTATAGCTGAAAAGTATAAGTGATTTCCTCGTGAACGATAACGTTTTACATTTATTGACATTTAAGAATAACTTATTTGATATACACCACAAATTTAAAGCATTAAGGTCATTTTGGAGTGTGACACAGTCATTAAAAAAGAAGAGGACCAAGATTAGAGCCCTGAGGTACACCGGAACTAGCCATAAAATAATGAGAAGTATGGCCCATGTATTGCACGAACAACAATCTACTGTCCAAGTAAGATTTGAATAATTCAATTAGAGAATTGGGGAAGCCAAAAGAATTTAATTTATGTAATATTATTTTGTGATTAATGGAGTCGAAAGCTTTCGAGAAATCAACATAGGCAGTATAAACTTGCTTACCGGTATCAATTTCCTGTGAAACAAACTGTGTAAAAGAAACTAAGTTAGTAGTGGTAGATCTTTGTCTCATAAAACCATGTTGGTGCACAGATAATAAATGCATTATTTTTTGGTAAATAGTGTTCTGTAAAAGACTCAAAAATTTTAATAACATTAGGCAGTATAGCAATGGGTCGGTAATTGATTATATTATTTTTATCTCCACTTTTGAATACAGGTACTATTCGCGCCTTTTTCCATACATTAGGAAAAGAAGAGGATTTAATTGAGAGATTAAAAAGATGGAGTAAGGCAGTTGCAAATGCGTTGGAACAGTCACGGAGTAAAAAGTTAGGGACTAAGTCTGGACCTACTGATAACTTGTTTTTAGCATTAGTAACAGCAACTAAGATTTCATCAAAAGTGAAAGAATTAATTAAAATAGGCTCGTTACCTAAAGTATCAATGTCTGGGAGATTGTATATGCAATTGATGTGCAGTAATAAATGAATACTTAGCTGATGTCCGTTATAGCGCCAAAAGTATAAAATTAAAACTAAAAGGTATTTCGTTACTACCAACTTAAAATTACGCAACTTTTTTTTGTGCCAATATATGTTTTGGAATGGCCAAAATCCTGGCAGCGGATACACTGTGGGATATCTTTTTTTTGCGGGTTGGTTCAGCGTTGATTTTTATGCCGAGTAGATGTGTTGTCTCGTATATTAACTTATTGTTTTGGTCTGGTTCAAAATCGACGAAGAACAGTGGTAAAGGTTCTTTAGTTTGCCAACTTTTTATATTTGTGACATTTCTTACCGCAAAATCATTTTTTTCTAGTTCTTCTTTAATTTCCGCTGTCGGAATAGAGTAATGAATGTTTTTAATATATATACAAACTATTTGCCTTTAAATATTGAAATCAATTCGAGAAAATATAAACTACAAGTTCTTGAAAATATGCATTAAATGTTAGTGAGCACCGTTCAAAATTCCTACTATTCTTTTATGAAAAATAATATTCATAAAAAGGCCAATGTTCTGGTTCCAAATTTTTTGAGAAAAGAATTTGCTTTTCATTTAAATTTAATTCTTTGATGACAAAAATTGCACAATATTAAAAACATGAAAGAACAAAAAGGGATTGCAAGTATTTTTATTGGATGTTGCGATTTAAGATTGTAACAAAAAACTTACTAAAATTACAGTTATCACAAATTTACGTTAATTCGCAGTTACGAAATAAATTAGCTTTCACAAAACACTTTTTTATTTGAAAAGTATTATTTCAGTAACAGAAACAAAAATGAAAGGTTCAGGATTCACACAATTAACACAGGATTACTGGATGTATTGGTCCGGACTTAAACAAACAGATTGGGCTGCAGCAAGAGTGGGAATAGTAATTAAAAAACACTTAATCGAGAAAATAGATAAAGAAAATTATATTAATGAAATAATAATGAAAATTGACTGGACAAAAGGAAACAAGAAAGATTATACATTGATTGTGGCGTATGGCCCTAAGGAATATGATAAAAAAGAAGAGAAAGAAAAATTCTTCGACGAATTGCAATCAGTAATCGACGAAACAGGCAAATATATAATCATAATGGGAGATCTGAATGGAAGAGTGGGTAAAGATAATATAGGTGTAGAAAGATATATGGCCCTCCACTAACATCCTTGGGGGCTATGATTTGACGGCTGGTAACCGCACTTCATACGATAAAATATATCACCTACCGAGATCTGCGTAAGCAGAGTGCCACACCCGTAATGGGTAAAAGGCGTGATAATATATTTATTTATTTTATTTATAAGATATATGGGTAAAGAAGGAGAAAACACCCTAAACAATAATGGGATGAGAATAATCGATTTATGCGTAGAAAATGACTTAGTTATAACAAACACAACCTTCACACACAAAGACATACATAAATATACAAGAACAGTACGAACCAGGAATGAAAAGTCTATCATTGATTACTGTCTATTAAACAAAAGCAATCAACCGGCTGTGAAAGACGTGAGAGTATACAGAGGACCTGAAATTGGAAGCAATCATCATTTAGTAATAATGGAACTGAAGGAAGAAGGCCAAAGTAGGATGCATGACAGAAAGACAATCGTAAAGAAAAAATAAGAACATACAAATTAAAAGAAGAAAGCACTAGACAGATTTATCAACAGCACTTAGAAGAAAATTTAAAGAACTTAGACAAGGAAGTGAGCACTATAGATTTATGGGAAAATTTCAGTATAGGTATACTAAAAGCAGCTGAGAAGGCATGCGGTACTACCAAGTTAGGCAACAAACAAATAAAGAAGAGCTCCTGGTGGACAAGAGAAATGTAAGACCAGGTGAGACAAAAAAAGAAAGCGTGGAAAAAATATTTATCTTCAAAACATAAAAAAGACTATGAAGAATACAAAATAAAAGGCTTGCAGTTAAGAAATCTGTGCAGACAGCTAAAGAAAAAGAATGGGAGAATTTCGGGAAGAAACTGAGCCAGGATTATAAAAGTAACCAGAAACTATTTTACGGAGCATTAAATAATATGAGGAAAGAAAACATAACTACACTGAAAACATAAAAGATAAAACAGGAAAATTACTAAACACAGAGGAAGAAATAATGAGCAGATGGAGAGAATATTTTATGGAGCTTCTAATAGAAAATACTAATGAAAATAGCAACACAAAACAAGAAAAAATACAAATAAATGTAAGAAACACACATCAACGGAAACAAATAAAACACATAACAGAAGAAGAACTGTCAGAAGCCTTGAGTAAACTAAAAATAGGTAAAGCACCCGGACACGACAAAATAACACCGGGAATGATGAAGTACATGGGAGAGAAAGGGGAGAAAATACTATTGAAATTATTTAATAAAGTTCTGGAAGAGCAAATCACTCCGAAAGACTGGCAAACAGGCATCATAGTGCCAATATATAAAAAAGGATGCAACAAGGATTGCAATAATTATAGAGGGATTACGTTATTAAGCATCCCAGGAAAGTTATTTGCACGCATTCTAGAAGCTAGAATTTCAGTACAAACAGAACCATCACTAGAGGAAACACAGTGTGGATTCCGACCTAATAGAGGAGTGCAGGACCATATATTTTCAATAAGACAGTTAATAGAGAAAGCAAGATTAGTAGATAAAGATGTACATTGCGGCTTTATAGACCTAGAAAAGGCTTTTGACAAGGTTCAGAGAGAAAAAATGTGGAAATGCCTGGAAAATAGAGGAGTAGACACAACGACGATCGACAACATCAAAAGTCTATACAGAGTAAATAAAAATTATGTAAGAACAAGAAACAACACGTCACACTCCTTTAATACTAAACTGGGACTTAGACAGGGATGCGTACTAAGCCCGATGCTCTTTTCTATTTATATAGACGAAGCGTTAAAAAAGATCAAACCGCAATTAAGAACCTATAAGGTAGGAAAATGGAAAATGAAAAATATAGATATTAGTGAACTAAGCTACGCCGATGACATGATGCTCATTGCAGCAAATGAAAAAGATCTACAACACAATATCAATGTGATAAATGAAGAATTTAAGAAATGGAATATGATAATAAACATAAACAAAACTAAGACCATGATAATAAATGGCAAAGGAAAAACACAAAACATAAGTATAGCAGGAACCGAAATTGAGCAAGTAAAAAATTTTAAGTATCTGGTAGTAAAAATCAACGAAACGGGTAGGCTAGATGAGGAAATATTAGAAAGAGTAGGATCAACAGGCAGAATTTTCAATGCTTTAAAGACAAAGTTCCTGGCGAAAAAGGAAATCCCAAAGCAGACAAAAGTGGAGGTATTTAAAAAAGTTATCACACCAGTTTTGACATACGCTAGCGAATCATGGACAATGAATGAAAAACAACAAAGCAAATTAAGAAATATTGAAATGCGATTCCTCCGAAAAATAGAAGGAAAAACGAAACTAGACAGAATCAGGAACGAAATATACAGAGAGAAACTCAACACAAAACCGATAAAAAACACCATACAAGAAAACCAACTGAGATGGTTAGGACACGTCTACAGAATGGACGAACACAGACTACCTAAGCAAATATTCGAAGCAGACTACAGGAAAAAAGGAAAAGGGGAAGACCGATAACGACATGGAAAGCACAAACCGGAGACGCGGCAACAGAGCGAGGAATAAAATTAAGTGAAATAAGAGGAAAAACTGCGGATCGCCGGGCATGGAGGGAAATTTGGAAAAGAAACCCAGAACAGCAGACAACCTAATACCGTCCCCGGCCTTACACCGAAAGGTAGAAAGGCGAAGGATTAAGTAAGTAAATAAGTTTTGGTCTGGTTCAAAATCGACGAAGAATAGTGGTAAAGGTTCTTTAGTTTGCCAACTTTTTATATTTGTGACATTTCTTACCGCAAAATCATTTTTTTCTAGTTCTTCTTTAATTTCCGCTGTCGGAATAGAGTAATGAATGTTTATAATATATATATATATATATATATATATATATATATATATATATATATATATATATACAAACTATTTGCCTTTAAATATTGAAATCAATTCGAGAAAATATAAACTACAAGTTCTTGAAAATATGCATTAAATGTTAGTGAGCACCGTTCAAAATTCCTACTATTCTTTTATGAAAAATAATTTTCATAAAAAGGCCAATGTTCTGGTTCCAAATTTTTTGAGAAAAGAATTTGCTTTTCATTTAAATTTAATTCTTTGATGACAAAAATTGCGCAATATTAAAAACATGAAAGAACAAAAAGGGACTGCAAGTATTTTTATTGGATGTTGCGATTCTAACAAAAAACTTACTAAAATTACAGTTATCACAAATTTACGTTAATTCGCAGTTACGAAATAAATTAGCTTTCACAAAACACTTTTTTATTTGAAAAGTATTATTTCAGTCAGAGTGCTTTAATTTTCTTTTATATATTCTTAATTCGTGTATATCCAACTAAATACTGTTGTGTGAGATTTTATTTATAAAATAAATAAATAATACACATGCATGTAATAATAAATAGTGCAAGTTCTTACGAAGGCACACTTAAACAATTTGCAAATGTGACTTAAGGATTCAAGTTAAGTAATAGTTTATTGAACGCATTACTTGTCTTGTACTAAAATTAAATATGGAGTTTCAATGAATCTGAATTATGTTTAGCTGTAATTATTTAAATTCATTTGATGCTAGAGTTATTTTAATCTGAAATGTCACTGTAGTTTATCATGTAAAGAAAATTGTACAACTTTATTTAGTTCTGTTTTTGTTATAATTATATTTCCTTTAATTATTGTTTGCACGCTGTAACTGTTAACAAATATTAGAAACGATATAATAGAAACCACTATTAATTATTTAAAGTCAATTTTAACTAAATAATAGCACAAACCTCACAAAATAATTATCATAAATATTTATTTCAAAGAAACGCAAGTGTATTGCAGGTATGCATAGGAATAGACAAAAAATTACAAAATTCATTTAAATTATTATGTGTACCAGAAAGTATTTTAGTACTTTTTTAAAGTTTCATAACTGCAAGCGTACCTGGCTTATTTTGAAAAATACCTAGCAAAAAAAGTTTCTGTCATCAACTTGGCTTTTGTTGTTGACTGTGCTTTAATTATAGCGTTCCAATCATTTGCCACGTACATACCAAAAGCCAGCTTTACTTATAAAATATCGTTTTTTTTTTCGATTGACATCACAGATGACAGTTCGCGGAATGCTAACAGTCTGTAAAGTGTCACTTTTATGCCCAGGCTCTAAAAATATTTTACATAACAACCGCTCAACAAACGCATAGCAATCGACAATAAATACATAGCAACCGCTCAATACATATATGGCAATGTAATTTGACAGCAATAACTTTCAAAATATCTATATAAAATAATCAGTAAATTTACATTAATTCCAAATCGGTAAAAAATTATGTGTTCAACTCGGCATCAAACACAGATTTATAGCTTCGGCAGCATTCATTTGCCTCGGCTTCGCTTCGTCAATGAAACGGCAGCCTCTGCTGTAAATCTGATATTTTGATGCCTAGTTAAACAAATAACTACTCTGAATATTAGGAATAAAAAAAACAATATGAAAATGCCTAAATCAATGACAATTATAGCAGGTAACATTGAATAATATTATTTTCCCTTCGTAGGTGACACCTATGAGCTTAATTAACAACATACTACTACAAATGGATTGGTGTGGTTATAACCCAAGAAACAGAACTAAATTTAGAATAATTCTTGGGTTTTTTGTATGGATTGTAATATTTATAATTTTTGTGTTTAATGGAATATTCTTGTTTACAAATACTTATAAAGATGTCGGATTTAAAATGTTTGATATTGTAATCTTGGTAGGAGTGTCGCAGGTGAGTAAAATTATATTTTTTGACGACTAAATAAACAAATATGTAGACATTAATTTTTGTTCTCAGATAGAAATAAAATTATGGACCCTACTTGCGAAACATCGATCTTTTATAAAATTAATAAACTTAACGGAGTACAAGTTCTGGTCATTGGATATTCTTCCACAATCAGAGCGGTCAGTGGTCCAAAGAGTGTACAATGTTGCTAAACTGACTGCCAACAGTTACATGATATTTTCGGCTACAGCATTACTTGGCGTTTACGTCACCACCTACTTTCGAGGGAAGGAGAACCTTGTTATTAACATTTGGC
The DNA here is from genome assembly GCA_963942605.1 of Poecilus cupreus. Lineage (NCBI taxonomy): Eukaryota > Metazoa > Arthropoda > Insecta > Coleoptera > Carabidae > Poecilus > Poecilus cupreus. The sequence goes on from OZ012713.1 coordinate 33,087,449, forward strand.
TACCAGAAAACCTTAAGGACTGGAATAGGTAAGAAAAAAAATATATGTATTTTCGCAATATTTAACATATACAGTACACAAATGTATTTCGCCTAGGTCTACAATAGGACACCATATTATATTTGCATTTCAAGTAATAAATCTAACTATAGCAGTTTTAAGCGGATTGAATTCAATTGACTGTATTTATATTACATTAATTGCACTAGTCATAGGACAATTTAAGTTAATGAAGTGCAAATTGTTGTTGTTAAATAAGAAAAGAAGCGTAGAAGAAACTACGAAAGAAATTATCGACTGCATTGACCATCATAATTTACTTTTTGAGTAAGTGTTTTGTAATTATAGCAGTAGCACAAAAAACGTAGTTTATCATCGCTTAGTAACCAATTTATAAAATTTGTGCGCAGCTCTAGAGCCTAGATGGTTTGATATATTCGAGTGAAACCTTTACAGGCATTTAGAGTTTGATTGGGAATACGTGCTTTTCATGAATTCACATTTTTCTTACACATGATGTGCGAGATATTAAATAAATAATGCCGAAAATTTGCACAACTTGTGCGCAGCTCTAGAGTCTAGACGATTTGACTGATTTAAGTGAAACATTTCAGACAATTAGAGTTTGATTGGGAATACGTGCTTTTTATGAATTCACATTTTTCTTACTCATGATGTGGAAGATATTAAATAAATAAAGTTAAATTTACAAAATCACACTATCCGTGGTGCTTTTTGTTTAATTTTAGATAAAAAGAATTGCGCCCGTTGCTATGAAAGTGAAATTTATGGATTTCATTGACAGTTCACTTGGAAATTTTAAATATAAATTACTTTCATTGTAAACAACTTAGATAAGTTTAATAATTATATTTGTGTTAAGAATAAATGAACGTACATGTTTAATATTTGGTAAAATTTAAAAACGTCAATTTAAAAATAAGAAAATAATTTCCAATAAAAAGTTATTTGTATTTAGAAATAATAAGCGAATATATTTACTAAATTTAATATTGTACCCCTGATTACAAAATAAAAATGTTGAAGCTGGGCTAAGAAAAGCCAGCATTACACGATCAACTTTAGTAAAAAATTAAGTAAAACAGCGAAAATTGTCGCCAACGTAGGAAGCAAATTGTTATTTATTATTAACTATACTTTTAAAATTACAAGAGGATAAAAGAAATGTCAGATTGACACAGGCCGGTATTACATTAAAAAATATTAGTGCAAATTTTGATTAATTTAAATTTATTTAAAAATCACTTTTATAGTCGCAAAAGAGTGTCCTTCTCGGCAAGTATACAATTGTTTCGAGTACAATGTACGCAACCAGCAAAATAAGCAACGTCAAAATTCAGAATGTGTCGGCATCACAAAAACATAGCTCTATACCTCTAGTTATAATGTGATTAGTTCGCAATTATACGTGGACGATATAGATGGTTGACAGGATGTGTTGCATATAAACTAATGTCATCGCTTTATCCCAGCCAGCTAGACCGGTATATCTATAGATTAGTACAAATATAAGGCGCTTTCTAAACAAAATAATAAAATATGTGTAATCACTTAAATACGTGTTAATACTATACTCAAAATCACAAGTTTTTACAGTACGGCAGACATAGGCAATGTTATTCTTATGGAATAAAACCCAGCCTAGTTGCCAGTTTTACACTTACATTGTTTCATCATATACCATTCGTTTAACATGCTTGTAACACTGTAAGTTTACAGTATGAGTATTTCATAATGAAATGTTAGTACAGAGGGCTAAGGGTTGTAAATCTTAATAGTAGCGCCGAGAAGAATAGTTCGCAGTTCTCAAAAGTTTGAAAATATTAACACCTTACTTTTACTTTACAAGAAATGTTTTAATAACTGAAACAGTTAGTAGAGATAGTCTTTTGCAATCTAATATCTAATTTTAAGAAACATTCCATTCTTTGCAACAAGCAATATTTAAAATTTTCTCAGATAAAATATTATAATAAGATTATACGATTATAATTTTACGCATAAATCACAACTAAGATTTTAAAGATTTTTGTTAATTACATTTAACCCGTAGGGTAGGTATAAATAGTTGTATTATTTAAAATGTCATTTTAGTTATCAATGATATTGATCCTGTAATTATTAATCCTAATGAAACAAGTGACAACAGTGATATTGAAAATGATGAAAACAATTATATGTAAAGCATGTTTTGAGTGTTGAGTACCACTGATACGCTTAGGGTACATTATATTGTGAGTGCGTAACAAAGTAACCAGGACCTTTCTTTAAAAAATTTCAATTTATGTTATGTTAATCTTATATTTTATAATTTTATAATACTTCCTTCTAAACAATAAATTGATTAATCTGTCTAAAATGTCATGTTCATAAAATGTACCAAGAATAATATAACAAGTCGAATAATATGTATCATTAAATGTAATACGAATTATATATCTTAATTTATTACAATGATGAATTAAAGCAATTATATGAAACTGTTAACAATGAACTACAACTTGTTTTTGACTGTATGAATATTAATATATATAACTTAATTGATCAGAACTTGGATATTGGTTTTTAAAAACTTTATTTTTGCTCAGGAACAGAGAGGCAAAGTTTTTAGATGTTTATTGCTTTAAGACTACAACAAGACTGATTTCTAAAACTACATTTGAGATAAAATGAACATGTGTACAGAGATAAATGAAATGTGATTCTTCCTCAGCTCGCGGGAACATAGCGGCCGATGGGAAACGCTGATGTCGGCAGGTAGACGTTAGGTAACACCTCCCTCCTTGAGAAGAAACTCTAGGGCGGAACGACTTGAGTTTCGTTGAGTGGGGTTGACCTTGGGTTGACTCCTTTTTTCTGTAAAACCTTATTTTTTATTTTTATTATAAAATAAAATAAGATAACCATTGCTAATATGCTGACTCCAATGATTGAGCCCTTTGCATAATTTTCGTGGGTGGTGATCGATTCAATTGGGAATTCTTCTAACTCTTGAAGTTGTAATTGATGCAATTTATCGAGAGGAACTTTATCCAAATTTAATTTTTCTATTTGTGGTACTGTTGAGTTTCGCATGTTGATTTTTTGTAAACTCACTGGATGCCCTGATATAGTCTTCAGTTTATTTTCATAAGCGTACGACGATATTTTTATTGAGCAGTTGGGTGGTACGATCATTAGTTAAGTACCTTTTAAAGAAACTATCGCATTTTGTTTACACGTAGTTTGTACTCTTTGAAGTTTTGGGAATATGGCGATGTAATGTGCTTCATTAATTTGTAATATCACTTGTTGATTGATTTTGACTGGTATTTGTTGACAGCTGGTTACTGTGACTTCTGATGATAAGATTGAAGTTAGGCATTCTTCATCCCTTTGAACTGGTAAAAGATTGGTGCTTTTACAAAGGAATTCGGACTGCAGATCTACGCATTCTTCATTGCTATATTGATAAACGTTGTTGCTTATGAATAGGTATGTAGCGGGAGGAATAATAGTTGTTTGGTTATAACTAGGGATTGAAAATAAGTGATAATGATCTAGGGTTTCCGGGTGTATTAATGGAAAGTCAAGTGAAAACATTATCTTTTCATTTAAAATAAAAACTTTAATTTTGATAACTTTATAATATTTAGAAATGTCATTGATATTTGAAAATAACAGCTGTTTATTATCATAAAGTGAATATAATTCTTCAACAATATCTTTTAATTCTTTATAAGAAATAATACTTGGGTGTACAACTTCTAGATTGGCAAATGTTACTGCGTTTTCTATTTCCTCCAAATAATTTAATAATGAATCATAATTAAATTTAATTTCTTCCAAAATTTCTTGTGTCTGTAAAAAATGCGAAAATAAAAATTTTTGTTTATTAATTGATTAAATTAATTCGTTCGTTTTATTTTCAATATTAATTTGATTTTTAATAATCAGTGTCATGGTCTCGTTTATGTTCATCATGATATGTTTTGAAAGTGAAATCTGATTATTTAATTTTGTAACTATTTTATTGTGTTCTGTTTCTAATTTTAAAATATTATTATGAATTTCTGCAGCATCGTCGTGATCCATGTTACCAGAGATAAATTTAATAAGTGATCCTAATGGGTTTATTAACCCTCGTTTATACCGTTTTTCTGGGTAAAAGGTGTTTAATTTTCTGTTAACCATTTTTGAAATGTACTTTGTGTGTTCATGATAATTATTTAAAATATGTCGAAGTTCGGGAGTAGTAAAATTTATTGCGGTTGTTATTTGTGAATTTTGATCATTTAATAAGTCAATACGATTTTTGATAGACTTAAGGTCAATATAATAAAGGAAAGTGTGAGAGGCTGTTTTGATTTTTGCATGACCTAATTTAAAAGGAAGGATTCCAGGATTAGTCTGTAAGTTCTGAATCTGTACTTCTTGTGCTTTTGTCAGGTGTAAGGTCACAAGTCTGTAACAATTTAGGTTTTTTCAGTATTTTGTTTTCCAAAATGGTGAATTTATTTTTATTTTGTTTTTGTTTAGTTTTAAAACAGTAAGTCTTTTGTCTTGGTCTTTTAATGTTTGATAAATGGATGTTTTTTGAGGTATTGCCGTGTTCGGGAATAATTTCGCCTGTTTTTAAATTCGGATCAATTGTTTTAATTTCTTCCTTTTTATATTTATTGCTAGTTTTACTCTGTTTCTGCTTATTTTTCACGTAAACGGTATCTGGAATTTCAGGAAGCTCTTCACGATTTTTATTTGCATAATTGATTGTTTTTTGTTTATTATGCTCATTTAATTCTCTAATTTTATTATATAATAATTTTATTTTTTCTTTATGGTTTATTATATAATTATTTATTAATTGTTTTTCTAATTCTATGTCCAAAGGCGAATTTATGTCAAGATGTCCTGTTATAATTTCACACGGTTTTAATTTTGTTACCGAATGAATAGAATTGTTATAAGCCAGAAGTGCGTAATTGATTTTAATATCAATAGGTTCTTTGTTATATTCTTATTGATTATTTAACAATCTAATATGTTCGACTAATGTTGAATGAAATCTCTCGATTAGTCCGTTTGACTCTGGGTGTTGCGAGCTAATAAAGTGAAGTTTCACTTTGTGAACTTCTAGTAATTCTTTAATTAGTGAGTTTTTAAATTCTAAGCCGTTGTCGGAAACGATTTGATCAGGTATTCCATGGTGTGTAAAATACTTAATAAGATTATTAACGACTTCTATACCTTGACCAGAATTTAATTTATAAACTTGCGCGTATCTTGAAAATGCGTCTATAATTGTTAGAAATTTTTGTTTTTCTACAGTTATCGAATCAATATGTAATATTTCGAATGGTTTTGTTGGAGTAGGAGTTATATTAAATTTTGGTTTTATAGGCACACGATCGTATTTTGTTTTTAAACAGATTTCGCATTCGTTGATGTAAGTTTGTATTGATTTACGCATGTTAGGCCAGTAGTATTTTTTCTTTATTTGATTCTCGGTCTCGTCAAGACCTCGGTGGTTCGTCTTGCTTTCGTGGTAATTTTGAATTGTTTCTTTAACGTCTAACGGATCTTCAACATCTAATAATTTCTGAGTATATCTTACAAAATTTAATTCAGAATTTTTAAAGTATTTTTGAATAACTAAACTAAATTTCTCATAAATAGGGTCTTCAAAATACAAACAATATTTAACTTTTGGGACGATATAATTTTTAACGAAATTAATAACGTCTTGAACAAAATTATTTTTTGAAATTTGTACTGTTATGCGCTGATGGGTATTTTCAAATAATTTTACAATTTTGGGCTTTATGGGATCGAAATTAATTTGAGATATTATAATTTGATTTTTTCCGAGATTTACTGGTTTGTCAGAAATTGGTATTCCTACGATTGGATTTTCTCTATTCGTGTGAACAGTTTCGTCGTCAGAAATATCTCCGTCGTTGTTTTCGTTGTCAGGTTCGACTTGCAGTGACATATTATCATTTGTGTTAGAATACTTTTTATTAAAATCTTTTATATAGTCGAAAATTCCTCCAGATTCTTCGATAGTTTCATTAACGTTAATTTGGATACGAGATAATGCATCCGTATTTTTTATATTTTCTGGTCTTTTCAATGACTCTAAGCTACGTAATTCTATTTGTGCAAAAAATAATTTTTTCTTAGATTCGTAATGAGATAACTTCAAATTTGCTTGCGGGGTTTTTATTAAAGAATTTTTTAAATCTAATTGAACATTAAAATCTTTTAGAATGTCATAGCCAATCAGGCCGTCAAAGAAATGGTGAAATTTGAACAAATAAAACTTCATATTTTTATTAACATTGAATTCTGAAAATGCCGGAATTTCTACACTAGAATCTCTTTTTGTTGTTTCAAATATGGAAGATATAGTAAAATTTTCTTTCATGATTTTATTTTTAAAATATTTTTCAGCTATGTCAGGGTTCAAGAAAGATTTTGTGGCTCCTGTATCAATTAACAATTTTAATGGTGGATTCAAAACTTTGATAAATGGTAAATCTTTTTTGTCATAGATTGAATGTAACTCTACGTTTGGTTCGCTATTTGGCTGGGTTCGCGAAAATTTTGTTCTTCTTCAATAGATGTTTCATAAACATCATTTTCAATAATTTCGGGATAATAAGAATAGTTGTCGTTGTCATAGTGAGTATAGTCGGTTTCAAAGTATTCGTAATTTTGTTCGTCATAATTTTGAATGGGTTGTTCAACATTATGTAGCTCTTCTACAGCGTAATTTTGTCTTTGTTGGAATGAGGATTTTGGAAAAGAACCATGAGATATTCCACTCATAGGTGTGGGTTTAGGTTGTATGGCTCGATTTGTTGAACCTTGCGGTTTCCATACATTGACTGAGGTCTTAGGTTTATTATTCCCAAATACTTGGTGATTAGTTAGGAATCGTGGTGGTGTATGTGAATAACGGGGTTGTAATTGAATAGGGTTGCTTGGGAATTGTTGGTATTGATTATAAAATCGTTGTGATGGTTGTTGGACAAATTGAGGATTTTGATACATTTGGGGTGGTCGTTGAATTGACTTTTGAATTTGTCTCGAATTTTGAAATTTACTTTTATCAAAATGAGCACGTTGTAAGTGTCGGATGTTATCTTCAGATATTATGTTCTGTCTGGCTTCCGCCAAGGTGTTGGGTTTCATTGCGCGGATCGTCGAACCAAGAGGCTCTTTTAAACCGGCCAAAAACATTTTCAATGCATGAGTATTGTAAAAATTCTTTTTGACTGTTGCAATTGTCGTTGTACTTTCATGAACATCTACATAGTTATGCAAAGCACATAAATTTGACATAATGCGTGTGTAAAATTGTAAGGGGTTTTCGTTATCTTTTTGTCTGAGCTGATCTAAATCAAACAACAGACCGTTTTCATCGCGCTGATCACCAAAATGTGCGATCAGAGCATCTTTTACAGATTTCCAGTCTTTTGAGGTACACGTTGAATATACCTCGCGTGCGGGACCAATTATTTTGGCGTAAATGCCATATATTAACGTTATATTTTGAACGCAATTTACATTTTGCGGAGTTGCATCCCAATAAGTGTTTATTAAAGTATTAGCTGTATCTAAAAAGGCAGAGAGTTCCAATGGATTTCCATCGAATTTTGGAACGATGTCTAATAATTTAGATTCAAAATTTGGAACTGCCATAGTTACACAACTGTTATTTTCTAATTCAAGTTCTGTTATATTTAATGTTGAAAGTATTAAACTTAGTTCTGTATCTGCTAAACTATTATTATAATCTAACTCGTTTTCACTTTCTTCGATAGAAATTGATGAATTCGAGGAGTCTGTCATAGTCTCAGGTAGACTGTCCGCGATGGCATTCTTCTGGGATGAGTCGTTGATGCTGATGGGTTGATTCGCGATGAACGCCCTTCAGATCTTGGTTGGTTCTTGTTTTGTTGAATAAACAGTTGATACTGACGGATTATTCGCGATGAATTTCCTTTCAATATCCTACCGACTGCGCCACTTAATTGATCAGAACTTGGATATTGGTTTTTAAAAACTTTATTTTTGCTCAGGAACAGAGAGGCAAAGTTTTTAGATGTTTATTGCTTTAAGACTACAACAAGACTAATTTCTAAAACTAAATTTGAGATAAAATGAACATGTGTACAGAGATAAATGAAATGTGATTCTTCCTCAGCTCGCGGGAATATAGCGGCCGATGGGAAACGCTGATGTCGGCAGGTAGACGTTAGGTAACACCTCCCTCCTTGAGAAGAAACTCTAGGGCGGAACGACTTGAGTTTCGTTGAGTGGGGTTGACCTTGGGTTGACTCCTTTTTTCTGTAAAACCTTATTTTTTATTTTTATTATAAAATAAAATAAGATAACCATTGCTAATATGCTGACTCCAATGATTAAAAATACTTGCAGTCCCTTTTTGTTCTTTCATGTTTTTAATATTGCGCAATTTTTGTCATCAAAGAATTAAATTTAAATGAAAAGCAAATTCTTTTCTCAAAAAATTTGGAACCAGAACATTGGCCTTTTTATGAAAATTATTTTCCATAAAAGAATAGTAGGAATTTTGAACGGTGCTCACTAACATTTAATGCATATTTTCAAGAACTTGTAGTTTATATTTTCTCGAATTGATTTCAATATTTAAAGGCAAATAGTTTGTATATATATTAAAATATATATATATATATATATATATATATATATATATATATATATATATGTTACCTAACGTCTACCTGCCGACATCAGCGTTTCCCATCGGCCGCTATGTTCCCGCGAGCTGAGGAAGAATCACATTTCATTTATCTCTGTACACATGTTCATTTTATCTCAAATTTAGTTTTAGAAATATATATATATATATATATATATATATATATATATATATATATATATATATATATATATATAAATTATAATAGAAATAATTAATAGAATTAATTAAGAAAACATTTCAAACTTTCTCGGAGCCAAAGATTAATCCATTTTAGTCGAATTTGAACAAAGTTACAGCGGTTTGAAAATTCGCGTTTCTTCGTGCATTATCAAGCGGGTGTGTTTTTTTTTTTTTGTTGTTGCCGAGTGTATATATATACAGGCTGGTCCATCGGTCTGTATTTTTTATTTTATTGGATTAATATAAATATTATAGAATGTTTTTTCAGACAAAGTTTACTTTACATTAAAATGCCCATGTATCTGCAGCTTATGTTTTTCTACCAGGTGTTCCAATTCCTCACAATGATATGCAACTTTATAATTAGAAATGGAACATTCTATATATTTTTACAAAATTTTAAAGATCTTTTGTTTCTCTTTAAAATAGTTCTTATTCATTATAGTCCTAAAATGATCAGTACAGAAACTATTTACGTTTTTAATTTTATTAATGAAGAATCACACACAGAAAGTATGCCGTGAAATTAAAAACAATAATTAAATGTATCAAAAATGTTCGAATTCAACAAAGTAAATAAAATATAATAAAAAAAGTTATTAAACTAAGTGAAAATGAAATGAAAAATGATTGAAGGTATGACAGCAACTAACCTGATTGTTTAAACATTCACATACAATTATATAGCATATTTTCTGTGTGATTATTGAATCATAGAAACGTGAATAGTTCCTGTACAAATCATTTTAGTACATGGACATTTGAATGTAAAATAAACTTTGTCCGAATAAATTTTCGGTAATATTTATAATAATCGCATAAAAAAAAAATACAGACCGATGGAACAACCTGTATATATATATATATATATATATATATATATATATATATATATATATAAATTAAATAATTTCGTCTAAATTATTTGAAAAAAATTAATTTTATTTTCACACAAGGTTACATGTGTTGAGACAAGAGAATACAGGAAGAATGAACACCTTATCTAAGTTACAGGGGGTTTTATTACATAGCACATCATAATGGAAAAGTACTGCAGGAAGTGCTGACATAACAATAATTATTGTAGAATAGGATTACAACAATACATAATTCCTCCCTTCTAAGATTTTACAATAATTATTATGCAATAGTACTTAATTCTACAATAGGTTCTTTATTACCTTTCAATTTCTTATTTCTTTTACAAATTTTTAAAAACTTACTTCCAAGCTTATATAATAAAACAACAGAAATTATTAAAGATAACATAATATAAATAATATAAAAGTGATGATTGTTATAATTTTGTAAATTTACTTCCTTTATCTGTGATAAATCTTTAATTGTTATATTTACTTCACTAATTTCATCTAATTTCATTGAATTTAATTGTGGAAACGTATTATTAAAATTTAAGTTTTCAAATATTATTTCTTTATAAGTTTCTTGAATTGTATCAAACTTAAAATTATTTACCACACATTTATTAATAAGTTTTAATTTAAATATACCTTTAATTTTTTTATTAAGTGTATTACCTTCACAATTAATTTGAATTTGTTGTTCCTTGGGGCTTATTATAATTAGTTCATTTGTGTTTTGAATCTTTTCCCAAGTATTTTCTGATTCTAAAGTATGATATTTACAATCATCATTCTTTTGAATATTTAAAATATTAAGTAAATAGTTATTTAAACCAATATACTCAGTTTTACAATAATATATCTTATTAACTAAAATACAATTATTTATTTTAACATTATTATTATTATTTATATAATACATAGTTTGTTTTACATTCAATTGAAGAATTGTATTATTTTTTATAAAAGGTAGGGGTGTAAATTGATATAAATCATAGGTTTGGGAAGAAAAAATTGGGATATTAATAAGGTAGTGTATCTGTTCATTGTCGTGTTGACAGTAAGTTTCTATAATTTCATTTAGTTGCCAAATGTCTTTATTTTGTGTAATTTTTCTAATATTATTCGGGTCAATAATACTTGTGTGTAATTTTCTCAAGTTACAAAAGGTTAAACTAATTTCTATTTGTTTAGTAAGATCATTTAAACTTTGAACAATAAATAATAATTTTTGAAATTTATTTTCAACGTCAATTTTTCCTACCCAATTGATATCTTTCTCTAAGGTTTCTTGGATTCCATCTAATTGAGTTTTTAGTCTATTTTCATTAATTATAATATTTTTGATTTGATTATTGAATTTATCAATCATTTCTTTATTAATTTTTAAATTTTGATTAGTTTGATCCTGTAATAATTTTTCGTTATTTTTTATTTCTTCAAGAATTTTGTCATAGCGTTCTCCATCGTAAGCGTCTAAATTTCCTGAAATTGATTTAATAATATTTCCTACTCCATTTATTAAACCGCGTTTTGAAATTTTATGAAATATTTTATTAATCTGATTTTCTAAATCATTAAAATTATATATTAAGATATTAATATAGTCTTGAAATATTTCTTTTGAATCTTTAATTTGGAATAGAAGGATTTCTTTCAATGTTTTTATTTTTATAAATTCATCATGAATAGGGGTAATATTATAATTAAAGTAAATTATTTGTTCCGAAGTTTTTATCAAGGTTTTCCCTAGTTTAACTAAATGAAATCCATTATCATCTGAGATGTCCGTAAGTTGAGCCGTACATCTGAAACAACAGTTTATTGTTTAATTCTATTTATTCGGACATGTTTTTCACCTATTTAATCTCTTATTTTTACTTTCCCGAGTATAGGGTTATAATGTTGAACTCTATACTTTCTAAATAAGGGTTTTTTGAATTTTTTTATTAATCTTGGATTTTCTTTAACATAAATAGTATCTTTTATTTGTAAGGGGTTATCATTTTCTTTGTAACGTTTTTGTTTCTCAATTTTTATTTTATCATTTATAATTTTGAATAATTCTTCTTGTTCTGTTTGATATTTTTGTATAATTTCTTCATTGATAAGTGGGATTGTTTTTAATGGAATTTGATTATTTTTACCAAATAGTATTTCATTTGGGGTTAATTTTGTTATAGTATGCTTGGTATTGTTATAAGCTAAGATTGCTAAGTCGAGTTTTTCTAGGAATGTTTTATTCTTGAAGCGATTGTTATTTTCAAGGAGTCTAAGATGTTCTATGAGTGTTGAATGAAATCTTTCAACAGCGTTGCTTTTGGGATTATTTACGCAAATTATATGACTTTCTATATTCCTGAGTTTGAATAAATCTTGTAAAACACTACTTTTGAATTCAGGTCCTGCGTCCATAATTATTTTATTTGGTATTGTATAAATTTGGAAATAATTTATTAATTTCTGTAATATATTATTTGAACTTTTATTTTCTAACGGATAAACTTGACCATGTTTAGAGAATTGATCAAAAATTGTAAGAAAATTATTTTTATTTAAGCAAAGTACGTCAATATTTATTATATCAAATGGTTTTAAAGGTGTGGGTGTAAGATTATCTGTTGCCGGAATAGGTTTTCTATTATACTTGTTTAATTTACAGAGTTCACATCTATTTATATATTCAGTAATATTACTGATCATTTTGGGCCAGAAATATTTTTCTTTTAAAGCATTGAGTGTAGCGAATATTCCTCTATGGTTAGTTAAGCCTATATGGAAGTCGCGGATTATTTCTATTTGTTCCTCTTCATTTTCTACATCTTCGACTATTTTATTACAAGCGATTATATTAATGGTATTAAATTCAAAGTTTTCTTTTATAATTTTTGAGAATTTTAAGTCTAGGTCCTTTTCGTTAAAAATTGCTAGGTATTTTATTTTTGGAACTATATATTGTTTAAGAAAGTTTAATATTTCATCATCAAGATTTTGTTTATTTAATTTACAGAAAATTCGTTGTTTTTTATTCTCAAATAATTTTGTTATTTCTATTTCAGTTTCAAAATTATGAATTTCAAATATTAGTTGATTGTCGGCAATGTTTATTCTATCTTCTATATATTTAATTCCGTTTACTAAATTTTCTGGATCTGAATGGATCGTATTTTGATTTGACGAAATTGATTCATTATCATTACTATGCAAATTTACTGTGGGTAAGGAATAAGCATTTATTTGTATATTTGTGTCTTCAAATATTTTTAATATTTTTTCCGATACTTGATTCCATTTTAATTTATCTCTGCCACATCCTAAGAGTGGTATATTAATTTCAAAAATTTCATTAAGAATAAGATAGTCTCGGAGTTCCTTTAATGGTTTCTCTAAGTCTTTAATTGATGGTTTCTCATAAAAAGTTTTTTTTATAATTAAATGGATAATTCTTTGATTATTACAATTTTGAATAATAATATGTTTGTTTAACACATTTATATTTTTACAAAAATTACTACTATCAAATTTTTTATTGACTTGATCTGCTAGTCCTTGACTCATTTCGAAATCTTCTAAAATACAATGAGCGAATATTTTTGTTTCTGTTACGTCACCGATTTTATTGTGAATTTGTGTTTTATCACGTTGACGAGAAAGATTATCTGCTATTACATTCATTTTGCCTTGTAAATATTCTATATCAAAATTATACTCGTTTAATTCTATTTTCCAACGCATGAGTTTCTGGTTAGGGTTTTTCATATTGAATAACCAACATAAAGGTCTATGATCTGTTTTTATAAGAAATTTTCTTCCAAATAAATAATGTCTAAAATTTTTCACAGATTCTATTATTGCTAATAGTTCCTTTTCAACGGTGCTATAATTTTGCTCAGCATTACCTAATGTTTTTGAAAAATAAGCTATTGGCATTTCTTTGCCGTGTTCATCTTTTTGAAGTAAGACAGATCCTATGGCATAATCAGAGGCGTCCGTGGTTAGTATAAAGTCTTTTTGAAAATTTGGAAATTGTAATATAGGAGATGAAGTGAGAATTTCTTTACATTCATTAAAACATTTTCTGTACGATTCGTTATAAATGTCTATATTTTGACCATTTTTTAAGCATAAGGTAAGAGGTTTAGTAAGTTTAGCAAAATTTGGAATAAATTTACGGTACCATCCTATCGTACCTAGGAATTGTTTGATTTCTTTTTTTGTTTTGGGAATATTCAAATTTTTAATTTTTTCTGTCTTTGAAGGGTCTGTTTTTATTCCATCTTGAGTGATAATATATCCTAAATATTTTGTTTGTGATTTCAAAAATTCTGATTTATCAATTTGGATCTTCAGGTTTGCTTTTCTTAATTTTTCGAAAACTAATTTAATATTATTTAAATGTTCTTCAAGAGTTTTACCAAAAATAATTACATCATCTAAGTAAACTAAACAAATTTTGTTTACCAATTCTCCTAATGCAATATTCATCATTCTTTGGAAAGTAGCGGGCGCGTTTTTCAAACCAAAAGGCATACGCAAGAATTCGTAATGACCGGATGGAGTAGAGAATGCGGTCTTTTCGATATCGTTTTTGTTCATGGGAATTTGATGGAAACCGGAATGTAAATCTAACGTCGTAAAGTATTTTGAATGACCGATATGATCCAATAAGGTGTCGATATTGGGGATTGGGAATTTATCGTCTTTTGTTTGAGTGTTAACTTTCCTAAAATCAATTACTAATCTTGTTTTCCGTTTACCGGAAGCATCTAGCTTCTTTGGAACGATCCAAATGGGAGAGTTCCATGGAGAATGAGAAGGCTGTATGACTTTTTCTTTTAGCATTTTTTCAATGTGTTCTTCAATGTCATTTTCGTATATCTGTGGCAGTTTGTAATTCTTTGTATAGATGGGGGTTGTGTCATTAACAATTATTTTATGTTCACGTAAATTTGTACAAGACAATGGTTCGTTTGGTTTTGGAAATAAATCTTCAAAGTTATTAATGAGTGTTTTTAATTTTGATTTTTCAATTTGATTTAAGTGTTCTGAACGAATTTGAATGTTATTATTTTGTTTACCAGTTTTAAAGTCATTTTGTAATTTCTTTTCTTTTCCTTGTATATTAACAGAATTTTTTACAAAATTTATTTGAATGTTTAATTTTTTAAATGCCTCAATACCTAATAATAAATTATATTTTTTGTGAAATTTGTAAATATAACATTTTAATGGGATTTTATTAATTTTGAGTATCACATAATGTGAAATAGTAGATTTTCCATTTACGGTTGTAAACGTACATTTTTCTTCATAAGTTTTAAATTTTTTATTATTAACTAAATCTGGATGTATTAAATTTATACTTGAACCCGTATCTAATAAAATGATATAATCTTGAATTTGTAACGACGGTAAATTATATGTTAGGCTAGACATTACTTGTTTGATTCGTCTATCCCTATCTCTAAATCTAAAAAAGAATCGTATTCAGTGTCGTCTTGTTCTACGTGTTCGTGTTCGTCAATAGGTTGTTCACTTTGGTCATCTGAGCTTTCATTCAGATTATAATTCTGTTTTATCGTTTGTGTGGACATAGGCGTAGTAAGTCTTGTTTGTTGTGTCATTGGTCTGGGTTGGAATGTTCGTTTTGTTTCATAAAAATTTTTCAGATTTTGTCGGGGGGCAAAGGGTTTTGGTTGAGTTTGTTTGTTATTAAGTTGAATTGGTTGGGATGGAAATTGTTGGCCTGGGAATTTTTTTGGTGGAATATTAAAAGTAATATTTTGTTTATCTTTTAACATTGGTGACTGGTGTGAGTTTTGATGTGAATAATTAAATTCATTTCTTAACAAACATTCACATTCTTCTAATGTATTAGGTTGTTTGACAATAAATGATCCTCTCACTGACAAGGGTAAGAGAGTTATAAAATATGAAACTACTAATTTTTGGTTTTCTCTTATGATAGCATCCTTTTGCAATTGACTATATTCTTTTAATAATATTTTCGATTTATATTGCGAGAATTTTTGAGAGATAACTTCTAAAGTTTTATCTATACTAGTTTTATTTTTTATTTGCAATATTTCTAATAAAATAGTTTCAGCTGTGCTTTTGTCACAGAAATTGGTAGTGAGATAAAGTTTTAAATCTGCCCAATCTGCGAATTTATTTTCCGAAAGTAATTCGGCAGCTCTACCTGTTAGTTTAGTTTTTATAAGTCCAAAAAGATATGTATTTTGAATGGGATTTAGTGGCGTGGTTTGTAGCGTAGACACAACGTCGTCTACGGCACTGATGAAGTTATTTAATAATTTAATATCTCCGTTGTATGGAGGAATAATTTCAGAAAGATTTTTTAATTCTAATAGTGTAGTCATGATTGAACTTTTTGTTATTTGTAATCTACTCGGCTTTAGAATAATGTTTTTTACAGTATTATTTAAAGGAGTATTGTTTTCTACTTCACTATCAGATGTTTCAGAATCTGCAGTATTATTACTATCAGACATAAATTGTGTTTGTGTTTGTGTGTTTAGGACTGTGCCGGTCCCTCGATACCTTTATTACTAGTCAGTTGCTAGAGGTACCCCTTTGTGTAACACAGAAAATAAATACAATAGTACAAATATTAACTTACAAAGTTAATGTAAATAATATAAAGATTGTTTGATGCTTTACGGACATCACCGGGTCGCTGATTCTTCCTGGGTCTGAAGACGTGATCGAAAGGGTTGTCGAACAGCAAGTCTTCCTTCCTCTTGATTTCTCGGTTGTTGGGTTGCCAAGGAAAGTTGATTTCTCCGTGGGATCTGCGTTTCTTGACGTTTCCACAGGTCGTTGTAGACGGTTTTGTTGAAATTTCAATTTTTCTTGGTTCGTAATTAATTGATTGGTTTATCAGAGTAAAGAATTAAAATTCACCACACAATTACTTTTTGTGTTTCTCTGATCCTACCGATGACTGCGCCAATTAAATAATTTCGTCTAAATTATTTGAAAAAAATTAATTTTATTTTCACACAAGGTTACATGTGTTGAGACAAGAGAATACAGGAAGAATGAACACCTTATCTAAGTTACAGGGGGTTTTATTACATAGCACATCATAATGGAAAAGTACTGCAGGAAGTGCTGACATAACAATAATTATTGTAGAATAGGATTACAACAATACATAATTTATATATATATATTCTGCTATCATTATTGCGTCTTTTCATAACCCACTCTTATTGCGTCCACTAGAAATACTGCAGTTGCCGAAAAGATTATTCAAATATATTACTTTTCACAAAATATCTATTCGATTGCTCGTTTTAAAATTTTTCTGAGTCAACTTTTGATATATACAGATTTTTTCATAGGTCGTATATTACCTACTAGCTCCTTTTATACTACTGACATTATTGCAGCCAGTATATGTTATGTAAACTTTACATAGTATTTACATATGTTAATGCGTCCGCCGTGTTGCCAGATTTTCTGACCATCAGTGTTCTAAAAATAGAATTATTTTTATGAATCACGGGTTACGATGTACAAAATCTTGAAAGAGTTAGCGTCACTTAATACAGTGTGGAAATTTTAACTGGAATAAATTGTGTAACTTGTATATGCAATATTTTTGTCATAAATCTTGAAACACACCAATGTTAGTTTTTCATTGGCTACAGTTTTGCGGTCAACTTTTTACCTTATTTTCACCCGTGGGATGCAACCACCTCTAACTTTTTCTTAATGTAAGGATATATCAAGTATCAAGATATATATCATCGTTTGAAAGCTCATTTCGAGAGGAATACAATGCATATTTTATGTTATAATTATTCCATTAGCTCAATTGTTTAAAGTTAAATAATGCTGATTAAATAAAATA
This sequence comes from Poecilus cupreus, assembly GCA_963942605.1. NCBI lineage: Eukaryota > Metazoa > Arthropoda > Insecta > Coleoptera > Carabidae > Poecilus > Poecilus cupreus. The sequence goes on from OZ012713.1 coordinate 33,105,123, forward strand.
TGTTAAAATATGCACCATTTCTTTCATTGCGAAAAGCCAATCGACGATTAAGACATTTCTTATATTTTGTAACATTTCCGTCGAGATTTGCATGATTTATTGCCTGATATATTGCTGCAAGTTCTTAGTGCTGTCTGGTTTTGTTACATAAACCTTATACTTTAGAAATCCCCATAAAATGAAATCGAGTGGAGTAAAGTCCGAAGATCTTGACGGCTCAGTTAGACCTCTTCTTCCAATCCACCTATTTGGGAAAATTTCGTCTAAATATCGACGTACGGTTACAGCATAGAGCGGATGGAGGTTCGTCTTGTTGATACCATAGCCTTTCGTTGTGTAAATCTGGATCTCATGTGGAAATAAAGCCGATAAGCACGGATTGTTGTTGTCTAGGCATAACCCTCACATGATTCAACTTCCGTATCGTACTCGTACCTCATTTTTTTAAGTTAGATATGAACAAAATGTATTATTAGAGTACTGGAAGTTAGTAAAAGCAGTAGTAATGCATTTGTATATTTTTGAAATAACTTTTAATATAAAGAACAAGTAGTACAAGGACCAGTGAAAGCAATTAAGAGTGCTAATGGTGAGTTGTTGTGGAATGAGTCAGATGTTAGGGATAGATTGTGTGAGTATTTTAAGGGATTGTATGGTGCTGTAAATGGTGTGAATAATAGAGGAGGAAATACAAGAAATGTCAGAAACGTTGAATGCGATATATATGAAGGTGATGTCAGCTTTGCATTAATGTGTCTAAAGAATGGTAAGGCTCCCGGTTTGAATGGTATAACAAATGAATTGTTGAAATATGGAGGTGCAATATTTCTTGATTGGTTAGTTTATGTGTTCAGATTTTATTTGAAATGGTGCGTGGCTCCTGACAATTGGAAACGTGCTGTAATTTGTCCTTTATTTGAAGGCAAAGTTCGAGTGAATGTAAAATTTTCGAGCGATAAGTTTGTTGAGTGTCGTAAGGAAGTTAATTCATAAGGTGCGAGCCTTAACAATTTCTAAGTAAGTGATATGCAAGGAGGTTTTTTCCTGAGAGAAGTTGTGTGGATCAATTGTTTTCTCTTCGAATGATTATTGAGAAGTTAGTTGATAAGAACAAAAAGGTGTTCTGCGGCTTTCTTGATTTGAGGAAAGCGCATGACAGTGTTCTTCGAGAGACTATGTGGTATGTACTTGTAGAGTACGGTGTGATGGTAATTTGTTGGGAGCGATTTGAGCGTTATATAAAGAAAGTGAGGCTGCGGGAGAGTTGATAGTAGATTGAGTAATTGGTTTCGTATAGATGATGGTGTGAAACAGGATTGTGGGATGTCTCCCGGGTTTTTTAAATTTGTATATGGATATATTGTTACTAAAGGCATTGAAAGGAAAGAATGGTGTAATTATTGGTGGACATATAGTGCCTGCGTTAGTGTATGTGGATGACGTTGTCGTGTTGGGTGAAACTAAAGAGCAATTGAGATGAATGATTGAGAGTATAAATGAAGTTTTATATATATATATATATATATATATATATATATATATATATATATATATATATATATAATTAAGGGCTGTTCTGAGCTTTTGACTGAACCACTTTGTTACCTATTTAATTTATCTTTGCAAGCTTATACTTTCCCTAAAAAATGGAAAGAAGCCAAAATCTGTCTTGTGTTTAAATCCGGTGATAGATCTAAATTGAATAACTACAGACCTATATCATGTTTAAATTCACCTGCCAAAATATTTGAATCAACTATTTTTAAAAATGTATAATATCAAAGACAAAATATTGTATGTGGTCAGCAACATGGTTTCACACCTAAACGTTCTACTGTCACTAATTTACTTGAATTTACTAATTTTACGAACCACGCTCTTGTTCTAATTCTTAGTTCTTTCTCAGGGGTGCCACAAGGCTCTGCTTCGGGCCCTCTTCTGTTTGTTTTGTTTATAAACGACATTGTTGATGTCGTTAAATACTCTGAGAGCTTACTCTTTGCCAACGATTTCAAAATTTTCCACACAATAATAACTAACACTGATTGTCTAGAATTACAATCAGATATTGACAATCTGTGTCAATGGTCTCTAAAAAATAATCTACCTTTTAATTTAAAGAAATGTTCTGTAATAAGCATCAGTAGGAAAATTAAGTGTTCTAAACCGAGTTATTTCTACTAATGATCTTGGCATACATTTTAACTGCAAATTTCAATTTCTTCAGCATATTGATAAAATAACTTCAGATGCATATAAAACTTTAAGCACTCGCTTTTTTGATATTAATTAATCAGCAAATAAGTTGTTCTGTTTAAATTGCATTCGGAAATTTATACCAACTTTAATTCGCAAGTCGGCGGGTTAAAGTGTTTCGTTCGTGTAATTGTAACTTATGTTGTGCATTGATAAAATCGCATTCGGCGATTCAGCAGTGTATACTGTATGTGTTACATTTTGTGCGTGTGTGCGTTTGCCCGCGCTGTGTACGTGCCAGCTTCCACCATCTCCAGCCGGCCGGCTTGGATACCACCAGCTACCTGGACCTCAACATCAGCATTTACAACGCTCCAATTCAGGTTAGTGGTGCCCCTCTCTCTCACAAGGCTCACAGCGCACGTATTTCTGACACGCGAGATACATTATTTCGCATCCGCCGCCGCGGCCCCCAAATACAGTCCACTTATCGTAGGATCGCGGTACGGAGAGGTTACCGAGTCATACGTTGACAAAGCCCTCGGCCCTACAATGAGTTTATGAGAACAACACAAACGACCATGCTCTTCAGTGGGATTCGAACCCACGACCTCTAGCGTGCTAGGCAAGTGACATAGCCACTACGCTACCGAGATCGGTATATATATGATTAAACAAGTTACAATTACGGAGTAAAATTATAGAATATCATCATCAATGGCTCGACAGCCCGAAGCGGGCCAAGGCCTTAAGTACCACGGTACTTATCTCGTAACCACTCATCTTAGCACCATCTGAATCTCAACCTGTGCGACAACCTCTGTTTACATTGTAAGCAGAGCGGCATCAGAGAGAAACGTAGGCAACTAAGATTACTTTTAAGATGTAGAGGTGGTTGGTCTCTAGCATCCGAGTGTAATTCAAGGCCATGGTGTTTTTACCTTTTCACGACAATCACACTTGCCGGCCGGTAGACTTGAACCTGAGAACCTCAGATTCAAATGTCACAGCTTGCAGTAAACAGCGCGCTAACACACTGAGCCACCACACCGACAAAATGATAGAATATAACATCTCAAATGACATATGAAAAAAAAAAAAAAAACGAAAAAGGAAAACAGCTAGTAGAAATTACATATACAATAAAATGATAAATTCAGTGATCTTTCAGGCACATAGCTATATTATTGTTGAATTTTGAAAAAGTATCGCAAAAATCAAATGTGTTATTATGATTATTAAAAGTACGGCACATGGCGTTGATTGGATTGAAGAAGTTAGCAGTGGTGCGTGAGAAATCACAGTGAAATGTCTGTGTGGAGCGAGTATTACATGGTCTAGCATGGAAATTTAATTCACCTAAAAGTGGGGGGCTATATATAACAGTGTTGGCCAGTTTATACAAAAACAAAAGCTGAAGTTTCACACGTCTATCGGATAAACTATCGATATTAAAATTTGTGAGTAAAACATTATATTCCATGTTCGGCCAAATGTGAAAAAAGCGATAATATAATGTTACAAAGTCTTTTCTGTACCTTCTCAAGTTTATTTACAATAGTGCTGTAGTAAGGACTCCACACTAGACAACCATATTCCAGTTTATGTCTAACAAGAGAGTAGTATAAACACATCATAGTTTTGATATTACGAAAGTTACGTGTTGTGCCTAAAGTTTTATATGCATCTGAAGTTATTTTATCAATATGCTGAAGAAATTGAAATTTGCAATTTTATGAATCATTGTTAGAGGCTCCATTTATATACTCTACGCCACTTTTCATTATGGGTGGAAATCACTTACCATCGTTCGTAGATTACACACCTGAGAGTTCCAATATTGGTGATAAGATTAAAAGTCTATGTAACCTATTGAATTTGTTAAATCTAAAGCAGTTGTTACGTTCTAATTTCGTATTCCATTCCTTTTTTTATTTCCATATCCTTTAGATCCTTTCGCGTTAATTTATTTGTTTACTTTCCTTTGTTAACCTAAAAATGTTTAATTAAAGATTTGCACAATGTAATCTAATAAGTTTTTATTTTATTCTTACCTGTGATGATTTAAAATAGTTCAATTCAATTTATTACCGTATTTTAGTTGTAATATATTAGTGTTATTTCACTTTTACTGTTCAAGGACTTATTTGTTTATATTTTGTTGACAAGTTCAGAATTCGTTAAATGCGTAAGCGTTATTAGTGTATAAAGACGCAGTTACAGCGCGGCGTACTTGATGAAAATTAGTTAAAACTATAGACCTTTATTTTCTTTGCAAATGTAAACTACAATAAATTCTCGTTTATTAATAATAATACTTAAAACATATTTCACATTTAATTCCCTTGTTTTGCTTACCTTTCCTGCGAGATTGCGAATTGTATACATGCCTTTAGTTGTTGTTTTATTGTTTGTCGCTAGTGTTCTGACACTTCCGTTGTTTTCTTCTCAAATTTGCATAGCTGTCTTTGCCATTTCTCTTTCTTCAAAATTCAAATTTTTCACCGTCTTAAGTGGGAAAAATAACGACCGGAAATCATCTTAAGTCAGTACGCATAAGAAAGCGGACGTTTTTGGCGCTACTAAGTAGAAGATTTTCACGTTGTGTGAAATTTAGTGAATAGACAGTCGAGATTTTTGTTTGTTTGCGAATATTACCCAGTATTAAAATTTATACACACTGTTAAAAACTACATTGTTGAATAATTTTTGTTGTATAATTCTGTCACACACACCGTCTGGTTATTTAAATATTTTCACTTAACTACACTCACTTGATACAATTTTCTGCATATTGTTTGTGAGGAGGCTTAGTTGTTAAGAACTTTATACCTTTTTTGTTTATTATTTGGTACGCTATTAGTACCCTCGGTTCGCGTTGCGCTGTTTACGTGTAACCCCTAATTCCCGTATACCTGTCCCGCGTCCTCGGTTGATCAACCTACGACCGCGGTGTTCGATACGCTAGATGTGCGTTGGGTGTCGGTGCGTGGGCGGTCGCGCGACGAACAGTTCAGGGTGAGCCGTGCTGCGTAAGTATTGTTCTGTTTTTCAATAAAGTTCTGGCACGCTGAGTGCTCCAGGTGAGTTTAATTATTCTACGGCCGCAGAGTGTGTCATCCATAGTGTTACTAATTTATTTTCGCTTTATATTGTATTGTAAATTTTACTTACTTTGATTATGGTTTAATAATAACCAGATCGTTAAATTGAATGTATGTTTCATCGGTACTTAGCCTGCTCCGATCCTCTCCCTCGAACCTCATTACAGCTTTTCAGAGTGACTTCAGCAGAAGCAACAGTGACGCGTCTTAGCGACCATCACAATTCGGTGTTGGGTGGGCAGAACTGCTCTAATTGTGTGGCGCCCTATTTATTTTCATTGAACCACCCCTTCTCCACTGGGAAGCCGGCACCTCACCCAAAAGGGTAGGATAGCGTGTAACACAGTGCAATAATATCCTCAATGCCAATAATAGAATATTAGATTTAATAATCATTAATACTAGTAGCACCGTGTCTGAATCCCTGAACACTCTTATTCCCGTTGATGCCTATCATCCACCCCTCATAATTACCTATCACAATATCAGTTCTCATATTAAAATTTGTAAGCCTAATAGCGAATACAATTATCAATTTAATAAGGGCAATTACGAAAAATTATATAGTTTGATAAGCAATACTGATTGGTCACCAGTATCTAATTGTAGTGATATTAATGCTGCTTTAGATGCTTTTTATATCATAATATACAGAATTTTAGATGAATGTATACCTAAAATTAATATTCGTTCGACTGTTAGAAATTATCCCTGCTGGTATAATGGAGAAATAATTAAAGCAATAAAAGTGAAGGATCACTATAGAAAACAGTATAAAAATACCGGTTCCAATTATTATTATACCAAATTTATAGAGAACCGAACATTATGTAAATCACTGTCTAAAAAATTGTATATTGCGTACATACGAAATACCGAAAACAACATTATTAATAACCCTAATAATTTCTGGGACTTTGTTAAAAATAGAAAGAATTCTAATGGTATCTCCTCTTCTCTACGTGATGAGAATAATATTGAATTTACGGGTGAGTCCAATATAGCTACAGCATTTGCTAATGTTTTCAATTCGGTTTATAAGCATCACAAATCTGACAATTTTGTTATTGACTTAAACTATAATTCTAATTTAATACACATTCATGAAATCTCTGAAATTGACATCTTGCAAGCAATAAATTCACAAAAAAACATAAAATCAACTGGTCCTGATAACTTACCTATATATATATATATATATATATATATATATATATATATATATATATATATATATATATATATATATATATAATTAAGGGCTGTTCTGAGCTTTTGACTGAACTACTTTGTTACCTATTTAATTTATCTTTGCAAGCTTATACTTTCCCTAAAAAATGGAAAGAAGCCAAAATCTGTCTTGTGTTTAAATCCGGTGATAGATCTAAATTGAATAACTACAGACCTATATCATGTTTAAATTCACCTGCCAAAATATTTGAATCAACTATTTTTAAAAATGTATAATATCAAAGACAAAATATTGTATGTGGTCAGCAACATGGTTTCACACCTAAACGTTCTACTGTCACTAATTTACTTGAATTTACTAATTTTATGAACCACGCTCTTGTTCTAATTCTTAGTTCTTTCTCAGGGGTGCCACAAGGCTCTGCTTTGGGCCCTCTTCTGTTTGTTTTGTTTATAAACGACATTGTTGATGTCGTTAAATACTCTGAGAGCTTACTCTTTGCCAACGATTTTAAAATTTTCCACAAAATAATAACTAACACTGATTGTCTAGAATTACAATCAGATATTGACAATCTGTGTCAATGGTCTTTAAAAAATAATCTACCTTTTAATTTAAAGAAATGTTCTGTAATAAGCATCAGTAGGAAAATTAAGTGTTCTAAACCGAGTTATTTCTACTAATGATCTTGGCATACATTTTAACTGCAAATTTCAATTTCTTCAGCATATTGATAAAATAACTATATATATATATATATATATATATATATATATATATATATATATATATATATATATATATATATATAACTTCATTTATACTCTCAATCATTCATCTCAATTGCTCTTTAGTTTCACCCAACACGACAACGTCATCCACATACACTAACGCAGGCACTATATGTCCACCAATAATTACACCATTCTTTCCTTTCAATGCCTTTAGTAACAATATATCCATATACAAATTTAAAAAACCCGGGAGACATCCCACAATCCTGTTTCACACCATCATCTATACGAAACCAATTACTCAATCTACTATCAACTCTCCCGCAGCCTCACTTTCTTTATATAACGCTCAAATCGCTCCCAACAAATTACCATCACACCGTACTCTACAAGTACATACCACATAGTCTCTCGAAGAACACTGTCATGCGCTTTCCTCAAATCAAGAAAGCCGCAGAACACCTTTTTGTTCTTATCAACTAACTTCTCAATAATCATTCGAAAAGAAAACAATTGATCCACACAACTTCTCTCAGGAAAAAACCTCCTTGCATATCACTTACTTAGAAATTGTTAAGGCTCGCACCTTATGAATTAACTTCCTTACGACACTCAACAAACTTATCGCTCGAAAATTTTACATTCACTCGAACTTTGCCTTCAAATAAAGGACAAATTACAGCACGTTTCCAATTGTCAGGAGCCACGCACCATTTCAAATAAAATCTGAACACATAAACTAACCAATCAAGAAATATTGCACCTCCATATTTCAACAATTCATTTGTTATACCATTCAAACCGGGAGCCTTACCATTCTTTAGACACATTAATGCAAAGCTGACATCACCTTCATATATATCGCATTCAACGTTTCTGACATTTCTTGTATTTCCTCCTCTATTATTCACACCATTTACAGCACCATACAATCCCTTAAAATACTCACACAATCTATCCCTAACATCTGACTCATTCCACAACAACTCACCATTAGCACTCTTAATTGCTTTCACTGGTCCTTGTACTACTTGTTCTTTATATTAAAAGTTATTTCAAAAATATACAAATGCATTACTACTGCTTTTACTAACTTCCAGTACTCTAATAATACATTTTGTTCATATCTAACTTTATAATAAAAAATGAGGTACGAGTACGATACGGAAGTTGAATCATGTGAGGGATATGCCTAGACAACAACAATCCGTGCTTATCGGCTTTATTTCCACATGAGATCCAGATTTACACAACGAAAGGCTATGGTATCAACAAGACGAACCTCCATCCGCACTATGCTGTAACCGTACGTCGATATTTAGACGAAATTTTCCCAAATAGGTGGATTGGAAGAAGAGGTCTAACTGAGCCGTCAAGATCTTCGGACTTTACTCCACTCGATTTCATTTTATGGGGATTTTTAAAGTATAAGGTTTATGTAACAAAACCAGACAGCACTAAGAACTTGCAGCAATATATCAGGCAATAAATCATGCAAATCTCGACGGAAATGCTACAAAATATAAGAAATGTCTTAATCGTCGATTGGCTTTTCGCAATGAAAGAAATGGTGCATATTTTAACATATTTTATTTAATCAGCATTATTTAACTTTAAACAATTGAGCTAATGGAATAATTATAACATAAAATATGCATTGTATTCCTCTCGAAATGAGCTTTCAAACGATGGGTCACTTGATATATCTTTACATTAAGAAAAAGTTAGAGGTGGTTGCATCCCACGGGTGAAAATAAAGTAAAAAGTTGACCGCAAAACTGTAGCCAATGAAAAACTAACATTGGTGTGTTTCAAGATTTATGACAAAAATATTGCATATACAAGTTACACAATTTATTCCAGTTAAAATTTCCACACTGTATTAAGTGACGCTAACTCTTTCAAGATTTTGTACATCGTAACCCGTGATTCATAAAAATAATTCTATTTTTAGAACACTGATGGTCAGAAAATCTGGCAACACGGCGGACGCATTAACATATGTAAATACTATGTAAAGTTTACATAACATATACTGGCTGCAATAATGTCAGTAGTATAAAAGGAGCTAGTAGGTAATATACGACCTATGAAAAAATCTGTATATATCAAAAGTTGACTCAGAAAAATTTTAAAACGAGCAATCGAATAGATATTTTGTGAAAAGTAATATATTTGAATAATCTTTTCGGCAACTGCAGTATTTCTAGTGGACGCAATAAGAGTGGGTTATGAAAAGACGCAATAATGATAGCAGGATATATATATATATATATATATATATATATATATATATATATATATATATATATATACAAGGTGTTCATCGGTCTGTATTTTTTATTTTATGCGATTATTATAATATATGCCATATAATTGTGTGTGAATGTTTAAACAATCAGGTTAGTTGCTGTCATATCTTCAATCATTTTTCATTTCATTTTCACTTAGTTTAATAACTTTTTTTGTTATATTTTATTTACTTTGTTGAATTCGAACATTTTTGATAAATTTAATTATTGTTTTTAATTTCACTGCATACTTTTTGTGTGTGATTCTTTATTAATAAAAACGTAAATAGTTTCTGTACTGATCATTTTAGGACTATAATGAATAAGAACTATTTTAAAGAGAAACAAAAGATCTTTTGTAAAAATATATAGGATGTTCCATTTCTAAATATAAAGTTCAGATGGCGCTAAGATGAGTGGTTACGAGATAAGTACCGTGGTACTTGAGGCCTTGGCCCGCTTCGGGCTGTCGAGCTATTGATGATGATATTCTATAATTTTACTCCGTAATTGGAATTTTATTTCGGTTGGGTAAATAAATAAATAAATAATTCGACTTTGATACGCTGTTCAGTACAACGTATCGAATCAAGTGAAAATAAATAAAGCGTTTGCGTAGTGAATATAAATGGTGTAAATAAATATTTCTTGTGTAATATTTTTAGTTTAGTATGGATTAATCGTTTTTTTTGTGTTTATTATCAAGTGTGTAATTTAAGTAGTTTAAATAAATATAAGTGTTAGTAAATAATCTTTTTGTGGCTTTTAATAGTTGTTTTAATTATTGATTATTAAACTTCACCAAACCCGGCAGTTACAAACGTATGATTGGTGTCAGGTGTACGGGTTATGTTAATTAAAAAAATGTGAATTTTAAACTTAAAATAAATCAAAGTGAATTCAAGAAATATTTCTTTAAATGAATTAAGAAAGAACTCGAAGAACGAGATTTAGACACTACAGGGAAGAAAATTGTGTTGCAAGATCGTCTTCGTGAGTCATGGAGAGAGGTTTGTGAGAATCCCGATGAATTTCAATTTGAAATTTCTGGTGATTTTGTGCTATCCTGCAAAAATTAGAAGAAAGTTCCAGAATTATGAAAGATTTGAAAGTCAAATTAGAAGAACTATGGAAAGCAGATTATAAGAAAGTACAAGAACTATGTAACCCAAATTTGAAAAAAAATGCAAGGCATTGAAAGATGAATTACAGGATGTACGAGCAAATTAGAAGAAAATTCTAGAAGCCAGGCAGAAGAATTTCAAACAAAATTAGACGAAAATTCTAAATGTTTAGAAGATTAATTAGACGAAAATTTATAAGATGTTAATACGAAGAACGTTCAAGAAAATTCTAGAAAATTTGAAGAGAAAATAAGAGAAATAGATATAAGGTTTGCAACACTGCGCCAAGTCAGCAACAAACAAATATGGGAAAGTTTGATGTAGATGCAACATCAGAGGCGACAGAATCAAAAACAAGAATTAATGTAAAACCACCACAGTTTGACGGCAAAATATGATGGCCTAATTACCACGCGCAATTCGAAGCTGCAACAAGAGCTAACGGTTGATCATCAACAGAGAAAGCTATAGCCTTAATTATTGCAGTGCGCGGTGACGCGGTGGATATACTACAGACGATTACTGCTGAAGAACAGAATGACTACCAACTATTGGTACAACGTTTAGAAATGCGCTATGGGCAAGCGCATCTGCAGCATGTGTACCACTCGTTGCTGAAAAACAAATACCAGAAATCTGGTGAGAGTTTGCAAGAATTTAAAAACGATATTGCTCGCTTAGTTCCTCTCATATCCTGCAACCACAGACAATGTACTAGAGCGTTTGCCTGTCCAAGAACTCATCGGTGGGCTACAAGACAAAGACAATAAACGGGTAACCCGCCACGAAGATGCACCTAAGAACATTGGATTTGTCCCATCTTTTCAACACCGAGCGAGCAGCATTTTTGTGGATGTGGAGACAGACATCACCATTCACATTGGAAACACGCCAACATCGGGCACTGGTGGCCGACATAGAAGATGAATTTATTCTCGGAATGGATGTAAATGTATTCGAGCTGAACCTGAAACATGGATTTATGAGGATCAATGGAGAACTTAACGACAGCTGCTATTAGAAAAGAAAAGCAAGCCTACATTAACCTTAATATAGATAATAACATTGGTGATTCTGGTAAACTGTGGAATAATTTGAAAAGATTAGGTGTTAATAAAGTAAAACAAAATACAATGGATGATTCCTTGTGAAAACCTCAAGAATACGGGCAGCATTTGATAAACTCGATATTGTAAATGTAAATCCAAATACCGTTGATCATTATTATAGTAACAATTTCAATGGGGTAACTGGGGAAAAGTTTTGCTTTAAATGTGTAGACAGTGCAATGGTAGAAAAAATAATAAAAAGTCTTAAATCTAATGCGATTGGTGTCGATGGAATTTCTAGAAAAATATTACTAATTGTTCTCCCAGTCATATTAGATTATATTACACACATCGTAAACACTTGTTTATTGGATGGAGTAGTTCCTAATTTGTGGAAATCCGCAATTGTAAAGCCAATTGCTAAGTAAATAAACTCCTCTACATTTGATGACTTACGCCCTATAAACATTCTACCTACTCTATATAAGGTTATGGAGAGAGTATGCAGTGATCAAATCATGTCTTTCGCTGTGGAAAATGATATCTTACCATCTTCGCAGTCCGGGTTTAGAGCAGGGCTTAGTACCAACACTTATCTTCTAAATGTAGTAGATGAAATAATAAAAAAAGTTCGACAATTCGAATATGTCATTCAAATAGATTTCTCCAAAGCGTTTGACATGGTTGATCATGGACTACTTCTGGCGAAACTAAATTACTATAATTTCTCAACTTATGCAATCAAATGGTGCAAAAATTATTTCGAAAATAGAGAATTTTTTGTTATTATGTCACAAAATTCTCATTTAAAAAATTCAACTCTTTTTTCATTAAAATGTGGCGTACCGCAAGGGTCGATTTTGGGGCCACTATTTTTCTTAATTTACATCGCAAATCTACCAAAAAATCTATAGTATTGTGATGCGCACTTTAATGCTGATGATACACAAATTTTAGCGTCAATGACTTCCACACACTTAACGAAAAATTGTCAGCTAATTAATTCAGACCTGGAAAAACTAGCAACCTGTGTGAGAATTAATGGTCTCAAAATCAATGCCTCTAAATCATAATTGTTAGTTTTTGGTTCACAGAGTATTCCTCCCATAATTTTGGATGGAGTTACATTGGAGCGCAGTCAGGTTTGAAAGAGTTTGGGAATGTATATTATAATAATAATATATTTATTTATATTGAAAATATACAGGTAAACCTAATTACATATTTACAGTGACATATTATTTACAAATTGATTCTTTAAAGTATTTTTGTTTTAATAAATTATATCAACATTATTATCTATATCATTTAGTTTATTAACTATACGAAAACATGCATATATTGGCGAAATTGATTCTTTAATATTAAATATTGTACATCTAGGTCTTAATTTTATGTTAGGCACATAAATTGGTAACATCGATAATACGTCAGGTACATCAATTATATGTATTACATTCCAAATAAATAATATCATAGCAAGTTCACGTCTAGATTGAAGTGTACACATGTGAAATAATTTTGTGTTATATATGAAACATACATAGTATCTTACAAACCTTTTTTGTACTTTTTCTATGAAATTTGTCGCTACATCGGTACTTGGATGCCATATAATACAACCATATTCTAAAATAGATCTGACTAGTGAATAAAATAGAGTTATTAATGTATCTACACTAAAATTTTTGCCTGCCCTAAGTATAAAACTCGCTGTTTTATAAGATTTTTCAACTACCATTTCATATTGTTTTTCAAATTTAAAATTACTTTGAAATAGTATTCCCAAGTCCTTAAATAATATCACTCGATCCAACTTTTCATTATATATGAAATAAGTATGATGATAATTAACCATTTTTCGAGAATAAGTCATGATTTTACATTTCTTTATGTTAAAATTTATATTGTTATTTTTGCACCATTCCCCTAACAGGTTAATATCATTTTGTAATAGTACTGCGTCGTCAGTATTACTAATTTCTCTGAATAATTTTAAATCGTCTGCATATAACAAACATTTAGAGTTACTTAATACGTGGGGTAAATCATTAATAAATAGTGTAAACAATAATGGGCCAAGCAAGGATCCCTGGGGTACCCCAGAAGTAGGTGTGAACTCTTTGGAATGTACACTGTTATATTTTACAAATTGTATTCTATTACATAAATATGATTTGAAAAATAACAATGTATTATTATCCATACCAAAGAGGCTTAACTTATATAGTAATATTGCATGTGATACTCGATCAAAAGCCTTGCTTAAATCTGTATATATAACGTCTAATTAGTTTCCGGCATCTATAGTAGACGAAATTTGGCTAGACATTAGACATAAATTTGTTATTGTTGACCTGTTTCTAACAAACCCATGCTGTTCCTGCGCCAGTACAATCCTTACATGGTCATATAGTCTGTTATATATAATTTTTTCAAAGACCTTTGAAATGACTGGTAGAATTGTTATTGGCCGATAATTTTCAATATTTCTAGGATTGCCAGACTTGAATATTGGACAAATACTTCCTATCTTTAATTTTTCAGGAAATTTATTATTATCCAATGAACAATTAAAAATGTCAGCTAAGGGTTTACTTAGTAAATTACTACAACCTTTAATTATAAAAGCAGGTATTAAATCACTCCCCGATGCAGCTTTAACATTTAGAGAATTAATTGCCTTAACAGTTTCATCCTCTGTAATATTATTCATGGAAAATGTGTCTAAATTGTATTCATTGATATAATCACTACATGAAATACTATTTTCATCATCTTGATTATAAACAGAGTTGAAGTATGTAGCGAAAGCATTAACTATATCTTTATCAGCAGTTAGTTTTTCGTTATTGTATATAAACATTGATTCCATGCAGTTATTTTTGCGCAAATTGTTCATATGTGACCAAAATGATTTTGGATTATTTTTTAAGTTCATGTCTATTTGATGCAAGTACTGTTTATGTGCTTGTTGAATAAGGTTTTTAACTTCTGATCTTAATAATTTATATTTTTGTTGATATTCTTGTTGCTGTAGTGAATACTTTTTAGATTTTTTATGGAATTTATTTTTTAATTTTAATCTATTTATTATTTCAGCTGTAAACCACTGAGGGTACTGCGCATTTTTAACATGAGAACTATATTTAGGTACAGTTATATCAAATATTTCATACAATTTGTTATAAAAAATTTCTAATTTACTATCTACATTAATATCATTTTCTAAATTAGTCCTGTCACATTCGGCAAGTAAACTATATATATATAATTGTAATCTGCCTTGTTTTTTATTATTATTATTATTAATAGTAGATTTAATACGGGTGACAGTAATATCCATATGTAAGGGTGGATGATGTTTATCCACAGGTACTAGGTGATTATCACTTTTGTAGATATCAGCGTTTACAGAAGAACATAGAACTAAATCTAATGTTACTGAATTTTGATTTAAACAATTATTTAATGAATATAGAAAGAATTTTGTGATAAACTCATAGACAACTTTTGATTTAGAACATCCATTTGCAAAATTGTACAAAACTCCATTTACACTACTAATATTAAAGTCTCCAAAGACAAGAATATTTTCACTTTCAATTAATGATGTTATAGAGTCCATTTTTTCAACAAAGGCGATATATTCTTCTACTTTTGAGGAGGGTGGAAAATATACGCAAATTATTATTATATTAGTATTAGATATTAGGGCTTGAACACAGATCCAGTCACTTGAACTTACTTCGTCACTGTTACTTACTAATATTGGTTTTACACTTTCTTTCGCAGCAACTAGCACACCTCCACCACGAGATTTATTTGATGAAACAGGATCGCTGTCTTTCCGAAACACTTTATACCTATGGTCAAATAGTTCATTGTTGTTTATGTTGGAGTGTAACCAGGTCTCTGTAATAACTATAAAGTCATAATTTTCACTTAGTACATTGTTATAAAATTCTAGTAATTTTGTCCGCAAACCACGCACATTTTGATAATAATATCTGATATCTTTCGATATATTTTCATCTGTACTCGCTAGTCGCCCTTTGTTGCTCCCTGACGTGGGTGAAAAAAAACGACGAACTCGTACTTCCTCAGGCCAAAATGCTGGATCGTATACTTCATCTTTTATGCTCATTGGGAAACCAATTTTGAACGACGTATAATCTCCCCTGGGCTTCAGTTTTTCACAAGTAAATTTAATTTCCGGTTTAATATCATTAAGATATTTTTCCACTAGTTCATTTGTAGTATCCTCGGATAATCGATATACATGGAGCCAACCGGTTTTCGGTTTAGCCTTCAATGCATCGTTCTTTTCATTACCAATAAGAGCAGTTTTATTTTGGGAATTTTGGGGTTTAGATTTTATCTTTTTTTGGTGATATTTAGGAGTTTTAAATTCCTCTTCTTCATTGTTTTGTATTTGGCTTGGACAGTTGTTTTGTTTATTTACTTCATAATTAATCAGTTCCGTACTCGCATTGCCGTTCATCGCCAAGGTTGGTTGTGTTTCAGATTTATCAATCGGGTGATCGATTGATACCTTCAGCGCCACCTCTTTGTTAATTTTGGTTTTTTCTTGACTGTTTCCAACATTTGCTTCATTAGTTTGTTGTTTTTTTGGTTTAAAACCTCGCTAACTTTTGACAGTGACAATTCTTGCCTCAGGTTATCAACATTACGAGTTAATTCTTCGTTTTTCGTTTCCATATCTTTATATAATTGTTTGTAAGTCTCACACTCACATTTTAACAGGAAGTATGCTCGTTCAATTTCTTCACATCTGATTTCCAACATTGATATCGGGGTGGATTTGTCACCACAACTCAAACAGGTCCAGTTTATCTCTTCAGAAGATCCAGTTATATTTCCACATTTGTTGTGAAATGCCGAATCGCAAGATGCACATTGCACACTTTTTTAACTTTTTTCTTACACTTTTCGCATTTAAAAACACTTATAAAATTAAGAATAGCATTTGCACTACTACTGCAATCCGCCATTTTTCATATATTGATGAGGGATTGAATTTTCATGTTCATCTACAGAGCAAATTAAAAGCAGCAATGATTAAACTACGCCATCTTTATCAGTTTCGTAATATACTTTCTTCGCAATTTAAATTGCTTTTAGTGAATTCACTAGTGCTCTCGATATTTGATTATTGTGCTAGTGTGTACATTTCTAATCTGACACAATATGACAAACGTAGAATTAAACGTTTCAAAATTTCTGCTTAAGATATGTTTACGGTATATGTAAATATTATCTGAATATAGATATCTTGCAAACATGGAGGATATAAGCACTCGAGAAAAAAAAGTTTATCTTAACCCTCTATTGCATACTGTTCCCGATCGGGAACATAAAATTTAAAATTCTTCTTTTCTTTTCTCATGCAGTTTACATTCATGGCAATCATGTTATAACATTTGGGGACATTATATACACTTTGTCAATTGTCAATTAGGTCATTCCTCCCAATTTGACCAACATAAAAAAAAAGTTTAAACTGGAAAAAGGATAATTACAGAAACAGAGATATAAAATGTAAAATTTGAAGGAAGCAGTTTATTACCTGCTGATATATTACAGCTAAATACACCTTTATAAAATTTTCAGAATTTTTTTTATCTAATGTTTTCCTAGAAGAGGTTGTTTATCAAACAATTTTGTATAGTACCCAAAGTCGACCCAATAGACTAAAGTTCTATTGAAAGTTGAATTTGTTCATAATGTTCCCAATAGTGAACAAAACTAAAAAAAAAAACAATTTCTTTTTATTTTTAGAAAAAGATGTATGTAACACATTTATTTTAAATATATGAATATTTCTTTTGTAAAAAATTTTTGAGCCTTTATTAAAAAAATAATAATTCATGCAATAGAGGGTTAATTCTAACACATAAAATTAAAATTACTGGTACTCCAACATATCTGTATAATAAATTAACATTACAAAACTATAATTATGTTTTGCGGGCTAAGGACTTGTACTCTGTATCTACTTTCAATAAATCAAAATTCAAATGCTCGTTTACTTACTTAGCACCTACTCTATACAATAACTTATCGAATGAAGTCCCTATCGTTAAGTCCATTCAAAAAGTATATAAAGCAAATGACAAATTTATAAATATGTGTACTTCAAATCTTCTGTCAGTATTATCATGCTGTTGCAGTATTTTGTAAACTCCTGAAAGTTCTACTATTAGTTTGTACTTAAAGTTGTTTGCAATCCATTGTGGTATTTTATGTAAATATATTTTTGTAATCGTGTATGTATTGGTTGGGTGGAAGAACAGGCTTTGGCTGAACCCCGCCATTGACTGGTGTCAATAAAGGTTATTATTATTATTTGGTAAAATTTAATCATAACAAGAAAACGTGCCTTTAACATTGTTTTTAATGTTTATTAATTTGCATCTTGTAGTAGTTGCAAATAATTTATGTATTAATTTAGTACACTTGTTTAGAAATTTTTCTGAGCATAAATTATACTCCATAATTTGCGGAATTATTTTATATCTCATTGTCATACCATATACGAGTACACTGCTCAGAGTCGTACAGATGTATTTCAATAATTAAATATAAAATGAAAACAATAAATTACCCTTAAATATTTGTAAACAAAATCAATTACATTGATATCAAGTTTTTTATTTGTTTAATATTAGTTATAACCTTATAACTGTTTAAGGGTTGTACACTAAGTAAATCAGTAACCTTACAAATTCTATTTGTATTTGCTTTTTTTGTGAGCAGTAATTTTACAAGAAAAACTGTCCAATTGTTTTACTGACTGTCAACTACCGTCTCTGTGGTAACGTAATAGCGTCAACAGTTGTCAGCATAGCTAACTTGTAAGGTATGTGAAGTTGAAACAGCCATCTCAGCACACTTAAATAAAAATACTAGTAACATTTAGAACTAATGAATTACTAATTAATTACCATTAAAACAAATTAATTACCACATCCTTTAAGGAGAAATCAATGGCTGTGCCACCTACAAAAGGAAGCTGGCACAGCCATATATTTTTGTTTGTTTTTTTCAATATGGAATGTCATACTAATTGATTACTAACTAATTACTAATTAATTACTAATCAATTACTAATATATAACTGTTTAATTATTATTTAGCTATGAATTACTTCACTATTGAACTTAGTTGGCGTTTTTAATGATGTTTCTGCACAACAAAGCAGAAAAATGTTTTAATTTCTAAATACTCGTTAGGCAGTGTTGAATAATACATTGATCGAGTACTTTTTAATATGTACATTCTAGTTTAGAATTGATTACTCGAACCAATAAGTTATGATTAATCTTAAAATGTATTTTTAGATCAATTAACTAGAAACTCTAGTTTCGAATAAATTGTGATGCACCTAAGAATATACTTATCTAAGATTGAATATCAATACTCTAGTTTTGAATTAATTACTCTAGTAGAAACCTAACTAATACATATTGGAATGCACATATCGGTCAATCAATATCAAAACTCTAGTTTCGAATTAATTACTCTAGCTCAACCAGAAGTAGTTCATCTTGGAATGCAGTTAACGATGAATCTATATCAAAACTGGAGTTTAGAATTAATTACTCTAGCACAACTAGAGGAAATTCATCTTGGATTGAACTTATCGATGAAATAATATAAAAATTTCAGTTTAGAATTAATTACTCTAACAAAACTTGTGACAAACCAGATTTGTCACCTTTCTTTTCTTCCTACAAAAATAAACATTTGTATAGGTTATAAACATTTTACATTTAAGCAACTAACTTACCTCAAAGTAATTACTGTATTGTAAATGTTTACTTTTATTATTGATGTTCATATTCAATTCCTATTGCCTCAACTCATGTAAATATGTTGTTACTTAGGTTAATTAATTAAGAAAAGAATCTGAAATTTAAATTGTCACATAAACACATTCACTTTACCATACTTTATGTCTACACGTCAAATCTGACAGTTACTTTATTGCGAAAGAAAGGTCGAACTGCCAAAATGCGGCCGTTTCCCAACAGATGGCTCGCGCTGTCTTTAATTACCTCTCGAGTACACTTACCAATGCCGAATTGATAACTCGACATAAAAGGTATAAATAAAATGTCTTATGTCTAATGTTGTAAGGCCATATTAACTCGACTTGTTTGTCAGTTAATGTCAAGTGTCGAAAGACCAGAGTTCAATAATTAATAACTCGACTTGTCCGTCAAATCTGTCGAATGCTAAAATTGTAGTGTTCATCTGATTCAAGAGCTCGACTTGCCTGTCAGTTTTTTTTAATCATCTTTGTTCTCCAAAACATATTCGTCTAGACTTGCACTGTCAGACGAATTGTGAAAGTTTTTTTTTACCCAAAGAAACAAATCAAGTCACCTACACATATTTGCGATTCATCTAGACTTGCACTGTCAGGTGAATCTCCTCCACATATCCAAGGTATTTCCTTACATCCTCACCATATTTCAGATTCACTGCAAAATGTTCAAATAAATTTAAGCTAACCTTAAAATTGTAACTTACCTTTTTGAACAATAATAATTAATTTTATTTACCATTATTAAAACAAATGTCTTTATTTCACTAAAAACTCGTTCACGGAGAGACCGGACCCTAGTCAGGATAGTTGATTTTACATTCACTCAGATTAGTTACAAATGGCGCCCGAAGAATCTACATAATCAGCTGTCAGTGAAGTTTAGTTTTGTTCTATCATTGAGAAATCATCCGTTGGCAAATTCAAATCTCCCCAGTTTTAATTTTTATCGGCGGGAATTTTAAATCTACAAAAATTTAAATACTTACCTGCTGCTTCTCCCACATGTCACAATTTTTAGTATTTTATTTAATATTACAAATTGGCGCCCGAACAGGGACGCTAGTATTTTAGTATTTTATGCTAGTATTTTAGTATTATACATTTTATGCTAGTATTTCACTATCACAAACTATAGGAAATTCATCTTGGATTGAACCTCATGTTATGCTAGTATAATTTCGAAACTCGAGTTTTATCTATATTAATTGGTCGAATAATGTATTCCAAGATGCATTACCTCTGGTTGTGCTCGATTAATTAATTCCAAATTAGAGTTTCTAATTAATTCATCGAAAAATACATTTAAGATGAATCATAAATTGTTGGTTCGAGTAATAAATTCGAAACTCGAGTGTACATATTAGAAAGTGCTCGATCAATGTATTATTCAATACTGCCTAACGATTATATTGAATTGAAACATTTTTCTGCTTTGTTGTGCAGAAACATCATTAAAAACGCCAACGAAACTCAATAGTGAAGTAATTCAAAACTAAATAATAATGAAAGAGTTATACATTAGTAATTGATTAGTAATTAATTAGTAATCAATTAGTATGACATTCCATATTGAAACAAATAAAAAATTATATGGCTGCGCCAGCTTCCTTCAGTAATTAATTTGTTGTAGTGCTAATTAATTAGTTCTAATTGTTAGTAGTATTTTTATTTAAGTGTGCTGAGATGGCTGTTCCAGTTTCACATACCTAAACTTTTATTGTTCTCGGATGAATTAAGATATGATATTTATAGTCAAGATGAATCCGTGAGTGGATCAAGCCAGGTCCAAGAAGTCCATATTTTTAGCGGTGATGCAATCATGGCGTAGGCTGACATAAGCATTGCTGGAAGAACAGATCTAGTTTTCTATATGCAGGTGCAGTGGTTCAAAATGTAATTTTCATACAGGGTAATTCATGTTTTCATACTGTCCATATTGTAATGCATGAGCTAAATCTACAACAAATTTTATTATTACCATGGACTCCTCAGTCCCCGGATATGAATCCGTTAGAACATGCGTATATGTTGTAGAAAAGAGTAACAAAAGTAAATAAAGTCGGCACAACCATTATGGTGTAACAAACGCTGTTGATGGCAGCGGCAGCAACGTTTTATCGGTTAAAAAATGTATACTTACCTGCGGTCCGCTGCTACTGCGCTGGTAGGCTGGATCACCTATTGAGCACTAGTATTTAAACGGAAACGGGTTAATAAAAATTAATCGGCGACGACGTTTTATAAAAATAAGTTTTATTAAAAAGGAATATTAAAGTACGAATTTAAAATAATATATCAAGATACAATAAAGGTGATATTAAAATCTAACTACCGGTTTCTGCAACCGACGGACTGAGAATGAGCTACCTGGTCACTGCGGCCTTCTCAGTCCCCGTAGACGAACAAATATTGTTGAGGTAAGCGTTTCCTTAAAACGGAAATTACTGTGACAGAATTTTGATGCAACCACATGTAACTAGAATTTTGAAAACTTGCAATTTGTTACATTACTACCCCCTTAAAACTTAAATATATTTGAAAAAGAAATTTAAGTTCCTCGTTACAATATTTGTTCGCTAATCACTTAAAATTTTCACATTCACACGTGGAGCACTGGTCGGCGCAATACTTGAATGTGCGGGGTGGAGGCGCAGTGATCGGGGTCGATGTTGAGTCCTAAGTCGGGCGCCGACATGGCTGAACAAACTGGCAGTGATGGAACTTGCACTGGGTCCCGGTTTACTGTACTGGGTTCTGCAGGCGATGGCACGATGTTAGCTAGAAGAACTCTATTGAACAGAGCATGCCATAAACTTGCGAAAATTATAGACCGGCTTCGGTTTTGGTATTGCGTCGTGCGTCGAATGGTCCAGCAGTTCAACGCTACCGAGGCGAGGTAGGCCAACATCAACCAAATGGTGTATATGGCTGCAACAATCGAGAAGACATTGCCTACCTTTGATAAGAAGCCCCAAACTTCTTCCGCAGCGTTCTTAGCGAGCGTTGAAAATTCAGACCGGCTGAACATATCCGATAAATGATATCCCTGCGGATCTACCTCTACTCCCGCCACTCTCCGTGTCATCAAGTTCATAACTGCCTTCCGCTCGTTGGTGAAGAGCAAGCGATGCTGAAACGCTTCCATTTCCGCTTTCGAATAAATTCCGTCCGAGGTCAGAGGTGTTATTTCCATCATAGGTAGATCTCCCAAGTCCTCATCGGTGCTGAGTTCCACGGCTATATGGTTCGCCAGTCTTGGTTCTGGCGCCACCTCTATCCACTTGCCTTCTAGATGGTTAATCGCTGGCAGTCTGCTATCGCAGTCAATCTGGGTACCTTGGTCCTGGAAGATACGCGTGACTGGAGTCATGAACTTGGATTCGTTTTGATGGAGAACCGGTAATTCTTGGTAGCAGTATTCGGTATTGCGGAACGTAACTATTTTGGGATGACATTTCGCTACGTACAGTACTTCTCCAAGTACTCGTCCGGTGTGGCCGGCCGCTTCCTTGACCAAATCACTGACTACATCCGGTGATTCTTGCGCCAGCGCCAGGCGGTTTCTCAACATCTGTTCTCGCAGTTGACAGCGCTTGGAAATGGAGTCGAAAATAAGATCACGCGCTTGCTGCTTTACGGCGATCTCAAAAAATAATAACTACGGCCATTAAATCGATGTTTTGACTAATCTTTCTAGATTTCTTATAATAGAAACCTAGTGTAGTCTCAAAGATAACCAGAAGGCGATTTTGTTCTGACCTCCAAGCTGGTTGATGACACAGGACATCCGAGGTTACTGGACGTAACGCAAACACCTTCTCCTGCGTTTCGACGATGACGTATCTGCTGGGAGAGTGCGTGGAAGTAGAGTTCATTGTAATTAGCGTAGCAGGACCCTCGTACAGTACATCGATTCCGTGTACGGAACAGCGGTCCCGTGGGTCGACTTCCCAAGTGGTTTCACCCTTGACGTCATCGAAACAGTACTTATCTTTGTACGCACAGGCGTTACCGGACTGAAGAATGACTGTGTCCGTCTCTACGTCTGCAATAGTCGTATAATCGCTTAATTTTACAGAAATCGATGCACTTACGGTCACGTCTTTGTTTCTTGCCAGGGCGGTATTCTACTTTGAAATCATACTCGGAGAGGATTAAAGACCAGCGTATTAATCGGCTATTGGTCTCCTTTACTTGCATCAACCATTTTAAAGGTTGATGATCTACTACTACCGTAAAAGGTCGCCCGTATAAATAACACCGATAGTGTTTAATGCCCCACACAAGCGCTGCGCATTCTCTTTCTGTTGTACACAGATTTCTCTCGGATTTACTTAATTGTCTACTGGCGTACGCAACTGGCATTCCATGTCCCTCGTACTTTTGACAAAGTACGGCGCTAATGGCAAATGCTGACGCATCAGTACACAAAATAAACTCGCGATCAAAATCTGGATATTTTTGAATCGGCGATTTTATCAATGCTAAGCGTAAATGATTAAATGCATCTTGCGCTTGCTGGTTCCAATTAAATCTAGCGTGTTTTCTTGTAAGTGACGTGAAAGGTAAAGCTTTATCGGCAGAATTTGGAATAAATCTCCTATAGAAACCAACTAACCCAAGAAAAGAGCTGTTACATTTTTCGGTGTGGGGTAATTTGGAATAATGGTTATTTTCTCGGTAACGGGTTTCACACCTGTATTGCTCACAATATGACCCAAATATTTTGTTTCTGTTTGCATAAATTTACATTTTCTCGGATTCAAAGCTAATTTTGCATTTCTAAGTCTGTCGAAAACGGCTCTTAGTTTAGAAATATGTTCATTAATATCGTTAGAACTGAAACAAATTATATCAACTAAATAAACAAAACAGTGAGAAACCGTTAAACCTGATAGAACAGTATACATAAGCTGTTGCCACGTACTTGGGCAATTTGCCAGCCCAAATGGCATTCTATTGCATTCATAATGACCCCAAGGTACAGAAAACGCTGTTTTCTCGCGATCTTTAGAATCAACTTCGACTTGCCAATAACCTTTAGTGAGATCTAGGGTGGTGAATCTCCCGGCTTTACCTAGTTATTCTAGGGTATCTTGTAAATTCGGAATGGGGAAAAAATCACGTTTGGTAACGGAATTAAGGGCTCGATAATCGATACAAAATCGATATGAGCTCTCCCCATTTGAATTTAGACGACAGGGGCAGACCAAGGGGAAGTAGACGGCGAAATTATGTTATTTTCTAACATTTCGTCTATCATGGACTTCATAATTTGACGTCTACTAAACGGAATACGATAAGGGGCTCGAGTTACAGGCGCACTGTCTCCCGTCAAAATGCGGTGTTTTACCAGACTCGTTTGACCTAAAGGTTCTTGATTTGATTTGAAAATGTCTGCGTATTCGAATAAAAATTTGGAAAATTCATTGTTTTCTTCTTTACTTAAATGACTTAAATCAAATAATTCGGAAATTTGTTCAGAAGATATTAGGTGAATGTTGCTCTCATTAAATATTCGTTTTGGAAACAATCGCTGTCTGATTCCTCGGTGCGCAAAGCAGATGCTATTGCAACATTCTTGGAAATGGTTACGGTTTCAGAGCTAACATTTAAAATATTAACATACACTACACTTTGAGGATGAACTCTAGTAATCGTGCGGGCTACAAGTATGCCATGTAATTCAATACCCTTCGGTTCTATTATGTAAAACCTATCATTTGCGTGTTTACTTAATTTTGCTGAACAAACACACATGTGTCGTGGCAGTAGTTTTAATTTGTCATTGAGACGGACGGTGAACTCGGAAATTGTCTGCTTATCTGCAGTTTTGATTTCTGCTGATAACGGCGGTAGATTCTGAGGTTGTATAGAAATTTTATCTTTTTCGTTGTGCGGAGTCGGATCAAATTTCTCGGTATCAGAATCAAATTCAGTTTGCGTTTTAGTTCAATGAGAGTTTGGCGTCTCATTTTTACTTATGGTTAGGGTGCGAATCTCTTCCTTAGTGTCATCCTTTTTTGATATTTCAATCATCGACAAAATGTGATTATCTATTTGGAAACTATTTTTCTCGAAATTTAGCGTTACACGTTTAGCATCCAAAAAATCGACTCCAATCAGTCCATCTGTAGGCATGTACAAATCATCTGAGCAGACAATAAAACGATGGTTGACTTCCTGTGACAACCCGAACAAACAAGTGAGGTCTACGGATCCATTACTACTTGGTTGCCAGAAACGTCAACTAAAATGTCGCTTATCTTTGAAGTCGGTAACTCATGTTTTACTACAACGTGGCGTTTAATTAAAGACATAGCCGCTGCGGCGTCTACTAAGAAACTGTAGGCTACATTTTTAATTTTGAAAAATATTTTTCGTGTTTTATCGGGATTAAAATTTGCGACTCTTGGGATGACACTCAAAGATTCGGTTTTTAAACTGTCTGACGTTGGGTCGTCGTCGAGATAGGTTCCCCGTTTAAAGGACAGTTAGACGCTACGTGTCCCGATTTTACGCATTTATAACAAAATTGCTGTTTTGATTTTGGACACGATTTGTAATTGTGATCGGTACTGCCACAGTTAAAGCATCGACCTCTCATTTGCGGATATTTTTGATCGGTTTACAACTTAGTCTTAGGGGTTTAGAGAAGGGCTTTTTAGTTTGCTCCTTATTTTTCGAGTTGATGGAAACTTGCGGCTTGGTAGCCATCGCTCGGATACTCGATTTGTGAGCATCCGCTTTTGTTTCCTTGTAGAGCCGAGCTAACACTGCCTCGCAATGTTCAGCATACGGTAAAGCGCTCTCTATGGTTTCGAATTGCTGATACCTACATATTTCGTTTGCAAGCCGCGTGTCTAACCCGTCCAAATATTGTTTGATTAACAAGGTTTCGCATTTAATTTTGTTTCTAAAATTTAGGTATTCGTTATCGGTGGGGGTGGGAAACATTTTTGATGCCGCTGTTTCTAGACGTAACGCATATTTACGTAGAGATTCGTCTTTTTTCCTAAATATTTTCAGGAAGTCTCGCTCTGCTGAAGCAGGGTCAACTTTACGCCCGTATAGGTCAATTAACCATTGCCGAAAAAGTACAACTGTCGTTGGTCTTTTGTCCCTGGTTAAAGAATAGAAACAATTCTGTGCGTCGCTAGGTAACTTTAATTTCATGACATTAACAATTTGTACCTCGTTCCATTTGTAACACTCAGAGACTGCTGCAACATTATCAAGAAACGCCTCTAAGTCTGGTCCACCTGAATACGGTTCGAAGAAAATTTGAGTACAGTCTGAGTCTCGTACAGGAGATGAGACTGGTGCGGATGCGTGTATCACTGGGGGTGACCCCAGAAAATGAATATCGGTTTTTGGCTTAGCTGGATAATATGGCGGAATATGATACGAAAAAGTTTGGGCATATGATGGACCCTGCATTGCGTACGGGTATTGTGGCGGGTAACCGTGTTGTAGTAAACGGTATGGATTCTCAGTAACAAAAGTAGGTATCGATTGTCCTGTCGGTGGTAAGGTGTACGTCACTGTGGTATCGGTAGTTAAACTAGTCGTAATTACGGTCGTCGTAGTCGTCATATTTGCCATTGTTGCCATTTTTACGTTATATATGAGCGATTACTATTCAAACAATAATACGTGATGATCCTCACTTTTTAAAACGATACGTAATGATTCAACCAATTGAATGATTGAATCCCACTTCTGACACCACTGTAACAAACGCTGCTGATGGCAGCGGCAGCAACGTTTTATCGGTTAAAAAGTGTATACTTACCTGCGGTCCGCTGCTACTGCGCTGGTAGGCTGGATCACTTATTGAGCACTAGTATTTAAACGGAAACGGGTTAATACAAATTAATCGGCGACGACGTTAATTAAAAATAAGTTTTATTAAAAAGGAATATTAAAGTACGAATTTAAAATAATATATCAAGATACAATAAAGGTGATATTAAAATCTAACTACCGGTTTCTGCAACCGACGGACTGAGAATGAGCTACCTGGTCACTGCGGCCTTCTCAGTCCCCGTAGACGAACAAATATTGTTGAGGTAAGCGTTACCTTAAAACGGAAATTACTGTGACAGAATTTTGATGCAACCACATGTAACTAGAATTTTGAAAACTTGCAATTTGTTACAATGGCACAAATAAATAAAACCTATCAGAAAATTTGGTACATTTTTTTTAATAAGTTGGGTTGATCGATCTTAATCGTTAACGCAATAAAACATATAATAATAATTGAGTATGAGTTCTAATTAATTTCATAAAATTTTCATTACAATTGAATACTGTGATTCGAGTTTGACAAGCGTGAGTTGTGTAGTTAAAAGTTAGAGCAATGCAAACTTACCTAAAGCTAAATTGCTCCAGTAATAATTTCAAACAGTACTTTCGATATATATTACAAGCAAAATTATTAAATTTAATAACTTAATACAAACTTAATCAACTGAAAGTAATTTTCTTGTGGTTCTCCCCTTAGTGGTGGTGATAGAACAACACCCAGTTTCAGTACTAGAGTTTTTTATTCGTAGTATGTAATTAATTAGTAATCAATTATTATTCTGGTGTTAGCTATTATTATAATATGTTGTTTGCGTGGTTGTGCTAATTTAACCGTTAGGCTGGCACAACACTACTTATTTTGTTTAAAACAACTATAATAAATTTGGTTCTTTGGTAATTAATTAGTAATTAAAGAGTACTAAACTTTGTGATAGGTGTTGTTTGGTTGTACCAAAATTATTGTGCCAGATTAACGAGTCTCCTCACAGTTCTTCAAAGAAAGTGGAGAGCAATACCACAGGAAAGCATTGGACCATTGTATTTAAAGTATACCCAACTGGATTAGGGCAGTATTATACAGGGTATATTTGAAAAAACGGACTCCCCTTAACTTTTCTATAATAAGGAATAGAAAAATTTTCTTCATATAGAAGTTTTATTATATTAAATACACTATTTGATGACAGATACAGAATTTTTTTAAACTCATGTTTACATGATACGACTATCACCTTTTATTTTTCAAATGGTAACCTAAAATTGTTTTACTAAAATAAAAACCGCCATTTCTTTCTCTTTTAACCGATTTATTATTTGTCGTAAATTGGTGTATGTCATGGTATGTCGGTGATAGTTACGGTGTGTCTGTGTGTTTCATTTAGTACGTATTCTTAAATTTAAGTGCTAGTAGTGAAAAAATTATATACATACAAGGTGTAACATTAACGCGTATATTAAATTTTATGACAAACCAGATTTGTCACTCCGGATTATTACCTTTCTATTCTTCCTACAAAGATAAACATTTGTAAATATAGGTTATAAACATTTAATATTTAAGCAACTAACTTACCTCAAAATAATTATTGTATTGTAAATATTCACTTTTATTATTGTTGTAGCAAGGTGTTCATATTCA
The DNA here is from genome assembly GCA_963942605.1 of Poecilus cupreus. Taxonomy (NCBI): domain Eukaryota; kingdom Metazoa; phylum Arthropoda; class Insecta; order Coleoptera; family Carabidae; genus Poecilus; species Poecilus cupreus. The sequence goes on from OZ012713.1 coordinate 33,134,119, forward strand.
ATTGTTTTGCCTCAACTCATGTAAATATGTTGTTACTTAGGTTAACTAATTAAGAAAAGAATCTGAAATTAAAATTATCACATCTAACTTAACCACACTTTACATTTACACGTTGAGTCTGACAGTCAAATTAATTTATAAAATAATCGCGGAAAAGGGTCGAACTTCAAACGCGGCCGATTCCCAACAGATGGCTCGCGTTATCTCTCGGTAATTCTCTGGGATGGTTACCAATGTCAAATCAATAACTCGACATAAAAATGTACTAGAAGATTATCGGAAATCGATTTAGGATCTCTGATCTGGTTTGGTATAGACCATCGATTCTTAAAAATCAAAATAGCTCCACACTCTTTTAACTTGACTTGTTCGTCAGTTAATTCTGAACTACTATACAACACATTTTACGGACCTGTTCCCCCAGACTTGCACTGTCGGGCGAATTGTGTTTATTCGACATAAACAACTAAACTCAAAAATCACTTGGTCTGTCAACACATATTTTACGGTTTTCCCAGAGTTGCACCGTCGGGAGAATTGTGTTTATCCCATTTTCCTGGTTTACCCACCTCCAACATATCTCATCAATAACTCCAAGGTATTTTCTTATATCCTCACAACGTTTCAGATTCACTACCAATAATGTTCAAATAAATATAAGCTAACACATAACCTTGAATTGTAACTTACCTTTTGAGAATAATAATAATTTTACCATTACAAAAACAAATGTCTTTATTTAACCGGACCCAGTCAGGATAGTTGATTTTTGTTCATATTCACTCAGATTAGTTGAAAAAGCGCCCGAAAAATCTTCATAATCAGCTGTCAGTGAAGCTTTGATTTATCACCGAGCAACCATCCGTTGCCAAAACTCAAATCTCCCTAGACACAATTTTATCGGCGGGAACTTTAATCTACAAGTCACCGTAAATTTAAATACTTACCTTCTTCTATAGTTTGACTACTAGTAGTTAAATAAAAACAAAACACACACACACCATACGCACACACCTACACACACACATATACACGCACACGAACACGCGCAAGCACACGCACAAGCACACGCACACGCACACACACACACACACACACACACACACACACACACACACACACACATATATATATATATATATATATATATATATATATATATATATATATATATATATATATATATATATATATATATAGTCTGATACCCTTTTACCGTTAGGTTTTCTAACAAAACCAATACGGATATTTTATCCTTGCAAGCCAAAAAGATTAAAATTCTTGAGGCTGAATTAGGTCGAGGAAAATCCGTTCCTAAAAAGGAAAAAGATATTCCTGCAACAAACAACGAAGCTGCCAGCGGCAGTTTTTGTAAAAAGACAGCCCGCAAAACTGACCCCACTAAGTCTGCTCAGCAAGGTTCAGAGGGGTTTGAGCCAGCCCAAAAGGTCAGGAAAATCAAACCTGTTTCACAAACAGAAAATGAAGTAGGCGATGAAGAGCATACTACGGATGTTTCACCATCAAACGTTGCTTCTGCAGCGAATAACTCAGATAAGCGTATTCCTCCTATCGCACACGAACGAAGAACACACTAAACTCACTAAAGCACTCGTTGCTAGCGGTGTTACGATTAAAAAGACCGTTAACACCAAAGACGGTATCCGAGTACACGTAGCACCAGCTGCCGATTATCGCAACACCACCACTCTGCTGCGTGCAGCAAACGTTTCATTCCATTCCTATCAGTTACAAGAGGATAAACTCCTCCAAATCCTTAATTTCGCTCCAATAACGGTGCATCGCATGGTACGATTCGTCCGTAACCATGATTCACAACCTACTCAAGCGGAGCAAGTTAAAAAACCGCTGCCGCTTGTACATGTCAGGTTGACATAAAATGCAGCAAGCAAGGAGATTCATAATCTCACAAGTTTCCTGTATTTAAAAATCACTGTGGAATCAAAACGTCCACAGACTGGCATTAGTCAATGCCATAGATGCCAAAGCTTCGGGCATAGCAGCAACGGCTGCAATGCCGCTGAGCGTTGTGTGAGATGTGGCGTTAACCACAGCATTCAAAACTGCCCGACAAAACAGCAGGGAGATTCTCCCTGCTGTAACTGTGGAAAAAATCACACAGCTAGTTATAAAGGCTGTGAAGTTCTCAAGAAAGCTCTTGAGAAACCAAAACAGCCAGTAAGAAAAATCTCTCTCAAAAAGGTGAGGAAAGACGTCTCATACGCTGAGATTTTTTCTGCACCACCCGCAAACGACACACCGGCTAACACAGCTGCAAGCGCAGTTCGTGCCGTGCCCGTCAACCCTGCTCAAGCAGCACCATCCGTCTCAGCAGATTCTTCTGCTACACCCGACAGCTGGCTCAATATAAACAAGCTGCTGCCAAAACTTGAACGATATGTTCAATAACATAAAGCCACTGCTGTCAGAGCTAGCGAACGCTAACTCAGCCATCGATCTGCAAGTTGTTCTAGCAAAAGCTCTACCGCACATCCTAAACATGTTCCATCATGGTTAGAACAAAAAGAATCCCAGAACATCTCAGAATCGCGTTCTGGAACGCAAACAGTCTCCTGTACAAGCGAGATGGGTTAGAATAATTTATCTTCACTAACAAGATTGACATCATGTTAGTTAACGAAACCCATCTTCGCCCAGCCAATAACCCCAAAATCTGTGGATTTGACCTGTACAGGAACGATCGCACAGGTGCTCAAGGTGGTGGTGTTGCTATCTATATTAGAAACACGATCCACAACCATGAAATTAACACGCCGGAGCTATAGCATGCAGAAGCTGTTGCTATCTCCGTTAAAACAACATGGGCAGATTCCCTGCGTGTTGTTTCTATCTACAATCCTCCAGCACGCTTGCTGGAGGAAGATCTTGATGCTCTACTCCAGCAGCCGGGTTCAGTAATCATAGCTGGTGATCTGAACTCAAAAAACCAGTCATGGAACAGTCGCATAGCTAACCCCAACGGTCGCAAACTGTTTAAATACATTCAGGCCAACGACATCGTCTCCATCGGCCCTGATGAGCACACTTACTTCCCTCATGATGGGGGGAGAAGTGATGTGCTAGACATTGCTCTCCTACGAGACGTCAATGCAACACACCACATGATGGCTGTCAATAAACTTGACTCAGACCACATTCCGGTATTACTGGACATTGGCGAGGGTCAACCAGAGACAGGGACTCGACCTGTTACTACGGTCCACTGGGAACCGTTCAGTGATGAACTGGACAAATTAATAGGTCCATTGGCAACCATCAAAACAACTCATCACATTGATGAAGCCGTGTCAAGCCTGACGAATGTAATAAATCAGGTTAAAACCAACATCAGTTGCACCAAAAGTGTGCAAACACTAAACCCTATAGCTAACCTGCCTGACGAAGTTAAATAGTTAATATCGGAGAAAAACCGAGTCAGACACCGCTGGCAAAGATATTGCAGGCCAGAGGACCGAGCTGACAGTAACCGTCTCGCAGCCGAAGTTAAACATCGGCTGCGAGAATATAAATCTCAAAGGTGGGAAAACCGTCTAGCCGAGCTAAACTCCAGAGACCAGTCACTCTGGAGAATGGCTAAGGCTCTACGGAAAGACAAATCCAAAATGCCACCAATTCAAGGCGAACGGTGTGTAGTATACACTGACTTTAACAAAGCTGAAGCTATGGCCGACAGCCTAGAAAAACAGTGCTCATCAAACTATGAGCACTGTGATATCACATTTATCGGTTGCCTCAACAGAAAGGTCAAAACCGAATTAAAATCAGAGCCCCCCAGCCCGATAAAGCACACAAGCCCACGAGAAATCTGGGACATCTTGCGTGCTTTAAATAAAAAGAAAGCACCGGGGCATGACGGTGTTTCCAATAAAGCGCTCAGCCTGTTACCACTCAAGGGTATCATAGCGCTAACAAATATTATCAACGCATCGCTCAGATTACGCTATTTTCCAAAAGATTGGAAAATAGCTGACATATGCGTAATAAAAAGCCGGGTCAAGACCCCAGTTTTCCACAGAACTACAGACCCATCAGCTTGCATTGCGCCATGGGCAAAGTCCTAGAGCGGGTTATACTGACCCGGCTAGAAGAGGAAACCAAAAGCCTCAATCTGATTCCTGACCATCAGCATGGTTTCAGGCAACAACACTCGACTGAACATCAACTTCTCCGAGTTGTTGAATACATCAGTGAAGGGTTTAATCATCGCCAAGCTACGGGAGGCGTCTTTCTCGACGTAGCGAAGGCGTTTGACAAGATATGGCACCAGGGGATGCTTCACAAGTTGATATCATCAAACATTAGTCACTCTTTGATCCAGCTCATCAACTCATACTTATCTCGACGAACATTTTGTGTCAAAATTAACGACACAAAATCAACGTCGAGAATCATTACAGCTGGCCTGCCTCAGGGCTCTCTGCTGTCACCGATCCTCTTCAACTTGTACTGCAGTGACATGCCGTCACAAACTGCGGGCACAACGCTGGCTCAGTACGCTGATGACACAGCCGTGCTGTACAAGTCGAGGAACGCGAACGTGATCACTCACAGACTCCAGCAAGCCGCTGATGAGCTTGAAAACTGGTTCGCCAAGTGGCGAATAAAAGTCAACGCTGAGAAGAGTACCGCCGTACTCTTCACAAAGCGCAGACTCACTCAGGTGCGTGAAGGTGACCGCGCCCATTTGTGCACACTTTTTCTTATTGTGACAAAAAAAGTGCAAAAAGTGTGCATTCTAATGGTATGTCGAACAAAAAGTGTGCGCTATTTATATTTGGTAAACTTAACTGGTTTCTTGGGCGGGCCAGGTTCACGATAGCCTCGCTCACTTGCGCACATTTTTTCTTATTGTGACCAAAAGAGTGTGCAAAAAGTGTGCATTCTAATGGCATGTTGAACAAAAAGTGTGCGCCATTTATATTTGGTAAACTTAACTGTTTTCTTTGGCGGGCCAAGTTCACCAACGACGGCTCGACCAGTTGCGCACATTTTTTCTTATTGTGACCAAAAAAGTGTGCATTTGAATGGCATGTTGAACAAAAAGTGTGCGCCATTTATATTTGGTAAACTTAACTGTTTTCTTGGGCGGGCCAAGTTCACGATCGCCGCTCCCAATTGGGCACACTTTTCTTATTGTGTCCAAAAAATGTGCAAAAAGTGTGCATTATTACATGCCACACTAGAAAAAGTGTGCGCCCTAAATAACGGACTTATTAGAAGAACAAGTTGGCTGAATAACCTCTACCGCGTCAAGTTATTTCTAGGGGTGCACGAAACGCAATTCTGCAGCACCAACAGAGTTCATTCCAACGGTGCGTGGAACAAAAAGTGTGCGCCTCTAAATAACGGCTACAATGTAAATATTTGTGAAAATAAAACATTGTATGATGTAATAAAATTGTTACTTTGTATGCATACAAAACCATTCAATATTTATTTGCTACTCAGCACAACAGAAAATTAATTCCAATACAGTACAGATGACGAACAGCTTATAGTGAATTCGTACCAATCGGACGCAGTTGTAATTGTTGTGGTTTTGGTCAACACTCGTTTGTGAAGCAATCGTTCTAACCACAGAACCAAAACTGTCCGTGAATTATTGGCTGAAGTCATTATAGAAATATTGAAATTTATTAATGTACCTTAAGGTAGTTTCAACATACAAATATGAAATAAGTATTCATATGTAAATTTATTAAATTATTTGGCTAAAACAACGAGACTAATTTCAAATGATTTGGAAAATGCGTTCAGGCATTTGGCTAATATACTTAATTTTTTAGTAACAATATTGTATCAATTCACATAGAATATACAATTCACATAGAATATACACAACAAATATTATTGAATAAGTGTGTAAAGCTATAAAATATTAGGTTTGTTCCAAGTGGTCATTTCTGACAAGTTTGTGACATGTTTGTGACAATTTCACTGCGCCTGCAAAAAATGTAAACAAGGTAACTTTGAAACATAAGCTTCATTTCTTTATTGTGGCGAAAAAATGTATGAATTTCTTTATTTATATTTATATTTAAGGTTAGATGTCAAAACAAAAAATGAGCATGCACATGCGCTTCATTCCATTCGCCGTTCCAGTTTATGTTTGTTGTTTACATTTTTCTCAGGCGCACTGAAATTTTCACAAACTTGTCAGAAATGACCACTTGGAACAAACCTATTATTTAACTTAAATAAATTGCAAATCATTTGGAAAATACGTCCAAACAATTAGATAATGTTTTTGATTTTTAGCAATAATAATATTAAAACTGAACATTTTTTTTATAAAAAAAATCCATTTCTACATTTTTTAAAATTTGGTTTAAATGTTTGCATGATTATTACAGGAGTTTTTATTTTTATAGAAGTAATGCGAGGTTTTCTTGAATTTATTTGATAAACGCATGAAATTGTACGGTATATGTGATTTTGATTTTCTCGACGACCGGCTATGTCTGCTAGCAGCTTGGTTGAAGACTATGGCGTCAAGCGTAGCGTGCCTGCTTCACTAACAAATACTCAATTATTTATTTATTAATGACCGACCACTCTACAGGATAAAAATACCAATTACAGACGGTATAATTATATAGGTATTCAGCCAACACCGAGACTTGAACCCGAGACCTTTAGGTCTATTTCATAACGCTCTATGTGGACCTATGTTCACATACCGATGCAACAAATAAAAAATTTAATTTTTAATAATATGTTAATTTTCTATTTCTTAATTTGTTGTTTGGTTGTGACAATATGTATCTGTATGTAATTATATATTAACCCTTTAACGCCTAGCGTCACGTAAACATGTAGTTACTTTTATAGCTCTAGGTGGCTGGGAATCTACATTAGTCTTAAATACTTCCAGTTGTTGTTACAAGATATGTCTCTACTTGCTAAAATGGTTTTTTTTTAAATAATTGTTTAAATAGGTAAATTTATTTCAAATCTTCACTTTTTTGACAATTGATTCCGTCTTTAAAGGGTTTATCACGTACTGTATATGTATTATTGCTAAATAAATATTATTATTATTATAGTTGTACGAATAATGTTTTTCTTGTTTTAATATTTTATGTACAGTTTCCGAACGTAAATTTATTTCAGCCGCAATTTGACATACACTTTTATTTGGATTTTCTGTCACGCGTAAAAGTACATTTAGTTCATTATCGTTCATTATAATTTCTTCATTTGGTCCATCGTTCATCGCGCTGCACTTCTTACATTGAGGAGTAACACTTCCAGTTTAATCAAAATGCTTTATAACTTTGTTAATCATCCCACGTGCAGGAATAGGGCGGCAACGATATAATGCACAAAATAAATATGAACCTATAGTGATGGAAAGTCACCCAAGTGTATAAGAAAATGGAACAAGGGAAGGAAAATTCACAGTTTCAAAAGTTTATTTAAAAAGTGCAACCGGTTTCGATCACTTAGTGGTTAGGTTAGGTTTTCTTTTGGTTTGGTTAAGCTGTGGTTCTTGGAAGAGTGGTTATGATTCGGAACACCTGGTTAATTTTTGTCGGTAAAACATGGATTTCGCTATTTTAGCATCATTACTTTATTTATGAATAGAGAATTAAAAGTAACAATAAATTGAGAAAACTTTTAGAACTTACAGTAAAATTATGAAAGATACTCATAATTTCAGTTACACAGCATTTATTCTTCTTACATTTATGGTCTAAAATTTACAACAATATAATTAATCTAGTGTATACTAGAGACACACTAATAAGATCTTACAAGAAACAATCATATAACAAATACATTCATAAGCAATCATTTAGTTTTTTGAAAACCTCATACATACAAAAGCATAACATATACACATTCATGATCTCAAAGCTGACAAAGATTCCCGTATTGAAACCAAAGAGAGTCTAAAATGGTTTATTCAAGTTAATTATACATTGATTAAATGTTTTTAATTTGTTGTTTTATTGTGTATTTTTATTACTTACTGACGAAAATTGTATCATTTTAATCTTCATATTAACTGTAAAATTTCCACGACGCTATATGTAAGCACTTTCTGCTCTAATTGTTAATTTGTGTATTATTTTGTAGTTTCCCTGATGAAGGTTATAGTTATGAAAATTTTTAATTTTACTTATTTATCCTATTTTGTATCATTTCTATGTAGTCACAACGATTATAATAATAACTTATTTATCGGCCAACAGTTACACATCATTAACAGGATAATATAATAAAAATACTACAATCTGTACATATTACCAAGAAAAAATAGATTTAAAAAATAAAATGTACATAATAATGAAAATCAACAAAATCTTACAGAAAATTAATAATAAACAATTAATGAATTTAATAAATTTGTTGCGAATTATACAGAAATTATTGTAATCTAGTGTATGTAATATTAAATAAATCAACATCAATAGTGAATTTATTAACATTATTGCACATAATGTGTATGTGTGATCTAGTTAATAAATTTGTTCTTTCAAAATTTACATAACAAGTTACGCATGTTCGAGCAGATAATCACAGAACAAAGAAATTTTTGTCACTTAAAATTGAAGGACACTCTATAATATTATATAATAATTTCTACCAGAACAATATAGATATATTTCTTCTACGTTGCAATAATGAGATGTACCTAAATCGCTCTAACAGAGTATTTTGCTGAATTCCTATGGGAGGAAACTGAATATATTTTCTGTACGCTAAATATTTCAGAAAACGCCTGTGTACAGATTCTAAATCATTTATATAACATTTATACATAGCAGTGACATGCGGTGTGTTTCTGAGTTGGGTGTGCAGAATAAAAATAAATGAGTTTTTTATGTTTCCTTGCAGCATTATTTGTATCTTTCTTGTTTGTAATAAACAGCAAACATGGCCTACAATAATTTTTTTTGTTTTGAACAGTCGGTATTCTATTATTTTTTTAATATATTGATATTTGAAAATGTCGCACGCATATTTGAGCTTTAATTTTAATGTTTTGAGACAATTGGGTGCTGGTTTATTAATTCGTATTTTTCGATGTCATGTCCCTTCTAGAAAATGGATTATGGAGAAAATCTGCATTTATCAATTTACTTGCAATTTCCATTCTATAACTTTTCAAAAATACATATATTAATGAAATATATAAATTATATACCAAATAGTTACATAAAATGTAAAATGAATAATTAAATTTTGTGCCTAAACTCTTCTATTCACTACCAAATTTAATTTTAAGACGATACGTGCACAAAATTTCCTGCACGCCGGAGAGTGCGATGGAGCGATACGAATTTCTACTATTTTGTCTCTGTCTGCGCAAATGCACTGTTCCGCTGTATTCCCTATAGAACCCTGTGTAAAATCATACGCGCGGAGTGCAGCACGTGTACCAGCAACCAGCACTGCTAGCCTGCTAGGCAACCAAACGCGCTTGTGTTCCATAATTATTATACCATTATTTTTATATTTTGTACACCATATTAAGATCAAATCAATTAAATAATTTACATTTTAATGTAATAAATTTTAATATTATTCGCAGGGTGTGCAGTGCACACCCTGCACATATGGACTGCACGCCACTGATACATAGGATACCATATCAGACTACAACCTTCCAATTTTGATAGTTTAAAAGTACAATACAATATTTTTAATAAATCAGTATCATTGAAACATTTAGTATTTCCAATGATAAATCCTAATAATTTATTACATGACTTTATAACATAATTTTAATGAAAAGAAAATGATGAATCAGGATCAAAATAAACACCTAAATCTTCAATAATATTGGTTGCGTTCTAGAAGAGTGTTATCAATATTGTATTCAAATATAATAGTCTTTCTCTTACGCTGATAAGATATTATTTTACATTTGGATGGGCATAAACATAGTCTGTTATTTTTGCACCAGAATTTATTGCAAATATGTAAGGCTAAGCTATCGTTATTACCAGATTCTGGAAAAGAAAGTTTTAAATCACCTGCAAATAACAAGTTCATACAATTACTTCTTCACATATGTCATATATATATATATATATATATATATATATATATATATATATATATATATATATATATATATATATATATATATATACCGGGTGTCTGTCTTAAAGGTGTACATAGGAGATTAACATGGGAAATCAGTTTGTTGCTCGGTGTTCTATCGGACAACAATGATTGTAGTACCAATCGAAAGATATCATTTTTCTGAATCAAATGATGTAAAATACATTACAATTTAGTAGTAATTTGGTTCCGTAAATTAATTTTTAAATTTTGAAAATTCTCCGATTTATTCAGTTTTTATCGAAAATAAATGTAGTTACCTATGACTGTTTTGTTTTGATTTCTGTCAAGCTATTTATTTGACGTTTTTGTCAATTTGTAAAATATGGTTCTTATATTCAATAATGACAAGCGTACTTTTATAATTTTTGCGTAAAGATTTTATTAAATAAATTAAAGTCTAAAAACCAGTTTTCTTTAAATAATATTAATTTATTAAGAGTTAAGTTTTTTTTAAATCGATGATTTTCATTTTTATTAGCTCTGTTTTTTATATCTTCACAAAATATTCTTCCACTTTCTTCGTCAAATGGAAGAAAGTTCTTGATTGCAGTGCATTTTGTAGGAATAAAAAGAACTTTTTTTAAAAAAATATGAACAATGTACACCCAATTCATTTCCAAAAAATCTAGTGCTATACGAAGGATCTACATTTATCATTCCTAAAACCCTTTCTTCCAATAAAGCACGTTCTTCTGCTCTTGCTAAATTGCAATTACTAAGCTCACGTGTATTTTTCGTGGATACTGGCATTTGTGGTTGCACTTGGATCTCGCACTCTGAGCTAACTATTTCCTCCAAAAAATAGTTTTACTATAAAAATACGCTCTTCAGTAGTATAACTAGCCATATTTTTACAAATTGTCTTAAACAAGTCCAAAAGTCAGAAACATCAAATAAATAGCTTGACAGAAATCAAAACAAAACAGTCACAGGTGACTATATTTATTTACGATAAAAATTGAATAAACCGGATAATTCTCAAAATTTAAAAATTAATTTACGGAACCAAATTACCTCTAAATAGTAGTGTATTTTACATCGTTTGATTCAGAAAAATGATATCTTTCGATTGGTACCACAATGATTGTTGTCCGATAGAACACTGAGCAACAGCACGCAAAAAACTGATTTCCCATGTTAATCTCCTATGTACACCTTTAAGACAGACACCCGGTATATATATATATATATATATATATATATATATATATATATATATATATATATATATATATATGTATATATATTAGAGAGATTAGAGCCCTGTGGGACTCCAAAGGACACCTCTAATAACTCTGATTTACATCCATTATATTGAACGTATTGTTTTCTTTGGTCTAGGTAGGATTTCAATATTATTACTAATGAATTACTCAAACCAAACTTATTTAATTTTTGCAATAATATACAATGGTCTATTTTATCAAATGCCTTTTGAATGTCCATGTAAACAACATCTACTTGTCCTCCTCGGTCTATAGTATTACTTAAACATTGCTTGAGAACTGTGAGATAAGTAACAGTAGTACGTATGCGTGGGGTTCACCGGCACTCCGTCGTGACACTACGTCGCGTACATCGCGATTACCTCGTTTCCAGCGTCGCGACGCCCGGCGTCGTTTTCCGACAAATCCAAAATCCCGTTTCCCCAATATCATACCAGCTTTGCTGTATACATTGCTATCTCGGCCGGGTCTGCATATCAGCAACAACATCAATAAAGCATCAGACTTTAGTTTTTAGCAATATTCTGTGTTTTATTTTTTTTACCCTATAACTTCCGACTGATTGGCGCCCGAGCAACCTGCGCCAGTGTTTTGCTGCCGAGCCCGCCATAGCTCGTCATAGAGTATAGGCTATAGGGCATACTTTGGAAATTTTCCTGGTATATGGAAATTGGTTGCTACTCAGAATTATATTAAAAATATAACAGAGTGGACCGGATAAAGGAAACGCGCAATCTTTGACGAAAAACGATGGAACCTGGTCAATATCTGAAGTCATCTTATTCTTCAATTTTCGCATTGTGTTGAACACTTCTTCAGGAGAAAGAGTTAATAGGAAAATGTTCTTCGATCCGCACTCTACAGCACTAATGTCATTGTCAGATAAGTTTTGATACACACTGAAAAAATAGTGTGAAAAGGCATTTAATATAGAATTCGGAACATTTAACTACATATCATTAAAACTCATGGTTCCAGAAATGCATCAGTTGCATTTTTTTGATTTTTTAAATGACCAGAAGAGATTTGTGTTTTGTTTTATAGATGATTCCGTTTTATGTACCTTAGAAATGTATACGCAGTGGCTACTGGCTGTTTAATTTTCTTTCTCAAATCTTTAAATTCAATGAGGTCCGCATTATTCTTGGTTCTTTTGAATATTTCTTAAATCTTTCTTTGGTGTACCACGGCGGGAAATTATTATTAATTTGATTTTGCTTTTGATATGGAACATAAACATTAAAGATATTTGCTAATATTTTTTTAAAGTTCAGAAAACGCACAATTCACATTAGTACTTTCATAAAGAGAGGACCAATTTGCATTCAACAAAGCAGCATACAGCGCAGGGAAACTTGCCTTTTTAAAATTATCGTTCCTGATCCTTACATAAAAAATTATATTATTTTATTACTTCAAGATTTGCAGCGATTTTCAAAGAAGGATGTTTTCGATCTTCTTTAACACATTCTAATTCAGATCTGGTTTCTGTGCAGCTGATACTTTATGCAGGTATATTTAAGATTTTTACATATTCATTCGGTAATTTGTTTACTTGTTTTACATTAAAAAATTCACGAAAATTATTGCTTGACTTTCTGTCATTTATATCTTAATAAACTAGATTAGGTATGTTAAATTCTCTAGCTATGATAATCTCACTATAATATAAGTATTCCAATGAAGCGAATGTGTCAAGAAATGACTCAAAGTCATTAATAGCTATATTTGGTGGAATGCACATAACGAAAATAAGTATTTTAGAATTTATTGTATTCATTCAACAGCCAACAATATCAATTGATGATAAAGCTTCCTTTAAAGTGCTTAAGTTTATTTGAGTAACTGAAAAAGTATTTTTAATTGCTTGTATTACTCCACCACCTTTACAGAGATTAAGTTTTGCAAATTGTCTGTCACTGCGGAATACACTGTATTTATTAGGTAATAGTTCCGCGTTATAAACAGAGGCACTTAAGCACGTTTCGGTAATACAAATAATGTCTAAAATATTGCAAGATATTGATGCATAAAACAATTCACGTTTAGTATTGCTCCGAGGTAACGTGTCGGACTGTGGATCGTGAGATCCTCAGTTCGAATCCCACTGCCGACAGTTACAAATTTAAATTTACCCCTGTGGTTTCTCCTCCACTAACATCCTTGGGGGCTATAATTTGACGGCTGGTAACCGCACTTCATACGAAAAAATATATCACTTACCGAGATCTGCGTAAGCAGAGTGCCACACCCGTAATGGGTAAAAGGCGTGATGATTTATTTATTTATTTATTGAGACCGCGCAAGTTTTAATAGAAAATGTTTACACAATTACTGTTTACACACTACATGCTGTTGGGCCTTAATGGTTTAAAGAAATTATCTTAGTTTTTTCTTGAATGTTTTTTACGATAATGTTTTCCTCTAATTCAGTTTGAACACTTTTGTAATACGCAAGCTGTCGTAGAGTTCTATCAAGAGATATCCTAATTTTCAAATTATCATCACCATGGATTTTCTTAAAGTTGTGAATAATATCATGGACTTCTTTTGTTTCGCTAAGCCTTATTTTAATCGGACGATACTTATTATTATCATATTTTCCAAGTCTTATAGATTTAATTTGAGTAGTATCAATCGCGGGAGTAAATTTTTTATAATCTCCCTTACACTATTTTAATCAGAATCAAATCGTAAACTACTTTGTTTTTCTGTCGGGTCTGGTAGGCCGTAAATTGTTATTCTTTCTTTTTTTCCCTCTCAATAATTCTGACTATAATTTGCTTGATAATGACCACTAAGTGATGGAAACCGATCGGACTTAATTACAGATTTTAAATAAGACTTGAGGATTTCTTTTTCCTTTCGTTAGGGCCCCACCCACTTCGTTCTTTTTGTACATTTTAAAATGTACGATTAAAACTGTGAGTATAAAGTACGATGAACCGCCCAGACCCACACACTATCAGTTTTGAAGTAGCAATCAGGAACAGGAAACGTGTTTGTTTGCTAGATAGGAAAACCGTGCAACGTTACTGCCATACACACACAAAGTTTGGAAAGTATAGTTAAAACTGTGCAATGAAGATCAAGTTGGATTTGATATTTGGGAACGCGGTTAAGAAGGATGGTTTATGGCCACACACTTCGGTTTTTGCACGGTTTGGAACGTACAGTTATAACTGCACGTACGTTCCAAACCGTGCAAAAAGAACGAAGTGTGGGGGGGCCCTTCACATTTAAATATAAAGCTACCTCTTTACAAAATAAAACATGTCTGAAGCAGTTGAAAAAACTGTTTCCGTTAAGAATTTTTTTATCTTTTTCGTGAAACGGTTTCTTTAATTTTTCAAAAATATTGTCATATTTTTAGTATTTTAAAGTGTATTAAAATACAAAACTGAACATAGTTATTTATTATTTAATTTTTGTATTGAAATATCTGTCTTAATTAACATTATTTATTATTTTAAATCCTGTATAATTGTGAAGATTTCTGATTTAATAGTATGTAATTCATATTTTAATATTGAATTTTAATATGCTGCAGATTATTATTCCATAGCAATATATATTTTGTTTCAACATGGATTTAATATGTATTTTTTAAATTTATGAATATGTGTGTTTATGTTGTTGTGTATTATGTACGAGATTCGGATAGTTCGAAAACCAGCTCTAGCTGAAACTATTCATCTGTACTTCTGTATTTTACCTTAAGATGAAAACTTTAAAGTAAGTGATACAATCGCTAATATACTTAAATAAATAGTCTATATGTAAAACGAAAGTCAAATAACCAATTATTTATTCATTCTAAATATGTAAAAGGCCCTCCAAATATCTTTTATTTACAGTTATTTGCATACCATCGAAGACATATTTTCTACCAAACTTCTTCATGTAGCTGGCACGAATATTATCGTAGCTGTATTATCAGTATACTGTTGTATGATTGAAAATAATAGGTATGCAAATTTCAATTATATAAAGTGAATAATTAAATGCTGATGTTCTTGCAGAATTCAAATAGTTACTTTCATGTTTGTATTTGTTTTTGCAAACAGTCAGTTATTTATTTACTGCTTCATGGGGCAACTCATTCAGGATGAGGTACCTAATGGATGTGCTGTATTTCAAGTAAAAGAACTAGTTTAATTAGTTTTATCTTACAGACAACATCGGTGGCTGATGCAGCGTATTTTAGTAATTGGGAGGATATTCCAGATAAAAACATACGACTTAGTTTAATGCTCATGATTTTACGGGCCCGCAAATGTGGAAACTTTACAATGGGAGGTCTCTTTATCTTGAGTCTGGAAACATTCACTCAGGTAAGAGCATGTAGTATATCTCGACATCCCGATATAAGTCCACGATATTATAAGCATTAAACGTATGACATGAATTTATTGTGCTCCGTCAGTGAAATATACAGCTCAGAATATAAATATTAGTATTAGATTGGCAATATGTTAGAGATACCATAATGTCAAATGAAAAAGTTAAGAATGTCTTTTTGTGAAAATAAACGTTATATATATATATATATATATATATATATATATATATATATATATATATATATATATATATATATAATTATTTATATTTTAATAAATTTTCATTAATTTAATGCAATGGTTACGTGGAATTTGTCATTTATATACCCTTGCATTTAATTGCCACTGAATGTACAGGTGATTTGTCCTGCAAGACTACATATTTCATGGACTTAATCGGTTTATTTAGGTATATATGTGCACATTTTATGTAATATTTTTTAACAGATTTCAAGAATGATGTTATCGTTTCTAACGTTCATGATGAATATCGAAGTTGGTAAATAATCATAACTTATCAATAAATTTGCGAAAAAATAGGTTGACTCAAATCTCTCACAATAAGGCACAAAAATAGAAGGTGTTGTTTAGCCTTTGGAATATATAATCAACTTTTTCTTTGTAACACTACATTGTTTGGGCTCAAATAATGTATCGCTTCGCAAATAATAATTGTAGTACTTTACAATAATAAAATACGTTCAAACATGTCACAACATAGCGTATAAATTACTTATTCAAGAAATTTTAAGTAAATTGCTTAATTTTATTTATGTTTTTCGAAGATTATGTACATATTACAGATGAACCAGAATCCCCAAAAGTGTAAAAATAATGTTACTAATAGAAACGTTACCGAGCAATCGAATGCTTAAAACAGAAAGACAATATTTAAGTCAGTTAAAAAATGACAGCCGTTTTTGTGTAATGACACAAATTTATGCCTTTATTTGAGTACACTGAAAATTTAAATTTTTTAATTTCACAATTTTTTTGAAAACTATAATACTTATACAAAAATCATTAAGAACCTTTTCTATAGAGAACTTTATGATCTACTTGTTTGTATATAACATTTTTTTTATTTAGTATTAACCATTTCAGAGATATTAATATGTCTCTATTCCCTGGACTAGTTAAATTTTATTTATTTTGTTATACTGATGTTGAATTCAAAATTTATTTACTGCTCTATTTACATAGCTTACTTTCTATGTGATTCCTTTTTAATAAAAAAATGAATAGTTTCCATTCTGTTCATTTTCATACTACAATGAAAAACAACTGTTTAAAAAAAAAACAGAAGATATTTAAGATTTTTGAAAATATATAGGTTGTTCCATATAAAACTATAAAGTTGAATATCATTGCTTGAAAATGGAACACCAGGTAGAAAAACATATGTTTTATATATATATATATATATATATATATATATATATATATATATATATATATATATATATATTAGGGTGGGTCGAAAAAAATAGATTTCGTTCTCTAGGGTCTAAAATGAAAGAGTTCCATCCAAAAAGTTGTGGAGTTGTGTTGAAACATTTTTCTGATGAATACCCAGGCAGCACCGAGCACCTCAAAACGCCGTTTTTTGCACTTTTTTTAGATTCTGGCCAATAACTTTTTTCAATTTGCTTCAAATTGGCTGAATTTTTTTTCTGGCATTCCCAGATCAATACCGAATAAGTCAATATAACAGACATTGGGGTTTACCCTTTCCTAAAGGCGAAGAAAAAATCCTGAAAGTACCCAAAAATCGGGTTTGCTGCTATTGGTGTCGAACAAATGTAATGTAATAGAAAGAAAATTCGAATTTCTTAAATTTTAAATTCAACATATCGAAAATAAAGCAATTCCCGTTTAGAAAAATAATATTTTAGATTGGAAATTCCTAATTTTATTTCATTTGAACTATTTTAAATCAAATATACGAACCACATTTAGAAATATTTATATCAACATTAAATAGGCTATAAATATTGGATTTAACTAGATGCTGCCATCTATCTTCACATTTATATGATCTGAAACTATTCTGTAGATCATACAATGAATGAATCTGATGTTTTGGATGTACACAGAAACAAAAGTACGAACGGAATAACAAAATACCTGAAAAACCCGATTTTTTCGCCTTTAGGAAAAGGTAAACCCCAATGTCGGTTATATTGACTTATTCGGTTTATATATATATATATATATATATATATATATATATATATATATATATATATATATATATGAGTGGGTTTCTTAATTAAACTATTGAGACTTGTTCTGAATAATGACTTTATTTATTTTTATATAATAATTGACTAACTTGTTATAACAACGAATAACATAACTACCAATTCATAGCCTACATACATATTATTATAACATCTCCCTTTCAATAATTAAAAACATATAAATTTACAAACAATGATTACATTATTAACATGTGTAAATTTTATAATCAACAATTTATTTTTTTTATTTATTTAAATAATGTAATCTATCTGGCGGTTTAACAATTCGCCCTGATTTTGTTTTAATCAACTTAGAATTATTTACATTTTCGTCAGGTACCATATGAGACTGATTAATTTTATTTTCTTTATTATTATTATTGCAATTTGGTCTGATATGATATCTATTACGCCTATATTGATCACCATTCGGTGTTTTAACTATATATGACCTAGGTTCAGGTCCTACTTGAATCACTTCACCCTCAATCCATTCTGCTTGTGGATTTTTTTTAAATATAATATTTTTCCCTGGGCAAAGGGTTTCAAGAGGTCTAGCTCCTCTGTCATAATATTTTGCCATTCTCTGTTTATTACATTCTACTATTTCTTTATATTTTTCAATGTCAATAAGCTTCGGATTTAAGCATTTAGTAGGCATAGGAATTTTTGTTCGTAATTTCCTTGACATTAATAATTCAGCTGGGGAGTTTAGCTCATTTTTAGACATAGATCTGTATTGTAATAAAGCTATATATGGATCTGAATTGGAATCTATTGATTTTAGAAGTAGTTTTTTAAGTGTGCCTACAGTTCTTTCCACAAGTCCATTAGATTTAGGATAGTATGGACTAGAAACCAAATGTTCAATATCCCAACTAAATAAAAAGTTTTTGAAGTCTTTTGAATTAAAAGGCGGACCTCCGTCAGACATTAATTGACATGGTATGCCATGACGAGCAAACATAGATTTTAATTTATTTATTACTAACTGACTGGAGAAACCTTTATCTAGCAATGCTATTTCTACATATTTCGAGAAATAATCAACGCATACTAAATATTTTTTACCCCGTAAATCCATAAAATCTATGCCTACTTTTGACCATGGTACTAATTCAGTGTCATGTGGTTTAAGAGGTTCTTTAACATTATTACTTTTATATTTTATACATGATTCACAATTTGAAATAATATTAGTAATATCGTTGTACATGTTTGGCCAATAAATAAATCCTTTTACAGAATCTATACAACGTTTTATTCCAAAGTGTCCTTCATGAATAAGATTAAGAATTTCTTTTCGTAAAATAGTGGGAATAATTAAACTTTGTCCTTTAAATAGCAAACCATCTATTACGTGTATTTCATCATTAAATGTAAAATATGGCCTTGCTTCTACATCTACTAAACTTTTGTTTTTGGGCCATCCCTTGTAAAAATATTCTGACAATTTCATTAATGTAGAATCTTTAGAAGTAGCTTCTACTATAGACTTTAATCGATGTTCAGATATAGCAAGATTTGATTTTAATAAGTTAATATGTAAATCTAAATTTTGATCCATTTCAAGCAATACTGTTTCAATCAAGGAGGCACGAGACAAAGTATCTGCAATATACATTTCTTTACCACTTTTATATGTTACTTTCAAATCATAAATTTGTAATTTTAGTAACAGTCTTTGTAAACGTTGTGGAACTTTGTAAAGTGGTTTATCGAATAGGACTACAAGTGGTTTACAATCCGTTTCAACAATAATTCTATGCCCATATATATATTGATGAAATCGGGTACATCCAAATGTAATAGCAAGAAGCTCTTTTTCAATTTGAGCATAATTACGTTGACTATCAGTTAAAGTAGCTGATGCATATGCAACAGGTTTCGATTCCTGAAGCATTACAGCACCCATGGCATACTGAGACGCGTCACATGACAAAACAAGTTGTTTTGTTTGATCATAATAAGTTAAAACTGGTGAGTTTATTATTAAATTTTTTAATTTTGTTACGATTTGATTTCGAGGTAAATCAAAAATAAAGATTACTGCACTATCAGCACGATCGATTGATGAAAAGAGCCAACAGATATCAATAATAGTTTAATGATGGTTAGATTTTGAATTCGACGAAACGTAAATCGTAGAGTTAAAACGAGTAACAGGCAATTCGTGTAAGAATTTGTTAGCGGGTAGAGTGGAATTGGTCACTGGAGAGAGTTTTTGTGAAATTTGAAGGTTTCAAAAAGTGATTTAGTTTACGTGACACGTTTAGTCAACGGATTAGTTTCCACCTACTATTGGCATAAATACCGAGAGTATTTCATCGTTATATTAACGGATTAGCAGCTACAAATTCCATTAATTACACGAGATACACTTTTATTTGAAGGAAACAGGGGCATCGCTGAATGCGTAAGTGTTGGACTCTTTTATCAATCGATTGGTGTTTCTTTATAGCCTGTTTGTATTGGGCTAAGATAGCCGTAAAATAAAATATAATTCACGAGTCGACGGGGTCAGGCCCGGAGTAAGGGGTTCCCTCATCGACAATACCAACGAGGAAACAATAGGCGTGTGTTATCATCGGGACGGATATCCACCTTGCGCCAACAATCGAAAGCGGGGTCACGAGAAAATACTGCGAGAGTCCGGTGAGATCACTCCAATTTATTTTTGAATCCTACGAATCGGTCGGTGACGGACCTGTACTCCGCGTACGCTGCTTCAACTCGTCGAAACTCATATTTTAAGGGTAGCAACCTGGTGTTTCAACTGATATAGACTCTTTATTCCGTTAATATTATATTGTTAACTTGATTTTAGGGTACTTACCCGATATTGTGGTTTAGACTATTATTTTTTTCTTAATGAGAAATTTTTAATTTAAAATATATATATTATTCATCTGTTGTAAAGCCAACCAGCGCTGTGCTATACGTGCTAAATTTATACAGGGGGGCCGTGATTTTAAGAATGCATTCGTTAAAATCGACGTCAAGTTGTCGGTCCAAGTCAGTCAATTCTAGTTGAGCATTACATCGTTGTATGGCTAAGTTTATTTTGCAATATTCTGTTATTAATTTGTACTAGTAAAGTTCAAGCCAATTTACTATTCGACATAAACTTATATATAAGTTGGAATTATTTACTATTATTCAATTTTCTAATATTAATAAATTTAGTTTTAGTGAATGAATTCGTTTCTCTGCAGAACCCATTTATCCTGTTTAAAACTCTTTTACTGTTCGGGGTTTTTGAAAGGTCAGGTGTCAAATTTAATCACCGGTGAATAGTATGGCGCCCTTATATAAATACAGTTTATAGAACCCATCCCTCACTCGAGACTGAGTTAGCGGCCCGGTAGATTAAGTTACCAAAGAAAAAGGGTAACATTTGGCGCCCGACGTGGGGCGAAAATAATTTTGAGCTTATAACTGCTCGAGTTTAGTAAATTTTAAAGTAATTTTTTTTATTAAAAACAAAATTATTTTAATACGTAAGATGGCGGAAATGAAAATTAAAATGAATACTTATGAAGTTAATAGGTTGAACCAGGACGAATTAAAATATGAGTTAAAGATTAGAGGTTTTGAAAATGTGGGCGCGGTCGAGAAAATGCGGTCGGCGTTGAGGGAACTTAGGAAACTAGAGCGACAAGGAACCACAATCGAACGCCCGGTATATCCATATACGGTTAAGGAAGATTTAGCTGCGTTGACAAGTACGGAGAAAGAATTAGGGGAATTAATTAAGGAATTCGATGGGGATCAAGCCTCAAATATGTTAAAGAAAATCAAAAGTAAATTAGCGTACGCGTTTGAAAGAATAAATCGAGTAAATCCAGTCGCGACCGATACGCAATCAATCGCGAGTAAGAATAAATTGTTATTAGATTTAATTAATCATTCCGCGGCTACCACTGAATGTAGAAAATCATTTTTACGTACCAGTACATTAATCGATAATAGATTACCGATGGAATTAAGTGCAGTACGGCTAGCCGATGATGAGAAATCTACCGATGATTCTGAGGATAGCGAGGATTCGAATTCCACTGTAGAACGTTATTCTAGATTTGATAGAAGCAGTAAACCTACGCAAACAATGCCAGTATACAAATGGAATTTAAAGTTTAACGGGGATAAATCACTATCACTTAACGCGTTTTTAGAACAAGTAGAGGAAACAAGAATCGCGAGAGGGGTCACCAAACAACAATTATTTATATCAGCGTTAGATATTTTTGAGGGAAAAGCTAAAAGTTGGTATAGAGCTATTAGAAAAACTATTCATAGTTGGGACGAATTAGTAATCTTACTTAAAGAGGAATTTCAACCCGCGGATTACGATGAAAAATTATACGAAGAAATCAAACGTAGGACACAGGGACCAAATGAGTCGATAGGCCTTTATTTCGCGAGGATGACGAATTTATTTGATCGATTAACAATCCCATTACCGGAAAGTACTAAATTAAAAATATTATCTAGAAATTTAATTCCGTATTTCCAAAAATCGATCGGATTACATGAACCTAAAACGATTAGCGAGCTGAAAAAGATTTGCAAGCAATTCGAGGCGAGGAGATCGGTAATAAATAACTATGTACCTCCACCAAATAGGAGAGAAACAATGGAATCCGACTTAGCGTATGTTGAAGCTCACGTACCGCGTAGTAGCAAGTGCAACGTAATGTCATCCCAGAGTAAACGAACCGAAACGCGAAAATGTTTTAAATGCGGCATAAGTGGACATATATCTCGTTATTGTAGACAACGAACGTCAGATATTAAATGTTATGGTTGTGGAAAAAAGGGTGTTACGAAAAATAAATGTTTAAACTGTTCAGGATCAAATTCGGGAAACGGGAATGCGGGACGATAGAACATCGGTCATCGGTCTCGAATCAAAAGGAAATAGATAATCCGATGAAAGTTAAAATTATTTTAGATTATATAATGGCTCATGCGAAGGGCGATGAACGGCCTTATATCCAAGTTAAAATTTTAGGTAAAACAATTTTAGGATTATTAGATTCCGGAGCGACACATACTTTTGTAGGGGCTGAAGGGTTGCGCTTATTAAAGGCATTGGGTTTTAAATTTAAAAGTAATAGTGAAATTACATGTAAAGTAGGAAACGGTGAAATAGTTAAGAGTG
Source organism: Poecilus cupreus (assembly GCA_963942605.1). Taxonomy (NCBI): domain Eukaryota; kingdom Metazoa; phylum Arthropoda; class Insecta; order Coleoptera; family Carabidae; genus Poecilus; species Poecilus cupreus. The sequence goes on from OZ012713.1 coordinate 33,157,217, forward strand.
TAGGATCGTGTTATATCCCTATGAATTTACAGGGAAGAGAACGGTTAGTAAATGTTATAGCAGTGCCAGAGATCGAACATTCTTTTATTTTCGGAATAGATTTTTGGAGGATTATGGAAATCGTGCCCGACCTAACTAGTAATAATTGGCATTTTGCAGACCCATGTAAGCTTATGTCGTTACAGAGTAATAGTATTGATAGCAAGGATAATTTAGCACTAGAACAGCGAGAAAAGTTAAACGAATTAACGAATAAATTTTTTTGTAAGAGGGGTAATGAATTAGGTTGTACTACGTGGATTGATCATGAAATAGTATGCGACGCACCACCGATCAAACAACGTTATTATCCCGTATCACCATACGTTCAAAAACATATCGATTCGGAATTGAAGAAAATGTTAGAGCAGGGGATTATTGAAAAATCGACAAGTGCGTGGTCATCACCTATTTTACTCGTAAAGAAGAAAGATAATACGTATCGATTTTGCGTTGATTTCAGAAAATTGAACAAAGTATCTAAACCATGCGCGTACCCATTGCCATACGTGAATAACATTCTCGACAAACTTAGAAACGCTCAATACTTAACTACGTTAGATGTAAAATCGGCTTATTGGCAAATTCCGGTAAAGCAGGAAAGTCGCGAATTTACAGCATTTACGGTACCCGGTAGAGGATTGTATCAATTTAAACGGATGCCTTTCGGATTACACTCAGGGGGCGCGACGTGGCAGAAATTAATGGACATGGTTATCGGCCCAGAATTAGAGCCATATGCGTTTGCGTATTTAGACGATATCGTGATAGTGACAGATACTTTTGATAAACACTTAGAAATTCTTAATCGCATTTTTGATAGGTTAAACGAAGCGGGATTAACGCTTTGCGAAGACAAATGTCAGTTTTGTAGGGCAGAACTTAAATATTTGGGTTACGTAGTAGATAAGTTAGGATTACATGTGGATCCAGAAAAAGTGAAAGCAATAATTGATATGCCTAATCCCACTAATGTAACCGAGTTGAGACGAATTTTAGGGATGGTATCATGGTACCGCAGATTTTTACCGAATTTTTCAACGATAATTGCTCCAATTACTAAATTATTGAGAAAAGGTCAAAAATTTGAATGGGACGATCGATGTGAGGATACACTTAGAGTTATAAAAAACTATCTGACTACGGCGCTAATACTAATTTGTCCAGATTTTACTAAAACGTTTACAGTACAGTGTGATATGCGAGCGGATACGGAATCGGGGCCGTACTAACGCAAAATATAGACGGGGAAGAACGAGTAGTTAGCTTTTTGAGTAGATCGTTGATGCGAAATGAGAGGAATTATAGTACCACCGAACGCGAATGTTTAGCAGTTATTTGGAGTATTGAAAAATTACGTCCTTATCTAGAAGGAGTAAAGTTCACTGTTATAACTGATCATAGTTCGCTGATTTGGCTTAATAAATTAAAGGATCCAACGGGTAGATTGTCCAGATGGGCAGTTCGGTTACAACAATTTCAGTTTGATATAGTGCACCGAAAAGGAAAAGATAATATTGTACCCGACGCTTTATCAAAATCGTTACCTCAATTAGAATGTTTAAATGTAAATAATCACCAAACCCAGGATAAATGGTATCAAAAATTAGTGTCTTTAGTTCAAACAGAACCATTAAAATATCCGACTTATAAATTCGAAAATAACGTATTATATAAACACATAAAAAGTAAAAGATCGTATAGTGACATCGATGAGTTTCCGTGGAAAATTATACCTCCTAAAGAACAACGATTAGCTTTATTGAAACAGTTTCACGATTTGCCTACTGCCGGACATGCGGGAATATTCAAAACTTTCCATCGTCTGTGTGACAGATATTCATGGCCGAAAATGCGTGCAGATACCACCCGATATATTAGGAAGTGTAAGATATGTCAGCAAGTAAAAGCGTCATCAGCGGCAAAACAGGGGTTGATGTTACAACACCCACGAGTTACAAAACCTTGGCAAATGATTTGTTATGATTTCGTTGAACCTTTTCCCAGAAGTGTCAACGGAAATATATGCGCGTTAATAGTAACGGATTATTTTACTAAATTTGTACGTATTTTTCCCTTAAGAGTCGCATCAGCTGCGAAGGTTAAGAGAATTCTTGAAAACGAAATATTTTTGTTATTTGGTGTGCCACAATATGTCATATGTGATAACGCGAAGAATTTTGCCAGTAAAATCGTAAGGCAGTTATGCGAGGAATATGAGGTGAAAATGAGATTTACGCCATTTTATCATCCTCAAGCCGATCCTGCGGAAAGGGTTGTTCGAAGTGTTAAGAATATGATTGCGTGTTATATAAAAGAAAATCAAAGAAAATGGGATGTAGAAATAGACAAAATAGGTTGTGCTTTACGGACAAGTGTTCATGAGACAACGAGATATACTCCTTACCGTTTAAATTTCGGTCGTGAACAAATATTGCGAGGTAATTATTATAAAGAAGATGAACAGCGGAAAGATGACAAAACAAGCGAAGACGTGAATCATAGGGCGAAGATTCTAGAGCAAATTTATATCGACGTTAGGAATAGAATAGATAAATCGTTTCAGAAAAGTAAAAAGCGATATGATTTGCGGAGACGGGACGTGACATACGAGGTGAATGATACGGTTTGGCGTAAAAATTATGCATTATCGGACGCGAGTAAATTTTTCAACGCTAAACTAGCACCGAAATATGTTGGACCGTTTAAAATTAAAGAAAAGTTGTCCCCGTGGACATTTATATTAAAAAACGAATATGGCAAGGTAAAAGGGACTTGGCACGCGAAGGATTTGAAACCGTTTGTTGACGATCCGGATAGTAATGACGATAGTTAAGATAAGAAAATAATAGTAATTAGAAGTAGTTTTAGGTTAAATTAGTCAAAAGAATCTTAGGTCACTTTAGATTTAAAAAAAAAATTAAGGGGATTGGAACATACTCGTTCGATTAGCGATATTTTGTTAGATAGATGTTCAGTAGATCGGTAAGTTCTCTTCAAGAACAAAACCTTTTTTTTTTAGTAAGGGGGGAAATGTTACGATTTGATTTCGAGGTAAATCAAAAATAAAGATTACTGCACTATCAGCACGATCGATTGATGAAAAGAGCCAACAGATATCAATAATAGTTTAATGATGGTTAGATTTTGAATTCGACGAAACGTAAATCGTAGAGTTAAAACGAGTAACAGGCAATTCGTGTAAGAATTTGTTAGCGGGTAGAGTGGAATTGGTCACTGGAGAGAGTTTTTGTGAAATTTGAAGGTTTCAAAAAGTGATTTAGTTTACGTGACACGTTTAGTCAACGGATTAGTTTCCACCTACTATTGGCATAAATACCGAGAGTATTTCATCGTTATATTAACGGATTAGCAGCTACAAATTCCATTAATTACACGAGATACACTTTTATTTGAAGGAAACAGGGGCATCGCTGAATGCGTAAGTGTTGGACTCTTTTATCAATCGATTGGTGTTTCTTTATAGCCTGTTTGTATTGGGCTAAGATAGCCGTAAAATAAAATATAATTCACGAGTCGACGGGGTCAGGCCCGGAGTAAGGGGTTCCCTCATCGACAATACCAACGAGGAAACAATAGGCGTGTGTTATCATCGGGACGGATATCCACCTTGCGCCAACAATCGAAAGCGGGGTCACGAGAAAATACTGCGAGAGTCCGGTGAGATCACTCCAATTTATTTTTGAATCCTACGAATCGGTCGGTGACGGACCTGTACTCCGCGTACGCTGCTTCAACTCGTCGAAACTCATATTTTAAGGGTAGCAACCTGGTGTTTCAACTGATATAGACTCTTTATTCCGTTAATATTATATTGTTAACTTGATTTTAGGGTACTTACCCGATATTGTGGTTTAGACTATTATTTTTTTCTTAATGAGAAATTTTTAATTTAAAATATATATATTATTCATCTGTTGTAAAGCCAACCAGCGCTGTGCTATACGTGCTAAATTTATACAGAGGGGCCGTGATTTTAAGAATGCATTCGTTAAAATCGACGTCAAGTTGTCGGTCCAAGTCAGTCAATTCTAGTTGAGCATTACATCGTTGTATGGCTAAGTTTATTTTGCAATATTCTGTTATTAATTTGTACTAGTAAAGTTCAAGCCAATTTACTATTCGACATAAACTTATATATAAGTTGGAATTATTTACTATTATTCAATTTTCTAATATTAATAAATTTAGTTTTAGTGAATGAATTCGTTTCTCTGCAGAACCCATTTATCCTGTTTAAAACTCTTTTACTGTTCGGGGTTTTTGAAAGGTCAGGTGTCAAATTTAATCACCGGTGAATAGTATGGCGCCCTTATATAAATACAGTTTATAGAACCCATCCCTCACTCGAGACTGAGTTAGCGGCCCGGTAGATTAAGTTACCAAAGAAAAAGGGTAACATTTGGCGCCCGACGTGGGGCGAAAATAATTTTGAGCTTATAACTGCTCGAGTTTAGTAAATTTTAAAGTAATTTTTTTTATTAAAAACAAAATTATTTTAATACGTAAGATGGCGGAAATGAAAATTAAAATGAATACTTATGAAGTTAATAGGTTGAACCAGGACGAATTAAAATATGAGTTAAAGATTAGAGGTTTTGAAAATGTGGGCGCGGTCGAGAAAATGCGGTCGGCGTTGAGGGAACTTAGGAAACTAGAGCGACAAGGAACCACAATCGAACGCCCGGTATATCCATATACGGTTAAGGAAGATTTAGCTGCGTTGACAAGTACGGAGAAAGAATTAGGGGAATTAATTAAGGAATTCGATGGGGATCAAGCCTCAAATATGTTAAAGAAAATCAAAAGTAAATTAGCGTACGCGTTTGAAAGAATAAATCGAGTAAATCCAGTCGCGACCGATACGCAATCAATCGCGAGTAAGAATAAATTGTTATTAGATTTAATTAATCATTCCGCGGCTACCACTGAATGTAGAAAATCATTTTTACGTACCAGTACATTAATCGATAATAGATTACCGATGGAATTAAGTGCAGTACGGCTAGCCGATGATGAGAAATCTACCGATGATTCTGAGGATAGCGAGGATTCGAATTCCACTGTAGAACGTTATTCTAGATTTGATAGAAGCAGTAAACCTACGCAAACAATGCCAGTATACAAATGGAATTTAAAGTTTAACGGGGATAAATCACTATCACTTAACGCGTTTTTAGAACAAGTAGAGGAAACAAGAATCGCGAGAGGGGTCACCAAACAACAATTATTTATATCAGCGTTAGATATTTTTGAGGGAAAAGCTAAAAGTTGGTATAGAGCTATTAGAAAAACTATTCATAGTTGGGACGAATTAGTAATCTTACTTAAAGAGGAATTTCAACCCGCGGATTACGATGAAAAATTATACGAAGAAATCAAACGTAGGACACAGGGACCAAATGAGTCGATAGGCCTTTATTTCGCGAGGATGACGAATTTATTTGATCGATTAACAATCCCATTACCGGAAAGTACTAAATTAAAAATATTATCTAGAAATTTAATTCCGTATTTCCAAAAATCGATCGGATTACATGAACCTAAAACGATTAGCGAGCTGAAAAAGATTTGCAAGCAATTCGAGGCGAGGAGATCGGTAATAAATAACTATGTACCTCCACCAAATAGGAGAGAAACAATGGAATCCGACTTAGCGTATGTTGAAGCTCACGTACCGCGTAGTAGCAAGTGCAACGTAATGTCATCCCAGAGTAAACGAACCGAAACGCGAAAATGTTTTAAATGCGGCATAAGTGGACATATATCTCGTTATTGTAGACAACGAACGTCAGATATTAAATGTTATGGTTGTGGAAAAAAGGGTGTTACGAAAAATAAATGTTTAAACTGTTCAGGATCAAATTCGGGAAACGGGAATGCGGGACGATAGAACATCGGTCATCGGTCTCGAATCAAAAGGAAATAGATAATCCGATGAAAGTTAAAATTATTTTAGATTATATAATGGCTCATGCGAAGGGCGATGAACGGCCTTATATCCAAGTTAAAATTTTAGGTAAAACAATTTTAGGATTATTAGATTCCGGAGCGACACATACTTTTGTAGGGGCTGAAGGGTTGCGCTTATTAAAGGCATTGGGTTTTAAATTTAAAAGTAATAGTGAAATTACATGTAAAGTAGGAAACGGTGAAATAGTTAAGAGTGTAGGATCGTGTTATATCCCTATGAATTTACAGGGAAGAGAACGGTTAGTAAATGTTATAGCAGTGCCAGAGATCGAACATTCTTTTATTTTCGGAATAGATTTTTGGAGGATTATGGAAATCGTGCCCGACCTAACTAGTAATAATTGGCATTTTGCAGACCCATGTAAGCTTATGTCGTTACAGAGTAATAGTATTGATAGCAAGGATAATTTAGCACTAGAACAGCGAGAAAAGTTAAACGAATTAACGAATAAATTTTTTTGTAAGAGGGGTAATGAATTAGGTTGTACTACGTGGATTGATCATGAAATAGTATGCGACGCACCACCGATCAAACAACGTTATTATCCCGTATCACCATACGTTCAAAAACATATCGATTCGGAATTGAAGAAAATGTTAGAGCAGGGGATTATTGAAAAATCGACAAGTGCGTGGTCATCACCTATTTTACTCGTAAAGAAGAAAGATAATACGTATCGATTTTGCGTTGATTTCAGAAAATTGAACAAAGTATCTAAACCATGCGCGTACCCATTGCCATACGTGAATAACATTCTCGACAAACTTAGAAACGCTCAATACTTAACTACGTTAGATGTAAAATCGGCTTATTGGCAAATTCCGGTAAAGCAGGAAAGTCGCGAATTTACAGCATTTACGGTACCCGGTAGAGGATTGTATCAATTTAAACGGATGCCTTTCGGATTACACTCAGGGGGCGCGACGTGGCAGAAATTAATGGACATGGTTATCGGCCCAGAATTAGAGCCATATGCGTTTGCGTATTTAGACGATATCGTGATAGTGACAGATACTTTTGATAAACACTTAGAAATTCTTAATCGCATTTTTGATAGGTTAAACGAAGCGGGATTAACGCTTTGCGAAGACAAATGTCAGTTTTGTAGGGCAGAACTTAAATATTTGGGTTACGTAGTAGATAAGTTAGGATTACATGTGGATCCAGAAAAAGTGAAAGCAATAATTGATATGCCTAATCCCACTAATGTAACCGAGTTGAGACGAATTTTAGGGATGGTATCATGGTACCGCAGATTTTTACCGAATTTTTCAACGATAATTGCTCCAATTACTAAATTATTGAGAAAAGGTCAAAAATTTGAATGGGACGATCGATGTGAGGATACACTTAGAGTTATAAAAAACTATCTGACTACGGCGCTAATACTAATTTGTCCAGATTTTACTAAAACGTTTACAGTACAGTGTGATATGCGAGCGGATACGGAATCGGGGCCGTACTAACGCAAAATATAGACGGGGAAGAACGAGTAGTTAGCTTTTTGAGTAGATCGTTGATGCGAAATGAGAGGAATTATAGTACCACCGAACGCGAATGTTTAGCAGTTATTTGGAGTATTGAAAAATTACGTCCTTATCTAGAAGGAGTAAAGTTCACTGTTATAACTGATCATAGTTCGCTGATTTGGCTTAATAAATTAAAGGATCCAACGGGTAGATTGTCCAGATGGGCAGTTCGGTTACAACAATTTCAGTTTGATATAGTGCACCGAAAAGGAAAAGATAATATTGTACCCGACGCTTTATCAAAATCGTTACCTCAATTAGAATGTTTAAATGTAAATAATCACCAAACCCAGGATAAATGGTATCAAAAATTAGTGTCTTTAGTTCAAACAGAACCATTAAAATATCCGACTTATAAATTCGAAAATAACGTATTATATAAACACATAAAAAGTAAAAGATCGTATAGTGACATCGATGAGTTTCCGTGGAAAATTATACCTCCTAAAGAACAACGATTAGCTTTATTGAAACAGTTTCACGATTTGCCTACTGCCGGACATGCGGGAATATTCAAAACTTTCCAGATATTCATGGCCGAAAATGCGTGCAGATACCACCCGATATATTAGGAAGTGTAAGATATGTCAGCAAGTAAAAGCGTCATCAGCGGCAAAACAGGGGTTGATGTTACAACACCCACGAGTTACAAAACCTTGGCAAATGATTTGTTATGATTTCGTTGAACCTTTTCCCAGAAGTGTCAACGGAAATATATGCGCGTTAATAGTAACGGATTATTTTACTAAATTTGTACGTATTTTTCCCTTAAGAGTCGCATCAGCTGCGAAGGTTAAGAGAATTCTTGAAAACGAAATATTTTTGTTATTTGGTGTGCCACAATATGTCATATGTGATAACGCGAAGAATTTTGCCAGTAAAATCGTAAGGCAGTTATGCGAGGAATATGAGGTGAAAATGAGATTTACGCCATTTTATCATCCTCAAGCCGATCCTGCGGAAAGGGTTGTTCGAAGTGTTAAGAATATGATTGCGTGTTATATAAAAGAAAATCAAAGAAAATGGGATGTAGAAATAGACAAAATAGGTTGTGCTTTACGGACAAGTGTTCATGAGACAACGAGATATACTCCTTACCGTTTAAATTTCGGTCGTGAACAAATATTGCGAGGTAATTATTATAAAGAAGATGAACAGCGGAAAGATGACAAAACAAGCGAAGACGTGAATCATAGGGCGAAGATTCTAGAGCAAATTTATATCGACGTTAGGAATAGAATAGATAAATCGTTTCAGAAAAGTAAAAAGCGATATGATTTGCGGAGACGGGACGTGACATACGAGGTGAATGATACGGTTTGGCGTAAAAATTATGCATTATCGGACGCGAGTAAATTTTTCAACGCTAAACTAGCACCGAAATATGTTGGACCGTTTAAAATTAAAGAAAAGTTGTCCCCGTGGACATTTATATTAAAAAACGAATATGGCAAGGTAAAAGGGACTTGGCACGCGAAGGATTTGAAACCGTTTGTTGACGATCCGGATAGTAATGACGATAGTTAAGATAAGAAAATAATAGTAATTAGAAGTAGTTTTAGGTTAAATTAGTCAAAAGAATCTTAGGTCACTTTAGATTTAAAAAAAAAAATTAAGGGGATTGGAACATACTCGTTCGATTAGCGATATTTTGTTAGATAGATGTTCAGTAGATCGGTAAGTTCTCTTCAAGAACAAAACCTTTTTTTTTTAGTAAGGGGGGAAATGTTACGATTTGATTTCGAGGTAAATCAAAAATAAAGATTACTGCACTATCAGCACGATCGATTGATGAAAAGAGCCAACAGATATCAATAATAGTTTAATGATGGTTAGATTTTGAATTCGACGAAACGTAAATCGTAGAGTTAAAACGAGTAACAGGCAATTCGTGTAAGAATTTGTTAGCGGGTAGAGTGGAATTGGTCACTGGAGAGAGTTTTTGTGAAATTTGAAGGTTTCAAAAAGTGATTTAGTTTACGTGACACGTTTAGTCAACGGATTAGTTTCCACCTACTATTGGCATAAATACCGAGAGTATTTCATCGTTATATTAACGGATTAGCAGCTACAAATTCCATTAATTACACGAGATACACTTTTATTTGAAGGAAACAGGGGCATCGCTGAATGCGTAAGTGTTGGACTCTTTTATCAATCGATTGGTGTTTCTTTATAGCCTGTTTGTATTGGGCTAAGATAGCCGTAAAATAAAATATAATTCACGAGTCGACGGGGTCAGGCCCGGAGTAAGGGGTTCCCTCATCGACAATACCAACGAGGAAACAATAGGCGTGTGTTATCATCGGGACGGATATCCACCTTGCGCCAACAATCGAAAGCGGGGTCACGAGAAAATACTGCGAGAGTCCGGTGAGATCACTCCAATTTATTTTTGAATCCTACGAATCGGTCGGTGACGGACCTGTACTCCGCGTACGCTGCTTCAACTCGTCGAAACTCATATTTTAAGGGTAGCAACCTGGTGTTTCAACTGATATAGACTCTTTATTCCGTTAATATTATATTGTTAACTTGATTTTAGGGTACTTACCCGATATTGTGGTTTAGACTATTATTTTTTTCTTAATGAGAAATTTTTAATTTAAAATATATATATTATTCATCTGTTGTAAAGCCAACCAGCGCTGTGCTATACGTGCTAAATTTATACAGGGGGGCCGTGATTTTAAGAATGCATTCGTTAAAATCGACGTCAAGTTGTCGGTCCAAGTCAGTCAATTCTAGTTGAGCATTACATCGTTGTATGGCTAAGTTTATTTTGCAATATTCTGTTATTAATTTGTACTAGTAAAGTTCAAGCCAATTTACTATTCGACATAAACTTATATATAAGTTGGAATTATTTACTATTATTCAATTTTCTAATATTAATAAATTTAGTTTTAGTCAATGAATTCGTTTCTCTGCAGAACCCATTTATCCTGTTTAAAACTCTTTTACTGTTCGGGGTTTTTGAAAGGTCAGGTGTCAAATTTAATCACCGGTGAATAGTATGGCGCCCTTATATAAATACAGTTTATAGAACCCAACCCTCACTCGAGACTGAGTTAGCGGCCCGGTAGATTAAGTTACCAAAGAAAAAGGGTAACAATTTATTAAATTCTGCATCATGAACTTCATGCCAGTACCATTCTGAATTTTTCTTCAATAGTGATCTTAAATTGAATGATTCATTTGATAAATCTTTAATAAAAGGTGATAAATACGTTATCATACCAAGAAATCTTTGTAGTGACGATTTATCTGTCGGTTTTGGCATATCAATTATAGCTTTAACTTTAGCCATATCTGGTGAGATGCCTTCGCTATTGAATTTATGACCTAAATAAATGACTTCATCACGACACAATTTTGATTTAGATTCATTGAATCGGAGGCCTATTTTTCTAGCTCTTTCAAAAACTTTACGTAATGTGGCATCATGTTCTTGTTTTGTAGGTGCATAAATCAAAAAATCATCTAAATAAATTATTAAATTAGGAATGTCTTTAAAATTTTCTACCATAGCAGCATGAAATAATTCTGGCGCTGACTTTATACCAAACGGCAATCTTTTAAAACGCCATCGACCAAATGGACAAATGAATGTACATAACTTAGATGACTCTTCATCTAAAGGCAACATCCAAAACCCAGAATTAGCATCTAAGGTAGAAAAATATTTTGATGAAACTAAATTTGCTTTAACAGTTTCAATTGTCGGAAAAGGATAATGACATCTTTTGACAGCTTTATTTAAATTTCTTGGATCTAAACACAATCGAATAGCACCTGACTTTTTCTTTGCTATGACTATTGAACTAATCCAAGATGTTGGTTCTGTAACTTTTGTAATTACTCCCAAATTTTCCATTCTAGCTAATTCATTTTTAAGATCATCATATAATTTAAATGGTACTCTTCTGACTGATTCAATGACTGGCTCAACATTTTTATCAATTGAGATATGAACTTTTGTTTTTAGACAACCTAGCCCTTTAAATACATCGGAATATTCTTTTAGAAAGATTTTGGACTCTACGTGAAAACTAGAACTAATTTCAGCAGGTTCTTTGACAGATACATGATTGACTTTTTGAATTAAATTTAGACTAATAGTCCAGGCAATGAGTACTTTCGGGGTTACAAAAGGTCAGGGAGTGTTCGCTTTTGGTAGATTTTTACAGTTCAGTGTCCTAATTAATATTCTGAGTTTGCGACCTTGAGCGACCGCCGCTCGCGCCGCCATATTGAAGAAAAGGTACTAAAAAACAGTTTTTCGAGAATATCTTCTCTCCAGCGCCACCAAACTTGAAAATAGTTATTACAAAAATTATAGACCATAAAATTCTCTAGAGAAAAGGTTCTTAATAGTTTTTGTGTAAGTGTTATAGTTTTCGAGAAAAACGAGAAAATAAAAAAATAAAATTCTCAGTCTGTGTAAACCAAGTCCTAAATTTGTGTTAATACACAAAAACGGCTGACATTTTTTAACGGACTGAAATATCGACTACCGGTTATCAACATTCGATTGCCCGGACATTTTTGTATTAGCACCAATATTTTTACACTTTTGGGAAGTCTAGTTCAGTTGTAATATATACATATTTCCCGAGGAAGCATAAATAAATTAAAATAATTTTCTTAAAATTTAGTGTTTAAATTACTGTAAATCTTGAACGGAACAAAATATCGTCTTCCGGTTTTCAGCATTTGATTGCTCAGACATTTATCTATTAGCACCATTATGTTTTAATTTTTGGTAAGTCTAGTTCAGCTATCTTCTTCTTCTTCTTCCTCTTGCTCCTGTGGGAGCATAGGGCGACGCAATGTCGTTTCTTAGCGTTGGTTTATGGTGGCCGACTTGCTAGGTCTGCGCACCTTTCATTTTCCTTGCTCTTAAATGTACTTATGTACTTATGAACTTATGATGGTCGTTTAACGATTTTTTGTATCAAATTTTTCCACCCTTCTCTGCTTACTGCTATGCTTTTAGCCTGTTTCCAAGTTGTGTTTATTGTTTTCAATTCTTGGTTTACCGTTCGTCTCCATGTTTCAGATGGTCTGCCAGTACGTCTGTTACCTGCTACATTGAAATCTAGGGCTTGTTTCGTGATACTTTCTGGATTTTTCCTTAATGTATGCCCTATCCACCTCCATTTTGCTCTTTTTATTGTTGTTTCTATTTCCTCTTCTTCCGTTATTTCTAGAAGTTCCTTATTTGACATTGTCTGCGGCCAGAGAATCTTGCATATAAATCTAAGACATTTATTAATAAATGTCTGTAATCTTTTTAGGTCCTGTTTATTTTCGTTCCATGATTCTGCACCGTATAGCAACACAGTTTTAACATTTGTTCTGAAGAGTCTTATTTTTGTGAGCTGGGAGATTTCGTTTGATGTCCATATTTTCCGTAGCATGTTGAATGATTTTCGTGCTTGAGCTATCCTCCTACTTACATCACTTCTTGTGCCTCCGTCTATGCTTATTACACTACCCAGATAACAAAATTCCTCTACTTCTTCTATTTCTTCATCTCCTATTTTGATTCTGTTTGCTTGGTCGTTCTTTTTCGCTAGTAGCTTGGTTTTCTTCTTATTTATTTTTAGGCCAACTTCTCCAGCAACAGAGATTAATTTGTTAGTTTTATCCTGGACATGTATCTTTTTCTCCGCTAGTAGACATAAGTCATCGGCAAATTCTAGGTCTTCTAGTTTCTTAAATGGGTTCCAATGTATTCCGGTCTTATTATCTATTGTTCGTAACATTATCCAGTCCATTATTATTAAAAATAAGAATGGGGAAAGGATACATCCTTGTCTGACGCCGCTTTGTATATTTATTCTTGATGTAAGTTTGCCTTCATGCTCGATTCTCGCAGAATATTTGTCGTACAACAGTTTGATCATTTTTATGTATTTCTCTGGTATTCCATATTCTTCTAGTATATGCCACATTTTATTCCTATTAACTTTATCAAAGGCTTTTTCAAAATCGATGAAGTTTATGTAAACATCACCTCTCATTTCTGTAACTTGTTCTACGATGATTCTCAAAGTGCATATTTGGTCAATACATGATCTTCGTGTTCTGAAACCGGCTTGATTCTCTCTAAGGGTATTATCTATTGTATCTTTCATTCTTTCCAGCATTATTTTTGTCATTATTTTACTAGCGTTACAAAGCAACGTGATCGGTCTCCAGTTCTCGCATAGTGATAGGTCTCCTTTTTTTGGCAATTTTATAATTATCCCTTCCGACCAATCGTCTGGGATGGTCTCTTCTTCCCATATTTTCTTTAATAATATGTACATAACCTCAACAGTTATTTCTGTATCTGCCTTTAGTAGTTCTGCTGGTATGTTGTCTATACCAGCTGCTTTTCCATCTTTTAGTTTGCATATTACGTTTATTATTTCTTCTTTCGAGAACGCATCTTCATTTATATCTAGGTGCGCTCTTGTCCTTCTACTTTCTTCGTGCGTATTTGGTATTTCGATGTTCTTATAAATTTCCGTGAAGTGCTCTACCCATCTATTTCCTGTTTCTTCTTCTGTTCCGTAAATTTTTTGTCCGTTTTTACTTTTCAGTTTTCTACTTTGGGTATGTCTTTTCCTTGTCAATTTTCTTGTTATTTCGTGGAGTGTTTTGATGTCAATAATTGAAGCAGCTTGTTCTGCTTCTTTTGCAGTTTCTTCTATAAAGATTTTCTTGTCTTTTCTGGTACTCTTTTGTATCTCTCTATTTTTCTCCCAATATTTCTTCTCTAAATTTTTCTTGTCCGTTTCATTTCTTGTACGTAGTATGTTCATTTTTATTTCTTTTCTTTCTTCAATTTTTATATGCGTTTCTTTAGATAACCATATTTTATCGTTTTTCTTTTTTAATCCAATTATTTCATTTGCTGCTGTTGTCATGGCATTTTTAAATTTATTCCAGACAGTTTCGACATCATCGTTCCATAGTTCATTTATGTTTCCTATTTCTATTTTCAACTTTTCTTGGTACTTGTTTTTTATGTTATCGTTTTCTCTTAGCCATCTGGTATTAAAATGTTTTCGTCTTGACGCTTCATTTTTATATACTTTCAGACTAATTTTCAATTTGGCTCTAACAAGTATATGGTCTGATCCGGCGTCAGCACCCCTCATAGCCCTTACATCTTTGAGTGTGTTCCTCCATTTTTTATTAATCAGGATATGATCTATTTGATTTTTTGTTTTCCCATCCGGTGAGATCCATGTTTCTTTGTGAATTCTTTTATGCTTGAATAATGTTCCTCCAATTACAAAGTTATTCATGCTACAATAATCTATTAGTCTTTCTCCGTTTTCATTTATGTCACCTATTCTAAATTTACCCATTGCCTCCTCCTTATTTGTGTTATCCCATCCAACTTTGGCATTAAAGTCTCCTGTTATTAACTTCATATCCCTCTTAAAGTATCTTTCCACTTTGTTGAGTGTGGCTTGTAACTCTTCGTAGAATTGATCCTTCTCTTCTATTTCTTTGTTGTTAGTTGGTGCATATATGCTTACAATTGTGATGTTTCTATATTTCGCTTTAAATCTCGCCCACATTATTCTCTCCGATACTCCTTCCCAATCTAGTAGTGCTTTGCTTGTCGTTTGATTCATCATAATTCCTACTCCCATTTCTCTGGTTGCATTTGGATCTGCGTTTCCAGAATATATTATACTGTTACCATTTGCCAGATTAACGCGACCCGTTCCATTCCATCTTGTTTCACTTATTCCTAATATTTGAATATCGTTTTTATTCATTTCCTTCGCTAGTTGTTCTATTTTGCTTGCATCTGTCATTGTTCTAACATTCCAGCAACCAATATAAAAAAATTCTCTTGTTTCTAATTCGTTGTTAATTACATAGTTGTTCCTCTTTTGCCTCTTTTTATGTTTTTTCCGTTTGCTACCACTTTCTTTTTTCATTGTACCTTTGTCTTCCTTGTTCGTGTCCATTTTTTCAGTCTTTGTGTCATCTTTGTTTGATATTAGGATTGGATTTTTGAACTTTCTCCGTTTTTTGTCACTTTCTCCAGCTTACTTTCGTTTTTGTTCCATATCCATTTTTCATCATTTATAAATAGTTGCTGATATTTTATTTGTACTCTATTTCCGTTAGTTCTTTCTGTACCTGCTCTGAGTCTGATTTGTTTTTGTATGTACCTTTCTTGAGTTGTGTAGTCTGAGTTTATGTAAACTTTGTTATATATTCCATTCTTGAGCTTATTTTTATTTCTCAATATTTCAATTTTGTTTTCAAAGTTTTCTACCTTGACTATAAATACATTTTCTTTAATTCTTGATACATTCTTTATCTTTGCATTTACTTGCATTTGTTGTTGCAAAAAGTTCGTAATTTTTGAGAGAAGATCTGTTTCATTTCCGGTAATTTCTATTCCACTAATTATTATGTTGTTCTTTCTGTTTTCCCTGTCTATTTTATCCATTTTGTTTTCTAATACCTCCAGCTTGGTTACTTCTGTTTTCGAATCTTTAATTTCTATTTTCTTTAAAGCGTTCTCTTCTTGTACCTCTTTTAATAAATTTTTTAATTCTAGGTTTTCAGTTCTTATTTCTTTATCTAGTTTTTCCATTTTATTTTCTAAGTTCTCCAGATTTACCACCTTTGCTTTTAAATCTTTTATTTCTACTTTTATTTGAGCATTTTCTTCCTTTATCTCTTCCAATGCATTTCTAAATTCAAGGTTTTCAGACCTTATTTTTTTAACTTCATTAAGTGTTTCTTTTATCAACTCACGTAGTTCATCCATTTCTCTTCCGCTTTTCTTTATTGGTGTTCTTGGCGTTTTTTTACTTCTTTTAAAAGTTGTATCTTGCTCCTTCTCTTCGCGTTTCCTTTTACTATCGTCGCTGTCTGTTTCTAGTTCATATGTTAACATTTGTTTGGCTCGTTCTAGTAGACTAAATTTAGCACACCTTCTCAAATTACAATTATTTGGTACTTAAATATATATTACAACTATTAGTTAATGACTATTCCCACTATGTTTTAATTAGTTCTTAGCGGGCTTTGCCCAAGTCTTTTTTTTTTTTTTTTTAACTTGCGTTCCCCTCAGTCTTTGTAACTATTCACACTGGTGATGAACTGGTTGCCTGCTTGTCTTTATCTGTAGTGCTCCTTTTAAGCGGGCGGTCTCTGCTGGATGGTTCGGACCCTTGCTATAAGTTCTGCTTCCACTCCCTAGATGGCCGATTCAGATCTTAATACTAAATGGCATCAGTAACGGCGTATCTGATTTCAGAGTTAAGATTCCACAGATTCTTTGACTTAACCTAATTGCTTAAGTATCTTAAAAAAGGATATTTTTGCTTCTCTGGCTTATCGTATCTCACTCCCTTCACTTCCAGCTCTGCCACTTCGCTTATTCTTTGATTTACCAAGTTAAACTTTAAAAAACTTTATAATTCACACACTTTGACAGAGATTTTATCAGCGACCAAGGTGACCGACCTTCTTAGCTGACGTTTTACAATCGGACAGTTTACAGTTCAGCTATAATGTATATATATTCCCCGTGAAAAAAAAAATAAATTTAAGTATTTTTCTTAAAATGTTGTGTTTAAATTACTGTAAATCTTGAACGGAATCAAATAACGACTTCCGGTTTTAAACATTCGATTGCTCGGACATATATCTATTAGCATCATCATTTTCACACTTTTGGTAAGTCTAGTTCAGCTGTAATATATACATATTACCCGAGAGAACGTAAATAAATTTAAGTAATTTTCTTAAAATTTTGTATTTAAATTATAGTCCAGGCAATGAGTACTTTCGGGGTTATAAAAGGTCAAGGAGTGTTTGTTTTTGATAGATTTTTACAGTTCGGTATCCTAATTAAAAAAATATAGCGATTTTGCGAATTGCAGAAATTTGCAGAGTAACTCTGCTGTAACTCGTGTACTACTCATCTGATTGGAAAATATTTAAAACAGAAATTGTAGGGAATTTTATGCTCTATAATTTTTGTAATAACTATTTTCAACCCAAGTGGCGCTGGAGAGAAGATATTTTTGAAGAACTGATTTTTTGTACCATTTTTCCAATATGGCGGCGCCAGCGGCGCTCGCTCAAGGTCGCAAACTCAAAATATTAATTAGGACATCGAACTGTAAAAATATACCAAAGATGAAAACTCCTTGATCTTTTGTAATGAAAGCCCATTTTTATGTCTTCATTGACTGGACTATGATACATGTTGTCAATCCTAATATTGTACGACATTCAATATCAAGTAATTGAAATTTTATAAAGTGACAAAAATTATTATAATTACATTTTAATGTAACTTCACCTTTGACTTTGAGATCTTCGCCACTAAATGTGAAAATATTGACTGGAGACTTATTGACATTGACATTTTTACAATTATTTAAATTTACAAATGTTTTATATGACATAACATTAGCTTGAGCACCAGTATCAAGTTGACACATTAGTTTATTACCATTAACATGAAGTAGGATGTCCCATGTTAATGAATTAATTGCTAAATTTTTATTATTAACATATAAAGAATCAATAGAAAACTGATAGCTGTCAATACTGTCAGCATTGTCACTTTTGTTTTCATTACAGTCTTGATTATTTATCTGATTGACAAATCTGTTTTTATTTGATAGACAACATTTTACAAAATGCCCTGTCTTACCGCAGTAATAACATTTACTGTTTTCAGCTGGACATTTGTAACGGTGTATCTGGCCACAGCGGCGGCAGGATTGGCGTGCGCTGACTTCTTGATTTTTGTATAAACCTTTGGACTTGTGACTGGAACCTGGAGACTGGAACTGATTTCTGGCAGACTGCTCATTCCTCTTGAATGTTGTTGCTTTCTTGTGGATAGCTCCCACAAACGACGCTTGCTGTTCAACTCCTTTTCTTGCAGCAACAACTGACTTTATTAATTCTAACGCCACGTCCAACTTTATAGCTCCTGCGCTCAGCAATTTTTCTTTGACATATGCGTATTCTTCAATTAAACCGCATATCATGACATCTTTAACTATATCTTCTCTTAGCGTAGCTAAATCAAATGACATGCTAAGATTTTTAAGAGCTATTCGCCATGTTTTTGCTTCCTTGAAAAGAAATTATGTCTTTCAATGGCTATATTTTTAATAGGAGTGAAAGCATCATTGAAGTATTGAACTAATTCTTCAAATTTCACTGTGTCCAAATCGAAGGTTGAAGCATAAAATAATGGCATAACTTGGTCACCCATGTAGTGTAATAACATTGCTACTTTTCTGGCATCATCTTCTTTGTCCATTGATGTTGCTCGTAATAAAATATTGAATCGTGTATACCAATTTTTCCACTGATCAGCCAAATTAGGCACATTGACATTAAATGGTGGTAATGACTGCATTGCGGGACAATTTCTTGTGCGAGTTAATTCTGACTTTACAGTTTTAGTTTCTGTTTCAGGCATCTTTATCGTAAAAGAAACACACACCTGACACCATGTTATGAGTGGGTTTCTTAATTAAACTATTGAGACTTGTTCTGAATAATGACTTTATTTATTTTATATAATAATTGACTAACTTGTTATAACAACGAATAACATAACTACCAATTCATAGCCTACATACATATTATTATAACAGAATATACACAAATTCCTTCAATGGAAAACACACAACTTCTCTCTATGGAAAATATGCAATTTTCTTCAGTGATAAACACACAACTTCCCTCAATGTAAAACACACTCTTCCCGCAATGAAAAACCAGGGAGACACACAACTTCTCGCAATGAAAAATATGGCAGACACGAAAATTCCCATAGGGACATGGAAGCGAAGAACAAAGTGATGATATTCGTCAATGGTAATGACATGAAAGCGAGGAACGAAGTGACGAGCTTTCTTCGCCAATTTAGTTGCATGAAAGGGAGGAATGACCTTTCTTCCTCAATTGCATGGTCTCATATGAGATATTATTAACAAAGCACTATGATGCATTATCCCATACTTTTAGTTGGATCCCATACTTTTAGTTGGACCCTAAATTTTTTTATTCCAAATCGTTACGATCGGCACTTGGTTTTTTGTTTTGTTTCATAGAAACCTGACTGTATTAAATGAAATGTTTTAGGAGCAGTAAGTTCAGGAACGTTAGTGAAGAACATTCATTATCACAAATCATTACGATCGGCAATTGTTTTTGTACAAATTACTAGAAAGCAAACTTATAGGGTATTCAATAAAAAACATGCAACCTTCCCTTATGGAAATCACTCAAATTTCCACAATAGTAGACATCCAACTTCCGTTAATAGAAAATTTGCAATTTTCTTCAGTGCTAATAGCACAACTTTCCTCAATGGAAAACACATAACTTCCCCCAATGGAAAGCCCACAACTTCCTCAATGGAAAACTTTTTACAATGGTAAACACATAACTACCCTCAATGGAATATACACAAATTCCTTCAATGGAAAACAGACAACTTCTTTCCATGGAAAATATGCAATTTTCTTCAGTGGTAAACACACAACTTCCCTCAATGGAAAACACACTCTTCCCGCAATGAAAAACCAGGGAGACACACAACTTTTCGCAATGAAAAATATGGGAGACACGAAATTCCCATAGTGACATGGAAGCGAAGAACAAAGTAATGATATCCGTCAATGTTAATGACATGAAAGCGAGAAACGAAGTGACGAACTTTCTTCGCCAATTTAGTTACATGAAAGCGAGGAATGACCTTTCTTCCTCAATTGCATGGTCTCATATGACATATTATTAACAATGCACTATGATGCATTATTCCATACTTTTAGTTGGACCCTAAATTAACTTAAAATCTTCTTCAGGGTCGAGGAGCAAAGGGCTTAGATCTGTGAAGTAGGTCGAACCGCTATACAGTACTAATCACCTTTCTTCTAATATATTGTTATAACTACATAAGTTTTGTGAGATTTATGGAGATGGCGGAGCCCTAGCTGAGACCCCCGCCGTAGGCGGGGTCGACGCTAGTTTATAACTAAATTGACTAACCAGTCTTAAAATATTTATATTTGTTCTATACTTCAAAAATTCTGTGCCCCAGTTTGTTTTTATGTTTTTGTACATCGGATGATGTTCTGAATTTATTATTTTAATAAAATCTAGTTCTGTAAATTTGTGTTGCACAGCTTTTATTATATTATGAAAATTCTGTTTAATTTTAAGCATATTTTTGGATTCCCATAAGTTGCCATAATTTAAATCAAGAAAGAGATCTCGTAGATGACAGACCCAGTTGTGTCTCTTATTTCTTACATTTTGATTTGATAGAATTACTAGGCTTTATACACTACGATTGTCAGTCACTTAGTCACATAGCTCATAAAACCGCACTAAAATAATTTATAGATAATATTTCTTCTATGACGAACATAACAGTTACAGAAAAAAAGCAACAAATAATATTTAGGTACTATTTGTTTTATAAAACCAAGTTGGAAAAATAACCGTGACCCACCGCGATCCAACGTACGTGAACATGAAAATATCATGTACATCTCGTTCGTGAATGTGTGTGAGAAATATTTTTGATTCCGGGAGAGGGAGTTACCGTGATCCAAAAATCACTCACGCGCCCATCTCTAATTGAAATTGAAATCTGATTATGTAATTATTTCAGTAAAAACAGTAAGTGGTGCGTCTTATTGTAGTAGTACCGAAAAAAACAATTATGACATTCGTCTTTGTGTGGATTTTAAAGTTACAGTTGAAGCGATATCGCGGGAATTTGAATCTCCCGCGCGTTACTGTGGCCGGTCTTCCTATCTACCGGTGTCAGCCGGTGAAGTTCGAGCAACGACCGACCGATGCCAGGCGTCGTTTTTCTAAAAACGCCTGTTTGGATGTTAGGGAGTCTAGTGAAGTCGTCCCCGACTATTTGCCGCTCCTGTACACAACACAACACTTTTCAAATCCAGCTATCCGGATCGTTTTGCGCCCGAGCAACTTACGCCAACACTATGCGACCTACGAGAGTATGTCATAATCTATTATATAATTATTTAAGAATGTATGAATTGTAAAATTGAATAGAATTTATTGAAACATACAGCGTTCGGATAATTACATTTTAGGTATTCAAAGTAAGGAAGTCGAATCAAAGTGTAATTTTCATTATATAACAAATATTAACAATAATTAATATTAATGACACAATTTTCGTCAGAGGGCGTCACCTTCTTGATCTGCGACGGCTATGAAAAACAAGAGTTGTTGTAATTGTTTTTTCATGCTGAAAAGTGACATTTATGTATACAGTTTATTCGAACATAAATAAACATTAGATTCAACTAAAACCCCTTGCTTTATTGAATACAACAAATTATATTCAATAATTTTTTTAATTATTCATTTTAAGAGCTATGTTGATATTGTTGATTTATACAAATCTTTCAATTTTTCCAACAATATAGGTTCTTTTGCATTTGTCACAATTTCTTTATTATTTTACGGTACGTGTTTCATATTAAATAGTATCATAAAATGATATAAACAAAAAATAAAACATGTAACCACAGTGACAGAAATAAATGTTAGATTATAATTACACACTGCGATTTTTAAAAGTCATATTTCAAATGAAGTTTGTGACGATGTCACCTTCAAGCGTCGAAACACGGTTGTGAAACATGTGAAACGGTGGCCGAGCAGACAGCTTGTTCGCCTTCTAAATAAAAGCAGCAAAATATCCCCCGAAACTAAAAAAACTTCTGTATAGCACAATCATTCGCCCCATCTTCACGTACGCAGCTCCGCGACGAAAACAGCACTAAAACCGCTGCAACGATTCCCATATAAATGTCTTCGTTCAATTAATAACGCAGACAGATAGGAAAGAATCGTATATTTACACAACACAACAAACATACCCTACAGTTAACGCAAAACCCTCTCACTAAAACCATAACACAAATCAGAGAGCACAACACTCCGTTCCTTCTGATACATAAACTACTTTACCAGACACTTCCCAGCTTCCACCAGCACCTCCATGACCCCATTACCGCATAATCACACTAACCCCACTTCAAATAGCAATTATTAAGTTTGGCCGGAAAACATCATAGCCGCGTTGTAGATATCACTCATAATCACTCACTTAGTACTAATATCGCACGCACACAACATTAAAAATCATGCATCATATCACCACACAATTCTTTGTTACCAATGACATAACCTCACTGTAAATATCATAAACAATCATTCATGTAGCTATAATTCATTAGCACAACCTGTTTATATCATCCATTGTAATCATATTTGTAATATAAAAAACATATCCGCATTGTATAAATCATTACAAACCCATTTAGATTTGTAAGGTCTACTTTTTAAGCAGATTATTTTGAACATATTTCCTGCACACGATCATTCATAAACACGAACACTCCATTACACGCACACGATCACCAATTGTTTTAAAATGTAACTATAAATCAATACTTTGCATTAAGGCCAATAATCAATTGGCTAGGGATGTAAAATATAATGTAAATATAAAACATAAAAGGCCGTGCGGGAGCGCGCAATACAGATACGCATACGAATCACCAATCAAAAGATTGTGATTTACTTTACTTACTGCGTAGTCGGCAGCCTCCTGGAGACTGCACGAAATGAGCCGTGCCTTTTATGTAAATGTATGAAGTGAAAACAATAAAAACCGCTCTAAATATAAATATATCCGTTCGCCTGGCGTGCGGTCGGTCCTCAGTTCGAATCCCGGTCGGTCTACACTTTATTAATTTTAAACTAAAAGTAGGTCACCTGACTAGTGGCCAACCTATGAAATAAATTTAACAATATTAGGTTTAAATCGTATTTTGTATTTTTAACGGTCATGTTGATAATTTTTGGGGTTCGAACTCGGCAAATTAATTCTTTGATTTTGCAGGTGGATTTCGGGTGTAAATACGAGCTGCGGCGAGCAAACAGTTAGAAGGTGTGTGCCTTGTTAGCAAGAATCTTCTTGCCTGGTGTGTGCCAGATAAGTGCCGATAGCTGCCGAAAACAAGAAATACTGCTGATGAGTATTTTAAGAGTGATTTCCGATCCTTATTCCATACCTTTCTCGATCCGTGAGTGCTGAGTCGTAAGCGTACCTGTTGGTCAGTGTGTGCTGACCGACGTCCGCTTCCTGTTGGTCAGTGTGTACTGACCGACATCCCCTTCCTGTTGGTCTTGTTTGTCTACCTCGCGTCGTTCGTTACTAATTTCCATCTGTATAAAGTTCATCGTATTTTCAATAAAACGTACAATTACATCTAGTGCACATATTGTCTTTTATTGCATGAAAATCCTAACTTCATTCACTTCACTGAGAAATCCGAGCAATCGGTTGGCGCCCGAGCTTCCCGCGTCGCCAACGTGACGTCCTCCAGAGCCGCCGCAGACCGCAAGGACATCACAAGTCTCAACTCACGAAGTTTCCGTTGCACAGCAGCCTACACCTCCTGTAGCCATCTCGGTGTACACCTCATCAACAGCGCTTGTTAATTGGTATAGCCTAGAGCAGGTTCAGAGACAGAGAATCACTTGAATGAGTACAATTTTATTCATCACACTTGTAAATCACATCAATCCGCGCCTTTCTCTCCTAATTCACAACTTGCCCTTAATGTTAGTGTTGATCGCTGCGCTATTAATTCGCAGTGAGTGTTGCGCCTCTACGTTCCGAGCTATTCAGATAGAGGTATTTTTTTTTTCATTTTAAGGTGGTAAGCCGTGCTGTATTAGGCAGTTATCACTTTCAGTAACCTTTGTCTTAATTAAGTCGTTCAGTAAATACTGTTATCAAATAGAAAACAAAAATTTCATTCATAATCCCTTTTTCTTTCATCTCTTAAACAGATATAAGGGACTTTGTAAATTGACAATAATATTTTTATAGTTAAGGATATTCTTCGAAGTGGCTTAATGAATAACAATTAAGACTTTTTAAAAATGTAGATAGTCTTCAATGTAGATAACGTTTCATAAAAAAAATTAAAATAAAATGGTTAAATACCCAATTGTGTATAATATGAAGAAACGCAATATTAATATAAGTGACTTCTCGACACAAGTTAAAACAATTATATCGCTATGTAAGTGGTATTTTATGGCCAGTCCTGTAATATGAACAAGTACAATTTTTAGAATTTTTCTTAAAATGAGTCAAATGCAGTAAAACCAAGTACATTTATCCATTCGAAGTCAGTATATTGAGTTTTCTGGAGAATAAACTAGTGAACAAACAAAAAAGTTATTCGTGTGCTTGATGGAGTAATTCACCTCTAACCAAATTTTGGATGGAAACTGGAAACTGGTGCAGGAAATTTATTAGAGAAATAATATTTTTTCAATATATTTGGTAATTAAAATAAATAATTATAAAATTATATGGAATAACATTTAATAACACATATATGATTACATGATATATGTATATTTCATTCTTAAAATAAATAAAATAATAAAAATTATGATAAAACACAAGGACTATTATTATTTACCTAAATTATATGAATTTAATGAGAAGTGTATTATCATGATAAAAACATATAAAGAAATTAATTTATGTGAATTTTTATTAAACAGTAAATTTAAAAATGTCTAATAAATTTCTTATTTCATTAATTTTTTTAATAGTAATGTACAATTATAAAATACAATTTTTTACTTTAGGCAAATATGCCCTCATCATTTTCTTTTTTGTCTTCGTGCAGTAAATCGTGGAGTGCTGTAAGAGCTGTAAACATTTTTTTCTATTGTCAAAATCGAATATACATGTCATCAACTAAAGCAACTTTCCTCAAAAAATCATATTTTAAAGTATTGTAATTAAAAAAATTGAAGACGCCCTCCTCAAAACCTGCTTCTACTTTGGTTTCGCCGATCATGTATCTAAGTTGTAACTCACTTGCTAAATTTCGTGCGTAGAAATGCATATGCTTTGGGTAAATAAAAGTATACTATTGAAGCAAGTTCCTTCATCTTATCTGTTGTGACGAAGCTACTCTTCCACACTGAGTTTTGTGATCCTCCTGTATCTTTTTTTTTAAACATCTCAAAGAACAGGCTTGTAATTTTCTTACTGTAATTGTACAATCCACCTCTTGTAAGGTGCCTGTAAACCCTCCGCGATGTTTAGAGCGAGTGTTAATCCTGATAATAAGTTTTGCTCTAGTTTTCCTATAAACTCTGAATCCCCGTTAGCCGAATTAGAGGAGAAAACTAAACAAAAACAAAAAAAAATTGACATTTCAGAGAACAAATTTAGATTTATTTATTACAGTGTTGTATTATTATCTTTAGAAATTTCATAGAAGATTGTAATGATAAGGCGAATTTCCGTGTTCATTTCTTTCAATTTCTTTTTAGTAAATAAATAAATATTTCATTTCTATTCAATTTTCCATGTCCGTGTTACAATTTTCCAAATAAATATTAATTTTAATTTGATATTTAATACCATAGAAGGTATAAATGAAGAAATAAAACACATAAAAATAAGAGAAGAAATACGGGTAAAAGAAGCGAGAGAACTAGGAGAAAAACTAAAAAGACTAGAATATAGACGAACAGAGAGAAAAAGAAGCAAATAAAAATAAGTTTATAATAACTGTCGTGAAAATAGAAGAAAACTAAAAGAAGAAGTTGGAAAATTCAATAACCAACTCGATATCAATGTAAAGATTATTTTATTTATAGCAATATCAGAAATATAACATTGAAATCCCTATATGCTACATTTCAATACTACATCCGGTATATTGGCGACACATTTATAAACAATATTTTTGTAGTTGTTTCAAATTTCATCCATTAATATTTTTAGTTATCAGATTATTTGAATTTAATATATAGTAGACTGTTTTTGTTCGATTTCTGATGAAAATGTAATTAATTTTCAACAGAGGTCGCAAAGTTCAAGAAGTTTGGATGCCTCATCAAACTTGTGTATAGCATTCAATATTCACTTGCATTTTACCAAATATTGTAATATCTGAAGTGTGACATTTTATAATCTCTACGAGGTATTTACCTGGCTCAGGTAAACAATGGATTATATATCTGTCCTTCATTTCGTATCGTTTATCTTTCTCATTCGACTAGCGAAAACGTTTGTCGGTTTTAAGTCCAGTTTTGGTACCTGTGGAGGAGTTATGGGGCATACCTTCTAAACAATACTGTACAATATTGTTCAGAAGTTATGCCCCATAACCCCTCCACAGGTACCAAAACAGAACTAAAATCCGACAAACGTTCTCGCTAGTCGAATGAGAAAGATAAACGATACGAAATGAAGGGCAGATATATAATCCATTGTTTACCTGAACCAGGTAAAAACCTCGTAGAGATTATAAAATTTCACACTTCAGATATTACAATATTTGGCAAAATGCAAGTGAATATTGGATGCTGTACACAAGTTCGATGAGGCATCCAAACTTCCTGAAATCTAATAATAATAACATAATGTAACTAACATCAAATATGTATGACTTATAATAAAACATTTATCAATATAAATACAAATAAGGGCCGATATTTCCATTTACGAATAAAGTATTGAATAAATTAATCGGCGAATAAATAAAAAATGTCGCATGAAATTATAGCTCAAATGATACTTATTGTTCTAGCTGTCATTTTCTTTCTGAATATATTGTTAATACCACAATGTTACATGGAAACAAACATTTAAGGCTCTGTTTAATACTCAATGTTGAAAGATCTAAAAGAATTAGTTAACTCCTCGCTATATTATACATTTTAAAATCATTTGACGGCATTATTTTGCGAACACTAATTCTTTTGAGCGCAGCGAACAAAGAAATTTCATGTATTTTAAAATACCAAAATATTAACACCATTTTAAGAAGATTAGTGTAACCAATATTCAATAGTCATTTGTTGGCATTAACTTTAAAGTGGTCGAAGCAACCGCTATTGTTTGGAAAGGGTGGAACTAATGACATTTACTTACCCCACTTTGTTTTTAAGTACGCGAACTAGGTATAAATATGTTACATTACATGTAATTTTCATTCATGGTTCAGTTCTTGAGCAATTAGAATATTTTGTGATGGCGAAAATTTCAATGGAGAAGAGAGGAAGAATAATTGCTCTATGGCAAGCAGGGTGGAGTATCGGCGACATTGCAGAAAATCTCAGATTGATGTAAGTATTTTTTACATTTATAAAATTTGTTCTTATTTAAAAATTTAAACCTGTAAATCATTAAAATTATTCCAAATATCATTTGTCAAACTCAAATAATACGACTGTTTGTATGTTTTGTTTCCCATGGCACTCTGGAAATAGTTAGAAATTATTTATTTTATTTTACGTCTATCTCATGACAGAAATAGGTATATCACATCCATAAATTTAGGCTCGGTTCACGAAGCTTTTTAATTTTGAACATTTTATCTAATTACACTTTTGAACTGTATTTCCTATAGCTCAAAAAAAAAAAAAAATTGACATCAGGTATTTGCGAGAGGTGAAAATTCTTTACATTTAATCTAATATAAATATTTTATATTTCAGAGAAAATCCGTTTGGCGTTGGATTCAGCGATACAGAATTGGTGGCCCGTTTCACCTACAAAATCGTCGACGAAGCGGGGTGCCACGCAAACTGAATGTCGTTGCTGTCCAAAATTTGCAACAGGCCGTCAACGAGACTCCCTTTTGCTCTTCTGCAGAGCTAAAGCAGAGACTCGGAGTTAATGCTTCTGCTTTAACCATCAGGAGACGGCTTCATGAAGTAGGGATCCATTGTAGGAAGGCTGCGACTAAAGTCGAGCTTATGCCAAATCATTTGCGAGCGAGGCTGAATTTTTGTGAAATAAATAGAGATATCAATTGGAATTCTGTTATTTTTTCTGACGAAAAGGTATTTACATCAGACGAAGACGTCAAGAAGCCGCTGTGGTGGCCAAACAACTCGCGTCTTCACTCACAACACGTCGTTCCAATCAGAAAGAGTGGGAGAATAAGCGTCGGGTTTTGGGGATGGATGGCGTCTTAGGGCCCTGGTGAGTTAGTGGAGATATCCGGAAAAATGAATGCGGCCTACTACTTAGAAATCTTGGAGAAAGTCATGTTGCCATCAGTAAGGATGTTAATTCCTGATCGCAACTTTTTTTTTGTACAGGATAA
The DNA here is from genome assembly GCA_963942605.1 of Poecilus cupreus. NCBI lineage: Eukaryota > Metazoa > Arthropoda > Insecta > Coleoptera > Carabidae > Poecilus > Poecilus cupreus. Next base: position 33,186,001 of record OZ012713.1, read on the forward strand.
TTCTGCTACAATTGTAAAATCCTGGTTTAACGATCACCCGGAAATCACTTTACTCCAGTGGCCTGCTAAGTCACCAGATTTGAACCCCATCGAAAACGTGTGGGCGACAATGGTCCAGAGGGGGACAGGAAATGTTCGAACGAAGGCTGCACTTCAAATGTTCTCCGCGTGTGGGAGGATCTGAGAGGAGGCGAGTACTGCCAGAATTTAATTAATTCGATGCCGCGGCGAGTAGAAGCTGTTATTGAAAATAATGGCTATTGGTGTAAATATTAGGTTTTTAATTTAATTGTATATATTGACGAACTTTTTGTGATATATTTGTTGTATATATTGACGACACTTTTTGTGATATTTATTTTTGAACTTGTACGATATATTTGTTGTATACCGCGTGTAGAATTTAAATGTAGAATAGAGGGATCTCAATGATATTTTTTTGAATTTGATATCAATTTTTACCTACTTACTATACAGCAAAGAAGAAAATACAAAGGTGTTTAGAATTTCAAAATGCATGCAATAGTTACCTAAATGTTAATATTTCACTATATATCAATTAAATTAACTATAGAACACTAAACAAAAACAAAAAAAAATTTACATTTCAGAGAACAAATTTATAATTATTTATTACAGTGTTGAATTATTATCTTTAGAAATTTCATAGAAGATTGAAATGATAATGGCGAATTTCAGTGTTCATTTCTTTCCATTTCTTTTTAGTAAATGTTATGTATTTATTTCCTAAAAACAATCCAGGCTTTGGAAAAAAACAAGTAGTTAGGTTGTCATAATAAACAAGTAGAAGCTGTAAAAAATATATAATAAAATGTTGTACGAATATTGAAAATAAACCTTGTTCTAATAAAGTCTTTCAGCTGTTCTTATACACAACATTTTCTGGCGACGAGGATCTCGGGATTGTTTATAATTGGTGAAAGACTGCAATAAGTAATAGGCTGTCAACATGAGTGCGTTTGGTCAAATTGAAGTATTTGATACATCTAAACCAGCTACATGGGACAGTTACGCAGAAAGGTTAAAACTGTATATGGAAGCAAATGATATAGTAGATAACAATAAAAAACGTGCAATTTTATTAAGTGTTTGTGGTTCTGCGACATATGAAATACTACGTTCCTTATTGTCACCATCCCTGCCAGCATCAAAATCTTTTGAAGAATTATTACTTATCCTCAAGAGTCATTTCTCACCTAAACCGTCAGAAATAGTGAGGCGTTTTCAATTCAATAAAAGAGATCAAAAACCAGGCGAAAAGGTGTCGAATTATATTACCGAGTTACGTAGTCTAGCAGGAGAATGCAACTTTGGTAATAATTTGGAAGACATGTTGCGCGACAGGCTAGTATGTGGAGTTCAAGACGAAGCTCTACAACGAAGACTACTGGCTGAACCAGATTTAACATTTAATCAAGCGAAAGAACGTGCTATTGCATCTGAAGCCGCAAATTTAAATGCAAAGGAAATTCGTAACAGCACGTCAAACGATGTTTTTAAAATAACAGGCTACAATGCGAAAAATACCAAAAACGATAAATCAAACCTTCAATACAAATTTAATAGAAATAATGCTTTAAAGAATTGCTTCCGATGTAACGGTCGACATTCACCTGATATTTGCAAATTTAAAAATGCTGATTGTAGGGCATGTTTTAAGAAAGGCCATATTCAGCGTGCATGTCGATCAAAGAAAACAAATATGATTGAAGAAGATAATGAGTACAACCTTAACCAAGTTTACCCTGTAAGAGGAAATGTTCATTTCATTAATAATAAGACAAGTCTACAAGTAAATGGATGCAAATGTGATTTTGAAGTTGACTCTGGGGCTGCAGTTTCGATTATTAACAAGGAAACATTTGAGCTCTTACGCTCTAGATCTGATTTGAAACTTAATTCTTCAAGTGTCAGATTGAAGGATTATCAAGGAAATTCATTGAAGATTTTGGGTTCTTGTAAAGTCAGTATCAAGATTAAAAATTTGCAGAAAATTTTAGAAGCTGTCGTGGTAGACACAAGAGGGGGAAATCTTCTTGGTCGAAATTGGTTTGAGTCACTGGGTATTCGGTTGAGTGGTATTAATCAAATAGAAAATGATTCTATTTCTCAACTTCTCAACGAATATCAAGACATCTTTGAGTCAAGTTTGGGGGAATTCAAAGGACCGCCCATATCGCTTCAGCTCGATCCAGCAGTGCAACCGGTGCGAATGAAAGCTCGCAATGTTCCATTTGCAATGCGCCCGAAAATTGAAGTCTGGTTAAATGAACAAATTGCTTCGGGAGTATTAGAGCCAATCGACTTCCCGAAATGGTCAACACCAATCGTTCCCGTCATGAAACCCAACGGAAAACTAAGGGTATGTGGTGATTATAAATGTACTTTAAATAAAGCTCTGAGCAAACATGCGTATCCTATACCATGTGTCAAACAATTACTGTCTACTCTCGTTCGAGGCAAGATTTTTAGTAAACTAGACTTAGCACAAGCCTACTTACAGTTAACTGTTGATGAACAATCAGCAGAAGCCCAGTCAATTATTACACACAAAGGGGCTTTTAAAGTAAAAAGATTACAGTTTGGTATAGCAACTGCACCAGGGATTTTCCAGCAATTCATGGATATGTTGTTAGCAGGCATGGATGGTGTCCTGCCTTACTTTGATGATATATTAATTGTTGCAAGTGACAGAATTGAACTAATTAGTAAATTAAAACAAGTTTTTCAGCGTATTCAAGAAGCAGGGCTGAAACTAGCAAAAAACAAATGTATTTTTGATACAAAAGAAGTTGATTTTCTGGGTTACCGAATTACAGAAAAGGGAATTCGTCCAACGCCAGAAAAAGTTAAAGCAATAAGAGAAGCTCCTACTCCAAAAAATAAGAAGGAACTTCAAGCTTTCCTAGGTTTGATAAATTTTTATCATTCATTTTTAGAAGGTAAAGCAACAATTGCAGAACCACTGCACAGACTTCTCGACGACAGTAACAAGTGGAGTTGGACAAGAGCACACGATAGTTCATTTTGTCAGCTAAAAAAATTATTGTCTTCTGATTCTATCTTAGCGCATTATGATGAAAAGAAATCATTGATCATGACGTGTGATGCTTCAGATTATGGAATAGGAGCAATCTTGAGTCAAAAAGGGAATGATGGAACAGAAGCACCTATCGCTTGTCACTCCAGAACACTCTCCAAAACCGAAAGGAACTACGCTCAACTTGACAAGGAAGCTCTGGCAATAATAGCTGGAATTAAGAAGTTCCACGATTACATTTATGGACATCATGTGGAAATCCGATCGGATCACAAGCCGTTATTGGGTTTGTTGGCTAAGGACAAGCCCATTCCACAAACATTGTCACCAAGAATGTTGCGGTGGAATATAATGTTAGGTGCGTACGATTACAAATTAGTACATGTTCCAGGGAAAAAGTTAGCAAACGCAGATGCATTAAGCAGATTACCTCTCCATATCAATCCACCAGACCCGCCGGATGTCGGAGAGATATTTATGCTGAGCGAAGAAAACTGTATACCTCTGAACGCTGTAGATATTCAGAAATTAACAAAAAAAGACCGAATCTTATCCAGAGTTCTAAGTTGGATTCGTCGAGGTTGGCCTTCTACAGTTGAGGAGGAATTTAAAGAATATGCGAAACGCAGGAACGAGTTATCAGCATATAAAGACTGCTTAATTTGGGGAAGTAGAGTCGTCATACCGCAAGAAGCACGACAAAAGGTACTAACTTATTTACATTCTTATCATCCCGGAATTGTCCGAATGAAAGCACTGGCTCGTAGTTATTTATGGTGGCCAGGAATAGATCAAAATATTGAAAATTTTGTTAAGATTTGTGACGTGTGCCAAAGCACACAAAATAATCCTAAACGAGCACCACCTTTAGAATGGGAGTGTACTTCAAATCCTTGGACACGTCTTCATTTGGATTTCGCTGGTCCTTATCAAGGAAAATTGTTTTTAATAACCATTGACTCATATTCAAAATGGCTCGATGTACAAATAGTAAAATCAACGTCTACTTTGAATACGATATCTGTTTTAAGGAAACTATTTGCCACCCATGGCATACCTTCCACAATTGTGTCAGATAATGGCACAGCTTTCACTTCTGCAGAATTTAATTTATTTGCTAGAAGAAATGGAATACAATTAATAAAATCTGCGCCATTTCATCCTGCATCAAATGGCCAGGCTGAAAGGATGGTACAGACAACAAAAAATGCATTAAAGAAAATCGTAAATGGTGATTGGGAATGTCGCTTAGCCCGATTTTTGTTGTCACAACATACAACACCATGCACGGCCACTGGAAAATCACCGGCCGAATTGCTCATGGGTCGTTGTCTTAAAACGTGTTTGAGTAAAATTCACCCTGATGAATTAATGAAAGAAAAATATAACACAGATAATAATGTACGTTTATTTCAAATTGGTGACTCGGTTTACATGCGAATGTACTCTGGTGAGAAAAAATGGCTCCCAGCAGTTGTCACAGAAATTACTGGTCCACGGTCCTATAGAGTAGAATCTCAAGATGGTCGAAGTTGGAGACGACATATAGATCAGCTTATTTCAAGAACACTTACATCCAGTTCAAACATAAATACACCCGACACATCTGAGCAACAACCATCTTATGTTTTAGTTCCTAAATCTTCCGTAGATCCATTGAACGCAACAGATGCCGCTAACAGCGCCAAGGAACCATCGAGCTTAGCAACAGAAGAGTGTTCAACAATGAGACCACCCGAGTCATCATGCGTATCACCGACAAATGGAAATACTTCCTCCACAACCACAAGTAGTGTACCTTCATCGACCCCGCCGCTGAGAAGATCATCTCGATGCCGGAAGCCTACACAATTTTTTTCAATCTCCCGTGTGAAGATTTTAAGAGGGGAGGAATGTTATGTATTTATTTCCTAAAAACAATCCAGGCTTTGGAAAAAAACAAGTAGTTAGGTTGTCATAATAAACAAGTAGAAGCTGTAAAAAATATATAATAAAATGTTGTACGAATATTGAAAATAAACCTTGTTCTAATAAAGTCTTTCAGCTGTTCTTATACACAACAGTAAATAAATAAATATTTCATTTCTGTTCAATTTTCCATGGCTGTGTTACAATTTTTTTAATAAATATTAATTTTAATTTGATATTTAATACCATAAATGGTATAAATGAAGAAACAAAACAGATAAAAATAAGAGAAGAGAAGATACGGGTAAAAGAAGAGAGAGAAATAGGAGAAAACTAAAAAGACTAGAATATAGACGAACAGAAAGAAAAAGAAGCAAATAAGAATAAGTTTATAGTAACAGGCGTGAAAACAGAAGAAAACTAAAGGAAGAAGTTGGAAAATTCAATAATCAACTCCATATCAATGTAAAGATTATTTTTTATTATTATTATTATTTATAGCAATATCAAAAATATAACACTGAAATCCCTATATGCTACATTTTAGTTATCAGATAATTTGAATTTAATATGTAGTTGAATGTTTTTGTTTTATTTTCTGATGAAAATGTAATTAATTTTCAATTGGGGTCGCAAAGTTCAAGAAGTTTAGATGCGTCATCGAACTTGTGTACAGCATCCAATATTCACTTGCATTTTGCCAAATATTGTAATATCTGAAGTGTGAAATTTTATAATCTCTACGAGGTTTTTACCTGGCTCAGGTAAACAATGGATTATATATCTGCCCTTCATTTCGTATCGTTTATCTTTCTCATTCGACTAGCGAGAACGTTTGTCGGATTTTAGTTCAGTTTTGGTACCTGTGGAGGGGATATGGGGCATAACTTCTGAACAATACTGTACATACCGACCACCGAGTACGCGTTAGTTTCGGAAAAATTATTGAAAAGAGTATATAAATCGGACTAAGAGTATATAAATCGGGCTAAACTCACACGACACTTGACCCGATTTTGAGATTTGGTTCTGATCATCCATCCGAAGTACCGTTTCACAGCCGCCTCGACTCTTCAGAGCACGTGGTGAGTTCTATCTTATTTTACCGTTTTCCTGCTTGCAAAATAGTGCTGGCTTTTTAGCATCCTCGGCGAGTAAACCTAATTTGCAAGACACCGACACCGTCCGTTCCCGCTCGTTAAAGCCCATCAGGCTGTATCATCGCCGCGTCATTTTTTGTGCAGTAGCGCGATCTGCTGAGCTAGCATTAGCATCCGCACCTAGTGCACAAACGTCAGTTTATAACGCGTGGCGGCACCGCTGGAGTTGGTATTCGCATCCTCCACGGTATCAAACATAAGCCACGGCGACGACGTCGTCCGTAAGCGTTTTTACGTCCGCCTAGTGACCTAGAGCGGCCTCTGGACACCGGTACCCAACTGACACCGTCTAATCACTAGCCGTACCGTGACGTCACCCGGTGTGATGTCATCTTCGTATTTAACCACGTTATGCAGTACCGACGCGTCCTCCGTAAAAACGGTGCCCGCCAACATCATCAGGCTTAAACATTAGGGTTGTTTCGGGGGCTTTACATAACATTCCTGGGCCACCGATGACCTACCGACGCCAGGCGTCGTTTTTTTTAAACGTCTGACTCGACACTACGGAGTCTGGGCAAGGCCTCTCCGACTATTTTGTAAACGCTAAGTCACCACACAGAGATTCCAAAATTTAATAACGTAATAAGTAATGTCAGCATGTAGAGATAATTCAATATTCGATGGCGTAATAATTAAAAATGCATGAGTAAGTAATTGTCTAAATTTAAACTGGTATTATATGACAAGGTTTGCTGACTAAGCGTCGATAGAATTTTGAATTATTGAGTAATTAGGTTATATTGTTCGAGTAATATTATTTAGTTAGCATTTATTTTGTTGATGTAGAATTTGCAGAAATACATATAAATATTAGGATGTAAGACACGACATGCCATTGGTGGTCAAGAGACTAAAAGAGCGCTCAGGTTTACAGTCTGTAATCTGACGGTCGGGGTTCGCGTCCCGCACGATACATCTCGAATTATAAAAAATAATTATAATTCGTAGCTCTGACAAATGACCACAGATGGGCCTGAGTGATTCGGAGGTCACTATAAGCCGGCGGTCCCTTGCAGTTGTCTGTTGACTGACCATCAGCAACATCGTTAATGCAAGTAAAACATTCGGCCATTGAAACCGGTGGAATTCCGGCCCTATGCTCCCTGAGGAGAAACAGGAACACATTATTAAATATTATTAAGACATGACATGCAGAGAGAAAACACGGAGACCGTACAGTACAGTAAGTTGATTTTTAACTGTTGTAGAGTGCTTTGAGTATTAAGACTTAAATAAAGAGAATGTAAGTTAGACCATGAAATCAAGTCGTTTTATTGTTGCTGACTCCCAGTATCGACAGGACCCTCTTTTATTTTCTACCCTTTTAGGAGGGTTAGAATTTATTAGTATAACCGACCGTTACCTAGCGACCTCCTGAAGCCGTAATCTCGACCGTACCTAACCTCAGTGTTTTCTGCGACTGCAGAGAAAGAGTAGCCATTTGCACACAATGTGGAGTTCGCTTTTGTACATAACATCCGCAATTACTCAAATATAACGTCAATATCAAACATTATCTCTGGACTTGACATTTAAAACCCTGAACTGTTCTGATCCTGCTATCCGGACCATTTGTCGCATGAGCAATTTGCGTACTTCACAACATATATCACAAAAAATTATATAATTTTATTATAAATGAACGAATTTATAACGAATACATATTCCATTATTTTCTAATTACATTTTAACCCAGTTGCACCAACGATACTTAAAATATACTAATGTCGGATTAAATTAATGAAAAATTGAAAGTGGCAATTTTTTTTTCACCAATCCACATTAACGTTAATGTTACATTAGCGAACCAATTAATAAAGTACCCATTTTTCGGCACTTAAATTTTAACGTAGCATTATTATTTGACACTGGTCAATATTTGGCATGTTCTCTTTTGTGTATATTTTTGTATTCATATATTTAACAAGGAAATGGAAATAAATAAAATTATTGTTATATATGAGAGGTGGTATTATTTTAATATAATATTTTAAAAAGAAAGGTCATCATCGTTCTCGTTATCTGATCTGAAAATGAAATTTATTATCTAGAAATATTACCACGACCAAGAATTTTCAGAAATAGAAAAATCCCTTCTTTTGGTCCGAGAGCCAGCGTCACAAAATTGTCGGTCATACTATAACTTCGTCAAGATTTTGTAAATATGTTGTTTAGGCTCTTAGAAGACGAGTCGTAACCGTCAGCTGGTCCACTAGGTGGGCACTCGGGCGCTACGGCGCCATGATTGTTATTGACTAGAATTATTTGGATATATCTCAAATAATTGAAGTACAGTAAATTTTGTTATATTAAAAAAGATGTAGGATAGTATTGGCTACCCGAGTCCACCAATAGCAGTACGTTAAAATGATGTCATCAAGAATTTTCTAGAATTCTGGTTCATCTACTATTTCTCGCTGTTTCCGTTTTCATTCTGTTATCAGTATTGAGACGATGAATATGTGTTATGCTTTTGTATGTACGAAGTTTCTAACAAAATGAATCATTTGGCGCGTTCAGCCGAACCTAGCAGCTAGATCGCTAACCTAGCGGCCACAGCTGAACGTATTGCTAAGTAACTGCTAGATTTCAGCAGCCACACTAGCGACCTGGCGAAATAAATTTACGCTATAGATGCTAGCGAACCTTCTAGAACTGTCAAGTGTATAAAAATTCATTTGTAATGTCATCAATATTAACCATGACTGAAAAAAAACTATAAAAATAACATAAAATGTAGTGAAATATATGAAGTATTTGACAAATATTACTAACCAATTTTAAAATACTGTTTTGGATTTGTCTATTATCACATATTGAGGTTAATTCCACCTAACTTGACTGACACAAGATGACAGTACCAGCAAAATTCCGTTCATGTACATACTGCTTTTCATCTGCTAGAATCTATCACTTGCAAACGCTAGCTAGCCGCTAGGTTCGGCTGGACGCGCCCATTGTTTACGAATGTATTTGTACATGATATTTTTCTGTAAGATCTTACTAGTAAATGTGTGTGATGTAAAATAATTATTGTTTTGTGCATTTGTAGACCCTGAAGAAGGGTTACGTGTAAACCGAAACGTCGGTTATGTAAGAAGAAAAATGCTGTATGACTGAGATTTCAAGTATTATTTACACTTTACAATAAACACAGTCAAATAAATATCTAGATATTGACTACAATTTTTATTTGAAACTTTTTTCTTTATTTTGGACCGTTTAGAAATTAAAATTTTCTGAAAATTATGTGATGCCTACATCAGGTCTAATGACAATATAATTTTTCAATTTTATAGACGTCAAAATGAAGAGCTGATTAGATTTTTGTGGCTCTCCATCAACCGGCTGTGGTAGGTTATATAGTCATTATAATCTCATGTGTCCACCACATAACTTCCAGAAATTTTAATTTCTAAAAGGTACAAAATATGGAAAAAAGTTTCAAATAAAAATTGTAGCCAATACTATTCTACATCTTTTTTAATATAACTAAATTTACTGTACCCCAATTTTTTAAAATATATCCAAATAATTCTACTTCACAACAATCATGGCGCTGTAGCGCCCGAGTGTCCCATGTAGTGGACCAGCTGACGGTCACTGCACGTCTTCTACGAGCCTAAACAACATATTTACAAAATATGAACGATATTAGTATGACAGACGATTTGTGACGCTGGTTCTCGGACTACACAGGATGATTCAGGACTAGTTCCTATTACTTCTGGTTACCAAAATACAAGAGGTTGAAATTTTTTTAATAACTGGAAAGTTTCTAATTTGAATCAATATATTTTCGGAAAACAATTCGTATGTCATACCTTATCCATAGATACGACTTCAAGGCGCGCACTCTGAGCATATTGTGTTAACTTATTAAATGCTTTGAAATATTGTGCTGTGTTTTGAATTTATTTATTTTGCTATTTAATTGTATCATCTTATGTTTTGTTGTCCAAATCGTATTCGTTAATATTAATAATTAAGGTATTACTTTTATATAAAACTCATTTTTTCCGAAAGTATCTTGATTAAAAAATTAGAAAATTTTTTTAATTTATTAAACTTTAACCTTTTATATTTTGGTAACCAGAAGGAATAAGACCTATGTTCATATGACATTATTGGATCAAAATAACCTCAGGAATAAGCTTTATTCGCTAGTCCTGAATCATATTTTACAGATTGTCGAAAGGTACAGTTGTGATTCATATTAGAGCTATATGTATCACATTACCAACAAATATTCCTGTTAGTTCGATCGTCCAACTGTTCGGCACGTTAAAATTTTACGTCAATGGATTTTTCCCAATGGTATAAGGTGATCCTATTAATACAAAAATCTTCTGTTTATCGTATTATATCACGGGTAGCACCTCAAATAGTTTCTATTTATTAAAATGCCTACTATTGAACTAGAAATTAGATAATACAAACTGATTTTTAACGGAATTCGTAGATTGCGTTGTGTTAGGTTCAGTTAATTGTAACCTTATAAAAAACTCAATTGCCAGGAGGGCACATTGCTGAACTATTAGGAACTGTAAACGCTGGTTTTCTATTAACGTTGAGGTAGTATGTAAAGCGCAAATTTATGTGCGTAATGGCGAGATGGGCGAAAACGAGTACCATATTTAATTATTCGCTTTTGAAAGCAGGACAGTGGATATTAACCTCTGTTATCTTTTGGGCGATAGCGGATATGCGTGTAAAAGCTATTTATTAACACCTTTACCAAATCCAGCCACGCGAGCTGAACAGAGATGCAGTACGAATCAAGATTTCAAATAAATAAAATATTAGAAATAATTGTAGCCACTGAAGTATTTTATAGCATATCCTTGTCACAAATGTTTTAATTTTTATTAACTTATATTATTTTATATTCATGTACCTAGCTTCACTATCGTTTTGACAGGACTTGACAAACGTCAGAATTTCATAACGATCGAATATTGCTGTTTACTTTCAAGTGACATGCTCTTAAAGTAGGTACTGCAGTGGCAACAATTATTACTAATATTTTATTCAATGAAAATCTCATTCCTACTACGAGACGAGAAAATCTTCGGTTCCATATTGCGAACGTAATTTTTATTGTGGTTCTAGTTGTGATGTGGACATTATTAAATCTCTGTTCAGCTCATGTTGCTGGAATTAGTAAAGGTCAATCATATGGGCTGAAGATAGCTCAACATGAACATGCTTTTTTGAAACAATATATCATTATTATAATAAATGAAACATACAATGTTTTATACCTACATTTGTGGATAAATGTTTTGTAATAAATTTTAAAAAGCTAATTTTGTTTGCAAATTTTACATGAACATAATTTTCAAAGTAGTAAAATTTATGTCACACATTCCCATGAACTACTACAATAATGTAAATGATTCGTATATTTATAAATATGATCATCTATAACATACTAAAATTATTTTCCTTTTGAACTTGGTATGTTATAGATGACCATATTTATAAATATACGAATTATTTTCATTACTGTAGTCGTTCATGAGAATTAGGTAGTCAGTATCAAAGTTCTGAATTTTTAACCAACTAGACTTAAACTAATATTTTTTTATAGTTTAATGTTATAGCTATCCTTTTCATCCGCATATATAAATACTAGAATGTTTAAAGACCTCACTGTGATAATTGTTTTGTTTTTCGATCAGAATAATTGCAGAAATAATTTATTCATATTTGAATTTGCTAAACAAAATTCATGGAAGTGAACGAACCCAACGAAAATATTCCTTTTCATCTGACATTACAATGTAAGTCACTGTAAAAAAAATCCATGAAATTTTTATGGATGGAGGTTGTTGGACCATAAAGAACATGAAAATTATTGAAGAATACAGAAATTGCTGTTTTTTTTTTTAATTTATTATTCGTTTTTCGACGTATATGTTTGACCTTAGCAAATAGCTTTTTCGCGCATATCCGCTATCGCCTAAAAGGAAACAGTTAGGTTACAATCCTCTTTCCAAATTTGCTTTCAAAAGCGAACCATTAAAGATCTAGATCAAAATCTTCACATTTAATATGTTCTAGATCGGATCGATCAATTTTTATTATCTAATAATTTTTTTTTATCAGATCAGGAATAAAATTTATATTTTTTTTTTAGATTATAGAAAAGATCAGTAAATTTTGTTCACAAAACTTTTAATTTTTATTAAGAAAATTAAACAAAATATTACTTGAAGTTGAAGTTACGTATAAAAAGAAGGTAGGAAGGGATCAAGTGATAACCAGTATTGCGAAAAACGATTGGTAGCGGAATTTCAACGTATATGTGGCAAACCTACGCTAGCGACGCCGGCTGATTACTTTCAGTATGTAGAAAATATCTGATCTATTTTAAAACATAAAACGATCTAGATCAGATCAAAGATCTTACAAGTTGGTCTAAATCAGCCACAACACTGGATATAATACGATAAACTTTGTGTATATTAATATGTCCAATTAAAACAGTTTGCAAAACTCCACTGGCGTAATATCTTAACGCAATGATGCAGTGTTACTCTAATATAAATTACAGCTGTGACTTTTGTCAGTCTACAATGCATTTTAAAGTCCAGTTCATGATATATTTTGAAGGGATTATCTCTATCTCTGAAAATTTTTGGTCGTGGTAATATTTCTAGATCATAAATTTCATGTTCAATTTATGACATTTGTTTTAAAAATATTTATTTTGAAAAATACCACCTCATAAATAAGACTAATTATTTTATGTTTATTTGTATTTCCTTTTTAAATATATGGACACAAAACTATTCACGAAACAGAACATGCCAAATATTTACATGTGTCAACTATTAATGCTATATTTAAAATTTAAGTACAGAAGAATGGGTACGTTAACGTCAATGTGGATTGGTGCACCAAAATTATGTCACTCTAAATTTTTCATTTATTTAATTCGACATTAATATTTTAAGTATCGTTGGCGCAACCAGGCCTATCAACTACTAAGAGTAGTTACGATATGTTCTATATTATAGAATTTGTTTATGTATAGTAGAAAAATGCTTTATGGTCTAAAATAAATAATTCTTGTTTATATGTTGCACTATATACTAAGGTAATCCCAAATGTATAGTGGGCTTAATGTGGGCTTATTTAATGTAATGTGGCGAAATCGTTAGTGCCGCCTGCAGAGCGCCGTCGAAGAAGAGTGATAGCTACTATGAATTTCATTTCTGCTCTGAAAAAAAAATCCTTACTCGCATTTCACATACCAAAAATATTTAATAAATATAATTAAATACGACTTACTCTTGGATTCTGAATTGTAATGTGAACTAATAATGATGCCAATTCTAAATCTTCACTAAATCCATTTTTAAGTGTAATACTGCGATATCCAGTCCTAACACAAGTTACCTAAAATTAATATAAATGAAAATAAATCTACTTGTAATTGTACAATTTGAGATATATACAGGGTAAGTAGCTTGGCCCATAAAATTTGGTTCACCAAATACATCCTCATCTTGTACTACAAATCGTAAAAAAGCGAAAGGTGGATTGGCGACGTCAAATTCGAATATATCATTCCAAATAGGATTAAAGCCATTGTCAGCTGCAACAAAATATTACGTAGTATTATTAAATTTAAAACACAAGGGAACAATTAAAAACATAAGTTTCATTCCACTTACAGACAGGTTTTGTTTTCCACTTCGTTCCAGAATCAAATTCGGCGCCCACTATCTCAACTTCAACAAACGGACTAGCTGTACCTCGACCTGTCTTGCTCAAAAGTCTAGCACCAATAATTCTAATGGAAATAGACATGGGTTCAACTCCTGCTAAAGTACTTTTGTCATAAGGGTCAAACTCATCTCTAAACATGAATGCAGGTTTTAGTAAGTAGCCACAGTTTCCATTGTCTCTGAATTTGGCTTGGTTTAGTTGCATTGATTTGTCGGCAGTTTGATAATTTAGAGCCACCATCTGACTTCCCGAGTTCCACAACCCAATTGGATTGTAGTTGGAAGAGTCCAATCGCTGGCCTTTGGGGTATACTCGACTAAACTGAATCTGGATAAGAAAATCAAATATTATGTCGTTATTAAATATTTCAAATTACTGCAACAATGTTCATACCTGATGATATTTTAAAAAGAATTTATTTTCTAGTGAACAAATTAATTTTTCAGCCTTAGTTTCTGGGAAGGAAGACATTTCATAGAACACAAATATTTGGCGTGCTCTTTCTAGGTTAAATGCAACTGAACGACAATATACAATTAAATCTGACATTTCTTTAGCAATGCCAAAAGATTTCTCCATCTTTTTGTGCTGATAATCAATATTGCTAAGATATTTAGCAGCATTCATAATGTTTCTCTGCCAATCTGCAGCCTGGAAAAATAAATAAATTATAACTCTTGGAGAAATATGAAAAACTAGTATGTTACTTCATCCTCTGTTTGTACTGCAACTTCAAAAGTATGACACATACTAGGATTTTGTATTTTCAACATCCATTCTAGGCCTGGACGATGCAAGTGAATTGTTTCAACAACAGCACCCATTACGTTCAAACTACCTTTTTGCAGAGCTCCTAATAGATGATCCCCGTTCTAAAAGAATTCATTAATTTATTTATTCATTGAAGTAATATGATGGCTAAAAGTACATACAGCTTCATCTTCACATTCTAGCGGATCAATTTCAACGACATAATTCGATGGAAACCAATGATGTTTCTTGCCCGCATAATCTCCTCTCCACCAGCCAGCCGTAGTAGTGTGTTTGTTAACGTTCGTAATAATTGAGTGTTTGCAAAAATATAATTCATTGTCGTGTTTTGCTCTGTAGTCATATACTGCCTTTACTGTTACCTAAACTTACAAGAATGAATAAAGAAACAAGCAAAATACTTGACATGAGTTTTTACTTTTGTAGTAAATGCTGTAAGATCCATATATCCAGGTGTTCCACATACTGTGCCTTGATCCATTACCTGGAATTTTTTTAGAATTATATACTAGTAAAGTCAAATTAGGATTTTACCTGAAAAGTTTTAGAAGAGTTTTTTTCTGTTTCTTACATATGTTTTTGGGTTAAATTTCCAGTTTGCCACCTCGTAACTTTCCTGCTTAAAAAGTTTTTACAGAAAAACCGTGAAAAAATCGGGGTTTTTTTTCGGTCCTTTACGATAAAATTCTCTTCAAGAAAACTCGTTAACAATTCCTGTAAGTTGTACCGATTTGGAGAAAATATATTTAGGTATGTAATTTAAATCAAAATTTATCCCCCAAAAGCAGTTGATATTTTTTAAAGAATGAAAATATAAACTTCCTGTTTCAAGCATTCAATTCCACAAAAATTTTTCTATTAAAATATATATTTTTAAAAATTTTGTATTCACTGGTTAAGCCACAATAATTTGTTTATTATCAAATACAGACACATATGGTTAGAAAATTGTAAAAAAAACTGAGGAATGGGGCTGCATTAAAACCAAAAGAGGCATCACACCCCTAACAACTGTCAAACCCCCGGCACCAGAAGCTGTTTTCCGACAAATTTGCTGCAAATGTAAAATAAGCTGCAGTAGAAAATACGGTTGCAAGAAAGCAGGTGTGTTTTGTTCGCTCCTTTGTCTGATCTGCAATGGACATTGTGACAATGTTAATGATTTAATATTGCAATGAAGCAACAGCCTGAGCCATTAAATGATGAAGAAGACAACCATGAGCCTCATGCAGAAAAACATCCACTAGGCTCCTCTTCTTTTTTGTTTGCATTGAATTTATTACCTAGTAAGTAGTTATAATTCTAGTTAAATGAACTTATATTACTATAAAAATATGAATTGGTTTTTTCAATTTATTCCGAATATTTTTGCCTTTTATTTTGCCTAACTCTAATCACCTTATTAAAATTTAATTTGTTAGTACAATACAAATTGTAATAGCTACTTGATAAAAAATTTATTATAATCTAAATACAACATTATACTCGTATGCCAAATTTTTTATTTTTTCATGGTTATTACGTTTTAAACAGGAAAAATACGAGATGGCAAACTTAAAATACGTGTCAGCAAGCCCAAAAAATAAAAGAAGAAAGAGAACAAACTAGTCCAAAATTTGCCAGGCAGAATCCTAAATTGGCGACCTACTTAATCCTTTCAGATAACACAGTTGCTTAAACATATTTATACTAAAATTTATTTATTATGTATGTTCTAATTATTTCGGCTTAAGCAGTGCATACAAAATTTTTAAAAACTATTTAATAGAAAACTTAATGTGAACTCGAATGCTTAAAACCAGGAGTCGATATTTTTATCCTTTAAATAATGTTAACCGCTTTTGTGGGATGAACCAAAATTATATTTTGATATAAATTATCTATCTACCAAAAGTATTTTCTTTATTTTCTGGATACCGGAACGTCTTATATGAAAATTTATTAGGATTTTTCTTGTTGGAAATTTTATTCTTCATAATTTCATATACTGGATATTCAAAAAGTTTCGGGACGGTTAAATATCTTCAAAATACACTTCGAATAAAAAAGCAAAAAAAAAGCACGATCTTAAATGGGAACCATAACAATAATTATTTTTCTGATTACAGCACTATATATCGCGAATGTATAATAAAAAAGGGGGTTCCCAATAATTCAAAGTGGCATCCCACTCCACCCCCAGGGGGTAGCGGTGAGGATCGTGCTTGGTGACATATAATAGATTTTCGAAAAATATTAAACTCGTGTTTTTTTGTGTTTTAATTCGATGTGTATTTCTCGAAATATTTCACTGTCCCGGAACTTTTGAACACATTTGTATAACAGTTTTTATCGCAATATCAACCGTTTATCCGGAAAACGTAAAAAATAGAAAAACCTAAATTTTTTCACGGATTTTCGTTTATAACTTTAAGCAGGAAAATTACAAGGTATCAAACTTGAAATTCATGTTCAGCAACCTAAGAAACATAAAGTAAGAAAGATAAAAAACTAAAACTATCAAGGCAGAAGCTGTTTTTGATCTAAAATTTTAATTTGATTGATAAATCGCGAAATACTAATATTCAAGCAACCAAATTGGCCTTATTGGAAGCATTTTAAAATTATGAACAATTTTTGTATTTACTCTTTTACTGTAAAGTGAATAAGTAAAAATTTACAGCAATATTTAAAAAATTGCAATGAAATCCCTAAGTTCACATTTAAATTCTACACCCATATAAATCTTTGTAACTTCTTTTGCCAGCCCGCTCATGGTCTATTAATAAATGATTTTGACGATTAAGAAATATATATATTAATAAATAGTATTTAGTTTTGTGAATTTTATTTTTGAAAATATAAGTTTTCTGTTAACAGAAATGCCAGCAAAACTAAAAATAGACGCCCCAACTTCCAGTTAGCACTTTCTACACCACCTCGAAAGTTAGTTTACTAATTTAATTAAGTTTACATTTTTGGCAGAGATGAATAAATTACTGAAAAATGTAATTAATTACTTTTCTATAATTACTGTCTCAATGTTAATTAAATTAAACATGTAATTAATTATATTATATAGTTACAAAGTACAATTACTTTTTATTTTTATGGAAATAAAAATCTGATGTTCCCAGCACATAACCTCCCGCCCAATACAATTCTTATACGATACAAAATAGTTTCTGATGATACCCAAACCTACCTTCTTATTTGTTAATTTTCTATTTATATTTGAGAAATTTAATTTTCTTTCGCATATTTATTTGAATGGTGAACATGGAATGCAAGATTTACGAAATTTAATTTCTTTATATTTTATTATCTCTAAATCTAATGAAAATTTAAAAATTGGTGTAATCAAAATAGATTTAAATTAAACAATTTTCAAAATAACATAAATTGTTGAAAAATTAAATTTAAGCGTGTTTTTTCACAGAAAACTGTTACGGGCTTTTAGTAAACTGCTACGTCCGGTTGACCAATTTTATCCAAAATCTTATCAGTTCTTCATGTAAATATAAATATAAACACAAACACAGACAAATTTTGTTCAGAAAAACTATTTATATTTTGCGTTAATTAAAAAAACTCTGAACTGAAAATTTCATGTTTTACTTTTGTAGAGTTTTGTAAACACTGTTCTCAGTTGAGGATCGCTCAAAGCAATTTTTTATATCTTAGTGCACTTCTTCTTTAATACAATATCAAAGACGACAAGATTCAATTATCTTGTATAAAAAATAATTGACTTCTAAAATTTATTTGAATAGTTGAATTTAAGTTTTCTCTCTGAGAAATGTAGATAAGGATGAATCTATACATATTTATTATGTCATTTTTCGAAATGTGTTATTAGCAAATATGAAAATTTCGCAAATAACATTTTAAATTCTAAATGTAGCTGATTTCATATTTGAAATAAATAGAATCTATCGCTTTGCGTGTCAAGTAAACTTCCACTTACGGCTTTGCAATTCTTACTAAAGTCAACTCTGTTCTTCGTATGGTCTGGAAACTTATAATTATGAAGTTCTGTTACTCTAGTTATTCTCGTTTGTGAGTTGTAGAACATAATGACTCACCGTTCCTATTCTTGAAACGATCTCCTCGTTAACCGGGTACCATAATTTATGTTTTTTATATAGCGGATTTTGTTCATAAAATGAAATTAGTTCTACAAGACTTTCAAACTGAACTGTGCCAGTTGTGTACAATCTTCCTTCTGATTGTACTCTACAATGTTTAATTTGTTTGTCCGCCCTAAAATAACAACAATAATCTGTTTGTTTTCTGTTTCTGTTTTCTGTTTGTTTGTTTGTTTCAACCATGTACTACTTTAGGTTAAAAACTTACCGGAAGGAAATAGCATAAGAACTATTCGCATCTTTCTCACTGGGCCTGACAAGAAAAGCGCCTTCGTACGGTACCCGTTTGAGCATTTCCTCCGCTTGTAGTCCTGTAAGATGCGGATGATACCACTCTTTTCCAACATGCTTACTGGGCTGTGGCACAGGCTCTTGCAGAGTAATCAAAACCTCTCTACTCCTCAATGGATGACTTCTGTAATAGGTTATTAGGCTATACAAACTATCGAAACAAGTTGTATCGATTAGGTAATATTTTGTTTGTCCAAGTTCTTGTTTGAGTTTTATTCGACAATGTTTTGCTCTTCCTTGTCGCCAAAATGATAAACAATAGTCACCAACTAAAGTTGTGCTTGAACGGACCAAAAATGTCCCGTCACCTAGATACGAATATGAGCGTAACCATTGTTCTGCTTCATTAGG
Source organism: Poecilus cupreus (assembly GCA_963942605.1). Taxonomy (NCBI): domain Eukaryota; kingdom Metazoa; phylum Arthropoda; class Insecta; order Coleoptera; family Carabidae; genus Poecilus; species Poecilus cupreus. Next base: position 33,205,413 of record OZ012713.1, read on the forward strand.
ACCACCTGCTAACTTTCCATGGAACCATTTCTCGCTGAAATGTATCTCGCCGTTTGGGACGCCCTCTCGCGGACCACTTTTTTTTACTTCCTCATCGTCGGTCTTGTCATTCTCCTAATAATAATAAGAACAATAATATCTTTAAAACATGTAATTCACTTTCTTACTCCTCCCGATCGATAGCTCTCTGTGTAGAATAACTTATTTCTGGTTAAAACAAAGAAATGCGATTTCCATTCTTTGTCTACTGGATCTTCAAGGAACATAATTCCATTTTTTACGGTATTTCGTAAATCCATGTTTCTGCCATCTTCACTACTAATTTGTTGAAACTGATTTTCTTCTTGATCCTCAGGAAACTTTTTATGCTTCAAAAGTATTTTTCTCCTCAATTGATATGGAGACGGTAAACATTGCTCTGTTTTGTCTACTGGATGCGTTATTAACATATCACCGAAAACTTCTTGCATAGCTGTTGCCATTTTTCTCTGTTGTGCCAACGTACAGTGATCTTCAATGGATAAAATTACTGGATATTCTGAGCTAATAAACGCGTATTCTTTTATTGCCTTAATAACCTCTATGAATTGAATTCTTGTTGTGAGCATGTATCCATGATATATGAACGGCATACCATCAGGCTCCCCGTCCCAACAATCTAATTCAATACATCTGCATCCCATTGTTAGGCATCTTACATAGGCTTCTATTGACGATTCGCTTGAAAACTGGTATCCTGTTAAATACCTACAAACTACTGTTTATAGTATTTTTATATTAACCGTTAAAGAGTATTTAAAAAAATAAAATTAGTTGCAAATTGAGTAGGAAAGGCCTGCTTACGTATTATGGGAAGAAGCGATCCAGTAATGAGCCAGCGGCCGAGTCATATCGTGATAAATTGCATCTTTATTTGGGTCCCAGATGTCGTTGTGTTTTGAAAAAAGAAAATCAATAAATTCGTTTTTTGTAAAATATGGTTCTGGAACATCACGCTGAGGGTCCTGTAGATAATCACGAATAAACGCTGAAACCTGTCTTTCATCATTACCCAATGGATCGCTTTGTTCATCAATTAAAAAACTCTGAAATTCTTGTAATGTGACAGTCTGACTATTTTCAGAGTAAGAATCGATGCGATCAAAAAAATCTGTAGTGCGCTAAAAATTAATAAACTTTATTTTGTAATTATTACTATTATTTAAAAAAAATACTTACATAGTCACCAAACTTAAGTTTTTGATATAAAATAGCAAAACCATGAAATCCTAATTCAGTTCGTTTCCTGGTATCAACTTCTTGGAAAATGTGTCGGAGTTTATTTGTTGAAATTTTATAGTTAATGCGAGGTATGAATCCTTTTACTTCTTGCAGACTTACACTGTAATAAATCAATCAGTAAATATATTTACTTTCAGTATCAACTTATAAAATATCTTACATTTCTCTTGGACTTTCAATGCCATGAAATTCTCTACGAAGCCACGCTTGTACTTGAACAGGGTAAGGTGCTTTTAAAGTGTCTGCCACTAAATGCCGAAGTCCATTTGTCCACAATTCACGTTCTTTTTCAGATAATGCTAAAATATTATAACATTAATAATACCTTGTACAATTATTTTAATTAAAACTATCATTTTCAAGTAGAATAAGAAATATGCATATATATATATATATATATATATATATATATATATATATATATATATATATATATATATATATATATATATATACCTGCAAAAGATAAGCAACACAGCTTAAACTCTGATCCGTAAAATATAACAAAACATTTTAAATTATCTATTTCCTCAGCATATTCTGGCCATTTCTCAAAATCTTTCAAATTTTTCCCCAATCGAATTTCTTTAATTTCTCTTAAATCTACTGATCCTCCATGTGCATTCCTTTGAACAGAAGCAGGACGAGTCCACAGTAGTTGTCGAGTCTCCCGGCTCAATTTTAAAGTTTTCTTCTCAGGCTTTCTTTGAAGGGAAAATTTGGTAACTAACGTTCCGTTTTCTAACTGCCGTATAATATGCTCCATCGTGGAATAAATCTCCTTAGCGGGGCAGAAATACCAGAGATTACTTATTCAGTCCTAGGAAAAAGAGTAACTGGAAATTACGTTTTTTACATTTGTTCGTAGTAAATAACTGATTTAAAAATACAAGAACGTACCATATGAAACTGAAATGTTTTCAAGCAATGAATAAAATTCACAAAGAAATTAATATTTATATACGGATATATTGATTTTTGCTTTAGGAAAGGCATGAAAATGCAATATCTTATTGAATTGTCAATGTCGAAACCATAATAAGTTTCCTGTTTGATTCTAATAGGACAGTATCATATTAGCATGTACTAAATTATATATTAGTTTGCACATTTTTAAAAAATTTTAAGTGGGAAGGTAAACTATGTAAATAATTATTAGCGGTGATAAAAATTAGCACTTTAGAACTCAATATTAAAAATCAAAATGGTATACATACAAACCAAGAGAAAACAATGTAAATTTTTAAATACTTTAACTGGTTAATGTTTATTTGTATTAAAATTAAAAGAGCTAGAAACACGTTCGTTGGCTTTTGAAGAAAATATTTTATTTGAATTATTATTAGCGGTAATAGACTTAATACAAAAAATATTTTATTTCATATTGGTTACTAATGTTAAATTTTTCAGAATATTTATCGCACGAAAAGTGAAAAATAAAATTTGACTTTTAATTTTTCCAATATTTATAAACAAATATTTGTTTCTATAGATATTGTTATTTAGCCTATTAACTCATATTTCTAAGACTTTTTGATAATTTCTGTTAATAAATACAGGATGACAACCATGGCAACCATGAGAAGGTGGCAGCACAGTGACCTTGAGCAAGTCAACACTTTGCCATTTTAATAACAGTGTATCCGTGGATAGGGCAACAGCGTGCGATAGCCATATGAGAATGAGAATTTTTGACCAACTAGACTTCAATTAATTTTTTTTTTTTAATATTATAGCTATCCTTTTCATCCACATACATATATAAACACTAGAATATTCAAAGACTTCACAGTAATTAAGTAAGAAATATTTTATTTAAATTTGAATTTACAAAACAAAATTCATGGGAGTGAACGAACTCAACGAAAATATGTACTTCATCTGACATTGGAATGTACAAGTCACTGTAAAAAATACATGAAATTTTGACGGATGGAGGTTTTTGGACCATAAAGGACATGAAAATAAATGAATAATACAGAATTTGCTGTTTTTTTTTTATAAAATAAAGGATTCGTTCTTCGACGCGTATGTTTGACCTTAAACATAAGCCCGAAAATTCAATAACAAAATATTATTTGGCAGAATACTTATTGGCCGAATCATTCAATTCCCGAATATTTAAAAACCGAAAGCTCAACACACGAAGTTCACAACGGCGAAATCACACATTGACAGAATCGCTCAACGCCCGCACGCAGCCGCTGAATCATGCAATCCAAGTAGGTGAGCGAGTGGGTTCATATGTAATGTGAGTGGGTTGGGTTCACATCCGCCTGTGGTGGTTCGCACTTTCCATTGGAGCGCATGCATCTGCCTAAAATTCAATGAGAGCTATCCAATTTCCATTCCCTTGAAATTTGTCTAATGTTTATTTGTCAAATGTGCAACGATCTAAAATGGCCGACTGCGTTCTGTGACTCGAATTTGTCGGACGTGAGTTCTGCGGGCTTAGGGGTTGTTAGTTAAGGGTCTCGTCTACCTAGTAAAATTCAGTGAAAAGGGTTGTTATAAACGCAATCCTACCCTACCCTACCGCCACACAATTAGAGCAGTTCTGCCCACCCAGCACCAAATTGTGATGGTCGCTAGGACGCGTCACTGTTGCTTCTACTGAAGTCAGTCTGAAAAGCTGTAATGAGGTTTGAGGGAGAGGATCGGAGCAGGCTAAGTGCCAATGAAACATACGTTCAATTTAACGATCTGGTTATTATTAAACAATAAACAAAGTAAGAAAAATTTACAATACAATATAAAGAGCAAAAAAATAAATTAATAACACTATGAATGACACACTGTGCGGCCGTAGGACAAATAAACTCACCTGGAGCACTCAGCGTGCCAGAACTTTATTAAAAAAAAAACAGAACGATACTTACTCAACACTGCTCACCCTGGACTGTTCGTCGCACGACCGCCCACGCACCGACACCCAACGCACACCTAGCATATCGAACACCGCGGCCGTAGGTTGATCAACCGAGACGCGGGACAGGTATACGGGAATTAGGGGTTACACGTAAACAGTACAACGCGAACCGAGGGTACAAACGGCGTACCAAATAATGAATAAAAAAAGGTATAAAGTTCTTAACAACTAAGCCTCCTCACAAAAAAAAGTATGCAGAAAAGTGAGTGAGTGTAGTTAAATGAAAATATTTAAATAACCAGACGGTATGTGTGACAGAATTATACAATAAAAATTATCCAACAATGTAGATTTTAACAGTGTGTGTAAATTTTAAAATGATTATAAGTTTTTAAACAAATGTAAATATTCAGATATGTAAATTTTAAACTGTGTGTGTGTGTGTGTATTTAAATATGAATATAAATTCTAAATCAGATCTAAGTGTTCTGAGTGTCCAATGTAAGCGTAATAAAATATCAATGGCGGGACTTAGCTCTTTCTTCCTCTCTGGCTCACGGGAAAGTCAGCTGGGCTTGGACTGGAAGGCTCTGTCTCGGAAAGGCGAGAAACCTTAGCCTCCTGGCTTAAGCAAAGTCGTTTGGACCGTCTTGGCGGGGTGGTGAAGTATTGGATGGCGAAGATTCACAGCCACGAAAAATTTATTCGAATCCCCAACACGTGGGTTATCCGTAAAAAGACACAACACTGCCTTTCACAGCCTCGAAAGACAGCGAGAATAATCCCCAAAGTGAGTAATGTTCGCAAACAAAAACAATCTCGATTGTCTATCCACTAAATTTCACACAACGTGAAAATCTTCTACTTAATAGCGCCAAAAACGTCCGCTTACTTATGCGTACTGACTTAAGATCATATCCGACCGTTATTTTTCCTACTTAAGACGGTGAAAAATTTTAATTTTGAAGAAAGAGGAATAGACAAAGACAGCTATACAAATTTGAAAAGAAAACAACGGAAGTGTCAGAACACTAGCGACAAATAATAAAAACAACAACTAAAGGCTTGTATACAATTCGCAATCTCGCAGGAAGAGTAAACAAAACAGGGAAATTAAATGTGAAATATATTTAAGTATTATTATTTATATTTGCAGAGAAAATAAAGGTATATACTTTTAACAAATTTTTATCAAGTACTCCGCGCTGTAACTGCGCCTTTATCAACTAATAACGCTTGCGCATTTAACAAATTCTGAACGTGTCAACAAAATATAAACAAATAAGTCCTTGAACAGTAAAAGTAAAATAAATCTAATATATTATAACTAAAATACGGTAATAAATTGAATTTAACAATTTTAAATCATCACAGGTAAGAATAAAATAAAAATTTATTAGATTACATTATGCAAATCTTTAATTAAACATTTTTAGGTTAACAAAGGAAAGAAAACAAATAAATTAATGAGAAAGGATCTAAAGGATATGGAATTTAAAAAAGAAGGAATGGAATACGAAATTGGAACGTAACAGGGTACTTAGGCTGCGAGTAATTTATGAGGAGTATAAGAATGGAAAAATTTTATTCCAATGTGTATTACTTACTTAAAGAGCTAATACAGACATATACCTTTTTAAAATTAGAAAAAAATTAAATAAATTATAAAAAATGTTGAATTTTGGGAAACTATACACGGCTATATCTCACGATAGAAATTTATTTTTAAAATTCTAAAAAGGCACAACTGTAGAATTGCTCTTTAATTATAAAATAATTACAAAAACCTTTGGTTTAATGTCCGTAATAAACTCACAGTTTACTTGCAACGAAAACACATTTTTGAAGCGTGGCATCTAAAGATAGACAACAAAGGAAGAAATCAAAATTAATTTTATTTGCAACCAGGAAAAAACATAAAAGGGCAAAATTTTTAAAATAATTGCAGAAAACGGTAAATTGTGGTTTTAAATATTATATGTACAGATTGTTATATTTGGACCAAGTTGTTATAACAAAGTAATTAGTAAGTGTTACATTTTCGAATTCTTGTATCTTTTTATTCGACAATGTAATATTATTTTCTATTCATTTCCAAATACATGCCAATTAATTAGATTTTACTAGTAAAATTTAATAATGTTAGCTCGGTTATTATATTTATAATTCAAAATAAACAAATTTACAAGCAAAACGTAGCAGTTGAAGTTGATTCGCTAATTAATATCGATTATGTAACGCTAGTTGAGAATATTTTCAAAGATGTGAAAAATAATAATAAACAAGATAGCGACAATGAATCTCTGATTTCATGGTCATCCATATCGTCTAATAGGGGTAACAGCTACAATTTTATTAGTAATAGAATAGTGATAATGACTATAAATTCCTCTGGCAACGGCGATAGCAAAAATGATTACTGTGGTAATTCTGTTGACATTGACTTATTTGTTGAACCAGGAAAAAAATTAAATAATATTTGACAGTAGAAGGTAGGCTAATATTCGTTATAGATATTTGTTTGAACAGATAAGTACTTTAAATAATCGTTCACCATTTGACTGCAATTTCAATCATATGAAATTTAATAAAGAGAGCAGAATTGAATACTACAGTGACTTTCATTTGAAATGTATGATGTGCAATTTAGAAAATAAAATCTGTACTGAAAATTAAACGGTATCATGTAAAATCAATATAGATATGGTCCGAACCATATTTATGTACTGGTGGAGGATATGCGCAAGTGAGTGAACAAAGTGCTATAATTAATATGCCTAGTCTTTGCAAATAAACGTATCAAAAAGTACAAGCAAAAATTGAATTCGCTTTAAATGATGTAGCACTGGAAGCTATGAAGGAAGCTTGAGGAGTAGAAGCAAGACTTGTCGTTGCAGACGGTAGCGTCCATAGAGATGGTTGCACAATATTATTCAGTAGTTATGCCCCATAACCCCTCCTCAGGTACCAGAACTGTATGAAAAATCGACACACGTTCTAGCTGCTCGAATAAGAAAAATAAGCGATACGAAATGAAGGACAGATATATAATCCATGGTTTACCTGCTCCAAGTAAACACATCATAGAAATTTTAAAATTTCTCATTACATATTGGCTTGAATTCAATTCCATTTCCATGGTTATTCTTTATTAAAACAAAATTTTTGATATTCTTGAACGACTTACACGCCTCTGGTTAGTGTATTAAGTAAGTAAAATGAAATTTGTTCACTGATTCAGATGCAGATATTATATCTCTTTAACTTTAATTTGACACATTTTTCTCTCAAATGCTTAGGAAAGAGCAACATATTGCAAAAGTATTATTTTTCACCTAAAATGTCTGTGATAGGCTTACATTTTTTTTAATAATTACAATATTTTTTTATATATATATCGGTCTCCGTACGTGTAAAAAGTATCATTTCAAATGGTGAACGTTGTATCTCAGAGAGTTTGTACGTAACTACGGTAAAACCGTGAACTCGTCGTTGAATATATTGTTAATACCACAATGTTACATGGATACAAACATTTAAGGCACTGTTTGTTGAAAGATCTAAAAGAACTCCTCGGTATACATTTTAAAATCAGTTTGCAAACATAAATTCAAATGCAAGCAACGAACAAAAAAAAATGTAATTTATTCGGAAATACCAAAATATTAACACCATTTTAAGAGGATTTGTGTAACCAATATTCAATAGTAATTTGTTGGCATTAACTTTAAAGAAGTCGAAGTAACCGCTTTTGTTTGGAAAAGGTGGAATTCCTAAACTGATGGTAATGACATTTACTTATCTCACTTTGTTTTTGCATACTCGAACTAGATATAAATAGGTTACATTACATTTAATTTTAATTCTTGGTTTAATTTTTGGGCAATGAGAATATTTTTTCAATTTAATTTCAATGATAATTTGGATTTTGCTAAAGTTTTTACCTTTTCACTTTACAGCAAAGGAGTAAATGAAAAAGTTGTTCAGAATTAATTAGTGCTGCAATAAGGCCCATTTAGTTACCTAAATATTAGTATTTCGCAATATATCAATCAAATTAATATTATTATTTATTTTAAAAATTTCAATACGGTCATAGAAAATTTAATACAATCGAAAAATATTTTAAATTTCAGAGAATAAATTTATATTTATTTATTACACTGTTTTATTATTATCTTCAGATGATTATAATGATCTAATGGCGAATATGAAAGTTCATTTCTTTCCATTTCTTTTGGTGAATAATAAATAAAAAAATAACTGTAAAATTATTTTATGAAATGTCACACCGTGTTACAAATAAATAAATAAATATAAATATATCATCACGCCTTTTACCCATTACGGGTGTGGCACTCTGCTTACGCAGATCTCGGTTACAATAATTTTCCTAATAAATATTAATTTTAATTTGATTGATATATCATGATATAAGTAACCAAATGCGCCTTATTTCATGCAACTTTTAATTCTGTTATATTTATACTTTTACTGTAAAGTGAATAGGTATAGCTAATATTTAAAAAATAGCATTAAAACCCTTTATTCTACTTTTCAATACTACACCCGACAACAACAATATTTTTATAGTTAATTGTTTCATATTTCATCCACTAATATTATTAGTTATCAGATAATTTGAATTTGATATGTAGTAGAATGTTTGTTTTGTTTCTGATGAAAATGAAATTAATTTTCAACAAAGAGGTCGCAGAGTTCAAGAAGATTTGATACGTGATCCAACTTGTGTACAGCATCCAACATTCCCTTGCATTTTGTAAAATATCATAAGATCAGAAGTGAGAAATTTTATAATCTCTACGAGGTGTTTACCTGTCCCCGGTAAACAATGGATAATATAATTGTCCTTCATTTCGTATCGTTTATCTTTCTCATTCGACCAGCGAGAACGTATGTCGATTTTTCATTCTTGTCTGGTACCTGTGGCGGGGTTTTAGGGCATAACTTCTGAATAATAATGTGCATTAATTACAGTGGTAGCCGATGGCTCATAGGCCAAACGATCATATAAAAAAATTATAATTCCATCTCTGGAGTTGCATGTATTGTAGGTTTCAAAACTAAAAAAAATTTGTTTATCAGTGTAAGAAATTCATATTGCTGCATTTGTGCGAAAAATACCACAGAAAATAAGAACTCTGATGAAACCCTTACATGCTACAAAAATAGGTCCAAATCTGCTACTGCGATGGAATATAACGTTTACCATTTGAAATGAAGTGTCCAAATGCATGGTTCAAAATATAATAGACTTTTTGGTGACAACGATAATAGTGTGATGAATTGCATTAACCACATTAACCCAGTCGTGGCGGTTCAAAGTGCCGCAAGATTCAAGCACAGATCAAATTGCAGATTTAAGAAACGACTTGAAAAAACCACGTCTTTGGAAATCATTTGAATTGTGAAGAATATTTTTGCAAACGACAAAACGATAACAACTACGGAAAGGAAATATAGTATCAGATCTTCAACTGTGTGGATTATGGAATACATGTTAAATTTGGTAATATGTCAGGCCAGTAGCATTAAACACAACGTTAACAACAGCTATGCTGATTGCTTTAACAGTGTAATTGTCAAATATATTGGAGGCAAAAGGATAATTTACATTCTTAGGCGATCATATGAAGCAAGATGTAACGCGGCAGTAACAGCTTATAATATTGGTAAAGACATTCACAGATCTTTACATAACACGTTGCTTGTTGGTGAAAGCCCAGTCAAGTACAGAAAAAAATACATTGCATGACAAAAAAAAAGAGAACAATTCTTTAAAAATCTGGTGTGGGAACCTCACTACTTTCTTATACATATAAAACCAACTGAACACGTATGACTTGTTCCTTGCGTATGACTTTATTTTGATTATTATTAAGAATGATAAACCTGCTTAATTTTTTCTTCTCGTTTATAATTTAATTTGAAAATAGGAATTAATTAATATCTAGTCTAAAAAAATTTCCACCTGATAATACAAACATTGCTTTTATAATGTTTCACAAGACACACTTCATATTTATTTTACACGTTTGACACATAGATGTTAAAAATGTTTTAGTTTTGTTCCCATTGTAACTATGATTATTGAAATATCTTAAGAAATATAAAATTTAGTTTTTTTTCAAAATTAGAATCATGTACAAGAAAAGTGCAAATAACATTTTATATTCCAAATATTTTTGAAAACATCTCTCATTTGAAATTTTTTTCACAGCTGATTCTATTTTTTAAAAAGAAGGAATTTATTGTTTTGTGTCCAGGAAACTTCCTCCTCCAGTTTCTCAATTTCATTCAAAATCAACTCAGCTCTTCATATTTTCATGAAACTTATAAATTCCAAGTTTCGTTTACATATCTTGTCTCATTCATGAGATATTGCGCACACGGACATCCATCCATGCATCCTTCCATCCATCCTCACACACAGGCATAATTGAGAAATTGGTCTTAACGGATTCAGTGGACGTAAAATATATATTTGCGCAAAAATCTCGTCAATGGGTTTTTTCATGATTACAATACTTCCTTATAGTATGTATAATAAAGTAAAAAGGAGACGTATTTCATACAACCGTTACAAAAATCGTATACAAGTCTACATTAAAAGGATCGCTGATGACAGTGAAATAATTAGCAATCTGACTCAGATCCGTTATAATAACGTTTCTGCACGACATACTAACAAATTGACTTATTAGACACTACTAATATTTACTGAACGCTTTCAGGAATAGCCCACACTAAACAACAAAATCTAATTCATAACTTAATTTTATTTGTTTATTATTATTATTATTATTGTTTATACTAGCTGTAAGTCAATAATTTTATGGAAACTTTTTTTATTTAATTTTGAGATCACACATCCAAAACGCTTGATACCAATAAACAAAACAAATAATAAATAATGGCTTACGAATGATATAAAAGTACACTCTCTGAAAATGAAAGAACTGTACGAACTTTAAAAAATGTGGATTAATAAGTAAAGAAAATTTTAATAGTTTTAGAAATAAGTATCGCAAAATGCTTAAAATTGCAAAAAATGAATTTAACTCAAAATTAATTGAAAAATGTAATAATAACACCTCAAAAGTGTGGAAACTAATTAGAAATAACTTGTATAATAATAATAAAGGCGATAGTATAAAAACATTAAAAGATAATGACGTGGCGGTGGACAATCCTTTAGATATTGCTAATAAGTTTAATAATTTTTTCCTGTTTTATGTTACGGAATAATTTTCTGGGGGTGTTCTCAAGCAGCACAGCACAGTTTTTAAATTACAAAAAAAGCACTGAGAAACATATTCCAACTTCCTTTCAGATCATCTTGCAAAGATTTATTTAAAAAAGAAAATATTTTAACTCTGCCCTGTATATATACTAAAAGTAGCTCCGATTGTTAAAGAAAACTTAAATAGCTTAGAAACTCACAGTGACACACATCAATATAATACACGAGGTAAAGAAAATTTGAGAGTACCCAAAGTTAATTTTAAAAAATCAAAAAATAACCCAAACTACATTGGTTTAAAAATATATAACCACTTACCGCATTATCTAAAGAATATGAGCAATAATAAAAAATTTAAATTTGAATTGAAAAAGCATTTATTATCAAATAGTTTCTACACTGTTGAGGATTTTTTTTTTTTCTAAAAGATAAATTTTAATTAAGTAGTACATATTCCTACAGTTCTTTCATAAATTTTCACAAATTTTAATGTAAACACATTTTTGTTGTTGTTTTGCGCATTTTAAAGTTTATGTCAACACATTTTGTATGTCGTTTTGTTTTTTTATATTTTATTTTAATTATTCAATATCGATGTTTTTTGGTCACGAAATAAAATATATTATTATTATTATAATTCCTAGATGTAATTCCTTGTTCTTGTTTTTAAGTTTTCAATTACTTGAAATGTAAATAATATTAATTTCTTTACTTATGCTACAGTTAGATTTATAATTACAACCACATTACACAAAACACAATCTGGTAACAAAACACAATGTGATGAAAAATTTTTAAAATTAGGAGCACACATCCTCCGCATTTGTACACTCTTAGATTTAAGTTTATCTTTGTATTATTATCAAAATTGAATAAATTAAGTTATTCAAAAAAGAAAAACTATCAGTATACTGATAAGACCTGAAGAAAATAAACTTTTGAAAGAGTTAACTTTAACCGCTGAGGACAGATAGATAATTTTAAATAATACCAAAGGAGAAAGCCAATGTAACGAATGGAAACAGCAGCGTTTTAAAAGATTAACACCATCATCGTACGGTAAAGTTTGTAAAACGAGAAAAACCACATCGTGTGCCAATTTAGTAAAAAAATTATTATTTATTACATTTTTGGAGAATTCTGCAACTAAATGTGGCTGGGAGAAAGAGCTCATAGCAAAAGATGATCTCTCCAAATAATTAAATTTGGAAATAAAAGATGCTGGATTATTTATCGACGAGGAGGTCCCATTTCTTGCTGCTAGTCCCGATGGACTGATACATGAAATTGGGTTAGTTGAGATAAAATGTCCAGCGCCAGCTAGCACATTGACACCAATGGAAGTTGTAGAAGCAAAAAAATAACTTTTGGAGAGATTGTAAATAACCGATTTCAATTAAAAAGGAATCATAACTACTATTTTCAAATTCAGAGTCAACTAAAAGTTAGCCAAAAAAAGTATTGTATTTTTGATTTTTGGACGCCAAAAGGAAAGCCAGATAACGTTTTTATGAAAAAAATTGCTGTAGATGACAATTTTTGGAAAGTAAATATGGAACATAAATTAACATTTTACTAGAATTTGCTGGAACTAATAGATTCTCTATACCTTCGAAACTTGCCGATTACAAATCCAAATCGTAGCTTAAATAAATAAATTTAAGTAAACACTCAGATGAGGAATTCAATTTTCTGTGTTTTGATCATAATAATAAGAATTAGTTCTTAAAGAATTTGAAGTGTAAAGCAAAATTTAATATATCTATTATAAATCTTTGAAGGAAAAATTGTAATTGTCTATTATATTAACTATAAAAATAAATGTGTATGTAATGATATGTTTATCTTTCAGTGACTTATGATTCTTTTTAGTAATTGCTGTTACAGTTAGTTTTTCATTCATAAATATTTAATTTTATACTAGTAAATCAAATGTTGTATGATCTCTAATTAATAAATTTTTTTGTGCAACCGGACGCGAAATAAGCATTTCGCAGCCGTAATAAAAACCACGAAATTGAATTTCGCGACTGTTGTTATGGTAACGGTCACGAAATCCAAAATCATTCTGAAACTTGAGAATTGACATTATTTTTCAAAACGAATTGATTTGTTCATCAAATGTCACTTTCTATTTACAACAAAATTGTTTAAAATTTGTAATTATTATTTTTTACAGTTGCACAATAAATAGTGTGTACACCTTGTCCGCGAAATAGGGTACAAAACAATGTTTTTGGATTTCGCGGCCGTTACCATAACAACAGCTACGAAATGCTTATTTCGCGTCCGGTTGCACAAAAATAACTATTACAGAAAATGCACTTTGTTTTCAGATTAAAGTATTTTTTTTTATTTCACTACAATTTATTACAGACAATTTTATATTTTTCATGTTACATTTAATTATTTATAATTTTTTATTCGATAATTTTTACCTAGTCTCAGCTTGGAACAAATCTAAATTAACTAGATGGTTGCGCTCGCATATTATAAGAAACTGTAGTGTAGAATGTATGCTACCTCAATACAATGACACAGACCGTGTCTGTTTGACAGCTTGACTTTCGGAAATAAACTGTGCTACTATTAGTGCACTACACTTCTCAGCTATGAAACTGTTTACTTGTGTTGAACAGAAAGTAGACGGGCCCCTTAACAGCGCGAGCGAAGCGAGCTAATATAACCTAAGAAAGAATTTTGGTTCGTATCTCTGTTAATTCAGGCATTTTAGATCGTTGCACGTTTGACAAATGAACATTAGAATAGTTTCAAAGGATTGTAAGTTGGATAGCACTCATTGAATTTTAGACACACTCACACCCTCCCCTTATTGATTTGAATAAAATAATAATAAATTGCCAATAATATTTCGTTAGCGACAAATATAAATAATGAATACGACATTTGTGAGTATAACAGGATGAAATTAATTATATTAATTACTAGGAAAACTATGAATTCTCTCTATCTCTTTCTTTCATTCATTCTTTATTTCCTTCTTTTTTTTGTTGGTTCTATATATAAAGATAGAAATTTATTAATCTACGTAGCTACATTAGTTTATGATCTGCAATTAGTGCAATATTAAATTGTTGATTAAATATAGGTACAATATGAATTAAACTGATTACTTTATTTGTCTGTCGGTTAATCTTTCTTCGGGATCTGCAATTGTAGATCCGTTTTCCGTTCTTGTCTAACCTAACCGAAAGGTATAGTTATTTTACTAGTAATTATAAGATTTATAATAAATTGTAGTATTTAAATATTATTATTAGGATCTTTAATTACAAAACATATTATCAATAAAGTGTATTTCTCGGCTATTATTTATATTCATTTTGGGACCTGCAATTGCAGAAGACTTTTTCAATATATTTTATTCCTCGAGTATAATGAATAAAGACTTAACGACTTTAATGACAAGCGGAAAGTTTGTTGCTTAGAACTTATTTTCTTATATATTTTCATCTTTTTTATTAACAACGCTAATTTGTATATATTATAAGTTGTTAAAGGGTGTCATTCTGAAAAAAGTGTCAAAAATAGCATGTTTGAAGGACCCGCGCGCCCCCTACAAATTTTTTTAAAAAAGTTTTATTCATGTTCCACATTCGTTTTATCAAAAACTTTCGTTTTAGAACCGAGCCAACAAAATAAATTTTTTTCGTCCCACCCTAATGTATATACAGGTTGAGTCATTGAAATGTTCGTTTTTTATATCACCGTGGTTGTTAGAAATACAGCTAAATTTATTCGACTACTCAAAGAGCATAACGTAGAATTATTTTCACCTGTACAGGTTGTTACGTAACGGCTTGGCGAAAATTATTTGTTTTTTTTTTTTAATGGAACAGCCTATATAATTTTATATATTTTTAATTGTACTTTATTTACCTATACGGACATATGAATTTTGTTTTAGTTTTTTGCGGCGTTGTCAAATTTTTCTGGTTTTTTCTCCAAAAAAGGTCGAATACACGCATTGTTTTTTGAAGGCGTACTAAAGTTATTTTAATAGTAAAATTTAAGAATTTTTTTTCTGCACAACTGTAACTATAGTGTGTCCCATTTAAGGTACGAATGCATTGGGATCTCGAGAACCGTAAGAGATACGAAGTTCGTTAAATTAGACGAAATTTGCCTGATTAGTAGTGTAGTCTGAACATTTATTTGTTTTTCCAATTGAATTCATAGGTCACTAGATATTGGCTAATATTTTCTTTATTTGCTGATAACTTCGTTTTCGATTTTGGTTTGCACTTTTTTGACACTTTTTAATAGTGAATTTGCAGAAGTTCTCAAATTTTTTTATATCTAAACAATTACGAGTTTTTTTTTCATATGGAGGTTATAGTAAGCCATGACATTTTTGAATAGAAATTTATTTTTCGCTTTACAACGATATAAAACAATAATAAAATATTTTTATAATTAATAGAAAAATTTACGAATATTATTATTTATAATAATGTTGAATTGAAAAAAGTGAATCATAGGCTGGAAAATAACAATTTCAGAGAATTCAAAAATTATTTACGAAAACTTTGCCATAAATATTCTATTAATTGGCCATTTCGATTCAAGCACTTCTGCGCCTCTCATTCTGTTTTTTCTATAACTTTCTTGGATTATTCTGATTTCGAATTCTTACTGTGGCATTTCGTAGTACATTTTCATTCTAATATTCCAGAATAAAGATATTATTTTCTCAGTAACTCTATGTTGGAGGTTGGGAAACGTTTGTAGTAAATGATTAAATAATAATACTGGTTACAGAAAACTGAGAAAGATATTTTTATTGACACACGTACTGAAAAAATATATACAGCGATTGTTGGAGAGTCAATAACAACTAAAACAACTGAATTTATAAATCGTAAATCCAAGACGGCGCTAATGTGTGACATCTGTGTGACATTTACCGAGGTTGGGTCGGTCGGTAATATCAACACTCTATAGAAAAATCTAATTGCGATAAATCCATATCTATTATCCTCCAAATCGAACATTTAATTACTATACTAAGAAATTTGATCAGAAGCTCCGCCCTGCCGAAACCACATATTTTGTATTTGACGAAGTGGCAATGTATTAAATATATCATTTTGTTACGTATTTAAATATCTATGGCTATTTAAAATTTCGTTAATTATGATTGGGCCAATTAGTGGAATTCTTAGTATACCACACAGTACAATGAAACTAAATTTAACTCAATAGCTAGATTCTATTATTTATTATTAAATTTTTTCCATAGCAGCCTACAATTCACTTTTTTTATTTTAATTTTATTATAAATCAAAAATTTCGTGAATTTTTTAATTCATTTAAAAAATTTATTATTACTGTTTTATATCGTTGCAAAGGGGAAAAAAATCTCTATTAAAAAATGGCATGGCTTACTATGACCTCCACATGAAAAACAAAAGTTGATACCAGTAACTCGTAAATGTTTAGATATAAAAAAAATTTGAGAACTTCTGCAAATTCACCATTAAAAGTTGTGCAAATCAAAATCTCGTATTATGTTATACAACAAAGTTATCAGCAAAAAAAGAAAACTGCAAAATTTACATTTTAGCCAATATCTAGTGACCTATGCATTCAATTGGAAAAACAAATATATGTTCAGACTAATCAGGCAACTTTCGTCTAATTTAACCAACCTCGTATCTCTTACGGTTCTCGAGATCCCAATGCATTCGTACCTTAAATGGGACACACTGTATTCTATGTTTTGACATAATTTTTTTTAAATGTTAAACAAAGCCAATCAAATTTACTCCACTTCAAATGATTATAACTCGTCATTTTCAAATGGAACACCCGGTATTTCATTATTCTGTTGCGTGTCATTTTGTATTACCTTCATTTATAATTAAGAGAATTCTATGCCTAAAATCAATCATTTCGGAATTTTATTACCATTTTTTACTAAATTAATTTATTGAATTAAAAGTTAAACCTAGTATACCACGGAAATGATTTTGTTTTGATTTACAAAATATTTTCAATGTAACCGCCATTCTTACGGAAACATTTTTGCAGGCGGTTTATAAATGAGTAATTTACTCTGCGCAGTATATTTGCGTTGACAATTTCAAAACAGTTACGAATTCGCTCCATTATATCTTCCCGTGTAGTTGGTGCTGTCTGATAAACCTACTTCTTTACACAGCCCCACAAGAAGAAATGTAAGATTGTAAAATCCGAAGATCTAGCGGGCCAATTTCTTGTACCACCTTTTCCAATCCATCTTTTAGGAAATTTTTCATTTAAATAATGCTTAACTTGAAGAGTGTTATGAGCTGGTGCACCATCGAGTTGAAACCACAATATCCGGAAAATAATAAGAGGTAAATTTTCTAAATCGTATAGAAGATCAGTTTGTAAAAATTCACAATAATTTTATTCGTTAATATGATTATCAAAAAAGTATTATGAGAATTCGTAACTGATTTGAAACTGTCGACGCAAAAATACTGCGAAAGGTAAATTACTCATTTATAAACCGTCTGCAAATATGTTTCCGTAAGAATGGCGGTTACATTGGGAATATTTTGTAAATTAAAACAAAATATACTAGATTTAATTTTTAATTGAATAAATTAATTTAGTGAAAAAAGGTAAAAAATATCCGAAATTATTTGTTTTAGGCATAGGATACCCTTAATAATGAACGAAGGTAATAAAAAATGACACGCAACAGAATAATAAAATATAAGATGTTCCATTTGAAAATGACGAGTTATAGTCATTTGAAGTGGAGTAAATTTGATTGGCTTTATTGAACATTTAAAAAAAATTATGTCAAAACATAGAGTATAGTTCCAATTGTGCAGAAAAAAAATTCCTCAAAATAAATAAAAGCAATGCATGTATTCGGCCTTTTTTTAGAGAAAAGACAGAAAAGCACATCGCAGCAGATCCCGGCCTAGGTATTGACTTTCAAGCCCCTAGGACGCCCCGCCAACCCGTTATACTTAACCAATCACAAGTTAATCCTGACCTACCTGCTATTACACATGACCAATCACCCGTTAAAGCTGACCTACCTTCCGTTACACCTGACCAACCATCCGTTATACCTGACCACCCTCATGACACTATATATAAAGCTCGTATGATAAGGAATTAGTCAGTAGTATCAGTTCGCCTGATGACGACAGCCGATTATCGCTTTCGAAACGTTGTGAATATATAATTTTTGTGTGTGTTTCTTTACAATAAAGATAATGGAAGTTCAAAGTAAATTGTTTTTCATTCAAAGTGAATCATTATCTTATAAATTTAAAAATAAGTTGATGTTATCCAGTAGTGTAATTAATTAAATTCCAAATTAGATCATTTTTACAAATAATAGTAATCTTCGCCAAATACCGTGAATTCTACAAACTATGTAAATATGACGCGAACGTGAGAAACGAAAAAGAGGGTTCCATACCTGCATGGATTTAAACATAAACAATTGCAATAATTTTATTATGAGATAATAATAATAAATGGCTTTATTTGACAAATTTCAGCTTACGCTGTTCTTCCAGTTATCCATTTCAATATACAAATTTCAGTAACAAAAATGTTAGTTGTAGCATAAACAAAACCTTTTACAAAGCGTAAAAATAAAACCGGAAAATTTCATGTTCAAGTACTCGTACATCTACAAATCTAAATCGCGCAGTGGCTGTCACTAGTCAAGCACGCCACAGGTCGTGGGTTCGAATTCTACTAAAGAGCAATATCGTTCGTGTTGTTCACTTAAATTCCACTCATTAAGCGACATATGACCGGAAGTAATTAGTCCTCTTACCATCTTCATAAAAAGAAATATTATTTATGTTCGAACATGGTATAATTGAAAAGATACGATATATTCATTAACACAAAATAAATATTTAATTGTAATAATAATAATAATCACAAAGAAATAATAAAATAATCATTAACGTACCTTTAAAGAAAATTACGAGTAAATACGAGTAATATATGGAAAAGGAGATTCATGTTCTTGTAGATAAATCCAGCACTGTAAGTTTACTGTTGGCACTTTGAATCTGGACTAAGATACGAAATAACTGCGATGGATAAGAGGTTCGTGTAGCCCGGGTTTTTATTGTGGTTAGATAACATAATCACATCCACTTCCGAATTACGAACGTCATTAGACGAAAAATCGCGCATTTCTCTATTTACCGGGCGCGGTTTAGGCACTTGGAAGAATCATTCATAATATTGTGAACAATTTTATTAACAAATTTCACTTATTTGTTAGAACAAGGTGCCGATAAATGGCATTGTGAATTGCATAAAATACCTGCTTTGAAGCGGCGCATCGTTTTGTTTGGCATTGTTTTTTTGCAGCTTTGCAATTACATTTTTTGCGGCATCTGATGATTAAATAACTTTTTTACTTTTATTTCGAATGGGTTGCTTGAGAAATGGAGTATAATTAAATTTTTTCGATATTCAATCTATTGTCAACAAATCTTTATCCATTCATGGATTCTCATTAGAACTATGAATCGAATTTCCTGAGTCTGAGCTATTTGCGATAATACTTTATTGTTCGTAATTCCCATTACCGTAAATTGTTTCTAATATTTCATTTACAATTTAATCCAATTCATCTGTTTCTAAACTAAAATTTTCTGGATATTCATAAAAAATTAATTGTATTTGGATATTATTAAAGATATGTTCCAGGATTTTTATTAAAACCGATATATTTAATCTCTCTTATCCACATGATAAATAAGGGATATTAATTTCATATATATATATATCTTTTTTAATTAAATAATCTCGCAATTCCGCAAGAGTTTTCTTAAAATATTTTCTATTTTCGTTTTCTAAATAATTTTCTTTTGTATTTAAATGGAAAATTATCATGTTTTCTAAGTTTTGAATTATAATATTTTTTTAGTTAGGTACATTTTTTTCACAATAGCTTTTACTGCCAAATTTCGAATTGATTTCTCTTGCAAGGCCTTTTGCAAATTTTAAATCGTTGGTATTCAGTGTTCAAAAATATCTGTATTCGTTACGTCTCCTATTCTTTTCTCTATTTTAAATTCATCCCTTTATTTTGATAAGAAATCTGCTATTTTATTTGTTTTCCTGGTAATTATTCAATATCAAAATTATATTCGCCTAATTCTACCTTCCAGCGCATTAGTTTTTGATTCGCGTTTTTCATGGTTTTAACACGTGAGGGGTTTATGATCAGTAGGGATAGTGAACTTTCTGATAAATAAGTATGGTTTAAAATTATCAATTGACCAAATGATTGAATTTAATTCTTTCCCTATGGTACTGTAATTTTGTTCTGCGGTTTTAAATGTTTTCGATGCGTAAGCGATTGGTTTGACTTGGAAGAGTACGGATCCCATAGCAAAGTCGGAGGCGTCTGTAGTGAACATGATTTTTTTTGAAAAATTAGGAAATACTAATATTGGTGAGTTACTTATTAATTATTTTGCAGTTTTAAATGAATCTGGATATTCTTTATTAGTTATATTTATTTGATTTCCGTTTTTGAGGCACTTCGTAAAAGGTTTAGCGAGTATAGTGCATCATTATTTTCTCAATTGTCTTCTTTTGATATTATGAAACCTAAGTTTTCTGTTTCAGTTCTTAAAAAATCTGATTTAACTGTTTGAATTTTAAGGTTTGCATCCTGTAATTTTGAAAATATTTTTTTCTATATTTTGTAAATGTTATTTTAACGTGTTCACATATATTATTATATCATCCATATAAACTAAACACATTATATTAATATATTCTGATAAAATTTCGTCCATCATTCATTGGAATGTCGCAGGGGCATTAATTAATCTAAATGGCTTACGGAAGAATTCGTAATGTCCTGAGGCAGTAAAGAAGACTATTTTTGGTTTACCTTTTTCTTCTACTAATATTTGATGGAAACTTGATTGCAAATCTAACGTTGTAAAAAATTTTGGATTTCCAATATGATCTAATTGTACGCCAATTATATTTTTGTATTGGTGCAGTCTTGGTATGATAGCCAAGAATTAGTATCAACTGTGCCAATTTTATAATTAAACTTTTTAAATTTATTTAAAAAAAAAGTTTATTTGAAGCGGAAACAACGATACAAGCTTGTCTGACATGTGAAGACTTGTCAGTACATTCTACATGGCTTATCTTACTTTGTGAATATGGTGCAATCTACAAGTGTAATTTTTTATCACTTTTTGCGGCAGCGGGGCTGTATATCGGCAATAACATGGCGAATGTTGAATTTCGTGTCGTCCATCGTCTCTTGTTTATTGGCGTGGACTAGCGACTTCAAAGATCCCCACAGAAAATGATTCAAAGCTTTTAAATCACAATATCTTGGAGGAAAATCCATAGGTTAATTGCGCGATATTATGCATTCATCGAATGTGACCCTCAATAAATCGATTGAGGCGCACGCTGCGTGACATGTTGTGCCATCTTGTTGAAACCACCGCCTTTCCACATTAACGCTATTTAATTGGGGAACGAAAAAGTCAGTTTTTATGGCTCTACAGTGGTTTCCATTCACTGTAACGATTTGTCCAGTATCGTTTTTGAAGAAATATGAACCAATGATTCCAACAGCCCGTAAAGCACATTAAACAATGACTTTTTGTTTATGCAACGCCGTCTCAATAAAGGATTGTTGATATTCTTCGCCCCAAAGGCGGCAGTTTTGTTTGTTGACGTAGCCATTTAACAAAAAAACAATCTCATCGTTCAATAAAATTTTCGAAATAATTTGCAAAATTTGAAAAACAAAATCAAAATGGTTTGGTGCGCCACATATTTTTAAACTCCGTCCATCCACGTACGTAATTAATGCCGTGACTTTGGCATGCTCTGGAACTAAAACGTTCTGTTCAGAAGAGAAATATTAGTTTGACAGTATGATGCGATGATGAAATGCATCACAATTTATTTAATTCAACTTTTGTCACCGAAGCCACACGACCCATGGACACAGCGTCATAAACTTTTGTTAATTTATAATCTTCTGAAAAACTAAAATATTAGAAAAGTACTGGGTGTGACAGAGTACGTATTACAAAAGAGAGTGACTTGTGTATTCATTGCGTGTGTATTTTGTTATTCATTGATACGAAACTTGTCAGTATTACACAGGAAAAATCCATTTTAATTTATTTATTAAAGTATTCCTTCACCAACACCGTCGATTAATGATTATATTTATTAATACCGTAACTACTAACTAATAATTACCTATCAACTAAGGGAGGTATTGTGACGAAGCAAACATTTGGATACTAAGTTTTTGCCAGGTAAGCACGTGATAGGGTCTCTGGAATACGTTTTTATTATTTTACCGATGACGTCTGTGCATGTCCATATGTTGTGTGTGACGATTTTTTCGTTCATGATAACTCAAAATCTAACGACGGTCTCATTTTAAAATTCAAGTTACAAGGTGATTAGATATTTAGAGTATTCGATCAACCAGAAGTGCTAGTTTATTTTTAGACCCATTCGGTTTTTCTTGTATATCTTAGTAAAAAATTGATTTATGAGAAATTTTAAAGCTGAAATAGATATTAAATAATATGCTCTACACTTTATGCGAACCTTTCTTGTCTATATTGTACTGTTTAAAAATTATTGTTGTTTTAAGTTGTATCGGCTACAAGATTTTTTTAATTAGATGATGAGCTAATTCGACCCGATGCTTGGTATAATGTGCGCTACATACATTGCTCTGCGCGGTAATTCAGCTTTGACGTTTGGTAATTGTGAAAATACATACAGGTGTCCCATTTCAATCTTAACACCTGGATATCTCGAGAAATACTCATTCTAGGAAGTTTCTCATATGAAACTTGCCGGGAACAAAATGGGCCATGAATTGTGGCGCAGCAATCGGTAAACTTGAGGGAAATTAATTTTCTTAAATGGAACACCAATTTTTAATTGCATATTATGATTCCTAACTTTTTTCTGATTGGTGATAAATGCCGCTGTAATCAACGACAATAGAGCAGCCGTAGTTTTTTAATAAATACTCCCACTTTTTATAGAATGTTATGTTTCTGTGGTAACAACTAACTTTTATCCGAAACGTTTCTGAATTAACATGGAAGGTAGCGCTGCAATCAGCGAAATGGGTAAAATTCATTTCATCGGAACTTCGATGAAATAAACTTTTCTTTGCAACAACTTTCCATTGGAAATACGCGCTTTCAATTCTGTACTTATTTGAGTGCGTAGTAGTGTACAGGCCGTCGGCATTAGCGTTACCCACTGTGCAATTTTTCTGTAGAAATTCATGATGGTTGCTAGCAACATAGACATCTACCACGAATCAGAAAAAAAGTTAACTACTGCTAGCACAGAATTATAAATGCAATAAAAATTAGGGTTTCCATTTAGGAAAATAAATTTCCACTAATTTTACCGATTGCTGCGCCACTTATGAGAAAACTGAAATTGTCAATTTGTATCCCCCTTTGTACTCGACAAGTTTCATATGAAAAACCTTTCCTTAAAATGTGTATTTCTCGAGAAATTGGTCTATTAAAATTAAAATGGGACAGCCTGTATAAGTATAAATAACGAAAAACTAATTTAGCGTATTGCCACGGGTTAAACTGCGCAGGGATGAATTGAATTTTATTTACAAACACGGAACACCGGACGCTTGATTGTTCTGTGCATGTATAAGGAAAATTTGTATTTTCTTATCAACACGTATTTATGATATAAACTAGGATTGAACGCAACTGCCACTAGTATGTTCAGTGATTTCATAGACAGAAGTTCGCGCACAAGAATGTTGCTGATATTTTATACTGTGTTTCTGGTGCTGATTATTCGAGGTATGTAGTTATAGTAATATAATATACCTTAATTAGCCATTGGTGGATTTGCCAATCTGCATGGCAGTTTACCAGCTATTTTTATTGTTGTGATTTAATTAAATTTATTACTAAATTGCAATATAGAATTAGGTATGTAAAATTTAATAAAAGTAATTACAATCAAATTTATTAATATGCATTTCTTATAATTTATTACAAATTGATTAATTGTCAATTTTATTATTCAGAAATAATATATTTACATATTTATTTTATTTATTGTACTAAAAATATTTTAAAAATTCTATAGCAATGTATAACCATATTTTTTGCTATATTATCATAAATATTTAGTTTTTGTGTACTACGAACCACTTCTATAGGTTGTCGTTTCATGTAGGATCTTTAAACTACAAATAATAATAATAAAAAATGAAATGTAGATATTTATACCATGTTTCAAACATATCGGCAGTCATATTTTCATGATAGTCTATATTGAAATCTTTTATATATATTTCGGTCCATCTGTTACCCATCTTTTCTCATTTGCTGCGTACAGGATAAATATTCTCTAGCCGCGTGATACAGAAAACGAAAACCAATACTCTTTAATACATTGTGTAAGGTTACCACGGAATATTTAATATTACAGTCGCCATTGACCATTGTTTTTGAGTTCTTATCGATGGTAAAATCTTTCCTTTATATGAGTAAATTTTTGACGATCCCCATCAGTTTGAAAATTATTTAAGCACTGAACTGTACCACTATTTACTCAGCAGTACGAGGTCTTTTGTCAAAGTTGAAGTTTTGGCTAGTGCTGAAAGTATTAAATACGTTCATAACTATGTGTATTGCATCATCTGACATGTGCACTCGTTTTTTACAGTTTTGTTCTTTATTTGGTAAAGCTACACATTTTCTCCGACGTTCAAATCTTCACTCCACGGTCACCTCATTTGAAATTAACTCTAACTTAAGTCTTTAGCTATACGTCAGGTCTTCTTATAGTCTAATAGAATTTGATATTTCAATTCGGTGCAGTGTTAACTCAGCCGTGTAGATTCTGCCGAAACTACCTGCGTAACCCTTCCACGAAATTTTCGTTCCTTTTGCACAGCAGGAGACCATGGGCGTAGAACACTTTATTTTGATAAATTTTTAGGGGGACAAGATTGCGTGTACTACTAAAATTTCAACAAATTAGAACATCCTGTCCAATGGGCAGCCGGTTTTATTTTCACTAAATAATTTTATTATACAATGTACTAAAGTAGATTTTTACCGCTAGGTACTCATCATCGTTACAAACTAATATATTAAATTAAGGGCCTGCTTTCCTACTAATTTTAGGCAAATAAGCTTCAAATCGAAAATGTACCTATAATTACAAAATTCTGTATCTGTCTCAATTAGCCAAATTTATTTATACATATATACAAATTATATAATTCAAATCGCTGAATTTATTTAAAAAAAGTTTATTTGAAGCGGGAACAACGTTACAAGCTTGTCTAACATGTGAAGACTGAGTTATCAGTGCATTCTACAGGGCTTATATTACCTTGTGTAAAGTTTATAACTGAATCAGCTTTTTTAAGATAATTACATTTCATAATTCCTCCCCAGCAAGTTTAAACTTTGCACAAGATTTACAAATCTTCAGCTATTTTATCTAAATTCTTTAAATTTCTATTAATTTTCAAACGCTTTACCATATAATATTTAAAAGCAATTCTTACAATTATTACAAATATTATTACATCAAGTATAACATATATTATATAATAATGATGAGTGTTACTTTCAGGGTTTCGAATTTCTTTATTTTTTCTAATTGAGAAAATGATATCTTTAATTCTTGTAATGGTTTCAAATTAATCTTATTTATTTTTATATCAAATTTTTGAAGTTGCACATTATCAAATTCTAGTTCTTTATAAGCTTTAGATAATTCATTAAATGACCTTTGATTAATTTTACAATCTCCATAATTAATAAGTTTAAAAATTCCTTGAAAGTTTTTCTTTATAAATTAATTTGTATAATTTATTATTAATTCTTGATTAATTGGAGAAACAATTATTATGTTATTAGTATTTGGAATTTGCACAACACTATTTTTATTATATTTTCCAACTATTTCACAGTCATCATTATTTTCACTTAATACTATATTATTAATACAATTACTAACTTCTATTCCTTTTGTTTGACAAAAGTTTACGTTATTAGATTCTTTATTGAATCTTTCTATCAATATATTTTTATTTCCTCTATTTATAAAATATGTGGCCGGTTCCATAAATTCATATAGTTTATTATGGTGGATAAAAGGGATTGGATAGAGTTGATGCAATGGGTAAGAATTCTTTGAAAGTTCTGGCTCAATTAGCAGTATGTGGATTTGCTCGTTTTCGTGCCGGCAGTATGTAGTTATTTCGTTTATTTGTGACCAAATATCAGTTTTACCTGTGATTTGAATTAAGTCGTCGTGGTCTTTGATAGTGGTATCTAATTTATTTAATGAACAAATTATTCATGTCAATTCTGTGTGTTTACAGAATTCTTTTAAATTTTGGATAATAATCAACAATCTCGTAACATTAGTTGTAATATATTTTTAATTTTGATTATTCTTTATAAATTGGGGTGATATTATAATTAAAGTAATGTATTATTTCTCCTTCTTTTAGTTTACAATTTCCGATCCCAAATAAGAGAAATCCGTTATTATTCGAGATGTTCATCAATTGAGCGGTGGTAAAAGCCCTGAAATCAAAAGTTGATTTTATCGAGTTTGAATTTTCGAACATGTCTTTTATTTTTTATTTCTACTGTTCCTAATTTTCTACTGTAACTCGTTTAAATATGGGTTTTTTATATTTATGCATTAATCTATTATTTTGTTTAACATAAAATTTATCTGGCAGTTTTAACGGTAATTCATTTTCTTTTACTCTTTTTGTTTTATCTTTTTCAATCAATTTATTAATTATTTTATTTGTATCGGATTTATTAATGAAGTAATCGTTTATGATTTCTTCTTCAGCTTTTTGTTCTCTATAATATTTATTATGTTCATTTTGTCCAAAAAGTATTTCACAAGGAGTTAATTTTGTTATGGAATGTTTAGTATTATTATACGCTATTATTGCTTTATTTATAATGGTTTGAAGGTCTTTATTTTTTCTTGTTGAATGTAATATTCGTAAATGATCTATTAACACGGAATGAAATCTTTCTACTGCGTTTGATTTTGGGTTTGCTATACTAGTTAAATGTAATTTTATGTCACGATTATTACAGTAATTTTTATTAAATTCTGGTCCGTGATCGGCGATGATCATTTTTGGTTTTTTATAAGTTTTTATGAAATCTTCTATTATTAGCATTGTTTCTTTCCCTGTTTTATTAAAAGTGGGGTGGATAAAACCGAATTTAGAAAATTGATCAAATATAGTCAGGAAGCATTCTTTATTTAATGTAAGGAGATCTATATTTATAATTTCAAAGGGTGTTTGTGGTGTAGGTGTTAAATTGTCATGTAATTGTATTGGGTCTCGGTCATATTTATTTTCTTTACATATTCTGCATTGATTAATAATTTCTGTAATATCTTTAACCATATTTGGCCAAAAATATTTTTCTTTAAGTTCGTTGTATGTCGCCATTATTCCTCCTTCCTAGGTAACCATTATGACTGTCAAATATAATTTGAGTTTGTTTTTCTTCATCCTCGACATCTTCTACAAGTTTATTATATTTTATTAAATTTATTGTATTTATTTCAAATTTACTTTGAATTATTTGATTCAATGTTTGTTCGTATTGTTAGGTATTAATATTTAATATTTAATTTTTGGTACCACATAATTTTTTAACAATTCTAATAATTGTTCTTCTTTTTTTCTATATTAATGTTAATAATAAATCGTTGTTTTTGATGATTAAATAACTTTTTTATTTTTATTTCAAATGGGTTGTTTGAGAAATGAAATAAAATTTGATTTTTTGTGGTATTCAATCTATTATCGACAAATCTTAATCCATTAATTGGATTCACATTAGAACTATGAAGCGTGTTTCCTGAGTCCGAGCTATTTGCGATTATACTTTGTTGTTCGTTATTCTCATTACCATAAATTGTGGTTAATGTTTCATTTACAATTTGATCCAATTCATCTGTTTCCAAACTAAAATTTTCTGGCAATTCATATAAATTTATTTTTATTTGAGTATTATTAAAGATATTTTCTAAGATTTTTATTAATTCTGATTTTTCTAATCTATCTAATCCACATGCAAATAAGGGATATTAATTACGTATATATCATTTTTAATTAAATAATCTCGCAATTCTGTAAGTGTTTTCTTAAAATATTTTCTGTTTACGTTTTCTAAATGATTTTTTTTTGTAATTAAATGGAAAATTATATTATTTTCTACGTTTTGAATTATAATATTTTTATTAGTTACATTTCTTTCACAATAATTTTTACTATCAAATTTAAAGTTTATTTGTCTAGCAAGGCCTTTTCCAAATTTTTAATCTTTTGATATACAATGTGCAAAAATATCAGTATTCGTTTCGTCTCCTATTCTTTTCTCTATTTTGAATTTATCTCTTTGTCTTGATAAGAAATCTGCTATTTTGTTTGTTTTTTCTGGTAAATATTCAATATCAAAGTTGTATTCGCCTAATTCTACCTTCCATCGCATTAGTTTTTGATTCGCGTTTTTCATGGTAAATAACCACGTGAGGGGTTTATGATCAGTACGGATAGTAAACTTTCTTCCGAATAGGGATGGTTTAAAATTATCAATTGACCAAATGATTGATTTTAATTCTTTTTCTATGGTACTATAATTTTGTTCTGCGGCATTAAATGTTTTTGATGCGTAAGCGATTGGTTTTTCTTGTCCGTTTATGACTTGGGAGAGTATAGATCCCATAGCAAAGTCGAATGCGTCTGTAGTGAGAATGAATTTTTTTGAACAGTCAGGAAATTCTAAAATTGGTGGGTTACTTATTAATTCTTTAGCAGTTTTAAATGAATCTTGATATTCTTTAGTAGTTATGTCTAGGGCTGTGCGTTTACATCGATGTATCGATATTATATCGATATATCGATATATCGAATAACGATATTCAGTAGAAAAAATATCGATATATCGATACATCGATATATCGATATATCAATATATCGATATATCAATATATCGATACATCGATATTATCGATATTTCTCTAATATCGAATATCGATATTCAAAACAAGATATCGAACAGCCCTAGTTATGTCTATTTGATTTCCCTTTTTGAGGCACTGCGTAAAAGGTTTGGTGAGTTTAGCCAGGTTAGGGATAAAACGTCTGTACCAAGAGAGTTTACCTAAAAAGGATTTTATTCCCTTTACTGTTTTTGGAATCATTATTTTTTCAATTGCCTCGATTTTTTTCATATTAGGTTTAAGTCCTTCTTTTGATATTATAAAACCTAAGTACTCTGTTCGGTTTTTAAAAATTCCAATTTATCTATTTGAATTTTATGGTTCGCATCTTGTAATTTTGAAAATATTTTTTCTATGTTTTGTAAATGTTCTTCCAAAGTATTCCCGAATATTATTATATCATCCATATAAACTAAGCAAATTTTATAAATATATTCTGATAAGATCTCGTTCATCATTCTTTGTCGCGGGGGCATTAATTAATCCAAATGGCATCCGGACGAATTCGTAATGTCCTGAGGCAGTAGAGAAGGCTGTTTTCGGTCTATCTTTTTCTTCTATTAATATTTGATGGAAGCCAGAATGCAAATCTAAAGTTGTAAAAAATTTTGGGTTTCCAATATGATCTAATAATATGTCAATATTTGGCAGAGGGAATTTATCTTCAACTGTTTTCGAGTTTAATTTTCTAAAATCGATTACTAATCTTGTCTTGCGTTTTCCCGACGCGTCCATTTTTTAATGGAACAATCCATATGGGTGAATTATATGGACTTTTTGAATTTTGAATCACGCCTGATTTTAATAAATATTGAACATGTTTCTCTATATCTTTTTCGTAAATTTGAGGGAGTCTATAATTTTTTTTGAAATACCGGTGTATCGTCTGTTGTACGAATTTTGTGAGTAGTTACGTTTGTAGCAGATAATTCTTCGTCAGACTTTGGGAATAAAATTGAATATTTTTCTATCAAATTTTGTATTTTTTTCCTTTTGACGGTACGTGAGATGTTCGTGTCTAAATTGAACAAAAGAATTATTTAATGTTTCTGATGATAATAATTTAAACTTTTTATTTCCAAGTGTTATAACTTTATTTTTAAAATCCATTAATGCATTACAGTGTTCTAATATTTTTACGCCAAACAGCATGTTACATTCTTTGTGAAAATCATGTATAAAGAACTCAAAATTTTTATTTTGAA
Source organism: Poecilus cupreus (assembly GCA_963942605.1). Classification (NCBI taxonomy): domain Eukaryota; kingdom Metazoa; phylum Arthropoda; class Insecta; order Coleoptera; family Carabidae; genus Poecilus; species Poecilus cupreus. Next base: position 33,236,113 of record OZ012713.1, read on the forward strand.
TTTTAATTTCAACACATCTTTTACATTTTACTTTTCCTTGAGCTGTTTTAAAGGTAATTGGTTTATCAATAATTTTTAACTTTCTTTGTTCAACAATATTTGGAGATATTAAATTTATATCAGAGCCTGAATCGATTAATATAAGGTAATCATTATATTTTATTAAGGGAATAGATTTTAATTTTGATGTCATTACGTATTTTGTTCTATCGTGTCTGGGCCTTCCTCTAAAAAAGAATCGGTATTGTTTTCATTTTCTGTTCCGCATTCTTCGAAATTCTGTCATTATCAGTATTATCGTCTCGAGTTTCAGTATGATAGTTTTGTTTGATTGTAGATGCTGACATAGGTTGCGTATTACGTGTCTGCAGTGACATGGGTTGAGGTTGGAATTTACGTGTCTCAAAACTGTTTACTAGATTTTGTCTTTTAAATCTATTTGGTCCTGGAGTTGGTTGGGCATGAACATTGATAGGTTTTGAGGGGAAGTATTGACCAGGGAATTGTTTAGGTGGAAGATTAAATGTAAAGTTTGGGTTCTTTGATGTGTTTGCATTTTGTTTATTATCATTTCGTGTCAATGGACTGTTGTGTAAGAAATTAGCGAAGCTAAATTCGTTTTTTAATAATAAGTCACATTGTTCTAATGTTGAAGGTTGTTTCACAATGAAAGATCCTTTTATTAAGGGTGGTAATAATGAGATGAATTTATTTACAATTGCTTTTTGATTTTCTTGAATAATAGCATTTTTCTGATATAATCTGTAATTTTTGGCAAGTATTTTTGACTTATACAGATCAAATTTATCTAACATTATTTTCAATGTAGTATCTGTATTTTGTTTAAATTTAATTTCAAACAATTCTCCTAACAATGTCTCGGACGTTGTTTTGTCTGAGAAATTTGTAGTTAAGTATCTTTTTAAATCATCCCAGTTGCAAATTTATTTTGTGAAACAATCTTTTTTGAATTGTTAATTAATTTATTCTTAACTAAATTAAAAGCATACATTTTTTGTGCTGCTGTCAATTGTAAAGTATTTAAGATGGCATATGCCTCATCCACAGTTTGTATGAAATTATTAAGTGTTGTTATGTCCCCTTCGTATGTTGGGATCATATCAACGTAACATTTGATATCTTGCAAAGTCGCCATATTATTTTATATTACTAAGATTCTGTTAATATCGTTTTGAACAATATTTATGAATTCGTCACTATCAGAATCTGTCATAAATATGTGTGATTGCCTTGTGCCGGGGCTCGTACTCTTTATTACTAGTACTAGCTAGAGAGTACCCTGTGTATTAATACAAAATAGTTGTACTTACAAGTTCTTGAAGCTTGTCGTCTGGATTGTCGTGATCGGTTGGAACAGCAAGAAGAATCGCTTGAGACGGTTGTGGTCCGGTCTGATGGGACGTTTGAATAGTTCCTGATGGGCACTGTTTAGCCGTTAGATGGGTAACTCTTTCTCAGATGGTTGATGTTGAGTAATAAGGTCTTATTGATATAGCCTTATGTGTGTTTTGTGTTTCACACTTTGTAATAGTTTCGAATAGCCACTTTACGTTTTGAAATACGACAATTAGATGAGTAACTTTGTGTTTTTCACTGTTACAAACTATTGTTGGCTATCCTACCAAGACTGCGCCAATTATATAATTCAAATCGCTGAATTTATTTAAAAAAAGTTTATTTGAAGCGGGAACAACATTACAAGCTTGTATAACATGTGAAGACTGAGTTATCAGTGCATTCTACAGGGCTTATATTACCTTGTGTAAAGTTTATAACTGAATCAGCTTTTTTAAGATAATTTCATTTCATAATTTACATGCGTCTAATAAATATATAAAAACTCAAACAAAATTATATTAAAATAATTACCTACATTAGTATAATAAAACAAAGTATACATATAAAAATAAAAATTTCTCAATAGTTACGTCCAAATTATACTTTCACTCATTGTCACCCAATAACCAGGCAAAATACATACTATAAAATTATGTATTTCAAGCAAGTACATGCAATCTTGTCCCCTAAAAAATTATCAAAATAAAGTGTTCTACGCCCATGGTCTTCTGCTGTGAAAAGGAACGGAAATTTCCTGGAAGGGTTACACAGGTAGTTTCGGCTGAATCTACACGGCTGAGTTACTACGACACCGTGAATTTTAGTTTGGGGTATAACATACCTCACATAACTAACCGCGTGACTTTTTGCCAGCACACTAACGAAGGGCTGATATGCCAAATATGTATTTCTGCTTCATCAAAGTGTTTGAAACATGCTACAAAAGTAATTGCGTGTACAAACTTGTGTAAGTAGACGTGAAAGCCTCTTGTTGGGACCGCATATCGGTTGATAGTCTTTTACCCCACTTTAGCTAAATAAACACACTAAGATGATAGTTTGCATATGCACTAAAGTGAAACATTTGTTTGTCATTCTGTTACAATTAATTGAGTGTATTAATCAGAAATCCCTTTTGAACTGTTATTTAACCATAATTATGTAAAAATTAGTAGTTAGTATAATTTATTTGTTTCAGTGATGCCAACACTTACACTTTTATGAGTGCGAAACGGTACAAAATATGAAAAAAAGTCGCAGATTAAAATTGTAGTACTGCACATTTTTGTGAATATTACAAAGTTTATGCTAAATGAATAATTTACTTAGATACGTTTTTTAAAACCTTATATGTCTTCAAGTAAACTACCACTTCCGGTTAATGGATAGTACCCAAAATCTAATCAGCTCACACACACACACACACTCTCTCAAAATGTTTTACTCCTACATACTTACACAATTACGATGCCAACCTAAAACCATGACAAGTCTATACTTTCTGAGGTCGGAACATTATACTTCTTGGCCATTTTGAGCTACAAAACGGAGACATAAACCATATTATTTGTATTGCATTTAGGTATAGCGTAAATTTTTGTTAAAAACATTGATACAAAATTCAACTTTATGCAAATGTTTTTGGGAATCTTATTGAAGTTATCTAATTATTGTAAGCAGTACAGTGTCACAATCTTGAAACTTTATTACTAGTTTTTTGTAATAAAAATTTTAAAATAACAGTAATTTTATGCGATATAGGAAAATACGTTCAGGCAATTCGAAACCTCGATAAACACAAATAACATTTTGCGGTCTGAAATAAGATTCTAAAACGGATGTGTGTTATGGAGTTTGTTTGTTTCCTTTTATTATCAAATAGTCTAATAAACAAGTTATTTCCGTGATAACACACTGAATCGAGGAATGTTAGATCAATCGATACCCGCAGACGATTGCAAATGTTATTTTCTTGGTCCACAAACCGACATGCGTCCGTGACAGCTGTGTGCTAACAATTATACTTTATTCAAATTGAAGCGATTCGAGATAAATACACGAAAAAAATTGCGTTGTTTATTACTGAAAATAGATATTTACAGTAACAATATTTTAATTTATATTAGCAATATGATACTATTTCCGATTGCTGCTTCACCAAATTAAATATTTTAGTTTTTTACCTCCCGCCACATCCTGTAATAGGAAATATAGGAATCAAGCTAAAAAAAATAAGATTTTAATAGTTTCGCGATGATGTCTGTGTCTGTTGTATCTGCCTGCTTGTCGGTTTGTGTTATCTGGAGTTACGGTTCCGCAAAAGCTGCTATACTGAAAATTTTCATATTTTGTATAATGATCTCAACTGTATCCATTTGGGTAGAGCTGATTAGTTTTTGGTGATAATCCAATAACCGGAAGAGGAAGTTTTAAATACATGTCGTAGGGGGTTGTGTTGAATTTCAATCTATGGGGCAGTTTAAAACAAATTTTTAGTGTAATAATATAAAAGCAAATGGGGTGCTAATGATGCAATGATGGCAAAGACTTACGTTAAACAGCAGCATTATACAGACTTAGTGTTACAATGGTATACTACAGATTTAAATTTTTTTAAATTATTACCCGTCTATATAATTCTGTTCGTGGCTATTCATCTCTTCAGTCCATATCCCAAGTTTACAATGCAACTGTAAGAACTGATGAGATACTTTTATAATTACCGTTTATCATTGGTGTGAACAACAGCTCCGACTACTCAAGTTTTCAGATTTCTCTTAAACTTCAAGTCTTACTAAGTTGCTGATAGATTATTTTATTAAATTATTGTTTTCTTGCTTATGTTTACAAATGTTCAAGATTGATGTATATGTGTTCCTAACTGCCCCGTGTCAATTGAAAACTGCCCCTGCGGTGGGGCAATTTTTAACACTTTTAGTGTTTTTATTTTCATTTTTTCTTCTTTATAATCTATTTTTATTTAACACTCTTTACGACAAATGTTAGACAAGATGTTTTACTATAACATGGTTATTTTTTAATTTCAACATACATTATAGTAATTAAAATATAAATTAAAGATTACATTTTGTTCTACAATTCATCTCTCCCATATATAAAATTCTTAACAATATAGCATATTTAAAACAACATGATATTATGGTAATAATATATCTAATTTTTTCCCGCCATAGATTTCTTATCAAATAATTCAGGAACTCGAACCACAATAGTTATTTATGTATCAAGTGCGGATAGAGCATTGTTTGTTGCACGCGGCGAGAAATTGTTGATCGAGGCGAAGCCGAGTTCAACAACTCGACAAGTGCACCGAACAAGCTCTATCCGACGAGATACACACAATATTTTTCTACAATCGTTGAACAATGTCAAGCTGTAGAAAAAAATTAATTTTCAAAATTATCTTTGGTCACGCCTATAACAATTCAGTAAAATTGTAGTTACCCATGTCACCGTAATCATGACAACGTTTATAAACAAAATAAAAATTTTCAAAGAAATCATAATTTGACACATGGAGTATATTTGACATATGGAGTACATTTGACATAAAGTCTACAGAGTGAATACGTTTATGGTAATTAAGTTGAAGTGTATGTACGTATATGCCTGTATTTGCAATAGCAAGGTTATTACCAGAAAAATCCAATGCATCATTTACTTCTTTTACCTAATTTATTTTTATTTTGTTTTTGTCGCACTAGTGCGACAATATGTCACTTTGTCGCCCTAGAGCGACAATTTTGAACATTTCCTAACCAAAAATGGAATAACAATGTCGATATTGTGCAACGATTGTAGAAAAAAAAATTAGTTTTCACCTATCAAAAAATGACCTTAACATTCTTTTTTTTTTAAGCAGAGGTTGTTAGCAGATTAAAACGCTAATGAGAAAATTTAGTTTTATATACAGGGTGTCCCAGATTTAAACGGCCTAACTTAATCCATAGATTAAACACGTAAAAATAAGGTGACAAGTTCATTTGAGCAAATGTCCGTAAATGCTTTATTCCAGAGATATTCATGTTTTTCCTATTGGGTTGTGTTCCTTTAAAAAATCAACTTCCTAACGAAATATACAATATTATCTTATTGAGGTGTGACATAATAATTGAATTAAATTAATAATAAATTGTTTATTACCTAATTTCAATACAAAATTTAGTTTGCTTGCCCTGATGCCTGGGAAAAAATGAGAAACTATCAATGAATTTAAAGAAATTTTTTGGGATGCCATAAAAGGAACAGTCTATGATGAATCGATAAATATTTTAGACTCACTACGAATCATATCTCCCAAGCAATGTCACGCAGCATCCAATGCAGTAAGCAGATCGTTGTCGTGCCTGTTTACGTACTGTAGGCTAACATTTTGAACAAATATTATAAAAAAAAAAAGTTTATGAAGTTATGTTATTACTTCATTATTTTAAATCTTAAATTTCTTAAAATTCATTGATAGTTTCTCATTTTTTTCCAAGACATCAGTGCAAGCAAACTAAATTTTGTATTGAAATTAGGTAATAAACAATTTATTATTAATTTAATTTACTTAATATGGCACACTTTTATAAGATAATATTGGATATTTCGTTAAAAAGTTGATATTTTAAAGTAGCGCTGCTCAATAAGAAAAACATGAATATCTCTGGAATGAAGCATTTACGGACATTTGCTCAAATGAACTTGTTACCTTATTTTTAGGTGTTTATTATATGGTTTAAGTTAGGCCGTTTAAATCTGGGACACCCTGTATACATATATAAAATCGGGACCAGGGTCCCACCTTTGCCCCCTCACCAAATAAATAAGTGTAAAAAACAAAGACCTGAAAGTTAAATAAGTCAGCGAAAAACGTTTTTTTTTCGAAATATGTTTGCGCGGTAAGTAAGTATTGTAATGCCTTCTAAAACATATATTTCATTACGTTTATCGGCTGTTTACATTTGTTCAACATTAGTTTGCCGTTGACGACAAACCTCCGTTGCGCTAACGTAAATCTAGGCCTCGCAAAGAATGCACTCAGCACTGCTTTCAGTAGAATGAGAGCTTCGTATATCAATTCTTATTAGATATAAGATCAAAATAAAAGTATATTCTGCTCCAATATAGGTACCTACTTTACTTTCTTACTAATAAATTAAAAACATAAAAATTTTAGTTGTAAGTATTTGATACGTTTCATTAGTCGGATTCATTGCATTTTTAAATTCAGTTTTCACAGAATGAATGTTTTTGAAAACGACTTTTATTGGCCTTCTTTTATTACCAATGTAACGTTATTGGTTCTATTAAAAATAACATTAACTACACTGTTGTATTTGATTTATTTATTTTATTAATTAACCCTACACCTAACGGTAAAGGGGTATTTGACTATATATATATATATATATATATATATATATATATATATATATATATATATATATATATATATATATATATATTTTATTAATCTTGTATCTGTCGCAACGCCAACTGGGTTGCTTGTATCGTCGGCTACCAGAGATATCTTAAATCAAATATAAAAATAAATATATCATCACGCCTTTTACCCATTATGGGTGTGGCACTCTGCTTAAGCAGATCTCGGTAGGTGATATATTTTTACGTATGAAGTGCGGTTACCAGCCGTCAAATCATAGCCCCTAAGATGTTAGTGGAGAGGGAACCACAGGGGTAAACTTAAATTAGCAACTGTCGGCAGTGGGATTCGAACTAAGGACCTCGCGATCCACAGTCCGGCGCGTTACCACGGAGCTATTTACCCCACAGAGATATCTTTATGAAACTATTTATACTACATCTCCTTTCTTTTAATAATTTAAACATAAATGTTTTCTAAACAAATTATAGACATGTTTAAAATTTTTACAACATATAATAATATTAATATACAAAGCTTATCTTACATTTACATATTATCGAGCATAATCCTTAAACTAAATAGGTTCATTAATATGCCGTTTTGGACTTTTATTTCATTTAATATATTCATGTTATACGTAAACCTTGTTTTATATGTTTTCTTAATTTTATTATCTTTAATAATATACTTTTTATTTCGTTCTATTACTGATCCATTATCTAATCTTACTATATATGTTCTTGGTTTATGTGATATATTAATTAATTCTCCTGGTACCCAAGAAGATTCATCTTATTTTTTTGTAGTCTCACCCCCCTTTTTCAAATTTATAGATCTCTCTTTTGTATTATCATAATTTACTTTTTGTTGATTTTTTTTTTAATTTTTGTTTAATAAATTCCAATTTATAATTTTTATTATCAATATTTATTTTAAATTTCGGTAATAGACTGTTAATATCTCTATTAAAAAGCATTTCAGCTGGTGATGGAACGTTGCTAGCAACAGGAGTTGTTCAGTATTCCAATAAACAAAGAAATTGATCTTTTTTATCATGCTCAGCTGTTTGCATCATATTTTTAAAAGTTTGAATACAGCGATCCACCATTCCATTTGACTGTGCATGGTGAGGATGTTATATGTTATATGGTGTATATTCCAGTCATTAACAAATTCTTTTTTGTGCAACCGGACGCGAAATAAGCATTTCGCAGCCGCAGTATAGATCGCGAAATTGAATTTCGCGGCTGTTGTCATGGTAACGGCCGCGAAATCCAAAATAATTGTTTTTTAACCTATTTCGCGTCCACAAACGGCCTCGGCGACAATTTTTCTCTCAGAACACTAACGGGTGATTTCGCGGCCTTGGTATACATATAACTATAAATTTATCTGAACTGTAATTTATACCATTATTGCAATAAAAGTTTTGGGTCCGCTTTTATTCATAATCTACATTAATGACCTTCCTGATATTCTATAGGACTGCAAAATCCGTCTATTTGCAGATGACACTTTAATATTTTTTGAAGACGAGAATGTAGACTTTTTATTAGACACCATTAACAGAGAGTTGGAAAATGTAAACAAGTGGTTAATGATAAATAAATTAAAGTTAAATACATCTAATACTAAGTGTATGCTACTAGCAGCGAAAAATAAAAAACTAGACATATTTGATACGGACAAAACAGTAAAAATTAACAGCTGTGAATTAGAATTTGTGGACGGTATTAAATACCTCGGTGTGATTAATGACAATAAATTAAAATTTACTAAACATATAGAAACGATAATTTAAAAAATTGCCAAGAAGATAAACTTTTTGTGTTGAATTGGCAAAAAAATATCAGCATGGACTAAAATCTTAATATATAACACTATAGTGCACCCCCATCTTACCTATTGCGGTTCTATCCTTTTCATTGCAATAAATCACAGTTTTCCTAGTTGCAACTTTTGCAAAACAAAGCCATGAGAAGCGTTCTTAAATGTAACAGATATAGAAGCATTCAAAGTATGCTTTCTACATTAAATTGGTTAAATGTAACTAACTTCATCAAATATGTTTCTATTGATTTAATAAAGAAGTCTATACATACAATACTAGGTTAAGAGACAATATATATATATATATATATATATATATATATATATATATATATATATATATATATATATATATAACTGTAATCGTTCCCTGGAATAAAATGCAATCGTTTCCTGAAATAAATAATACACACCGTTTCAATACTAAATAAGTTTATTCTTCGTACCCCCTTTACTACAAAACAAAAGATCAACGCAATAATTACAAAACACATCCGTCGCTCGTCGCGTCCGTTCTTATAATGCCCCTTTACCTAGTTCCGTTATTAATCATATTACGCCCGATTGAGTAAGAACTGAATAATTGTTGTTTCGGGCGTGACGTCAGCTATTACGGGTGCCGGCTATTACGTGGCGATTACATATATATATATATATATATATATATATATATATATATATATATATATATATATATAAAAAATTAAAGAAGTAGAAAATGCAATTCCAAAAGTGTTCAATGCGAGAAAAATTCCTTTTTCTATTAAAAATGAATTAAAAGTAGAGTTAGAGAATTTAGAAAAAATGAACAGAATTAAAAAAGTTAATGAACCGACAGAGTGGGTTCATCCGTTAGTGGTAGTTAGGAAACCAAATATGGAAAAATTAGAATTTGTTTAGATCCAGTAGAACTGAACAAAGTAATTAAACGTGAATTTTTTCAGATACCTACCACAGAGGAATTGTTAGCTAATTTTTCAGATGCAAAAGTTTTTAGCTGCACCATTCGGGAGGTATATGTTTTTGAGATTACCTTTCGGTATTTCATCCGCGTCGGAAGAATTTCACAGGCGGTTCAAAGAAATATTTGGAGACATTCCGGGACAAACGTCATACATTGACGATTTGGTAGTGTTTGGTAAGAATCAACAAGAGCATGATTAAAATTTAAAAAAAGTATTAGAATGAGCTAGAAAAGAAAAAGCACAATTTAATTTACAAAAATGAAAATTCAATGTTAATGAAATTAAATTTATATATATATATATATATATATATATATATATATATATATATATATATATATATATATATATATTGAAAATTATAAAAATGTAAGCACCCAAGAATTTATTTTTGTTGAGGGTCTTTCATTATATAATAAATTAAGTAATGAAATTAAAGAAATAAAAAGCATTTCAAGAAAAAACTCAAAAATTATTTATTATGTAATAACTTTAGTTGAATATTATTTCACTATTTCTTCTTGTTATAGTTTATTATTACATAATGATTATGTGTTACTGAATGATCTTAAAATTATTTATAAATTTATTATTGTTGTAAATATATTGTACATGATTTTTTTCTAGCTTTATGCTAACTAAAATAAATTTATTTATTATTTATTTAATTGACATTTCGAAATACCCATAATGTATAATTTCAAGCATTTCTTTTCTTAAAAACTTAAGTACTATTAGTTAATTTCCCTGAAACAATACATCATTTACACTAACTATTTCATGCCTATAATACCAACAATTTTCAATTTCTTCTTCTATCAAATCTTTATTTTCTGACCAACCTTCTTTAACTATATTTACCAATTTATTAAAAGTCGGTTATTTTTAGTTTGTTATTGAAAAGTTTTAAATTTTTTTTACTCATTGGTAATGTTCTTTCTATCAATTTAACTTGTGATTCTATTTCATTTACATTATCTTAGAAATCATTTTCATTTTGATTATTTTACTACAATTTCTCGATAAACAATCTGCAATTAGTAATTCAGTTCCTAGTTTGTATTTTATGTCTAAATCATACATTTGTAATTTAATTAACATTTTTTGCAATCGTAATGGACAGTTAATGTGAGGTTTCTTCGCAATATCTTGTCATTAATGGTTTATGATCGGTTTCTACAGTAATTTTTTTCCCGTAAATACTTTGATGAAAACGAATACAACCAAAAACTATCGCGGCCATTTCTTTTTCTATTTTACGTAATTGTAATACTAGAGTTGTTTATTTTGTTATACGTTGTCGTATGATTTTCATACTATTCAAAAATAGTTTTTTTTTTAAGCGTTGTCGTAATTCCCCAGTGACATTAGATAAATTTGAAATAAACTTAGAAACATATGTAACCATTCCCAAAAACTTCTCTAAATCATTTTTATTTTTAGGCAAAGGCATTTCTATTATGCTTCTAATTTTTTCATTATCTGGTCTTACGCCCTCTTTACTTATTATGTGACCCATAAATTTAATTTCATTAACATTGAATTTTCATTTTTGTAAATTAAATTGTGCTTTTTCTTTTCTAGCTCATTCTAATACTTTTTTTAAATTTTAATCATGCTCTTGTTGATTCTTACCAAACACTACCAAATCGTCAATGTATGACGTTTGTCCCGGAATGTCTCCAAATATTTCTTTGAACCGCCTGTGAAATTCTTCCGACGCGGATGAAATACCGAAAGGTAATCTCAAAAACATATACCTCCCGAATGGTGCAGCTAAAAACTTTTGCATCTGAAAAATTAGCTAACAATTCCTCTGTGGTAGGTATCTGAAAAAATTCACGTTTAATTACTTTGTTCAGTTCTACTGGATCTAAACAAATTCTAATTTTTCCATATTTGGTTTCCTAACTACCACTAACGGATGAACCCACTCTGTCGGTTCATTAACTTTTTTAATTCTGTTCATTTTTTCTAAATTCTCTAACTCTACTTTTAATTCATTTTTAATAGAAAAAGGAATTTTTCTCGCATTGAACACTTTTGGAATTGCATTTTCTACTACTTTAATTTTATAAGGTTGTTTTAAGCAACCAATTCCTATGAAACATCCTTGAACTTTAATATAATATCATTCTTATTTACACCTTCTACTCTTTGGATTAATTTTAGTATTTTAAAGCTTCTAATTCTAAAATAGCATTAGAATTCTCGTTTACATCAGTAACATAAAATCCTATATTAACTCTTTCATTTCTACCCTTAACTCTACAGTTAAATATAATTATACCCAAGTTGTTAATTACGTCACCATTGTAATTTATTAATTTAACTCTACTATTAGTTAACTTAACATTAGGAATTTTCTGGAATAGATGTTTAGGAATGATGCTCGCTTGCACCGCTGTGTCCAGTTTTAAGTTCATGGACACCTTTTCTTTCAGTTCAATTCTTTCGGACCACTCTGATTCATTTATCTTCTTTTCTACAGTTGCAATTATTAGTTCTTCTACTTCTTCATCTTGAACCTCTCCATTCTTGATTTATTTAAGTTGTTTTGCTCCGCACATTAGTTTAAAGTGATTTCGCTTGTTGCAGTTGTGACACACCTGCCCGAATTCTCGACATGCATTAATGTTGTGTGTTCTTCCGCATTTATTATAATTATTAATTGTTTTTTCGGTTCTCTGATTTGTGTTTCTTCCTTGCCAAGATGTGGAGGATGTCGATTAATTTTTCTTCTTCTCTTGTTCTTTATTACCTCTTCGAAATTTATTTATTTTGTTAATTTGTGTTACTGCATCTCCTGTTAATTCTTTTATTGTATTTTTCGTGTTGAATGCTGCTGTGCAAATCTATATATATTTCGGCAGATTTAGATTTGTTTCTGTTAGTAGTTTTTCTTTTAGAATATTATTTTGAATACCACATATTTTTCTGTCTTTTAAGATTCCCGTAGTCTGCCAAAATCACATGACGTAGCTAGTGATTTTAACTGAGTAACATATGCATGAAAATTTTCTCCAGGGATTTTGTTTCTGGTAAAAATTTATGCCTCTTATATGTTATGTTACTTTTGATGTAAAATATTCATTAAATTTTTTTTTTCTGAAATTAAGCGGATCGACTGCCACGGTCATTACCGCTGTAAAAAATTAATTAAAGCCAACCAAAATTAAATATATAAATAATGGTGGTAAGAAAAACAAAAGAAAGGAATGAACTATAAAATATCATTTATCAGTCCGGTGGAATGAATAAATTATAAAAGTTTCTCAACACTATCAGTCTCATTGGAGAGAACTGACGGAAGAGTATTTGCAAGGCTGAAGTGGTTTCTGACGTTGTGATATTTACTTTCTGCACCCATGCAATGTAATAATGTAATAAATAATAAATTGCTCATTCTTTTTTCATCACTTTCAATTCCAGTGGCATCTAAATAAACTTGAAATTGTTGTTTAAATTTTAGCCACGTGTTTGCAGCGTAACCTTCACTGACTTTGAAGAACGGTGGTTTTAAATCCATGATTGTTATGTAACACCTCTTAAACGAGGGTACATTATAAAAAGGGGTCCTGTCGAGACTGGGAGTCAGCAATAATAAAAACTTCAATCCGTGGACTAACTTGTAATCTATAACATACACTGTACTCTACTGTACTTACTTACATAGCAACCTTATATACGGGATGTCCAATGAAACTGTTTAAGCATGGGGATCTCGAGAATCGTAAGAGATACGAAGTCGGTTTAATTAGGCAAAAGTTGCCTCAATGCGGGGCCAATTTACACATGTTTTTGTTTTTCCAAAAAAATGCATAGGTGACTAGATATAAGCCAAAATGTAAATTTTTCAAATTTCGTTTTTCGTATATAACATTGTTATTTGGATTCATGCAAGATTTTAACTTGCACATTGTTAAGGCACTTTTTAACAAGGAATTCGCAGCAGTCGTAAAAATTTTTATAGCTTGTACAGTTTTCGAGAAATTTATATCAATTTTTAATTGTCATATGGAGCTCAAAGTAGGCTGTGACTCGTTTAAATAGGGATTTTTTTCTGTTTTCAACCATATAAAAAACAAGTACATTAATATTAAAATTAAGCGAGAAACTACATATTAACATTTTTTTTACAGTTTCTTAAAGCTTTTATTGAAGATAGCTATCGTTAAAATAATTGAAATTTTAATCAAACATAGAAGAATTATAACTTAACATACAAAATTATCTTGAACAAAGTGCAATTATAACAAATGTTGAAATATATGTTGTTCCATACAGAAACGCGTTCGTTTAATTGCAGCTTGACATATTTTACATAAGGTTCGACGTGGTATTTTTCTGATTGTATTAATTACAGCTCTCTGCAAATCGGTTACATTATCATACGTTTTCTCGTAAACTTCATTTTTCACATAACCCCAAAGATAAAAATCTAAGGGAGTTAAGGCTGGCGATCTTGCCGGTCACAGAATTGGTCCACGATTGCCTATCCATCAATCTGGGAACTGATTTTCGGTATGCCGAGAACGAAAATTATGACGGTTAAACAAACCCTTGTTCGTATTTTTTTTTCTTCAGACCACAATATTTTACGTGAAAAATGCGCATCATAACTGCATTTATTATTGTATTATTCGAAAAATTGCAGTCTTCTTATAGGGATGGTATTCATGGTTTTTTTTTTTTTTTTAATTAAGTGAGCAGAGGATTTGGAAATACCAGTATTTGATTCAATTTGCCGTGTAGAAATACGTGGTTCTTCGATAACACATTTTAGTACAATATTTTCATTATCTTCATTAACTGGTTGGTAAAAGCATAGTATTCAAGTAAATAATTCTGTAATTTTCGATACATCAAACTTAGTTGTCTTTTTTCTGGATATAAATCAGAATACATTTGCGCAGCTAATAGATAATTACTCTGGCAACGAATGTAACAACGTAACATATCAAAGTTTTCATAGTTTTCGAAACGTTCCATATTTTGAAATTATTTTTGTAATATGTATTTAAAATTTACAAAAATACTTCACACAACAAAAAACATAGAAAATTAACTCGTGGGTGAATCAAATTCAAAAATATTCAAAACTCAAGAATTAATTAGCATATGTTTATAAACAAAAACAAGGTAGAAACATATATCTAGTCACCTGTGCATTTTTTTGGAAAAACAAAAACATGTGTAAATTGGCCCCGTAATGAGGCAACTTTTGTCTAATTAAACCGACTTCGTATCTCTTATGGTTCTCGAGATCCCCATGCTTAAACAGTAAGTAAGTAGGTCAGATGTTTCAATAATTTTGTGTGTATATATATATATATATATATATATATATATATATATATATATATATATATATACCGGGTGGTCCATCGGTCTGTATTTTTTATTTTATGCGATAATTATAAATATTACCGAAAATTTTTTTAGACAATGTTTATTTTGCATTAAAATGCCTATGTATCTGTAGTATAAGTTTTTCTACCGGGTGCTCCATTCTCGCGCAATGGTATGCAACTTAGTATTTTTAAATAGAACACCCTATATATTTTTATAAAATGTTAAAGATCTTATGTTTCTCTTTAAATAAGTTCTTATTCAATATAGTACTAAAATGATCAGTATAGAAGTTATTTATGTTTTTATGATTCAATAATCACGCAGAAAATATGCCATAAAATTGTGTGCAAATGTTTAAACAATCAGATTAGTTGATGTCAGATATGTAATAAATATTATTTACTATTTTCACTTAGTTGAACAACTTTTTTTTTTTTTGTTTAGTAGTTGAACTAATGTTCAATTCGAACATTTTTTATAAATTTATTTATTGTTTTTAATTTAATGGCCTACTTTCTGTGTGTGATTCTTCATTAATAAAAACGTGAATTGTTTAAGTACTGATCATTTTAGGATTATAATGAATAAGAACTATTTTAAAGAAAACCAAAGGTCTTTCAAATTTAGCAAAAATATATAGGGTGTTTGACGATCCCTCCGTCGAGGGTTGGGACGTCACTTCCTTGGCTGCTGTACTTGCTCGGGCGCCTTCGGTGACGGTGTCAGGTCCAGCACCTGAAAGGGCTGGATAGCTTCAGTGGAGACGGGAAGGGTTCGATATTAGGGGATTATTCAGTGATAACTACCGAAGTAAACTAGATGTTCTTAAATTTATTGCTCAATTTCAAATTACACCACGAAGATAAAATAAAATAAATATATCACACAAAACTGTGAATACGAGCAAAAAGACTAGACTCCCCTTTTTAAAAATGCAAATATAAAAAATTCAATAAACGCGGTAGCGGTGACGGAACGAGAATGTACGGAGGGTCGAGGTGTAGAGAGAGGGGAGCAGGATCGTATGCAGCAACCGCGTAGTACACCACGGCGGCTACTGACATACACGGGAACCGGATATACCAGACGCTTGGTAAACCACTGCGCTGGTGCGACCGGGGGAAAATGTGGGCGACAGAAGGCGTAGTAGACCACGGCCAACTGTCGACACACGGGGGGTACGTTCGGCATTAACATTTTTAGCGCTCAGATCGCTCAATTGCGTTCGGCATTGACATCACAGCGTTTTGTAGCGTTCGGCATTAAACTTGCTGAACACACAGAGCGAGCTCAGTGTGCTCGCTGCAGAATCACAGAGCACAGCGAGCTCTCTAATCTGAGCATGCGTATAAGCGTTCATCAGCTGTCATTCCGTCCAAAGACTTGTTGATAATTGTTTGTTTCTGTATGGTAGACATTTAAAAAAAAACAAAGGTGTCAAAGAAAAATATGGTCAGACAGGATCGGTTTCTGTACCTTATGGAGAAACTGATAAATGAATAAGTTTATTTTTTACATGAAATTTATATTTAATTAAAAACCGTAATAGTATATTATATCTCAAACATGTTTAAACTTATTTTAGAGCAATGACAAAGTTTGTACAACATTATTGATATTGTCACAATCAATATCATCTTTGAAATACTCTTCTAAAATATAATTTTCTAATATACATATGTTATGTAATATACCAAATCTATGCGTGCGGTTTTTAAATATATTAATCGTCGAAAACGTCCTTTAATAATGCAAACGCTCGCTCTATTGTATTTCCCGCCTTATCTACGAATCTGGAGCGTTCGGCATTAACTTGAACATCTATGAAATCTGTCACGTGACCTACTAGCTCTGAGCGATCGGTAGATTTTAATGCCGAACGTACCCGGGATAGGGGTCGACTACAGCAGACGCTTGGTAAACCACTGCGCTGCTGCACCGAGGGGAGGGAATGGAACAGCGGCGTAGTAAACTACGGCCACTGAAACCAATAAAGGCGGAAAGAAAAAAAGAGACGGTGACAGAGACGGAGACGGCGACGGCGACGGTAGAGAGCTAACTCACCTACGTGATACTCCAGAGAACTTTGCTCCACGTAAACGCCGGAGCAACTCTGTCTGAGCTGCCGTAGAGCTCGGTTTATATACCCGTTTTTGCGGGTGGGGATAATTAATTTATTGATTACTTGCTTTGCGCATGTCCGACGGAGCGCTAACCGGACACGCTGCCACTCAGCCACGCTGGCTGCTACGATAGCATAGACGGACGCGGACATAAAATGTAACTTCGTTACAGGTGTTCCATTTAAAAATAAAAAGTTGCATATCATTGCGAGAAAATGATACACCCGGTATAAAAACTTATACTGCAGATATATGGGCATTTTAATGTTAAATATACTTTGTCTGAAAACATTTACGGTAATACTTATAATAATCGAATTAAATAAAAAATACAGACCGATGGACCACCCTATATATATATATATATATATATATATATATATATATATATATATATATATATATATATATATTGTGTGTGTGTGTGTGTGTGTGTGTGTGTGTGTGTGTGTGTGTGTGTACAAGTCCTAAGTCAGTAAAATAAGTGTCACAACAAAATTATTGAAACTTCTGACTTACTTACTTAATCATTGCGTGAACTATAATGTGCTGTCTTAAGACTTGTTACAGTTATTTCTTTTTTATAACATCGACTGCGCCATGTTACCTTATTGGTTCTATTGAAAATAACATTAACTACACTGTTGTATTTGATTTATTTATTTTATTAATTTGATTTGCTATTCACACTTGTACATTCTTAGACAACCATCTTTTATCTGTCGCAACGCCAACTGGCTTGCTTGTGTTGTCGGCTACCAGAGCCATCTATATAAACCTATTTATACTACAACCACACGAACTTATTTTTCCAAAACGCTTGATTTTATGTTCATTTGAAGTAATGTTAAGGATTACTTTAAAAAGAATGGTGTTTACTGTCGAATGGTCATCTGAAAATTCATCTTCTTCTACTGCACCAAAGATTAAAATATTATTTTCACACGCTTTACGATCATTTATCTCAGTAAAATCTTTCTGTTAATATTATTTGCAATAGTTCTTCAAAAACTGGTAGTGATTTAATTGAATCTGTAGATGAGGTTGTTGTGTTATTGCAAGCGTTGCAAAACCATTTGATTATCTTTTTGGAACGTAATGTACGCGGATCTGTGGAATTAATGTCCACACATAGAAGGTGAGCGGAACCCTTTATAATTATTTACGCCCTTTCCGAATCTGCAATAAATATTGGGGTTTCCCATTTATGATTTTAAAGTTAACCCCCGTTCCCGCAGCCCGGGTTTCCGGAGGGGACCATTTTGTCAATCAGACGTGCCCCTCTAGACTGTGCAGGTTTTGATTCGGCACACTTTGTGTTCCGATGCATTGTTTTCGAGATATACGGAGATATAATAAATTAAAATGGCACAACCTGTATGTAGCTTTCATATCCCCAAATCTATTTCTAATCAACTTTATAATATGGCATGAATCCGGAAATATGTATATTTTACATTTTTCATATTAAAACATCGTCACTATGGTTTTACTAGGATCTAGTTGGCATCCTGAAATTTTAGCCACTGCAAAATTTGCTAGTGCGCCATCAAAAGTTAAAGACACAATTTTAATATTATCCATAAAAGCAATACTTCAGCACTGCTTAAATAAATTGCTACTTTGAACACCAGTAAGTCCGTCACTTAAGAAATATCTCATGGGAACTTTTGTTAGATTTCTTCCAATATTAAAATCAATATTTATTTTTCAATAATATTTAACTGACATATACTTATATATTTTTTTATTGATTATTTACAATAAATTTAATATATCACATACTAGATACTGTACTGGAATTTTATATCGATATGTTTAGTTCTTAAATGATAAACTGGATTTTCAGACAGAACTTTGGTACTCTGATTATCTGAAAAAAATACGGATACATCCGGCAAAAATCTTCTCATAGTTAGGTCATCAAAAAATTTAATAATCCATGTATTTTCTTTACATCCACTTGTCAATGCCATAAATTCTGCTTCCGCTGTTGGTAACGCAACAGTTTCTTGTTTATGCGTCTGCTATGTAACTGCTCCATTTGCCACAGTAAATACATTTCCTGTAAATGATCGACGATTATCCACACTAGAAGCCCAATCTGCATCCGTGTAACCAACAAGCTTACTTCCAAGTTTTGAATATTCAATTTGTAAATATTTTGTAGCTTGTAAATATCTCAAAACCCCTTTTTGCTGCTTTCCAATGTTCCAAACCAGGAGTTGAACTAAATTGGCTTAACAATGTCATCGGAAACATTAGATCTGGTCGCGTTGTTGTTGCTAAATACATCAGACTTCCAATAACTTGTCGATATGGATATTTCGTCAAATTTCTCTTTTCTTCTTCCGTTTTTGGACTTAAATCTTTATTTAATTTAATATTAATATCAAGTGGTGTTGAAATTGGTTTATAATTCTGCATACAAAATCTTTGCAAAATATCTTCAGCATCTTTTCTTTGTTTTATGCTAACAGTGTGCTTCTCCTGATTTTACGTATACAGTAATTATTAACAGACGATCATGAATAGAGGAGATATATACGCATGGATCAGCATGACTAATTTTAAAATTTACTTTTAGTCATTTAAACATTTATTCCACTCTCTGCCACATTGCTGCAATCTGTACAATGATCGTTTTAACAAACATACCAAATTCTCTTCGCCCTCTTTTATAAATCCAGGTGGCTGCTACATGAAGATCTCTTTATTTAATTTTCCATTTAATTAAGCTGTTTTGATGTCCATTTGATGTACGTGTCAGTCTATTTCTGCAGCTAAAGCAAGAAGAATTCTAATACTTTACAATTTAACAACTAGAGAAAATGTTTCATGATAATCTATTTTTGGTACTTGCGCGTAACCTTGGGTTTTGATCCAATAATTCTTCTATTTGCTGGTTTTGGAACAAAGATCCATGTTCCATTTTTGTGCAATGCAATTATTTCTTCCTTCATTCATTCCATCCATCTTTCGTTAACTTCTCTCATCATAGCATCTTCAAAACTTTTTGGATCTTGCTCATTACCACAAGATTCGTTCGTTATTTGGTTTGCAATTTTATTTTCTTGATTCGTTGCTTTTTGTTTTAGTCTTTCTGATCTTCGTGGATATTCTTTCCTGAAAATTTCTCTCCCACTTAATTAAATATTCGGTTCATTATTTTGTTTATTTTCTTCTGTTATTCCCCCACGTAATTCTATGGGAATATCTTCACAAAGGATTATTTCTTTTATTTTTTCACTACTTTGCATATTTTCTTCTTTATTACATTTGCCGTCTTCATCATCCTTCCTAATAGTAGAGAAATCATTTCGTGTTAATTCGTTCTTTATATTATTATGTTTATATGGAAAATAGGATTCGTCGAATCGAATATCTCGAGTTTCTTCAACAATTTCTTTTGTTTAATTCTAAATTCTGTTTTCTCTGATTAAAGACCAATATTTACAACCAAAAATTTTAAAATATTTTACATTTGGTTTTCTACTATGTCAATCACAAGCAGAAACATCATTCTCCATGCTTTTTGTAGGGCATCTATTTCTAACATTCATTGCAGTTGCATCAGTTTCAGCCCAAAACTCCTCCTCTCTAACAAATAACGAGCTAGCTAGTAGAGAATAGGTAGTTGTTACATACTAATTGCAGTGGGTCACTTGAACGATTGAAAGATTTCTTTAAAACTGTTGTTCTAGTTTGTTTACCTTGACCATAAGTTGAATAAAATCCATTTGACGTATCTTTTTCTGAAAAAGTTAATACATATGCCAGAATTTTATTTCGCAATTGCTGTAAATATTCGAAATTTAAATGTCCAAATCTTAATTTCTTGCGACGAATTTATTATTTTGGCATGCGCAGTTGTAGTGTTATTTTCTGGTGTCAAATAAGAAAATTATAAACCATTTTCTCGGTGTGCAATTAAAATAACTTCTTTGTTATTTATAATTCTTCCAATATTGTTTTCAAAAATTATGGTCAATCCTTTTTCCATCATTCTTGAAACAGATAACAGATTTCCTTCCAATTTAGGAACAACCAAAACATTATTTAAAATTATTTTTCTTGTACCATTGCAGATCTTTGTACATAACTGTCCTTTACCTGCTGCAGTGACGTTCAATTTTTGTCCATACGCTATTTTTACATAAACATCTTTTCTAAATCGGATACTTGTTCAATTAATTATCTCAGACGTCATATGATCGGTAGCACCGCTGTCCAAGCACCATTTATTTATATCTCATTTATTATTAGAAGTATTGAAGCACGTAGCTTCATAATTCTGACAAATTTTTCAAGTTGTTTCGATCTTCCTTTTTCTTGGTTTTCCTTTTTAAAGCAATATTTGGCAATATGTTCGGATTTACCACAAAAATTACATGTTTTTGCTTTAAATTTATTTGATGTAAATACCGCTTTTGATAGATCAATATTGTTTGACATTTCAGGATTATTTCAATTATTTCTTTTGGATCAGGGCCGGATTAAGACATTTGGGCGCCCTAGGCTGATTATAATTTGGCGCCTACTCTGTGTGCATTTTAAATAAAATACTTGTCATAGTTGTAATGTAATTTGTACGGTTGTATTTATAAAAAATATAACATAATATACATATACGTACATACATTTTATTTTAAATAATTACAAATGTATTTTCGCCATTTAATACTAGAAAATGATTCAATAATATCTTCAAAATTCTATAGTTTTACTACATCTGATTCAAAAGATAGAATGAAGAGGTCAGTTTTGTCGTCTGTTAAAGAATTACATAAATAATTCTTTACCCGTTTTAACGTAGAGAATGATCTTTCCTCTTTACAGTTCGTCTAGTACACATAAATACATTCTTCGAATAAAACAATATTTGGAAAAGTACAAATTAGGTTTTTGCCTTGGATTATTTTTAGCCATGTCACAATTTTGGTTATTTCTTTCTCGTCAGAATCTTTTAAATAATAAAATATTTGAATTATTCATTTACAAAGTTATCATCTAAATCTTCCTTACACATTTTTCTAAGTTGTTTATATTTCTCTTTCAAAGCATTGTCTTCTAAGGTTTCTAATATTGCAAGAAAATTTCAATATTCGTTAAATTCTTCGTATGCAGTTTTTCTACTTTCAATTTCTGATTTTATATTATCAATAACCACATAGTACATGTTTATTTCCATATGCTTTTTTCCATCAAATATTGTATTGTAACGTTCGTGGGTTTTAAACTATTTATTTAAACAATAATAAAATTTATTAATAACAAATAATTATAATAAAGAGTAAATAGTTAATTAACACTAGGTACATAACACTAAAATAACAAATACAAAAACTTATACACTAACACTTATCACTACTATAATTAAACACTATTATTTATATTAACTAGCCGAGCGATATTTATTTACGACGATATATTTATTTTCACACCGAGCGGTATATTTATATTCACAAGTTCTTCCTCAGAACTTCGGAGTCGACTAAGTCATCTGACTTACTGACTCAACTCGACTAACTGAATCCGAGTCTTCTAAAAGACTGACTGAGTCTCACTGACTGACTGCTCGGGAGTCAAGTAACTGACTGAGTCTCACTGACTGCTCGGGAGTCATCTGAAAAACTGACTGCTCGGGAGTCAAGTAACTGACTGCCTGACGGCTGCCGGCGATTCCTTTTATATCTGGCGTTCCTTGTTTCTGGAAGGTTCTGGAATATTTCCTATTGTGGAGCAAACGACTTGTTCGAACCAGTAAGCGTTGCGTCATCACTCTGCCTCGCGGCGTGGCGGCGCGGCGTGGCGGCGTAGGCCCGCAAGCTTCAACTTGTCGCTTGCCGCGTACGTTACAGTATCTTCGCCACGAATTTCAGCCGCCAATAATTTCATTTTTCTGTGTAGTTTTACATCCATATTGTACTCAGGCACGTAGCCAGTGGAGGGGCTCGAGGGGCTGAAGCCCCTCCTGAAATCTGGTGAATTTAGTTTAAATTTTTAAATTTTATCTATATGTCTAAAAGTTTATTAAAAATCAGACATTTTATTGAATCATTCAATTTTACTGAAATGTATTTACTCGAATTAAATAATTTATTTGCAAAAAAAAATTAATATTAATATACTGACACAATTGTATTAATTTCAAATTATTTGAATCACGGGTTAAAAATCAGATATGCAAGTTCTGGGACTCCTGGCTGGGGAAAAAAGATCAGAAGATTGCTTCTGTAGTTGATTCTAAAATTCGGATTACACGGTTCAACATAATTTTGTGACTCGGCTCACTCTATTTACACATAATGTAAATTATTTCTTTTTACGGTCAGGATATTGATTTTTTGACGGTTTTATACTTTTTCCAGTTTTTTGCCTTAATTTTGTTTCAAATGATCAATAAAAGTTTTGTCCAGGTTACAGATGCTTGACAGGTATCCCTTAAACCTTAAACCAAAAATAAATTGAGTAGAAATATCACAGCACGAAATACCTATTTTATGTTTTGAAAAAAGCAAGTGTTTTTGAAATTTTTTATAAAATTTAGTTCCGTTCCTTCGCTTTTTTCCATTTTTAAAATGTATTTATCATTGTTTACAACAAAACATAAAGGTATATTTTTGAATTGAAAAAATCAAACATGTTTAAAAAAAAAAAAACGCAGCACTTGAAAATGCACCAAAAATGGCTAAGTTTCAGAGTGCCATATCTCGGTTGCAATTGGTTGAAATTGGATGATTCTTTGAGTTATAGAAACTTTGAAATGTTTTTCTTTAATGTGATGGTAGTCAATATGATATCAAATTCAGATGTTAAAAAATGTCCAACTTTGACAGCTCGTACGCAGTGCCAAAAAAATTGTATACTCAATTAGCTACCAGGGCAAGAAAGTTCAAACATTTTTCTTTAAGGTTCTCAAGTTTCGAGTACCTACGACAATTTGGCGCGAAATTGTGAATTTTTCAAAAAATCGCTTTTTGCGTTTTTCTGGCTATAACTTCGCCGATTTTACACCAAAACCGATGAACCTTGGAATTCTGAGAAATTTAAAAAATTCTCTTTGCGATGCAAGATTAAAAGAACATGAGCGACATATTAGATTAAATCAACCAGATAAATCTGCAGTCGCTGAGCATGCCATTCAAGAACTACATGGTATTGATTTTGAAAAAACAAGGATTATAGTAAGAGAAAATAACTGGTTGAGAAGACTTATTAGAGAAGCTATTGAAATCAAGAGATCTTCAAATAATATGAAATTGAATACAGGCTTTGAGATCAATAAATCATGGTTAACTGTTATTCTTCCTTAATTTTCTGTTTATAATTTGTTTACTTTGATCCATGTTACACTGATTTTGTCAATTTGTATCCTTGACTACATATTTATTTGTTTATAATTTATATTTCACCTGAAGAAGGCAGCACTTTGCTGTCGAAACGTTGTGTTATTAATAAAAAAATTTACAGAACTTATACCCAGTTATTGTTATTTATATACCATGAGTTCTGAAAGCTTTTTTCAATATTTGATATTTAGAAGTTAAATTGTCAAAAAACACAAAAAATTGTGAGAATATTCCAAATTATTAATATATCGATAGCTGGAACATTCATTAAAATAATGTGGAATCAACAAGAAAGTATAAATTAATTAAAAAAATTAGACGAATGTCTACAAATCTAGTGGGAAGCGTGGCATCGTCGCAATCCAAGTCAAAATTCGCGCGAAAATTCGAATGTATCGGACAAATTAATCTTAACTTACGATGTGTTAAATTTACATTACTTGCATTTAATAACCAAAATCATTTCTTTTTGAAATTATTATTCAATGCAATGGAAAATTAATTTAGTTTGTTTGGAAATTCTCATGTCCAAGGTTTGACGTTTGACATTTTAACATTTGACGACGTGCTCGTTTGAAAATACGACGTTGCCACGTTTAGCATCCTCGAAAGACATTCATAAATTGTGATATCTTAAGAAAATTAATGCGAGTTTCGTTTAAAATGTGTAATTTTAGTGATAAATGAGAAAATTTTATTATTATGTTGTTCTTTTCCTTGAAAGAATGAATGTTTCAAACTTTATTTTTTCATTTTTAACAGTTGATTCAGGTGAGGCCGATTGTCAAAAATTACATCTCAGCACCAAGAAAATGAGAAGAAACCCAAATAAAAACGATTTCACATTAAAAAATTGGGTGTCAAAATATGTATTTCAATTTCCCCTTAATAGCTTTTCACAAATGTAACACAACCCAACATTAGACAAGGACAAAACAATTAGAACATCCTTAAATAACACTTGTAAAAAAACAATTGACAATCGTTCAAAAATAATTTTAAACACTTGAGTTCAAGCCGCCTCCGTGAGACGTAATATTTGGTACCAAACTTGAAAGTATACAAAACGTATAAAAAAAAATTCTAGAAATTCAGATTAAAAAAAAAAACAATGAAATTGATTAGTAATATTTATGACGATCATGAAAATTTTTTTCTACCTTTTTATATTAGATAGGCAATTCACTTACTTCAATTTTACAACATAAATGCTTATAAACCTCGAGGTTGACGAACAACGACATCTGTTTTTTTTTTTTGTGAAGCTGAATTATAATCAAAATCTGAGAAGAATATTTTATTTAGAAATTAATTTTTTTAGAAAACATTCACGAACAAAAATATGATGCTGGATACATTCCTTGTTACTATTTCATCGTAAATAATGCGATAATGTAGAAATAGTTAATAAATAAATAATTAGAGACGTTGTTGCTGAAGCGACCTACCCTACTCCTGTCCTGTAATATAGTAATAAGTATGTCGTCGCTTTCTGTATAAGTATTATGCAGTTTTCTGGATCTTTGAACAGCGTAATCTAACGTACGTCTTGATGTGGAATTTGTCTGTGGGTAAGCTCGCTTCTCTCGCACTTTTAACAACAAACCCCAAGTCTACACAAATCACGCTCGACAAACTCGAATCAAAGTACTCATTTTTAATGGAAAATGTTTAGAAACAGGAGGGCCAAATTACACTGTATCTCCGCGTCATTTGTCACAATATTGAATTTTAAATATATTGTGATGTACACATGAAACATGTAAATATTATTAACAAAATTAATAGGAAAAAAATTAGTGTGAAAAATTGTCAGTAGAAAAAAAGTTGTAGAAAAAATGAAGTGGCAAGAATTGATTAGAAAAAGTGAAGGGGAAAAATGTCTTTCTATCCTTTCTATATATGTAATAACTTAATAGTCTTTGTAGTGAATTCGATAAATATCATAATGGTACTATTGAACCATCCGAGGGAGTAAAAAACTTCGAACAAAAATGAATCTGGCGCAACCACATTACGGTCAAGAGAAGATAATTCCGAATCAAGAGAAATCAAATGTCGTGGCTCCTACATAGAAATTCTCAATTGTCAATAGAAAATAAATTGCTTCAGCCCTAAACTCATTGACAGATGGATCGATAAAAAAATTCGTAAATCAACGCTCTAAATGCCTACCTGGCGGACCCAGAAATTAACCCCGGTAAACGTAAAAAGAACAGCAAATCAATTCATCGGTAATACCAGCTATAAAGTCAAGTCAAAAACCTTCTGCCTGAATTTACTGTTGAAGTAGCAATGAAACCAATAACCACATTATCTAAAGAATTAGGCAAGAAAGTAGATAACTTACTATACAGATCACGTATGTATAAACTTAAATGTGGCTCATGCGACAAACGTTACATAGGCAGAAAGGCCCGCAAATCCACCACAAGATTTAAACAACACCTAAATTGTCTCAATAACAAAACTGGCTATTCCAGATTTGCTGAACATTTATTTGAAACAGGTCACGATTTCAACATTGACAAGGATTATAAACTTTTACATTGAAAAAGTTACGGACAATCAGCTGAGTTCTTGCAGAACTTAGAAATTAAAAAAACCATTAAAAAATAATAGGAATTCTTGTCGCAATGACCAAACAAATTTAAAAAAAAAACAGCGCGGTCACGTGAGCTCCAACTTTCCACCATTTTAATATATTGCTCTTTCCGTTTCCTTCCGTCCACCGTAATTACAGTGTGAGTATTCCTCTGGTTCATTCTACTCGGTTATTCTTTTGTTTTCCAAAGTCAGAAGAAACTGTGAAAATTTTCTTCATGAACTTTGTTACCTTTTAACTATTGCAAACAACCTTCAAAAATGTCAAAAAGAAATGAAAATTTGTATACAACTGCATAACACTCCAATGAACTATTTTCACTCATTTTGACATTTTGTAAATTATATTTTAATACATTGACCTTGTCCCAACCTTTCACTCTGTATGTACTACTATGTTTTTGTAAACCTAACGAGGTAATTGAAACCATTTCTTTGTAGTCGCACCGGCAAGTCCAGATGATGGGTGTATAAAAACCCGAAAATCGCATTATTAGTTAGAAAGATTTGGAGTTTTTTCATAAAAATTTTTCCTCTCAATGAAATTTCGTAATGACGACCTTGTTAATAATACCTAGTCATTATTTATATTCAATACAAATAATAAAATTGAAATTATTGAATTATACGAGGGCAGTTTGATAAGTCCGTGACTTTTCGAATAAAAAAAATTTTTTTCGGAGAAAAAGCATTTTATTTCTCTTCATAGTCCCATTTTAGCTCGATACATTTAGTCTACCATTTTTACAATTTTTTAATACCTTCCAAATAAAAGGTTTTCTCAAGACCCTCAAAATAGGCGTTTGTTTCAGTGATGACCTCTTCATTATACCCAAATCTCCTTTCACCCAGCCATTTCTTCAGGTTTATTAAAAGAAAATAGTCACAGAGGGCTAAATCTGGAGAATATTCTGGATAAGATAGCAGTTTATAGCCTAATTTATAAATTTTGCCATGGTGAAGTTGGTTGCGCTTGTGCTCGAATGTGAGCAATCGCGGCAGCCATTGCGCCGATAGTTTTTTCATGTCCAAATATTCATGTAAAATGTGATGTACCTGCTCAGATGAAATGCCCACAGCCTCAGCCTCCTCACGCACTTTCATTTTCCTATCGTCCAATATCATTTCATGAATTTTATCGACAATTTCTGGCATGACGACCTCTTTTGGGCGACCTGAACGTTCAGCGTCATTTGTACTGGTACGACCACAACGGAAGTCAGTAAATCACTTCTTAACCATTGAAATTGATGGTGCAGAGTCCCCATAATATTTATCGAGCTTTTCCTTGGTTTCGGTGATGGTTTTTTTACGCAAAAATTAATGATTAATCAGCACATGAAATTTACTTTTTACCATTTTCGTTAAAATTCACGAGGTAGACTGCTTTTAATGGCTGACAAACAAAAACGTAACGACGCAGCTTACTCAAATTTTGACTTTAGTCTATTACTAGATGTTAGTTGACGGGAGCAGTGTTACCATCAAAGTTACTACACGGGAAATTCGAAAAGTCACGGACTTATCAAACTGCCCTCGTACAACGAGGCAAATATAAATTCGTTAAAGGTGTACAGAACATGTTTTGTGTTTTGCCTAATACAATTTACATGTTACGCAATGGAACAAAGTTAATTTCAACAATTAAAATTAGAAATAATTATTAATGATATTGTTTTCTTTTTATAATTTCTTAATTTCATTATTTTCGGGAGTCTAGTTTATTTTTCATTAGATTGTAAGCATTGTTTGTATGCATTTAAATGTTTATATAACACAAGTTAAATTGGTGAAACTCAATTTAGCGTTTTTAAAAAACTTTTATTTGCACAAAGGACTTACGATCTTTACACTGGTAGATGCAGAATGAGAATTACCGCTAAGTTACTACAGTATTCTATTTATGCTAAGATTATCTTTAAGTACGCGTTTCTGAATTTTATTCCTCTGTTCAAGAATGAGAAACACGTCTTTGCAAACCAAGTTAAATTTAGATGATGCAATATTTATATAAAAGGGATGGTGTCGCTATATAACTTCTCCACCCTTAAGAGGAAAAATTAGATTTCTAAATCTAAATTGTTATTTTCAACTTTCTTATTATTTTTAAAATTATTCCCTTTAAAATAATCTTTACATTTACAATTTCTTATATTACATAAAATAATATATATATATATATATATATATATATATATATATATATATATATATATATATATATATATATATAATAATAATAATAATAATAATAGTTTTATTGTCTTGAGACGAAAATACAAACAGTAAATCTGGCAGACAATGTCAAAATAATATACATATATATTCAATTATATGAATTAAAATAATTATTTTACAGTGTTCTTAAAATACTCATTGATACAGTAGTAGGCTTTAGTTAACAAAAATGATTTAAACGTATTTTTAAATTTAATTATAGGCAAGGTTCTTATTTCTATAGGAATGTTGTATATTTTAATCATTGCATTTTGTACTCCTTGCTGAACAACCGTTAAGTTACTTTGCGGAGTGACAAGATCATTTTTATTTTGTATGTTATAGCTGTGTGTTTTTTCCATGTTTTCAAACATATATTCATATTTTTTAACAAATATTGCACACTCTAAAATATATAAACTAGGGATTGTAAGAATTTTTTAGCTTACAAACCCCAAAAAATAAACCCGTAAGTAAAATTGGACTGTATTTATCCATAGTACACATTGAGTAATGTAGATGTATCTACTAGTGTTTGTAAATAACGTAACAAGTACACGTATTTGTTAACTTTACTTGCCAACATTTTAATATTTGCAATCCATTTTAAGTTATTTTCAATTATTAAACCCAGAAATGTAACTCTGTCTGTGAATGAAATATTTTCTATAACGGTTAGATTATCCAAAGAAATATTGTGGCTGTAGTTTCCAAATTTGATTGCTTGTGTTTTCTCGATATTTAATTTCATACTATTTTTCTTGAACCAAATATGAAGTGACGTTAATGCGTCATCGATCTTTTGTTTTAAATCAATTTCATTTTTTGATTTACATATGAGAGCAGTATCGTCTGCAAATAATATTTTGTTATTAGTAATCTAGGTAGATCATTGATAAATAAAATGAATAACAATGGTCCCAAAATAGAACCTTGCGGAACACCTCTTTCAATAATTTCCCAACTCAAATTTCTTGTATGCCCGATCGTGAGTTTCAATTTTAACTCTTTGTTGTCTCCCGGTTAAGTATGATTGAATTAAGTTCAATGGAACACCTCTAATGCCATACATATTTAATTTGTGCAGAAGTAGATCGTTAGGGATACAATCAAATGCCTTACTGAGGTCTAAAAATAATGCCACTGTGTGCTCTTTATTGTTCCAAGCCTGTAGTACATATGAAACAGCCTTGAAAATTGAAAGGTTTATAGATTTATTTTTTACAAAACCGTGTTGCTCTTCGCAAATTAGTGAACATTTTTCAATGAAGTTAACGAATCTATTATAAATTGCTCGTTCAAATATTTTAGAAAATCCGCTCAGCAATGAAATCGGTCTATAATTATTAACTAAGTTCTTTTCTCCGTTTTTAAAAAGAGGCTTTATAATTGCTCGTATAAGCAGCTGAAGAAAGACACCGTTTATAAAAGATAAGTTTATTATGTGTTCAAGAGGTTTAACAATGAAGTTAGCATATGATTTAATTATTTTATTCGGTACCTCATCCCAACCAGATGACATAGTTGATTTCAGTGAAATTATTAGGTTAAGAACTTCCGCTTCGGTAACTGGGTTCAAGAATAATGATTGAGAATTTTGTATAAATGTTCCTCAAGGATCATGATTCTTTAAATTTAGATTATTAGCAATGATATTTTTGATTGATGTAATTGAATTATTATTTTTCTCTGATTTAGAGTTTGACAATTTATTAATAATGGGCCAAGATGTTTTTATTTTATTTGTGGAATTATTTATAGCATTGCTATAGTAACGTTCTTTAGCTTCATTTATCTTATTTTTCAAATGTTTACTAATTATATTGAGATCAGTTCTGATGTGGTTTTTGTCTAGATATAGGGTTGAAGCCGCTTTTAATAAAAACTTTAAATCTGATTTCTTCTTAGATAAATCTAAAATTTCTTTTGTCATCCAGTTATTTGTATTAGATATTTTTTGAAATGATGTAAAAAATATTTGAGAAATTTGTATACGCTTCATCAACATCATTTATTCTAAGAACTTCCGTCCAATTTTCTTCAGACATTATTTGGGCAAACTGATATTTATTGCACTCAGAAAAATTTCTCGTATAAAAATATGTAACAGGAATGCTCGTCACTATATCAAAAATATATAAAATTTGAGTGGTATGATCAGAATAATTATTGTCTATAATAACAGACTCGCTATGTAAACTTGAACTGGTTATAAAATTATCAATGCACGAGGAGGTTTGTGATGTTATTCTAGTGGGAGCATTGATTTTAAAATTTAACTTAAAATTTTCAGTAATATGTTTAAAGATAGTAGTATTGTTATCATATTTCAAAATATCTATATTAAAATCACCACAAATAGTTATTTTTAAATTTGGATCATTTTTAAAAAGCAAATCAATACAATCATACAATATGTTAAAAAATACATCAACGTTTCCTAGAGGTGATCGATATATACATAAAATTATAATTTTTTTTCTTATTAATTCAATTGCACAACATTCAAAATCAAGTTCAGTATTAAATTTTTCAAGATATTTTATTCTTTTATATGTTACATTTATATTGAGACTCCTCCATGGATTTTATTTGTTCGACAAAAGTATGAAGCTAATGTAAAGCTATTTATTTGAAAAAATTCAATTTCCATATTATTTAGCCAATGTTCTGTCAAACATATAATATCAATTTCACCAATTTGTGATACATGTAATTCTATTTCAGACAGTTTATTTCTAAGACGTTGTACATTACTATGCATTAGAGTAAATTTCGGACTAGATTTAGATGTTATGTTTGTGTTGTTTGATTCGTGGGGGGTACTAAAAAATTATTAGAGTTGGATATATTTCTTGTATTAGATTTAATATTAAAATTAAATATGGTATAGCTTACACCAGAGGGCCAAAAATCGGATTGATACAATGTAACTTTAAGGGAAAAATCCGCTCCTACTTTGAAAATTTTATAGGATGGACTGTCCCGGGTTGATTTAACTTGTTCTACAGTAAAATTATGTCTTTGGTTTCCTGTTTTTTCGTTTAGGTATGCGTCTATCATTTTCTCATTTGTAGACATCCCAACTTTAGATATGAAGATCCACACTTTTCTGGTACCGGTGAATTTATTCTCCGTGGAACCAGTACATGCAGTTCCAGTGAATTTTTTTGTATTTCTTCTTTTGTATTTAACAGTTTTGTAGTCTTCCTCAACAGAGAATAAGTTTGGAACACCCGGCTGTTGGTTTATAGATGTAGTATTATCTATTGTAAGTTCGCTATTATTTTTTGAATTATTTTTATTTTTATTTGTTACTTTAGAGCTAGCCGTTGAGTTAGAATTCGTGGAGTTAGATCTCAGTTTGCGTGTTAAATTTTATTGTTTATGGCCTTGATTGACTGGCTCAGTAGAGTTTGCGTCTTTAGTTTTACTTGGATTAATATTAGCTGAGTTGGTGGAACTAGCAGGTGCTGCTGATGCAGTATCGCGAGTTTTATCGGAATTAATGATGTCTTTTAGATTGATATTATTTATTTATTAAATTATTTAGAGTTTTGGTTTGCTCCATTATTATTTTATTTTGATTGTTTATTAATGTGAAACATTCTTCTATTTTTTTATATAAAGAAGATATATCACTCACCGAGTTATCGGTTTCATTATATTCTGATGTCATGCTACAGAAATATTTTATTGAATCATGTTTTTCAATAAAAATTTCATTTTTGTTGAATGGTGTACATGAAAGATAAATTATTCCACCGCACTTTCCACTACAATTTATAGTTTTATCTTTGCTTTATATTAAATTTGCAATGAAAATACGGTACTTGCTCACTGGTGTTTGCAGCGCCCGCCATTTTTTACTATAATATATATATATATATATATATATATATATATATATATATATATATATATATATATATATATATATATATATATATATAAGTTACAGTGTGCCAATAACCCCTAAAAGTGCTGATAACAGACAATTCCCCGAACGTGACATTCCGTAGTTATAATGTTATATATAGTTGTGTTTAGAGATGAGAGCGCTAGTTTAGACTCGTTATTCAAACTCAGTTCATATTGTAGTTTATAGAATAAACATATTAAATATAATAAATTGTATTACTTGCAATAAATATTTTTTAAAAACTGACTTGTTGGTTGAAGAAAGTTAAGTGGCGCAGTCGGTAGGATTGTCAATACAATTTAGCGAAAATAAATTGGTTCACACTAGTGATTTAATTGACAATCGAAGAAAGAAAAATCATACTTCTCCGAACCACATCAGTCAGAGGCAGCTGAGTGTACATCAGACGCCAAGATCCGACATCCTTCATCTGAGCGAACATCAGAAGAACTTTGGCCGTGATCTACAACCCCGTGGACGACTTCAGGGCAAATGAAGCGGACACTAATATTTGTGTAAGTCATACATGTCATTTAGAGATAATATTCTCATTAATTCAGAGTCTAGCTCAAATTCTGAGTCTGAACCAGATCTTGAAGATCATTTAGAAAATTTATTTAATACAAATCCGCAAATTACATTAAGACAATCCCCATTAACAATGGCAGTCCCAGTTCTCAAGAAAGAATATCTTGATATGGTTCCCGAATTTAACGGTGAACGCGAATTACTTCCCCGGTTTATTGAAATTTGCGAGAAACTTGTAACTAAATTTTATAATGCCACTGATGCAAATGATTTTCAGAATGACTATTTGATGAATAGTATTATTACAAAAATTAAAGGCGATGCAGCGATCAATATCGCAAGCTGTACAATTAAAACATGGCAAGAATTAAAAAAGGCTTTGTTAAACGCATTCGCAGATAAACGCGATTGGTTTACTTTAAATATCGAAATGACTGAATTAAAACAAAATCACAATGAAAATGTTTTTGACTTTTATGGAAGATTACAGCATATTTTAAATTTACAAATTTCATATATTTCTACCCATGCTACACCGCAAGTAGCTGTCGTAATGAATGATTATTTTCAAAATTATGCTCTACGCATTTTATTGCGCGGGTTAAAAGAACCCATTGGACAACTTATGAGGGCGAAAAACCCAACAGATTTAAATTCCGCGTTAGGCATGTTAGCCAACGATTTCCAATTCGAACTCAAACCATCTAGGAGCACGAACTCAAACACTTTCAAACAAAACAACAAACCACCTACACACAATATAAAACAATTTTCTCCTAGACCAACATATTTTACAAATAACTTTCCTAATAATAATTATTACAACACACCCAACAGAACAATGATACGTCCCAACAATCAAAAAACAGTTGTAACACGAAATAATGTACAACACAATAATCCAGGCCCATCCACTAGCCAAAATTTTCCAAAACCCATACCAATGAGTATTTCTACTCGTAATACTCAACAGTATATTCCTGGAACTTCTCCATCATACCAAAGACAAACTCCATTCGGACAAAACCGAAACGGACAAAACCAATTCTTTAGAAAAAACGTCACATCAGGTGAATTATATAACATTGAAGATACAGAACAAATTATTAATTCTGAAAACGATAATTTTGATGAATACGAACAAATAAACGAACAAAATTTTGTAAACGATGATAACAATCCTGATCAATCCGATAACTGTTTTTTAGAACAAACAGCCTCGGATGTAGACCAAATACAACCATTGAATTATTAAACCTTACAAATCATCAAAGTAAACTTCCTTTTATTGTTACTCCAGAAAATAATTTAAAAATCCTCATTGACACTGGAAGTACAAAATCTTTCATTAAACCAGACGTAGCATATAAATATTACAAGAATTCCATTCGCGACGACCCGTTTCAAATAACCACAGCTCACGGCACGTCCACAGAGCTACTCAGTACAACAGTTCCTATTTCAAAATTGTTTAATAATAAAAATAAAAAATTGTCACATCTTAAGTATCATCTTTTTAAATTCCACGAAGAATTTGATTTACTTTTAGGAATGGATAATTTAAAAATTTTAAAAATCATAATCGATACACATAATGATTTAATTATAACACCAAATGCAAAAATTAAAATACAATATCATATTTCCTCAAATAACTCTAATACAAATAATCTTTCATTTATAAAAAAAAAATGTCGTAGAACCAAATTCCGAAAAAATAATACAAATTAAAGTAGATATTAAACAAGGAACCGTATTAATTCCACAAATAAAAACGGAACATCTGAGAATACCAGAATGTGTTACGGTTGCAGAAAATTATCATGCATTATGTTCAGTCGTTAACACAAGCGACAAAGAAATAAATTTTAATCTTCTGAAACCTATTAAAGTAGAAAAGATTGATAATTATGAAACTTATAGTAGTCCAAATTTAAATATGACACACGTTGAAAAAACTCATTTTGATTTTTCTAAAATAAGAACCTCACACATGAATTATGAAGAACAAAATGCTATTCTAAATTTACTTAAAGATTACCCCGATATATTTTATTCAGACGATCAAAAGTTAACCTTTACAAACCAAATAAATCATACCATAAAAACACAAGACGAAATACCCATATATACTAAATCATACAGATATCCCAACATACACAGAGAAGAAGTAAGAAACCAAGTTGATAAAATGCTTGATCAAAACATTATTAAGCCTTCCAATTCCCCGTGGTCCTCCCCAATATGGGTAGTACCAAAAAAGATTGATGCATCCGGACAAAAGAAATGGCGCATTGTTATAGACTATCGGAAATTGAACGAAAAAACAATTGGCGACAAGTACCCATTACCGAACATTACTGACCTTTTGGACAAACTCGGACGTTGTCTATACTTTACGACCCTTGACTTGGCATCTGGATTCTACCAGATTGAAATGAACGAACAAGACATACCTAAGACCGCATTTAATACAGAAGACGGACATTATGAATTTTTACGTATGCCATTCGGACTAAAAAACGCACCAGCGACATTTCAACGAGTGATGGATAATATTTTACGCGGATTAACCCACGATAAATGTCTCGTCTATCTCGATGACATAATTGTTTTTAGTACTAGCCTACAAGAACATTTGCAAAATTTAAAATTAGTATTTGAAAGACTTCGGAAAGCAAATTTTAAAATTCAAGTCGATAAGTCGGAATTTCTGAAAAAAGAAGTAGCTTATCTTGGGCATATCGTAACACCTGAAGGCGTGAAGCCGAACTCAGATAAAATATCTGCTATTCTAAATTATCCGATACCCAAAACCAGTAAACAAATTAAAGGATTTTTGGGACTTTTAGGCTATTACCGTAAATTTATAAAAGACTTTGCAAAATTAACCAAACCCCTTACAAAATGTTTAAAAAAAAGATGCAGTCATTGACATAAACAACCCAGAGTACAGACAATGCTTTGAACTCTGTAAAAATTTACTGACAAATGAACCATTACTCCAATACCCGGACTTCGAGAAAGAATTTAACTTGACATGTGACGCCAGCAACGTAGCGATAGGTGCCGTCTTATCACAAGGCAGCCTTGGCAATGACCTGCCTGTAGCATACGCAAGCAGAACACTCAACGAGACTGAGACAAATTATTCGACAATAGAAAAAGAGCTTTTAGCCATCGTTTGGGCTACTCAATACTTCAGACCATACATTTTCGGACGAAAATTCAAAATTTATACGGACCATAGACCATTACAGTGGCTAATGTCACTAAAACAATGCAGCCAAAAATTAATTCGTTGGCGCCTCAAACTCGAAGAGTACGACTACGAAATAGTTTACAAAAAAGGCAAACTAAACTCCAATGCCGATGCACTTAGCCGTATTCCACAAAACGACGAAAATAAACCCCAAAATGAACCCAAAATTTTAGATAACGATACACCCTTGGCTATATATCAAGATTATTTAAATAATAAAAACCAAAACTTTAACTACAGTAAAATAATAGAGGTAACAGGCGATTTATTTAATGCACCACTCGACTCTAGCTTAGCTCATTGCGTGAGCAAAGACTTAGAAATGTCAGATGGAATAGCTGAAAAATTTAAAAATAAATTCAATAACGTCGATAAATTACAAGCACAAAATCTGAAACTTCATAATCTAGTCTATTTGAAACATAGAAATAGATACCTGATTTACTTGATAACGAAAGAACGTTATTTTAATAAACCCACAAAACAAGGATTATTTTACACACTTTTAAAATTAAAAGAATTTTGCTTAAAACAGAATATAAAAAATTTGAGTATACCTAAAATAGCTTGTGGTTTAGATGAATTAAATTGGAGCGACGTCAGATCAATGTTAGAATACATATTTTTTAATACTGACGTAATGATAACAGTTTTTACACTACCTGAAATTGAATTAAACATAAATGATTCAGATAATTTGGAACATTTTAATAAGTATATGAACGATTTTTATAAGAAACTAGAAAAGAATAAAGATAATAATAATGACGATGAAATTCAATCCCTAGCGGTTGAGGTAGGTGATGCAGAACCTAGCGAGATAAACGACGATGACTCACCAAGTGACACTGATATCACAGTGCACTCTAACAGAGAACACCCTATTATTGGAATACCAATTGTAGAATGCCCCGTTAATTATGGCAAAAATCAAATAATAGTGTCAGAGGTTGAATTCAATCCTAAACCTCCTAAAATAATTAAATTATATAATAATACAAAACAAAGAATTTTAGTTGAATTTTCAAAAAATAACTGTAAAAATGAAATGATAACATTTCTTAAAGAATACATTGTTCCTAAAGTAAAATATTACATTTATTTTGAAAATGAATTATACGTTAAACTAAGTTTAATACTTCAGAATTATTTCAAAAATTCTCAGATAAATTTCGTAAAATGTACAAAGTATTTAACCGATGTTACAGAAGAAGAAGAAATTATACAAATAATAAATAACCACCATACTGGCAAAACTAATCATAGAGGAATTGACGAAACAGAGACACGTATTAAACAACGTTACTATTGGCCTAAATTAAGAAAATCTATTCAAACATTTATTAATAGTTGCGAAACCTGCCAAATAACAAAATACGATAGGAAACCTTTAAAATTAACTTTAAATATAACACCCACAGCAACAAAACCTTTTCAAATCTTACATATTGATAGTATTACTTTGGAACAAGCAAAATTTTTAACTATTGTGGACTCATTTTCGAAGTACGCACAAGCGTATAAATTAAACTCCGGACAAGGAATAGAAGTCGTGAATAAATTGATACAATACTTTACACATCACTGTATACCAGAGCAAATTATTTCAGATAATGGATTAGAATTTAAGAACTCAGTCGTAAAAGAATTATTACAGTTACACAAAATAGACATTCATTTTATAAGTTCACAACACCCAGACTCAAATGGTATTGTCGAACGTTTCCATTCCACTCTTATAGAACACATTAGATTATTTAATAACCAAGATGAATTTAAAACTGAACCTATTGAATTTAAAGTAAATTACGCTCTTCTAGCATATAATAATTCAATTCATTCCATAACAAAATTAAAACCATGTGAGATTATCACTGGACATCTGGATATGAAATCACCTTTTAATATGGATTTAGAAAAACAACTTATAAATAATTATGTAGAAAATCATAAAAATAAAACAAAATTGCTTTATGAAACAATTCGTGATAAATTAGTACGAAATAAAGAAAAGGTGATCGGTAAATGTAACGAAGTAAGAGAAGAATTACCAGAATTATCGAATACAGTATACGTTAAAAATAAACAGAAACAGCAAAAAATTAAAAACAAATATAAACGTGAAAAATTAACGCAACTAAATAAAAAAACTTAAAACCGGCAAAATTAAACCCACTCACGGTAATACAGTAGAAAAAATACATATGTCTAATATAAAACGTCCTCGACAAAAAACTTACAAATTTGAATCACTTCCAGGTTGTTCGCATTGGGGCGAGGAACAATCATAAGAAATATAACAGAAAACGTTGGAATCCTTCCCATCAACCTTGGTCCCGCTAAACTTGAAAAGACCACACACACATTCATACATTATTATAATCTCAAACCTCTCCTTGATCAGTACAACAGTTTAAACATACAATACACAACACTAAAAACAACAATATCCAATAATACAGAGTATCTTCATGAACTTAATAACTACGACAAAATATTGGAGTTCATTCAAACCAACATAGACACAAAAATCACTAATATCGGAATTCATGCTAATTACAGAAATAAACGTGGCCTCATAGATGGATTGGGGACAATTTTTAAATCTTTAACTGGAAATTTAGATGCCGAAGACGGCAAAAGATATAATGAAATGCTTGCACACATGCAAGAGAATGAGCATAATTTAGAAAATCAAATTAAATTGTCATATTCAGTAAATCATCAAATAATTGCAAATTTTAATAAAACAATCCTTGATATACAACATAATGAAGAAATTTTAAAATTAAAAATTATACAGCTTTCTGAAATAATAAATAAAATGCACTTTCAAGATATTCTTTACGCAAAGAACATTTATGATCAATTAATTATATTATATCATTCTATTCTTAATATCTTACAAGACGTAGAGAATTCTATTACTTTTTGCAAATTGAGAACATTACACCCGAGTATAATACATCCTCTAGAACTATTATCAGAATTAAAGAAAATTTCTAAAATTTATCATGCACAACTGCCATTTGAACCCAGACAAGAAAACTTACTTGATTTTGAATCCTTATTAAAAATTAATTGTAAAGTGAAAAATACACAAATAATTTACTTTATATCTACCCCTATTAATTTTGAGAAAGATTTCGAATTATTTTATTTGTATCCAATTCCAACTAAATATGGTTTAGACTTCGTCACAATTATTCCAAATTCAAAATATATTTTAAAATCTGATAAGGAAATCGTCCCTCTGAATGACATGTGTGTACGAGCAAAAATATTTCAATGTCCCAACCAATATCACGCCCACTTCTCTGCAAGCTGCGAAGAAGAATTATTCCAAGAGCAGACATCAACCCACTGCCATTACACTAAAATAAACTTAATTAAAAATCACGTTGAAGTCATTCCAGAACTCAACAAATACCTGGCCGTCTTTCCTAACGAAGAAAGAGTCGTAATCAAGTGCCAAGAAGAAACCAGCGTCAAGCCACTAGTAGGAATCTACTTAATAAACAACGAGAACAATTGTGAAGTTTATTTTAATAAACAAAAATTAATATTTGCAAGCAAAAACCAAGGACATCCATTATTATTACCAAAATTAGATTTTGAAATTCAAACGCAACATATTACAAATTTCTCTATTAACCTTAATCCTTTAAAACTCAACGATATCTCCATTAATCCAATTGTACCAATAAAAGAAGAAATCACAAACATTCACATTCCTAGTATTTGGTCCATGCTACTTTACATCGTCCTTACAATCATCGGCCTTTACCTTCTAATCAAATGGGTAAAGACCAAAAGAATAAGAAGATTGGCATTCAAGAAGAACACGCCCGAAATCCAGACAGAAGACATCGAACTTCAACTTCCAGGAGGGGCTCATTTCTAAGGAGGGAGGAGTTACAGTGTGCCAATAACCCCTAAAAGTGCTGATAACAGACAATTCCCCGAACGTGACATTCCGTAGTTATAATGTTATATATAGTTGTGTTTAGAGATGAGAGCGCTAGTTTAGACTCGTTATTCAAACTCAGTTCATATTGTAGTTTATAGAATAAACATATTAAATATAATAAATTGTATTACTTGCAATAAATATTTTTTAAAAACTGACTTGTTGGTTGAAGAAAGTTAAGTTATATATACGACAGTAGGCATTTAGCATAATCCGGCATTTAGCTAAATATCTACGTCTAGGCATGTAGCGAACTGCCGGCATTTGGATGAATTTTACTTTATTCTTCTATTTGACTGGCGGAATCAGGCAATTAGACGAAAAATCGCGCATTTCTCTATTTGCCGGGCGCGGTTTAGGCACTTGGAAGAATCATTCATAATACTGTGAACAATTTTATTAACAAATTTCACTTATTTGTTAAAACAAGGTGCCGATAAATGGCATCGTGAATTTCATAAAATACCTTTGTTTGGCATTGTTTTTTTGCAGCTTTGCAATTACATTTTTTGCGGCAAAAATTTCGTTTCTCGTTTTTCGTGTATAACATTGTTATTTGAATTCATGCAAGACTTTAAATTGCACAATGTTGAGGCACTTTTAAACGAGGAATTCACAGCAGTCAAAATTTTTATAGCTTGTACAGTTTTCGAGAAATTGATATCAACTTTTAATTTTCATATAGAGCTCTAAGTAGGCTGTGACTCGTTTAAATAGGGATTTTTTTTCTCTTTTCAACCATATAAAAGACAAGTACATTAATATTAGAATTAAGCGAGAAATTACATATTAACATTTTTTACAGTTTTTTATAGATTTTATTGAGAATTGATTGGCTTGGCCGGTCTCAATTAATTAATAATTTAGTTTCTATTCTGAGGCTGTTTTTTATGAAACAATTGCCAATTCTTAAAGGTGTACATAGGAGATGAACATGGGAAATCAGTTTTTTGCGTGCTGTTGCTCGGTGTTCTATCGGACAATAATGATTGTAGTACCAATCGAAAGATATAATTTTTCTGAATCAAACGATTAATAGCTATTTAAGTAACAAGGAATGTAAGTACATCTTTACATTCGAGGAAGTTGTACTAGGCCGAGGCGTACGCAGAGGTCCTAGTAACTTGCGAGGATGTTAAGATGTATGTACATTCCGTGTTACTTATTATATTTTTCGCGCTACTGAAAATTTAAGCTTAAGTATTCAAAAAATATAGCCCGATTGACATCTGTCAACAACATTATTCTTTTTTTACTATATTTTTCAATCCAAGTTACCTGTGTTTGTGGCTATGTTACTATATTAAACAGTAAAAAGAAAACAAACCATTCTGTTGACGTTTATTTAAAAATTGGTGTATTGTTGATATTGAGATTTGATTAAAATAAAAAATGGATATTGACGAGGCTGCTAGAGTTGCTTTATTAACTTGTTTACCTGAAAAATCGGGTAAAAGGTACGAATTTAAATATGAAGTATTTAAAAAATTGTGTGCCGCGAAGAAAGTGAAGACGATTTCCGAAAATGAAATGTTGGCGTATATGTTGGAAAGATCCAATTCGTTAAAATCACAATCTAGTTTATGGTGTGAATATTCAATGTTAAAAGCCACTATTAAAAATAAGGATAATGTGGATATCTCAAATTTTTCCAATTTAATTGGTTTTCTTAAAACCAAAAATAAAGGATATCACAAGAGGAAATCCCAAATTTTAACTAGGGAACAGATTGTACAATTTTTTCAAGAAGCTGACGATGATACCTATTTGTCAATCAAAGTAAGATATATTTAATATTTAATTTTTTGCAAATAATTTCTTAATATTTTTTATTTGATATAGACTGTTATGATTATGGGCATTGCCGGGGCATGTAGAACTGATGAATTATGTAAGATGAGAATAACAGATGTGATTGACCATGGAAATTATGTCATTATAAATATTCCTCAGAGTAAAAATGATGTGCAACGTAGTTTTTCAATTGTTGAAAATAAGGAAGAAAATATAGACTATTTAGGAACCTTTAGAACATATTTCGAAATTCGTAAAAACATTAATACAAACCCTCGCTTTTTTACGCTATCTAGCTGGAAAATGCATGAATCAACCAATTGGAAAACATACTTTTGCAAAAATGCCTTCAGTAATAGCAAAGTTTTTAAATTGTCAAGATCCACATCTTTATACTGGGCATTGCTTTAGACGCTCTTCAGCCACTTTACTCGCCAATACTAGAGCAGATATTTTAAGTTTAAAAAGACACGGCGGATGGAAATCCAGTACCTTTGCCG
Organism: Poecilus cupreus; assembly: GCA_963942605.1. Classification (NCBI taxonomy): domain Eukaryota; kingdom Metazoa; phylum Arthropoda; class Insecta; order Coleoptera; family Carabidae; genus Poecilus; species Poecilus cupreus. The sequence continues at coordinate 33,279,286 of OZ012713.1, forward strand.
AAGGTTATGTGGCAGAATCAGATAAAAACAAAATTGATATTTCCAATAAAATATTGCACGACAAAACCACCAATACCGCTTCTACATCTAAAGAAACGCCTTTAGTTCCTCAAACTAATTCACCTTCAACGTTACCACAACAAAATCCACAAAATTGCACTATCTCTTTTACAAAAGAACAAACAAATTTATTAGAAAATGAGAATTTAGTTATTAAAAATTGTACATTTACAAATAGTACTGTAATATTTAATATTAATAAGAAATAAATATTTATGTAATGTAAAAATCTTATTCCCTTAAAAATTAAATATTTAAAATATCCAAGTAGTCGGTGATTATTTTCCTAGGAATGTAAGTGAAATGATTAAGTTCCGTCGTCAAGGAAAAATTATAAACAAATATAAAAGGTAACTTACATACATAGTAACTATGGTTGCAATACATACTTACAATACAAGTAGCGCGAAAAATACATTACTATTTAGTAGTAATTTGGTTCCGTAAAATAATTTTTAAATTTTGAAAATTCTCAGATTTATTTAATTTTTATCGCCTATGACTGTTTTGTTTTGATTTCTGTCAAGCTATTTATTTGACGTTTCTGACTTTTTGACTTGTTTATGACAATTTGTAAAAATATGGTCATTTACACTAGTGAAGACCGTATTTTTATCGTAAAAATGTTTCATGGAGGGAATAGTTAACTCAGAGTACGATATCTATTTTCTATTAAGTTTATGAATCGACCGAATCCAAGTGCAAACACAATTGCTAGTATCCACGAAAATATACACGTGAGCTTCGTAATTGCAAATTAGCAAGAGCAGAAAAACGTGCTTTATTGGAACAAAGTGTTCTAATAACGATAAATGTAGATCCTTCGTATAGCACTAGATTTTGGAAATGAATTGATTGTAGGTACATCATAACATCGTCCATAATATTTTGAAAAAAAATTCATATTATTCCTATAAAATGCACTGCAATCAAGAACTTTTTCCATTTGAGAAAGAAAGTAGGATAATATATTGTGAAGATAGGGGCTAATGAAAATGAAATTTTTTTTTATCGATTTAAAAAAAACTTATCTCTTTATAATTAACATTAGTTAATTAAAACTGGCTTTTAGACATTTACTTATTTAATAAAATTTATATGCAAAGTCATTTATAATTAATTATATCTATTTTTGATAAATATCAAATATAACTGTGATATTTCTAAACTTAATTATTCAATAATTCCTATCTTCTATGAGCTGCGCGGCTCACTTGTATAAAAAATTTATAAAAATACGCTTGTCATTACTGTAAACAGAAATTATCAGAAACGTCAAATAATTCACTAAAAAGAAATCAAAACAAAACAGTCATAGGTAAGTATATTTATTTTCGATAAAAATTGAATAAATCTGAGGATTTTCAAAATTTAAAAATTAATTTACGGAACCAAATTGCTACTAAATTGTAATGTATTTTATATCATTTGATTCAGAAAAATGACATCTTTCGATTGATACTACAATCTCTATTGTCCGGTAGAACACCGAGCAACAGCACGCAAAAAACTGATTTCCCATGTTAATCTCCTATGTACACCTTTAAGACAGACACACGGTATATGTTTCATAGACAATTTTCAACTTTTTTGTTCATTCATTATGTAATACTATTCGTAAGAACGTACTTATCGTGTTAGTAGTTTGTTCCGTAATGACATACGTGAAACAACATTCTCTTTTGAATGCGTATAATACTTTCTGATTATAGAACTTACTCATGAACCATATTTTTGTTCAGCGTGATTTGTTGTGTTATTATGTTGAAACTATGGAAACAAGTATCTGAGGGTGGAAATACCCACCGTAAAGTATAGAATCAAAATCTGTTTGTCTTTTTAGGTATTTCTTGTTCAGTGTTCGTAATATAGTTCGCGTAACAAGTACGAGTTTTACCTGTTTTCGAAGCTGGGAACTCTGAGTAATCTGCAATATTTTAAAAATGAATATGATTTTTATCCAATTTACAGTTTTTGCTAATTACAATAATTATATTAATTACCAGGGGAATGAAATACGATCTATTAGATTCAATTCTTTTGGTGTTTTCCGAATCCTTTGCATCAAGTGATGCAAATTCGTTTATCCTGTCAACAGTAGCAAGGTGATTATTTAAAGAATTGAAATCGGTCCTTTTAAACACGTGCAATTCATTATTATTAAAATTCATTATACTGGCACATAATCACATTTGTAATGTAATATTAATGACGGATGATAAATATCAATCATAATAAAGGGGCTTAAACATTGTTCTACATTTACGTTGATTGGGTATGAATTAGTAAAGATCTATTACAATTTGTCACTCTATCAAGTTGCTTAAAATTATAATAAAACATTGTATCCGTAAAACTAAAAGAACTGATGTTATAAGTAATATTAGCATAGTAAAATTATGAATTTACTGCTACTGAAGAAGGGAAGATCAAAATCTCAACAAATAAGTAACCGGTACAGAATTAACAATAGCAGGAAGTGAATAAAATATTAGTTTTTAAGCTATTTCTTTTATAAGAAGTATATTAACATATGTATTTCGTTCTATAATTATTATTTTCAATAGTTATTGAACATTATTTTTCACTGAAGACTCATAAAATCCATTCCTTCCACTTGAGTGCGCCGCGCGCCTGCTCGTGCAATTTCTAGGAGCGTGCCCGCTGCAGGGTTAAGAGCTACAACGCTATTTGATGGAATGTACAGGCTGATTTCGTGATGGTTGACCAATCCGCACTTCGCACAAAATTTGAATTATTTTTATCAGCTATCAGCGCACCCATCATTAGCACTTTCAACCTTCATGGTCAAACACCGACGAGGTCAGGAACGTTCAGTGAAAAAATACTCTTTTAAAACCGCAGGTTGATGGGTTTATTTAAATATCGTGAGTTTTAGAACCGAGTACGTTTTGATAATATAAGCTAGAATCTATGAAGAAAATAAAGTGTAGGTATATAAATGTATGAGGAAATAGTATATTACATAACGAGAGAAGTAAGAAGCAATTTACGCACGAGTGAAGAAATTGACACACGAGCCGCGTAGCGGCGAGTTTGTAATTTCACGAGGGCGTAATTGCTTTACATCTCGAGTTATGTACTATACTTTTTCTACGACCACTCAGTACTATTTCTAAATTAGAAACAATATTCAAATAGTTAGAAATTTATTATGCTTTTTTGTTTTCTCTAATCCATGAATTTTTGTTACACAAATTCGTATCGTTGTCGAGATTTTGTCACCAAAAATTATTTGTTGCATTTTTAGCACTAGCTTGTATCTCCAGTGGTGTTCCAATTGAAATATCACTGTCGCTTGACATTTCTTACTTAAAATATTAATAAATATAAGTAAAGGCTAATAATATTTAGCAGTATATATTTACCTCACAATAAAACACAGATTATAAACTATAGATGCAGATGGGAGACTATAAAATATTACCAGTTTACATGTAATAATCACGCACATAACCTAAATGTCAAACAAGCTTTGTTTGTGTTTATAATAATAAACGACAATTATTGAGCGTAGGGATACATGACGAAACATAGTCCCCTCTACATATATTATTGTAATATTTCTTGGTGTCATAATTTATAATAAACCCAGCAAAATATGAATTTAGTTATAAAATTTTATCATAACATTTAAAACTAAGATTTGATGCATCAAATTTTAATTATATTGGTAATGTGACAGTTAGTAATGCCAACTTTAATTTCATTTTCAAGTGTTACGTAATGAATATTACGTAACACTTGAATGAACATTACGTAACATTATTCGTAACAACGCACTTACATTGATTGTAGTTTGTTCTGTAATGACATACTTTCAGTAGTGGTCGTAGAAAAAAAATTTTACGTACCTCATAAAAAGATCTTAAATTTTATGAAAGTAAGTGAAAACAACTTAATTTGTTATTTAAAAGGAGGTAAATGGTGCCCGCAAGAGCGATAAAGGTTGCAAAACGACGATTTTCAAACGGGTTTTTACAAACCATACCAGTAATTAGTTTAACAAACTTCGTCTTTAAACGACAAATATACAAAAGATATACGTAGAAATCAGCTGTAAAAGTAAAGAATAGAAATTTATTTAAATACGAAAAAATAAGTTAAACTTATTAAGAATCTTAATATAGAAAAAATATGAGTGAGATTAAATCTAAATCAGTGTAAAAATGTTGACACTGCCGTTTCCTTATTTACGAGTATAATGTTTTCAGAGTACATGATTACACTTTTATAAAGTCAATGAGTGATACTCGATTAGTAATTCCATTTGAACTTTGTTTCTAACCATATTTATTGGACGTATTAGTTAATTAGTCATGTTTTGGTTAAGGCCTCAACAACCACAATACTTGTACCTTTCAACTTTTTGCGATGTTTTATGAGCTTATTTTTTTATTTCATTGTAAGTAAATGTTGTAACATTGGTTATGACAGGATAGGAATTATGTCCATTGACATTACCCCTATACATAAATTTAATTCAAAAATATATATTTTAATTCTAGGGGATTACATTCTTTTACTCTGGTAGTGCACATTCTATTATCTAATAAGTTTATAGCACTGTTATTGGGGTGTTTTTCCAGGCTGTTGGTATATTTTTCACTTCTTAGCTTGGCTTCTTTTTTTACTGTTGTTATTTTGAGGTCGTTATGTATGATTTTGTTTGAGATGTACCATGGAGCATTTATAATACATGTTAAAATTTTATTTTGAAACCTTTGTATGATATCAATGTTGGACATACTAGCTGTTCCCCATGTTTCTATTCCGTACACCCAGATTGGTTTCAAGATTGTTTTATAGATGAGTATTTTATTTTCTATAGAAGTTTTTTTCCGAGAACAACATTACGTCTATTTTGTTTAGGTTTTAAAATATTTTTAACTCTTGGTTAACCAAGCAATTTTTAGGTGTTGAGTCAGTTTATTAGTTTTAAAACAATGTGAGTTGATTTAGTATTGCCTCCATTTTGCTCATTAGTTTTGCAACGTATCTTATAGTTTATTTATTTTTGTTGCTGAGTCGTTGTATTGTTCTTTTGTATTATCAGTGTCTTGTTTGTTGTTAGTTTTCTGTGCGTTTCTGGCGTTGGCTTCATGTATTCTAGGGTACCCTAGGCATCCTTAACCCTCCCGTGTTACCCCGTAGTTTTATCTTAAATTGCGATAATTTACTCGTTTTATATTTGTTTTGAACCTAGTAGAAATCAAAATGAATAAAACAAAATATTTTTCGTAACTCTTTGATTTATTAACAATACAAAAAACATATATTCTAAATAAAATAGTTAAAGTTGTTATGAAATTCGTTACTGATCGCATTCTTGACAAAAATATTTTTTAATTTCTTTTCTGTGAATATTACAAATAGTTTTTTTACTATTCTCACAATGAATGAATTCTGGACTTTCGGTCATGTTTCCTAGGGCGAAATGAGCATCTTGACGTGATACATGAGGTAGGAACTTAGGAACTTCACGTTTATTTACTCGTAGTGTTCCTGTAATTGTAAGTTTTTTCTTGAAGAGCCTTTGAGCCAAAGGAACAGACGTAAAAAAATTGTCTGTAGTAACTCCTCTCCATGACCAATACGTTCTCACCATATCCAAAACAACTCTTTGTCCTTGATTTATCTCTCTTTGACTATTTACCATTCCAGTATAGACTTGGCTGTTTAGTATATACGCTGTTTCAGAATCCGCACACACCCATATTTTAATACCATATCGTCCGGGTTTACTTTTTATATACATTCTGAACGGGAATTTCTTACGAAATGTTGCCAAACGTTCATCGACTGTAACATTTGTGTTTGGCGAAAAATATGCTATACAATTCTCAACGAAACTATCATATAATTGGCGTTTTGCTTCTAATTTATCTCCACATGCTTGAATTCTATCATTTCTAGTTTTTGGATCATCAAATCTAATATGTCTATAGATTCCTTTATATCTATTTCTTGATAGAACAGCATTAAAAAAGGGTTGCTTGAATAATTAATTTTCAGTCCACATTTCAGTAATGTGCAGTTTCCTTCCATGATTTCTACCAGCAGCAATAAGTATACCAATGAAAGCTTGCATTTCTTCCAATGTAACATCTTTCCATTGATTTTGTTGATCAGGATGCTCTTCGTTCCATTTTGAAATATACTTGTTACCTTGTCTATTTGTGTGAACACATATGTCTGTAACCATGTCATTCGATATAAAGAGCTTGAAAACTTCTAAAATTGAAGTAATCTGTAAACTAAAGCATGTGGTTAGTAATATAAGAGCTGTACAAATATACTTGCTAAATAACAAATTTAACATATTTCCACAGTAATAATTTACCTGGAATTTTGCAAACCAACATTTGCGTTCACAAGATTATGAGCTAGATGTCTTGAATTTACAGGTGGTGCAGATTTCCATTCAAATCCAGAATTTGATTTATAATCAGATTCACATATATCAAGCAGCTCTATATTTTCATCGTTCTGTTCAGTTCATCAGGAATATGATTTTCCTCTTCTATATGATCCTCTTCATTACTTTCTTCACTTTCACTAAACTCGTATTCTACATCACTATCGCTTTCCAAAATTCTACGCAATTCTTCGTCTGTCAAATATCTGCGTGCCATTGTGCAGAACAATATAAGACTGATCCGTTTACACTTCATTCACATAATCAAATGCATATTATACAAGATTTAACACGATCAAGTCGGGCAATTCGATAATGTATATAAGAACCTCATATATACAATAAATTAAACGCAGTTTATGCAAGATTTAACGTGTTAAAAAAAATACAATTCGGTGTAGCGAGACAGACCGTGCGGGGTAACTCGGTTACCCCAGCAAGAAATATGTTAAAAAAATGGATTTATAAAAATAAAAATTCAACAAATGTGCTAAATTAATATACGTTAATGTTTATTGAAAGATTACCTAGAAGCACATAGCTGCAAATACATTATTTACGAAATTATTACAAAATATTTAAACTTGGGGTAACTGAAATACCCCGCTCGGTCACGAAAGGATTAATAGTTGGCTGGATGGGAGTCTTCACACAGTACGAATGTCGCAGGTGTACTATATTCCCGAGGGGCACCCACTATTGGGAATCCCTGTACAATATTAATGGAATAATTGTGGGAATACTAGCAGTACTAAGCATTACTTAGGAATACTCGGCCATATTTCGAAATACTTAGTAATACATGGAAATATTTGGAAATATTCAGCAATACTTATCAATATTAAAAATTGTGCGGATACTTACAAGCAAATTGCGAACGTATATTTTTTATAGTAATTTATGTAAATATACGAGTATAGTATATTTGATTTGCTTATTTTTGTTTTGTTAGAATGAATTTTTAATAAAATAAATATGATTTAAAAAACTGGCGGAACTCATAATGTAATAAATACAATAAGATATTAAGATTTACGTAAATTTTGTATTTTATTTATTTTAAATGACGATCTGCCCGAAACGCCATCGAAATTGAATAAATAATAGAAAAAGTTACTCAAATATCGTTATTATGTATCTTTTTATTAATTTTCCGTATTGATTTCAGTAGAAATATTTTTCAAGTTATACTGGATTTGACAATATAATAACAATATCAAAAGTTGATGAAAAAGATTTTGAAACTATCAAGTTGAAATGAGTACGCAAAATTTTATTGCCTATATTCAGATAATACAAGTTTATTCATAATGTAACACCAGGGACGGATGGGTTACACCGGTCCGGGAAATTAGGAGTGATCGGCCCCGGAAGCAACATATATAGGGTGTTGAAATGAAGAACGCACAATTGCGTTTTGAATGTTATTTTTGAATGTTTAATTATTGGCTTCCCTAATTATTTAACGTCAAAATAGTTAAACAGTTTTTAGTAGCGGAAGAAATTCTGCATTTTTTTAACATTAATATTAAAAATTTGTACAGAAAAAATGAGAAAATGTTTATAGATAATTTTCTAAAAATTATCAGTGCCGTGATGAAATAACAAAACAAATGTACCAATTGTAACTTATTGCTTTTGTCTGTCATCTGCTGTAATTATTGTTTGATTTTAGTGTCTTAATTAAAAATGTATAATTTGGAAGAAAAGTATCTAACTATTCAAATGGTTTAATGGTCAAAATAGTGCACGATAAAAATGTATTAAGGGCCGGTATTTCCAAACTCAGTTAACTAGAGAATAAATTTGTCAATAGAATAAACAAGAAATGTAGTATCAAAATTATAGCTTAAATGGTGATTTATTCTAGCTGTCATCTTTTGATGCAATACTGTTTGTTTATTCCATTGATAATTTGTTCTATAGTTTATCTGAGGTTGGAAATACCAGCCCTAAATAAAATAAACTCTTACAGGCAGATTAGTTAATATAATTTTGTTCTAAGAATGGAAAGTTAAGTTACGATTAATAATAAAAATGGAGTTAACGCTAATCCCTTTTATGAATCTGCCTGTAAATTAATATCACATTTATTTTGCTTTTCATGGCACTGGCGATTTCTTACCAATAAACATTTTAGTTATTTTTCCGATTCCAGGTAGAGTAAAATTATAAATATTAGTGTAAAACATGCATAAAGTTTTCCTCTACAATAAACTATTTAACTTTTTTGATGTAAAATAATTAGGGAAGCCAAAAAATTTATCATATCAAAAATAACATTGAAAACGCTATATTGCGTTCCTAGATTCACCACCCTGTATACTAGTTTATTAAGTAACTATTTTAATTTAAGTGTTAATATTTAGGATACCAACAAATGAACAAATATTACATTTTATATTGTTTTTCGTTTTTATTTTTAATTGAATGGAAACTTTTTAATATATTTTGTTATTGTTGAAATATAGTTTTATATTGTTTGTAAAAACTGTTAATTTCTTGATAAGTAATAAATAATTTTAAGTTATTTTTGGTACTCAAATGATGAAATAGATACAGAAAGTATACGAATAAAGAGTTTGTCCATGTTGGTTTGCTATTAAATTTACTCTTATCCATTTCGTAACTTGTCTATTCTATTCTAAATGAAAATTATCTAACCGACCGCGACATCGGCCCAGGCGGCCCTTAAACCTTGCGAACCACCGGGCGATTGCCCGGTGTCCCGGCCGTCCCATCCGTCCCTGTGTAACACCCTACCGGAGTAGAGTATTAACAAATAAATTTAGTAAATGGGTTCTTGCCAAACTGGAGGAGTCAGCCCTTACTCCGGAAATAAATAAATAAAATATTGTACTTACGGTTACTTCGGGTCAGGATGCTCGTACTCGCCTGCAAATCACTTTGATCCTGGGAGGCGATGAGATGAGGGAGCAGCTGAGTAAAACCCTCAAAGTTCGTAACGATAAAACAATAACAGTTTATTCAAATAACTTAGAGTTCCCGATACCTCACTTCTATTCTTAACTAGCTTAACAGCGGCCACAATAAATAAATATTAACTACAAAACAGACTACTATAGAAAAACCGGCGACCTCGTACTCGACAAATACTTAACTTTTAAACCCCGTACTAACTTACATTCCCTTTATTTAACTCGTAATAATCATCGTATTTTACATCGACTCTCCTCTGCTATGTACTGTGTACTGTCTTTCTCTCTACTGTCTCCCCCTGTGTGTCTTATATCCTAACATTTATATGTATTACTACAAATTCTACATCAACCAAATAAGTACTAACTAAATAATATTACTCAAACAATGTAACCTAATTACTCAACAATTCATAATTCTGTCGACGCTAAGTCAGCAAACATAACATATATTACCAGTTTAAATTTAGACAATTACTTACACATGCATTTTTTATTATTACGCTATCGAATATTGAACTCTCTCTACATGCTGACATTACTTATTACGTTATTAATGTGTGGTGACTTAGCGTTTTCAATAATTATCAAAGGGAACAAAAATAATTAATATTTTCAAAGAAGAATTCTTTTAAAAATATCACCAACATGCAGCAAAAGAGCAAAAAACGAAGAAATATTTTCAAAACGTTGAATCTGAAGCCAAAGAAATAGGAATATGCGGATTTACGTATGCTTTCATTCTCCTATTAACCAAATTCAATTTAAAAAAAAATATTTTAAATAATACTCATAATAAAAGTGGGTATAACAGTTAGAAATTCATCTCTTCATTGACTTTACGCCGATAAAATTAGAAATAAAATAAAATCCTGAAAACGTAAGAGAAAAGGAAGCTAAAATACCGCTGAAAAACTTAGGTACCAGAAACAAATGACAAATTAATGAAGAATCTGGTATAGAAACGAGCGCAAATAATTATTACTGCTGCACAAATGATTCAGTTTCCAAAAAGGGTATAGCCGGACAAGTATACACAATGTGATAAATCATAATACCGAGACCTGCTTTGAGCAGAGTGCGACACCCACAAACAAAACAAAAATGGCGTGATGATATATTTATTTTATGTGATATGGCAGATCGATTATTAATTAAGAAAAAAATCCTGAAAATTTCAGCTTTTAAATCCAAAGAGTTAGCCAGTACCTATTTATTTTATGGTAACTATTTCACTGATTATTCAACTCCACAGTAAATAAGCCAATAAGAGCCTTACATCTATTTTGACCAATCAAAGCAATATATTAGCGAATATACGGGTTCCAGCAACAATCCCCTTACCATGACAATTTTTTAAATATATAATTCTTTTTACTTAATCGACAGTGTCATTTAAAAAAAATGATAATTTACGTTTTGGAAGTGGTTTTATTAATAAAATTGATGAAAATAGTGTATCTTGTTGTTATTAACGAAATTTTCGAATCGCGAAATTTTGACGTAATATAATAATCACCTCTAGTGGTATTACCATTGAATATTTTTCAACAAGAATTTTTTTAGTGAGAAAAGTCAATAAGGGACGTTAAAAATATTTTTTGTTATTTTTTAACCATCACTTAAAAAATATATATTTATTACTTGTGAGCGGATTATATGCAAAGAGCCTATATTTTAATTTTTGCATATCTTAAAAAAAATCAAATTTCTAGACGAATTAATTAAGCAAGAATTAATTAATGCTAATAACTTATTGCATATATTGCTTATTCGGGCATTCTTATGCATATTTTTTCTAGTTTTTAGATCTTCTAGTTCTGGGGAATGGTGCAGATTTTTTATCACTATGCGGTAACTCTTTTGGTTAGTATGTCTGAAACATGCATTTTTTTCCTAGTTCCTTTGTGACTTTTCTGAAGCTTTCTATGTCATTAGCTTGAAGTTTCAATTGGTTGTTGTTAATAGTTTTGAAGAAATACTTATCTTGTATTCTATTTTCTATTAGCTTCTTTAACGGTTTTACGTCTGACACTCCTGGTATAATTATAGGTGGTGGTTTTGATGTTTTGGCACTTGTTTATGTTTGTGATGTGTCGCCATTGTCATTGTCCCTCAAGGATACAAAGCTGTTTTGAGTACTGGTTGTTGGGACACTATGCTCATTGGTTCTCTTGCGAATATCTCTTTCTGGTGTGAGTGCATATATTTGTTTGTTTCCTTGATTTGACATCTTGCCAACTATTTTGGCTGTTGGTGAGCACTGGGGGTACAGCAATAAGTTGTACAAATATTACTGTTTACAACTGATTACGTTTATGTACGTATGTACGTAATCACTTTGTTGAAGTAACCACTGTTCACTGTTCTCTTGACACGTCCGCTGTTTTCGAACGTCTGGAGAGAACTCGTTTCACAAGATTAGCTCGCATTTTATAGTTCATGAACTTAATTATAATAAGCCGTGGTTTAGACAGCCAAGCGTTAGATAGTTTTGTTCGGTTACCTGTTCTGTGGCATCGATCTATCTCGGTAAGATCATGCTTTTCACTAAACTCAGCACACACAAGTTCTTCAGTATTTTCAGCAGCAGCTTCAGGAATCCCAAAGACTCAGATGCATTTTCTCCGCGAGTATTTCTCAAATTAACGATTTTTTTTCTGCCAGCATTATCGATTGTGAGTTTCTGGATGATACCTTCATAATAGAGTCGTTATTCTTTTAACTTGTGATCCACTCGCTCGAATACTTTATTGACTAATTTGTCAATTTGACCACGAGTAATTTTTGAAATATCTATAAATTAATAAATATATTCCACAAAATTAAAAAATTACACGGAGTTACAACTAATACACCTCTACACTTGGCAGCGCGTCGAAAAATTATTAGTATCTCGTTTCGTTTAAATTTACGTCTCTATTGGATAATAAAAATTAAAGCACTTATTGATGCAATCGGACCATTGACTTTGCGTTTTTTGTAGTCTTTTTTTAACAACATTCTTATGTTTCGACGTACGTCGTGTCGTATGTCTCCGATGTTATGAGTTCTGAAAGTTTCTCCAAGTTATTATATATTGTAAGAAAGTCCGATGATTTACTCAACCCAATAATAATCTAGCCCGGGGTCTCGCTGTTTGTTGCAGAATCGCCGGCCTTCCAGTTGCCTGATGAGCCGCGCATGTACCCGCAGCGCGGCGACGTGACGGTGGACGCGCACTCGGACCTGACGCTGGGCTGCCGCGGCGTGGAGCCCATGGACTGGACCTTCCGAGACGACTTCAACAGCCAGGTGAGTCCCGCTCTAAGACTGTCTGAGTGTGTGTGTGTGTGTGTGTGTGTTTTTTTTTTTAATAATAACTTTATTTAAGCATGCTTCATACAAAAATATTACATGCTTATACATATATTACATTTCATAATAACGTTGAAAAATCTAACAATTAATACAATATAAAAACAAGTTTTATATAATAATAAATTATTATGATTATTCAACAAGTATTTCAAAATCAATTGTTTATATAAATTCTAAAAATTTTTTTTTTTTTTTTTATTTGATTCTTATATTTACAACTAGCTACAAAAGCTAACCAGCAAATCTGATCTAATATAACAAATAATACATCACATGTGCGAGGTTGCCATCCAGTGATGGTTCCTCTTAAAAATAATTTGTTTAACATTAATTTATAGTTCTAGCGGTTTTTTTCTGTCGAGTCTTCTTACTTCTCCTGAGTTGTTTAGAAGGTTGATGGCCAGGTTATTTGGGTGGTTGTTAAGTCTCTTTTCGTATTTTTCCGTATAGGTTTTTATTTGTTCTTGGACAGTCTTTACCTTTAGGTCTTGGTGTAGGATGTCGTTTCTAATGAACCAGGGGGCGTTAGCGACAGTTCGTAGTGCTTTGTTTTGGAATCGTTGTATTTTGTTAATGTTACTTTTCTTTGCGCAGCCCCATAGCTGAATGCCATAGGTCCATAGAGGTACTAACATTGTTTTGTAGATTAAGATTTTGTTTGTCAGACTTAGCTTTGATCTACGACCAATTAGCCAGTTTAACTTTTTTATTTTAATATCGGCTTGTTTTCTTTTTGCTTGAATGTGTTTGTTCCATGTGAGTCTTCTTTCCAGGTACATACCCAGATATTTGACATTGTTCTTTTCTGGGAGAACTTTGTCGTTGAGTTTGACTTCGGGACAAGAATCTCTTTTCAGGGTGAACGTTAAGTGAGCAGACTTGTTTTCATTAATTTTTATGCGCCACCTATTAGCCCATTCTTGGATTGCATCTAGGGATTTTTGTAGTTGTCTAGAGGCTTCATTAGGGTTTTCGTCAGACGCCATGATTGCAGTGTCGTCTGCGTAGGTTGCTGTGGTTACTTTATCATGATGTGGTAAGACTGCGGTAAATAAAAGGTATAATTCGGGGCCCAAGACACTACCTTGCGGTACCCCAGCTTCTATGGGGTATATTTTGGACAGGCTATTTTCGATTGCCACTTGATAATGCCTATCTGTTAAATAGGATTTTATTAACAAATAATACTGGTGTGGCAGGTTTTGTTTTAGTTTGTAAAGTAACCCCGCGTGCCATACTCTGTCAAATGCTTGACTTATGTCTAAAAATGCAGCGGAGCAGTATTTTCGTTCCTCAAGGCACTTCTCTATTTCTTTGGTGATTCTGTGTATTTGTTCTGTCGTAGAATGGTGATTCCGGAATCCAAATTGGTGTTCCGGTATCACATTGCCATCTTCCATTTCGTACTTTAGTCTTTTTAAGATGAGTTTTTCTAATAATTTGGATAAACAGGGGAGCAGAGATATCGGTCTATATGATGTGGGATCGTGACTGGGTTTGTTAGGTTTTAGTATTAGGATTATTCTGGACGTTTTCCACATGGCGGGGTAGTATTGTGTCCTTATTATTGCGTTGAATATATATGTAATGATGGTAAGCGCTTTCTCTGGTAGTTTCTTTACTATGTTTGGAGTTATTAAATCGTGTCCGGGTGCTTTTTTAATATTAAGAAATTTAATTTCTTCCTGGATTTCTTCAGTTTTGAACTTTTTAATCGAGGCAGATATCTGTAGTGGGGAGTCTAGGTACTTGATTATATTGTTTTCTTCTTCGTCGGTGGTATTTGTTGTATTGGGTTTAAATGTGTTTGACAGATGCTCAGCAAATAGTTCTGCTTTATCTTCGTTTGTCCTGGCCCATGTATTGTCTGGTTTTCGGATAGGTGGTATAGCTTGTTTGGGTCTTTTTAGATATTTTGTAGCTTTCCACAGGGTGTAGTCGTCGTGTGCTTCTGCTGACAAACTGTTGATATACATTTGTAAGGACTCGTTTTTGAATTCCCAGATCATTGCTTTTAGTTCTTTGCTCAATTTATTTAAAAGGGTCTTATCGCTGGGTCGTCTGTATAGTTGCCACTGTTTTCTAATCCTTCTCTTTTCTTCTACTTTTACTTTTATGTACTGTGGATAGTTTATTACTGTTTCGGTAAAATCTTTTTGTTTCGGCGTAGATATCCGCGCTGCTTCTTGTATTTGTTTAGTTAGAGTGTTAACTGCATTATCGATATCACCTGCTGTTTTTAGTGGTATATTTATATTTATTATTTCATTAAGATGTGCTTGGAATTGGTTCCAGTCTGTTTTCTTGTTTGTCAGAGTGGGTTTGCTTTCTTTTCTTATAATTGTTGTACATAATGTGGCTATAATAGCCGAATGATCTGAAGAGAGATCGAAATTCTCATCAATTTTTATATAATTTGGGGATATTTTATTTAGTATGAAAAAATCTAGGGCATCAGGTATCTTTGCAGGATCCGATGGCCAGTAGGTTGGCTTTCCTGTGCTTGCTAGGTCGTATTTTTTGTTGAGCATTACGGCTTGCAGTTGTCTGCCTTTTGGGTTTATTAGTCGCGATCCCCATCTGGGGTGTTTAGCATTAAAATCCCCGCCTGCTATGAACCGGCTGCCTAGCATTTCAAAGGCTTTTTCAAATTCATATTGTTTGATTGCGTGCTTGGGTGGGCAATAGATAGCAGATATTGTTAAGTCGCCGTTTTTGTCCTTGATTTTAATATTTGTTCCTTGCATATAGTCCATTTTTATTTTTTCCATCTCGTAATGCGAGATTTTTTCTTTAATGATGATAGCTGTACCACCATGAGCCGTATGATCAGGATGATTGGTACAGTATACTTTATAATTTTTTATATAAAAGTAATCTCTTTCCGTTAGATGTGTTTCGGATATCATTAGGATGTCTATATTTTGTTCCTGTACGAATAATTCAATTTCTTGTTTGTGTTGCTTTATGCCATTGGCATTCCATAGAGCTATTCTAATAAAGCTAGCCATTGTTAAATTTGTTTATTAGCGTGGTGAGTAAATTAATGATCATTCCGTTTTGATTCATTAATTGGCTGAAAAGTGTTTCGAATTTGTTGAGAAAGTTTTCGAGTGATACTTTATTAGAGTTGTTATTCTGTGTTGCTTGTGAGTAGCTTGGGCGGCTGTTTGTGGTTTGGTCGATGGGTGAGTTTTGGTTTTGGTTCAAGCTAGGAAACTCAGTATTTCTAGTTATGAATTCTCGATTCTCTGATTTGTTGTTTCTGGGGACGTAGTTGGGTTTTCCTTTGAATTTTTGTAGTTCCTTGTAGACGATGCAGCCTTTATAGTTGGCTGGGTGGGGTCCATCGCATAACACACATTTTGGTGCTGTAGTTTTTTGTTGACGACAGTTTGTAGTTGGGTGGTTCCCTGCACACTTCACACAATTAAAAGGTTTTGCGCAATACGACTTAGTATGTCCGTATTCTTGGCATCTTGTGCACTGGGGTATTTCTTTTTTTTTCTTAGGTTCCTCTACAGTAATTTTTGATCCCAGGAGTGTTTTAACTTCGTAAATTTTTTTGTTATTTTCATTTGGCTCTTGGTCAACATAGAACATTGGCAAAGGTTTTTTTGTTTGCCAGCTGCGTATGTTGACGATGTTACGAATTAGGAATCCCATATTTTCTAATTCATCTTTTATTTCCTCAGGTGTAATTGAATGATGCAGGTTTTTTATTACCACCCTATAGGATCTTTCCTGTCTAGGTTGGTACGTGTGGAAAGCTATGTTGTGTGTTTTTAGTAGCCGGACGGTATTTCTGTAACTTGTTGATGTTGTTGTGTTTACTTTGACTACGTTGTTAGACAGAGTTTTACATGTAAATTCATTACTACCTATATTAGTTTTTATACTTGATATCATTGCTGAGTAGTCTACTACATCTTGGATGTATATTGGTGGTGGTTTAAAATCGTACTTTGAGTTTTTATTCTGCTTTTCTGTTTCTTGGTTTATCTGGTTTGTTGTATTTTGACTTTTAGAAGTAGTTGCCTCGTCATTCAATGAGGAGTATCTATTGAATGTTTGAATTTCTAGTGCTTGTACGTTTGATGAAGATATGTTGCTTCTTTTGTTTTCAGGGAAGCTCGATGTCTCGTCGCTTGTTCTTTTCCTTTGAATTTTTTGCCACGAAAAATCTTTCGTTTGCGTATTTGTTATTTGCATAGGTGTTTCCTGTATGAACGTTACAGGAGTGTTAGGTACATAGTAGCCATTGTAGTATGGTGATTGTGTAGGTGAGTTGTTAGTAGGTCTTGCAGATTCCGGAGTAATGCCAGTTGTCAGGGTATCACTATTCGGTGAGAGTGAGAATGCACTTTGAATTGGAATAACTATTGGCGAAATGTAGGTATTCGTTGTGGTTGTTGTATTTGTGGAAATACATGTTGTAGTTATAGCAGTAGTAACTGTAGTAGGTACTTTGATAGTACCGCCACTGTTTTCTGACATTTTCCCTTATTCTTTGTTCGTTTTAAGGAAGTTAGGTAGCACAATCCGGGTTGCACGGATAAATATCACAAATATTTATTATTTAGTTGCACAAGGCACGACTAATTAAATTTTTAAGTATTAGGTAATTGCACTTCACAGCACTGGCTCTCGTCGCACGTCCGATCACCTCGACTGCTAATGCACAACTTAAATTCTAAAAATGGTAATATAAATTTTTCTACTAATTCTTCGTTTCCAACCAGCCAAGTTTTACGACTTCTTAATTCTTCATTTTTAAGTTTTTTCCTCTCATTCTTCAGTACGAGACAATCGTAAATTAAATGATTACCAGAGTCATTAATTTCACCAAATTTGCGAAGAGCATTGTCTATTAATTTAAATTTGTATCGGTAGCTTTTTAATTTGCCATGTGCACTTAGAATTGCTTTTAATTTTGGATGATATGGTAGATTAATTAGGAGTATTTTATTAGTATTTCGAAAAAACATTTTAGTATTGCCGCCTTTATCCGATTGGAACACACATTTTGCCAATTTTCGATGCTGACTTCGTTCCGCATTGTACATTGCCCGTGTAATTGTTCTTGCTACAACAATATCTTTGATTTCCATTGATTTCATGTCCCTGTATACTCGAATGGATTCTTAAAATTTTAATATAATAGGTGTATTCCTTGATAAAACACAAGATGCTTCGTAAGATATTGTTTTATATTTTTTTAAAATCTTAATATTTATAAGTCGCTGAACTCTTTTAATTTTCATTTGATTACATTTCTTCTTCAAGGCGTAGCCCATAAAATAAAATTGGTGTTATTGCACTTTTGCAAATAATATTCAGCGCCTATTGTCTTAATCCCCAGGTTACTTTCACCGAGAGAATTTGAAATAATTTACAGCATTTATTGGTTATATACTTTACATGTACATCAGACCGAAATTATTATCTATTTGGATACCCAGGTATTTCATAATTTTAACTTGTAGAACATTATAATTTATAAATATATTGGTTTCATGATTTATTAAAGATTTTCTTTTAGTCATTAGCACAGCTAGAAATTTGCTGCTGATGAAAACTGCTTACTTTTGTAATAACTTTATTTCATATCAATATTACACTTCATGGAAAAATATGTCAATTCAATTTATTTATATTTTATTATATTTTGTTTTCTAAAAAATTACAGGTCTCATAACCTTCTCTGACGTGTGACAAACGCGTATTTCTAACACCCCTTCTCGCTGTCATACGTCAATAAAATTCAGCTGTCAAACGTCAATATACTTCAGCTGTCAAACATCAATATACTTCATTTTTCTAAACCTAACTGTTCTGAGAATTTCTGGAAGTATACCATACATATAGGTTTCGTCAATATGTCCGCAACCATTTCTTCTGTTGGACAATATTTTAATGTACATCAATATGCTTCGTTCGTGCATCACTTCGACCTGACTCAGCCAGTTTAATACAACCTTGGTTGTCTTCAAAGATCACGCTGGGTCCACTTGCAGGAATACCCATATCAACAAGCAGTTGACGAAGCCATAATACCTCTTTACAAGCATATGATGCAGCCACATATTCTGCTTCGGTCGACGACATGGCTACAGTAGATTGCTTCCGACTTGACCACGCTATCGTACTATCACCTAATTTGAATAGAGAGCCACTTGTTGATTTTCGGTCTACTTTATCTCCGGCCCAATCAGCGTCTACAATTCTAAATTGCTTTTCGCTGAAAGTTGCAATTTGTAGTTGGACGTTTTAGCTAAGTAACGCATCACTCGCTTGATGGATTTCCCGTCATATTCAGTAGGTTCTTCAACTTTTAGACTCAGGAAGTTAACTGCTACTGCGATATCTGGTCGAGTAACCGTCGCGAGATATAACAGTGTACCTATTGCTTTTCGATATTTTACATTGTTAGGCATCTTCGGACTATTGTTCATAATTGACTCTAAATATCCTCTCTCCATCGGAGTATTCATTGTTTTTGATTCTGTCAAACCATAGTCATCTAGCATTTGGTTTATTTTTGCTTCTTGTGATAAAAGGAAAGAATCGTCTTTTTTACGTTCAATTTTAATACCTAGATAATATCTTACATTTCCCAAATCTTTAGTTTGAAAATGACAATTTAGCTCTTTGCCTACTTTACAAGTTAACTCCTCAGTTGAACCAGCCACAAGAAAACCATCTACATATACAAGAACATATGTTATTTCACCACTCTTTTCTGTTCTTGAATATAAACATTTGTCAGTATTACTATACTTGAAGTTTGGCATAGCATAACCTTCTTGGTGCAATGCCTTTGTTTACTCTTAGTGAACATCTTGGTTTCGGTATTTCTGTATTTTCTTCTTGTTCTTTTTCTATTTCGTCCGCTTCCAGTTCATCGATTTTACACTCCCCTTCTGACTCTGGTATCTGCAGTTTATTTCTAGTGATCTTTTCTGGCGGTATAATTTTTACAATATTTGATTTTTCATATTCAATAATTTTTACTGAACGACTAACCCATACTTCGTTCGAATTCGGATCCAGTATTCGATAACCCTGACGACGTCATTGTAGCCAATCAATACGCCAATTATTGTTTTACTCTCGAACTTCCTTCTTTTCTCGGCGGGAACATAAGAGAAAACTTTCGAGCCAAATACTCGAATGTGTTTAAGATCCGGTTTCTTACCATAAAAATGTTCAAATGGTGTTTTCTTAATACTTCGGCTTGGCAGACGGTTTTGTAAATATGCTGCCGCTAGTATAGCTTCTCCCCAAAAACGATTGGGTAAATTTGAATCAAGGAGCATACAATGAGCCATTTCAGTCACAGAGCGTTTTTTTCTTTCTGCCACTCCGTTCTGTTGTGGCGTATAAGGCACTGTTTTCTGGTGTACTATGCCTTCTTTCTTGAAGTAGTTTGCAAGCAAATTATTTACATATTCCTTACCATTGTCTGAACGGAATAAAATAGGTTTCCGTCCAAATCTGTTGCTCATAATCGCAATATATTCTTTGATGACATCCGGTACTTGGTCTTAGGATTTAATTAGCCGAACAACCGTAAATCTTGAATAATCATCGATCAGAGTAAGCATATATCGATTACCACTTGGTGTTCTCGTAGGCATTGGACCACATAGATCGCTGTGTATTAGATCCAACGGTTTAGATGATTCCGATTTGCTATCTTGAAATGGTGTTTGAGCCATTTTTCCTTTGATGCAGTATTCGCAATTAATAATTTCATCGCAGGGTTTCATAGCGATTCCTGTAGCTAGTTCTTCAGTATACAATGTCTTTATTGCTGCTGTCACGATGTCCCAGTCTACGGTGCCACAGATACGGACTTATAATAGTATTTGCTACTCTTACCGATTCAGTCACCGTCTTCAGCATGAAAAGATTTCCATTTCTTTCCGCGTGTGCTACTATATTTGTCTTCTGTTTTATTATGCAGGTCGTACCCTCAAAAATTACCCTTAATCCAGATTCTGTAATGACTTTGACAGACAGCAAGTTACCATCTAGCTTGGGGACGTATAGAACATCTCGCTCCAATTTTTGTACATTCTCATCTTGTAGTTGACAGAAGATTTGAACATCACCAATACCAACAGCACTTTTTGGAACTCCGTCCGCCAAATAAATTTGATGTTTAATTTTTCGAAATGATGATTTAAATATTGATTTATCATTTGTCATATGACTTGATGCTCCAGAATCTACATACCACTGACCAGCATTACAAATTCGTGCACACTCTTCCACGGTGAACGAAATATCTTCTTGAATGGCTTTCTTCCCAAACTGTTTTTGTTGATTACGCTTAAATGCATAACAGTTTGACTTAATGTGGCCCATTTTTCCACAGAAGTAACAATCTTTTCGTTTAGTTTTTACTTTGTCTTTGCTGAAATTATTCACACTGTATTTACTTTGAAAGTGATTCTTCCCTGACGACTTCAGAGCAACGGTGTTGTCTTCTTGATTTTCATTGCACTCCGTTTTACAATGATATTCGTCCAGCATCTTTCCAGTGACATATTCTACAGTCAAATCGTCCGTATCACGACCCTCTAAAGCCGTAACCAATCCAGAATATTCTTCAGGAAGGCTGCATAGCAAAACTGCAACTAATTCTCCAATTCCGAATTTTGTGCCAGCAGCTTTAAGCTGTTGCACAACTTCTAACATTGCATTTCTGTGCGCCTGCATTGTTCCCGACGTAAAACGTATATTGTATAATTTACGCCGTAAATATAGTTGACTTCCAAAGGTAGATCTTGCATACAGTCTTTGAAGACTGATCCACATATCATAAGCAGTTTCGCACTCAGTTATATGAATTAACTGATCATCTTCCAAACTGAGTGTAATAAGCGCCATAGCTTTGTTGTTCTTTCTACGCCAAACATCGTCAACAACCTCAGGCCTGTATTTAGAAGCAGTGTCCCAAAGTTCATCTCTCATAAGCACAGCCTTGACCTTTGTCTTCCAATAAATATAATTGCTACTAATTAGCAAAGTGATTCCACTTTTCGAATCTCTCATATCCATATTGTGATAATTCAATAATCTGTTTTATATACAGAACTCTGGGCCCATAACCTGATGAAAACTGCTTACTTTTGTAATAACTTTATTTCATATAAATATTACACTTCATGAAAAAATATGTCAATTCAATTTATTTATGTTTTATTATATTTTGTTTTCTAAAAAATGACAGGTTTCATAGCCTTCTCTGACGTGTGACAAGCGCGTATTTCTAACAGCTGCCATTGTTGTTAAAGTTAGCATTTTGTTCGTCCGAATCATACACTGAAGAGAAATATTAGCGATATCTAAATAGTTATTATATTGTTCCTCTTTATAGATAAATAATGAGGACATACAATTATCTTTACGTTTTTTGTTTATGAGAGACCAAAACTGTTTTGGATTATTTTTAAAATTATTATTAATCATATTTATGTGGTCTACGTGTGCTTGCTTTATAAGCGTTTTTACCTCAGATCTTAATTCTTTATATCTATGCAGATATTCTAATTGATTTGCTGTGTTTTGTTTAGATTTTTTATAATATCTTTGCTTTAGTTTAATTTTACTTTTTATTTCATTTGTGAACCAGGTAGGATCCGTATTTTTTCGGAATACATTCATCAAATAATTGATACTTACATAGATTCGTAAAAAATAAAGTTTACAGCTGGATTTGACTTTTCATCTAATCTACTCCAGTCACATTTAGTTAACATATTACATAATTTTTCATAATTAGCTTTTCTGAAATTATACTGTTTTACATGTTTTGTGTTGTACGTTTTATGTTTATAAATAGGTATAGTTACTAGCAGTGTGGGATAATGCCTATCTTATTTTACAAGAGGATCATAATTTACCTCTAATTTAGAATCACATACATTGGATAAAATTAAATCTAGAGTAACAGAATTAATGTTTAAGCAATGATTCAAAGAAATTAATATGAATTTTGACATGAGTTCGTTTACTATTCTCGATTTATTGTTCCCGTTCGCGAAGTTAAATTGTGTAGAGTTTATCTCAGTGACGTTCCAGTCACCCACAAAAAACACATTTTCACATTCAATAATGTCTGTAATGGAATCAATTTCTTCTATAAAAGACTCGTATTCTTCTACCGAAGTTGCGGGACAGAAATACACACACACTAAAATCATCTGTGTATTGAAAATAGTTGCCTTCGCGCATATCCAGCCATAAGAACTATTAGTTCCCAAATTATTATGTAATAGCACAGGGTTGTACACTTTTTTTATTGCAATCATAGCACCACCGCCTTTTGCTGTAGACACCAAGTACCTGTCTTTTCTAAACACAGAATAACGGCTATCACACAACTCACTATTTAAAATACCACAATGCAACCATGTTTCCGTAATAGAAATTAAATCATAGTTTTCTGCAAGAATATTATTATAAGTTCAACAATTTTGTTCTTAACACATTAACATTTGGGTAATATAATTGCAATTTTTTCTTTGGAAGAGTATTTATATATGAGCTGTCTCCATAGCTTCTTCGCCAAAAATCCATCTCTAATGCTAACAACATCCGTTCATTTGTTTATTTATCTCCCAGATCCCTGAGCCGTATATTGCTATGTCTTCAATAACTGTCTTCCTTGCCATATTCTGTTTTTTATGTCTGAGTTACTTGTACCTGCGTTTGTTACAATGGCTTCTATGTATTTGTATTTTACACAATAATTGAGAGTACATGTATCAATGTCCAAGTCATTTTCTTCATCCCCAATCCCTAAAGATTGTTTCTTCCTCATGTCCACAGTAAATCCCCATTTACTATATTTCTCTTGGCATCATATAGCTCGAGTTTGCTTCGTCTGTTGCTATTATTTGGTCATCAGAAAAGTGTTATGCCGTCTCCAATTCGCAATCCCATTTATATTTATTTATACAGGTTTTCAACACTGCATTGTCGTAAATCGTTTGTTACCTTAAAACCTTTTACAATTTTACTACCCAATTTTACTACCCATTTTTATTTTGTTTATTGAATCGGAATACAGGTTTTGAATTGCTTTAATATAAACTGTTTTTACCCTATTTATCTTTAGAGATTGGTATAGCCTAACTAATGGCTCACTGTCATATGCCTTCTGCTCATCAATATAAACTAGATGTAGCGATCTATTGCAAGCTGTCCTTTTTTCTGCTAATTGCGCGATGCAGAAGGTATTGTGAATGCAAACCATTTTGTTCTTCCAGTTTATGTATCACATTTTCTATTCCATTTTTAATCACCAAGCCGTATAGTCTATCAATTGCACGGTAGTTCTTGTATTCGGTTCTGTTGCCTTTTTTTATATATCGAAGTAATATGTACTTCTTGCCATTCTTGTAGCGTTGCATTTCCTCTAAGACACTGATTGAAAATTAAAGTTAAAGATTCCAATAATTGAATTGGTCCATATTTTATTAATTCAATTGATATTCCTCCTGGGCCTGATAATATTACATTTTTCATATTACATATTGTAATTCATTTACATTTATATCCACAACTGTATCATTAAGGCCAGTGTTGTCGTGTATTTGTTCATGTGTTTGAAATATGCTTCTATCTTCCGTCCACAACATTTTATAATAATTTTCCCATTCGTTCATACAAAGCAGAGGGATCCTTCTTTTTTCATGACAGTTTTTCTTCATACTTTTAACGGTGTCCCATGCTTCTTAATGTCGTGTATTTCCTTTTTAATTGTTTATTTCCTTGCATTTTAGATTCTATGCTTCATTCTTTGCCATGGCTACAGCTGGTTTCGTATCTCTATTTATTTTTCGATACATTACGAATTATTCACCGTTCTTTTTTAAGCCAACCATTTCGCCTATTCTTCTTTTTCTTTTGGACAAGTGCAACGTTTATATTTTTCTTCCTTCTATTTTTATGTTTTCTCTAGGTTTTCATTAGTCTGTTTCCTCAATACCTGAAATATCAACAGTTATTCATTTTGGTTAATCATAATTTCTTTTACTTACCTCCCCATATTTTACTAGTAGTTATTCATAATAATATTCTATAATACATCAATGAAAAATTTCATATATATATATATATATATATATATATATATATATATATATATATATATATATATATATATATATGACATATGTTTATAAATTATAAGATCTAGTAACTTTTGCTAGTATAAAATTCAGTCGGCATTACTGGTAGTTGTTGGTATCTTGTTGCTTCTGTCTCTCTCGCTCTTTCTTAGCTGGAATCTTCTTTCTCTTTTCTTTAGCATATCTGTTGTTTTGGCGAAATTATTCTTCATTTCAAATTTTTCTTCAGCATTGGCGCTATTCCGTCTCCCTTTTTTACTAATCGTTCCTTGTCTTACTTTGTGTTTTTATTTAAAAAAGCGAAAGACGAGTTAATTGGCGAACGCGGTTGTATCCGTTAAATTGAGTTTTTGATTTTTTTACTGTAATTTTGAAGCCTAGTTTTCACCCTTTTAGGGAATAGTTTTGTTCCTCGTTAATTTTATTTCCAAGGGAGATTTCAAATTCGCGAGTGTGCTGGTTTCTCGGAAATCTCTTGGAGAACCCAGTTCGAGGAAACGAGTAAGTTTATTTTTGTACGTTTTTTAAAACAAAAATTTGGGAAAATCTTTACAATCAATATTAAAATTACCCGATATTAAAAAATATGGCTGGGTAATGGACAAAGATGGTAATTAATGTGTCAGCACTCTTAACAACTATTCCACCGTTTCCAACCCAATTAACAGTTTTATCGTCGTACGGATGTAGACGAGGTAACTATATATAAGTTACATTTCAGCCATTCTTAACTCATATTTTTTTTTATAAATTGTCCATATAAAAACTGTAGATGCCGTATTACTTCATATAAGAACATGGGTATTATTAACACTTGTCAAAATTCAGCGGTTGTAAAACCAGTTTTTTATTACAGTATTATTAAAAATGATTTATTTTTACGTAAAAGTTTAAATACATTGTATAGTTTATTTTCCCTTTCTAGTATAAGTTATAATAGTATTGGGTAGGTAGCGATAATAAATGCGTAGTACTTGCTGCATGGTATTAAATTATGGATCAAACAATTTGAGACAGTATTTTTCTTTCTGTATTATTATTCTGTAAAAATTTAGTTCTTTTTATCTGATTCGTACAGATTTTTAAATAAATAAACTCATATTAAGGCACTAGAATATATGAGTATTCTCATCCGCAATTTTGGGTCCAAGTGTCATAAATAAAACAAATTATTGGAATCCAGTTACTTTAATTCTTTTCTGTCAAATTTGAAGTTGATATTGATTAATAATTGTGATATATCATTCTCTTAATTATTATATTTCATATCTAACAGGTAAGTGTACAGAATACTTTCTAATATATTACCGTATGATTTGTGTAGTTGGATTTTACAGAATTTCAAGAAATATGCTTTCAAATTTGACAGATACAAATTTTAAATGTTTTTTTTTTTTAAGTAACTGGATTCCAATAACTTGTTTTATTTATGACATCTGGACCCAAAATGGCGGACGAGACTACCTACATTCTTCTAGAGCTCTACTCATATATTCTAGTGCCTTAGTTTAACATCTATCAAATAATTGTCAAAATAAAGTCATACGCAAGGAACGAGTCATACGTGGTCAGTTAGTTTTTTTTTTTTTTAAGTATAATTAAAATTCTTTCGAATTTTATATAATATTGAAGCTTTCTGAAGAAAGAATTCATATTATATTAAAAAATTATATTTCACTTCAAGAAGTATATATTATTTTATTCAATTTTGACGTTTTAAACTGTCATTATTATCTACATAACAATTGTAAATAACTGTTTTTAATAATTATTTAAATCACTCAAAATTTCACATTTTTAGACCGATCGGAAATGTAAGCTAAAATTATTCTTTCGTTTACTACTCTTACTTTCTTCATATTTCTCCACTCACTAAACTGCATGTGTTCTTTTTCATAGACATTTAAAATGGTTTCAAGAGCGAAAACTTCACATCTGACATTTCCATGTTGTCGATTGTCATGCACAGACTACTGATATTAGTCTTCTTAATTTGTCAAAAGTGAATTTCGTAATACTTAATATTAATTATTATTTCGTCAAAATTTAATAAAATTGCGTATTATACCACGTGTATTAAATATGTTAATTCGCTCAAAGAATTTATCTCACTCGCTCTGCAGGCTCGAGAGGTAAACTTTCTTTTTGTGAATAAACATGTTTATTTCACTTGGTATATAAATATCTATTATTAATTAATTAAGGATTGTTCTAGTTCTTAACAGTGCTACCTGTGCTTGAGATATTCCAACGGTTGTATCGATTCTCAAATTTATTTAATACTTCTTGTATACCTAAAATTATTCCACATTTACAGTATTACGACTCTGCGGGCATACATATCAACTCCACAGAGAATGCGGAGGAGGTCTCATTGAAGTACGAGTCGATTTTGACTGTGTACAACGTGTCCCATGTTAACATTGGCTTCTATTACTGCTACGCACGAGCGGCTGACCACAACACTGCCAGGAGATCCACGAGAATATACGTCTACGTCCGCGGTATGTACGCCATTCATATGTTCTCTATTCCATACACAATGTTGTCGGATTACGGATGGGTGGATGGATGTGTGTCCTTATATTCATTAACTCACGGACGAAAGTAACGGAAACCGGAAATAATAGTTCTATTTATTTCGAAAAATATTTCAAATGAAAGATGTTAGTAATATTATTACATGTTTCAAATGTAATTAATAAACAACGCTATTTAAATTTCCATGTTAGATTTTCAACCTCTCCACAAACCCGTAAGGATTTATTAAAATAAGATAAATATAAATAAATATTCACGCCATTTACCAAATTCAAGTGTGGCACTCTACTTTCGCCGATCTAGAGAAGTGGTGTAGCCAATTGAGCACCCCTAAAATGTACTAAAAAAAAAAACATTTGTGCAAAACTATGAAAAAAACCCAATCTATTGCAAAATACTCGTTTTTCATTTCATTTCAATCAGGCGATCATAATTTCCACAGTGACATCTGACATTATGTATTCAATGAAATCATTTTATATCTTTACAAAATAAAAATATTGCTAGAGATTGAATTTAAAGTTAAATAACATTTTTTTAAATTATATTTCCGTAGCCCATGAAAATCACATTAAGCTTAAATCAAAACGAAACATAATTAATATTAATAATTGAAAGAACAATATTGGAAAACAACTGCTAAAGTAATCCTTTTCTACAAGTTTTAATTGACTAAATTTTTGAAAATAAAGTCGACCGATTCCGGTGTTTTGAACACCATCATCATGACCAGTAACTAGTTATAAAAGAAAACAAATATTACGACAATCATTTTACGAAGTACAAAATAAATAACATTAATATAAATACTTGCAAAAACAAAAGTATTGATTACACAGGACAACAGTGATTTTGTGGAATGGAACATCTATTTTGAAACGGCAACAGCGTAATTATCGATAATTTGAATAGAATTATTTGTAATAAACAAAAATTCATTACAACTAATTAAGTACCTAAAACGTTTTGTATATGATTATTTATTGTATTTGTGGTGAGGACAAAGGTCCAGCAGTATTCCGCCATCCCATGGCGGTGTCATGAACTTCATATCCTGGAGGAACTGTTCCCCTGGTCCTTCGTAGTAACCATGTAGGTTGTGAGGGAATCTATCCCAATGGCTATACAAAAATGTATTTTGATACTCATATTAGCTCCCAGTTTTTAAGATTCTTAAGCATCTTAGAGACTATTTTGGAATATTCTGCAGCTTTGTAATTCCCAGAAAGTTTTTGACAACTGAAAAAAAGCGTGTTCATGCGTCCAATTCAACTTGAGTCAGGATAGTCACAAAATAACTCTGCGCCTGTTACTTACTGTTCTAAATTCATTCGAAAAACTAGGACCGCAGAAAAAAAATGTTTTTTGTTTCCCAGTGTTACGTAATATAAGAAATCACAATTTGATTAAGAACTGGTAGCATCTCAAACAGATCAACAAAAGACATTGTTGTTCTTCCAAAACATATAACGAACAACTCTCACAGTTATCCAATGATTATTGAATCGAATAACAGCAGGGATTTGGAAGAACTGGAATCGTTTTACAAGAAGTTAAGAAAACAGATTTTAAATTTAGAAATTAAGACAACTATAAGACAGTTACATGAATTAAAATCCTCTCTAACGGATACTGAGAATGAAATCCTGAAATTAACTCCTTCATATATTTTTAATAACTTTTCTAAAAGACAAAAAGTATCTTATAATAGAAACTTTCAAAAAACAAAATCATCTAATTTAAATAAACTAAAAAATCTTATTGAAACTGAACGTGGTAAATTACGAACTCAGAATAAATGGTTTCGTAATCTTAGCAATACTGTTATTCCAGCTGAAGTTAAAACTTGTCTCAGTTTGGGCCCAAAGTTTTGTATAACACCTATGAGAAATCAAATATGTGTCCGTAAATTACTTAGTGATGTTGAATTTATTATTTCAAATTTATGTGAATCATCAAAAGATGTATGTAGAGCTCAGATCACTAACATCATTACTAATTACTTACATTCTAGTAATATTAAAAATAATGATATAAATGTCATTTATAACGTAACTAAAAACTATTTAAAAGCGAATTCTGATCTAATTGTTGTACAATCTGATAAAGGTAATGTTACTTGTATCATGAATAAAATTACGTATAATGATAAAGTTCTTGAAATTTTGTCTGATACAAGCGCGTATAAACTACTTAATAATGATCCAACTAGCACTTTTCAACAAAAAGCAAATAGAATTGTCAGTGAATTAAAAAAACATAAGAAAATTGATCAAGAAACTGCAAAAATTTTAACTATTTATAATGCGGTAGCTCCAAAATTTTATGGTCTACCCAAAATTCATAAACCAATATTGAGTCTTCGTCCTATAATTGCATCTATTGATGCACCTAATTCTGAACTTTCGCAATTTGTTACCGACATACTCACAATTGCTTATGATAAAAATAATATTTATTATACTAAAGATTCCTTCATGTTTGTAGAATTTATTAATGAAATTAAAATTCCTGACAATTATATTCTTATTAGTTTGGATGTTGTTTCATTATTTAGTAATATTTCTTTTGATTTAGCTATTTCATGCATTGTTGCAAAATGGGATATCATTGGAAATTATACAACACTGAATCTAACTGAATTTAAAAAGTTAATTAATTTTGTTTTTGAAAGTAGTTACTGTTTATATAATGATCGTTTCTATAAACAATTACTTGGAAGGCCAATGGGAGCTATTCTTAGTCCAATAATTTCTCAATATATTATGGATGCACTTTTAAATGAATGTATCCCAAAACTTTCTTTCAAACTACCATTTATTAAAAAGTTTGTTGATGACATTGTGTGTGCAGTACCAGCTGATAGAACAAATGAGATTCTTGATATATTCAACAAATACAATAATCACATTCAATTTACGCTTGAACAGGAACTGAATATGTCCATTGCTTTCCTTGATACTCTAATAATAAGAGATGTCAATGGAAATTTAAAAACTGACTGGTATGTTAAACCTATGGCTTCACAGCGTTATATTCATTTTCTATCTTGCCAACCTAAAAAATTGAAAATTAATTTCATTTTGGGATTTAAAAAAAGAATTCTTCGAATCTCAGACTCAACATTCCATCATAAAAACCTTAACAGACTCAGAGATGTACTTTTGTCCAATGGTTACCCACGAAATATGATTAATAAATTACTTTTTTGCAACAGTGTTAATGAATTAAATTCTCTTAACATTTTAAATAATAACAATTTACTGTCTAATGAAAACATAAAATATGCTTCTCTACCCTTCATACCTAATCTTTCACCAAAAATTAAAAATGTAGTAAAACATGACTCCCTTAAACTAACTTACAGAAATTGTGCAACAATTGGTGGAATTTTTACTAAATTAAAAGACAAGACCCCTACACTTCAACAATCTAATGTTGTGTATTGTATTCCATGCCATGAATGTGACCTAGTTTATATAGGGCATACTTCTAGAAATTTAAATGGTAGACTTATATCTCATAAAAGTGATGCCCGACTTAAACCTAACTCTAGTGCTTTGGCTGAACATTTTAATAATAAAAACCATAGAATAAATTATGCAGATGTTAAAATATTAGACATTGAACGAAATTTGTCAAAAAGGTCATTTCTTGAGATGGTTCATATTTACAACATTAGCAATACGATGAATAAAAGGACTGATTTAGATGGTCTGAGCAATATATATTGTTATTTATTAAAAATGTCTATTATTAAAACCTGTAATGCTCAAAATAATTCTTAATTATTTTAATTATTCTCTTTTTTACTGTTTTCTTCTTTTTGTTATAAATTCATATTACTAAAAAAATTTCTAGTTGCTCTAGCATTTATATTTTAGATATTTAAATCAAGTTTTCCAAAAAATATTATTTATATTATTTGTCAATTTTTAATTTATTTTGACATTTTATTAAAATACTTATTTTAATTATTTTGAGTACATTTTATGTTTAATTTAGTGTTCAATTATTTATATTATTGACCATTGGAGAAATTTCTATAGATAGTCTCAACTAAATGTAAGTTTACTTCACAAATTTTGTAAAAAATATTTATATATTTTTATAATTTTTGTTACACAGTGCCCTGATGAAGGATAAAATATATCTGAAAGCTTGGTAAATTTAAAAGAAGTTTTTATTTAGCCCACAATTGACTGCCTTCCCACGACAATATAATTAATAATTAATTGCAGTCGCGAAACGAAACATTATATATATATATATATATATATATATATATATATATATATATATATATATATATATATAATAATTTTGTAATCCCTTCTAAACATGCCAAAAGTATTTGAAGCTTAAAAAACATGTGTAATAAAATTGATACTAGTGACCGTTTAGATAAATCTGGAGTTTATAAAATCACTTGTTCTCGTGGAGCAGCGTATTTGATCAAACTGGGAGATCTTTTAAAGTTAGATTAAAGACACATATTAAGAGGAATTAAATATAATAACACACAATCGAATTTTTCTAAACATATTATTGAAACTTGACTTGATTTACAACATGATGGTTTCACAATTTTTCATACACATAATAAAGGTAGAATTTAGAATTTTATAGAAAATTTCGAAATTCAAAACTGTCTAATACTAGTAACGCCATCTCTTTTTTTAAACGTTTACCCCACTCTTAAATTCTTTAATTATATATATATATATATATATATATATATATATATATATATATATATATATATATTGTTTCAATTTTATAATTAATTTTACCTAAGAAATGTAAGCTGAACATTTTTATATTTTGAGTATCACTATTTCTAATTAACGGATCGAAGAACATTTCTTTAAAAAAATTTGAAGATCAACTAGTTATATATTAGTAAATAAATTAGGCACATTAAAAGAGACTAGAATAAAATCAGGTGAAGTCGAAATTTCTTGCAACTTTTGTACTTGCTTGCTTTACACGGGCACAGTGTTCACCTAGTTTACATTAGTCGAGTAGCTCGATCCAAAGAACTGTGCCTAGCAACTCGGCCCAGCGCTCGACTCGCCCTCTTTGACTGCGTATGTTTTTTAAACAGGGCAAATAAGCAGTCGAGCTCATCATGAGGTAGCATAGTTTTTATTTTCATACTGAACAATTTTGTCGGATTGTTTTTAATTCCTTCGATAACACTGTTCTGAAGGAAATTCATCCCTTTATCAATATGCGGTTTTGTACCATATAGTTAAACAGTTGCCTTCATAAAATTCAATTTTAACCTTGATGTTCTTAATAATGTTTTTGCAGTTTTTAATTTTGTGAACTCAATTGTCTTTATCCTCTTATTAAAAATAATTTAAAGTGGCTATAGTAATATCATCAGTTAGATTACGATTTTCAATAGTTATCTAATTCCACAAAAAATAATATTTTTTGCTCGAAACTAGCGTTGTAATTGTAATTAAATTTTAAACATAAAAAAGTTGGTTTTATTTTTTAGATGAAAAAAAGCTATGTTTGACAAATTAAAATTCTAGGATTAAAACTACGAGGTTCATTAGAATTAAAATTAGTGAAATTCCTAGATTTAGCAGAAATTAAAGATTTTAACATCTTTTGTAAATAGAAACGTTTTCTGTTACTAATCATTTCTATCACCTCTTAACAAATGTTTAAAAAATTATCCAGTTCAAAATCATTGTAACTTAATAATTAATTATCGTATACAATTTTTAAATCTATATAAATTCTATTTAAAAATTTCATCTTACCTTTCACAGGTAAAATTAATTATAAAATTGAAAACATATTTAGACAATTTGATAATAATTTTGAAATCTTTTTTATACCTGCCACAAGCATTAAGAAAACACTGTGTAGGAAATTTGATACTAGCGACCGTTTAGATAAATATGGAGTTTATAAAATCACATGTTCTGGTGGAGCAGCGTATGTGGGTTAAACAGGAAGGTCTTTTAATATTAGATTAAAGAGGCATTAAATATAATAACACACATCTAGATTTTCTTAAAATATTATTGACACTGGACACGATTTACGTGAAGGTTTCACAATTCTTCATATACACAATAAAGGTAGAATTTTGAATTTTCTACACAATTTTAAAATTATATACTGTCTAACACTAGTAACACCATTTCTTTAAACGAACAATTAGATGTTGATCTAGTCCCAATCTTAAAAAAATAATTGAATATTAGCAATGACGATTTAGATAATTTTTCTTCAGCTATTGTTGCTTACAGTCGACTTGTAACCTTCTGATTAAAGATGAAATTGGTGTCTTTTGGTGATCTGCTTGAGATACTACAAGTACTTAATGAAGTTGTGATTTCTTGTAATACATAATCTATACTTTTGTTTTTGTAAGTATTTATTTTAATTATCATCATCAGCATATATTTTTGAGTTTGAAGAGCGGTTACCAGCCGTCAAATCGTAGCCCCTAAATATGTTATTGGAGGGGGAACCACAAGAGTAATTATTAATTGGCAACTGTCAGCAGTGGGGTAAATAGCTCCGAGGCCCGACAAGTTAGGGCTGTGGATCGTGAGATCATCAGTTCGAATCCCACTGCATTTATTTTAATGTTATTTATATTGTACTTCGTCACATAATTGTTAAAATATTTGTTGTTCTTTTGTAATTAGTTACTGGTCCGGATGATGGTGTTTAAAACTCCGAAACCGATCGACTTTATTTTTTAAAAAATTCAGTTAATTAAACCGTGAGAAAAATGACTACTTGTGGAGTTGGTTTTCCTTATTCCTCCTTCAATTATTAAAATATATCTATGTTTCATTTTGATTTAAGCTTTATTTGTTTCTCATAGTCTACTTATTTTTTGTTTGGAAAATTCACTGTGTTTATCCCGCCCTGGTACTATGGTGCGCTTCTTTTACTTTATGTTTTCAAATTTCACAAAGTTTAATTCAAATTAATGTGACAATATACAAAATATTATTTATTATTTCTTTTTTAGATGAAAATTATTTATCTGTGATTATATCCAACGGCAGTTATTCTGTTGATATCAACTTTCTTGGACTTGTTCCATGTAGACCCACGTCTCCTGATATCATCATCACACTTAAGTGTCGCAGTCTCTTTAACCAAGAAATTACAACACTGACAGTGCATCCTGATAATTACACTGGGGCACGTCGGCGCGAGGTAAGTAATATGAGCACTTCTGATTTTATCGAGATATTTTTCTGTCAGTGACTTCTTCCAATAGTACTTCTTAGAATTAGAACTTCTATTAAAAATGGTATCAATTGTAGTTCTGCACAGCTTGTATATGGCTCAAATCTTAAAATTCCAGGAGAATTTATTCCAAAAACAGAAAACAAAATTTTAAATAATTCAAATACTAATCAATATTTAGTTATATTAAACAATTCAATAAATAAAATTATTCCAATCAGAACACGACATCTGATATCGAGATTCGAGCTGTTCTTCAACAATACGTCAACAATCACGTCGGGGCACCGGTGTAAAAATAATACTTAATAAGTCAATTAAATTGTATAACAAATGTAAAATTGATATTTAATTAAACAATCACTGGACTTTAAACGAATCTGGTCATATCGATGAAAATTGATGGAGTGCCGCTAGTTTGAAAATTATGGTTTGTGACATCCAAAAATCGCTAAAATGACTATTTTCGAGATTTCATATTTTTTATGATTTTTAGAAAAATATGATGATTTTTGGCCTCTAAAAGACTGTATACTCTAAAAATTTCTGTATTAGATTATTCTAGTTTCTGTTATTGGTTTCTTACTAGTAGTGCTGAGATACTATAAAAATCACAAATATTTTTTTATGCGGCAAGTTATCTTTTTTCGTTGTCGAGGGCAATGTTATATATTTGCCGTTTACAGAGAGATTCTTTGGGGGCACGTATCTCCCATGTCCCCTACAACTCTACGCCTCTGATAATATGTTTATTCCATATTCGTGAATATTTTTTAAAAATTTTTTCTTATTCTTCTCAGATTCACCTTTCCCTTCATAGATGGTTATTCTCCTTCTCTAAAAAAATATAGTATGTAGTTTTTTATCAACCATGTGGCTTTTAAGCATTTTGGGCGGTAAAATTCAAAATAAATGATTTACAAAAAAGTTTAAAATAATTATCGTTTTAAATATTAATATTCTATTACATTTTACAAAATTTCTAAAATCGCAATTTTCATTTTCTTATACGTAGTATATAAATTGATATTTTCCTACATGTAACTAAAATCCTTCTGACTTTCATACCAAATTAAAGGGTCTCGAGTTGAAAATTTGAGCTCAACTGTAAAAAATTTGTTTTGAATGATCGTGAATTGTTTTTTATTATAGCAAATTTGAATCCTAGCTTGTTTGGCATCAAAATAAAAGTCGCGCGCAGGACTTGAACTCGTGTCAAATAGTTATTTTGGATGATCGGCAATTTTGTTTTCATAAATATAATTTAAACCTTTTCGAGTTTGGTATGAACTTAATTGTGTCGCAGAGGAGATTTAAACCCAAGTGACAAAAACTAAAATGTCAATGGTGTTTTTATTTACTGTAGTTAATTGGAAGAAATCAATATTGCAGTTTGCACATTGCTTCTTTCCCCAGAAACAATACTAACATGTCGCCTACATAACCTTATATTTCTCCTCAAAATGTATTCCTTCCCAAAAATACATTGTCTCACTTCAATGAATAAAAAACTATCATATCAACACCAAAATAATATCAAATTTTAAAAGTACCTACGCCAAAATTTACACAGAAACATATTTTTTAGTCCCCATACAAATGTTTTTTTCTTTTTTTTAAGAACTATTTTCTGCATAAATCTTGACTTACTTTATACAACTTGATATAAATTTTGGTGTCGGTTACAACATGCTCAGTGTTGCCAGGTATAAGGAAATTTCCTTAGATTTAAAAACTTTTGTGTTTTTTTAAGGACACAAGGATTTCTGTTCATTTTTTGGAAAATCTAAGGATTTATTGTACTGTAACATATTGCTAATTATCCTTTTTCACTTGGAAATGTTGTCTTTTAGTCCCAATTTACAATGAGCATAAGCATAAGAACTACATTACAAAAAATGTAATAAATATTACGTATGTTCACAATGAACATAAACATAAATAATGAAATTTAGTGATTTTAGAATATTACGTTGGTAGTGTATAGGGTATAATCTTGTTTTCTTGTTGGATGTACTAGCTGTCATTTCTTAATATTTGTTATCAAATGTCAGATACAGAAAACAATTTTGCCGTCTTGGCTTAATTATTAAAACTTAAGTAACTCATGATACTAATTGTAATTTTTATAAAACACAACGATATTGTCATTGTATTATTATCGTTAAAACTGAGTAACTTTATAAAATTTATGTTTTTGTCATAGTCATATGACTGAAACAAATGAATAAACAATACATGAAATATTAAACATTCTTTTAATCAATTTTATATATATTTTATTTGGTCTGAAATACTCAACTAATGGTTGACGCTTGTTGGCGAAATGTAACGCATGCGCAATGTTCCTAAACATACGTAATTTTTACGTAAAGTTGAACCGATTCCAACTTTACGTTTTTCTTACGGATGGTCTTATGTACCTACACAAACGTAAGAAATACATAACGGCATTGTTAACATGGCTATTGCAAACCATTAGCTCAAGTTTACGTTTATGTATTTTATTATGTAGTTCTTATGCTTATGCTCATTGTGAATTGGGACTTAGTAATTCTGTTTGAAGTGGTAATTTTTCATGATTTCGTGTTGGTAATAGCCATTAGTGTGCGTTGGTATTTGTACTGATTTGAGTCGTTGGACGTTGGAGTTACAGGTGACAGACTGCATTATTTGGATTCGTAGTTTCTGCGATGTAAGTTGAAGAAAACATAAATATATTCCATAATTTATTTAGTTACTAAATTTTTAGAAATAAATATGACTAATACGGATGATAGTTACACAACTGATAACGAAGATAAAACTAAAACAAATCATAATTGAAGAGGACGTACATGCAAAAGTATAGACCGGAGGGAAAAACATCCAGAATTCAGAAACTGAATTGCACCCAGTAGTCAGGGCGTTAAATACTTAAATACTTTATGTTTAAAACATGTGGAGGCAGCTACGGGGCCGCTATAACCTCTGTCGTAAAACATAACATGTCAGCTAAACATGTCAAAAAGTGTAAATCTATTAAAATCCAAGAATCTGTAGCAAATAAACCTGTTGTTACAAAACCTAATACAGTGAAAATGCTGAATTACGCATTGCTTTGTTTATAGTGGAGCATAATAAAGCTTTCAACACAGTAAGTCATCTTGTACTAATTGTATACAAAATGATATAAAAAAATTATTTTGTGACAGAAGTAAGTGTACAAAATTAGTAGAGAACTGAGTTGGTGCATATGCTCTGGAAGTCATCATTGAAGATATGGAAATTAAAAGGTTTTTAATTATAGTCGATGAATCTGCAGATATTTCAATGAATAAAACTATGGCAGTTGTCGTCAGAATGAACAAAAATGATGATACATGCTTGGAATCTGATGAACATTGAAATTTAATAGACGTACATGACGGCACTGCTGTGGGCTTGTATACTTCTCTAGTCAATTTCTTCAAAGAAATTCATATTCCATATGTTCAAAATATGATCGGGTTTGCTGCTGACGGAGCGAATCGTCCTCTACAAAGTTTATTAAAGCGAGACTGTGAACATTTATTTATTATGAAGTGCACTTGTCAGTCCTTGGCACTGGTAGCTTCTTACGCATGCTGTAAATCGCCAAATGAAATAGAGCCCATGGTGAGGGATGTGTGCGCGTATTTACAGTCATCTAAGCGTTTGAAGGAGTATGCAGAATTCTAAAAATTTGTCAACATTAAACCTCATAAAATATTACAACCTGGTCAAACCAGATGGCTGTCTCTAAATGAGGTAGTGTCAAGAATTTTAGAGCAATATAGTTCCATATAATTATTCTTTCAATCTCAATACTTACAAGAGAAAGACAAGAAAGTTGCAGTAATTTTCAATTTATTAAATAATGCTATTATTTTATTATATTTGGAATTTTTAAATTATATTCTACCAATTTTAACTAAATTAAATATTGAATTTCAATCCGAATCACCAAACATTCATGTTTTGTATTCGAGAATGGAGACAGCATATACAACTATGTTAGAATGTTATTTTAAACCTAATTATTTTAAAAATACAGATGTGAGCCAAATTCAGTATAGAAATCCACATATTTTTTTAAAGCTAGAAGATATGTATTTTGGAGAAAAAGTAACCGCACTAGTACTATAAAACGTAAATATAAGACAGGATGAGATTGAAAATTAATAAAAAATGTATTGAATTTTCACATCAATTTTATAAAAGATTCCCTTTTAATGATAAATTGGTTCAGGCGTTAAAACATTTATCTTTGTTAAATCCAGAAAATATAAAGACAATTACATCAAATGCTCCTTGTGCATTTTACTATCCACATATTTTGGACAATATAAATGAACTCGATAGCGAATATAGAATGCTACGCAACGTGGAGGATTTAAATTTTGATTGTAACTTTATATAATTTTGGAATAAAATATGACAGTTAAAATTAGGTGATGAAAATCAAGTATTCCCAAATTTAAGTAAATTTGTGCAAAAATTTGTAATATTACCACACTCGAGTGCGGTAGTGAAAATAATTTTTAGTGTTATTTAATAATAAGTTAAAATTTGTAAATTAATAAAAGGAGAAAAGTGTTTGTTTTTCTTATATTATTTATTATGTTTGTTTCACCAAAATGTGATAACACGTATCTTATTTATTATGAATAAAAAATATATACAATATTGCCTTGTAATTATTAACCGTTTTTAATTGTAAATATTTAATTTTTAATAATTTAAGGACTTAAATAATTTTCGAAAATCTGAGAACTTTTTTGAAAATTTCAGAATCATTCATATTTTTAACCTGGCAACACTGAACATACTATTAATTGTAACTTATTGTTGTATTTTGATAGCCTGTGCTATATATTTCCAAATAAATTTGTTTTCCAATATAGGTGGGCTTTCACCCTTACAGCGGATTTCAACTACGAACTGTCCCCTTCACACATTACATTAAAGTTTGTGAATGTGTTTTTACAAGGAGCAACAAAGTAATTACAGCATATTTCGAACAAACCGACGGGTTATACGGTAAGTATTTTTTTTTTCCGATATTGTAAACGCAACATACAACCATTGAAACAAACAATGTGAGTGGTTCATAACATTTTTATTCATTTGGTTGTTATTTATATTCAGTATATTTACTACTGAGTCATTACATAACTTAGAAATACGAACTTTAGAACTTTTGCCAGTTTGCATTGTTCAATGTTTCTTCTATATCTTCTATATTCATTACTTTTATGGTTTTATGTGTATGTTTATGTTTATGTTCATGTTCATGTGTGTGTTTGGATGTTATCTATTGCTGAGGTCAGTGAGGTCAGATACTATCTGTCTCACTGACTGAGGTTAAATATTTATATAAGTCCTGAAAATTATGCCTTGTCGTCGTGAAAGCTATTTGTTTGAATGTAGATGTAGATGGATGGCACGCAAAGAGTTTGTTTCCTCTATAGTCCCCAAACCATTCATTTGGAATACATATGTTCATTAGACCTTTTTTATACGTACAGATAATATTTAATATTGTTGCATTCTTCCATATTGACATGCCGTCATCTGAGAATTATAATGTTCTATGTGTAGGTACTTTTACTAATTTTGAGTTATAAATGTTTTAATTTTTTTTTAAGAAGAATTATAAAAACATGTGTTAAGACTCTTTTGTACATGTAGAATGTATTTGTTATCATTAATTTCTTTATATATATATATATATATATATATATATATATATATATATATATATATATATATATATATATATATATATATATATATATATATACAGGGTGTAAATCAAAAAGCGGGCCGTAGGCGTTTAACATGGGAAATCAGTATTTCCGTGCGCAAAAGTTACCAAATGGTTCAAATAAAAATTGTAGAGAATTTAATTCTGCATCTAAATCACTCATCAGATTTTATTTTGCACGTCTTGTAATTCGTAAAATCAGCTTTAAAGGCACATAAATATTGCTCATTTGTAGTGGTAGCCATGGTATTGAAATAAATTACAAACAATTACATGACATTTCAACTGTCAGAAAAGTTAGTTTATTAAACTTTGTAACTATTATTTTCTAATAATTCCATGTTAATTATCTTGCAAAACTTCAGAAAATTACAGAAAACTTGTAGAAATAACCTATTTTTTGGTGTTTCTGTAACACAACACGAAACGTTTCCGAAACGAGATGTTTTATTTTCTATATTAAAATATATTACTAATTTTTTCAATTATTGTTTTTACATTCATTACAATAATTGTAAGAATAGTAATTGATTACAATATTGTACAAATTATAACAGTGTATTGATGATATCAATGTATCCTTATTGAGTACAGCAATGTATTTTTTACTGATTACAATAAAGTACTTGTGTTACAACAATATATTATTATTTATTATAACAATTTACTCGTATTTGTTACAACAATATACTGATTACAACAATAAATGCACTGATTACAATAATTAAAAAAATTGTAATCTCAAATAACCTAAAAATGCACTTATCAAACTCGAATTTAACGAGTTCTGGGGACAAAGATATTTCATATTGTCATTTTTATTATTCCATGTAATCTTCGTTTGAATTCACGTTTATAAACCATGTTACAGTTGCTTTTCTATCATTGTAAATATATATTCATAATATATAAATAGCACCGAGGTAACGTGTCGGACTGTGGACCGTGAGATCCTCAGTTCGAATCCCACTGCCGACAGTTACAAATTTAAATTTACCCCTGTGGTTCCTCCTCCACTAACATCCTTGGGGGCTATGATTTGACGGCTGGTAACCGCACTTCATACGAAAAAAATATATCACTTACCGAGATCTGCGTAAGCAGAGTGCCACACCCGTAATGGGTAAAAGGCGTGATGATGATGATGATGATGATGATATATTCATAATTTATATCAACTTTTCAAGTTATTTACTGAGATATGCTCAAAAAATCTGATTTTCACAAAACGCAGCACGATTTTCAAAATCATTGGGCAACAATTCTTGATGACAATGAAACGTATATGAAAAATATATATATATTTTTTTAATGTTGTATACTGTATATGACTGATTCTAATTTTGGCTGCGATTAGTGCGATTTGTCGTAAACTAAAAGTGTGATTTTCTTCAATTAATGCAAACACATTTTCTTCAGAATTACGTTGTACATTTGTATTTTGCAGCCCTTTATTAAACGTACAAGCTTTTTTCAAACCTCTTCATAAATCTTTCAATAGTAGTTTTACCCGTAATTCGATGATGTGTCCACAAAACACTTAAATTAAATCTCGAATTTTCCTAAAACTCTCTCTTGAATAATACCACCTTTTTATTTGCAGCTTTCTTCATGATTAAAATGATTCTTTCTTATGAATTTAATTCCTTTTGCAAGATAATTAACATGGAATTATTAGAAAACAATAGTTACAAAGTTTAATAAACTAACTTTTCTGACAGTTGAAATGTCATGTAATTGTTTTTAATTTATTTCAATTCCATGGCTACCACTACAAATGAGCAATATTTATGTACCTTTAAAGCCGATTTTACGAATTACAAGACGTGCAAAATAAAATCTGATGATCTAAAACCATTTGGTAACTTTTGCGCACGAAAAAACTGATTTCTCATGTTAAACGCATATGGCCAGCTTTTTGATTTACACCCTGTATATATATATATATACTTTCAGTTTGATTTTTTTTATATATTGTTCTATGAGAAAGGTAATTATAAATTTTATGTTTACGATTATGAATTAATAAAATACATAGCAATACATCTAATGACACTTAGAGAAGAATTAAAGTAAGTTTAATCTTCTAATAATTTTTATTGATAAAAAAGTACAAATTTAATAATTTTTTTGTGAAGTAAGTCAAA
This sequence comes from Poecilus cupreus, assembly GCA_963942605.1. Lineage (NCBI taxonomy): Eukaryota > Metazoa > Arthropoda > Insecta > Coleoptera > Carabidae > Poecilus > Poecilus cupreus. Next base: position 33,321,921 of record OZ012713.1, read on the forward strand.
TTAACATACATCGCGTCAATTATTAAGTAAGTGTCATTAATAATTGTTATTTTGTTATTTATCTTTCTTATTTGTAGTTTTTTTTTTATAGAAAGTATTTTAGGATCTTTAAATAAAATAAAAGAATATGGAATAAAAATATCCTTATGTATTGTAGAGAATGATAATATTATATCCAACAAAATATTCCCATTTCATTTTATGCGGTATAGATACAACATTATAGTTCCAAAAATATTTGGCAATAAACAGGTAGAACATTATATATTTTTTGCAAACAGTTGGAACAAAATCTCATTTTTCTAAAAAGTACAGGTAGATTATAATTCTCGAGTGACGGTATCCAAAATATTGAAATAAAATAAATATTTTAACAATAATTAGTTATACATCAATGTCCGGTTGTATAAACATAAAGCGTAGTCTGACATACACCTCTGTTCTACGGAAAACAGCTGCTCGAAATGTTGACCTTCCAATATTCAAACCTGTATAAATTCAACAAAAGGCATTAAACTAATAATTAATTGTTAGAAACATTATTGTGTTTTTTTTTAATGTTATGGATACAATATAGTCAGTGCACAGTGTCAAAATTTAATAAATACTTATTTATACGTATTTTAGGTTTACTTTACGGTTTTGGATTAAAAATTGGAGGTCCAAACACAGCCAATGTGGGAGACGACATAACACTGCAATGTAACGTACTCATAAATCCGTATTTTCCGTACTATTGGCATGGATTCGAATTGAAAATTCCTAATAATGTAAGTATATATTCATTAAGTAGTAGTAAATTTATATTAGATAAGGGCTGTACGCCTTCATCTTGGTCGTCTGTACAACTATTTCTAGTACATAGAACGAGGAGCAAATAAGATCCATCAAACTACAGAGAGATCGCACTAATAACACAGTATGTAAACTATTCACGAGTATACTCTGTAATCGACTTAATTCGCGGTGTGAAGAATATATTCTGAGCGCAAACCAGGCAGATTTTAGAAAAGACAGGAGCCGGACGGACAGTATATCCGGTCGTTCGGTAATGGCACATTTGTATTTGCGAATAACAAGACGAGCATGCTGCGCTATCTGTGTTGATTTTAGACGCGCGTTCGACTCTCCGAACCACGCAATGTTAGCATAAATTCTACAACTCAGGAATCTCCGCGAATTTTATTAGAATTCTTCAACATTTATACAAAGAGGCGACACTTTATATTTTCTTTGTTTATTAACGATATTAAAAACTACTTTCGCAACTCTAATCTTAACAGGCTTAATGTAGATGGTCACAGCGAAGTAATGCTATTAGCTTATGCTGATGATATTGTAATTTTATGTGGTTCTCCGTTAGACGTACAAATAAATTGAACTGTGTACAAATTTACAGCGAGAAAAATCTATTACAAGTGAACGCAAATAAAACAAAAATTCTAACTTTTCATAGGGGAAGACCAAAACATAATAGTCTCAATTTTCAATACACGGATATCAGTGAAAAAGTAGTGTCACAGTACTCTTACCTAGGGACTATAGCTTCCTCCTCTGGAAAATTTAACTTACCAGCTCAGGAAAACCTGATAAAAGGAAAACCTTCCACAATCACGAGTAAAAATATTCTTAGCACAAACAAGTCAAATAACTGGAATGAAAAAGTTAAGCTCTTGCAAACAACATATAATACGGTTACTTTTCACTCTACTGAGGTTTAGGATTGCAGCACTATGAAAAAAGGTAAACTTAACTATTTTAAATCAATATTACTATGTCAAAAAAATACTTCCAATCATATGGTTCGCTTAGAATCATGTGCTATTCATGTTGTATACTTTAGTCTGATAATATTCTTTAAATGGTGGCATTTTTTTTTTTTAATATAAATCATAATAGGTACCATAGATTATTGTATAACAGGCTAGTTCAACTAGATAAATTGTCAGGAAATAAAATCGAATACAACTGGAGCTCACAATTGAAAGCCACTTCAGCGGACTTAGGCTTTTCAAACATTTGGCAAAACTGTACATATAATAATAGCTTAATAACAATAATTACTGATAAATTTAAAAACTGAATCTTAGCAAAATAACGCACAAAAATCAAAATTTAATGATATCTATAAATACTTTAATACTTAAACTTAGAAGATGCCAGCTATTTAAATCTAAATGTTAATTTTGTAAAAGTTAGGACTATTGCACAAATAAGACTGTCATCAATATGCTGCTGATTATTGGCTGCAGTAATTATATCATCAACGTACAAAAGAACGCATATCTTTTCTTCTTCAATAATTATAATAATAATAATAATATTGCTTTATTGAGATATCTAAATGGCGAGGTTCAGCCAAAGCTGATCTTCCACCTAACCAATTCTTGTGTAGCAATTTACTTCTCCTCTTCTGAAACCATGATTTATACATACTTCATAAATTTTTCCTTTCCATGATCTTGCAGCCCGTTTGAAACCATTGCTCTTCTTCAATTTGCAAACATATTTGGATTTTCTTTGTCTTCAAATCCTTTAGGTTGTTTCAATAGTGTCTGTTTCTTTTAAATCACCATTCAGAAATGCTGTTTTTATATCTAAATATTGTACAATCATATTCTCCTTCTCACAAAGTGTCAATTACGTTCTAATTGTTGTTTGTCGTACAACTGGAGCAAAAACATCGTCATAATCTTTCTTAAATTTTTGAGAAAATCCTTTTGCAACAAGTCGTGCTCTATAAGGTATATTATTACTTAATGGTTCTGTTTTAAACTTGTACACTCATTTGTTATCAACAACTCTTCTATTCCTTGGTATTGGTACTAATTCCCAAGTTCCACATTTTTCCTTTTCATCCTTTTCTTCTTGCATAGTTTGTAACCAATTTTGTTTATTACTTGAGTATAATGCATCTTCATAAGTTTCTGGTTCGTTATCTTCTGAAATATTTTTTGGTGCAACATGCTGTTTTTTTAATACTTTCTTTTTCGTTTTGACTATTTACTTTTTGTTTGCTGATTTCATCTTCAGATATTTCGTTTTCTATTTCTTCTATTAATTCCACATTATTATGTTGAATATCTTAATTCTGCCTTGATTCTTCTTTGATTTAAACTTGTTTTCTTCTTGTGCCATATTTCAAACGGTGTTTTCTCCCATGCTTTAGATGAAAGACGGAATTGAATATAGTTGGCTGTTACTACTACTTCTCCATAAAATTTATGGTTCAGATTTGATTCAATGATCATAATTTTTTTCGCTCTAATACACCATTTTGTTCAGGTGTGTAAACAGCTGTAAATTAGTGCTGTATTCCATTCTTCTTCATTTATCCTTCCATTTGTTTCGGTACCTATTCTTCTTAATATTTTTAACTTCTAGTTAAATGTATACATTCGTTCATTAATATTTTTAAATGTTTCTATTACTTTGTTTTTATGTTTCAATAAATGTATGAATGAATATCGACTAAAATCATCAGTAAATGTTAATATATATATCGATTTTTTCTTGGTGTAGACATCTGCAGCGGACCACATAAATCTGAATGAACTAATTCAAATATTTCATTTCTTCTATTTTCAGTGTATTTAAGGAAACTTTTATTGGCCATTTTACTTCGTAAACAGATTTCACTTAATTCATTTTTCCTTTTTCCAACAATTTTCATGTCATCTGTCAAGGATTTAGTTACTAATAAATAAATTGATTTAGCATTACAAATACCAATTCTTCTGTGTAATAAATTAATAGGTATCATATTTTTCAACCGTTTTATTTATCATCATCAATTTGTTTGCCATATTCTAATATGGCTTTTGTTATGATGTTTTAATTTTTGATTGTTACATTCATCCTTGTCAAAATAAACAACACATCCATTTTGCGCTAATTGTCATACAGACAAGCCATCTTTTTGTGGAATATAAAGTACGTCTTTTATTTACTTACAGTTTTCATCTAGAATTTCTATCCATCCACTTCCACGACCTGTTGATTTCAATAATGTGCCAGCTGCAAATAAAACATTTTCATTCACATTATAATCCAACTTGTCAAAAATTTAATACTGCATGACATATGACAAGTTGCAGCTGAATCAATGTGCCATGATTGTTTTGAAGAAGGTGTCAACTTCAAACATACTCCACCATATTCTTCATGCGTCCCTTTATTTTCATCTTTATATATCTTTTTGGGCAGTATGTGATACTTGTGGTGGTTTGTCTTTATTATTTATTAAATTTCTAGTTGCCCTGTTATTATTATTTTTATTGAACCAGAATTGATCATTAATGACCTTTTCATATACAATAATAATAATAAATACTTTTATTAGGCAAAGTTCAGCTGATTGTTGCTCTTCCATGTAACCTTCATTTAATTCATACATACAAAAGAATTAAACAATAAAGAAGAATAAATAATAATACAATCAAGTACAAAATTTGTTTAATACAACATTAATAAATATTCATCACGTAATTTAATCAATGTTTCGGAAACTAATGCTACAAGAATTGTTTATACTTCAATTAAAATTTTAGGAAGCTAAGTCCCTTGATTTCCTTAGAAATATTATTATAAAACTTTGGTGCTGAATATGAGAATGATCTCTGAAAAATACCTGAAGAATGTTTTGGAATTTTAAGTTAATTAGGAAACCGCAAGTTATATGTATGAACATTAGCAGATGATTTCAATTTATCATGAAGATATGTAGCTGTATTAGTCAACGAATTTTTATGTGTAAAGCATGCCTGGTGTAACTCTCTTCGTTTTGCCATATTTAATGAATTTATTTCAGAAAAGGTGAGATATGCTCTCTCTTTCTAATGTTTAAAATGAACATTATACGTGAATTTTGGAATTTTTTAATTCGTCTCTTTGTGATAGAGTCAAAACAGGAACCAAGTAACACGTCTCCATAGTTAAATCTTGATAATACAAGATAGTTCACCAGCATTTTTCTTAAGTTTGAGTTAGCAGACTTTTATTTGCGTACAGAAATTTTTAACAATAAAATGATTTTTAAACAATGAGTATTTTTAGTGTCGTAGATCGGAGTCTAAGTGTATTTCGAGAATTCGTATAGCATTAGAAGAACTAATTTCCACACCTCAAACTTGAAGCGGAAAATATCAGATAAAACAAAAAATTATCATTGTAGATTTATTACTAACTGATGTTTTTATAAAAGCAAGTAATAGCTCCCAGATCTGTATTCATTGCAATTATATTTTGTTCTAGATCAGATTTACTAAATGACTACAAATTAGAGTATCGTCGGCATACAAATGGTAGGAGCATGATTTTAGTTGTTTATGGAAATCAGCTGTACAGATATTAAATAATAAGGGACCTTGAGGTACACCCGAATGTATCTTTTTATTCTTTTTACAACCACACATATTACAATTTGTTATAACTGACTGATCCCTTTCACTCAGATAATTTTAATTAGTTCTTCAGAATTATCAGAAAAACCAAAGTACGAAGCTTAGAACACAATATTTCGTGGTCAATAGTATAGAAAGCTTTAGTAAAATCTAAAGTTACTAGTACTAAAATTTTATTGTTATCCAGTGCTTGAAATATATATCGGTTACATGTACCAGACAATTGCTTGTACTCCAACCAGGTCTAAAACCAAATTGCATTTTCGGTAATTTATCATGTTTATTTAGAAATGCCGTTATTTGGTTAAACAAAATTTTTTTAAATAATTTTGACAAGATTCGCAAAATGCTAACTGGTTTGAAATCTTTATATTCTTTTGGATTTTGAACTTTATTGAGGAGTAATATATGTGATATTTTTCAAGCCGTTTGAAATACATTGTTAGTTGTACAAAAATGTTCTGTTATAATTTACAGTGTATATTTTACACAATTGGAGCACTTGTTTAGGTATCACACTTGTACAGTCTTTTTGTTAGTGATTTTCCGAACACATAGAGCAAATTTCAACGGTAGATATACAATTTTTAGAGAAATGGCCAATTTTTTTTACATTTATAGCAAGGAATTACGATGAAAGTTTCACTAATCCTGAATCGCTGCCAACTTGTATACCTATACTCGGGTGAGTCGAAAAAAATAAATTTGAGACGAGTAGTGAAAAAATTAAAGTTGTTGTGATTATATGAAGGGAGAGTGACGTAGTTTTGATTGCGTTCACATCCAGCCAGCGCAAAGGCCTAAAAAATGGCCATTTTTTGTGTTTTTTCATATTTCATCAATTAGACCATACTATTCACGTTAAATATATATGCAGTTTTTTCATACATATTTTACTCCTGGGACCTTAAGCTTTAAGTTTAGTATATGGGGATCATCTTTCGATGATAAGAAAGCTCAATTTTTGCCCACTGAAGGTATCGAATTTTTGGCTTAAATCGGTGAGACGCTTATTATAATGATAAATGGGTTACAATTGGCTTATAAACTATTCTCTATATAAATTTAGCATTTACGCTTTACCGTAAGCACGTCAAATTGACTTTCGACCTAAGCAAATCTTCGTTTTTCAGGTCTACTTCATAACTTTTTGGTTTAAAACGCAAAACGCATACTGAAGTGATACATGGGTTACAATTGGCTTGTAAACCACTCTTAGTACGAATTTAGCATACAAGTAATTGTTTCTGAATACTCTGTGCCACGAAATTAAGTCAATTTCAAATATTAAGTCTTTGAAATTAAATTTTCCCAATACATCTGATCAACACGAAATTGAAATATCTGCTTCTGATTCGATATCAAGATTAGTTCAAAATTAGTGCAAATAAACATGTAAAAAACGAAGTATATCAACTGTAAACTACTGCGTGATATTTATCTATATTTTTCTCATAAACATATAAATGAGATGCTGGCTCAAGCAATTTTTGTTTGTGGAACTCCACCCATTATGGTTGGATTTCTTTGCTAAACTTATACCATCTTACAAACCGCTTACGAGACAAACAATTTCAATCACATATATAACGCTGAATACAATGACATGAAAAATCGAGTTATTCAGTTGTTAAATGAAACTTTAAATCTCCAGTGTGATGGGTGGAGTAACATACGAAATGAGAGTATTTTAAACACCTAAGCCAGATTTTGTAGACTTCATTAATACGAAAACTAATCATCATACTGGTGAATATTTAGCCAACGCAATGGATATAATATTAATTAATATGGAATTAAATTTTTTTGTTATTATTGGGGACAACGAATGTAAAAAAAATCATTTGAAATATTGAAAGAACGCTATCTTCATCTCATCCCTCTTGGATGTTTAGCCCACATTTCGCATTTGTTGTACAACGATATATTAAAATGCAGTACTATGTCCAAATTCTTAAGCAACGTAGTTGAATTTATTAAAGAATTCGGGAATCTCACATACTTAATGCTCTTTTTGTCAAAATAAATGAAAAGAAAAATTGCAAAACTTCATTAAAATTGCCTGTATGGGGAAGCTATCTTCATTGTTTAGAAAATATGTTGAAATGCGAAGTAAACGAAGATGTTGCATCAATTTTGGGACGAGAAATAAAAACACTACTTTTAGATGATATTTTTTGAGTAAGGGTCGAGAAGGTAATAGCAGTATTAATGCCTATATGTTCATGGATTACAAAGTTAGAGGGAGACAATCTATTGATATACAAAGCACACCTAACACTTTTTGAAATAAGCAGTAGTTTATTAATTGCGATACCCCAATCACCGTTGACTAAAAAAGAAGTTTAATTAATAAAAACTAAAAGGGTTAGAGTTTGCAATTGGAGGAATTCATCTAGCGGTTGCACTTTTAGATCCTAGGTCTCAGGGTCATAATCTAAGTGCTGAAGGACAACTTGATACCGAAGAAGAAGATGATAAGGAATGTATGAATTATATTTTACAATATTGTTGTGTAGTTGTGTTTTTATAAATTGCGGTAGTGCAGCTTTAAGAATAGTGATTTTAAGTTTTCGAGGTCAAAAACACCTAATCACTATTTTAGAAGCTGCTATATCGAAAAAGGACGACATTTTCTTCAATATTATCGTATTTTTGAGCAGATTTTCGCTACTGTCAGCAAATAAATATCTCAACAGTAATTTTTTTATTTGCAAAACATTTTTAAATATATGGTTCCAATATTTTCAATGAATTATGAATGCCACAAATAGAAAGTAAAAATTATGATAAATTATGAAAATGACTTCAGACAGTGAGAAGTATGTTAAAGAAGAAATAAAGGTTGGTACTACAGTTACAAGAAAGAAATTTAAAAGTTTAAAATTTAGATGTATTTTATTTTATGCTCATAAACCAGGTTTGAACGGAACATGTTAAAACTCTTGTGATCTTGAACAGTTCAATGATTTCATGAACTGTTCGAAGTCTTGCATATGCCTACCAAATTTTTATTTTTTTATAAAATTTATAAAAAAATAAATTGTATAGATATTGTCGTACCATATATCATTAAAAAACTGTTTTAAATCATGATATGCTTCTCATATAAAATATTGCTTACTCCACTTACGAAAGCTTGTAAAAAAAAAATGTACAATTATGTATTTGCCACATAGTTCTTATGTTTTAAGACTGGTCTCTTCGATGAAGATTATAAATAAATCCTTTATACTAATCGGTTAGAGTATATTTTTATATACTCGTATAGATTCATCTGCTTAGTAACCAAATATGTGCCGCCCTCTAGAGCCTAGACGGTTTGATGGAATCGCGTGAAACCTATTTGGGGATGTAAAGAATTTGGTGTAGAAGTGCCTTTTGGGTGTTTCAGATTTTTAGTACACATGATGTACGAGATATTAAATAAAAAAGGCGGTAATCAGAGTATGCGATCGTTGCTATGAATGTGAAATTTGATGATTTTAAATGAATAACTGCATTGTAGTTGCAACTTTTCACAAAGTGTTCATCTTGTCATTTTTGACAGATCTCTTTAATAAATTGAGTATAAATTACGTTAAATCTAGACAAGTTTCAGAAGTTTTGTAAATTTATATGTGTTTAGAGTGTAAATGAATGCGCATCCATCTGTACTTTTTTGTAAATATTTTAAAAGTCAATCAAAAAAATTAAAATTGTAGCTGTCACTTTTCACAAATTTGTGTGCACCTTGTCATTTTTGACTGTTCATTTTGAAATTTTTAGTATAAGTATAATAGTTGTCTCTGCCCGTAAACATCAATGCTTTTAAGCATTTTAGGCGGTAAAATTTAAATAAGTTAATTATTTATCTAATACAAAAAGGATGAAAATTATTTTCAAGATCGTTTTAAATATTCATACTGAATTGCCGAATTTTCATTTTAATCAAAATTCGTACACAAAAACCTACTTTGAACGACTGTCAATTTTTTTTAATCCTACCCTTTTTGGTTTCAAATTATTGGTTTCACGGAGGGGATTTAAACTCAAGTGTCAAAAAGTTATTTTGGGCGTTCGTCAATTGTTTTTTATAAATGTTATTTAAATCCCAACGTGTTTGGTATCATATTAAAGGTTTCATGGAAGAGATTTTATCTCAAGTGTCAAAGAGTTATTTTGAGCGATCATCAATTGTTTTTTATAAATGTTATGTAAATCCTACCGTGTTTGGTATCAAATTAAATATCTCACGCAGGAGATTTGAACTCATGTGTCAAAAAGTTGTTTTGGATGATTGTCAATTGTTTTCTATAAATGTTTTAAATCCTACCGTGTTTGGTATGAAATTAAAGGTCTCACGGAGGAGATTTAAAATCTTAAAGTACTAACATGGAAGCGAAGAATGAAGTGATGAGCTTGTTTCGCCGATGTACTGACATAGATGCGAGGAACGAAGTGACGAGCATGCTTCGCCAATGTACTCACTTGGAAGTGAGGAACGAAGAGGCTAATCCATTTATTTCTCTATATTTTTAGTTGTAATCTTCTTCAGTGTCGCGGAGCATAGGGGTCAGACCTGCAAAGTAGGTCGGACCGTTAGTATCCTACTAAATGTACAAATGGTTGGGGCGAGGGGGGCAAAATACAGTGTTCACCCCTCAGTCAAATTTACGGGGGGCAACTGCCCCCTCTGTCCCCCCGATTCCTACGACCCTGAACGTGCAACTATGTCTAGAATTTTGGCCTGAGCATCACAAACTACCTTCAAGTAATCGAGTTCGTAGACTTAGTAAATTACAAATATGGTGATAAATGTTTAATAGGTTGCGGGTAATGATTTAATTGTGAGCCTCAAGATCATTTGTTTTGTTCCCAATTGTCAAATTAAAGTCAAATATTTTGACAATTGAGCTGATTCCAATGCTCACAAAATCACACGAGTGCAATATCTACATGATAATTTAATGAAAAAAGTCATTTTCTGTTAATATATAAAAGAGAATACTGCCCAGGATTTTTTATTTTAATGTGAGTACAGTCAATCGCACCTGTAATATTTGGCATATTTGTTGCATTATGAAATTGTTGCTTAATTCGAAATAATTGTTCTCTCTCATTTCTCGGAAAAAATATATATGCTGATCTATTAAGGATGCAATCGCTCTAGTGACTCTGTGCGCAATTCGCGATATTGTCGCTTGAGAAAAACCATGCAAGTGAACTGCAATAAATAATTCATAATCATATTTTTGATCCTATCAATTATGTTTTAATATCAAAAATTTATGAGAAACTTAATTAGTCAAGTGAGACGATTTCTTGACTGGAAGATGTAAGTCGTGTACCTGATTTGTACTTTCTTGTATTTTTGTGTTTTTTATATGTTTGTAACTAGCACCCTGAAGAGGACTCAATTGGAGTTGAAACGTTCGTGTTGTAAAATTTTTAATAAATTGACTGCTTCTCCGTTATTTGTCTCCTTTAATTAGTCAATGTTAGACGTGTATTTCAGTTGTGCTAGTAGCTATCTACTAGCAAAACATTACCTTTTATTAATATCAATTCATAATACTGACATTAAAAAGTCCTATGACACACCTATGGCAGATGAACTTTTATCGCTGAAAGTTCAGCAATGGGTATGTCATTGGACATACACAGCTGGTTTTCGGTCAGCTAATGACAAATTCGTGCATTTATTAATTTGTTGTTCATTTATGCTAATAGTTCTTTTTTTGATAACAAAATGTTTCTTATGATTGATAATTTTAGTAATTTCCCTTGGCTAAATAACGAATCGTATTTATAACTTCAATTTCTACATTCACTGGTCGTCCCTATCTCCCACCAGTGTTACCACCTTCTAATATTGGACGAACACTCTCAATTAGTGTCCTAATTATATCTTTTTTAAATCTGCATACATAATTTATATTTAATTATATGAACTAAATATGTAATTTTTTTAAAATAATTTTTAACATAATAATTATTTATAATTAATGAAGAAGGTTTCAGCAATTAAACTTACATGAAATTTACACGATTTATTATAATTATCATAACGTTGGCCACTTCAAACTTCAATATCTTTATCTATCGTTATAACGGAGTTAAACTACTGCTAAACGTGGGTACACGAAAATTAAATTTTGAACTCGATTTAGACCTGGACTAATGGTAAGCTACCTCTATGAATTGGGTGCGCTGCCAGTTTAAACTTGTCCCAAGTTAGTACTGGTTTAAACCAGTTTGGTTTTTCTATGAGTACATCTAAAAGTGTCTGGTTGTAATCATCGACAATGGAGGCTGCTTCACCTCCAATATGGAGAAGGAGGTAAACAGAGATGTCACAATGGACGCTGGACAGGGTACACTGACATCCAACATTGACGGCCCGCGAGCACCCAATAGGAGGCCCTGACGGTCAGGCCACGCAGTCAATTTTTATCAAGTAACAAGTGTTGAGCACCTACGTGTATTGGAACCATTTATCACATATAATAAACAATTTGTTAAAATATCTCTAACAGCTATTGAAATGTAAGTATTATTATAAATTTGTTCGCGTGGCACGAATGACAAGTGGAGTGCTGGTGCAAGCGAGAGTGGACGGCGAGCGCTGCTCTTTATTTTGTTTTAGTTTTTATGAACTTTATCTTAGTTTATTTCCATAATTATTTTTAGTACATTTGGTTAAATATAGTTTGTGGATTGTTAATGTGCGTTCTACTTTTCTAAAGATTACAAGATCCATAACCTGTTTTTAGAATGTTTAGATTAATTGTAAATTATCAAAAATGGCAATAATTTCCGTCTAATTATTTAATTTATTTTTTCAGAGAAAAACAGAGATTACCGTCCATCAGCCACTTAAATTAAAGGGTTTCATACTTCTGTATGCGACGATAACAATAAAAAATATATCTGCAGAAAATGAAGGAGACTACAGTGCTAGTTTTTACAAGTACGAAGACTCAAAATATGTTTTTGTTAACGGTAAGTTATGCCCAACTGAAATGAGATAAAAATAGAGCTATTTTATCGTTTTTAAAAGGGCGTTATTTAAACTGATCTCAAACAATTTTTAAGATGAACTATACGTTGTAAAATTTGCAACAGTTAATGCTACGACGAATATTTATTTTTAACGAAAAAAAATTTTTTGTTGCTCTGACTCAAACTTATTATACTTCTTCATTCGTCTCCATAGAATTACCATAATTCCTTGGTCTGATCAAATATCTTTTATCCAACACCTCTCAATAAATGCTCTATAACTATGGCGATTTTAAACAAGCAAAGTAACAGATTATCCACTAGTGGGTATAATTTTGAGGAAAGCCACTAGTGAGTATTTTTTTATTTATAACAATACAATAACACACAACACCTTGGTAACTACTTCAATTGACATTTTAATTTAAAGCATATGTCAGTGTCAAATAATATTTCTTTAATAAATTGTTCATTTATTAAGAAGTGTTGGATAAAACGTTATACTTCACACGTGGGCAAAGTGGAATTAACCACTCGATAAAATTATCTCACTCAGCCTTCGGCTTCGTGAGCTAAAATTTCTTTCGTGGGTAATTCCATACTTTGCCCACTTGTAAAGTAAATAACTATTATTATTAGAAAAGCGGAAAGTGGGCTTATACAAAACAAATCAATATTTTTAAATATTAAAATCTATACATAAATAGAAACTATTGAACTATAATAGATATTAATATACCAAGTGAATAAACATATTTAATTCACGTGGTATATACAATATTTTATTCAATTTTGACGAAATAATAATTATTAAGTATTATGAAATTCACTTTTGACAAATTAAGAAGACTAATTAATTAGTAGTCTGTGCATGACAATCGACAAAATGGAAATGTCAGATGAAGATTGTGTTGAAAAGTGATGCTTTCGCTCTTGAAACAATTTTATATGTCTATGAGAAAGAATACGTGCAGTTTTCTGAGGGAGAAATATGAAAAAGGCTAGAGCAGTAGACGAAAGAATAATATTAGCTTATATTTCCGAGCGGTCTAAGAATGTGACATCTTGCAGTGAGTGATTTAATAGTTATTTACTACAAGTTTACTAAAATTTCTCTCGTGGGTATTTCCACTTTGCAACCGTGTAAAGTATAACAAAAAATCTGTTTATTTACTAGTGAATTTATAGTCATTTGCAGTTTAAAACGTCAGAATTGAATAAAAATATATATTTTATTGTTTTAACTAATTGGTAACATACTATATTAGATATTGCAATAACTTATGTTATAAGTTTTCTTTATATTAAAATTCATTAATTATTATGAATTATCTCTCTACGAATGAAAATTAATATTTACATTATATTGTCGAAAATACTGAACAACATGAAAGATTGCTTACAGATAATTATCGTCATAAACTACTAATAAAAAAAATTTTTCTAATTTAAAAATTGCTAAATTAGTGCAAAATGTATTATTTGATTAATATCAGCATGGGGTAAATAGCTCCGCGGTAACGCAGCGGACTGTGGATCGTGAGATCCTTAGTTCAAATCCATCTGCCGATAGTTACTAATTTAAATTTACCCCTGTGGTTTCCTCTCTACTAACATCTTTGGCAGCTATGATTTGACGGCTGGTAAACGCACTTCATACGAAATAATATATCACTTACTGACATCAGCGTAAGCAGAGTGCCACACCCATAATGGGTAAAAGGCGTGATGATATATTTATTTATTTATTTCAGCATAAGGAGATAAATAATTACACAACAAAAATATGTGAAACAATTCAATTAAGCTTTAAATTTTAATAGACGGAGCTGACAGTTGACGAAAGTTTGAAGAGTAGGAGAAAGAGAATTAAAATGAAGATTTCCTGAACGGTTTGGGATATTTATATTAGTTTGTCTTAACATATGATCCTTTTTCTTAATACGTTGATACATTTGTTGTTCTCTGCTGGAATATAAATATATAGGTTTAAAATATTTCATCCTTATTTCAATAGTTTATTAAGTTTAGAATATCACACATTATACAAATAAATAACTCAAGTTAGAATCCCGCTGATGAGCATGGCTGTTCACATATCTCATACACACTTGAAAATATTATCGTATGGCTTGAAATGGAACAATATTTGGGGAATCCAGATGTTGAATTTTATTTAAACTCAATCACAAGCAAACGACGTTTTTTTGAGTAGGTTCTGACAGTTTTCTACAACATTTTTTAGCAGCATTTGTTCGGGGTGGTTAGGGAGGCACTTCAAACTTGACTATTGTGAATAATAACATCTATTGTTGATGAAGATTTTGATGACCCCGCAGGAGATTGGTTTTTTTAGTAGTTGTTGACGATTAATAGCCATTTTTCTCGCTGAGATATATTTTTGTGAATATAATGTAAGAATGATTTGCCATTTTCGCATCCACAAACGAGGCAGCGGTACTACAAAAAATATGCAATAGATGTTTATGTTCAATGTACGACATGTTATATTTAAATTGGTACTGTATCTACTATTAATATTACTTACCATAATAAGGAATGATTCAAATATATTCGCACGCAACACAAAATTCAAAGAAGAAATGCGCAGTGACAAGAAGAAACAAATGCGCTTGTCATGTAGTGAATTACATAGCCATCTGTATATCTATGTTGCTAATAGTGTTAAGGGGACGCGTATAGATGGCAGGGGTGTCATAATAATTCCTATCTCGTGTCTGTAGCTTTGTGCGTTGTTAAGAATACTGCTACGAAATGAAGAAGAAATTCAAGTTGGCACTACTGATTGTCACACTACCAAATTGATTAAAATTTCTTACATCAAATTTTGGATTCTAATGTAATAGATTCAAATTTTGCTTACTGATAAAATTCTATAACTGAATTCATATTTTGCTGGATTATTATAAGTTATAACAGTTATAAATATTTCAATAAAATGTGTAGATATTATGGTTCATCATGTATCCCTGCGCTCAATTGTAGTTTATTTTTATAAACAAAAACAACGCTTGTTTCTCATTTAGGTAATATGTGATTATTTCATGTAATAATCATAATAATAATTTAATTTATTTGACAAATACATATACAAAATTCAAATGGTACAGCAAACCAAATTCTAATTCTAGTCTACTTTTTGCAGAATGTTTCGTTTCGCGACTGCAATTAATTATAAGTTAGTGTCGTGGGATGGCAGTCAATTGTGGACTAAATAAAAACTTCTTTTAAATTGCCAAGCTTTCAAATATATTTTATCCTTTTTCAGGGCATTACGTAACAAAAAATATAAATATTTTTTACAAAATTTATAAAGTAAACTTACATTTAGTTGAGAAAATATATACAAATTTCTCCAATGGTTATTCATAACATAAATGATTCAACAATACTAAATTAAATAGAAAATATACTCAAAATAATATAGAACATACTTCTAGAAATTTAACTGGTAGCCTTACATCTCATAAAAGTGATGCCCGGCTTAAACCAAACTCTAGATCTTTGGCTGAACATTTTAATTATAAAAACCGTATAATAAATTATGCAGATGTTAACATATTAGATATTGTACGAAATTATCCAAAAGGCCATTTCTTGAGATGGTTCACATTTACAACATTACTAATACGATGAATAATAGGACTGATTTATATGGTCTGAGCAATACATATTAATATTTATTAAAAATGTCTGTTATAAAAACCTGTAGGGCTCATAAATAGTTCATAATTATTTTAATCTATTTCTGTTATAAATTTAAATTACTAGTTGCTCTAGCATTTATATTGTAGATTTTTAAATCAAGTTTTCTAAAAATTATTATTTATGTTATTTTTCAATTTGTAATTAATTTTGACATTTTATTAAAATACTTATTCTAATTATTATATATCATAAGTTTTAAATTCTAATATAACGTACATAACTTTTAGCAAAAACATCAAACATAAGCATAATTAATATACTATTGTTACTTTAGCTTGGTTACTGTTTATTAGTGTAATTTAAATATACTCGTATTAGGGCGAAAGCCTTGAAATATTTGTTACTTGTAATATTTTTTCCACAGACAAGAAAACAAACAATTATAGTGCTCCTTCGATACACCATTCAAATAGCGGAGAAATTCAAGTGAACGCGGATGAATATATATCACTGCGGTGCTCCGGCTCCCAGCCTGTCACGTGGCGACCCAAGGACGAGGAGGATGAGGATGAGGTATGTTTTCTTCGGAAGTGGGACTAGGGAGTATACAGGTTGATTACATTATTCTTGTTAATATAGTTGGTGCAGGTACACATGGCACAGGTTCGGAATATATGTAGATCGATGTTTCACTTACTTTATTTGTATGTTATCAAAGAAAAAATGAAATTGAATTTTGCACCTGTTCTTATGGTCTCGGCCGCAAAATCCAAAATAATTATTTTTTTATCAGATTTCGCTACCGTTGTTAATTGTAAAACAATAATTTTGACACTTGAGAATTGGCATTATTTCTTAAAACTATTTGTTTTGTTTTGCAAATATCAATAGCCACTTTCTATTTACAATAAAAATATTTAAAATTGATAAAATTTTTAATTACATATTTTTACCGGTTGCACAAAAAATTGTGTACACACCTTGTCCGCGACATCCTTGATCGCCCCCGAGATTGTTCTGCCTCGTCGACAATTTTTCTTTCGGCACGCTAAAGAATGATTTCGCGGCCTAGGTATATAAATAACTATTATTCCGAATATTATTGCTAACATCTTTCATTTGAAATATTTTTTAGCAGCTGGTTCCACTTTTGAAATAAATTGCATTAATTGTTGTGTAGCCACTAACCTTCCACTTTCGGTTTTGCAATTATCACCAAAATTAATTTAGTTTCTCGCATTGTTATGACTATGAGACTTGTGATTTTGAAGAATCATTACATTATTTTTCCTCGTTCGTTTTTGAGCACACAGACACTTACCCATCCATTCATTCATACAGACGTTCTCGAAAAACCTGTATTCCACGAAATTACGAAATCTTGGATGATTTTTTAAATAATTCCTATAATTTCTTATATAATATATAAGAAGGGAATAAAAGGCATAATTGTCCATTCCTGGTAGAGCTACCATTTGCTGCGCCAATAAATTAGTAGGATACAATTATGAATAATACAAATTTCTTTTAATTGAATTTTGTACAAGCTCTTTTTATAAATGTATTTTATTAGAAACTATTTCATAATTATTAATTTCTTGTATGTAGTATAGCAATCATAAAAAATTTGACGACGAGATGTTTACAGAAATGTATATCTCGAAACCCGAGCAATCAGATTTTTATGCCATTGGCTCTTATTGCCTGTATGTGTAATAATTCATGAAGCTTGCTGTAACTTTTACTTTGTGTCTCGGGTTCGGTGAACTTGAAAAAATAACAGGAAAATTTAAAAATTTATTAGTTATATAAACTTATTTATTTTTTCTTCAAGCGTATTATAATACAAATATTATGCTACTGCATATGCAACATAGAAGTTATTCATAACGTTACACAGTACAATTAAAATGTAATGTGCAATTATGTAAATATAGTTGCTTCATATACCACAGGTCACTGGTGGCAGTACCTACAAGGGCAGCTGTGACGAGTGACAGTTGTGCTGCAGTTGGTACGTGCGTCGTGATTGGGTGTGACGTCATTGCGATAGGTTGAGGCAGAGCCGTACTCGTTAGATAGTCACGATTCTACATATCTTTAAGTTTCATGACAGTACGAAAACTGAGTTGGTTATGTATCATAATTTCAAAACCGGAAATGAACGATTACTTGACATATAAAACAATGAACTATATTTATAATATCAGCTATATAATTTTTTTAAATAACAAATATTTGCAATTTTCTGTACCTACTTTTGAGAAAAACTAAATTCTATTTCTACTCTTTGGGTGGGTTGGTTTTTAAGATCTTTTATTCTCCTGAATATAGTGCGATCGGAAACGCAATCGATTATTCCGATTTCTATCTTTTGGCTCTTAAACCACCGAACAAAAACAAACGGGCCCAGTTTTAATTTATTCAAAATAAAGCCACAAATCACAACACAAAAGTTAAGGTAATAAATGCAAAAATGTACCAAAACACACCAAAACAGTTTGGTCACTGTATCTATAGAGCTTGATCTACAGACGAATTCGTCACATGATCATTGTGCCCAGAGCGCTCGAAAGATTTCAATAGCGAACTGTCTTAATGTCAAAAATGTTCCATGTGTGATTATGAAGAATTATGAAGTCGTGTGTTCAGCACACTAAAAAAATTTCTTCATTATTTTAACTTACAAGTCCAGTGGCACAAAATTGGCAGGTCTAGAGAATGTGCAATTATACTTAAAAGCTTAAGAACATTATTTTTGACTTGGAATCAATACATTAAAATGTATTTCGTCAAAATTTAATCTTTTTTAAGAGCCTGTGTATTTTAAAATTATAATCCATTAAATTTATATGTATATAAAAGTGACTGCATGAATTCAACCCTAAATATATTTTAGAAAAGGACTTCATATATTTACAATCAGTTAAATATAACAAGCGGCAAGTATGAAGCACACCTTCAAATCCCAGCACTTCGGTACACAGACACAGGTTTTTATTATTGCCACGAAAACGATTCTCGTTCGGATCATCCATTTAAATCAGACAAAATTTATATATTTGTGAAAGGTAAGGTTTTATATTATCAATTTATTTATAGAGTCGAATTCCTTTTTGTACTTGTTTGCAGACGAAAATAATCTGTATGTACCACACGGAGGCCGGGATCTGGACGCCGACCTATACTCCAATGTGACAGTGCCATGTTTGCCAACGTCACAAGATACTAACGTATCACTTTCACTGATGTATGCGGCGCATGATCCCGTGACACGGAGGTACGTAATTTATTTTTATAAATGAGTAAATGCTCTCGGAAAAGTTTATTTTTCATTTTAAATTATTTGTGGTGTTTCGAGGTCACTTGTAATAATAATAATAATAATAATAATAATAATAACAATAATAGCCGTCGTACATCCCTTATGAGGGCATCGGCCTCTTCTAACAACGGTATATTTTGTATTTACATTAAACAGCCTTACCTAGTATGAGAACCTAAATTCCGTTAATTGTGATAATAACATTAATTTATATTAGTATTAGTTTAGTATTAATTGTAATCTTAATCTAAATTTCACATCCCAAGCCAGAAATCAGAAATCGTAGATCGTAAATCGTGACGCGTGGTGTCTGTAGTAGTGTTTGGAATGGTAGCGCTTCACATGCACTGGAACCGTAGCACTTCACTCACACTGAGTTGGGTTGGTTTTTGTGAAGGATTCCTCCATCTTGCTCTACTCTGTTCGATCTTGTGCCAGTTGTTGCAATCGTGGTCCTAAAAGTTTTGTCAGTTCATCTCTCCATCTGGTGTGCTGACGGCCTCTTCTCCTTTTGTTTTGTAGTGGGAGCCAACAAGTTGTCTCTGTGGTCCACCTTCCATCTTGTAGACGTGATATGTGACCTGACCATTTCCATTTTAGTTTCTTGCAGGTATTAACTGCGTCTACTATTTTCGTTCTTCATCGGAATGTTTTGTTATTGATTTTGTCAATTAGCTTCAGTTTAAGTAGATATCGTGCCATCCGTCTTTGGCAGGATCGTATTTCTATGTATTGTTTGTTGGAAAGGGCCCATGCTTGGGCACCGTAGGTAATAATTGGTAACACACATTTATCTAGAATCTTTTTTTTTTTTTAGATGGGTGGGATAGGTTGAGTTGAGGAGAATGTATTTTAGGGACCAAAATCTATTCCACGCTTTAGTGATGCGGATTTGTATTTCTCTGGATTGTTTATTTTTAAAGGAAATAATTTGTCCGAGGTAGGTGAATTCGTGTACCTGTTCAATTTTTGCGTCTTCTATAAGTATATTGGCATGTTGTTGTTGGTTTGTCATGACTTTTGTCTTTTTAGTATTTAATGTTAAGCCTACCTTCTTGCTTTCGCATGTTACTTTGTTTAGTAGTTCTTGGATTTCTTCTATGTTGTTTGAGAATAGGACTATATCATCTGCGAAGCGTAAATTTGACAATTTTTTACCGTTGATTCTGATACCATAGTCCTCCGTATTTATATTCCTGAATACTTGTTCTAGAACAGCGTTGAATAGTTTTGGTGATAGGGGGTCGCCTTGTTTCACTCCTCTTCCTATTGAAAGG
Source organism: Poecilus cupreus (assembly GCA_963942605.1). NCBI lineage: Eukaryota > Metazoa > Arthropoda > Insecta > Coleoptera > Carabidae > Poecilus > Poecilus cupreus. Next base: position 33,342,578 of record OZ012713.1, read on the forward strand.
GGGAGCTAGTATTTTCCCATCTTATTTGAGCTTTGCTGTTGGTATATATGATCCTCAGTAATCTAATGTATTTTAGGGGAACCCCTTGCGTTTTAAATGCTTGCCAGATAGAGATGTGTTCAACACAGTCAAACGCCTTATATAAGTCTACGAATACCAAGTATAATGGTTCTTGGTACTCCATGCTTTTCTCTATTATTTGATTAAGAGCATGTAAGTGATCTGTCGTACCAAAGCCTCTTTTGAACCCCGCCTGCTCCGGTGGTTGTTCCTCATCTAGTCCTGTCGATATTCGCTGTAAAATTATTTTTGCGAACAATTTGTATAGTATGCTAAGAAGGGAGATTGGACGGTAGTTCTTTATATCTTTTCTGTTACCTTTCTTGTATATTATAATAATATTTGATGTCAGCCATTGTTCTGGGACTTGCTCTGACAGTAAAATATTATTGTATAGTGTTTGCAGGTGTTCTAGTAGTAGATCTTCGCCGAGTTGAAGAGCCTCTGTTGAGATATTGTCGGCACCCGGACTTTTACCTTTCTTCAAGTATCGATTTTCTCTGGATATTTCTGACTTTAAAATAGCTGGTGTCTCTATATCCTCCCGTGTATTTAAATTTGGTTCTAAATTTTGTTGTGTTTCTAGAGGTATTTGGCTTGTATATAAGTTTTGATAGAAGTTTGCAGCTTCTTGAATAATGTCTTGTCTCTTATGGATATCTTCATTGTTTTTTCCAAGGCATGGAATCCATTTTGTGTGGGTCCTTAGTCTTTTATTCACTTTTGTCAAAGCACAATTTTTACTCAGTTCTTCCTCTATAATCCGTGATTTGTATGCGTAGAGATCGTCGCTTATAGATTTTTTCGCTAGTTTTTTGACTTCTGCGTATTCTATATTTTCTGTAACACTTTTATTCTCTTTTTTCCTCATTTCTTCTCTTTTGTTTATTAATTTCCGGGATTTTTCTGATAGTTTTGAGTTGTTAGATGGTGAAGTGTTATTTTTACATGTGGCTTTTATGCTTTCTTGTATGGATTGTTCTATTAGGTTGTAGTAGTTCTGCATGTTCGTTGGGGCACACTGTGGCGTGATTTTGTCAAGTTTTCCTTTTAGGTGAGTAAAGTATTCTGCTGCATTGTTTGGCAGCGTATCGGAACAGTTCTGTTGGGAGTTCTGGATAAACTTCCTTGGATTTTTCATCTTTCCTATGTGAAATTTGCATCTTAGCATGCGGTGGTCTGAGTTAAATTTTATATTGCTTACTACATGTATGTCGTGAATACGTCTCTTATCTTTTGCCATGAAGCAGTCTATTTCGTTTTTTGTTCTGCTATCTGGGGATATCCAGGTCCATCTTCTTGTAATTATACCCCGGTACAATTATTTACATACACAACAGATATTTTTTTATATGTTAGAATACATTAGATTCTATTTAGCTTGGAGAATAGAAACTGTTTCAATCAAATGGAATTTTCATTTATCACAGGGTACAGAATATAATTCAAAATTTATGGTTGGTTTTATTTTACAATTTGGATTTCTTGAACCTTCTGTGGTTTGCCCAAGTGTATAATTTAGAGAGGGCGCTAGCTTGTCGCATTACTATGAAATGTTGCCATGTGGCCGCGCGATATTTTGATGCAAAGTGTTCAGGAATGTGCTGAAGTAGTCGCGTATAGAATATCTGACATCCGCTAACACTTTCTAAAGTAAAATTTTATGTTGACTCATTACTTATTTTAAAAGCTTTGACAAGACAGTGTTGTGCTATGTGCTGTGACTGTTTTATCCTTATAGGCGTGTAGAGTGTATTTAAGAGAACTGCTTACGTGACCTGAACTTTTCACAACCTTTACATGTATTAATGTATTGTTCAATTTCATTAATCATTCCAGGCCAGTACAATATATTTTCTCTTAATTTACTTTTAGTAATTCAAGTTTGACCTTCATGTAATAAACTAAGCATACTTTTCCTTAAATATAAATATTTTGAAATTAATAATAATATTTATTTGCCGTAAGATATACAATGTTTAGGCTTGTCAATACAAAAATATAATACACAATAAAATTTCATCAAAGTTTACACATAATGATAATAATACAATAATTAATTATCAAAGAATTCGTCAAAAGAATAAAAACATTATGTAATAATAAATTCTTTAAATTTTGATGTAAAAGGAAATATACTAGTAGCTTTCAAGTCTTGTGGCAAGTGATTAAATGTTTTGATAGGCATATATGAAACATTCTCATAATAATAACTTAGTTCTAAACTTAGGAATATGTAAATTATCAATATTACGTGTATTGTAGAATCCAGTAGCTTGTTTATTAGTTACATACATGGTGGGCCATTTTAAGTTGCGTTCAGGAATATCTCGGAAACGAAGCATCGGATGAAAAATCCAAAAAATACGACTAAAATATTTTCGAGGGGGACATTTCATGACACCAAATTCAACCCCCCCGCCCCAACCCTGGTGGGGTGGGGCGGGGGTAAGTTTAAAATCTTAAATTGGAACCCCAATTTTTTTTGCAGATTCGCATTCTACGTGAAAAAGGAATTCAGTGACATCAAAATTTTCGCCCCCGCCCACCCCCCCGGGCCAGTTGGGTGGTGGGAAACTTTCAAATTGGTTACGGGAACACCCACTTTTTCTCGAAGATTCGATCCAATTCTCGACTCCCCTCGAATTTTACCAACGGGGTGCACGGCAATGGCACAGGGGATGGGGACAGGGGCGCAAATTTTGATGTGACTGAAATTAGTTTTTCACGCCGAATGCGAATCTGTAAAAAATTTGGGGTTCCGATTTAAGTTTTCATACTCACCCCCACCCCACCTTCCAGGGTCGGGGTGGAGGCAGGGGTGAAAATTTTGATGGTACTGCATGTAGTTGTTAACGTAGAATGCGAATCTTTGAGAAAAAGTGGGTGTTCCCGTAACCAATTTGAAAGTTTCCCACCACCCAACTGGCCCAGGGGGGGTGGGGGGGGGCGAAAATTTTGATGTTACTGAATTCCGTTTTTCACGTAGAATGCGAATCTGCAAAAAAAATTTGGGGTTCCCATTTAAGATTTCAAACTTATCCCCGCCCCACCCCATCAGGGTTAGGGCGGGGGGGGGTTGAATTTGGTGTCATGGGATGTCCCCCTCGAAAATATTTTAGTCGTGTTTTTTGGATTTTTCATCCGATGCTTCGTTTCCGAGATATTCCTGAACGCAACTTAAAATGGCCCACCCTGTATAAGGAGGGTTTTTTTAACAAAGACTGCACATTGGAATATGTAGATACAAGGGAAAGGAAGTAATTCTAGGTCTACAAAAAGATCTCTGCAAGATGTTTGAGGAGAGCAACCAACCATTGCCCTGATTATCTTCTTCTGAGCTCTAAAAACATCAATAACCTCAGTTGAATTACCCCAGCAAATAATACAATAAGATAAAATACTACAAACATATGCAAAATAGTATAATTTTAATGAGTCCGTGTTGACACATTTGCGTAAATGTCTTATAACAAAACATAAAAATTTAATCTTTTAATGAGATATTGGGAATGATGAATACAGCAAAAATTCAGGCAACATGTAATCCTAAAATTTTTGTTGTTGGAACAGGAATGGCTGATACATTATTCAAAGAATCTGGCACATTGAAATTATTACCCTTTAACAAAAACTGAACAACTTGTGTTTTATCAGCATTTAAAACTATTGCGTAATTTTTACAACAAGAATCCATAATATCAACACACTCTTGAACTTTCAAATTAAGATCATGCATATTGGTGGCAGAGACATTAAGAAAAGTGTCAGCATTTGGGAAAACGTTTGGAAGATCATTAATGTATAGAAGAAACTGTAAGGGCCCTAGATTAATTCCTTGTGGAACGCCTGTTAAGGGAGACTGAAAATCAGACATGTATTTATTCCCATTAATTCTGGCACACACAGCTTGAGTCCTACCAGACATATAAGTTTTTAACCACAATAAAGCATTTCCTCGTATACCATGACCACGCAGGGACAATAGACATTGATCTGTAATTTTCGATATTATTTTTATTCCTTTTTTTATGCACAGGAGTGACTAATGCAATTTTGAGTTTATCAGGAAAGATTCCAGTTGTTACAGATTTATTAACTAAATGAGTCAGTAAAGAAGTAATTTCATCTGCTATATAAAAAAGTAGTGCACAAGGTACCTCATCAATACCAGCAGAATTTTGTTTTCAAATTTCAAATAAAATATTATAAATTTCAGCTTCAGTAACAAGTGTAAGAAATATTGTAGGATTGTTGGTGTATACATAAGTATTAGAACTATTAATTATATTATACGAAGTAAAATTACGGACAGATGCAATAAAATTATTATTAAATATATTTGGAATCCTATCATGCTCAAGATGATTCGAATTTTGAAAATACACAAGAGAAGGAAGTGAATAAGTAGTAGATGCTAATGTTTCCTTATTTATATTCCAAGCTAATTTACTAACTAACTAACCGGAACAAGGTGACGTTAATCCATAAGAAAAGAAATGTGCGCAAGTCACACTGGATTCCATTTGACAAGCAAAATTGATATTAAAATCACTACATGCAAATATCGGATGTTTATAGTTCGAAAAATTGTGTAGAAAATTATTCAGTTCACGATTAAAAAAATTCATATCACCACAAGGCGATCTGTAAAGAACTAAAACTAGTAATTTTCTTTTATTGGAAAAAATTATTTCGTTACAGGCATTCCCGAAATTTTTATCACATGAAACAGTGTTACTGAAGGTTAAAAAAGTAAAATTTAAAGAATTTAAAACATAAATAGCGACTCCGCCACAATCATAAGATACACGACAAAACATACACGCTAACATAATATTTACTAGATCAATTTGAACAATAAACTTTATGATAAATGATGCTCAGTTAAACAATCCATTTCTGGGAAATCTAATGTTTGGAGAAAAATATTAAGTTGGTGAAATTTATTATTGAAACTACGAATATTATAATGAAGTATGCGCAAGCCACAGTTACCATCATTAGTTATATTGTAGTCGCTGAAGTCGGACGTTTCCGAAAATTTATAAATTTTTTTGGCCAAAGATCAACATTTAAAAGTTTATCAAATATATCAGGTGCAGCAGTTACTTTGAAGGAATTATATTCGCCCGATTTAACAGTTAATTTTTCAATATGAAATGGGAAGTTATTAGTCAGATACGAATTTAATTGCTCCGAAGTCACAGACAGCGCCAATCTCGACACATGGATGGGGATCTTACGTGGTAAGCTATCAAATAGAAATCTCTTTTAATTAAAGTATTTAATTCTTGACGGTCTAAACAAATTCTAATAGTTTTATTAGGTCTTTCAATAATTATTATATTACTTGCTCATTCTTTGTGTTCAGCTACCTTTGATATTATTTTATAATTTAATAAATTTTCTAGTTCAATATTTAATTTTGACATTATTACTTGAGGTAATCTTCTAGGCGGTTTTATTATGTCTTGTACATTTTTATCTATTTTCATTTTATACGCATTAGGAAACATACCTATTCCCTCAAAAACTGTACCATTATTTATAATAATTTTCTCTTTTTCACTAACTATTTCATATACCGTATTGTTTAAATTTACTTTACTGATTAAATTTAACTCTACAACCCTTTAGACATATAATCGGTACTGAATCAAGGTCAACTATAATGAAATATAATGTCTTACTTACATTATCAACATTACAAACTAATTTTACTTTTCATATTGAATTTATCCTAAATCCGCCATAAGTTTCCAAAGTCAACTTACTTTTTTCATGTCAAATATCTGGATTATTTCTACTTTAGTATATATTTAAAGAGGTAATAAGTTAACTTGAGCACCAGTATCTAACTTAAAAATTACGTGATGCTGGTGATCGATGGCGACATCCTGGGTCCACGAATCCTCTGCGAAATTGTGCCTTTGGACGGATAGCACAGCGGACGTTTCGGAAGCTGGCTGGGTTGACGTCTCGGCCGACGTCTCGGATGGCGGCTCAGTAGGCAGCCTCTGGCTTCTCGTTGCTGATGCGTTATACGCACCGTGCTGCACGTCACTAGCAGTTTTTAATTTAGTGATTAGATTTACAAATAAAGTTTGAATGGATTCTACGCAATCTTTATTTTTATATTGAATTAGTTCTTGCACTTTCTTATTGTTTTTACAACCCACGGCAAAATGGTTTAGTTTTAAACAAATTTTACATTTACATTTACACAAATGCTGGACAATTACCGTAAGAATGTTTGTTACTGCATTTTTTGCAGAAATAAACAATTTTAGAATTCAAATAACAAAAACTGGGTTTAAGTTCTGTAATATTTTTATTAAAAATTTTAGAATTATCAGTATATTTAGTTTTTGAATCTATTAGTAAAAAAAAATTTTTATTTTATCATACGTACGTTTATTGTTCGAGTACTTATATTTAGGTTTGAGGAAACTTGAGATCCTTCCTGTAAATTTTTAACTTGAAGTTTACTGATTGCGGCTGCTCGACAAATATTAATAGCAGTAGTCAGTGTTAGATCTGAAGTACGTAGCATTCTCTCTTGCAGTTCCCTATTCTGAACACCTAATACAATACGATCATGCAACATATTATCTTCGTTATTATTTCCAAAATCGCATGATTTTATTATATTTTTAATATCTGTTAATTAATGTTCAAAATATTCACCCTCTTTTTGATCTCTATTACTCGTATAAAATAAAAACCGCTCATAAATGACATTCTTTCTTGGAATAATGTAATCTTCGAATGCTTGTTTGGCTTCCGATAAATAAAAGGTGTTGAATAATTACAGTGCTTCTTCACTCTAAAAATTTTATTGCGGCTTTTACTTCTTCTGTCTCTGTATTTCGACCAGATGCAATCACATAAATATTATAACCCGGTATGAAATTTTTCCAATTATAACATATATCTCTTTCTAGTTACAGACTCGTAGGAGGTTTAAAAACACTCATTTTTATTCTATGATTTATTATATACTCGTATGCTGTATTAAAGGAATATTTTAATTTTCACCTTACTTTTTCAACTCGTGATTTTTTCTCTTTTTCACTTATTAATTTTTTTTAATTTGTGCACCTTGTCTTCAATTTATGTCCACCTTAACTTGAAATTTTGATATATGTCTGCAGGGGTGTAGGCTGTATTTAAAAGAACTGCATATCCCAAATATACTTTACTAACTCTAAACGCTTGCAATTTCAATATGTGCTGGCAATGCTTTCTGCCGTCTCGTACGTGCCGATTATTAATTCATTATAAAATCACAGTTTACAATATACAAAAGTGGCAAAATAAGACTTGAGAATAAGTATTACATGTTAGGTACAAATATATTTTGAGGCATGTATAAGCTTCGTATTTATAATTGTCTTATTGCATTGTAACAAATTTTTTGTAGTTTAGAGAAAAATAGAGTACAAAAATGTTCGTATCCATATGGCAACATTTTCTAAAACCGGATATAAAAATAAGTACGTAATCACATAATATCAGATGGATCAGATTCTAATAGGACAAATAAAGAGGAAGTTATCTATACTGAAAATTTGGGTGTACATGTAGCAACTGTAAGAAAAGAAAATGTAATAGCAGAAGAGTCAGTCCTGGTAACGGAAGTAAATATTGAAGAACCAAAACGAAATAAGAAAAGAAAAAAAAAATGGGAAAAGAAGGATTTGCAAATCTATTAGAGCAGGGGTTTCTGATTTTGTTTACGATATTTTACCATATCAAGGAAGTAACTCATTCGTAGTTCATAGTGGTTTTAACGAAACTCTTAGGGTTTAAGAGGAAATAAATTTAGGAGTCGGTTTGCAAGTTGTCATTGCTTTATCAAAAACTATTAGAAGCCCTTCGGAGTCTGTTATATATTTTGACATCAATTTCTCAAGCTTCAAACATTTTTGTTTCTGAAAAATAATTTGAATATTTTAAACCTTGGTACTCTCAAGTCCAATAAAACAAAATTATCCATTGGCTCCTGATAAGCAATTGCAGAAGATTTGATAATATTAAAGTGGGTGGATAATAAAAGTGTTCTAATAGGAAGTACAAAGTATGGAATAAATCCAGTAAAAACAGTAAAGAGATATTCAAAACATGGAAAGGGGAAGATAGAGTTCCTTTGTCCCGATATTATCACAAAGAATAACAAGCACATGGGTGGCGTGGATAAATCAAATGCATTAGTTGGTCTATATAGATCATGCAGGAAATCTACGAGATGGTACTCTCGTCTCTTTTATTTTAGACACATACATAGTAGCAGCAGATAAAAAATATGCTTCTAAAAAAAATTAGAAGTGATTTAGCTTGTTCGTCAGCCAATGTTGGCAAATCAAAACCTGCTCCTGCTTCCTGTACCCTTGATTCGACGTTAAATTATGCTTTACAGCATGTATAAACTGATTTAAATTGTTTCATATTTAAGGATAATGCAACTTTCCATTCCGTATTTTTTTCATTTATTAAAAATAAAAATTTATTTTGCATACATTTTGTATATAGTCTTTTGTTGTTATTTTCAGTCTTCATGTGGTAAATGGCAACATTACAGATTTACTCTTAATGTACCCGTTTGGCAACGTAATAAAAAGTCAATTTTTAATTATTTATATATTAATATTTGAACAAATATGATTGAAAAGAGTTGTTAAGAAATACAAAAAAAAATTTTTATTTTACAAATTTTACAGGGCGGAACTTGGAAATGAAGCGGAAAATCTATAAAAGAAAACATTACAGCAGCTGCCCGCGTCCTTTACTGTCACGAAATCCAGTCAGCACCAAATTATATTTTTTCGACGAGATTTATTCATTTGAAATATTCTACTGCGTTGTGCGTGTTGCCGTGTTGACTAATAATTGTGGAAGTGCTGTTGATATTTAATTCTTAATAGATTTTTAAATGTGGCTTGTGGCATCTCCAGTTCATATTGTGTGCATATATTATTTTTAACTGTTTTTTTAACGATTTTTTAAATTTCTTATGCTAGTAGAAATATGTCTACGTTTAAATCAGCTCTGTGATGTTTTGAGATGTTTTCTTTCTCTGTAGTACTTTTCCCAGCCTCTTAGAAGCAGCTGTTGGCTGATGGATTTGTTTTTGGTTCATATAGTTTCAATACAAATTGAATTACTGTTACTTTCTTCCATAAGTCTGGGTAGCTTCTTTGTTGTAATATGTTGTAAATGTTTAGGTGTTGTATTAGTTCTTTTATTTCATTGACCGTCACGATATCAATGTTATAAATGAAAGAAACTTACTGAGTTCTATAAATTTTATAACCAATGAAAAAGTTTCCATTAAAATAAATCCATTTTCATAAAACTACAACTGATTTCAGAGTAAATATTTTTCAAATGCTTCAAATATTTTGGGATGGTTTTCTGAAAATCGAATCATTCGTTTTATTTAAAACATGTAATGAAAAGAACGGTGCTCAATACATCACAAAATTTTCAGCAAATGTTAGGTATACACTTACACGCATATATTTTTATTTTTCATTACAAAATGCATATTTATCATACATACATACATACATAACGTCACGCTATGTCCCACTTAGTGGGGTAGCACGAACCCAGAAAAACAGTCAACCAACAATCAATCTCCTCCAAACATTCCTATCCTGACACACCACTTTCGCCTCGTCCAAAACCATAGTGCGATTCATACATGCTCGTTTATTCTTCACACTTGGAATCATTCGTTCACGCAACAAACCATCAATCATACCCAACCAGTTATTCCTCGGACGCCCGCGCAATCGGTCACCTTCAATCTCACCCACATGTTAGTTTCACCAACCTTTCATTCGACATTCGCTCAACATGTCCAAACCACCTCAACTGACTCACTCCCACTTTCTTAACAACATTCTTCTCAATCTCACACTCATCATACACCAATGTATTCCGTATATGATCACGTCTCGTATACCCACATACTCCTCTCAAATATCTCATTTTCACAGCAGCTATACGTCGTTCATGCTCCTTCATCCACACCCAACATTCAGAACCATACATCAATGTAGGCACTAACACACCATTATAAACACTCAATCGAGCATCTCTAGATACATTCACGTTACGAGCAAATGTACCCAGAGCACCCAATACCTTGCACCCTGCAGACACTCGCCTTTCAATCTCCCGGTCAATACGTCCATCCCTCGAGAACATACTACCCAAATATACAAATTCATTCACTTGTTCCAGTCTCATAGCATTCACTGAAACATTACAATCAGTCACTAAATCATTCTTCTCAAACACCAACACTTTACATTTATCGACATTCAATAGCAGATTTAAACCTTTCCCTACTTCATTTATGCTCACAATCATTCTTCTCAATTGCTCCTCAGTTTCACCCAACACAACAACATCATCCGCATAGGCACTACACGACCACCAATACGTACACCATCCGTTCCATTCAATGCCTTTCGTAACAACACATCCATATACAAATTAAACAACCAAGGAGACATTCCACATCCCTGTTTCACACCAACATCTATACGAAACCAATCACTCAATCTACCATCAACTCTCACCGCAGCCTCACTTCCTTCATACAACGCTCGAATCGCTCCCAACAAATTACCATCCACACCGTACTCTACAAGTACATCCCACATAGTCTCTCGAAGAACACTGTCATACGCTTTCTTTAAATCGAGAAAGCCACAGAACACCTTTTTGTTCTTATTAAGTGACTTCCCAACAATCATTCGAAGAGAAAACAATTGATCTACACAACCTCTCTCAGGCAAAAAACCTCCTTGCATATCACTTAACTTCGAAATTGTTAAGGCTCGCACCTTATGAATTAATATTTTTCCATACAACTTCCCTACCACACTCAATAAACTTATCGCTCGAAAATTTGTACATTCACTCGAACTGCCTTTGCCTTGAAATAAAGGACAAATAACAGCACGTTTCCAATCACCAGGAGCCACGCACCGTTTCAAACAAAATCTAAACAAATAAACTAACCAATCAAATAATCTTTCACCACCATATTTCAACATTTCATTTGTTATGCCATCCAAACCGGGAGCCTTACCATTCTTTAGACGCATCAATGCAAAGCTGACATCACCTTCATCTATATCCCATTCAACGTTTCTAGCATTTCTTGCATTCCCTCCCCTATTATTCACTCCATTTACACCACCATACAATTCCTTAAAATACTCACACCATCTATTCCTAACATGTGACTCATTCCACAACAACTCACCATTCGCACTCTTAATTGCTTTCACTGGTCTTGTACTCCCACCTCTCAATCTCTTTACAGTCTGCCAAAACATTCTCTTATTCATACTAAAATCATTCGTTAATCTTTCACTCATCAATTCATCGAAACGTGCCTTACTTTCTCTTACGACTCTCTTAACACATTTATTCTTCCTCTTGTATTCCATCAGGCATTCATCACGCAAAGTTCCTGGTACATCCTTCACATTCAAAAATCTCAAATACGCCCTCTTTTTCTCCTCAATCGCTTCTTTCACTTCTTCATTCCAACATGCATTCCTCGAACGACAGCCTAACTTACATTCACCACAAATTTCTTTCGCACATTGAAGGACAATGCCCTTAAATTTCACCCAAACATCATTTATGCAACAATCAAAATTAGGCTCACATTCAGGCAAAGATTCGTTAAATTTCTCTACAAATAACCCTCGAACATCCTCATTCTGTAAAACATTGGATTTCACACGAAACAAGCTCCTAGAACCTTGTACCCTCATTCTCCAACACTTACCTAGACGTATACGCGACACAACCAAATAATGGTCATTCGTTCCAAGCTCAGCCCCTCTTTTCACACGCGTATCAACAACCAAACTCCTCAAGCGCTCATCATACAAAACAAAATCAATCACACTACGTCTATTCGTACTTACATTCTCCCATGTATATATATGAGCTAACTTATGCTTAAAAATTGAATTGGAAATGAAGAGGTTCCGCTCCATACAAAAAGAGACTATTTTCCTACCGTTATCATTCACTCTAGAATCCCCAAATTTACCTAACACGCTACCAGACACACTACTCTTTACACCCACCCAACCATTCAAATCACCACAAACAATCACTTTCTCGCCAGGATCACACGCATCAATCACGCTATCTAACAAATTCCAAAATTGATCCTTTGCAAGATCACTTTCAGATTCAGTTGGGCCGTAAACGGACACAACGAAGATTCTATGAAAGCCTACCTTTAATCTGCACCATAAAATTCTCTCCGAAATACAACCATAATTTCTAATACATGCTTTCATTCGTTCACTTACAACTATACCCACACCATGTTTCGCTCTAGCATTCGCACACACACCCGACCATAAACAAAACATTCCATCCACCTCTTCCTCGCCACAACCTTTCTGCATCGTTTCCCTCACACATAAAACATCCACATTATACGTACGCATTGCAGACATCAGTTCATTTTTCTATCCATTTATACCTCTGACATTCCACGTAGCAAACTTACATTCATCAAACTTCGCTCATTTATTCTTCATTTTCACAAAATGAAAGATTGAAAAAGAAACGGGTTCTCTCGGTACAAGAGTAGGAGTCAAGGTAGCTTACCAGGCTTATCCTTGATAAAGAAAGAAAGGTAATAAATTATAACATATACACTCAAATATACATTTACATACCCGTAACTATCCCGTAACCAATGTAAATAAAATGAAAAAACGTCAAAAAATTAGGCAAAATTATAAAAATTAACCTAAACTTGAATATAAATGAAAGATAATACGTAGCTTTATTATATGTGAGGTGCTGAAACCAAATATCAGTAAATCTCAGTAGAAGAAGGCGAAAAACCCAGTCAAAAATCAAAAATTGGACCAGATGACAGGAACGCACCTACTTCTGTTCCACCGCACACTTTTTAAAATTTAGCAATTTGTCGACCGCCTTTATATTTTAATGAATATACAAGTATTTTTTTAAACTTTAACTCCTCTTAAAGCCGTGTTCACGTTAATTGCTAAAAGGTGAAGAAAAAATTCTGTGTACCATTAAAAAAAATTATATAGGTCTGTGACAGTCATGAGCTACTCTATTATTATTTTATGTTAAATGTATCAAGTTAACATCTGCTATATTTATTTTATTCTAAAATAATATAAGTCGGTTGTAAAAATAGCAAAAAACACTCAAAATTGTTAAGTAAATAAATTTAAAGTGTTATACTACTCCCTTGTTTTAAATACTACTCTTTGTTGAAGTTGTAACCATTATTTAATATAAAAATATGATAAAAATTTTTATATTGTTATTGTTAATAACTACATATTCTAAATGATTTGAATTTGTAGCGCGACCAACAATATTTATTTATTTATTAAATTTACACTACCCAACAGAAAAATCCAATAACAGGGTAGGAAAAAACAAAACGTTACAATATAAATATTGCAAATTATACATCGACATAATAATAATTTACATACATAATTCGACAACATAGTTCTTGATACTTTTATAAAAATTCTTCAACGAATTCGAGAACAAGTCGACTTTGTCATCAAGCCTATTAAACAAAATGCACATACGAATTATAGGTGACTGTGACAGCAGATTTGTTCTGGCTGAGGGAAGGTAAAAAGTGTGTATATATATATATATATATATATATATATATATATATATATATATATATATATATTTCTTTGGGGGCTATAATTTGATGGCAGGTACCGGTTACCACGAAAAACATATATCACTTAACGAAATCTGCGCGTGATAATATATTTATTTTATTTCTATCTTGTAAAAAAATTACAGAATTTTTTTCAAAATTAGCGTGGAAAAGAATACAATACAATATTGCCAAGAAATACTAATATATAATAAAATTTAATTAAATATAATATGTACAAGTTAAAGTATATATATATATATATATATATATATATATATATATATATATATATATATATATACCCATACTCCCACTTCTCGCAGCATGTAAATCTTTCTAACAAATCATTCTTTTTCAAAAAATAGTGGTTTTCAGAATTGAAGCAAAAACGTAATTTGTCTCAAAACGTGTTGTAACATATCGAAAACAAAAGTAGGTCTTTTGAAAAGCTGTGATAAACGTGGTAAAAGTTTTTCCTTTGTTTGGTTATATTTTGGCTGACAGTTGGCAAGACTGTCGTTTCCCGTGTTCTCAAATGCACATGTGAGACAGAGACACCCTACCAGTTACATGCCGTTACTGGCGCGATGGTAGCGATTTATGAACATAAGAAACTTGCGTTCATATTTCGCTCTTGATTATCAGCCGAATCAAGACAGTTTTTAGCGCTTCTCCATGCATACATTCAATAAAAGGTAAGCAATTACCCATAATTCAAATACAAAATGAAAATAAATATTCCATTTCAGGGATCTCGCAGAATTTTTTCTAAAATACATTTTTTTACTTAAATGCGATTGTCGCCTAATCTAAACGATATATAGCCTTTTTCGATAGGGCGCCTGAAAGCTTATAACATTGTCTAACTTTTGTAGTTAGAGACCTGCGTAATGTTAACAAGAAGCCGAGAAAAGCCATGGTAAAATTCGAAAAAGTGTTATTTTTTACATTTTTTTTTTACTTTAAAGTGATTTTTCTCAGCGATTTCAGCAACAGATATTAATGAAAAAAATCGTACATATACTTAAAACTATGAAGATTAATTATCCGTTACCGAAAGTTCAATTAAAGTCCAGTAAGTAGGCGAAAAAAAATGTTTTTTGCCAAAACGTGAAAAAATCAATCTTTTTTTATTTGTACTCAGAGATTGATACGTATAAAGTTGATAACCGTCTAAACCTTGTTTTTTAATTGTTTTTGAAAGACCCAGCATGGTACCAAGTCAAAATCGCTCGGGGGCCAATTCACTATGCTTATCTTGCTACCCCCTTTGCCAAGCTTTCAGTTATATTTTATCCTTCATCAGGGCACTGTGTAACAAAAATTGTAAAAATATAAATATTTTTTACAAAATTCTGATCTAATTGTTGTACAATCTGATAAAGGTAATGTTACTTGTATCATGAATAAATTTACGTATAATGATAAAGTTCTTGAAATTTTGTCTGATACAAGCGCGTATAAACTACTTAATAATAATCCAACTAGCACTTTTCAACAAAAAGCAAATAGAATTGTCAGTGAATTAAAAAAATATAAGAAAATTGATCAAGAAACTGCAAAAATTTTAACTATTTATAATGCGGTAGCTCCAAAATTTTATGGTCTACCCAAAATTCATAAACCAATATTGAGTCTTCGTCCTATAATTGCATCTATTGATGCACTTAATTCTAAACTTTCGCAATTTGTTACCGACATACTCACAATTGCTTATGATAAAAATAATAATTATTATACTAAAGATTCCGTCATGTTTGTAGAATTTATTAATAAGATTAAAATTCCTGGCAATTTTATTTTTTATGAAGATGAGAGGCGGACTAACTACTATGGTCATATGCCGCCTCATGAGTAGATGAATATGAATTTATATGAACAACACAAACGACTATGCTCTTCAGTGGGATGTTTGGATGTTGTTTCATTATTTAGTAATATTTCTTTTGATTTAGCTATTTCATGCATTGTTGCTAAATGGGATATCATTGGAAATTATACAACACTGAACCTAACTGATTTTAAAAAGTTAATTAATTTTGTTTTTGAAAGTAGTTACTGTTTATATAATGATCGTTTCTATAAACAATTACTTGGAAGGCCAATGGGAGCTATTCTTAGTCCAATAATTTCTCAATATATTATGGATGCACTTTTAAATGAATGTATCCTAAAACTTTCTTTCAAACTACCATTTATTAAAAAGTTTGTTGATGACATTGTGTGTGCAGTACCAGCTGATAGAACAAATGAGATTCTTGATATATTCAACAAATACAATAATCACATTCAATTTACGCTTGAACAGGAACTGAATATGTCCATTGCTTTCCTTGATACTCTAATAATAAGAGATGTCAATGGAAATTTAAAAACTGACTGGTATGTTAAACCTATGGCTTCACAACGTTATATTCATTTTCTATCTTGCCAACCTAAAAAATTGAAAACTAATTTCATATTGGGATTTAAAAAAAGAATTCTTCGAATCTCAGACTCAACATTCCATCATAAAAACCTTAACAGACTCAGAGATGTACTTTTGTCCAATGGTTACCCACGAAATATGATTAATAAATTACTTTTTTGCAACAGTGTTAATGAATTAAATTCTCTTAACATTTTAAATAATAACAATTTACTGTCTAATGAAAACATAAAATATGCTTCTCTACCCTTCATACCTAATCTTTCACCAAAAATTAAAAATGTAGTAAAACATGACTCCCTTAAACTAACTTACAGAAATTGTGCAACAATTGGTGGAATTTTTACTAAATTAAAAGACAAGACCCCTACACTTCAACAATCTAATGTTGTGTATTGTATTCCATGCCATGAATGTGACCTAGTTTATATAGGGCATACTTCTAGAAATTTAAATGGTAGACTTATATCTCATAAAAGTGATGCCCGACTTAAACCTAACTCTAGTGCTTTGGCTGAACATTTTAATAATAAAAACCATAGAATAAATTATGCAGATGTTAAAATATTAGACATTGAACGAAATTTGTCAAAAAGGTCATTTCTTGAGATGGTTCATATTTACAACATTAGCAATACGATGAATAAAAGGACTGATTTAGATGGTCTGAGCAATATATATTGTTATTTATTAAAAATGTCTATTATTAAAACCTGTAATGCTCAAAATAATTCATAATTATTTTAATTATTCTCTTTTTTACTATTTTCTACTTTTTGTTATAAATTCATATTACTAAAAATTTTTCTAGTTGCTCTAGCATTTATATTTTAGATATTTAAATCAAGTTTTCCAAAAAATATTATTTATATTATTTCTCAATTTTTAATTTATTTTGACATTTTATTAAAATACTTATTTTAATTCTTTTGAGTACATTTTATGTTTAATTTAGTGTCCAATTATTTATATTATTATTGACCATTGGAGAAATTTCTATAGATAGTCTCAACTAAATGTAAGTTTACTTCACAAATTTTGTAAAAAATATTTATATTTTTATAATTTTTGTTACACAGTGCCCTGATGAAGGATAAAATATATCTGAAAGCTTTGCAAATTTAAAAGAAGTTTTTATTTAGCCCACAATTGACTGCCTTCCCACGACACTCTAATTTATAATTAATTGCAGTCGCGAAACGAAACATTATATATATATATTCCCCTCCCTATTAGTTAAAAGTTTCTTATCGAAATGTAACGCATTACGCAACGCGACCAACGTCTAAGAAATATTTAACTAATAGGGAGGGGAATAGGCACACACCAACGTTACGTATTTGAGCTTTCGAATTGGTTAAAACGATAGAGAAAGGGGATTTCCCTAAAATATCAAGAATCAACCAAGAAACACTTTACCAAAAAATGAGCAAGACAAGAACCTTTTAATTTCTTGTCTTGATTAAACACTAATGATAAATTAGAAAATGTATTCATTAAGACTTAAACTCGCAAACATGTAAAATGTAATCTTTCCATGGCATCAAATCCTAGGCTAGATCTAACGTAGATCTTTTATGCGCGACAAATAGAAATATGCTAACTTTGATGATCTCCAAGTGTAATGTCCTTTGAATCCGAATCTTTTTCATGCTTGCCAAGTTGTCTGAGCTATTCATTGCAGGAGATTTAACTCTTTGATACGTTCGTTAAATTATTTTACTTGTTTCAGGTTGGGACCGAAACAAATGATCGATTCTGAGATATACTCGTATGACCGCCGGAAAGGATTCACTGTCCAGGCACCAGGTTTTGGCCGGTTATATGCAACGTGTACATTTACAACCGGAACTCTACAAGCCATGCACAATATTACTGTTTATGTCGGAGGTAGATAGCATTTTAAAACGTCTGATGTATTCATCGAAAGTAAAGGAACCTGGACTGGTTAAATTTATCAACTGCTTCCTGTGCAACAGATATGATTGTATGAAATATAATTGTTTTGTGCAATTTTATTATTTCAAACTCACATAACTTACTAGTGATTAAAAAAATATTTTACTCTTATAAAACTTAAATCATACAATTCTTACTTTGAATAAAAAAAAAAAACTGATGTAAGCAACACATAACCCCCACGTATAAAACTTTTGAACGGTACAAAATAGAAATACAAATTTCAAATTAAAATTGTAGCAAGTATTATTCTAAATCTTTTTCATTATAACAAACTTTAATACAAATCAGTTATTTACTACGATATTGTAACGTTTTACTCGTTACTCGGGTTCGGTGAAGTTGAAAGAAAACACAAAAGTGTAATTATAACAAAAATGATTTATTTATTTTACACATGAAAATACTAATAACTACATTTATTTATACACTTATTTTTTAATTGTACTGAGTGTTCACATGTCGTATATTGAATTGAACAAGCTAACGGTTTATCACAGCCTGTTAGCCGTAAGCCCCGCATGTCCTTATAATCCTCGATTATGGGTTCTGGAAGGTTCTCGAATTCTCCCGATGTTACGAGAAACGGTACCGCGTACTGATCAGGCATGACGTCACGCCCACAGATTTCAGCAGGTTTTTGTTCGTTACAATATACTCAAAACACCTTCATAGGCCTTTAAATAAACTACCGTCGTATAGTACGGACCCCAGACGTGCTTTTCAGTTGAAAACTCACTTCCGAAATTTTTGACCCATCACAATACCTTCCTTACATATACTTGCGGAGTAAGAAACTTATATTTTATTGATAATGATTTACTGTGCAGAATTATGCGAGTAATCTTGACAAAGGCAGCTGAAAATCTGTCATCTGATCTCGAACAAGTGCTTTATATCCCTGGAGATATGATGATATTTCAACGGAAAGCACAAAAGAACATGATGTAACACCTACATAAATTGTATTACCCTTATATACTTCCTTCTCTTCTAGAGCTTCCTTTATTCTCATTTTACATTAAAGAATAGGGTACTGCATTTTCAATATTAAATTTTGATTTTTCCTCTTCATCATGTTTCCATTTACAATCAACTATTTTCTTAATTCTAATAATAATATTTGTAATTAATATTCACATTTTCTAAAATAAATGGCTTGAACGTATTTCCTCGAATTATTTCCAAGTTTCTAATATTTATAATCTTATTTCCGTAGTTCTTCGTTGCGTATTTCGGGCTAGAAAAGTTGCACATTACCATTGTTATTGGAAGCACATTCACTTGGTGCGTTTCTAAATGTTTTATATGTCTGTTTTTTTTTTTTGTACTTTCATTTACAGTAAAATTAGGTCAATAATTTCAGAAACAGAGTATATTTATACATCTTTTATGATATTTAAATAGATATTATGATAAAAATAAACAATTAGAACAGATAAATATAAATTCAATTAAAATTGAAATATTTGTTGTAATTAAGATACAATAAACATATTTTTAGGAACAAATTAGGAAAAACATCATGACAATCCATATTAATTATTTCAATGGAGGGTTATGTTTTTGACGTCACATGCAAGAAAGAGAAAGAGGAGGTAAAAGTTGAGATGGAAGTTCATAACACAAACATTCATGTTTGACGTTTGAGATGGTGTTTTAACAAGGTTATGTTTTTATTTTTGAAGTTTATTATTTAGGAAACTTAATAAATTTAACACTGGCCATATATTCTTTATAGTAATAAAGGGAGTTATTCAACTGTCATTCTGACAGCGTTTTGTTTGTGTTTCGCCCATGTGAATTTCATCGTAGTACAATGAAAATATCAATAGATGGCAGCACGAAAATTTGCCTCAGTATAACCCTCCATTACCAAGTTTATTCTAAAAGTGAGCGTCCAAGATTAGAGTGAAAAAAATCTTTTGTGGGCACCACGAAACTTCCCGCCATAGATTTTTCATCGAACAATGCAGGAACACAGACCAATATCAAGAAACGCTCATCCCTTTAAAAAAATTATTTTTACTTACTTGACTCATGTCTGAAAATTACATTTTTATCCGTTGCTTTTTTTTTTCAAACAGCATAGGTTAGCAGATATTAACGAAAACGTAAAAATATAATTTTTCTTCAATATGTTGTAATTTATAAATGGTGACAGTAAGAGAAGAATGTTTGAAACTAAAATTGCAGAAAATAATATTTGAAACAGTATTCCAATAACAAAAATTGTCATTATTATTCCCCGTGAAGTTATTTTATGCCTAGCACTTGAACGAACACATTAAATAAAGACATTAAAACAAAAAAATCAGCCTTCAAAATAACAAACGAAAGTTAGTACCGAAAATTTTTAAATTTTACAAATTCTAGAAAATTAAACAATTAATTTCATAAAATTCATAAATATTTTTTTGTAAGTTACATTTTCAATGAATAAATGTTATGTAACTTTAGTAATTAAAGTCAAATGAATAACATAATTTATATATATATATATATATATATATATATATATATATATAACTTAACTTTCTTCAACCAACAAGTCAGTTTTTAAAAAAATATTTATTGCAAGTAATACAATTTATTATATTTAATATGTTTATTCTATAAACTACAATATGAACTGAGTTTGAATAACGAGTCTAAACTAGCGCTCTCATCTTTAAACACAACTATATATAATATTATAACTACGGAATGTCACGTTCGGGGAATTGTCTGTTATCAGCACTTTTAGGGGTTATTGGCACACTGTAACTTATATATATATATATATATATATATATATATATATATATATATATATATATGTTACCTAACGTCTACCTGCCGACATCAGTGTTTCCCATCGGCCGCTATGTTCCCGCGAGCTGAGGAAGAATCATATTTCTGTTATCTCTACACATGTTTGTTTTGTCTTGTATGTAGTTTTTAAAAACCAATATACAAGTTCTGATCAATTAAGTTATATATATATATATATATATATATATATATATATATATATATATATATATATATATATATATATATAAATTCATAATTTTTATTTAATTTAAAATCTATTATATTTTGTAAACATCTACCTACTTGGTTTAATTGTTAATAATAATTATTAATAGCATTAAATTATATAGTTATTTGTTATATGATAATTTTAATGAATTCTTTAGAAATGCACCTCTGTTAATTACAAAACAGATACATAATAATTCAGGTTATCGTGATTTCAGCAACAGCTTAGAAAGACGGTCGACAAATCTTTTCTTACGTCCATTCGATGAATCAGAACTAAAAAATCTAATTGCGACTAAAATAAAAAACAAAAGATCATCTGGTTTCGATGATGTGCCGGATTTCCTTGTAAAAGTGTCTCTGTGAGTATTTTGAAACCTTTAATTTTTTTAATTAATTTAAGCTTTGAAACAGGTAGTTTCCCTGATAAAGCTAAAGTTAATAAAATTAATCCTATTTATAAAAAAGGGAATAAACGAGATTATAATAACTACAGACCAGTAGCTCTTACCTCAGTTTTTTCTAAAATTCTTGAACATGCTTTTTTAGCTAGGTTAATTCCTTTTCTAAATAAATATAATATTGTTGACAGTAGCCAATTTGGCTTTAGAGCACAGAAATCCACGGTAAACGCAATTCAGCATGCTTACGAGGAAATCACGTTACACATCGAAAAGGGTGAATGTCCGGTCGGAATTTTTTGTGATCTCACCAAAGCTTTCGACTGCGTAAATCACTCTAAATTATTAAATAAACTTGAAAACTACGGTATTAGAGGTGTTTCCCTGAATTGGATAAAAAGTTTTATCGAAAACAGGAAACAATATGTAACTGTTAAACATACTGACAGTGTTTCATCCAGGACTTATAATTCGAGCTTTCTTGTTTGTAACATTGGCGTTCCACAAGGTAGTGTCATTGCACCTGTGCTTTTTGTACTGTATGTTAACGATTTAAGAAATGCACTCAGAGAGGAATGTTCTGTCACACTATATGCCGATGATACCTCCATCATTATTTCGCATCATGATTCTGAGATACTTGAAAACAAATGTGTAAACAATTTGAGTAGTTTATCTTTGTGGTTTAATGAGAATGAACTTTTCTTCAATAAAGCTAAAACTAATTATATTAGGTTTCATAACCATCAAAACAACAAAAATTTGGATATAGATGTTGTTATTGATAATAATAGTTTATGTAGAACCAATAAATGTAAATTTTTAGGTCTCACTATT
Organism: Poecilus cupreus; assembly: GCA_963942605.1. Classification (NCBI taxonomy): domain Eukaryota; kingdom Metazoa; phylum Arthropoda; class Insecta; order Coleoptera; family Carabidae; genus Poecilus; species Poecilus cupreus. Next base: position 33,365,016 of record OZ012713.1, read on the forward strand.
GAAGAACATCTCAAGTGGAACTCTCATTGTGAAGGTTTAACCAAATCGTTTGCTACGATCTACTACCAAATATGGCATTTAAGAAGTATTCTCACAATATCACAAATCTTGATGTTGTATCACTCACAAATAGAATCGCGAATCAGATATGGAATTTGTTTTTGGGGTTTGTCTCCTCCCGCTCATGATGTTTTCATATCTCAAAAAAAGATATTACGGTGCATAGCTAATGTCCCACAAACTCATTCGTGTAGAAACCTCTTTAAAAAATTTAAACTACTACCGCTGGTATGTATCTATATATATATATGAAATTAGTATTTTTGTATTTCAAAACAAAGATACAATTCCTAAAAATTCCTCCATACATACTCACAATACACGAACTAAAACAAATTATAGAATCCCTCTGATAAAAAGTAGTATCGCTCTTAAAGCACCTCATGTGCAAGGTCTACATGTTTACAACAAATTACCTCTTGAAATTAAACAAAGTGATAATTTAAAAAAATTTAAACTTAGACTAGAACTATTTTTGCAACAAAACTGTTATTACTCATTACAAGAGTTTAATAGCACATAATTTCTTTTAAGTGCTAATGATTGTTCTTTTTTTAATTGACATGTTCTATACAGTCATCTGTACTGTCTTTTTGAACAATAAAATTTATTATTATTATTATTATTATTACATCTTAAAAAATTGGAATATTTCGTTTATATTAATATTACTGTATTCGACTTGCTCCCAGAACTACGTCATCAGTTAGAAAGAGTGCGAATATACAAGCTCATTGACATGCTATGGTCAAAATGGATATTTCCATTGAAATATGAAAACCGAATTTTTCATAATTACCTGTTTTTGTAGATAATTTTATGCTCTTTATTTTTGATATTTTGTGTTTTATAAAAATTTCTGATATTTACGGAGATATTTGCAATCCCTCTCCTCCCTTTTTTTTTATAAATTCGCGATTGTTTTTATGTAAACTATTTTTCATCTGATTATACTAGGTTTTAACTATATTAGTGTAAAATATCTCTTGGATTCAACTTTTCTTAACATTTTATTGCATTTTACCCTTTAGCGATTGTACTAAGTTTATAGTATATTGTGTTATTAGAAGTAAATGTGCAGCTTTGCGTGCTGAGCATGTAAATTTGAATGACGAGTGAAGCGAGTCTGGCAATTACATCTGGATCCAGTGCAACCTCTGCTCCATTTTCAATGTCAGTATCAAACTCTGCACAATGACAGCAATGTTTATTAAACAACATAATTAATCCTATAGCAACTTATAATTGAACTTGACACGTGACTAAGTTTTAATTTTGAAAATTTCAAAGTGTTGACATTTAAAAATAAATTAACTGTTTTAAAACGGTAGTATCAAAATTTTGTATGGAATACGTTGCGAAATTGTATTTTAAATACTATACTTCATTCGGCGAGAAGATGCCAACTTTATTGTGGGAATATTCACGTGAACAGAAAGTAACCATTTGGTGATTGGTTGTTTAAGTTCATCCCGCCCTTCCGTAAGTACCGTGGAGGTATAAATACTGCCCTTGTTCCGAGGAGTGCGTTAATGTTCGTTCAATAATAATAACAACAGAATAATAAATAATAGTTGCTCTCTGCTCGTCGGACGAGTAACATCCCGCTGTGAACCGCTTTCTGACTTACCTGGGCCTCTGGACTGGTTGACAGTTTGAGTAACCCGGTAAGCCATACGGCATTCTGTTAAGCTCCAGGTACCGCTAACCACGGTTACTTGTACCTGCTCTCCCGTCTTTTTCAAGACGCCTCGTGTTGTACGCATAGCGCCTCTGCACACGTTGTAATTGATTTGAATTGAATTGTTTATATCATAACGTTGTTAAAGGGGTAGTGCAACCTCCGGGAGTCACTACCGAGCCCTCTTCACAGGGGTACAACGTGTAGCACCGCTTGTTAACATCCGTCGTCGAGCTTGCGCTGGTTCAGGGATAGTGCAACCTCCGGGAGTCACTATCGGGCCCTCTTCACAGGGGTACAACGTTTAGCTCTCACTAGCTCACTAGTTAACCTAATCATTTCCACGATGGCAACAGCGAATCCTGTGCAGTTCACACTGGATGAGCTGTCGTCTAAGATTGCTGCTCTAAAGCAGAAGCCTGGTTTTTCCAACAAAACCAATACGGATATTCTATCCTTGCAAGCCAAAAAGATAAAAATTCTTGAGGCTGAATTATGTCGAGGAAAATCCTTTCCTGCAACAAACAACGAAGCTGCCAGCGGCAGTTCTTGTAAAAAGACAGCCCGCAAAACTGACCCCACTGAGTCTGCTCAGCAAGGTTCAGATGGATTTGAGCCGGCCCAAAAGGTCAGAAAAATCAAATCTGTTTCACAAACAGAAACTGAAACATCAAATATGTTCGATTCGCTGAATGAAGTAGGCGATGAAGAGCATACTATGGATGTTTCACCATCAAACGTTGCTTCTGCAGCGAATAACTCCGATAAGCGTATTTCTCCTATCGTGTTGCACACGAAGGAAGATTACACTAAGCTTACTAATGCACTCGTTGCTAGCGGTGTTACGATTAAAAAGACCGTTAACACCAAAGACGGTATCCGAGTACACGTAGCATCAGCTGCCGATTATCGCAACACCACCACTCTGCTGCGTGCAGCAAACGTTTCATTCCATTCCTACCAGTTACAAGAGGATAAACTCCTCCAAATTGTACTGCGAGGTATACCTGAAACTATACCTGAATCAGATATTAAAGACGAACTGGAACGTCTTAATTTCGCTCCAATAACGGTGCATCGCATGGTACGATACGTCCGTAACCATGATTCACAAGCCACTCAAGCGGAGCGAGTTAAAAAACCGCTGCCGCTTGTACATGTCAGGTTGACAAAAAATGCAACAAACAAGGAGATTTATAATCTCACAAGTTTCCTGTATTTAAAAATCACTGTGGAATCAAAACGTCCACAGACTGGCATTAGTCAATGCCATAGATGCCAACGCTTCGGGCATACCAGCAACGGCTGCAATGCCGCTGAGCGTTGTGTGAGATGTGGCGATAACCACAGCATTAAAAACTGCCCGACAAAACAGCAGGGAGATCCTCTCTGCTGTAACTGTGGGAAAAACCACACAGCTAGTTATAAAGGCTGTGAAGTTCTCAAGAAAGCTCTTGAGAAACCAAAACAGCCAGTAACTCCGCGTCAGAGAAATATCTCTCTCAAAAAAGTGAAGAAAGACGTCTCATACGCTGAGATTCTTTCTGCACCACCCGCAAACGACGCACCGGCTAACACAGCTGCAAGCGCTGTTCGTGCCGTGCCCGTCACCCCTGCTCAAGCAGCACCATCCGTCTCAGCAGATTCTTCTGCTACACCCGACAGCTGGCTCAATATAAACAGGCTGCTGCCAAACTTGAACGATATGTTTAATAACATAAAGCCACTGCTGTCAGAGCTAGCGAACGCTAACTCAGCCATCGATCTGCTAGTTGTTCTAGCAAAAGCCCTACCGCACATCCTAAATATGTTCCAACATGGTTAGAACAAAAAGAATCCAAGAACACATCAGAATCGCGTTCTGGAACGCGAACAGTCTCCTGCACAAGCGAGATGGGTTAGAAGAATTTATCTTCACTAACAGGATTGACATCATGTTAGTTAACGAAACCCATCTTCGCCCAGCAAATAACCCCAAAATCTGTGGATTTGACCTGTACAGGAACGATCGCACAGGTGCTCAAGGTTGCTATCTATATTAGAAACACGATCCACCACCATGAAATTAACACGCCGGAGCTACAGCATGCAGAAGCTGTTGCTATCTCCGTTAAAACAACATGGACAGATTCCCTGCGTGTTGTTTCTATCTACAATCCTCCAGCACGCTTGCTGGAGGAGGCTTTTGATGCTCTACTTGAGCAGCCGGGTTCAGTAATCATAGCTGGTGATCTGAACTCAAAAAACCAGTCCCTGATGAGCACACTTACTTCCCTCATGATGAGGGGAGAAGTGACGTGCTTGACATTGCTCTCCTACGAGACGTCAATGCAACACACCACATGATGGCTGTCAATGAACTTGACTCAGACCACATTCCGGTATTACTGGACATTGGCGAGGGTCAACCAGAGACAGGGACTCGACCTGTTACTACTGTCCACTGGGAACTGTTCAGTGATGAACTGGACAAATTAATAGGTCCATTGCCAGCCATCAAAACAACTCATCACATCGATGAAGCCGTGTCAAGCCTGACGAATGTAATAAATCAGGTTAAAACCAACATCAGCAGCACCAAAAGTGTGAAAACACTAAATCCCATAGCTAACCTGCCTGACGATATTAAACAGCTAATATCGGAGAAAAACCGAGTCAGACGCCGCTGGCAACGATATTGCAGGCCAGAGGACCGAGCTGACAGTAACCGTCTCGCAGCCGAAGTTAAACATCGGCTGCGAGAATATAAATCTCAAAGGTGGGAAAACCGTCTTGCCGAGCTAAACTCCAGAGACCAGTCACTCTGGAGAATGGCTAAGGCTCTACGGAAAGACAAACCCAAAATGCCACCAATTCATGGCGAACGGGGTGTAGTATACACTGACTCTGACAAAGCTGAAGCTATGGCCGACAGCTTAGAAAAACAGTGCTCACCAAACTACGAGCACTGTGACATCACATTTATCGGTCGCCTCAACAGAAAGGTTAAAACCGAACTAAAGTCAGAGCCCCCCAGCCCGATAAAGCATGCAAGCCCACGAGAAATCTGGGACATCTTGCGTGCTTTAAATAAAAAGAAAGCACCGGGGCATGACGGTGTTTCCAACAAAGCGCTCAGCCTGTTGCCACGCAAGGGCATCGTAGCGCTAACAAATATCATCAACGCATCGCTCAGATTACGCTATTTTCCAAAAGATTGGAAAATAGCTGACATCTGCGTAATTAAAAAACCGGGGCAAAACCCCAGTTTTCCACAAAACTACAGACCCATCAGCTTGCTCTGCACCATGGGCAAAGTCCTAGAACGGGTTATACTGACCCGGCTAGAAGAGGAAACCAAAAGCCTCAATCTGATTCCTGACCATCAGTATGGTTTCAGGCAACAACACTCGACTGAACATCAACTTCTACGAGTTGTTGAATACATCAGTGAAGGGTTTAATCATCGCCAAGCTACGGGAGCCGTCTTCCTCGACGTAGCGAAGGCGTTTGACAAGATATGGCACCAGGGGATGCTTCACAAGTTGATGTCATCAAACATTAGCCACTCTTTGATCCAGCTCATCAACTCATACTTATCTCGACGAACATTTTGTGTCAAAATTAACGACACAAAATCAACTCCGAGAATCATTACAGCTGGCCTGCCTCAGGGTTCTCTGCTGTCACCGATCCTCTTTAACTTGTACTGCAGTGACATGCCGTCACAAACTGCGGGCACAACGCTGGCTCAGTACGCTGATGACACAGCCGTGCTGTACAAGTCGAGGAACGCGAACGTGATCACTCACAGGCTCCAGCAAGCCGCTGATGAGCTTGAAAACTGGTTCGCCAAGTGGCGAATAAAAGTCAACGCTGAGAAGAGTACCGCGGTACTCTTCACAAAGCGCAGACTCACTCCGGTGGGAAACGTGGAGATGTTCGGCAACAACATCCCCTGGCGCCAAAAAAATAGGTATTTAGTTCTCCTTTTCGATAAAGGATTAACGTGGGAGCCACACGTCAGCAGCAACTGCCACAATGCAGGCGCTCTGATGGGCTCCCTATATCCGTTAATCAATAGACAGAGTCAGTTGTCATTGCAGAATAAAATGACAATATATAAATCAATTATACGGCCCGCAATGACCTACGGAATCTCCGTCTGGGGTTATGCGGCGAATTGTCACATTAAAAAACTGCAAGTGATGCAGAACAAAGCCATACGAATGGCAACCAACGCTCCATGGTTTGTGCGCAACGACCAGTTGCACACAGACCTAAAAATGGAGACAGTCAAAGAATTTGCTCATAAACGAGCAACAAAATTCTTTTCAAAACTCCCTGGTCACCCTAACACCGGTGTCAAAAGATTAGCGGAGTACGACGAGCACGACGTACTCCGACACAAACGACCGAAGCTAATTCTAGCTACAATATAAACTCCGCGCCAAGAAGGCGGCACGAAAGTGCACTCTATAAAACTACTCAAATCCGCAAAATGATCCGATAAGGGAGGTGAGGGCCCACGGCCCGGTACTCCTCAAGCCCGTTCAGGTCTAAGGTCTAAGGAGTGCGTTAATGCGTAAACAGAGTGTTCAGTAGCGATCAACAACATTATTTTGTGCAGAAATAAATTTTGTAAAGTTTCAGTATGAATTTTAGTAGTAGAAGTGAGTTAAGTGTTTCATGTGAATCTGTTGAAAGTCAACGATTAAAACGGCCAAAGAAATGTTCAATTTAGATTTTATTATGGACGATGTAATGGAAAAATTTATAATAAATTTAAATGACGACAGTGATACCACGGTCACTAAAGAATATTCAAATTAATTATTTTATATAAATAAAAAATTGTTATTGACATTTTTATGCTTTATTTCAAAATAAATGGTTATACACTGTTCATCCAATTTTGAACGTAGCTTTACTAAACAAAGTACCGCCTCCTTGCACGCGCTATTCACCTGATCTGTGGCATTTTCTCGCCGAATGAAGTATAAACGTGTTTAACTCAAATTTCTTTCGCAACTTATTACGTAAATATCTATTTAAAAGGTGATAATACTGGAACGCAACTGACGTTGACAATGCGAGCCGAGAGAGACAGCTAGTTGTTAGGCTATCTGTCTTTGTTGTATAAGGTTTTCATATATCAACCGTTCTACAAACAAATGTTACACAAAGAAACGTGGCCCACGACATTAATCTGCCTCTCGTTTCTCGGTTTTGTAAAAGCCTACGATTTCAGTGGGGGACACGAAGTGAACCCAGAATACATAAAAAGAAGAAGTTAAGTACTGCCTATAGATGGAGCAACGCGCACCTGTCTGCAAATTAAGTTTTTTGCTCTTTTTACTAAACCTAATTTCTTGAACATCTACTAAACAGATATTTTTTGCTTGTTAAAATTAACAGCTATTGGTCTATATTATACATTTATTTTTATTGACTTTATGGGGGAGAGTTGCTGAAATCGTACCCCTTAAGAAAATTTGGTCTCCGGGCAAATTTGATTTATTTATTTAAACATGTTTTTATTAAACAATAAATTTTTTATGAAGGAAATGGTTTTTCTTCAGTGGAAGTAGACAGGAAGAGGGAATGAGACCAAAGTACAGTAGACATAATATTACAAAGAAATATAGGCATCCAAAATCAGGAACGAAGTTAAAACACCCACATCCAGGTATAACACAAAGTACAACAAATTCGGAGAAGGAGGGGTTTTATCTTATGTCAGTTTGCTTGAGTGGTTTTGCAAGAAAAATTGAGTGAATAAAGATTTATCTGGAAAAATGAGAAAGGTCGTCTAGTATTTTATGAAACATATTCCAAGGACAACACAAAATGAAACGTGAAATATTATTTAACTGCCACACTGGCATTTAAAACATTAACAACTGATTGCTTATTGAGAAGCGGGAAATTTATCTGGATTTTATCTGATTAACGGGATATTATCACTATGATACTGTTCTCATATTAGTTGAACTTTCAAGACTTTTGCATCATGATTGATTAAAAACTAGTCGTAGGAACTTATCGCTGTGATAGACATGTCTCAACGTTGATTGCCTGAAAATATGTCACGAGACATATCAAATATATTCTCTGTTAAAACGTCGTATATCACAAATGAGTGAAATGTTAATAAACAAGATGTTTAACACACGAGCGCACAAGCGCATGTGTGATAATTCTCAATTATAATATAGTGTTCTATTGTAGGTTCAAGTATCCTACTACAATATGCGAATAGAAGGCCAGTCATTACTGGCCCATCCGAGGATTTAGTGTTTGTGGGCCAGACTCTGGAGTTGTCTTGCGCTATGGTTGTGACCTACAACGTCCCCGATGACGCGCTACGCTGGACATCTCCGAGCAACGCCAGTGTCAATGTAAGTTTCCATTCAGAATGTTACTATTACAAATAAGCCAAAGGGGCCTCATTTAATTATATTGTAACGTTTCTTAAGAGACACGGTTCGAAGAAGTTATAGAACAGCAGTACTTTAATTAAAACTAACTGAACTATTTATATATTTATGTACACACAACTATTTATCGCTATATAATTATAATAAATACCAAAATTACATTTATTTCTACTGAACCCTATTTATTTTCAATTGCCCTTAGGGCAAATATTTCCATCTATGAATAAACTTCCGAAATAAGTAATTCGTCGAATAAATAAAAAAAATATGCATAAAAAAATGGCATCTGGAACAATAAGTATCATTTGAGCTATGATTTTGATGCGATATTTTTCATTTATTCGACGAATAATTTATTCGGTATTTTATTCGTAGATGGAAAGATCGGCCCTTATTATTTACCATATACCTAGTAGATCTATACAGCGAATGCTCTTATCTTACCCGTGAGATGAGGGGTAACCTGAGAAGGGAGACAGACATATATACTCTCTCTATTTTTCTAGAAAAACCAGTTACAGTGCGCAGGCGTACCAGTACAAAATAAATATAAATATGAAATAAAGGTGAATAAAATAAATTAATATCAGTATTCATAATTACGTTTACAATTACATATTATTTTCTTTATTAACAATACTTCAAATTTTATGGCGCGAAATTTAAGTTTCCGAAAAATAACTGAAGCGTTACACCGAGAAATTTCTAATAAAAATATTAATACTTAATATGTTACGTAACTGTACAATAAATGAATTAATGTAAAATTAGTTTGTATAGTAGATTAAAAATATTTACAATGTAATCACAATAAATTATAATTGTCTGTCAACTGAAAGAAATATGGAAATAAAAAATTCATAATTGAATTTGTCCAGAAATAATGTATGGGAATGTTTAGGTATAAAACAGTTTGTATTTAAGATATTTATTGATTTTTAAACACTATTAATCGATAGTATTTGTTTTCACTCATTAATTATGAATTCAATTTTTTTTAAATATATCTATAATTAATTTTACAATCTGTGTCTTATGATTATCTAATACATTTTGATTTTTTAAATGGTTAATGCAGTGTTCACTATTAAATACATTTGGTGCACATTCTACAAATATTTTAAGATCAAATCATTTTTTAATATTTTATCTTTAAATAAATTTTCCAGATTGCACCTAAAATATTTTACTGCAGTTTTACATACAGTAACGATGTCTTTTGTAGGATACAAAAGAACGCCACAATCTTTCATATTTATGAGCATACAATTTTTGTTGTTAGCACACAATAACACTCAACGGAGCAAACTTTTTATTTCGTTTTAATGAACCCAGCAATATATTCGACCACGTCTTCTACATATTTATTTATTAACTACATACAATTTAAATAGTCGTGACCGAATACACTGACTGAGATTTCATTTGTCTCCAGATGTTGGATTTTTTTTAACTGACATGTAATATGTTGATTCCATTTGCCAAACAATTCGAATTTTTTAATAATTTTATCAGTTTTGACTAATAGTCTTTTATACACTGTTTCGAATTGTTTGGCATTGGGATTGTTATGAAATCGCTCACGATTTATGTCACTAAAATGTTTCTAAATAATCTTGACTTAGTTTAAATGCCAGTAAGTAACTCAGCTTGTCAATTTTATTTTCAAACAACTTTTTATTCGACATAGTTAATGAAATATTACTTTGCCTGGACAATGTTTTAAACACAAAAGCACCACACAAACTAACCATCACACGTGTACGCAATAGACAGGAAACTTAGCTTAAATTTCCGTTTTTGCCGTCAACCAATAGTATTCAAGAACCTTAATGAAGAGAGAGAAGGAGAACTGGAAGAACACAACCAGCCAACCAACATAGTTCATCCTTCTCAACTCTTATAGCCTTTATTGTTACAAACAATGGAGGTCTGATGACCCTCCAGATTACAAAAATTATAAATTAACATATACAAAATATATAAGGAAAGGTTTAACATAATACAATAACTACTTATAATAATTACAATAAAAATTATAGGGCCTGAGTCGCCCAAGGTTCAAAAAGGTGGTGCAAGCACCGGTAGACTCTGGTCTTTTTCTACGCGAAAAAGAAATTTTCTTCAGCATTCTTCTTATTGAAGAGGAAGTCTTGGGAAGGCAAATTTCCCAAGAAGGTGAATATCAGGATCTTCATCCAGCTGATCACCCATAAGATGGACAACGAGCTCATCAGCTGGACAGGGCCAAGCAGGAATCTTGGCTGTAAGCTCTTCTCTCAAGGAATCATAGTCAGAGCATGTAAAAATTCTATGTAAAGGAGAGTCCTCAACATTGCAAGTAGGACAATTGGGACTCTCTGATTTTCCAATTCTATAAAGAAGAGTTTGAAACTCACCATGACCAGTAAAGATTTGAGAAAGATAACTGGTAAATGGAAGTATAATGGCAAGTATATCACGTATATTTGGAAAGAACTCAAAAGTAACTCTTCCTTTGTCACAGGTAGCCCATTCTTCTTGCCAGAGATTAGTAGTAACAAAGGCAATGGCTTGATGCATTTTGGATATGCTGGTATAATCATTTCTTCTAATAACAGTATTAAAAATAGTAACTGTTTGTTTAGTTTTAAGGATATGTTTTGCAAACTTTTCTTCAATAATGAAATAAAGGGGCTTAAATCCCGCCAGGACACATGCGGCCTCATTAGAAACAGATTTATATTGGTTGGAGCAAGTTTTGGCACAGAAAGCTGTGAGGCTAAGAAGAAGTCTTTTACTTTTGACAAGTAGGGCACGATGATGCCAGATAGAGCAGGCATAGGTCATAATTGGTATAATTGCACCTTTGTAAATAACAGCTAAACCATCTGGAGGTCTACTCCAACCCAATTTAATGTAACGCCGAAGCGCCATAAAAATTTTTCGTGCTTTTTGACAAACAGAACTGATGTGGGCTGCAAAGTTTAGTTTCTCATCAATAGTAACTCCCAAGTAGATCGTTTGGTTGGCTCTTGAAATGGACTGACCATTTATTTTTATTATAGGATTCCTGACAAGTTTGCCTTTAAGGATTAAATATTTGGATTTAACATTAGAGAATGTAAGTTTGTTATTAGCTGCCCAATTCTGGATGTAAATAAGAATTTCATTAGCCTTGTTTTCTAATTCTTGTCTAGTATTATCAGAGACAAGGACAAGAATGTCATCTGCATAAGCAATAATCTTACTGCCTTCAAGAGGCAATTTTGTAAATTGCCTTGTAAATACTTGATAGGCCTAGTTGTCATAATTGATATTTAGTATACGCCCTGTGTCCATTTGACCTAGATTTTGACCTGCACTACAACAGCCGAAGCACAGTGGGGCAAAAGCCCGAAAAGCTGGCCAAAAGTCGAAAAATAAAGTTACTAAACTCGGAGTAAATCGCATTCTTCCACTCCGCCTGATCCGGTCCGTTGATGGCTTCATAAAATGGGACTTCGGATGCGAGCATAGTCAGTTGAGTGTCCTCGCACTCGTCGCTTGTGTTGCTGTTCACGCGGCTGGTCGTTGCTGTAGAACAGTTTGAGCGGTCGGGCTCGCTGACATCTCTCACGTTATACTGTTTGGCTGGGCGGCCTGGCTTGCCGCGGCGGGCGATCTTTGGGCGCCGTGGGACGCGCCTCTGGTGAGTTTTCTCCGGGCCTTCTACATCTCTGTCGGCGGTGTCCGAATCTTTAGACGTAGGCTGCGCTGCTGGATCTCCAATGCGGACCTCAAGCATCTCTCCGGAATGCCTGACAGAGTTCTCCAATACCGAGAAACGGCCGTTTCTAGTTGAAGTGGATACGAAGTCATCGAAACTGTCTTGATCATCGAATTGGTCAAAGAACTTGACGTTCCTGGACGCGTGGATTTTGCGTTCCTCAGGTATCCACATGTTGGAGTTGGTGAAGTAGCCGGTCTGGCTGCCGCTGGCATCAACTAGGAAGTTCTCTTCCTCAACCGAGTTTGCCTTCTGTCCTCCCGTCTTCGGTCCGCCGGCCTTCTGTTTGTCCGCTTTCTTCTTGGAGTAGCAGTCTGCCATCTTGTGCCCCTTCTTTTTGCAGTACCTGTATGTGAAGTTGCGTTGTTGTGAATTCTCGGCGTTGTCGTGCGATTTGTACTCGCTTCGTGGTTTCTGATGACCTTGCCGATTCGTGAATAATGCCCCGTGGTCGTCTTCACCCGATGTCTCGTTGACTGAGTCGCTGGCTTCTATGATTTTGGTTTTCAGCGAATTCAGCTCAGGGAGGTTGTCTCGGGACTCGATGGCGCGCCTAAACATATCATAACTTGCTGGTAGACTTTGCAATAGCAACAGGGTTAAAAGTTTTGAGTTAATATCTACGTCCATCGACGCTACCTTGTCGACGACTTCGAAAAATTCCGCAAGACGTTCTCTCACGTTTCCACCATCGCGAATTTTTCGGTGCATTAACAGTTTTAGGAGCGTGACCATGCTGGCGGGACCTTTGGGTGCGAACACCGTTTCAATTTTATCCCAGACTTCTTTTGATGTCTCACATCCTCGAGCGTGTCGAAGCTCGGAGGGGCTGATTGAAAGTAAAATTTCTGACCTTGCTTTCAAGTCGTGAGTGATCCATGCTTTGTAGGCGGCAGTTTGTGCTGCAGTCGATTCTACTGGCAGCGTCGGCTTCGGGATGTCGCCGGATGCGTAGCCAAACAAATCCTTGGTGATCAAGAGTGACTGGGCATGGATCCTCTAGGTGTCGAAGTTGTCCTTTGTAAGTGTTTCCAATCGGGCGGTCGCCATGTTGAATTGCGGTTAAGCCAAAATGGCGGACGGCTCGATGCTTCAAGAATGTTCTACCTACAATACACTGTTAAATGTTTTTATAGTTGCGCGACGCGAACTATTTTCAATCACAGTAGAATGCCTGGGCCCATAATCTATTGGGCATGAGGGTAGATCACAATAAAAACACTAGACGAAATATTCAACACGTTTATATTTTGACAACAGAAAAACAAACTATAGTCATTTTCTATACATAGCAACTTGATTGTATAATGTGAAAAAGCAATAATGTGTTGTGAGAGTGTTTTGTCTGGTGTGTATATGAAGAGCGGGAAATTGAAAAATATTAATTAGATCCAACAGTCTCCAACACAATGTTCTTAAAATTTAGTAATAACTCGAAATATGCATGTTTATCCCTCGCCCCTCGATCACTTCTCTACATCTAATCTCAATATCTGATTCTTCTCAGAGTGTTTCCCCAGGCGTACAAGATCCTCTTTCAACCTCCAGAGTGAAGTAATCACGATCTTCACTTTAACCCTGCCGATTTCCTTGTGCGAACTCATGATTAATAGATAAGTTAAAGCAGCGATGCCAATTCTAAAAAAGTCACCACATTTGTTACGAAAAAGTGACAAGATTAAGAAAATTTCACCAAATCGAAAATAAATCCATTATTTTTTTATTATTAAAAAGAACATCACAGAAGAAATTGATTATTACAAATATTTAATATGAGAACAAACCATTCTAGATAAAACCAGAAAAAAAATGGATTTTAACTACACTTTTTTTTCATTGAAAAGCTTCTCTAAAAATAAATTAAATAATATGTAGAATAGAATAGCATCGCGATCTTAACATTTTAACATATCTTTATCATTTTACCGACATCCATTTTAATTTGTCGAAAGGTAGAAATTGAGCCATACAACGATTTTTGAAGCTAAAAAACTGTAACAATCAAAAACAGACTCAGCAATTCGCGAAAAAAAAAACAAATATAGATGGCACTCTTGTCGCATACTAGCTGCAGAGCTCTAGAAGAATATAGGTATTCTCGTCCGCCATTTTGGGTCCAGATGTCATAAATAAAACAAGTTAATAGAATCCAGTTACTTTGAAAAAAAAAAAATTTTTATCTGTCAAATTTAAAGTTGATATTGTAAATTTATTTTTTTATTTAACTGAGAATTTAAAAGAAATATTAGAAATCTTTTATGCAGGTTTACTTTAGAAACGATAATAATACATCTTTAAGTAGGATAATAATAATAATTTGTATAAATCAGTATTATGTAGTTAAATGTTTGTCTTATTATAAACACCTCGACTGGTCGACATGGCGGTTAATTGTTTTCAAAATTTTTTCTTGAGTCTGCAACAAATACTATATTTAGCAAAAACTAAATTAATTACTGTCATAATTGGCATACCGAAAATTGACTTCACTGATATTCGCATTATCTTCGGCAAAAGGATTAGGTACCTGAAAACCATAGAATATTTATTTTCCTTATAATGCATCTTATTCAATTGCATCTATATTGCTTTGAAATTAAATTATTTTAGTGGTTTATAATGTACGCAAATTTTTATTTTATACCCACAGTTTTTATATACAGCCATTAAATATATTCCTTGAAATTCTGTAAAATCCAACTACACAAATCATACGGTAATATATTATTAGAAAGTATTCTGTACATTTACCTGTAAGATATGGAATACAATAATTGAAGTAACTGGATTCCAATAATTCGTTTTATTTATGACACTTGGACCTAAAATGGTGGATGAGAATACTCATATATTCTAGTACCTTACTAGCTGTCACGCAAATAGGGAAAACACTTATCAGAACGCCATTACGGCATATGAATTCCACTTGTTCTTTGGTTATTTTCGTGTTTAGTGTAAACTTTTGGATATTTATTCATTTTCAATGTGGGAATAATCCGTCAGATATTCTTTTATATTTGGATGAAAAAATACGGCCGATTACTGACGGAGAAGCTGTGATTTATACCATGGAAGAATACTTCATAGGTTCTACCGTGGTCGTTTTATTCTCTTTCATACTATTTATTAGCTTTGTTCTGCAAATATAATAATATTAATAGAATTGAACCATTTCCTAACTCAATATCTGTTTATGCTTTTTAATATTCCGTTTTATCATCTCTGGTGGAATAACCTTTCTTTTAAATATTGAAAGTGCAGTAAAATCATATATTTTAAATATATGTAAGTATTAATTTTGTGAACTTGATAATTAATTGTTGTTACTTTTATATTATTTTATTATTCTTAATATTGCTGATTCATGTATTTTAGTTTTTTGTGTGATTTATATTTCTTGTGTTTGTTGTCGCACGCTCCGTTGTGAATAACACATTAAATTTCGTTTGGATCCCTGTGTGTGGTCAATTCTTTTAGTTCGGTGATGACGTACTGTTATTCATAACGAGAACGCTTACTATGCAATAGATCCAAACTTCTAGAACATTCTCTGGCTCAGTGTCATCTTTTCGTTTGTTTTAAAATTTGAAGAGTCAGCTTTTTGAAGTCGACTTGACGCCCTGGAGAATATTCTACATTCAGTCACAGCCTAGCAGCCACTACAACCAGTTGTAGATTTATCTTATACTTAGATGTAGATGTTGATAAAGTAGTTAGTATATAATAAATCCGGGTTACCGAATTCTGCGAGTTTTATTTGATTCCAAACGTTGCCACGCAACAGTAGGACCTGACAACTACCGCTCGGCCGGGTCCCTACTGAAAGATTATGTGTAAATAGCAAGTTCACTACAAAAGAAACTTTCAGATCTCATAATATTATAATATACAATATCCGTTTATTTAACCTTTTTTTTATTTAGGAAAACTTCCAACTGGTAATTTTTTAGTTAAAACAGCATCGGGTTTTAGTTTTTATCTCCCCATCTTTGCAAGATATTCTATTAAGTATGTAAATGATAAAAAATAAAGAAGATGATAGACAGACTTAATAAATCTGTAGGTTTGAAATGCTCAGAACACATTCATGTATTTGATCGCCGTTTTTTCTATTTTTAAAGTATGACCCCATGCATGTCGGACTTTTATGTCTTTGGGAAAATAATGTAGAGACATATTTTCACTAATAGAATACTGCACTGTGACATTGAGCAATATCTCTTAAATTTACTCAGGTTTCTCATGAATTTCCTATGACTGTCGATGTAAACCATGACTTGTTTTCCCGATTTGGAACCTTTTAAATTTCGCCACCAGAGGTCAGCTATTTTGTTTTTTTTTTTTTTTTTCGCAAATAAAATGATAAGAGAGAGCTATTGTAAACTGTGTTTGTGTGAAAGCCAAATAAACTATTGCACAATCATTAACTACTCTGTACATCCCAGGGCCATTTTGTCACTTGTAGTCAAGTTTCATAATAAATTTTTTAAAAAGGCCAAAGAAAGTAAGTGTTTGAGAAAGTAAAAATTCACCAGAATTACTCAATTTAAATGGTTTTGAACCAATTACCAAAATTTCACCAAACTGGTGAAATATCAACAAACCTGGCTACACTGAAATTAAAGTAAAATTCACAGCGACATGTGACTTTTCCAACACAAAGAAACGAATTGAGATTTGATATCAGCGGGGCCCAAACGGCGGCGCCACTGACTCGTGGGCGGGAGATTCGAAATTTATAGCGCTTTAAATTTTGTGTATTCAGAAAGGGATGTTCGATGCAAGATCATTTAGTCACATTCGGAAACTTGATAGAAAAGGCAATGAGACAAAATAGCAGACTATACATAAACTTCGTAGATCTAGAGAAAGCATTCAAACGAGTACTGAGGAGAATGATGAGCAACGTATATACTGCTAACAGCCATAAAGAGCATGTATAGAGAAACAGCTAATTATATTACAATTGGCAACGAAAACTCAAAAGAATTAAGAACTACAAAAGGACTGGGATAAGAAGGATCTTTAAGCCCACTGATATTCATAATATTCCCAGACAAGATATCAAGAACAGAAAGAAAAAAGTGGAAATTGAATACTACAATCTACAAAGAAAGACACTATTAGAAGATCACTTAGAAATTTTTGCAAAAAACGAAGAAGACATGCAGTACCATCTAGATTATCTGGAATAAGGAACTAATCAAGCACAACATGGTAATAAACCTGGATAAAACGAAAGTAATGGTGATAACAAAGGAAGGCACAAGAACAAACTTGACACTAACTGGAAAAGAAATACAACAGGTTCAGACATTCACGTTTTTGGAAGCAGCAATAAATAGCAAAGGAATTATAAACCAGAAAATTAACATGAGGATACAGTCAGCAAACAGAATCTACCATACAATAAATAAAATAATATGAAGTCATAAATATATAACAATAGACAAAGAAGACTATACAAAACAGTGTGCAGACACCAACATTGATTTATGGAAGCGAAGTATGGATGGTTACTAAACCAAACAACTAAATGTGAAATACAGGCGGCGGAAATGAAATTTTTTGAGAAGAATTGAAGGAATTACAAAATTAGCCAGAGTAAGAAATAAACGTATAATATAAAAGTTACAAATAGAAGGCATCCATAAAATCAATGAAAAAAAGAAAACTAGCATGGTTTAGAGAATTAACAAAAATGCCAGAAAGCAGACAAGCAAAAGTAGTTTGGAATGCAAGAAGACATCAAAGAAGTAGGGAGGAACTTCAGCAAAAATATGGGACAATAACATAAAGGAAGTAGTAAACAGGAATCGAATTAACTTCTGAGAAACTACAAAGAATGCAAAAAACAGAATGGAATAGAAATATTTTATTAATAAATTACAGTAAAATAAACAACTAATAATAAAAATATCGACACTCGAAACGATTTAAAAGAAATTTAGAAAGATTATAATAATAAAAAATGGGGTAAATAGCTCCGTGGTAACGCGTTGGACTGTGGATCGCGAAATCCTCAGTTCGAATCTCATGCCGACAGTTACCAATTTAAATTTACCCCTGTGGTTCCCCCTCCACTAACATCTTTGGAGGCTATGATTTGACAGCTGGTAACCGCACTTCATACGTAAAAATATATCACTTATCGAGATTTGTGTAAACAGAGTGCCACACCCTTAATGGGTAAAAGGCGTGATGATATATTTATTTATAGTAATATTATAGGCGAGAAGCTGAATACAATGAAGTGTGGCCAACGCAGTCGAAAACTTTGCTATGGTCGCAAAAATACCAATAAGAGTTCTATTATCTGCAAGGAAATAAGTAATAGTGCTGTAATGACATTGCAAAGCATCATTAGTAGAGATATTCGGTTTGAAATCGTATTTATTACGAGCTATTATTCTTTTACCTTGCACAAATTTTAAAAGTTAATGCAAACGAAGGACACTTATCAACAGAAATTCCGTCACCCTTTTCGTAGGTGGGATTTATTTTGTTGAATTAATTTACCACGAAAAATTTCTTGTTCGGAAGACAAATGAATAGCATGCGTCAGAGGTTTATTGAGAAGATAACCTACAGTTTTTATTATAAAAACTGATATTGTAATGGACAATAATTAGACGAAACTATATTCATTTTATTATCCTCAACGTTACAAAATGTATTTTATAAAACAAAATATAATTAATTCAAAATGTAACGTCACTGGTAACCATGGTTACTCAGTGCAGGGATGTACACGCTCATGTGATTCTTACAGCTGTGGCCATTTTGAAAAAGCGGCGTGCCACGTTTTCTTCATCTGCGGAATCGGTCTTGTCTATCATTTCAAGAACACGCACACGTTCTGTTAATGCTAATCGGCGCGGTCGATGACAAACTGGCACGTCGGATGTAAGTTCTAGCTGCACGGCTGCACCTGGTACATCCGGAAACAGGAGCACCGGAGATTGGGCTGCTTCGCGGATCATTTCGAGAAGCTGACGACGTTCGTCGAGCGAGACACTATCTGGAACTGGTAGATCGCTGAGTGTAATCTCGCCAATACCTTCGTTTGTGTCGATGTTGAAAACAGGTGGCAGTTCTTCTGTATTGGGTTTGTTAACTTCATCTCAACGAAGCGCTCAACAGTGGTCGATCCAATTGTAAAGCTTCACTGTCGGATGGGATGTGAAACGTAGTTGGTATTCCGACGTCGTCTACGGTGACTACTAGGTAGATTGTACCAGTAGCTAAAATATTACCGCCGATGCCACCTAATGGTTTACTGCATGGTTGTATGCTGATGCCTAGGCTTGTAGCGATGCTCGGTGCTATGAGGTTGACCGCGCTGCAGGTATCTGCGTACACGACAAAGGGTTTGTTGTTTAGACGTATACTTACAACAGCAATGTCACTTGGTAGAACATCCACTAGGCGTACAGTATCCGCTTTTACTGTACAGTTAACAGCCATGTGTCCTTTTTATTGACACTTCGTGCATTCGATTTTTGGACAATCTCGAAGACGATGACCCTCCTTTAGACAGATGGGACATGTTTACGAACGTTTATCTGACCTTTGCGTTCGTTGCTCGCCTTTGCTGGGTGTTTTCGGTTTATCGGCTGATGTAGTCGGGTTTTTTGGTAATTCTTCTGTATTGCCTCTTTTCGGTTGATGATTCTTACGGAGCATATCATTTGTAGGTTTGTCGGCTGTGAGACGATTGTGCTGTTCCACTCTTTGAATTAGATGTTTAATTTTGTTTGGTACAGGTTTGGTAACATGTTCGCTTTATCGCGAATATCACCTAACTATTATTTCAACAATTTCGATTTCACTTATATTAGGTGCATGTGTGTCTATTGCGACCATTGTGTGCAGATAGGTCCTTGATTATTCATCAAATCTTTACTTACGCCTATCTAAAATACGGAGAATCTGATGTACACCGGGTGGGGCGCCAAACGTATCTTCGAATTCTTTCCTCAACTTGTCCCAATTGTATGATGTTGGTTGCGAACGAAACCAAATAGCAGCCCTACCTTGGAGTTTTGTTCTAGCTACAAGACGGTTTGCCGATCTAACAGATTATAGAAGGCTTGTGCTGATTGAACACTTTCAATAAACATTTCGCCAATTGAACTTTCGTCATCTGAATTAAATTCAATCATGTGTTCGGCTGCATCACGTGTGTTGTAATATTGACTTTGGTTTCTTATGATCGTATCGGTGTCTGGAGTAGCAATATTGCGTGAATCAAAGACATCACAGGCTGGTGGGGTAGGCATTTTCAACTTGTAGAGATGCTGAGTTACCGGCTTGCGTTGTTTGCAATTGAACTATATCATCTGAATTCTTGTTGACAGAATCGGACAAAATTGACAATTGGTTTTGAATTAATTCTAGCATTGCGGTAATTGCGCTCATTACAGACGACCTTGCCCTGTCTTCGTCATTCTTATTATCTTTTAATTTTGTTATGTTTGAATTAGCCATCTCAATTCTGTCGTCAGTATTGTAACAAGGCGAACATTCAGAATACGATTTATTTTTTTTACTGTCAAAGCGATTTTAAAATATCAAGTTTCAAACTGCGTTTGGACTTAAAGGCATCAAAATCGTCTTCTTGAGTTAAATTTATTGCTACACATGTGTGTTAGAATTTAGTTATCATAAATAATCATTTGAGATTATCGCGGCAAATATTCTGAAATATCGGCTTGAGACGCCATCTGGGGTTGACAGATTTACGAAGAGGTCTGGTAACCCTAGATTAGGTTTTAGTTTTTATGTAATTTTTGTGTTAGTTCTGTGGGAAACGTTTTCCCCTCTCCCCGCACGTACCCGCTTGTGGGGTAGATGGATAGTTTGGCTAGCACAAGAAAGAGGGTTAGTTTTTGATTCTTGAACTGGGCAGACGTGTTCTCACGTCTGCAGTGCTCTACAAAATGTAGAAATTTAAGTGCAATTTTCTTTGCTAAATATGTTTTGGTAACTGTAACTAAGTTAACATATTCATACGTTGTCGTCGTTGTTAATATTTGTATTTGTTTCTAAAATTGTTAAATTCACCGTTTTATCATTTCATTAAAAACCATTTTTTATCATTCTTAGATAGTGTTTGTGTGTTTTAATTTGTCAAACCTTAAGTCTCAGTCGTCAGCCCGCCGTGCTACAGTATTGAGCGGATGAAAACTTTTGTTGTTGAAAAGATGTCCCCTTATTTACCAAATATATATGCGAGGATATTCAATAGTTTATTACGGCGCACAAATTCAAAGGTGCGTGGTTACTCTTTCAACACAATTACACAAACAGTTTACACACTTTCTTGTATATAGTATTGATTACTGAACTATTGTAATGGACAATTTTATTTTTTAAAACGTTATAAAATGTTTTTTTATAAAACAAAACATAATAAATTCAAAATGTAACATGTCACTGGTAACCATGGTTACTCAGTGCAGGGATGTACACGCTCATGAGATTCTTACAATATGTCATCAATATCTGTTTCGTATATTGGGTATATTGGTAAACTTATGCATTTTTTCTCAGGGGATTTAAACAGGAGTACATTGTATTCGTATGTCCTACTTATTTTAACTTATTTCCTAATATGCAGAAACAGGCAATACCGACGGCAGAACCCGATCATTCTTCGGGCCACCGGTCGCGCTTCGGGAAGCCGAACACATCTCGGGCGGCCGAACACACCTCGGGCCTCCGAAGGCGCTCCGGGACGCCGAGTTGAGCCGACTGCCGTTCCCACCACTAACAGCAGAGTGGGGACCATGCCAGCGGGTATACTAGGACGCGCTCAGCTCCACACAACGTTATCTTTTTTGAGCTTCTCAACGAGAAGGTTCTCTAAACTGAATGGATGCTCCCCCGCTCTTTTCTAGGCGCTACTTATCTTTACTGTTTACAACAGTTTATTCACTTATCTTACTTTCCTTTGCTTGAGTCTCTGCTGACTGTTCAGCGAGACGCATTCACTATAAAGTGAATAGCATCTTTACTTTCTCGCACTACTGTGTGTCACAGTGTGCCCTACACTCGCTGCTGTGTGTCACAGTGCGAGCTTTACTTACTTTCTTGCACTACTGTGTGTCACAGTGTGCTCTACACTCGCTACTGTGTGTCACAGTGCGAGCTTTACTTACTCTCTTGCACTACTGTGTGTCACAATGTGCTCTACACTCGCTGCTGTGTGTCACAGTGCGAGCTTTACTTACTCTCTTGCACTACTGTGTGTCACAGTGTGCTCTACACTCGCTGCTGTGTGTCACAGTGCGAGCTTTACTTACTCTCATGCACTACTGTGTGTCACAGTGTGTACTTCCTCGCTACTGTGTGTCACAGTGCGTGCTTTACTTCACTTTCTTGCATTACTGTGTGTCACAGTGTGTACTACCTCGCTACTGTGTGTCACAGTGTGTACTACCTCGCTACTGTGTGTCACAGTGCGTGCTCTACTTTACTTTCTTACACTACTGTGTGTCACAGTGTGTCCTAACTAGCTACTGTGTGTCACAGTGCAAGCTTTACTCTACTTTCTCGCACTACTGTGTGTCACAGTGTGCCCTACACTCACTACTGTGTGTCACAGTGCGAGTATTTCTTATGGTAGTGTGTCTACGACCACATATCCACCTAACTAGTTTATTCGCAAGTTTTTCAGGTCTATTGATAGTGATTGGGTTGTTTAATTATTATTTAGATTTAAATAAAGTTACTTTAAGTTTACCTCACTCGATTTATTTAACTTCACCTTACTTATCTCTGTTTGCAGCATTTCCAGAGGCAATTTAAATCCGGCTCAACGTAATCTCAATTTTACATACAATTTAAATACAGTCCACTAATCTTGAGCCTTCAATTTTGAACAATATCAATGTCAACTGAAGTTTTACTTTTTAATTTATACTTCATTATATTTAATCATTTCGAACGATGCACTAAGTGGATACCAACGAAAGTAGATGCACCATATTAATGTTTTTGTTTCCATTAGATTCTGCGATGATTTTCGAATTCTGGATTAGAACATTGCGTCGTGCATTATTAGAAATTATTAAACCAAACTAAAACCTGCTAATGATCGTCACTTGCCATTCATCTGTTTTTAGTTTTAGAATTGATTATATTCCATGTGGTTGATAATACAGTTTCTTTGTTCTTGGTACTGAATGAGTATGTTTCTGTTTCACTATGATATAAACGTATATTGTTTTAGGATAAACACTTTTCAAACGAAACATAGATTTTTAAATGTTACTTGAATTAATGACACCCGTTATAAAAGTTAGTAAAGTAAAATAAAATAACACCAAAAAGTAATTAAATGACTCATCAGCTGTATTTGACTGAAGAAACTCTGCCCATTCCTTCTTTTTGTATATCGTTTTCAAAATCATTTATACTGCATGTAGGTATTTAAGATTCGACGGTACAGAAATACTATGCAATAATTTAAATCATACATATTTGTGTTTACTAAAATACTGTTAACTTTTACTCGCTACTTGGGTTCGGTAAATTGGAAAGAATATCACAAAAGTTTAATTATATCTAACTAAAAATAAGTTATTTATTTACACTTCTTTATTTAACACTTCACAAAACTGATACTAAAATTATTTACACAAGCACTATTTGTTTCTAACGAATTATTTATGTAATTACATCGAATATTTATCTGCACACACTGACAATTTATCACGTTCGTCCGGCAACCCCATATACGAGTATACTTGTGTATTGCGGCCTCTGGAATGTACTAGGCCTTTCGGGAAGCTATGACAAACAGCAGAGCATATTGATCGGGTGCGCCGTGACTATGACAACAGGTTTCGACAGGTCCACACTCGTTAAAATACCTTTGTGGTCTGATTTTAAATTTCAATGTACCTCAGAGGCACTATTGATTAAACATGTAGAACAACGATCATGGCAATGTAACAAGTAACAAAGAATTGTTTTACATTCTTGATATACAGATATGATATAACTATTTTATTTTACAAGTAGTATTTTTTCAAAATACTGGTGTTAGAGTTCCTCCACATTGTAAATATTTATTAATTATTAATTTTTAAAATATTATTTTTTACAGGAAATAATTCCAAAAGTGAAACGAACTAATATACGGCAAGGAAAAGTGTTGGTTAGTACACTAATATTGGACAACGTGAAGACTAGTGACAAGGGTCGCTACTCCTGTCACTTGGATAACGCTACAGCGGTCAAGTTCATCAGTGTTTACGGTAATGTTATCATGTTTTATAATATAATTTGAAAGCATGTATTATGGTGCTATTTCTGGACTGGTAAGAACTGATCAAGTAATTATTCGTGACAATAAAATTATTATATGTAAATTAAATTATCCGATTTATAGTTTCTTGAAAAAAATATTAATGTTATCAGTTACCTGTATTTTAAACCTGCGGAACTCGCGTCTTCAGGGGACTGCGAGCACATGCGCGTGAGCATTTCTCTCACTCTTCACATTTTTCCATAATAGTTGTATTCTTTTTGGAAAGTTTTAGCTCAACTCAGTTGACAAGTGAGTTGAGATGAACTGAGCTGAGCTGAGCTGAAAGGCATCCAAAAAGAACAGCATTCTATGTATAGAAAGGTGGGTTTGAACAAGAATATACACACTTTTGCTATTAAAATTAATGACAATGAAAATATTTTACTATAAGTTTACACATTTAATATAACAATGAAATAGATCGACATATTTTGGTTATTGTAGCATTTTGGTGCACATAACCTAATAAATATGACAGTTCTCCAGACAGCACAAACCAAACATTACCCCTTCCACCGAACTGAGTTGCGTAGATCATTTTGAGTTTATTTCGCGTGTGGTGCAGCATCGGTAAGGGGGGAAGTGAGTTCTCTCAGTTTGTCTCAGTTCAGTTGTAACAAAAAGAACAACACTTTACTGCGTTTATCTGAAGTGAGCTGAGACTAACTGAGATTTTGACCAAAAAGAATACAGCTAATATAGCTAAGATGTATATGACACCACTGTTCTTCAAGATGAAATCAATATTTACCTACTACATTTTACATGCCAATTTAACATCAAAGAAACAATGCCATACAAAATATAACAAAAATATTTTAGTTCAATATTATAGAAATATACAACATCTAGAATTTGCTAATAAAACTGGAGGTACCACAATAACAAATAAAAAAAATCATAGTATAGTAAATTTTTGCTAATTATTTCCTAATTTTTGCCATATAGCTGTAATTTTTGCTGTTCTTATTTCGTGTAATATACAATTTAAAAAATGTAACTCCGACTAAACTTACATTCGCTTCATTATGCAAAATATTCTTGTTTTTCTTCGGAATATATGAAATAAAAGTAGTGTCTATTGTAAAAGCAAACAGCCTGGTGTCTTCTTCGACTTTTTTCGTATTTGTAAATTCTTTTGGTATTTCAGGTTTATTGTTTCTAATCCTTTGAATCCAAATTTTGCACTTTGTTAATTTCAGAAACAATAGCTACATTGCTATCTATATTACCAGAATCATTACTGTTGTTTTCCGTATATATTCCCAAATTCTGAACAGCTACTAACTTTTAAAACAATTATCTAATAAAACAGATTTCATACAGCATTTTTTTGAGCCCCGCATCACTCAAGGCCCTTCAAAGTTTCATTTTACCCTGAAATAATTCTTCATTAAACCGTCTGCAAATAAATATAAAAACTAAATATATATTATCACACCATTTACCGATTTCATGGTGTGGCACTCTGCTCTAAGCAGATCTCGGTACTGTGATATGTTTTTGCGTATACAGAACGGTTACCAACCGCCAAATTAGGGCCTCAAAAGTAGTGGTGGAAAAGCAACAGCGGTAATTTCGAAAATTTGTTGGCTGTGAGACACGAACCGAGGATCTTGTGATCCAAGGTCCGATGCAATACCATGGAACTATTAGCATTAAAATAAAGACAGAACAGTGCTAATTCTAGAAGCAATATTTTTATGTGAAGATAATGAAATATCCGTTGGGGTCACATTGACCCCGGACGTAAAATGCGTAACAATTTAATAAATAGGCTTAATCTAATCAAAAATCATAAAATTAAAAATAAAAATTAAAAGTATAACTAAAAACAATAAAAGTCACTGAATATGTAGGTACAACTTAAATAAATAGAGTAGATACAGACTTTGGTATCAGTAATGGGGTCATATTGACCCCAACATAATACAAGGGTTAAATCAAGTAAAAGACTTGTAGGCGGGATGCAATATTTTTTGTGGTGATGATATTTGAAGTAACTTGAGAATAATATAAAGTTGATATTTTCACCTTCAGCCCCTAAATATTATTTCTGCAGCACTACTAAGTTACCCTAAAAAATTAAGTTGGCAAGAACGTTTTTGTAGACAGGATGCAATATTTTGTGTGTTGATGCTATTTGTAGTAAATCTAAATTAATGTTTTTACCCTCATCCTCTATGTACTTTTTCTATACTAGCACTGAATATAATCTATAACATTAATATTTAGTTAAGAAAATACATATAAATAATCTTTTATGTTGAATACCATGGTTTATTATATTTATTTGCCGCCTTCTTAATATTGTGAACAGAATATTTTTCGTTGCTAACTTTACACCGGTAAAATGTACGTCTTATTGCTGCTGAAATAAATGTACCTAACTATTGATATTGTAAATAAAATTACGTATTACTATAGTTGAATATTAAGTTGTACATTATTTAAATGATAAATGTGTTCTTGATTTCCGAGAAATTATCAAAAGCTAGTTAATAATCAATAGTTATATCACGAGTGCTAAGAATTTAATCGATTAAATTTGACATGTCTAGCTTATGCATAAAATTTTGCTTAAAAAGTGTTTGAGTACATAATAATTTGAAAAAATCCCGAGACTGCAGGTCGAGGGGTTTTATCTTAAATTATTATGTACGATAACACTTTTTTAAAAGCAAAATTTTGTAAATAAGCTAGACATCGAATTTAATCGATTCAATTATTTAGCACAAGGGGTATATGTCATGATTATTTCATAAATTCGTAGCATAAACTTTGATACTTGCCCAAGGAATTCTACTAAAAAATTGGTTTTGACACATTTTCACTTAAATAAATCGCTACACACATAACCAAAAAGCACTTTAAAATGTGATTGTTATATTGTAACTATAGCAAATTGTTTGTTTTTCTTTTTACTTGTCAAATAAATGTCAAAAATTTGTAAATAAAAATAGCTTGAATTAAATAATTCAGCATGTTTAAAGATATAGAATACCAGTAAAGGTAAAGAACATGTAAGTATCTTGCTTCTGCAATTAATTATCCGGCTAAATATGCCTTCAAAATGTTCAAAATTTGCATACACAAGCTAGCTTCAATTTAATCGCGAATAAACAGCATGGAGCTGTTTAATCACTTATCTAAAATGCACAACAATGGAAAATGAAACATTCTGATTGGTCAAATTTGTAATGAGTGAAATAATCATTAAAGCTGCCTCATTTTATCTGTCAAACTCAAACAATACGACTGTTTCTATGTTTTTTTTACCATGGCAATCGAAAAATATGTAAAACTATAAATTTTATTTTACGTCTATCTCATGATAGAAATGTATTACATAAATAAGTTTAGGCTCATTTGGTGCAGTTTTGGTTTTTTAACATTTTTTTTTGTATTTACACTTTTATTCTAAAACTCATAGTGAACGAACTATCGCCCAATGATGATGGAATGTGATCTTGTGAAATTTTTATAAATTGGAAGACCTTAGGATCTTAAGCTAAATACTTGTTTACAATGATGGAATTGTCATCTGCTCTGCAGACATCATCAACAATCTGTTTATTTTATTCTTACATTTATTTTACATATTATTACAAATAATATAACAGAAACGATACTAACAATTATTCCCGATATCTTCGTGCAAGAAAAAATATAAAATGGTTTTGTAATCCATGTGAAGCATCTGCCGAATTTAGATCCAACGAATTTAGTGAATTGAAATCACTTTTACTCGGCATGCAAGAGCAGTTTAAAAAACTAGAAGCTGAAGTAAACTCACTAAAAAATAAAACAAAATTTGAAGAATCCCAACAATTTGAAAATATTGTGGCTGAAATTAATGACCGCCATAATAGAGAAAAAAATATTATTGTTTTCAATCTCCCTGATGATGATTCCGCTGTTGGTCGTAAAAATGATAACTCTACAGTTAGAGAAATTTTAGAACTGACAACTTCACCTGTGCCTGTTTCCGACTGCAAGATTTATAGATTGGGGAAATTTAGCAATGGGAAATCCAGACCACTTAAAATATCTTTCAAAGATTCATCTGAAGCACTAAATGTATTGAAAAATACTAAGAAGTTACACAACACTAAATTCAATAAAATAAAAATTGTTAGTGATAAAACTCCCAAACAAAGAGAATTTCTTCGTGAGCTAAATACTGAACTTCAAAGTCGTTTAAACAAGGGTGAAAAAAATTTAGTGATTAAATACATAAATAATGTACCGCGTATTACTTCAAAAAACTAATTTCATCAAATCTCAGTTTTTTACCAAGATGTGCGCGGCTTAAATACAAAAGTCTCTGAATTTTATTTAAATGTTCTTCCCACAAATTTTGATGTCCTTGTGCTCACAGAAACTTGGCTTACCGATAATATTCTCAGTAGCGAATTGTTCGATCTGCGCTACAGTGTATTTCGTGCTGACCGTGACCACTGTCGAACTGGCAAAAGCAGAGGTGGTGGAGTGCTCATAGCTGTAAATGACTCTTTCACAGCTCAAGAAATTCACATTCCATGTGATATCATCAATATAGATTTTTTGTGTGTAAAACTGTTGTCACCGAATTCGGTTGTTCTCACATATATAATTGCTATTTATATTCCTCCTGATGTTAGTACTCGTGATCGCTTATGCTTCTAAGATTTCTTAAGTTCATTATCTTTCATATTTAAATTTAATGTTTTGATTATTGGGGACTTTAATATTACAAATTTAAAAGAATATTATATTTCAAAAATATCAGATACTAACGTCAGTTATTTTCTTAATTTTGTAAATATACTAAACATGGTCCAATATAATTATATTTCCAATTTCTATAATAGAATATTAGATGTTGTTATTTCCAACATGAGTTGCAGTGTTGTAAATGAGATAACAAATCTAGTACAGGAAGATAAACACCACCCATCGCTATTAATTGAGTTTTCGTTCAATAATTTTCCTTACAATAATTTAATAGAAAATCAATCAGTCATGTACAATTTCAAAAGTGGAAATTACTCTCTTTTATATCAATTACTTTCCGAACAAGACTGGTCTATTTTAGAAAATTATAATAATGTAAACTTGGCTGTTGATAAATTTTATGAAATACTATATAGCATCATAGATATTTGTATTCCAAAATTTATTGTACGTCCTAGAAAATATCCTGTTTGGTTTTCTTCTGAACTTATACATAATATAAAATTCAAACATCGCCTGAGGAAACAATATAATAAACATGGTTCTTTGAATAACTTAGAAATGTTCAAAAATGTGCGTTCTAAAGTAAAATTATTAATAAAGCAATGCTACAGAAATTATGTTAATAATGTTGAAAATAGTATTGTGTCTGATGCAAAAAATTTCTTTCAGTTTATTAATTCGAAGAAATCAGCAAACAATATTCCTTCTACCATGCACTATGGTAATCAATCCCTCACTAACGGATCTGATATTGCAGAGGCTTTTGAAAAATTTTTTAAAAGTGTCTATAATACTGACAACATTGTTGTTAACAATATTCATCAGATTTCACCGGTCTTAAATAATGTGGTAAATATGAATTGCATTTCATTGGATGATATCTTGCTGGCAATTAAATCATTCAAAAGTACAAAATCTGTTGGGCCAGATAATATTCCTATATATATTTTTAAAGGTTGTGATGATATTTTCATTCATCCACTTCTTGTTTCATTCAATTTAAGTTTAAAAAATGAAATTTTTCCGGATAAATGGAAATTTTCTAAAATATATCCTTTGTTTAAATCTGGTGATAAAACTCAGATTACAAATTATCGCCCCATATCTTGTTTGAACTCCGTTGCAAAAATTTTTGAATCAATTTTATTTAAAAATATTCAATTTCAAACACAAAGTCTAATAAGTTCTGCACAACATGGTTTTGTTAAATCCAGATCAACAATGTCCAACCTTGCAAATTTTGTGCTTAATATTTATGATACTTTTGAAAATAAACATCAGGTAGATGCGATTTACACAGATTTCAAGAAAGCTTTTGACTCTGTTGTCCATAGCGTTTTACTTCATAAATTGGAACATATAGGTTTCTCCCTTGCTTTACTTAATCTATGTCAATCGTATTTAACTGGGAGAATACAACATGTTCTGTGTAATGGCTTTAAATCTACAAATTTTATAGCTTACTCGGGTGTTCCTCAAGGGTCTGTACTTGGTCCTTTATTATTCGTTCTTTTTGTTAATGACATTACGAGTGTAGTGAAATTTTCGAAGTATCTATTGTATGCTGATGACTTTAAAATATTTAATACAATACATAATATTTCTGACTGTTATCATTTGCAGGAAGACTTAAATGCTATTTACTTGTGGTCATTAAATAATTACTTGCAATTCAATATAGAAAAGTGTTTTGTAATAACTTTTTCTAGAAAAGCTGTGAATATTTCTTTTGATTATTTAATGAATAATGTAAATGTTACAAGAGTCACTTTCATAAAAGATTTAGGTATTTTACTTGATGCTAAATTAAATTTCATACTTCATGTTGAATATATTGTTAGCAAAGGCTTAAGAACCTTAGGTTTCATTTTAAGATGTACGTCCGAGTTTCAAAATATTTTATGTCTCAAAACTCTGTTTTTTTCACTTGTTCTGAGTAAAATTGAATACGGTGACATTATATGGAACCCTACTCAGCAATATTTAATAAATTCTCTAGAGAATATACAAAAAAATTTTGCAAATTTGTATATTTTAGAATTTTTAAATTGTGGCCAAATCTAAGTTATGAAACATTACTTTCTATATTTAATTTAGACTCACTGGAATCACGACGTACAAAACATTTAATACTATTTTTATATAAAATTGTTAATAGTCATATTGATGATAGTGATTTGCTCAGTATGCTAAATTTTTACGTAAATGTCTGTAATACCAGAAGTACGGACACTTTTTACTGCAATTCGTCTCGTACTTGTTACCATTTTAATGCACCTATTAACAAAATGTGTCATTGTTATAATTTATTTTGTAAATCTCTTGATTTTTCTTTAGATGTTAATGAATTTAAGAACGTTCTTAATAACTTATTGTAAGCTACTTAAATGTTAAATGTTCTTATGTGTATATTAATTCTACAATATTTCGCTTTGTTTTGTGATATTATTCTGTAATTGGGCTTCTGCCTGTTGAATAATAAAGTTATTATTATTATTATTATTATTTAAACGGTTCTGCATCGAATTTATGTGTTTAACTTCTATACCGTATGTAAAGGTCTTCAAAATTCAAAAAAAATGTCTAGTGGTTTGGCGTTATTGTAAATATGCAAACTATATATTTTACTAGTTTCTCGTGCGTAGTACATCCTAAATTATTTTTGTAGAGCTTAAAATTCTACATAAAAATCAATCACAGACAGATACAAATATAATATGAAACAATGCAAACATTTAATTATTGTCAAAATATGCCAGAGCTAAAACTATGAAATTGTAAGTTTGAAAATTTCCATATTAAATTTCTACGGATACATATACCTGAAATGAATATTGTTTTCAAAAATAGTTTATATATCACCTATAACGTCAAACTAGTAGACTCAACATACAGATATTTACTGTGATATCAGCACTTACAATAGGGAAGAACCGCATTATTATTTGGGTATGGATGTCTAATGATAAACGGAGTATAATTACTGTAATAGTATGTTATACAACGTACATGGAATGGTACTCATTTCCTACAAGTATGTAAGTTTGTAATATGAGCCGAAGGTGAATCCTGAAAATCATACTAGTATGACATGGACATTCCATGCAAGTTGTAAACTATACTTTTTCTACGACCACGATCTTATTTCCTAATTAATTTAATAATAATAATAAATTTGGCCGCTTTCGCCATTACAATATTTAACAATTCTAAATAAGTATCTAGCAATGGCACATGTACTGAAATGAATTGATCTGTATTGAAATACTCACAAAACAAATTCATTTCGCACGATGCTTGCAATGTACCTCATATCCCTATCAACAACAAACATACAATGAGTAGATTTCTAAGTGGTCGTAGAAAAAATATTTAGTACACGAATAAATACTAATAAATGCAATACTAAACATTAAAAAAAAAAAACAGGAAAACACGTCAACGCTGTAACTCGCGTATTGAGAGCAATGCCCAATAGGCACACAAAACAATAACGTGAGAGGAAAGTTCACGCTGTTTGTAAGTGATGGAAAAATTATGTCTGGAAGTCTGTGGAGACGAATAATTGTTGCTCAGGTTGCATTTATAAGTACAACTGATACATAAACTCAGATTGCTGTTCCTGTATCTCAACCCTGGTTGAAAGTATGGCAACTTTAGCATAAGTGTGAGATAAGTGCTTGTAGCGCGAGTGCTCCAGGGATAATAAAAGAATACAGTAAAAACTTAATAGGGAATAAAATCTAGGTTACATAGGTTTTTATTACTATTATTCTTACCTTAATTGAAAGTTATCATATATTTGCTGCCCTGATTTTAATTGTTGTAAAATGTAACATTATAATGGCAGTTTGAATAGTTGAAAACAGCGTTTTCTATATTTTTGCAAGCTATAGCTACAAGTTGAAAACGTTTATATAAGCACTTATATTTGAAAATTTCATTACATAGGCAGTTTTGAATAGTTTGTGGAGTAAAAAAAAAAAATAAGGAAAAATGTGATCTACAGAAACAATTAATATACATAGTCGTATTTTCATAAATCCAATCGTAGAAAATATATTCTTTTCAACCTTAGTATACAATATAATGTTGTGGAATAATACTTAATGAATAATGATTAAACCCTATTGTATTTGGTATCAAATTAAGCGTCTCAGAAATTTTAAAACATCGCCAATTAGTTTTGGCTTTAGCTAAAGAAATTCTGTCGAGTTAGGCGCCAAAATGATTTAACAGAATAATTAAATTATCAGAAATAAGTATTGAACATTAGTTATAAAGAATCTATAGAATTCGTGATTAATTACATACATCTTGAATTTCCTTGGAATTTATCTGTATAATTGTTAATTTAACAAAATTAGATTTTTTTTAGTGGCCACAATAAATTTTTATGCTACCTTCGTGTTAAAAATGTAAGATTTACTACATATTATTTAATGGAAATATGTTAATTTCTAGACGAATTTGATTTCGAACCTACCATAACTAGTTTGCACTACAATGTCGCTTACGTAGGACAACCATTCGCTGCACAGTGTAACGTGAGTGTCGACCACAACGCGGAGCTCCCGGTGCTGTCTTGGACGACGCCGAACGAAACACTAGGCCGAGCTAAGGTATACTTTACACTAATTACGCCATTTGGTGTTCTTAACGCATGATGTGCACTGTAGATCATGGGTACAGAATATAATACAAGTGTCCGCTACATGCATGGCCGAAGGCTTCTACAAATTGACAATGTCACATATGATGATGGAGGGAATTACACATGTTCTGTGTCTGCCTTTACAAATAGAAGAAAACATGTAACAACAAATATTATAGTCAAGAGTAAGTTGTGCTCTAGTCGTGCCTTGCAGGGTGCTCACAGATATTTATGAATTAAATTTTAGGGGGCGTGAAACCTAGAATTGTAAGGTGCAACTTTGTCAAAGAAGAAGAGAAGGACGTATTAGTCAAGGGGACCGTGGACCTCACATGTTTTGCTGAAGGAGACCCTGAACCCGTGATCACTTGGAAGAAGGTGCACCAACTATAGTCTTTTTATTATAATTACAATAAATATTTGATTAGAATCCGTGCAAATAATATTATTTTGTGTTAGGAGGATCTAAAATATTGCTGGTAAAAATATATTCCACATACAAATGTAAAACATGCGCTATGAAGTTCGAAAACAAGAATTGAACAAACGCAACAAAATACCAGGGTGGGAAACAAAAAAATTATTTTCGAAACAAAACATAAAGAAAACCGATTGAAATTTTTTTATGTACTGTGAATATTTTTATATCCAAGGAGTCAAAGTTTTTTAATTACACCGTGCAACAGATTTGAAGTTATGTCATTACACATGAGCAAGACCATATGTACCAAAAACTAGACTCGAACGGGGATTTCGACTTCTTCAAAACGCTTGCTTGTATCACATTAGGATTTTTTTTAAATTTTGAAAAAAAAATGTATTTTTTAGCTATTCAAGATATATTTTTATTTATTCATTTTTTTTTAATTTTGGACATTTTCAGATGATTCTTTGACGAATCTAAAGCATAAAAAGTAATATATCAAAATAATTACGCGTTTATATCTTTCTAATCAATAGATAAGAAATAATGCCACCTTGTACCAAAATGAAAGGGAAGCACTTTCTTTTAAAGTCAAGTTATATTATATTGACTCCAAAAAAAGTATATCCTGATATCAAGGAAAAAAATTGTATTTTGTTGATATTGCATCTAAACATGATATGATAAACATGAAAAAAGATTTAGAAATGGTAATTCTGTTGGGAAAGTCGCATTTAATAGAAGTTCTCAAGAACAACGGAAGAAAATTTGTTTATATTCGAAAAAATAACCTTTTGTTAACATAACTTGAAATCAAAATAAAACTTGAACAGACGTTTCTTGGATTTTATTATGAATATTTTACAACAAAAGGGGTCAAAATATAAACGTACTGGTTAAGTGTAGATGACATTACTTCTTTTATCATCTATTGATCAGGGTAATAAAAACGCGTAATCGAGGTAGAAATACAGTCTACTACTACTACCAGTCGAATAATTTTTCCTTACTTAAACACTTAATCGTTTTGAAAAATTACTTTTTAAGTCGTCAAAAATCATCTAAAAATCTTCAAAATTGTAAGAGATATGAATTTTTAAAACGAACCCTTGAATAGCTAAAAATACACTTTTTGAAAACTTCAATATTGATTTAAAAAAATCCTGGTGTGATACAAGCAAGTGGTTTGAAGGACTCGAAAGGGATAAAATCTGATTTTTGGGACCTATGTTCTTGCTCATGTGTGATGACACAACTTTAAAATTGTTGCGGGGTGTTATATATCATCTACCATTAAAATATAATTGGCGTGAAACAAATAATTTTAAAGGTTTTTCCAAAAATAAAATTTTGCAAATGTTTTTTTTTTTAATTGAATAATTTGTTTGTATTTAAAAAATATACACGTTTAATACAAAGACGGACATACACATTCCTAAATTTTACTTCTTATTGTAAATTATTATTTACTTCGAACCAATTACAGTCTTATGCAAAGTGATAATTATTATAAAATCTTATTTCTTTGGCTACAAAAGCGTATAAAATGCATAGCATGTTTCATTCGTTACAACCAGGGTATTTACTTTCAAACAAATTATTGTCGAACGGGTGAAATGTACCTGTTTTCCTAGCGTATGGTTCTTATTAAAATCTGAACCGTTTTAGGATTCCAGTGAGATAAGCAGTGGTGGGAACATTAACATAACCTCGAACAACACACAACTCACTGTTCGCTTTGTCCGGAAGATTGACGCAGGACGTTATACTTGCAGAGCGCAAAATCCATTTGGAGAAGATTCTCGCGCCGTGAACCTGAGCGTGATCACAGGTAATTTTTAACTTTTTCGCAGATGATTCCACGAACGAAATGTATTTATTGTTTTGTGTATATCCTGCACATTTTCATGAAACTTAACATTTTAACGTTTCGTTAGTGAATCTTTTCACGTTTGCGAGTTATTGAACTAACGCGCACACATTCATTCACCCATCCATATAATCCAGAAACATTGTGTATGGAATAAAAAACATTAAGTGACGTACATACCGTGGATGAAGACGCGTATTCTGCTGGATCACCTGCCAGAGTTGAAGTCAATCGCTTCTGTGTGAAACAAGTAGAAACCAATGTTGACATGTGACATATTGTACAGAGTCAGCATCGACTCGTACTTCAGTTCCAACTTTTTCTGATTAACTGTCTGGATGATTTAAAAAGAAATATTGTATTTTCTTTTGCCCGGCGATGATATAGTGTATACCTCTACAAACCGATATGAGTCCGCGCCGGAAATGAACGTCAACTCCACCCATCCAAGTACATAACGAATGGCGTGTAGCTATTTATTGTGACCTATTAGTAAAGTGACAGTTCAGAAAAGAAATATTCAATTCAAATTGACAGTCTGGTTGCTAGAACATGTCGAATGAAAGAGGTCAGAGTAAGAATGAAGTGGAATTGGCCATAAAAAGAATTCGCCATTTAACTTTTATTACTTAATGTACAGACAACACTAGTGGTCAACGAAACCGCAGCTCTCAGGGTCTTCAATCGGTTTGTCGAGGTATACAATGTTCACGAACAATTTACAATGGAACTAATACCACAAACATATTAATGCCATTAATTTTTTAATTTATGTTAAAACTTTACTTTAATTGAAAATTCTGTTTTCAACATTACCTAAATATTTTTATTTTCAGAAGTAGGAAGTAGATGGTACATTGCATTTATAATTTGTATGCTTATTCTAATTGCTACAGTAGCAGGTTTATTTATACGAAGGTCATATAGGACAAAGGTAAAATTTCACCAAATATCATGAATGTAAATGAATGGCGTCATTGCATTTTGTTACAGAAACGTCGCAATGCAATAATTAAGGGAAATGTTATTCATTTTAAAGACGGAAAAATACAATATATTAATCCATTTTTAAATGTGGCAGAGCAAGCGACACTGCTGCCCTTCGACACTAAGTGGGAAATATCACGAAACAAAGTGGAATTAGGTAACTGTAGTTTGATGTTGACCATTGTCTTATTATAAAATGCATTTCCTTTCAGGTCGTAATTTGGGTTCGGGTTGTTTTGGACTTGTGGTGGAAGCCACAGTTTCCAACTTTTTTGAGGGAGAACCCGAGAGAACTGTCGCTGTCAAGATGCTTCACGCACACTCGAATTTCAAGGATTTAAATATGTTAATAAGTGAACTGAAAATAATGATTCACCTGGGAGAACACGACAACTTGGTAAATCTGCTGGGGGCTTGCACAGAAAACCTTGGGGAAAGTAAATACATGGAAGTGAGGGACTTTTATAAACATGAATTTCATACATTATTAATCATTTTCAGAAAGACTTCTAGTTGTTCTCGAATATTGTAGATATGGTAATCTGCGAAATTACCTCCTGGAAAATCGCTATAACTTTGTCAACTTAATAGATCCAGATACGGAACTCATTTGTTTTCCTGATGCTGATTCTTCACAAGGTAACATGATTAATACATATTTGTTGTTTATACTATAAAATATACAATCTTTATTTAATAACTTTATACATGTCGATAAACCAATATGAGTCTACTACATTAATACTTCTTAACTCCACTCATCCAAGTACATAATGTACGGCGCGATTTAATTATGTTTCATCAGAGAAATCTATAGTTGAGAAAAGTATTAATTTCTGTTTTGACGATGTGGTAGATAGAACATGTCAAATTAATAATGTAAGGGTAGTGTTTAAGTAAATACATGTTTTGATATAATTTAATTACTTATGTTGCAATTAACAAAGTTTCCTTTAATTGAAACAGTATTATACCAAATCCATCATTTAAATAAACCGCTATTTAACTTTTGTCACTGAATGTACATGCAATAATATCGGTCTCTGAAGCCACACCAGAAACTTAAATCAGTCGAAGTATATTAAAATATTTTTTTGCAAATAAAATTCTTCTTATGTATAAGATTAAGGCCCCCAAGACACGCTGAAGTTCGAAAGTAAAAAGTAAAAGAACCGCAGCAAAATACCAGGACGGCAAACATACGGCGAATATTCAAAACCAACAATATGTAGAAAAGCAAATGTAATTTATTATGTACTATGTATATTTTTATAACAAAGGCGTCACAGGTTTATAATAATGCATCCATTATCATAATAATACATTTATGGCCTCCTGAATTGTAAACTTAACAATCACGCATCATTGACGTTTGCGGTAACAACGATTTTACAGACTTTTTTATTATTTACCTTTTAGAGGAAACTAAAATAAATGTAATTTTGTAATAATAAAGAATATCTAAAAAACGCAACTCACCACCTATATCGTACAATAAAGCAACGGAAAAATAAATAAAATTAAAAATATCATATTTGCACCAGCGCCATCTCTTAGCACTTGCCCTAAGTACTGATAATTCACATTCGGTAATTACAGCACAAATGTCAAAAGATAAAACTGATTGATTAGATAGATGAGAATTGATGAATTATTTTATTTTAAATATAATAAATTCATTTAATACGAGAAAGATATGTAGAATCACTCATGTAGTCTACATGGAAATTATGAATTGTCAAGTAAGCTATTAGTTTTGGATATTTCGAAATATCTATATTTTTGTAAATCTTAATTCTAAAATTATGACAGATGTTATTAAAAAAAGAATTTCAACAATTATATTTATTAATGACATTATCGTCTTCATATTCTGAAACCGGTAAACTCTTGGACTTAGATGACTTAAAATTCTCTTTCTATGAGCTCGGATTTCCGATTGACATTTGCGGCTGTTATGGTACTTATTTTGCTGAAATTTTAACTAGGTGTGTACTAAACACATCAACTTTAATTATATACAGGGTGTTAATAATAATAATAAAAATATATATGGTATCAAACGAATAATATCCGAGTTCACCTTTCCATCTTACCGTATGGATAACTCTAGCAGCTCGGATTTCAATCTGACATATGCGGCTGTTACGATACTCATAACATCGCTAGGAATGCTTCCTGGTATTCATTTTTAAATTAATATGTGCGACCTTTTCGTCAAGTATATAAGTCTTTGAATGTAATGTACGCAAGCAGTGATACGAATAATGCTACATTTTCTTTCCCCGTCTAAGATGTGTTGGCATCACTGCAAGCGTGGCGCGCTACGTCTAGTTATAATACGTCATAGACGTAAGGCAATGCGGATCCTCATTTTCTCTTTATCATGCCGCATCTTTAGTTCTGCCATTTATCTCTTGACAATGTGCTTATTCATGACAAAATAAATTATAAATTATACTCAAATTTAATATGTAACTGCGTTGTTGTGTGAAATGAGTTTGCAATTAAAAGAAAATAATAATAAATAAAAGGAATATTGTGAATAAGTGTTGTGTTTGTACAGTGGATGACGGTGCTCACTGCTCGAGCAGCGAGCCGCCGCCAGCGCCGCCCCCCAGGGTGTGCACGCTGCAGCTGCTGCACTGGGCGCTGCAAGCTGCGCGCGGCATGGAGTTCCTCGCTGCCAAACAGACTCTGCACGGAGACCTGGCGGCGAGGAACCTTCTGTTGGCGGACAATTTCATCGTCAAAATCAGCGATTTTGGTCTGTCCAAGACTCTGAGCTCTGGATGTTACAAGAAAGAATCTCAAGTGAGTAGTTAGTTGTGTGACGTTGTTTGTATAAGCGTATGGTGTATGTGTGGTTGAAACAGTGTCCGCTGCCAATCAAGTGGATGGCGATCGAGTCCATCCGCGACAAGACGTTCTCCACTCAGTCCGACGTGTGGGCGTTCGGCGTGGTCCTGTGGGAGCTGTTCAGTCTGGCGCGGGTCCCGTACGCCGAGCTGGAGCCGGACGTCGGCTTCTACCGAAAGCTGGAGAGTGGCTACCGCTTGGAGCGTCCCGAGTACTCGACCCGGGAACTGTAAGTCGCGTGCGCATGCGCAGTTGATGTGACATTGTAGCGATGTGTGTGTAGCTACCAGGTGATGCGCGAGTGCTGGAGTGCGCAGCCGCAGTGCAGGCCCAGCTTCGCGAGCCTCGCCCGCACGCTGGCCGACCTGCTGCGGGACCCCAGCACGGTGCACGTCGACGCAGCTGATGACAGGACGACCCCGGAGCGCTCATCCTCTGCAGCGAGCGTTCTGGCCGCGGAGCCGGGCGACTGCGTAGCGCTGGACATCGACGTCCTCACCACTACTGACACCTTATGAACATAATAACTAGGGCTGTTCGATATCTTGTTTTGAATATCGATATTCGATATTAGAAAAATATCGATAATATCGATGTATCGATATATTGATATATCGATATATCGATGTTTCGATATATTGATATATCGATATATCGATATATCGATGTATCGATATATTGATGTATCGTTATATCGATATATCGATACATCGATATATTAATGTATCGATATATTAATATATCGATATATTGATATATCGATATATCGATATATCGATATATTGATGTATCGATATATCGATATATCGATATATTGATGTATCGATATATCGATATATCGATGTATCGATATATCGATATATCGATGTATCGATATATCGATATAATGATGTATCGATATATTGATATATCGATATATTGATATATCAAGATATTGATGTAACGATGTATCGATCTAATATAGTTAGATTTTATTGGTAATTAAACAATGATTCAGGATGTCGATCTGTATTATATAAATAGTAAACAATCTAATGCAGATAGATTTTATGGAAGGATTACAATGGTTCAGAATGTCGGCAATTCTATTGTGAAGAGAAGTAACGGGTGTTTCAGAGGCGAACAATTTTAACATCTGGGGTGTTTGTGTACTTGCTTTATGGTGCTGGGCGCCAGCATTATAAAACAAACGGAAATCTACTTAAAATATTTGAAATTGTACTATGCCATGACTGGAAGGTAGTTTTATGAGAACTTCTACTGGAAATTGTACCTATACATCGTCCCAATTATTAATTCTCCCCTTAATCCCGACTCCAGAATGAAAGTAAAAATAAATATCAGCATGCAATGCTATCAATAAATCGAGCACAACCCCTTTCATTAGATGGCATTATAGCTAAATTTTAGTTCTTTTTCACAAAATACATCGATACATCAATACATCGATACATCAATGCATCGATACATCAATACATCGATTCATCAATACATCGATATATCAATACATCGATATATTGATACATCGATATATTGATACATCGATATATTGATACATCGATATATCGATACATCGATATATCGATATATCGACATATCGATATATTGATATATCGATACATCGATATATCGATATATCGATATATTGATATATCGATATATTGATATATCGATATATCGATATATCGATATATTGATATATCGATATATCGATATATCGATATTTTTTCTACTGAATATCGTTATTCGATATATCGATATAATATCGATATATCGATGTAAACGCACAGCCCTAATAATAACCTTGAAATACTGTTGTATTATTTGTAAAGTTAATTTATTCTCGATTTATTTTCAATCCAATAAATTGTGCATTTCGTGCATTCGCAGTGTAACAGCTACTCTGCACTAAGTGCCAATGAGTACTGACAAGTGTATATTTTACTTGACCGTAATACTAACTGAAATAAAAGAAAATTAAGAGGCTGGTACAATTGTTTGAAATAAAAAGTTTGTTTAAATATTTCTCTTAAATCAAGTGAAAATTCGTTACTGTAAAAATAAAAACTAGTCTATTATAATAAATTAGAGTTCCCTATGTAAACGTAAAATATAAAACTTACTTTTTATGAAATCTTGACTATGAATTCGGTGAATAAAATGTTTACACGCTTGCCTACTCAGTAATCGTAGCCTTGGCCTTCAGTAGTTACGGCTGTTTATTTCCGTTTATTGAAAAAATGTAGCACGGCGGGCTGACTGCTGAAACTTAGGGTTTACAAACAAATTACAAATATTACAACGACGACAACGTATGAATATGCTTAAAAGTTACAATTACCAAAACATATTTAGCAAAACAAAATTATGAAAATTCTACATCTTGGTAGAGCACTGCAGACGTGCGGAGACGTCTGCTCTGTTTAAAAACCAAAAGCTAACTCCCATTTGTGCTGGCCAAACACACGCATCTACCCCATAAGCGGGTACGCGGGGGTAGGAAATCTCTTGAGGACCAACACAAAGATTACATAAAAAACTAGAACACTTAAAATTGGGTTCGACCAGGATCTGTAAATCTGTCAACAGCAGATGGCATCTCAAGCCGATATTTCAGAATATTTGCCGCGATAATCTCAAATGACAATTTAGGATAACAAAATTTCTAACACACATGTGTAGTAGTAAATTAAACTCAAAAACTCCTGTCAAGGCGATTTTCGCTGCGTTCAAGTCCCAACGCAGTTTGAAACTTGATATTTTAAAATCGTTTTGACAGTAAAAACAATAAATCGTATTCTGAATGTTCGCCTTGTTACAAAACTTGCACTGTTGCAAACTAGGAACACATAAAACAAGAAATTCAATTATTTTCAAAAATAGAATCAGCTGTGAAAAAAGTTTCAAATAAAAGATGTTAGCAAGAATATATGGAATATAAAATATTATTTGCACTTTTTTGTACATGCTTATAATTTTGAGAAAAACTAAATTATGTAATTATTAATATATTTCAGTAATCTTAGTTACACTGGGAACAAAAACTATAACATTTTAAACATCTATGTGTCAAAAATATGTGTACACTTCTGTAGTATATGTAGGGTTAGATATTACGCCATAGTTGGCAACAGTAAAATGGTACAAAACATGTTCACGGCGAAGCGTACTTTTGGCGGAAAATGTGTGCCATTGTTATTTTTGTACTCATGTTTTAACTAAGTAATAAATACTTAATAAAAAGCGTGCTTGTGTATTATTAAAAGATACAACAATTTGGCGACGAGTGATAAAAGTATCGTCAGTTAAAGTCAGTCAAAAAAGAGTGTCGAGAAAAATGGCATTAATAGGAAGTATTGAACAGTTCAGTCCGAAGCAAGGAGATTTCGAGTCGTACTTGGAAAGAATGGAACAGTATTTCATAGTAAATAATGTGGAAGAAGCAAAAAAAGTTTCAATGTTTGTCACACTTATTGCTCCGGAAACATATTCCACTTTAAAAAACTTATTGATACCACATAACCCTTGCACCAAAACGTATAAAGTGCTTATCGATACATTGAAAATGCATTTCTCTCCCAAAAGAGTTATAATTGCTGAAAGGTTCAAATTTAACAAAAGGGATCAATTCGAAAACGAAACTGTCAGCGAGTACACGGTAGAGTTAAAAAGATTAGCTCAAACATGCAATTTTGATGCATTTTTAAATGATGCATTGAGGGATCGTTTAGTATGTGGGCTCCGAGATAATGCAATCCAAAGAAGATTATTATCGGAAGCAGAAGTTTCATTCGAAGAAGCTTGTGAGTTAGCAGCAGCAATGGAACTTGCACGTTCCCAAAGTAAATATCTCCAAAATAAAGAAGAATCACAGCAGCCTATAAATGCTAATAAGTTTAAACACAAATTTAATAGCAGTCATAATAAAGACATGAAAGAGAAGAAAGAAGATTCAAGCAAATTGTGCGGTAGATGTGGTCGATCAAACCATGGTCCAATGAAGTGTCCAGCCAAGGAGTGGACCTGCTTCACGTGTAAGAAGAAAGGACACATATCCAAAGTATGCAGATCGAAAAGAATCCATGGGGTCGAAGAAGTCTCTGTCAATGAGGAAGAAGACAACGAACCACAAGATGAGTTTAAATTACTTCAAATAAACTGTTTAAATAAACTTAATTTCTTAAAGTCTGATCCAGCCTGTACTAATGTAATT
This sequence comes from Poecilus cupreus, assembly GCA_963942605.1. Lineage (NCBI taxonomy): Eukaryota > Metazoa > Arthropoda > Insecta > Coleoptera > Carabidae > Poecilus > Poecilus cupreus. Next base: position 33,408,969 of record OZ012713.1, read on the forward strand.
ATTAATGATAAAATTGTTAAAATGGAAGTAGATACGGGGGCAAGTATTACTGTATGTTCTCAGAAATATTTTAGCAGCAATTTTCCTAATTGTCAATTAAGTAAAAGTAAAATAAGAGTTCAAACTGTGTCAGGGGAAAACGTGTTTGTAAAAGGGCAAACAAAAGTCGATGTTTGTTTAGATAAAAACTGTCAGTCTGAACAGTTACCTTTAGTTGTAATAGAATCAAAATCTAATGAATTTTTACCATTGTTAGGCCGAAATTGGCTAGATAAACTAGTCCCGTCCTGGAGAAAACAATTCCAAGACAAACCTGATACTAATTCCTTTCCGGTCAGTGCATTACAAGAAAAAGATGTTCATGAAGTAGTCATGAAGTTAAAAAAGGAATTTCCAGTCGTCTTCAGTAAGGATAGACAGCAGTGTATAAAGGAATTTAAAGCCAATCTGGTGCTAAAAGAAGATAACATTCCAGTATTTCATAAACCATATTCTGTGCCATATGCGGTTAAAGAGAAGGTTGAAGAGGAGTTAAAAGACATGGTTGAAAACAATATCATAACACCAGTCAAGCATAGTGAGCATGCCAGTCCAATAATTACTGTCCCGAAGAAGGATGGAGGAATAAGAATCTGTACAGATTTCAAGAAAACTGTAAATCCATATTTAAAAACAGATCACTATCCATTTCCACGTTTGGAAGAAATATTTCAGTCTGTCAGAGGTGCTACTGTATTTACTGTTTTAGATCTCACTAACGCATATTTACAGTTGGAGGTCGGAGAAACGTCTCGTCCACTACTTACTATCAATACTCATACAGGTCTTTATATGTACAATCGGTTACCATATGGAATATCCAGCGCACCTGCAATTTTCCAGTCGGTCATGGATGAGATTTTGAAGGATTTATCAATGGTAGCTGTATACATTGATGATTGTGTCGTAGGAGGTAAAGATCAGGAAGATTGTGTACGAACAACGAAAAAGGTACTAGAAAGGTTAAGTAAATATAATGTAAGAGTTAACGAATCAAAAAGTACATTTTTCCAAGCGCAAGTCGAGTTGTTAGGTCACGTGATCAATAGCGAAGGAATCAAACCAATTCAGAGAAAGGTTGAAGGTATTTTAAAATGTCCAGAACCAAAGAATGTAACGCAACTGAGAAGTTATTTAGGAATGCTTAATTTTTATTCTAAGTTTATACCTATGTTGTCAAGTAAACTGCGTCCATTGTATGAATTATTAAAGAAATCAGTCAAATTCAAGTGGTCAAAGGAGTGTCAAGAAACATTTAATCTCAGCAAAGACTTGTTGTTAAATAGTAACGTTTTATGTCACTATGATCCTTCAAAACAAATAATAATAACTACTGATGCGTCTAGTTATGGAGTCGGCGCTGTTTTAAGTCATGTTATAGATAATGAAGAAAAACCTGTAATGTTTGTGAGCTCTACTTTATCAGCGAGTGAGCAAGGCTATGCACAAACGCACAAGGAAGCACTAGCAATTATTTTCGCAATAAGAAAATTTCACAAATATATTTTTGGAAAACGATTTCTTTTAGTCACCGATCATTTATCATTAAAAATGTTACTAGGTCCAAGACAAGGTTTACCAATCTTAGCACACTATCGAATTCAGAGATGGGCATTATTGCTTTCCGCCTACGATTATGACATCAAATATAAAAAGAGTAAGGATTTAATTCATGCAGATTGTCTGTCTAGGTTACCTATGAACGAAACAACGGGAGAATTGTTTTCATTCTCTAGTTACCCAGAATTACCTATTAAAGCAGAAGATATTATTGAAGAAACTTATCAAGACAAAATACTAACTCGAGTGCTAGAACTTACCAAAATTGGATGGCCAAATTATGTCAATGATGAAACGTTAAAACCATATTTTAGACGAAGAAATGAATTAAGCATTGATAATAAATGTTTAATGCTCGGAAATAGAGTAGTAGTACCGACAACAATGCGTTCAGAAATACTTGAATTGTTGCACGATCAACATCCAGGAATTGTTCGCATGAAGTTGAGAGCAAGAGCAGACGTTTGGTGGCCGCAAATTGACCAAGATATCGAAAATAAAGTAAGAAATTGTGACGCTTGTCAAACGGTCGCTGTAAGAAACAAAGACGTAACACTAATGTCTTGGCCCAAGTCGAATAGAAATTTCGCAAGAATACATATAGATTTTTTAAAGAAACACAAAACATACTTTCTTATAGTCATTGACAGTACATCACGTTGGTCAGAAGTTTTTATAATGGATGGCACAAATGCTAGCAAAACGATAGAGAAATTAAGACATGTTTTTGCCACATTTGGTCTACCGGAAGAGCTCGTATCCGATAACGGACCGCCATTCGATTCTGAGGAATTTCAGATATTTTGCAGGACTAATGGAATTAAACTAACACACAGTCCACCATACCACCCACCCTCAAATGGTCTAGCTGAAAAGAATGTTAGTACATTTAAAAGAAATTTAGAGAAACAGTTACTTGAGGATCAGAAAGTACCATGCAGCATAAAATAGATAATTTTTTGTTTAATTACAGAAATACTCCAAATAGTGTAACAGGTGTTACCCCAGCCAGTATGATATTCAAGCAATTACCAAGAACAAAGCTAAATATGTTCAAGCCATCATATTTAACTGGAAAACAAGAACTTGAAAGATCAAAAAGGAACCAAAAATATGCAGATGGAAAAAGAAGGAGAACTATTTTAATTAAAGAAGGACAGATAGTTAGAGCATATTTGAAAACTGAAAATAAACATGTTTTAGGGAAAATAATGAAAGTTATTAGTTACAACACATATTTAGTATTAGTGGAAGGAAAAATAAAATATATGCATGCAGATGATTTACGAATCACTGAAAATGGAAATGTAGAACTGGAGAAAGAAGTAAGAAAAGGTGTTGAATTGCCAGTAATAACTATGAGTAAGCCAACAACAGAGCCGAATCAAAAGGAAGCGGATGAAGTTCCAGAAAACCAGAAAGAAGCTTTTAAGCAACCAGAAAGAGAAAATTTGCACGATGCACCGGATCCTTTGAGTCCATCAAACCCAAATTCCGATGCACTCACCCAAACTAGTCCCATAATTCGAAGATCTAATAGAGTACCAAAGCCTATTATAAGAATGAATTTGTAACATGTAAAAACAATGTAAACGGGGAAGAGTGTAGTATATGTAGGGTTAGATATTACGCCATAGTTGGCAACAGTAAAATGGTACAAAACATGTTCACGGCGAAGCGTACTTTTGGCGGAAAATGTGTGCCATTGTTATTTTTGTACTCATGTTTTAACAAAGTAATAAATACTTAATAAAAAGCGTGCTTGTGTATTATTAAAAGATACAACAACTTCCAACTAAGTTTTATTACAAATAGTATATTACGTACCGTGAACTGTAAGTGATAGTTTTTAGGTCGAGAATGTAGTTTGGGATGTCGAGACCCGTAGGGTCAAGATTTCGTAAACATTTGAGACCTAAAAAATCACTTACAGTTCGAGGTTAGTAAGATATTTTTTGCAATACCTGCGTAAAATATGAAAAGGAAAAATAGGTATCAAAATTAACAGCAGTCAGATTTAGGTTAAAAATAAAATTTGAATGATATATATTTACTTACCATCCACCATGAACGGTAAGTTTCACTTACCATCCACCGTGGACGGTAAGTGAATGATGTAACCATGAAAACCAATTGTGCAATAAAAGTTCCACTGACTGTGTTTAAATTTTGTTATTAATGGGTAATTTACAGTAAAGGTATTGCAAAAATGTAATTATTTAGTGTTCAAAATTTTTATAAATTTAACTTAACTGCAACATATAATATGACTACATTATAAATATATTTTATAGTTTAAAAGACCTGAAGATGGCTGTAAACATAGCCGAAACGTCATCAACGACGAGATAAATGAAATAAATTTACTTAAAGCCAAGTTATCCAATAAAACACATAGTGATTTATTTGCTATTTTCCTCAAAATATGTGTCGTTTTAAATATTATAAAGCAATATTTGTATTATTAGTCAGAAAGTTTTAAAGACTAGATATTAATTAATATTTTAAATTAAACAGGTATAATATCTATATGTCAAATAATAATTACAATAGTTATACGTAAGGAACACGTCATACATATTCAGTTGATTTTATTTGTATAAGAAAGTAGCGTGGTGCCCACACCAGATTTTTTCTAAATTAATGTTATACTTAACTTGTTTTCTTCATTATTTAAATGTATAGTTTGAGGTAAAATTATGGAGATTGCAAGAACAGAAACAATAACACACGTAACATTAAACGGAGGAGGTATTGAATAGATAGAAATATTCACATATCCAGGAGCAGCCCTAAACAACAAAGGAAGTATAGAACACGAAATTAACTAGAGCATTCAAGCAGAAAACAAAACTTACTTCTTCTCCCTTTCTTGTTATATTATTACTGAAAATTTGTTGGTTAAAGAAATATCCAATCGAATCCCTGTATTTCTGATCACGTGTGCAAAAGTAACCAATCAGGTCACAATTACACTGATAATTTCCCCGGGAAATTATCACCTGTTGCTAAGTAACAGTCGTTGACAGCTGGTTGACAGTTAATTTAATATTTAATTTGTTTATTTCTAAATGTTATTTTAACAGTTAGAAAATGAAAATAATAATAATAATCGCAAAAAATTTTCTCACCGACTATCCCTCGACCATTGATAAATACTTATAATTTGATCACAACTACCTCAAGAACGTTGCTTGAAGGTAACAGCCCGGGCGGTTACCAAGCAACGTTCTTTTAGTAACTGTGATAAAATTATTTCGAATTATCAATGGTCTAGGGATATTACAGCTAAAAAAAATTCAAGATAAATAAGATAATTGAGAATTATCAGAAATTATTTTTATTCAAATGTTTTAGGTGGCTATGCGAAATTAAACAAAATGGTAAAACAACTTAAAATAATCACAATAAAGCAGATGTTTATTTTTTATCTGTACGTGTTTTGTAAAGAAATTTTTGAAATATTTGCAAAAAATGATGAAGAATAATCAGTTAATAAACTGGGAGTCTAAGAGCGAAGAGAATGTACAGTATTATTCAGAAGTTATGCTTCATAACTCCTCCACAGGTAAAAATAAAAGTTCTAATGTCGAAAAATAACACTTTTAAACATGTTGCAATATTAAATTCTATTCATATATTACATTGTTATCAGTGTAATACAAACAGGTAAGATAGCTACGTCATATATATTTAAATAATATATTTATTTATATTATGTATATTGATAAACATGTTTTGTTATAATTCATAAATATTTGATGATATTTACATTGTATTATCATTATTATTCTACAAGAAGTCCGCATGCGTCATCGAACTTATGTACAGCATCCAATATTCACTTGCATTTTGCAAAATACTGCAAGATCAGCGGTGAGAAATTTTATAATCTCTACGAGGTGTTTACCTGTCTCTGGTAAACAATGGATAACATACCTGTTCCTAATTTCGTATCGTTTATCTTTCTCATTCGACCAGCTGGAACGTAGGTCGATTTTTCATTCGGTTCTGGTATCTGTGGAGCTTAACTTTGAATAATACTTAAAGCGTTTTTCTAGGCGTCGACAACCAAGTTTACAAACACTCAATAAATCCTCGTCTGCTTTAAAAACCCTGTATAGGTGTGGGAGATAATTGTTTACGTTGTTTTAAAAACCAGGTTCTGCTAGTCACGATTAACCTTTTGTATATTTAATATTTGAATAGGTTGAAGCTGACCTATGAAACATGAATTAATTTAAATGAATTTTGTTTTCATTAAACTCCTATTATTACTACTTGTTACAATTGAGTAAATTCATATTCATATCTGATAGAACGTAGTACATAAAATGACATTGAATGTTAACGGTATATATGCAATTGTATGACGATTAATTAATGTATGTTAGATACATATTATTATGTGTTTTATATAGTTTCTTTTAAAACCACCAGCGGTTTTTTGGGCGAATTATTGACTTTAGAAAAAAATGTTATATACAAAAAATGACCAGAAAAAAGGGCCCTATTTAATAGAAATGACAAACAGAAAATTAAACCAGTAATTCTCAAAGGGTAGAAGAGAATTATATTTTTTAAATAGTAACCTATATAAAGTTTTACTCCATTAAATAAGGATTTTTTTCTGATTTCAACGGTATAAATATGATATGAGGTTGAATAACAATTATTTTGAGAAAAATGGTATTAAAAATCAGAAATAATTTCACAATTATTTGTTTGAGTTTAGGCGGATCGACTGCCAGGGTCATTACCGCCAAAAAGGTTAATATAACAGAACAGGTTTTTAGAATGGGGTAAATAGCTCCGTGGTAACGTGTCGGACTGTGGATCGTGAGATCCTCAGTTCGAATCCCACTGCCGACAGTTACAAATTTAAATTTACCCCTGTGGTTCCCCTTCCACTAACATCCTTGGGGGCTATGATTTGACGGCTGGTAACCGCACTTCATACGAAAAAATATATCACTTACCGAGATCTGCGTAAGCAGAGTGCCACACCCGTAATGGGTAAAAGGCGTGATGATATATTTATTTATTTTATTTTAGGTTTTTAGAGCCAGTAAAAAATAAAAGTAAATGATTACCACCAAGTATAAGAAGTTAAATTAGCTACTTCTGGCTATTTCATAAATTCGCTAAATGCGAATATTTATTAGATTGGATGAATTAAAATTGTCCAAGATATTTTTATCACCACTTATAGCAGTGATGAGAAAGTAGAAGAATTAAAAATTCTGAATTATTTTTATTACCGCTTATACCGATAATAAGAAAGTAGAAGAGATAAAAGTGAGCAAAATATTTTCGCTAACGCCTGTGGCGTTAACTGAAAAGAGAAGAAGAGTTAAAAGAGGCTAAATTATTTGGCTAATTAGTCCAGTGGAGTAAAGAAATGACAGAAGTCTTGTAACATTATCTTTCTCATTTGACAAAATTCCCATGATGGTGTTATCCAACTGACACTGTTGCCTTTGTGCAGAGTATTTATTACAATACAGTAATAAATGTGCCACAGATATCCGGACATTACACAAATCGCACATAGGAACAGGTTGACGTAAGAGAAGGTATAAATGCGTGCATTTCACGTGCCCGATGCGAAGCCTTGTAATTGTCACTTGCTCCTTCCTTGTAAGAGGTACAGGACTCTTCCACTTGTCCACAGCTAGCTTGACCGACCTAAGTTTGTCCGTGGATCTAGTCCACTCCGATTGCCATGTAACATGACATCGCTCGTTTAACGTCGCAAGTAAATCGTCGAGTCTCACTCGGTAATGGTCAGTGTACTGGCTGTTAGCGGCCTCACGGGCAGCTTCATCAGCCTGGTGGTTTTCGAAAATTCCCACGTGTCCTGGTATCCACATAAAACATACCTGCTTACCCTGCGCGCAAAGGCTATAATGTATGCTGTTTATTGCCCTTGCCATTGGTTCGTTACTATACTTATTGCTAATACCCAAAATGGCACTAGACGAATCAGTGCAAATAAGTATGTTTCGGGAATTTTCAGCATTCAGCAGACAGTTCTGAAGCGCAAAGTAAATAGCGTAGAGCTCGGCGCTGTACACAGAACACGTGGGGGATAAAGTGAAGGTATGGGCTTCACCATCAACAAAAAAAGCGCAACCAGTACCACTGGCCGTCTTTGACCCATCGGTGAATATATACTGCGAGTTAGCGTAGCCTTCAAGTAGGCGGTGGAATTCTATGACATATAACATAGGCGGAGTGGAGTCTTTTCTTAGCGAGGTCAAACTTAGGTCTGTCTTAATGTCTGGAAGACACCACGGAGGGGTTTCCAGAGATCGAAGAGGAAGAATGTCTTCTCTTTCATGTACACACTTGTCATACTGTCTTACCAGTATGACAGAAAGAGGGCAAAGTGAATTGTTGCTGGATCGAAAAAGGGTCGCTGCTTGTTCATCACGAAAAAGAACATTGTACAGAAAATGCCAGGGCTTCGCTGCAATGCAAGCTGTGTAACGCATGGATTGTCGCGAACGTCTAATACTGAGGGGCGGAACCCCGGATTCACAACAAAGACTGAATCGTGGACACCCGACCCTAAACGAATCCCTGCATGATGTACAGCATCCAACTTTTGCAAGTGGGTGTGCTTGGCCGAAGACAAAACAACTGCACCATAGTCTAGCTGTGACAGTACTAAAGCAGTATAAAGGCGTAGTAGACACTCCCTATCAGCACCCCAGTTCACACTACTCAGGCATTTAATGGCATTCAAACTTTTCCTGCACCGTGTCGCCACTCTAAGAATCTGGGATCTCCAAGTCAGATACGGATCGAAGATAAGACCAAGAAATTTTACCTCGTTTACAGATCGTACAGGTGCGCCATATAGAAGCAATGAAGGTTCGTTGTGCAGTTTTCTCAAACGACAAAAATCAACGCATTGCGTTTTTTCCACAGAAAAACGAAACCCACGAGTGGTGGCGGCTCTCGATATTACATCTATTGCTTCTTGTAAACGGGTATCACACTCATCGATGGTAGGTGCTGAAGTGAAAATTGTGAGGTCGTCTACGTATAGACAGTGAGACACAGTGGCAGGCAGATCTCGAATAATGCCATTAATAGCAACCATGAATAGCGTAACGCTGATAGATGAACCCTGAGGAATGCCATTCTCAAGAAGACGGGAAGTGGAATATGTATCGTTAAGCCTTACTTTACATGTACGGTTACTTAAGAAATTCTTGATAAATAGCGGAATATTTCCGCGTAAGCCCCAATCATGAAGTTGTTTGAGAATTCCATATCTCCAAGTCATATCAAACGCTTTCTCAAGATCGAAAAACACAGCCACAAGATGGTTGCGGGCAAGAAAACTGCAGTGTATAGCGTTTGTGAGGTATACATGAAGGTCAGTTGTAGAGTGTTGCTTCCTCGAGCCGCACTGAAATGAGTCAATCAGTTGATTCGCTTCTAAAAACCAGGTTAGTCTAAAGTTAACCATACGCTCATATATTTTCGATATATGGCAAGTTAGAGATATTGGTCGATAGCTGGTGGGCTGGGTGGCGTCTTTCCCAGGTTTTAGAATAGGAATAACAACTGCTTTTCTCCATGTGTTCGGGTATTCTCCTGCGTGCCAGATTTGGTTGAAGTATTTTAGGATATGGTCTTTCATATCATTGGGCAGATGCTTTACCATTGCATAAGAAATATTGTCATGGCCAACTGACGTGTTACCCGTGTGTTTAAGAGCAAACTCAAACTCATCCATGGTAAACGGCTGGTTGTAAACACAATCTGCATTACCAGAGAAGTCAAGTGGTACTTCAGCCTCCTCTTTGACACGCAGGAACTCAAGAGAGTAGTTGTCTGTACTACTGACAGACGAGAAATGATCAGCAAGACACTCTACAATGTCCGAAGAATCAGTGTATACCTCATTGTTGACTTTGAGCATAGAAATTGTTAAACTTCCGGTAACCATACATGTATCTGATCTTATTCCACAGTTCAGCCTGTGGACGGTCTGAAGTTATAGAAGATACATAGTTCCGCCAAGATGTAGTTTTCGCCTCAAGAATAGAGCGCCGTGCGACTGCACGAGCCTTTTTAAAAGTGATTTGGTTCTCAAGAGTTGGATTCCTCTTATATCGCTTGAATGAGAGTTTCTTTGCCTTGATTACACTAGCTACATGCGAGTTCCACCATGGAACCTTCTTTTTCGCTAAACGCGAAGAAGTCATCGGAATACTGTTCTTTGCTGATGACATTATGCAGGAATTGATATCGGAGAGTGATACATTGATATCATTACTGCAGGAACTATAATGTTATCAGAAAAATTATCCCAATTAGCCAAATCATATCGCCATCTTTTAGTTAAAGATGGCATGGAAATAGGAAGAGTTAAAGAAACTAAAATAGGGATATGGTCACTGAAATGAGCATCGTCTAGCACTTTCCATTCAAGATGCGGGGCCAAGATGGGGGAGCATATGGATAAATCTATGGCAGAGAAAGAGTTGGAACGCAAATTAATATATGTAGGTTCTCCTGTGTTCAAAAGAACCACACCTAAATTGTCCAATAGATTTTCTATACTTTGTCCTCTTGCATCTGTCTGGGCTGAACCCCATAGTGTGCTGTGTGCATTGAAATCACCAACCAGAAGAAACGGTGGCTCTAACTGACTGATAACATCCTCAAGATCGTTTATATTCCAATGTGAATTTGGAAGGTATATATTGCAAACTGTGAACTTCCTTGGTGTGAAAAATTGTACTGCAGTTGCCTGAAGTGTTGTCTGAAGATGACAAGGTGTATAAGGCATTCGGTTGCTCAACAGTATTGCAACACCACCATGCGCACGACCGTCAGGTATAATATCGTGACGTTCGATATTGTATCCTTTTAAGCTGAACGATTCTTGAGGTTTCAGATGCGTTTCCTGGATGCATACACAGCAGGGACTATTTTCAGCTAATAACAAATTTAGCTCGGCTAGATGGTTGACGATACCATTACAGTTCCATTGAAGAAACTGAGACATAATAAAGAAAGAAGAGAGAAAGATAACAAAAGGTGCTATAAAAAATAGCTGAAAAACTCAAAAATAGAGCAAAGATAGAACCCTAAGACCGTGAACTAGGTCTTAGCGTCTACTACGAGGCTTGCCCTTAGGCCAACCTCTTCGATCATCTTTCTTCTTTTTTGAGGCAGAAGAATGCCCATTGACAGAATTATTGTCGGAACTAGTATCTTCGTTGGTAGATTCTTTGTGTGAGACGTTTTCAACGCTCACATTTGGTAGAAGAACATTTCCAGATGACAAATTTACATTAGGCGTTTTAAGTAAGACAGTTGGTGCTGGGGGCACCATTGATGTAGATGCAGTACTTTGTGATGCAGAAGACAAGGGAGTTGGTGTTTTAAATTGATCTTGAGAAGCAAACATTTTAACAAATTCACTGAACACATTCTGTACGATTTTAGTGATTTCCGGGAGCAGTAGTGATGCTATATCAGCAACATTTAAAGAAGGAGGAGTAGCAGGTTGAGCTGTGGCTTTGGCGTAAGATTTAGTAAATAATGCACTCGTGCGCTCAACATGTTGTCTTGCTTCAGGGAAGCTACACTTATGAGTGGTCTTATACTCGAGTACGGCGTACTCCACTTTGAATTTAGGGCAGTTTCTAGAACTAGAGGTGTGATCACCTTTGCAGTTTATACAAATAACATCTGCACAAGCATTTCCTTCGTGAGGAGGTTTTCCACAAATACACATTTTTGGATTCTTACAAAAGTTAGAAGAGTGTCCAAATTGTTGGCAGTTGAAACAACGAAGAGGGTTTGGAATATACGGACGAACAGGTAAGCGATACATAGCGGCATAGATATATTTGGGGACTTCACAACGATTAAACGTCAACACAAGGGATGGGGTGTTTTCCTCTTGACCATTTTTCCTGCTAATAATTCTTCGAACATCAATTACACCTTCTTTCTTTAATTCACTCAAAATTTCCTCTGTCGAGCAATTTAGTAGGTCTCTACAATAAATAACGCCCTTACTCGAGTTAAGTGAGTTATGTGGTACAATATTAACTACATAGTCACCTAACTTTTTTGTTTTTACCAATTTGTGAGATTGATCACCAGTCTTGACCTCAACGAGAAGGCCGTCTTTAATTTTTCGAATTAATTTCACTTCACCAACAACAGTTTTAATTAATCGAGATATTACTTTGTTGAAATCTCCACTCTCCCTTTTTACAAGTAAGAACATTGGCGCTGGTTCTTCATCCTCGGAAATAATCCGAGCCCTTTTTTCCCTAGGGCCTTCAGGCACCGAGCCCTGGGCCATTTTAATGTCTGGTGGGCCGAAGCCCCCAGACGAAACCAAAGTTTAACGAAATACGAAAGTTTAATATTTTATCTAAATAAATTTAAATAAAATATATAAGTGCAATAAATGTCAATGAAAGTAGCTGAAGAAGCTTGAAATAATTTATTTTAATTATTAAAATAAAAATATTATTTAAAAAACGAAATAAAAAATTGGACAAAAAAACGCACCTAAAGTGGGCGTGGCCCTGAAAACGTAAATTTATCAAAAACTACTAAAATTTCACTTTTCCAAATGAGATTTTATATTTCACTCGTAAAGAGTGACTTTATACACACTTAATAACCAAAATATTATAATAATAATAAATATAAACTACCTTAATCTGCAAAACTGGCGGACGGTGATCTGACAGTTGTCTCACTGACAGGTGCGTTCGCTAGGGATGAACAATTATTATGTAGGTGTTTGTTTTAGTTCCTTATATTATTGCTCATTTTTATCCATTATTGTGTACTTTTTGAATAATATGTGAAAAAATCTGATGTTCCAGCACATAACCTCCCGCCCAACACAACTCTAAACGGTACAATATAGTATTCGATGATACAAAAACATACCTTCTTATTTGTTTATTTTCTATTTATATTTAACAATTTTAATTTTCTTTCGTATATTTATTTAATTTTTTGACATATATTTCACTTAGAAAACAGCTTCACAATCACAATGACATGTGTCACATTTCGTATAAAATTGAAAATTTTTAAATGTTTCCATGGAGTACTAGAAATGCAAGATTTGTGAAATCTAATTTCTTTATATTTTATTATCTCTAAATCTTATGAAAATTAATAAAATTAGTGTAATCAAAACACATGTAAAATTAAATATTCTCCAACTTTCAAAATAACATAAATTGTTGAAAAAGGAAATTTAACCGTGTTTTTCACGAAAAACTGTTAAGGGCTTCAAGTAAACTGCTATTTCCGGTTGACTAATTTTATCCAATATCTAATCAGCTCTTGATTTAAATATAAAAAGTAACAATTATCAAAATTGTATTTTTTGGTATTATAGTATTTGAGTTATGCGAGACGAAAAAAATTGCCACACACACTCACACACACATACCGTGTGTCCCACGTAAAGGTTGGCATAGGCAGTCAACATGTAAAATTAGTTTTTTGTAAATAAAAAGTGTCCGGCAAAAAATTATGCATCTAAATTTTATATCACAATACTGTCAATATCCCTACATCTTATTTAATACAGATTACTTTATTTTGATACCGCAATTTAATGAAATTAATAATAATAATTCCTAATTTTCCGCCTACTCTTTTCATTGCTACTGACGTATAGTGCCTGCAATTTGTTTTAAATATTTAAATCTGTCACTGTCAATTTCTGGCGATGGAAAACATTCAGCGTTCATTCCTGTGATGTATTCAGATATTTGTCTTGCACTGCGCCCCAATAATACATTCTAATAATATTTACACGGTTCTCGACATTTAATGTATTTTTGATGACAGTGACAGATTAAAATATTTAAAACAAATTGCAAGCACTATACGTCAGTAGCAATAAAAAGAGTAGGCGGAAAATTATGAATTATTATTATTAATTACTTTAAATTGCGGTATCAAAATAAAATAATCTGTATTAAAAAAGATGTAGGGATATTGGAAGTATCGTGATATAACATTTGGATGCATAATTTTTTGTCGGACACTTTTTATTTACAAAAAACTGATTTTGCATGTTAATTTCCTATGCCAACCTTTACGTGGGACACACGGTATATACACACACACACACCTACACACAACACACAACACACAACACACACATACACATACATGCATGCAGACAACATCGCGAAAATAGTAAAATCGTATTGTAGGGACCCTAAAACGTGCTTATTCATTGAAAACTCACTACCCAATTTTTTGACCAAAAACAATACCTCCCTTACCTACAGGTAGGCGGGAGGTAAAAATATGTTTTCATTTAAAATAAGAAAGTTGCACCCCACATTTTGAGAACCACTGGTTTAAAAAATATTTTTTATGCTCATTAAAATAGTCTTGTAAAATAGAAATTGTTTGCTAATTTAACCAACCTTGTAGCACTTACAGTTCTCGAGATAGCAATAGTGGCACACGTAAATTGAACACCCTGTATAGGTAGATATATAGCTGTATTTTATTACAGAGTATAATATATTTTACACAATTATTTACAATACCTAGGTGCTTATATCAATAATAGTATTTGGCAATTTCGTGCATATACATATTGTACAAATCATTTATGTCACATTCTTCATGTACATCATCTTTCGCATTTACTCCTCTTACCTCATCTTCGTCATCTTTCGCATCATCTTCTCTTTCCTTATTTTCCTGAACTATTTTGGTTCCATCTGCCTTTTTCTATTAATTATAAAAATATTTTTTTAGTGTTTTATATCGTTGTAGGGCAAAAAATCTCATTTAAAAAATGCCATAGCTTACTATGACCTCCATAAGAAATATAAAAGTTGATACCAGTAACTCGTAAATGTTTAGATATAAAATTTTTTGAGTACTTCTGCAAACTCACCATTAAAAAGTGTCATAAGAAAGTGAAAACCAAAATCTCGTATTATGTTATACAACAAAGTTATCAGCAAAAAAAGAAAATCGCTAATTTTACATTTTATTCAATATCTAGTGACCTATGCATTCAATTAGAAAAACAAATACATGTTCAAACTGCCCCACTAATGAGGCAACTTTCGTCTAATTTAATCAACTTCGTATCTCTTACGGTTCTCGAGATACCAATGTATTCGTACTGTATATGTTTTAAATCATAATGTTAACTTCTTCGAAAATGCCAAATGACGTGTCTTATTTAAATTTGTGATTGACTTTTGCAATGTGGTGTATGGTAAAAGTTAATACCTACACTTGGTCCGCAAGTGGTGACCGCTACGTCATTTGTTTGCGAACTAATACTTAACAGTAAAGTCTGTCTTTGTCACATACACGCTTGTTCAATCGTTGGTTATTTTAACGTATGTCGAATATGTCCATCTCTTTTCCACTACTTGTAAAGAAAAAGGATAGATGATCACTTCACGGACGGAAATGTCAAACTTCAATCTGTCATTTCTGTATTAATTTTAGGTTATATTTTGAACGAAACTACAGTTTCATATTCAATAGTAATGATAATAAATATTAATAATAATAAAATGTTTAAAACGAAATCATAAGAAGATACCTGCAGCATCGTAAACCACAAAAGAGTTCGCTCTCGAACTGTCAAACTCAAACATCAAAATAATGTCACATCGTTGATTCTAAAACAATGGTCTTCATTTAAAATTATTCAATTAATTCATTATCATAAATAGAGAGCGGATTATATGCAAAGTGCATATATTTTAATTTATGCATATCAATTTCTGGACGAATTACATTGATTAGAGTTAATTAATGCTAATTACTAATTGCATATAATACATATTTGGGCATTCTTATGCATATTTTTACAAAAGTAGCATATAATTGCATATTTCAATGTTTTTAAGACCTTGTCTAGTGATAAACATTCTGAAATTTCTGGTAATGCACATTGATAATTCCCAAATATTGGAGGAGGCCGCAATAAATATGCAACGGAAAAAGCAATAAACAATACAATAAGCAAAAACACAAACCAAAAACTCTAATATTTCTAGGGAAATCCCTGTAACGGTAACGGTAGCTATTCATACACACGGATGCTGGTAAAAATACAATGAATATAAGACCGAGAATTCGCAGCTGGATATATAATTTACTTATGTTTCACTTTTTTACCTCCCGCCTACCTGTAGGTAAGGGAGGTATTGTTTTTGGTCAAAAAATTGGGTTGTGAGTTTTCAATGAATAAGCACGTTTTAAGGTCCCTACAATACGATTTTACTATTTTCGCGATGATGTCTGTATGTATGTATGTGTGTGTAGGGTAGTTTGAATATGTATTTGCTTTTCCAATTGAATGCATAGATCACTAGATATACTGGCTAAAATGTAAATTTTGCGATTTTCTTCTTTTGCCGATAACTTCGTTGTATAACATAATACGAGATTTTGGTTTGTACTTTCTTATGACACTTTTTAATGGTGCATTTGAAGAAGTACTCAAAATTTTTTTACATCCAAACATTTACGAGTTACTGGTATCAACTTTTATTTTTCATATGGAGGTCATAGTCGTCCATGACATTTTTGAATAGAGATTTTTTTTTGCTTTACAACGATATAAAACACTAATAAAATATTATTATTATTAGTAAAAAAATTAAGGAAATTTGTTTTTTAGAATAAAATTGAAATTAAAAAAGTAAATCGTAGGCTACTATGATAAAATAAATTTGATACCAGTAACTCGTAAATGTTTAGATATAAAATTTTTTGAGTACTTCTGCAAACTCACCATTAAAAAGTGTCATAAGAAAGTGCAAACCAAAATCTCGTATTATGTTATACAACGAAGTTATCGGCAAAAAAAGAAAATCGCAAAATTTACATTTTAGCCAATATATCTGGTGATCTATGCATTCAATTGGAAAAACAAATGCATGTTGAAACTGCTCTACTAAAGAGGCAACTTTCGTCTAATTTAACCAACCTCGTATCTCTTACGGTTCTCGAGATCCCCATGCATTCGTACTTTAAATGGGGCACACTGTATAGTGCATATTTCGCAAAAACTCTGTGAATATATGTATATGCGCATATATTTCAGTTTTTTCGTGCATATAATCAGCTCTCTAATCATAAATATTCAATGTTGAAGTAATTTATAATGATACTAGCATGAAACAATTACTATTTAACTTTTTTCTTTAATAAATAACTGTTTGAGAACATGAATTTTCCTCCACCATTCAAATCTTAACCGATACGAATATTTTTGATGACGTAACAGTCTCTACATCGCGGACAAAGTGTACTTAGCTTTTATCATACTACCTCGCAACACATTCGTACAAATATTGCATATAACATCCACGGACATTACAACGCGATCGCCAAATACATTTAACCGACCTCTTACACTCCACATTCAGTTGAACCACACAAATAAATAAAACAGTTGACTACTAATCGTGTACATGTAAAGTAGATGTTTGTGAACACATTTGGCGTGCGCAGTACTCCATCGTGCAGTGGACGCGGGACCACCGCACGCACCACAAGTACACGGACGGCGGCCTGTTCTTCTCGCACGTGGGCTGGCTGCTGATGAAGCGCCACCCCGACGTCAAGGAGAAGGGCAAGGTCATCGACGTGAGCGACCTGTGGCAGGACCCCGTCATCCGCTTCCACCAGAAGTGAGTCGCGCGGCGCATGCGCGCCACCGTACTGACCGCTGTGTTTCTGCGCAGGTACTTCGTGCCGCTGCTGCTGGTGGTCCACGTGTTCTTCCCGTCCGCGGTTGCGTACTACGCCTTCGGCGAAAGCTTGAAGAACTGTGTTTTCGTTGTGTTTATTGCAAGATACATGTTTTCTTTGAACATGTTGTGGTGTACTAACAGCTTGGCGCATTACTGGGGGGACAAGCCGTACAACAAGTAAGTAGGACGTTGTTCATTCATTTTACCTCCCGCCACATCCTGTAAGCGAGGTATAGGAATCATGCTAAAAATTGTGCAGTGAGTTTTCAGTGGTTGAGCACGTTTTTGGGTCCCTAGAATACGATGTTAATGATGTCAGTCTGTGTGGATCTCTGGAGTTACGGTTTCTCAAAAACTACTAAACTGAACATTTTTTATTTTGCATATATCAATTGTACACCCTTTGGAAGAGCTGATTAATTTTTGGTGATAATTCCATTACCGGAAGTGGTAGTTAACTTGAAGCCCTATCAAGTTATTTTTAAATATCTCAGTAAATTATGGTTTAATAAAAATTTTGTTCTTAGAATAATATTTATTTATTATTATTATTATTATTATTATATATTATTATCTACAAGTTTTGTTAAAACATTTACCTCTTACTGTCCTCATTCACGAATTACAACACATTAAAGAAAAATTATAGTTTGATATATTCGTTTAAATCTCCTAACCTGTTTTTAAAAAAAATCTGTTGTGGGCAGCACAATACCTCCCGCCATAGATTTCTTATCAAACAATGCAGGAACGTGGACCACTATCAAGAAACGCTCATCCCTTCAAAAAAATATGACAAATGTCAGAAAATGACATTTTTCAACCGTTGTTTTGTTTTTTCAAAAAACAGATTAGAAGATTTAAACGAAATTATCAAAATATAATTTTTTTTTAACATGTTCTAATTCGAAAATGGTGGCAGTAAGAGGAAAATGTTTCATACAATAATTGTAGATAATAATATAATTAATAACAAAAATTACCAGCAAATAAAATAATACGGCCCACGAGTAACAGCATCCAGTGAAACAGTTTGTCAGTGGTCGTTCTTGCAAGGCAGAAAATTTCCACAATGAGAACTTCTCAGGTCAATTCTCTATATAGTCGTTGTGTAAGCGATTGTGAACCGAAAGAGCTTGTAAATAAAACCTATTTCTAGTGCTATAAGTTCACCGTAAGCGGTTTTTGCTATTGTATACCTAAAACATTTAAATCTAAATTATTATATTTTGTATCAGGAACATAAAAGCCACACAGAACGCCTTTCTGGCCTTCTGTTTAGTGGGCGAAGGTTGGCACAACTTCCACCACACCTTTCCGTGGGACTACCGCATTGGCGAGTACGGCCAGGGCTACCAATTTTCCGCTTACGTCATCGAGGCTTTCGCCAGCCTCGGGATGGCTTATGACTTGAAGACCGCGTCACCAGAGCTCATCAAGAAGGTCCTGGATAAACAAGACCTACCGAAGAACTTCGAGGTGCCTGAGACTGGCTTTGCTGATAAAGTAGGAACTGACAAGGAAATTATAGCAGCATAATGGGATTATTAAGTTGTACTGTGTTATTAAATGTTGTAAATAATATTTTAAAGAAAATAAATTTAATTTAATTCAAGTAACGATACAATAATTTTTTAATTTGTTATCGTAAATCCCAGATGGTGGGACTTGTAAAAGAAGGAGTTATTCATTGGACGCATGTGATTACATTACATTTAACCAGCGATAGAACTAAACGAAAACAATATTTCATAACTCTTTTTCTGAATCCAACATTATCATTTTACAACTCCGTAAATTGACGAGTTGTTCAGATGTTTTCACAATGGGGTCGTTCACTAGAATCACAAACTAGAAAATAAGCCATTTATTATATGACTAGACCCAAAAACATCGCACTAGATATAACAGAAGTTTACAAAATATTATTAATATTTGAGTTTTAAAGACCTCTACAATGACGTCAAAGTATTATGGCGCATACCTATCCTATTCTAAATTATTTGTATTTCTGTTATTATTGAGCTGTCAGATTGTCGAAGTGTCAAAATAGTTGGCAACTAATTTAAAGGTTTTTTGTTTCACTTTGAATTCGTAAGTATATTTTAAATACATTCATTTCTAACTAATAAATATTACTGTAGGTGGACTCAACGAAATTAAAGACCTTTTCGAATGACATGGGTTAGCAAAATTTATCAGTGGTAATCAAACATTTGACTAAAATTAATTTAAAGTTTATTCATTTCCAGAAATAAACGGATTTCATGTGTATTTGAATTATTTACCATGAAAAGTTATTTAAATTCCATTTAAATAATTTTATTTCAAATCGGCATTAAAGTGCTCAAAAAACGTCATTAATATCTCAGAAATCGTCACTAAAGTAACCCACCATACGACGATTTTAAGCAACGCAGTGTTGGCAACCGTTAAATAATTATTGTACAATTAGGATAATTTTTATAGATATATTAACGTACTATAAAAAATTTGAACGTAACATGAAACAAAATTAGCAAGAAGAATTAACTAATTAATTCCGATGACGAAATTGAGGAGAAAACATATAATTTTGAGTGCTATTCACTTCTCGAAGTTGTACAGTACTGTACAGTTTTTTCTAATTTTAGATTTCAAATGAAACTTAACCTCTATTGAATGCTTATTATTTTTTTAAATCAAAAAATTATTTTTTACAAAAGAAATATTCATATATTTAAAGTAAATGTTACATAAATTTTTTTCTTAAAATAATAGTATATTGTGTCATTAGGAGTAAATGTGATACTTTGGGTGCTGAGCATGTAAGTTTGAACGACGAGCGAAGCGAGTCGAACAATTACATGCGAAGCACCCAAAGACACATTTACTCCGAATAACACATGCTATTTTTTCTTCAAACATAGAAAATAAAATTAATTAATTAAATATTATAAAATGCTCAAAATTTCAAAAAATATTCTGTCTTATGTAGCATTTCAAGTTGCCGTGGAATATGCTATTTTGTTATTTTTGTTTATTTGTTTCATTTTTAACTGTCAAATTATTGAATTACAACCTAACTATTTTTCATAATATTTTACTTTGTCCGCCGCCGGCGTAAATGTGTTGCCAAGGATACACTTTTACGCCGGCGGCGACAATATTGAACTTCTGCTTGTTGAATACAAATACATAACAACGTACTTTTATGACGTTTGAAGAAAAAAAAATTTTGTTCACTATTGGGAACGTTATGAACAAATTCAACTTACAATAGAACTTTGGTCTATTGGGTCGTGTTTGCGTACTATACAAAATTGTTTAATAAACAACCTCTTCTAGGAAAACTTCAGATAAAAAAAAATTTGGAAATTTTGTAAAGGTGTATTTAGCTGTAACACATCAGCAGGTTATAAGCTGCTTCCTTCAAATTATACATTTTCTATCTCAGTTTCTGTAATTATCCTTTTCCACTTCAAATTTTTTTTTTATGTTGGTCAAATTAAGAGGAATGACCTAATTGGCAATTGATAAAGTTTATATAATGTTCCCAAATGGTTACAACATGATTCCCATGAAAGTAAACTGCATAAGAAAAGAAAAGAAGAATTTTAAATTTTATGTTCCCGATCGGGAACAGTATGCAATAGAGGGTTAATATGTACCTCGGCACTGAAGTTCCTTTTTGCCACTCACATGGTTTATTTTCGGGCTTCGGCAACTAAATTCAATATTCGTGATAAAAAATTGAACTTCAGTGCCTTGATACATAAATAACTACTATAAACTATTGTTATGTGACTACAATTATTTACATTCTCTACTGCTTGAGATCCAGTAACACCTCTACAATGACGTCACAACATCTTTAAAAAATCATTGTGGCATAATGAATAACAATTAAGACTATTTAAAAGTGCAGATAATCTTCAATTTAGATATAGTTTTATAAAAACAATAAATAAAAATAAATGGTGAAAGACCCAATTTGATCCAGTAGTAATATCATATTGGTAAAACTTCTTTATTTTTCTCTCTAGAGAGAAAAACACCTTATCCTCACTATTCTAGTAGAGGAGGTGTGGCGCCATAAATTTTGTTTCGTAATTTAATTTTAAACTACTTTGCAATATTAAAATAATTATGTTGTTTAATTTACGACTTCATAAAATGTATAACTTGTAATATTACATTTTAATTCAAGAAAAAAATTTAAATAGTTTTTTCACGACATGGCAGGAAACCGCACCGTTCTTCTCCCGAAATAGTGAGGAAAATGTGTTGTTCCTCTCTAGAGAGGAAAATATAGAAGTTTTAGAAATATGAATGTTATTTACAAAAATTATATTACAAAAAATATAAATAACTTTCTAATTTGATTGAAAATCCTTATTTTAGTGATATACATAATTTAAATTATCTTACAATTATGTCTTCTATTTTTTTTCTTATTAAATCACAATTTGACAACTTATTAAAGATATTTAAGATTGGTTCATTGGCAACACTGCTACACCGTCTTGTGTCTGATAACCTAACATTTAACGTGTCAGTCTGTCAGTTGTGTTCTCAAAGTGTATTTTAGGTCCGAGCAAATCGTTTTTAGAAACATGTCGTGAAAAAAATGTTGTGTCTAACACGAGAGATAAGCTCTTCTTCCACTCTCGTTCGAACTCGAGGGGGAAAAAGAAGCGCTTTCCTCTCTAGTTTGACAAGTTAGAAACTATTGGGGAAATTCATGCTAAAACCGATTACATGTTGGTACTGAATCTATCAGAATATGTATCATTCACTCATGTCAATCATGCTATTTAATCTGTCCGGCTTCGCTTAAAACAGTTGCTGTGTGTTCTTTGATCTTGTTGAACTAATTTGCTACAAATTAATGTTCTGTTGAGTTTAATTGTTATGGAAAATATATAAATATTTTGTGTTTGATGTTTTGTATTTTGTTTGAGCAAAAAACAAGATTTTATAGTCATGAACAAACGAACAATAAATCACTCATCCATCTAGACTCATTATTAAATGCACTACTTTGCTCACTAGTTTTAAAAATAACAATTGTTTGTTATTATTTGATAACAATGACTTGTTGCCAGGAAAATTGTAAGCAACAACACAAACAAAATAACACCAGTTTTCAATAAAAAAAGTTTTAGAAAACCATTTGGAATCATTTAATATTTTCTCCAGAGAAATTATAAAAAATTTTAACCAACATTCAAATGGAAAACCATTTAACGTGTCCCATGAAATCACGGATTCTGTCAACAAAATTGTTTAAGGTATTTGTTTAGTATTTTTATTAATATCAATAATTTTATTGAGACGTTACTAGGAGTAGAAGCTACAGGGGAACTTAAAAATAAAAATGCAGCTTTGCATCACATACAAGAGTAAGAAAATATAAATATTTTAAAGTTATTAATAAGTATTTTTTGTAGTTTACACGGAATAGTTATTTTACAAATGGTTAAATGGTGATATAAATTGAACATTGTATTTAAAAAATCTTCGCATTTTAAAATACAAAAAAAAGTGATTGAATTAATAAACATCTTCGTTTAATTTTGTATGAATTTTACAAAAACCATTTTTGAAATATTTGACAGTTAGTTATTCCAGATACATGAAAAGAAATTCGGTGGGGGCATTTAAAAAAAATAAAAATATTGCTCTCGCTACATTATTCGACCCTCAAACTGTCTTAAAATTATTTTATTTGAAATCGCACTAAAGTGCTCATAAATCGTCAGTAAAAGCTCGGAAATCGTCACTAAAATAACCCATTATACGACGATTTTAAGCAGCGCAGTGTTGGCAACCGTAAAATAATTATTGTACAATTAGGATAATTTTGGCAGATATATTAACGTACTATAGTGAATTTGGGCGTAACATGAAACAAAATTTGCAAGAAGAATTAACTAATTAATTTCGATGAAGAAATTGAGAACAAACCACATAATTTTGATTGTTACTTACGATAATTTTAATGTTCAAGGTTGGCAACACCGAGTGTTATTTACGATAATGGAGGGTTATGATTTTGACGTCACAGGCAAGAAAGAGAAAGATGAGGTAAAAGTTGAGATGGAAGTTCATAATACAAACATCCATGTTTTGACGTTAGAGATGGTGTTTTAACAAGGTTTTGTTTTATTTTTACGTTAATATATCTATAAAAATTATCCTAATTGTACAATAATTATTTTACGGTTGCCAACACTGCGTTGCTTAAAATCGTCGTATGGTGGGTTACTTTAGTGACGATTTCTGAGATATTAATGACGTTTTTTGAGAACTTTAGTGCCGATTTGAAATAAAATTATTTAAATGGAATTAATAGTTATTTACGATACAAGTATGTAAAGCTAGTCATTAGTAACGAATGGGGCAAAGCTCGTGTTTTAAGACCCCTGAGTGACTAAAGACGCTTTACGTATGTGTATCGTACAAAATTTAATCTACGATATAATGAAAAACCCCAAAAAAATATAAAAAAATATTTTTATTTATGAAGTAGGATCACAATATTAAATGAGAAGTTTGCCATGATAACAAAATGTTTGCAAATTTGGCGTGTTTAAAAATTTTAATCACTCGTTGCTTGGCAACCCGTGACTGCCCGTGACTAATGGGATCGTGTTACTAAACAACCGTTTTACAAACTTGAAACTAACAGTTAAACATCAATTTTACACACTATCGTAGATAAAAAAACTTTTCATGGTAAATAATTAAAATACACATGAAATCCGTTTATTTCTGGAAATGAATAAACTTTAAATTAATTTTAGTCAAATGTTTGATTACCACTGATAAATTTTGCTGACCCATGTCATTCGAAAAGGTCTTTAATTTCGTTGAGTCCACCTACAGTAATATTTATTAGTTAGAAATGAATGTATTTAAAATATACTTACGAATTCAAAGTGAAACAAAAAACCTTTAAATTAGTAGCCAACTATTTTGACATTTCGACAATCTGACAGCTCAATAATAAGAGAAATACAAATAATTTAGAATAGGATAGGTATGCGCCATAATACTGTGATGTCATTGTAGAGGTCTTTAACACTCAAATATCTTAATAATTAATAATATTTTTTAAACTTCTGTTATATCTAGTGCGATGTTTTTGGGTCTAGTCATAAAATAAATGGTTTATTTTCTAGTTTGTGATTCTAGTGAACGACGCCATTGTGAAAACATCTGAACGACCGGTCAATTTACGGAGTTGTAAAATGATAATGTTGGATTCAGAAAAAGAGTTAAGAAATATAGTTGTTTTCGATGAGTTCTATCGCTGGTTAAATGTAATGTAATCACATGCGTCCAAGGAATAACTCCTTCTTTTACAAGTCCCACCATCTGGGATTTAAGATATGAAATTAAAAAATTATTGTATCGTTACTTGAATTAAATTAAATTTATTTTCTTTAAAATATTATTTACAACATTTAATAACACAGTACAACTTAATAATCCCATTATGCTGCTTTAATTTCCTTGTCAGTTCCTACTTTATCGGCAAAGCCAGTCTCAGGCACCTCGAAGTTCTTCGGTAGGTCTTGTTTATCCAGGACCTTCTTGATGAGCTCTGGTGACGCGGTCTTCAAGTCATAAGCCATCCCGAGGCTGGCGAAAGCCTCGATGACGTAAGCGGAAAATTGGTAGCCCTGGCCGTACTCGCCAATGCGGTAGTCCCACGGAAAGGTGTGGTGGAAGTTGTGCCAACCTTCGCCCACTAAACAGAAGGCCAGAAAGGCGTTCTGTGTGGCTTTTATGTTCCTGATACAAAATATAATAATTTAGATTTAAATGTTTTAGGTATACAATAGCAAAAACCGCTTACGGTGAACTTATAGCACTAGAAATAGGTTTTATTTACAAGCTCTTTCGGTTCACAATCGCTTACACAACGACTATATAGAGAATTGACCTGAGAAGTTCTCATTGTGGAAATTTTCTGCCTTGCAAGAACGACCACTGACAAACTGTTTCACTGGATGCTGTTACTCGTGGGCCGTATTATTTTATTTGCTGGTAATTTTTGTTATTAATTATATTATTATCTACAATTATTGTATGAAACATTTTCCTCTTACTGCCACCATTTTCGAATTAGAACATGTTAAAAAAAAATTATATTTTGATAATTTCGTTTAAATCTTCTAATCTGTTTTTTGAAAAAACAAAACAACGGTTGAAAAATGTCATTTTCTGACATTTGTCATATTTTTTTGAAGGGATGAGCGTTTCTTGATAGTGGTCCACGTTCCTGCATTGTTTGATAAGAAATCTATGGCGGGAGGTATTGTGCTGCCCACAACAGATTTTTTTTAAAAACAGGTTAGCAGATTTAAACGAATATATAATTTTTCTTTAATGTGTTGTAATTCGTTAATGAGGACAGTAAGAGGTGAATGTTTCAACAAAACTTGTAGATAATAATATATGAAACATTATTCTAAGAACAAAATTTTTATTAAACCATAATTTACTGAGATATTTAAAAATAACTTGATAGGGCTTCAAGTTAACTACCACTTCCGGTAATGGAATTATCACCAAAAATTAATCAGCTCTTCCAAAGGGTATACAATTGATACATGCAAAATATAAAAATGTTCAGTTTAGTAGTTTTTGAGAAACCGTAACTCCAGAGATCCACACAGACTGACATCATTAACATCGTATTATAGGGACCCAAAAACGTGCTCAACCACTGAAAACTCACTGCACAATTTTTAGCATGATTCCTGTACCTCCCTTACAGGATGTGGCGGGAGGTAAAATGAATGAACAACGTCCTACTTACTTGTTGTACGGCTTGTCCCCCCAGTAATGCGCCAAGCTGTTAGTACACCACAACATGTTCAAAGAAAACATGTATCTTGCAATAAACACAACGAAAACACAGTTCTTCAAGCTTTCGCCGAAGGCGTAGTACGCAACCGCGGACGGCAAGAACACGTGGACCACCAGCAGCAGCGGCACGAAGTACCTGCGCAGAAGCGGATGACGGGGTCCTGCCACAGGTCGCTCACGTCGATGACCTTGCCCTTCTCCTTGACGTCGGGGTGGCGCTTCATCAGCAGCCAGCCCACGTGCGAGAAGAACAGGCCGCCGTCCGTGTACTTGTGGTGCGTGCGGTGGTCCCGCGTCCACTGCACGATGGAGTACTGCGCACGCCAAATGTGTTCACAAACATCTACTTTACATGTACACGATTAGTAGTCAACTGTTTTATTTATTTGTGTGGTTCAACTGAATGTGGAGTGTAAGAGTTCGGTTAAATGTATTTGGTGATCGCGTTGTAATGTCCGTGGATGTTATATGCAATATTTGTACAAATGTGTTGCGAGGTAGTATGATAAAAGCTAAGTACACTTTGTCCGCGATGTAGAGACTGTTACGTCATCAAAAATATTCGTATCGGTTAAGATTTGAATGGTGGAGGAAAATTCATGTTCTCAAACAGTTATTTATTAAAGAAAAAAGTTAAATAGTAATTGTTTCATGCTAGTATCATTATAAATTACTTCAACATTGAATATTTATGATTAGAGAGCTGATTATATGCACGAAAAAACTGAAATATATGCGCATATACATATATTCACAGAGTTTTTGCGAAATATGCACTATACAGTGTGCCCCATTTAAAGTACGAATGCATGGGGATCTCGAGAACCGTAAGAGATACGAGGTTGGTTAAATTAGACGAAAGTTGCCTCTTTAGTAGAGCAGTTTCAACATGTATTTGTTTTTCCAATTGAATGCATAGATCACCAGATATATTGGCTAAAATGTAAATTTTGCGATTTTCTTTTTTTGCCGATAACTTCGTTGTATAACATAATACGAGATTTTGGTTTGCACTTTCTTATGACACTTTTTAATGGTGAGTTTGCAGAAGTACTCAAAAAATTTTTATATCTAAACATTTACGAGTTACTGGTATCAACTTTTATTTTTCATATGGAGGTCATAGTAAGCTATGACATTTTTGAATAGAGATTTTTTTGCCTTACAACGATATAAAACACTAATAAAATATTTTTATAATTAATAGAAAAAGGCAGATGGAGCCAAAATAGTTCAGGAAAATAAGGAAAGAGAAGATGATGCGAAAGATGACGAAGATGAGGTAAGAGGAAAAATGCGAAAGATGATGTAAATGAAGAATGTAACATAAATGATTTGTTCAATATGTATAAGCGCGAAATTGCCAAATACTATACCTAGGTAAGCACCTAGGTATTGTAAAAAATATATTATACTCTGCTACCTCCGTAATAAAATACAGTTATATATCTACCTATACATGGTGTTCAATTTACGTGTGCCACTATTGCTAACTCGAGAACTGTAAGTGCTACAAGGTTGGTTAAATTAGGAAACAATTTCTATTTTACAAGACTATTTTAATGAGCATAAAAAATATTTTTTTAACCAGTGGTTCTCAAAATGTGGGGTGCAACTTTCTTGTTTTAAATGAAAACATATTTTTACCTCCCGCCTACCTCTAGGTAAGGGAGGTATTGTTTTTGGTCAATAAATTGGGTAGTGAGTTTTCAATAAATAAGCACGTTTTAGGGTCCCTACAATACGATTTTACTATTTTCGCGATGATGTCTGTGTGTGTGTGTGTGTGTGCGTGTGCGTGTGCGTGTGCGTGTGCGTGAGCGTGAGCGTGAGCGTGAGCGTGAGCGTGAGCGTGTGCGTGTGCGTGTGCGTGTGCGTGTGCGTGTGCGTGTGCGTGTGCGTGTGCGTGTGCGTGTGCGTGTGCGTGTGCGTGTGCGTGTGCGTGTGTGTGTGTGTGTGTGTGTGTGTGTGTGAGAACAATTTTGTGATTTATTGCTAATTATTATTATTCTTATATTTAAATGAACAGCTGATTAGATTGTAAAAATAGCCAAATTGTTCAAAATTAAATCGTTGTGCCTGGCTTTTCTGTTTATATATTTTTTTAAATAAATCTATGCCAGTGTTTAGAATAATACAATTAATTAATTCTCTACGAAAAAAATTTTCATCATAAAGCATTAAGTGCGTAATTTGCAATATAAAATTGTAAAATTTCATTCTATAATTTGCTAAGAGATGTCGCTAGTGTTCAGTGCATGTTGCTTGGTTTGGTAAGTCCCGCCCCTGGCTGCGGCCTGTGGTAAGGGGAAATAGTCACAGCGAGAGGTATTGCTTTGGTAGCGAACGTTTTAAAATTTGTATTTACATTTTGTGTACAACAATAAAAAAAGTAAAAGAATAGTATTAAGCGCGGGCATTTTTTCTTCTTTCACTAATAATTAAAATTCATTTGTTATGGCGAAAGGTGATAGGGATTTGTCTAAATATCCGCAAATGTCCAAAAGACGAAAGTCACAGAAACAAAAATTACATCGCGCTCGTTAAGCAATATGTTCTAAAACAAAAGAAAGGTATAAATAATAATTTAACATATACATAATAACATTTGTAATGAATATACATATTTTTGCAGTATATTTACAACTAATAGTTCAAACAAAACTGAAACCATACCCATAAAATCGTTAATAAAAACCAATGTGGAACATGAAAATAAAACGTATCCTTCTGATAAATCTTCAGTGGACACTGTTAAATTCAGGCAAAGGTTTGTAAGTGAATTATGATCATAACAATTTAAATTATCAAATGATAAAAAGGACACGAACACCATTCCTATTTCGTATATGATAAAGTAGATACTGAAGAAACGTTGTCACCTCATATATGACGCTGTCACCTCCGCCTTCGGAGGCGACAACGTTTTCCCATATTCTCGTCGGTTTTGGCCTTAGTACGCCATCTAAAGCCCTAAAATAAAAAATAGGTCGGAGGCGACAACGTAGCTTCCATACTCACAAAAAAAATTTTTAGTTCCGGTATATACCGCTGGCGCTAGTGTTGCACAAAATATATAAGGAGGGCACGTTGTCGCCTCCGATTATATAAATCTCATTTTTGTATTACATATGCTACTTTGCCGCCTCCGCTAAATGGCAACGCCGTAGAAGAGGTGATAAGGGTGTTTTCATATGATTTCATTTCATATTTGCAGCTCGCGAAAAAAAATTCGTGCAGTGATAATGTAATCTGGTTATGATGTCATCAAGGACTAAGTTGCTCTTAAAACTGTGCAGTCCTTTCAGTATTACGCCAACAAATTGGACATCTGTATATAAATACTACACTATTTATAAAATAAATATTTCATAATAACGTCATACGGTGTCTGAATGTTTTCATAATTCCCATTCGTTTTTAAATTAAAGGGCATTTAAATATTTATTAATTAAAAATTCGTAAGGCTTTAATTTAAAACTGGTCGCTCGGTCCGTGCGCACCATAATTTGGGAACGCTTTAGGCAATCATGATAAAATTTTGTACGCAGCTTCTGAAAAAAATTCGTAGATCTAGGTTTGTGAATGGGCCAAATTGGCCCAAGATATAGATAAGGCCCTTTGTCATTTATTAACCGATTGAAACCTTTTTTAAAACGTACTTATTGTGCTCGAATACCAAATTTGACAACTATATTTTAATTACATAAAGTTTTTTGGTTGTTTTTAAAATTAAAAAACTTGATGGGGCCAGCACATAACCTCCCGCCCAATACTACTCTTAAGAGGCTACTCTTGCAATCACAAAGTTTCTCAGCGGGGCAGCGGTTTGAGACGAGGTAGCAGGTAGGCGGATCCTACAACTGCTCCCATCACACTCTGCAATATACTTTTCTCACTCTATGCAGCATCTATCACATGCTACATGCTAGTTCGTGGTCCTATATTATTCTATAGCTACTCGATAAGTGCGCATCGGCCACAGTGTTCAACAATAAAGTGTATGCGTCTTAACAATCGAGCAAGCTACTGTTATTTGCTATACCTATGTATGTCTATTACAGTTCACGATATTTTCATTATAGCTTTCAAAATTATGCAACACAATTTAAATTGAAAGGGTATAGCCGATACAAAATCTGCCCCCAGTGATTTTTAAAAATCATATGGCTGATCGATTTCTAATTAAAAATAAAAATTTTCCTGAAACTTTCAGCTTATAATCCAAAGAGATACGACATAATTAAAGAATATGTTTTTTCAGTTTTTATTTTATTGGTACTATTCCACTGAATATTTTTTAACAAGAATTTTTTTAGTAAGAATAATCAATAAGATACTTTAACACGTAATTTTTTTTGTAAGTTTTAACCATTCCTTTTTTATAAATAAAATTTAAAGTTTTGTCTTTATTTTTAAATATGTTCCTTTAGGGTGTCACTCACGATTTTTTCACTGAATACTCCTTTCTTATTCTTCTTTACTCAATAAAATTTTCAACTTGATCAATTTGGTGCAACATAGTCAAAAAAAATAAAATCGATTTTACTATTACACTCCAATATACCGTGTGTCCCACGTAAATGTTGGCATAGGCAGTTAACATGTAAAATCAGATTTTTCTAAATAAAAAGTGTCCGGCAAAAAAATATGCATCCAAATTTTATATCACAATACTGCCAACATCCCTACATCTTATTTAATACAGATTACTTTATTTTGATACCGCAATTTAATGAAATTAATAATAATAATTCCTAATTTTCCGCCTACTCTTTCATTGCTACTGACGTATAGTGCCTGAAATTTGTTTTAAATATTTTAATGTCACTGTCAATTTCTGGCGATGGAAACCATTCAGCGTTCATTCCTGTGATGTATTCAGATATTTGTCTTGCACTGCGCCCCCATAATACATTCTAATTATATTTACGCGGTTCTCGACATTTAATGTATTCAATGTAGTCAGTAACAATAAAAAGAGTAGGCGGAAAATTATGAATTATTATTATTAATTTCATTAAATTGCGGTATCAAAATAAAATAAACTGCATTAAATAAGATGTAGGGATATTGGCAGCATTGTGATATAAAATTTGGATGCATAATTTTTTGCCGGACACTTTTTATTTACAAAAAACTGATTTGAAATGTTAATTGCCTATGCCAACTTTTACGCGGGACACACGGTATAAAAATCACACCAAATATAAAACTACAAGTGAAATCTCAGCACATTAACTCAAAAACATGCCGTTGTTTCATTGATTAAAAATGTTCATTCCTTATAAAAGAATAGTCCGAACCAGTGGAGTAGCTAGAAGGTGGCGGCCAGCACCGGGTGCCACCCGTATGGGGATGACACCCGACCGAGATAAAAAAAAACATACCATTACAATGTTTTTCAACCATAAATACACGATTAATTTGGGCTTGAAGCCAATTTAAGTCAGTATATTATAAATATTTTTTTGCCGATTGACATAAAAGATAACACTTCACTGACTGCTAACAGTCTGTAAAGTGTCACTTTTATACCTAGGCTGTAAAAATAATTTACATAACAACCGCTCAACTAACGCATAGCATCCGTCAATAAATACATAGCAACCGTTCAACACATGCATGGCAACGAAATTTGACAGCGATAACCTTCAAAATATCTATATAAAATAATCACTAAACTAATATTAATTCCAAATCGGTAAAAAATTATGTGTTCAACTCAGTATCATACACAGATTTATAGCTTCGGCAGCCTCTGTTGTAAATCTGGTATTTTGATGCCTAGTCAAACAAATAACTATTTTTAGTGTACACATTGTCTGTTTTAATTTTCATAACTCGGTCGGTCGTGGATTTCTCACAAAATTTTATTGTTTTTACTTCCGTACCTAGCTCTAACTATTGCTCTGTTTGTGGATTTCCCTGAAATAGTATTTGTTTGTCGCCTGTGTCATTTCTCATTTCTTTCGTGAAATTCTTTCGTATTGGCGTGAAGTGAATAATTATTTTAATATATATATATATATATATATATATATATATATATATATATATATATATATATATATATATATATATATATATATATATATATATATATTCATCACGAATTTCGTTCGAGCCTAGGGCCTAGAAGGTTTGACGGATTTGAATGAAACTTTCACCGACATGTAGAGTTTGATTAGGACTGCGTGTTTTTTATGAATTCATATTTTTCCTATACATGATGTGCGAGAAATCTTGAAAAAACATGCATTTTTATGACAACTTGTCAGTTTTGACAGTTCAGTTTTAAATTTAAAATATAAATTACATTAATTGTAGACAAGTTGGAGAAGTTTTGTAAATTTATCTGTGTTTAGAATAAATGAACAAACGTGTTTGATATTTTGCAAATTTTTTAAACATTAATTTAAAAAATTTTAAAAATATCGAATAAAATTTTTTGCTTTGATTGTATATTGACGTCCTGAAAAAAGTGGGTATTACACGATTAAAATTCAGTAAAAATAAAGTAAAACCGCGAAAAATAAAGCTAATGTAGGATGCAAATTATTATTGACTGTAGATACTTTTAAAATGACTAGATGACAATAGAAGTGTCAGATTGACAGAAGTCTTTATTACATGATCAAATATTAATGTAAATTGTGTTTGATTAATTTTTTTAAATCATTTATTGGGTATTAAAAGTAATGTTTCGAAGAGACGAGATAAATGAATATATAAAAAAATGGAAGTTGACCGATTGTCGATTGTTTATCTAAAAGTCATCTAAAATATATCGTGTTTTGTATCAAACGAAAAGTCTAGAATAGACATGTTCTAACGAATTGTCAAAAATATGGACCGACTGATATTAATTTTTTTTTTTTTTCTTAAAGTGATATGAGTACGATGGGCAATTGTTTTTTCTAAAAATTCATGGAAACCTAACTTGTGGGGTAGCAAGTGAAATTTTATAAAAGTGGGAAGTTGAAGAACGTAGTGATGACCCATCTTTAAAATAAATCTTTACGATTGTCAATTGTTTTCATAGAAATTCTTAGAACGCTAACTTATGAAGTATTAAATGAAATTTTATGATAACAGGAAATGAAGGACCGCATGACGAAATTTTTTATTCCAAATCATTACGATCGGCAATTGTTTTTTTTTTTTTTGTTTCATAGAAACCTGACTTGTGGGGTATTAAATGAAAAGTTTTAGGAGCAGTAAGTTGAGGAATGTTAGTGAGGAACATTCATTATCACAAATGATTACGATCAGCAATTGTTTTTGTAGAAATTACTAGAATACTAGAAAGCTAACTTATAGGGTATTCAATAAAAAACATGCAACTTCCCTCTATGGAAATTACTCAAATTTCCGCAATGGTAGACATCCAACTTCCGTTAATGGACAATATGCAATTTTCTTCAGTGCTAATCACACAACTTTCCTCAATGGAAAACACGTAACTTCCCCCAATGGAAAGCGCACAACTTCCCTCAATGGAAAACATACAACTTTTTACAACGGTAAACACATGACTTCCCTCAATGGAATGTACACAAATTCCTTCGATGGAAAACACACAACTTCCCTCTATGGAAATTACTCAACTTTCCATATTTGTAAAATACGCAATTTTCTTCAGTGATTAACACACAACTTCTATCAATGGGAAACACATAACTTCCCTCAATGAAAACCTGGAAGACACACAACTTCCCGCAATGAAAAATATGGGAGACACGTAAATTCCCATAGTGACATGGAAGCGAAGAACAGAGTGACGATATTCGTCAATGTTATGTCATGAAAGCGAGGAACGAAGTGACGAGCTTTCTTCGCCAATTTAGTTACATGAAAGGGAGGAACGAAGTGATGACTTTCTTCATCAATTGCATGGTCCCATATGAGATATTAACAAAGCACTATTATCCCATACTTTTAGTTGGACCCTAAATTAAGTTGAAATTTTCTTCAAGGTCGAGGAGCGCAGGGATTAAACCTGCGAATTTGGTCGAACCACTATACAGTACTAACCACCTTTCGCATATTATATTATTATATATAAAAGTTTTGTGAGATTTTCAGAGATTGCGGAGCCCTAGCTGAGACCCCCGCCGTAGGCGGGGTCGACGCTAGTAAAGAACTAAAATGTATGCCAGTATATGTATATCAATATCATAAAGGTAATTATAATTTATTGTATAATTTAATTCAAAATTCCAATTGGGAACCTGTGACCGAATGCACTGATATTAATTTGGCTGTAGAGTATTTTTATGCTATACTATATGGTATATTTGAAAAATGTATTCCGAAGGTTCGGAAGAAGAGTATTAAACATAAATACCCATGTTGGTTCAATGCGGAGCTGATTAACTTAATCAAAATAAAAGTTCTTTATTATAAACTTTATGAAAAGCATACATCAATGTACTATTACAACAAATTTAAAGATATGAGGAAAAAGGTTAAAATAACTTCAAAATATTTACATATTAATTATTTAAGAAAAATTGAATCTGACCTCTCAGAAAATCCGAATAATTTCTGGTCTTATGTTTTGCTAACTATTTTAAAAGTGTATTTTTAAATGAACCAGTAAATTTCTGCGCTTTTGACTGTAATAAGCATATTAACAATTACACTGCCAATGATAACATACCTCAGGATGTCAATCGTTTTGTACATATTAACAACATAGGAATAGAAGAAATACTATTGTCCATTAAAAAACAACGTAATAGTAAATCTTGCGGTCCTGACGGTATTCCAATTTTTATTATTAAAGGCTGTTCAGAAAGTTTATCTACACCACTCTTCTATATTTTTAATTTGTGTTTGGATACTATGACTTTTCCTAATTTGTGGAAAGAAGCAAAAATCTGCCCCATTTTTAAGTCTGGCAACCGGAATAATATAAAAAATTACAGACCAATATCTTGCTTAAACTGGTTTGCAAATATTTTTGAACTCACTTTGTTTAATGAAATACAATATCAAACACAAAATTATATCACTCCGCTACAACATGATTTTGTACGTAATCGTTCAACAATAACCAATCTACTTAGTTTCGTTGATTTCTCCTCCAATGCTTTGGAAAATAATTTGCAAGTAGTTGTCATTAGGTGCGTGAAGTTGGCGAACAGATGTGAAGCACTTACGACGAAATATATGCGAAAAGTTAGTGCTTCGTTAGTGCTCTTTAGTGCCTTAAAAAATTTTATAGCAGACATTCATATGACGTCATAATTCACTTTTGATTCTTTTTGTGCCAAGTTCACACTATCCCGGAGTTTCTCAAATAAATTGAAAACAATAATATCGTTGGTTAGTGCTTCGTTAGTGCTTCTTAGTGCCATCATAAATTATTTCAAAATCTCATCCCCCTTTGAGATATATGCGCTCAATTTTATTGGTGCCAAGTTCACACTATCCCGGAGTTTGTCAAATAAATTGAAAACAATAATATCGTTTGTTAGTGCTTCGTTAGTGCTTCTTAGTGCCATCATAAATTATTTCAAAATTTCATCCCCCTTTGAGATATATGCGTTCAATTTTATTGGTGCCAAATTCACACTATTCCAGGGTTTGCAAAATAAATTTAAAATATTAATGGCGCTGGTTAGTGCTTCGTTAGTGCTTCTTAGTTCCATTCTAAATTATTTCAAATTCTCACCCCCCTTTGAGATATATGCGTTTAATTTTTTTGGTGTCAAGTTCCCACTATCCCGGACTATCCATTCAAATAAAAATATCAACGGCGCTGGTTAGTGCTATATTAGTGCTTTTTAGTATCATCATAAATTATTTCAAATTCTCACCCCACTTAGAGACATATGCGTTTAAGTTTTTTGGACTCAAATCCACACTATCCCGGAGTTTCCATTAAATTGATGCTTTGTAGTATCATCATAGTTACATTACAATCTATTCGCCTTTCAGATTTATACGAAAATTTTTTTTATGTCAAGTTTACAATATTTCATATGTATAATAAATATAATAAAACAGTGCGCAATCGTTTGTCCTTTATTAGTATTCATTTGTGTTTTATACAAGATATCAGCAAATTAAGTGATTTCCGAGATGCTAACAATTTATTAACTCTACAATAAGAAAAACTTGTCTCACATTCAAACATAGGCGTGCGTACCTACCTGCCACCGAGTCTTGAGCTGCCGCTACTTCCAACATCTGAGATTTTCGGAAAATGTTAATTCTTTGATAGAATCATATTTACATGTATAAATATTATTTTAAAAATTTTATTATAAGAAATTTAAATTAACAACTTTTTTTATTTTATTTGAAAAACTGTACAAAAGTTCTTTCTAATTTTATTTAAAAAGAAAGAAAAATATAAATTTATTATTAGAACGGTCAAAGTAGTCCATATTCAAAAAAAACGTTTATTCCTTGATAGGTTCATACTAAATTAAATATGTATTAATTTTTTAAAAATGTATTATAGGAAATTTATATTAATAACTTATTATTTCTTGTAATCACAAAACTATATTATTTTTTTTATAATTTCAGATACAGGTAAGTCCGTTTCAATTTAATTCTTACAATTTTTTTTTAAAAAAAGGGTTTTCGCGCCGCCTTCCGACATTGACACAATTGCATATCTCTAAAGCGGTCGGAAATCATGTTTTTGTTGCTAACTTTTTATGGTTATATGTTGGCATCACTTCACTAATTTTAGCTAACTTCTGACGCTAGATATGTCAAAGTATTACATTGACATAAAAATATTATGGCAATATATCTACAATTGAGTATTTGAAATACAAGAAAACAGAATATTAATAGATTTTAAACATATTTGTAAGTAATTATAATTGAATTTACAGTGTAAAATCCAAATAAAAATATGTAGATATTTTTGGTTATGATATTAGAAAATAAACATAATTGACATTCAAATATTGTGAAGTTAGCAAGTAGCAACATACAAAAATCCCTGTCATTAAGAAAGAGAGTAATAAATTAAATTTATTTATTAAATTTACATAAATGTTGGCGCGAAAAATCTTGTGTATCCCTCGGTTGAAAACTATTTTGCGAGTGCTCGTATTTGTAAGACTCGCCTACGGCTCGTCCTATCAAAATAAACTCGCACTCTCAAAATAGCAGTTTCCAACCTTGTGATACAAATAACTATTACGAATGTATTATTAGAACGATTAAAGTACAAATACATGAAAATGTAGGATGATAATAATTGGACGAGAGGCAAAAAATAAAATAAGATAGTTATTAAGAAATCATTTATTTCCACTCTTTTCAAACCATAACAAACAAAAAATAAAATGATTATATTTATTATATAAATGGAAAATAAAAAAAATTTAGACAGTGTACAAGATAAGGCGCGGAAGAACTTGAGTATTGTTACTTACATACAAAACTTTAGATTTCAAATCGTCAAATACTTCCCATTTAGAATTTATTCGACGACAATATGCGATGTAATGCTCAATAGCATGTATGTTTTTAGTAACAGACTAGCGTCGAACCCCGCCTACGGCGGGTGTCTCAGCTAGGGCT
This sequence comes from Poecilus cupreus, assembly GCA_963942605.1. Taxonomy (NCBI): domain Eukaryota; kingdom Metazoa; phylum Arthropoda; class Insecta; order Coleoptera; family Carabidae; genus Poecilus; species Poecilus cupreus. The sequence goes on from OZ012713.1 coordinate 33,446,756, forward strand.
CCGCCATCTCTGAAAATTTCTTAAAACTTATGTAGTTACAATAATAAAAGGGTGATTAGTACGATATACGGCACACTGCACAATATGGCTTAATTCTTCCAGTTACAATTATTAATCTCGTCTCTTCGAGGCCTTTCTTTAGCGACTAAATAAGTGAATTTTAAAACAAATTAAAATCAAAAACAACTTTCACTAATATTTGTTTATATAATACCGATCTTTGTCAAACATGTTCAACTGGTCTGCAATTAAAATTATATTAAAAATTTCATTAAATTTGTAAAATTTTTCTTTAGAATAATTATTGTATTCAGAAGTATACCGAACAATACCGAATTATGCGATGCTAACGTTGGAACCGGCCGTAAATTTTTTATTACTATTTTCTTAAATATTTTATTAGTTTTGAGAATGTTATTTAATTATACATATACTCTACAAAAATAGTTTATATATATATAAAATAGTCCGTGCTAAGGTAGATACAAAGAATAAATATATATCATTGTTGTAATCAAGCGTTTGAAGCAGTTCAACCTGGCGCTTGCACACATGGGCCACTGGTATAAATTTGTCGCATTAGAAAAATCTGCATAATCCACATATTTTATTTTATTTTCTTGTCCCGTAATTATTATAACACATACAACAAATATTTCAAAATGAAGACAACTAACAAATTAAATCATACACCAAGCACCTGAACGTTGCAGATCAAATTTGATATACGTCAAAATATGAAAACCTTTTCAACTACCTTTGATTCTTGAAATTTCTTCTATAAATGTTTTCGCTATTTCATGTTAAAAAATATCAGTGTAATATACATTTTAATATACCTATTATGTTTCTGTGGAATATGGTGATTGAATAACTTACCTTTTTGTAACAAGTTATTTTCGAAATATTTTAATTCATAACACTTGTATACAAAAACATAGCATGGAGCATATATCACACATTTCAACACAATTTGTCAGATTGGGATCGCCCTGTCTTCAAAATATGATTGGTTTCACTTTATTTTATGCATTTCGTACTCATTTCTAACTATTCTTGTCATTGGACTATGGAATAAGGTAATTAATGTTTAACCTACAAAATAAAATGTATTAAAACTCGAAATACTTGCATAGTATTGGCAGTGCCCTGTGCACATAACTTACCATTTAAAACTTGTACCAAAGAATAAAACAATGCATTGATTACTCTAACCACTGATTACAACAAAGAATTATTACAATCTCAACCATCTATCATTGAATTTTGCCTGAAGAATTACCACATATAAAGAAATTGTTGGACTTTATTAAATCCTTGAACTGGCGGTGAATTCTAGGCATTTCGGAATTTTTCAACTTTTGTAGAAACGTTTTTTTAAATGATTTTTTTTTTTTATAAATTTAGAAATTAGTTAACATATTTGCGCATTTATTGTAAACATAAATAAATTTACGAAAATTTTCCAGCATGTCTGCAATTAATACAATTTATATTTAAAATTTCAAACTAAACTGTCAAAAATGACAAGTAGTTATTCATTTACCTTATTCAAACGGCATGTACAATCAAAGCGAAAATTTTTATTTGAAATTATTTTCATTTTCTTTAAATTGACTTTTTAAAAATTTACAAATTTATAAGTATATTTGTTCATTTATTCTAAACACAAATAAATTTACAAAACTTGTCCAGCTTGTCTACAATTAATGTAATTAATATATTAAATTTCAAACTGAACTGTTAAAAATGACAAGTATTCATTCATTTATTGAAAATACGTGATCATAAAACAGTAAAATTCCACAGGTTACTTGGATACTTGAAAAATTTCGCCTTTTTTGACCATTTTAAAGGACAAAATGAGGTAAAATAAAAAATCTGATCCGAAAAGGCACTAAACGACAAAATATAGTATTTAACAGTGAAAGTTTATGTAAATCGGTTACTCCGTCTAAACCGTAAAAATGAGCAATTGTCAGTGATGAAAACATTGAAAATACGTTATTCCGTTTAGTATATAAGACTAGCGGTCCGACCTGCTCCGCGACTCTGAAAAACCTAGTCCAACTAATAGTGTAGGTGTAATACAATTGACAATTGACCTGAAGGTTTCATTTGTCATTTACCAACACGTTACTGAGCACTGAGTTCTACGACTGAAAATCCCAATAATAATGCTCGACAAATTTAATTCAATTGAGAGGTACAAATTATTTACTGATTTCTATATAACACAAGATTGGGCATAAGCCGCTACGGTGCATTCCCAAGTGGGCGCCGCCATGAGATTTTGTGATACCTAAATATTTAAAAATCTATCTCTTTTGTCTATGAGTATCACCATAATTCGTGGTATAACCTAAAGAGAAGTGGTGGCGCGCGCAGTGTAAAGAGAGTTAAGGCAGAGCTTCAGGTTGCACATTTTACTTTAGAATAGTGTCACAAAACCTCAATTTCACCCTTTTAAATTGGGGATGCTCTCAGATGGCAGAATATGACCTATGCCCAATCGAGTGTTATTGCAATTTCATATTACAAACTATCTTATTCAAAGCTTGATAGATAGATAGTTTTCGTAGTTATTAATCTGATTAGTACATATCAAATCAGTCCCAGTTAGGAGCAATTCAATTCCAAAAATTCCAATCCAAATTGATGTCAATTCCCAAGTCATGAAAAAACACTCACATACATACATAATATCACGCTATATCCCACTCAGTGGGGTAGCACGGAACCAAAAACACAGTCAACCAACAATCAATCTCCTCCAAACATTCCTATCCTTACACACCACTTTCGCCTCGTCCACATTCATAATGCGATTCATACATGCTCGTCTATTCTTCAATCAATCATACCTAACTACATATTCCTCGGACGCCCACGGAATCGGTCACCTTCAATCTCACTCGCATATATTAGTTTCATCAACCTTTCATGCGACGTTCGCTCAAGATTTTCAAACCACCTCAACTGACTCACTCCCACATTCTTAACAACATTCTTCTCAATCTCATAGTCACCATAAACCAATATATTCGGATATGATCACATCTTGCATACTCACACACTCCTCTCAAATATCTCATTTCCACAGCAGTTATACGTCGTTCATGCTTCTTTATGCACACCCAATATTCAGAACCATACATCAATGTATGCACTAACACACCATTATAAACATTCAATTTAACATCTCTAGATACATTTACGTACCTAGAGCACCCAATACCTTGCACCCTGCAGACACACGCCTTTCAATCTCCCGGTCAATACGTCCATCCCTCGAAAATATACTACCGAAATATACAAATTTATTCACTTGTTCCAGTTTTACGCAATTCACTGAAACATTACAATCAGTCACCAAATCATTTTTCTCAAATACCAACACTTTACATTTACCGACATTCAACAACAGATTTAAACCTTTCCCTACTTCATTTATGCTCACAATCATTCTTCTGAATTGCTTCTCAGTTTAACCAAACACAACATCATCCGCATAAGCTAACGTAGGCGTTATACGTCCACCAATACGTACACCAACCGTTCCATTCAATGCTTTTCGTAACAACACATCCATACACAAATTGAACAACCAAGGAGACATTCCACAACCCTGTTTCACACCAACATCTATACGAAACCAATCACTCAATCTACCATCAACTCTTACCGTAGTCTCACTTCCTTCATACAACGCTCGAACGCTCCCAACAAATTACCATCCACACCGTACTCTATAAATACATCCTACAGAACACCTTTTTGTTCTTATCAAGTGACTTCTCAAGAATCATTCGAAGAGAAAACAATTGATCCACACAATTAATATTTTTCCATACAACTTCCTTCCACACTGAACCAACTTATCGCTCGAATTCCCTTGAACAGCCTTTGCCTTTAAGTAAAGGGTAAATGACAGCACGTTTCCAATCATCAGGGGAACTCATCGTTTCAAACAAAATCTGAACCAATGAACTAACCAATCAAATAATCTTTCACCAACATATTTCTACTTTTTATTTGTTATACTATCCAAACCGGGAGCCTTACCATTCTTTAGACGCATCAATGCAAAGCTGACATCACCTTCATCTATATCCCATTCAAAATTTTTAGCATTTATTCTATTTCCTTCTCTATTATTCAACATCTGATTCATTTCAAAACAACTCACTAATCGCACTCATAATTGTTGTCACTGGTCTTATATTCCCACCTCTCAATCATTTTACAGTCTGCCAAAACATTGTCTTATTCATACTGAAATCGTTTTCTAATCTTTTACTACCCAATTCATCAAAATGTTTTATAACTATTTTTGCGTCCATTACCTTAATTGTAATAATAATAATTGATTAGCGGTAATGACCATAGCAGTCGATCCGCTTAATATCAGAAAAAAATGATTACAATAATATACTGATTACAACAGTGCATTGTTGACAATGATGTATTGATTACAAAAAAGCACGAACAACAACAATGTACTTATATTGATTATAACAATGTACTTATATTGATTACAGCAATATATTCGTATTGATTACAACAATACACTTGTATTGATTACAACAATGTACTGATTACAATATGCGAGACACTTAAGTTTCCTTCCGACTTAAGAGATGGCACTATGAGTATTAAAATTACAAAAAATAAATTATTTTAAAACCATTGTAATTTAAAATAGTGACATTTGGAAAACTGAAAACATATTTCTAACTCAAATGTCAAATTTTGATTACGTGCTGGTGAAAAATAAAATAAAATGTGATAAAGATTTTAATTTAATTTTTTTAATTCCCGCGCCATTGGCAACGAAAATAAACTCGTAGCCCTCTGGTGGCGAAATTATGAACTAGTCAAAACAGTAACCATTTGCAGCGTATATGTTATACAGTGTGGTTATCGAGTTAATTTTGTGCTATTTTCTTGTATTTTGTATCTTAATTGTTTATATATTCTTTCTCCTTTTCCATACTCTTCATTTTTTCTTACTGTTCTATAGTATAATTTATCTGAAAAGCTCTTAGAATGGATTTTAAATCCAAATTCAAAATGTTTAACACAAACTGATTAGAAATTAAATACTTTAACTGGCTTACCAAATTTTGAAGGAAAAATAATTATAGACTTATCCTAATATAAAAATTTTTAAATTATCGACTAGAGAAAATCATACCCACACTTATTGAAATGAAACTAAACATTACTTATGCTGTACTAGCAGTTTTATTCAAATATGTAACTAGGGTAACATATAAAAATGTATTTTGTGATACAGTTCACAAGTTATACAACATAATATTTTCAACATAAATGGTTCCATGTATCTCATGTGGATTTGTAGTAAGAGCACTGATCTGCAAACATAACCCAAAAAGCTTGCACTTATTTAAATTTACCTCCACAACTCTACATAAAAATAACAAGCTACTGTTAACTATTTCTTCCCCCTCGATAAAATTTCTGGTAGAATTCGACATCTAATAATTCTCGAAAACCAACTTGTTTATCAGCACCGTAAAAGTTACCCATGCCTAAAAATATATTAAAGAGACGGTATAACTGTGATTTTTAAAATAAATATAGCACAAATACTTCCCTTTACACAATACCGTACTTCAAATAAGCTCATATTTTATTTATAACTATAATTATATGAACTTTATTCATGTTTCTCCGTATGTCATTCACTGCACGTTACCTACGACGTCGGCCATTTGCAAATACTCAGTGCTGCTGCCATCGGTCATTTTCGTTGCCAATACCCGTGAACCAGTACCTGTAGTGTAGTTTCCTGCCGTACGGCAAAAAGCAGCCCTATCGGTAACCTTGGGCAAATAAATGTCTTGCGTTCAGGAATCTTACAAAGTTACTATCTCCTGTCATTTGATAGTTTAGTAATCAGCTTTTTAAATTATGTGTTATTTTCTTTTTAAATAATTTATTTTGCAATATTCAAACATACCTACCAATATTTTTATCTCTGTCCTCTGCATTTTTATATCTCATCAAATTGCACAATATAGAGAATATTTTTAATGTATATAAGCATTCTTAGCTTTAATAAGCATATGTTGATTTAAAATTTGACGTATGTCGATCGGTAAATAATGACGTATGTCTTTTCTTGATTCTGCAATAACTGGTACAGAGACTTATAAAAATGCATATTTTATAACTAAAGCTATTATATAAATAAATACTTACCTTAAAATTATTGAAATACATTATTGTACTAATTAAGTTTGTCTGAATATATTAAAACTTGATTAATTTCAAGTTTGGTTCATTACAGTTTCGAATCAGACTGGCAAAATTTAGGTTAGATATAAAGTTATACATCACATTTTAATGTATTATTTAACAAACTTGGGGTTTTATAGAATAATCAAAATGGTTTCCCTTTATTTTAATAGTACAACAAACTGAGCAATTTCCAGTCTTTTCTTTCTGTATCAAAACATCAGTCAAAATTTATCTTCAAATCATTCTGTTGAAAATATCTGCAATAAACGTGCATCTATTTATTTATATAGATATTTAAACAAATATATATCTTACAATCATCATTGCACTTTAATACACCAGTTAAGTTTGCCTGAATGTATTAAAACCTGATAAATATACGTTATTTCATTTCTGGTATTAAATTGACATTTAAGTAAAATGTAATTTATATATCACACTTTATGCAATTTTACATACCTGGGATTTCGAACAACATTTATTTTTTGAAGCGTTACCTACCATTGTGTTATTATATGGAACTGTGTCACTTAAATTATTCAAACTTGGAAATTAACCTTTGAGAAATTTTGATTCCACATAATTATCATTGTCACAATAAGTAACACCTCAATTCTCCATTATGTATAATTGTGCTTTCATTTGCGATCATAATGATCTGAATTTTCTTAAGTAATGTATACTGACCGATTAATACAATCAATCAATGGAAACATGCACTCACAATACTATTTACTGACACTTTGGGTGCGTTCGTTATTTGAAATTATTTATAATGGCACTAAGAAGCACTATCAAATCACTAACCAGCGCCATTGACATTTTCAATATATTTGGTAAACTCCAGGATAGTGTGAACTTGGCACCAATAAAATTGAACGCATATATCTCTAAGGGGGATAAAATTTTGAAATAATTTATGATGGCACTAAGAAGCACTAACGAAGCACTAACAAACGATATTATTGTTTTCAATTTATTTGACAAACTCCGGGATAGTGTGAACTTGGCACAAAAAGAATCAAAAGTGAATTATGACGTCATATGAATGCCTGCTATAAAATTTTTGAAGGCACTAAAGAGCACTAACGAAGCACTAACTTTTCGCATATATTTCGTCGTTAGTGCTTCACATCTGTTCGCCAACTTCACGCACCTGTTGTCATTTACACAGACTTCTCCAAGGCATTTGATAAGGTTTCCCATTTAATACTAGTTCAAAAACTACAATCAATAGGATTCTCAGAGAAACTATTGCACTTAATTACTTCTTATTTATACAATAGAATTCAGTATGTTAAAGTTAAAGGTTTTCAGTCAAATTATTTTATTGCATCATCTGGTGTGCCTCAGGGCTCAGTTTTAGGGCCGTTACTTTTCTTAATATTTGTCAACGACATAGTATTTCATATTAAATATTCGAGTTGTTTGCTTTTTGCCGATGATTTTAAAATATTTCGTACAGTTTCTTCAATTGCTGATTGTTTAAAATTGCAATCTGATATTACCAATATATATATATATATATATATATATATATATATATATATATATATATATATATATATATATATATATATATATATATATATCAATGGTCGTTGAATAACAAATTATATTTTAATATCGACAAATGCCATGTCATGAGTATCTCCAGGAAAATGTCACTACTTACCTATAACTATACTATGGATAACACCTCATTAAATCGCGTAACAACCATTAAAGATTTAGGAATATATTTTAATAATAAATTTTCACCTAGACTACATATTGATAAAATGGTGTCAGAAGCATGTAAAAATATGGGTTTCATACTACGTAATACATATTACTTTAGTAACATTAATACTTTACGTACACTTTTTATTTCATTTATCCGTAGTAAACTTGAATATGGATGTGTATTATGGAATCCATATTACAAAAATTTAATAATCACAATTGAAAATGTGCAAAAGAAATTTTGTAAACTTTGTTACTTCAGAACATTTAAAACTTGGCCGAACTCAGAATACAGCGAGTTATTACATTTTGTTATGCCATAAACGTGGCCCGAGGCCGTTCCGACCTCTGGGGGTATATGGATAACAAAACAAACCAAACTTGGACCCAGGAGTGTGTTCCCGAGTGAGGTTTGGGCTCCGGCCAGCTAAACGGTGGAGACGGGGTGGTTCGTCGTTGCTGAAATAAGGGTAGTAGGTAGGGCGCCAGTCACTCATACACAGAGCCAAACGGCTGAGAGACAAGCCCTCAGGAACGTGAGCGCGGATACGGGGGAGGAGGCAACAACAACAATAGTTCAAGTTTAAAATATGTACGTACTCTATATTGCACCAAAAGATGTAACAGATAATGATGGCGTAACGGCGAGCACGGCGGCAGTCTCGCGCGAGTTGTACTGTGGCTGAAGGCCGAAGGTACTGAAGCCTGAGGGGCGGTACGTCGCGAAAGGGGCAGGAGTCGTTGAGAGGGGTGCGTCGAAAAATGAAAGCGCAACAACACGGACCGCAGTTGATCGATCAAATACGTCGAGGCGCACGGAACAATTTGTAATTACGCTCATAGGCTCGCAAGACGAGCTCTTGATCCCTTTTCGTGGACGCAATAACAATAAACACAATGTAACGCTGCAGTGGCCTCGCGGGAGCCAGCCTATATCTCTCACGTTACCCAGGTATAGTTCAAAATGTATATACAATAAATATTGGTTCACAGAAGGTGAACCCAAAACCAAATCAGTAATAATACTGTATACAAAATACGTAATGAGTTTAATTGTAAAGAAAATAATAATGATCGAGGTTGCTTATCTGGTGCAGCCGTGGAGGAGCAGCAGGAACCAGGTGGTGCGGCAGGATGGCGACTGTCGGCTCGTAACTTGGAGTGCCAACCATAAAATACTCTCCAACGCAGTGACCAGGAACAGGACAACACGTAGACGGACGAAGACGACGATAACGGCGATGATGATGATGATGTGTGAGATCTCGTAATGAGTTGTGCGGTACGGTAATACGGGAGACCTCACACGGCGATACCAACGGTAGATCCAGGTAGGATCAACGATAAACGGGAGCGATAAATAAAATAAATATCGCAAAGAAAAACAAAATCGTAAAGAAAGAAGCCTAAAAGAGAAAACATAATCAGCACATGGTCGACTACCCAATCCAAGATGGCTACTATGATGTAGTATGCTTTAATTTATTTGTAATGACTCAAAACGCAATAAAATGAATAAAACAATATTAATATCATATCTATATTTAATTATTTACCTTAGTTGTAGTGCGGCTTAAGGTATTAAAAGTTTAGAAGGTTATTAAATCCAGGAAACTCCTTTGAGAATATCAAATTCTCTCAACACGACTTAATGTGTCTCAGATCCCCAAAAGGGTGCTTAAAGCCCAGTGTACGATACTTCAAGAAACCAAATTACTGTCTTCAGCAAATGCACAATATGTCTAGTACCTTCTACGTTACTTTTCACAAGAGAGCAAACTCAAAAGTGCAGATTGCAACTGCCTTCATTGGTTCAATTGCTGATCTGAGTCATCACTACGGAATGAACTAAAATGCAAGAAAATGGTGGGGTAGTGTCCCACATTGCTGGTATGTTGTCCCGGTAGTCTACGTGACGGGATAATAATGTTACGTTTGTATGCAGGCTCGCGCGCATGCGCTCGACAACAGATTGTCGCCTGAGATCTGTCAAACAGGTGGCGAGTAACGGAACGTCAAAAGTAAACAACACGAATTATGAATGAATAATGAAAGGAGATCTAAACGGGTAAGGATTGAAATAGGGGCACTAATATGACTATCTTTAAATTGCAGGGATACCGAAATTGAATTAATAAGATGACGATGGCGGAAACTAATAACAACAAGTTGTTGATACGATTCAGAGGTTAACTAATTTGCAGGCAGGTACGTAATGTTGCAAATATATAAAATGTTTATAAATATTAACTGGATTGCAGTGATAGTACGGATAATGAATGATTACGGCACGAAGGAATGAAGAATACGAGAGCACGAAAGTAATGAAATGACGACAATGGATGAATGATGAGTTTGACACGTAACAATTTATTTAATTTGGAGCCGTTAGAAGAACGGCGTATGCAACTGCTTATTGTATATCTATATAAGATTGTCAATAATCTCATTGATGATATGTCATTAGTTAGCAGTTTGAACTTTTATATTCGTCCTTGTAATAATCGTAACTTTGCAATGTTTCATTGCAATTTTGCTCGGACAAATGCTTATTTTCATTCTTCAATTAATTCATGTGCCGTAATTTTAACAAGATTTGCGCTGAAATTGATTTTTCTGATAGTCTCACTGTATTCCGAGACAAGTTGAAAGCTAATGTTTCTGAACTGTGCCTAACAAAAACATAATTTAGTGTAAAATTATGCAATTCATTTTTTTTCTCCTGTACATGTGTTAAATATTGTTATTTAATTGTATTAATAATTATGTTATCAACCACATCTTTTCTTTTTATGTAATTTGTAAAATTTATTCTATTATTAGGATGTAAAAATCCTGTTGAATAAATAAATAAATATAATAAAGTATAGATATATATCGATAGTTATCGATGATGATAAATATCGATAAGTATTGATAAATATTGATAGATGTGGATAAATATCGAGAATTACCGATAAATATCGATATGAAAATATATTTATCGAAAATAATTATAATTTTGTATCGATTCTACGAAAAATGTATAAGTATCGATAAGTTGATAAATAACTTAAAAAATAACAATATTGTGAATAGTTGATAACAATTTATCAAATAAGTCCAAACATGGTCAAAGATGAACAAGCAAATATCGCGCTTATTTATAGATTTAGCAATTTCTGCCATATAACATGATTTATACTTTTGAAACATGTAAATGATAGTGGATTAGTGAATATAGATTTGTAATATCGTATTCGATTAGCAAGTAACTAATAACAGCTTTGAAATAAAAGATATTATAATTTTTAATATGTACAAAGTAGGTACGTATATTTTGCTATGCAGGTTTTATTTTTTCTATAATTTAATTAATGATTATTCCAATGAGGTTTTATCTTTTTGTAACATTGCCAGTATCTTTCTGGTCTTGTCGCCCATGGTTATTATTGCTTGAACTTGTTCAAATACAGTGTGCATCATTTCCTCAAATATAGCTGACAAAGTCCGCGTATCCACCGGTGGCTCACGACGGCTATTACTCATGACGCACCGGTGGGTCACGGTAAAAAATGCTCAAAAATAAGAAAAATAAATCAAAATCCCTAAAAACAGTAGTTATTATCTTAAAAAATGCATATAAATACTATTTCTAGTGAAAATATGTTAATATCATTATTTTCAAATAACAATAATTTAACTTATCTGTATATGTACGAATATATCAACATTTACGAATTAATAATAAATTTTCGCAAAAATCGATATTTATGACAAATTTCTATATTATTGGATAAGTATCGATATTTATCGATATTATACGATATTTATCGATATTATTCGATAAGTATCGATATATCGATAAAATAAAATTTATAAAATTTATTCGATAATTTAAAAAAATATCGATATTTGGCACACCCCTACACGTATTCAACAATAACAAAATTATATAATATTTAATAACGAACAAGCAAAATAAATTATATAAATCAAATACTTTTACGAGCTGAATAATTCGACGCTATATAATCCAAAGTATCGCTTACTCACTAACTTTTACAATAACTTTCAAAGATCGAAACTGTATAACATGTGCTATTAACAATACTCATACATAAAACTCAAATCTACTTACATGAACTCACAAAATAAACTTCACAAAAACTATGTATACAATCAAGAGAGGAGCCCTTAAACTGTGTAGTAATTCTTTCATCATTTCACAAGAAAAGCCAAAATGCAAGTGACTGCTCACTGCCCAAGGTTCACAATTTATTACTTAAGGAATGGGATAGCGGCACTCAAAATAACTCCAACTGGACACTACTCTCGCATAAGACTCTGGATAAATATTTCCTACAACATATTGACTTCCGTTGATTAGGCGGGAACTGAACTGAAAGGAGTGGAATTTTCCACGAACAACTAACAATGAACCATTTACTTAGTTTGAAATCTCTTAATATCGTTTGCAATCTATAATCGTAATAAACGCAAATACCGTTTATTACACTATCATCTGATTCCAAGTAATCATCGTTTCGTGTCTTATCATCTGTCTCCAATACGAGAGACTCACTATAATTTTGATTATCATTATTTTCAAATTGTCTATTATAATTATCCATATACTTAAAAAGGGCGTCACAAATAGTTTCGTCATTTTCCTTCGCATTTATTTCATAGTTACGAAGGTTTTCTTCAGGTAATTTAAAAACAGTAACTATTATATTCGTATTTTTAAAAACATATTCTATCATATGTTTAACGTAAAAGTAAATCTTTACCACAACATAATTTTGGTATATTTAATATTTTAATATTATTTTTGAAACAAAATATTTTTAAATTTATTAAGGCATAAAACAGATATTGATGCGAAGGTTTATCATCATAATTTTCTTTAATTATAAGGTAAATAATGAATTTATCTTTATTTCGTAAATAAACCAAGTTATGTAATTTAGGATTTTGATTTTTTAATTTATCTACATTTTTAAATTTCCTTTTAAATTGTTCCGCTATACCTCGAGACATTTGTAGGTCTCTACTGACACAAAGTGCAAGGCTTTCATTTGAAGGTGCAATAAAGATGTTTCCTTCAACTTCAATGATTTTATAATTATTATCTGAGACTGTATTCTTACTTTCCAAATAAGTTTTATATTGAGTTACCAGGGGCTGACTTTCTATAATTTCAGGGTCGGTTTGAATAATATTTAAATTTTTACAAGGGATTCAGCTCAGTGCATCTGCATTCGTATTTAATTTCCCTTTTTTATAAACGATCTCATAATCAAACTCTTCTAATTTTAACCTCCATCTTACTAATTTTGAATTTGGTTCTTTCAATGAAAATAACCATTGCAATGGCTTATGATCGGTAATGATTTTAAACTTGCTGCCAAATAGATAAGGCCTAAAATATTTCGTTGCCCACACAATAGCAAGAAGTTCTTTTTCTATGGTTGAATAATTTTGTTCAGACTCATTAAGAGTCCTACTTGCATATGCAATTAGTAAATCGGAAACAATCGGTCCTTTTGACAAAATGCCACCGATAGCGTGGTTACTGGCATCCGTTGTGAGGTTAAACGGTTTTTCGAAATTTGGGTATTAAAGTATTGGTTCGTTGACAAGAACGTTTTTACATGTGTTGAAACATTCAACATATTCCGGATCATTTAATTTTATTTCCGCGCCTTTCTTAAGACATATTGTCAAAGGTTTAGTTAATTCTGCAATGTTTTTGATAAATTTTCGGTAATAACCGAGTAGTCCGAGAAATGATTTTATTTGTTCGGTTGTATTTGGTATTGGGTAAGATTTTATTGCTTAGCCCGGGTTAGGCTTGACACTTTCGGGGGTAACGACATGTCCTAAATAAGCGACTTCTCTTTTAAATAATTCAGACTTGTGTAACTGAATTTTCAGATTTGCTTTTTTCAGTCTTTTTTGACTTAACATTTTTGAAATTTGATCTTGAACTTCTTTTCTATGAACTTCGGGGTATCTGTATGTCTTAGTGTAGATAGGGAGTTCGTCTTTTGTTCTTATCTGGTGTTTTATTTCGTTCGTGGATGTGAAAGTGTTATCGTCTAATGAAAAATTTTAGAGTATTCTTTTATCAATTTTGTAATAGCTATTTTTTCTTCAGGGTTCATGTGTTCTGTACGTATTTTTGAAAAGTCAAAATTATTTTTTGAATTTTGAAAGAAATTTAAATTATTTATCTGAAACTTATCTAATGATTCAGAAACAATTTTATTTGTTGTGTCGATGACACATTCCTTATCACTGGTATTAATGATTACGATGGAGACATATTTGTAATTGTATTTGTAAAACAAACCCAAATAATTCTAATAACAATTTAGTAAAAAGGAAAAAACTGAACAAGTAGTTATTACGTTCATCATGTATTTATAAAGAGTTGCCTATATTAAGGAATTGTAGGTCCATATGAGGATTTTTCAAAATCAAGTGCAAGTATTAAACTGCAACAGCAATTTTCTACATGTCCAGCCCTTCGTGTGAAATGGTCCTTCAGTTTAGCTCCAGAATTGGCAGATGGTAGATCTTTTATTTTTAACTATATTTATTTATTTATTTTTTATCTGATGACTATTGTGTACTTTTTAACTTTTTGACTCAGATTTTTTCTACGTGTTTTTAATATGTTTGTATGTGTCCATGTTATTTATTTGGTTTTTTTAACTTCAACTTGTAAGTAATATTTCTATATTTGTATGGTTTATATAAGTTTACTATGTCACAATTACAGAGCCCTGAGGATGACAGCCGTTGCTGTCGAAACGTCGGCATAGTTTTTAATAAATTATTTGGCAGTCCGTTTTTGTTTTACCAACAATATTTTTGTCGTTTATGTCACTTGTTTCTGTATTAAAAAATTCTTCTGCAATGTAATTTTGTCGTATTTGTGGTAGTCTTTGGTTAAATTGTTGTTGTCGTGACATATTAAAATTGGATGGGCCTGGTCTGGTTGCGTTTGTTTGTTTTGTACTGATACTCACAGGAGTAGGCTTAGTGAATTTTTGATTTGGATTTGGCTTCAATACGTTATATTGGGAAGTTTAAGGTTGGTTTTTATGGGAAAGTTTGGTGACGATCGGTACATAAGCTGATTGTTAGGTGTTAGACGGTACATTAGTAGATTGTTAGGAAGATTTTGCATAGGTCGTTATTTTGTTTGCGAAATATTCCTGGTTAATTTAGTATTAAATTTATTTTGTGTACGTGAATGATTTTCTAGTTGAAAATCGTTAGTCAACATATTAAATGCAGAGTTCATATCTACAGGGTTTTTAGTGCACATTAAATTTCCAAAAGGATCTTTTAGTCCTCTTAACAAAATTCTAACAGCGTATTTTTGAAAATATCCAATTAAAATGGGTGCTTCTATTACATCAATGTGGGTTGTTATGTATGCGATTTGTAAATATAGAATATCTTGTACTCTATTATAAAACTGAAATGCGGATTCATTTCCTTGTTTTAATTCCGTCATTTCTATATTCAATGTGTAACAATCGCGCTTGTCTGAATACGTATTAATTAACGATTTCTTTAAATCTGCCCAACTATTAATTGTGCAGCTTGCAATATTAGTGGCGGCTTCGCCCTTAATTTTTGATAGTATACTTGACATCAGATATTCATTCAAAAAGTCTTCGGGATCAATTCTATAAAATTTTGTTACTAACTTTTCGCAAACTTCAATGAAGCGTGCTAATAATTTTGCATCTACATAAAAATCAGGCACCATATTTAGGTACTCTTTTTGCAATACGGGAGTTGCCATATTTGTCATATTTAAATTACTTATTTCTTCAATAAAAGCTTCGAATGAAAAAGGAAAAGTTTCTGTATTATTTATTGGCGAGTTACAAGAAACAATTGAATTTGTGTCTGTGTTCTCTGAATCTGAATTTGGCTGAATGATATCTCTAAACGACATGTAGTACTTACAGAACTATCATCAGATTGTCCATGGGCTTCTGCGACGTATTCAGCGTGGCAGGAGTCTTGGGTTATCGCCTGGCAGCTCTGTGTTCAGCAGGGCTGGAGATCTACGGTGATGCGCAATATGCACTCGCGATTTAGTAATCTCTGTGATCACTTCGTTGTGATTCCCAGTAATTCATTAAAACGAAACGGATTATTTAAATTTATTAATTCGTCTGGGAATCCTATCGACTGCGCCAGTTAAGTAACCGTACTTTAGGTTCGCTTAAAAAAAATTTATTTGTTTATTACAACGAAGGTAGATTCATATAACAGATGTTTATTGTTCAATGTTTACAGTATAACTAACTACAATTTTCTTATTCTAATCTTATATACCACAGTTAACAAATGTAATAAGAGTATCTGGGAGACTGCTGGCGTCAGCGGGTCCCACTGGTTGTAGTCATCTAACTTGTATTACTCTTTTTGCTGAATTATAAAGTAATTTCTAACTATAAAATCTATTGATGAGAAAATTTTAACGATTCACAAACTACGAAAATAATATGGCTAAAAATATAATCGATTAAAAGAACACTTAATATTTTTTTTAATAATTGATTATTTGATTAATCGATTATTGAAAACCATAATCGAACAGCCCTAGTTAAAACTGACTTAGTGAAAATGATAAAAAATATATTAAAAAAGTTAATTTTGCAAAAGTTTTTATCAGAATAACTGTGACACTGATTTACATACACTTCAAATAAATAATTCAGTTTTAACATTGAACTAGTTAATAGAGTTTAAATATTAATAATGTAGCACGGCGGGGCGGAGACTGAACTTAGGGTTTGACAATTAGAAATAAATTACAAATATTACAGCGGCGACAACGTATGAATATGTTTAAAAGTTACAATTACCAAAACATATTTAGCAAAACAAAATTTATTTAAATTTCTACATTTTCGTAGAGCACTGCAGACGTAAAACACGTCTGCTCTGTTCAAAATCTAACAACTAACTCTCCGTCTTGTGCTAGTCAAACATATGCGTCTACCCCATAAGCGGGTACGCGGGACTGAGAAGGAAACTTTTCCCACAGATCTAGCACAGACATTACCTAAAAACTAAAACTTAATCTAGGGTTGGACCAGGATCTGTAAATCTGTCAACTGCAGATGGCATCTCAAGCTGATATTTCAGAATATTTGCCGCGATAAACTCAAATGACTATTTATGATAACTAAATTCTAACACACATGTGTAGCAATAAATTAACCTCAAGAAAACAAGAACTCCTGTCAAAGCGATTTTCGATGCGTTCACGTCCCAAACGCAGTTTGAAACTTGATATTTTAAAATCGCTTTGATAGTAAAAACAATAAATCGTATTCTGAATGTTCGCCTTGTTACACCATCTGCGCCCTAAATACAATTATATCTTTGGATATAATTTATAAAAACTTAGCCTAAAACAAGGTGACATGCAACAATTACATTACTAATTATGCAGTACCTGCTAAAATAACTAAATTACTGGACAATAAAACATAACATACTTTTAAATCAACTATAACAGCAATATAGCCCGAATTAAAAAATATCTAATCAGCATTGCGCTTTGCAAGCTGCACAAGTTAACGAAATACAAATGACATAAAAAAAACCAATAACCAAAGGCATTGGTCACAATTCCTACCAAAAAACAAGATCTATAAAATAAACATTCAACATACATATATAAATATATCGTAACACACTAATTAAACATAATAGAAAAAAATTACTTTAAGAAATTATTATCAAATGTAAAATTAACTTAATTTCTAACATGCACAAAACATAGAACCATAAAAACACAAAAAATAGAAATAAAATTGTCTGAAGGCAAGGTACGTGTCCGCGCGGGGTAGGGACACACAGCTGGAGGGCATAATGACCACTACACACCACTGTCACTGTCACATCACTGGGGGGTAAGGGGGTACAAGGGGGTGGTTCTTCACACAACAAGGGTCGAAGACACTTCACTACGATCAGCTGACTCTGGTAAAACCAAAGGCAAAAGAACCAGCTGATCCCTCGCTGCTGAAATGACGTCAATACCTTGCTGGGCCGGAACAGAAGTCGGACTCTCACCTGGCGTGTGCTGGTGGAGACGGACTGCTGCTGGATGTTTCCTCCGACAGAAACCACGTTCACCGGGTGTGAACCCTGTTCACTGTTTGTGAACATCTCTTCAGGTAGATCGATGGTCTTCTCTACCGGTTCAGTGACGTTGGTATCAATGTACGGTTCCGGTTGTTCTTCTCTGCTACCTTCCTGGGTATTACCTTCTGGTTTCTTCATTACCATGTCGTTTATCCGTATTTCGGCTGTCTCCGTTTTCTCAGGAACAACAGCAACCTCGCGCTCAGCACGTAGCAACGACTCGAAATCAGCCGCGCTGATTCGTGCTACCTCCGGCTGAGCTGGGATTCGATGGTGGAGGTTATAACCATAACTGTGTGGAGGCACCCGATACACTGTGGAACCACCCACACCAACTTCACCGCGCGTCGAATCCCCTGTGACCGACATCGGTCTAGGTTGCTGCTGCTGTTGTCCAAACGAGCTCCACGACATCGGAGCTGGCGATGGACAGCCGTTCCACCAAAAACGACATGGCGCACAACCCAATGGAAAGGGCAAATACCTGTCGTACCCAGGCAAGGTATGATCCAACTCGTAACCGAGGTTTGGAAACATGGTTACGAGCGGATGCGGCGGCACAGCAACACTCGGATTCCCGTACATTTTTACTAACACACTGAACTGCTTAACACAGAACTAAATATTTTTGATAACTGAACCAACATATTCAGTACGTTGCGTCGCTGAACACGAAAAAAAAAACGAAAATACAAAACGAACAAAACAAAATTACTTAAAAGCAAAACGAATCAAAATTGACTGAACAAAACATAAAGTGACTTTAACACAAAATTACTAAAAACAAAATGACTTAAACAAAATGACTGCGCCAGTAATCACGATTGGTTACACTAAACACTGATCATCGCGAACAAAAACACTTTACACGAACGGGAACGCAAGAACTTTTTATACCGCGCGAATTTTAAACCGCAATTAAAATTCTTTAACGCAGTATCCTACCGACTGCGCCAATGTAGCACGGCGGGGCGGAGACTGAACTTAGGGTTTGACAATTAGAAATAAATTACAAATATTACAGCGGCGACAACGTATTAATATGTTTAAAAGTTACAATTACCAAAACATATTTAGCAAAACAAAATTTATTTAAATTTCTACATTTTCGTAGAGCACTGCAGACGTAAAACACGTCTGCTCTGTTCAAAATCTAACAACTAACTCTCCGTCTTGTGCTAGTCAAACATATGCGTCTACCCCATAAGCGGGTACGCGGGGCTGAGAAGGAAACTTTTCCCACAGATCTAGCACAGACATTACCTAAAAACTAAAACTTAATCTAGGGTTGGACCAGGATCTGTAAATCTGTCAACTGCAGATGGCATCTCAAGCCGATATTTCAGAATATTTGCCGCGATAAACTCAAATGACTATTTATGATAACTAAATTCTAACACACATGTGTAGCAATAAATTAACCTCAAGAAAACAAGAACTCCTGTCAAAGCGATTTTCGATGCGTTCACGTCCCAAACGCAGTTTGAAACTTGATATTTTAAAATCGCTTTGATAGTAAAAACAATAAATCGTATTCTGAATGTTCGCCTTGTTACAATAATAAAGTTTACAATTCACTGTTAACACTTTTAAATTGAAAAATATTCGCACACTTTACTGACATCCGTATACTTTTACATTCGAAACTTATTAAGGGAGGGTTCTTTCGTCTCATCTTATTTGTTATTTCTCTTATCTTTCATCTTAATAGGTGCGTTTAATGAAACTAGCAAATGCTAAGTAAGCAGCAACAGTGGCGGATTAGATGCGTGAAGTTGGAATGGTGACTTGAGGCACAAATTATGAAACATATATAAATTATTTGTGCCTATTTGTGCCCATATCATTTTTTTTAAAATATCCATACACTTAAGAGATATGGGCACATGAATAAATTTTATGCCAACTTCACACTAGCACGAATTATTTACATTTAAAGTTTCATTATGCCAAATTCACGCCAGCATGACAAAAAAAAAATATTAATAAACGAATTTAATATTTATAACAATTAAGGAGTTATTTTTACTTTTGTTTTTGAGAGTGTGAAGTAAGCATATTTTTTATTATTTTAATTTTTTTATATACATTAATTTCTTATAATTTGTGCCTATTTGTGTCCTACAAACGAATTTTATATGCATTATAATTATGGAGTTATATGAAATATTTTTTAAGACAGTTCGAGACAGACTTTCGTACCTATGAATTGAATTTTTAAAATATGTTCTGAAGGATAAGTGAAGGTTTCTCCAGTTTTAAAATATACATTACTTACTCAATGGTTCGTACTCTTTAAACAACATAAAGGCAACATGACTATAATTTTGGATATCTAGGTATACCTAATAATTACGTATACGGATTGTTTTTCCACCAAAAAGTTACAGAAACTTGGATAATATAATTTTCAGTAGAAGATTATTTATTGTAGTTTCAAAGAAATATAAACACCAGTTAAATTTACTTCCCTACTAAATTTAAAGTTATCCAAATGACAATCAAAGTTTTGACAGGAATGTTAAGTAAGTCATAAAATAATTTGAAATGATGTGCACTTATTAAAAACAAATAAACTTACTTTAAATTTAAGTGGCAGATAAATTTCTGTTAATATTAGAATACTAAATACACAATTATTTACGCGATTTATGCTTTGCTATCATGGAGTTTTATAAATAGAGATCATGATCATATACAAGTGTTTATATGTTCTATCATAACATTTAACACCCAGTTAAGTCGTTTGTTGAACCATAGTCTGTGGTTGAACAAACAGGTTCCGCAAGGAAAAATATTTCTTGAATAATTTATTGAAATCTATCCATAAGCATAAGAGCTTCTTTATTTTTGAATAATTTTTTTTTATTGGATAGAAAATTCTATTTTCTCATTTCTATCAGTTCTACTTGAGTAAAATTCTCAAAATTATTCATATTTTAGCAAAGAATTCAATTCCCAATGATTTAACAAATAAACTTTTCAATCATAAACGTCAAAATTTATCATTTTTATTTAAAAGATAAACGTTAATTATCTTCTAAATTAAATGAAAATGAGAACATAAATTAAATGATTACAGCTACCAGTTGCTAAATAGATACATAAAATATAGAAAAATTACATTAAACTGACTAGACAATTCTTCGATAGTATTATACAAGTTAAACTACATTTATGTTGTATTAGTAGTGCAATCTATATTTACTGCGTAACATAATAGTATGCTCAAATAAATAAATGTTCATTGACTTACCATTTTATTGAAGAAAATCTTGCCACATTAAAAAGTAACACAAGACACAAAATATTTATTATTTACTGGAGCATGTATTCGTTCAAAACGGGAAACGCAAGAATGACATTTTCACTTTCCCAATGTTTGCAAAGAGAGTGCTATTGTCAAGGAATTTAATAATGATTCTAAGAAGTACGGCGTTATGCTTGAAAGAAGTAGGTACGAAATTATTTATGAATAAAACTATCGCGGTCTCTTTCATTGCTTTTATGAACTTCAGAATCTTAATTTCACATCATAATCATAGTCTTATATTTCTGAATACTACTACCTGTTCACCTGTTCTCACTATTATACTATTTTCACTTTAAACTGGAGGGATCGGCATAAAACGATTAAACGTCCCTGCCCCATATAACTACAATGAAAGCCATTAGTGCGGTTACCGCAAATCGCTTCACGATGGTCAGGTAAAATTGCAAGGGTCGTAATCAGCTTAAAATTATTCGAATTTTTTCCTATGATTGCAAATTTAAAAATTACTAATCCGGATTAAATTTACCAATTAGCAGTTATGTTACTTATTGTTCATAAGAATATTAAATATCGTTATAATAACATATTTTTTCATATATAAGGGGCCAATAATTATATACCTACAGCTATTTGTACTTCTACTCCCGTGATAGTAAGGACAAATATATTTAAAAAAAAAATCATGTGGCAGCCGTGGATGTGTGAGAATGAAGTTGCTGGTACGAGTAACAACAATATTTGGATGAAATTGTGTTATCTGAGTGCAATTCCGAAGAAGATACTACGGGTCAAAATCAAGAAGAAAGTGAAATAAATTTATCTAAAATTAATTTACATGAACATGCACAACAAATAGTGATCACCGTGTACAGAAAGTGCGTCAGTGAGTGAATTTCAAGCCATGAAAAAACAGCCGAATTATGTGAATTTGAAGAGTGCCAAGCCCTAAAACGGCACAAAAATAATTATATATTGTTGTAAATATTTTATGTATATAACGAAAATGTGAATAAAACCTTTTTTAATGTGAATTTGACATTTATCGTATGAATAAGGAAATATAATTATTTAAATATTGCAGTTTTCTTGTTTTTGTATTTATTATACACGTACCGGCGAATAGGGTCGTACAACCCTGTGCGAACCTTGTGAAATCACTTATAGCGGGTCATATTTTGAGTTTCTTTGTAAACATAATTGCGGTGCATTTAATCGTTTATGCCGATCCCTCCAGTTTAAAATGAAAATAGTATAACTTTACTACGTCGTAGTATTAGACAAAGACAACCATAAATACACCAATGAAACTATCGCGCTCTCTCTCGCACTTATTGCTCTTATGGACTTCCAGTGGCTGTGGATGTGCCAGAAAATACAATCTTTCCATACTGTTAACTTTAAAAAAATTTAATTTGGTATTTTTTAGATCTTTTATTAGAAAGATTTTTTGATAAGTTATTAGCTTACGAAATTTCAATACATATTTATAGTTACCATGTTTCCAACAATTGACAGTACTTGGCAGTTGGCACGTTCAGAAATTGTTGAGAAAATATTTTCTGGATTAACGGCAAAATATTTCATTTTACAATAGTATTATACTTTATAATGACCTTAATTGTTTATTATTTATTTTCCAGTTATTTTAAGCCGAAACATTTTGTGAACAGATAAAAAAAAAACCACAAAAATCAGCTGGCGTTGCAAGTGGTCGCCGACATCTACCAGCCGGAAATCGGAATCTGCGGGACCACAAACAACGTATATCTCAAATAGTTTTACTTCCACATAGTTATGAATTTTCATAAAATATATCAACAAGAATCTCTTTGAATGCAGGGGTAATTGGGTTAAAATAAAATAAAAGTATCACAAACAGAACGTTTATAATCTGTTTTCTTCGTGTATTGTCATATGATTAGACTTAAGTACAAACTTCTTATCACAAATAGAACATTTATAATTACGAATTCCGGTATGTACTACCATATGGTAGGTTAAACCAGACTTTAGTACAAACTTATTATCACAAATAGATCATTTGTAGTCTCGAATTCTCGCATGTATTTTTAAATGTTGGGTTAAAGTAGACTTTAATACAAACTCCTTATGACAAACAGAACATTTGTGATCTCGAATTCCTGCATGTACTTTCATATGTTTTGTTAAATTAGATTTATCTACAAACTTTTTATCACAAATGGAACATTTGTAATCTCGAATTCCTGCATGTACTTTCATATGTAGGGTTAAGTGATCCTTTCGTACAAACTTTTTATCACAAATAGAACATTTGTGATCACGAATTCCTACATGTATTTTTATATGACGAATTAAATGATTCTTTTTTAGAAACTTCTTCTCACAAACAGCACATTTATAATCTCGAATTCGTGGATGCAGTATCATATGTGTAATTAATTTAATCTTCTGTGCGAAAATCTTGTCACAAATTTGACATTTATAACCTCTGTGCTTGAATTCTTCTCCACCTGTATGTGTGATATTACAAGTTACATTCACGTTATCTGCGTCCGGAGTGAAGTTGCATTCATCCACCTTCGGTTGGTTATCATCTTCACAACTGCTCTTGGAAACATTGTCTTCTTCATTATAAGGTGCCGATTCGTTATTCACATGTTTCAAGTAATATTTGTGGTTTTCGCTGTCTGCAATAAATTCTTCGTTGATGTCGACATCATCATCTGCAACAGTTCTCTGATCATATTCCTGCAGTGACTGCAATGAATCTTTGATCTCTTCTTTAATATGTAATTCACTATCCACGTCCTGCTCTCGCTCCATCATCGAGTCTGGATTATTTATCCGTATTTGCAGCTCATTGAATTTCTGTTCTCGCGGGTCGCTGTTGCCTTGTAATATTTGTATATATTTCAATAAACGAATATAATTCTCCAAACCAGTTTGTTTAAATTTGTAAAATGATTGGAGTGTTTTGCGGCAAGAAGAACAAATGAACTGCTGAATCTCCGACTTCGAAATCGTCTGAAAAAGAGAAAATATAGTAATATTACTTGTGTATGTTCATCTAGGAGTTCTGAGACGCAAATATAGATAAACTAATTAAAATATCTCATCAAAGTTGGATTCACACAGGTTTCGTATTTTCCATGTTTTTGACAAACATGTTAGTGCTAACTTTTGAAAATTTGTATTCTTACAGGTTCCAAGCTAGTTGAGAATTTCGCGAATATACATTTGGACCGTCTCGTTTCTAGAATATTTGGGTCAGTCTGAGATGTATCCCTACCAGTGATTTTCTACCGCTAGATACCAACACAACGCCAACGCTTGTTACCAATATAGCAATGACATATCTTAATACACTGTGATTTTGTTTTGTGCAGAAATAGCAATAGTATTGTCTCACTTGAAATCACCTTTTAAAGTAGCCAATGACAGTATCAAAATAGCGCGGAATTTTAAATATTCTCATGTGAAATTTAAATAGACTTGAAATTACTTAAGAAATTTAACAAAAAATGTTTATAAAAAAAAAGTATGAAGGTATTCCGACATGTTAGCAGTTGCAGTTTTGCATTGAACAAAATATATACGAATATACAAAATTCATTTGAATTAATTTGAGAGGTGTAAAACTAGTGTTTTGAACGGAGGCATGAAATAGTAATTTACGTAACAGGACCTGAAAGTGAAGACACTTTCAGGTCATGTTGGGTACAATATTTTTTTCGCGATTCTGAAAAAGGAAAGAAATATTAATTCTTACACCTTACTGCAATATTTGACACATGAATGAAAATAAATAAATAAAGAACTCATCACTATGGGAACATTGCTTTACGATCCCTTATAGTCAAAAGAAAAGATTTCCGGTCTAAAAAGCGATCAGAAACAGCTCATTTTTTGGCGATCGCGAAAAACAAATAATTAAATTAATTTAGAATAATTATTAATCTATCTATTGCTTAATTAATCCTGATTCATGCGAAATAACATCAATTTCGTATATTTCTGACGTAAATTGGAAGCACGACGTTTAATTTACAGGTGAGAAGATTAATAATTCGTTTGACAACGAATTGTTTTTCCAATTGAATTCATAGGTCAGTATATATTTGACAAAATATTGATTTACTGATTTTCTTTTTTCGGCTTTAACTTGGTTATATTGTAACGTTCGTGGATTCAAACGTTTTTTATTTAAACGAAAAGAAATATTATTAATAACAAATAATGAATAATTATAATAATAAATAGTAAAACAAAAGTATATATCACTAAAATAACAAATCAGTATGCCATAGATATCAAGAGAGTGCAAACGTGCTAAGCTAAGTTCATATCGAGAACCAAGGTCAAGGTAAAACATTACTTATATACCAAATTGCCAACCCCAAACCACCATACACTACCCTAATCCCACCATTACTTTTTACCTCCACTACCTCCCAAATAACCCAAACTACCCTAATTTCAAACAAAGCAGTGACCTCCATCCATTACGGAGGTCACTGAAGGAAATCAAGCCAGATCCACTAGTTAGCAAACTAGCGACATCTAAAATCCAAAAACTTATAACACTTCAAACTAATGTACCGATAAAACAGAAAAACACAACATGGAAACGAACGTAAACCAAACTACAACTTTACCTCCAACCCAACAAACAGGAATCAACTACTCCAACGCTGTCAAACGAAATATAAACAATGTCACAAACCAGCATCCAAATAAAGACCAAGCAATAGTTATAACAGCTATCAATGAAATCCCCTTAAGATCTTATATTATGGCAATTGGTAAAATAGTCACACCCAAAAATATTCTTTTTGTCTCCAGGATCTCCCAAAAACGGATTTGTATATATCTTCATACAAAACAAATTGTAGATAACCTTATAGCCAATTTCAAAACAATCGAAGTAGACAACAAAATCCTAGATATACGACGACTAATTACTCCAACAAAAAGAATTATAATAGCTAATGCGTGCCCGACAATTCCCCATAATATTATTGAAAAAGCCCTAACACAACAAAATCTCAAACTAGTATCACCCGTTACGTTTTTGAGAACAGGCATACCAGACAGCGAGTATGCACATATTCTCAGCTTCCGTAGGCAAGCATTCATTACAGAAAAAGAAGACACAGTAATCCCAGAAACCCTACTCGTTACTTACGATAATACGGACTACAGAATATACATATCTGGAGATGCTCCATCATGCCTGAAATGTAAGCAACATGGACACACTTCAAATCAATGCCAAATAACACAAGAAAATCCAACCTCAAACACAGCATCCCAGAAAACCACCCCCTCTCCTAATACCGCCCCACAACCGCCACACCACCAAGAAATAAAAGATCCCAAAACAACTTCAACCCAACCGCAAGCACCAACAACCACAAACAAAACAAATTCCGTACTAGACTTCTACCCCTTCCCACAACACTCACAACCAAGCTCTTCTACCCAGAAAAGTACAACTATACAACAAGTAAAGACAACATCACAAAAAACAAACAACGACAATACAAAACAAACAACTAAAACTTCAAAACGACCAGCGGACAGCGACATTTCAAATAACACACAAGAAAACAACACCAAAAGAGGACCAAACAACAATGAAATAGAAACAAAAAAATTGTTAAAAAAACCAAGATCAATTAGCCCGTCATATAATTTCACAACAGTAGAACTTTTACAAGTACTTGAAAACGAAATAAAAATAAATCCAGATAAATATATACTCGATTTCGATACATTTATAGATTTTATAGAGAACGCCACGAACAACCCAGATCCCTTAACAATATCAAGACAATATACATTAAACACATCAAATCTAATGAACATGATGAACAGCCTATATCCATTATTAACTCGTAAACTAATCAAAAACAGATTCACTAGAATCGTCAATAAACTTAGCATACTACTAACTGAAGAAGAAGAAAGCGACAACACCCAAAAGTAAGCATAGTCAAGTCTAAAAATAAAATGAACATTTTACAGTGGAATCGCAATGGATTCCACGCCCACTACGCAGAACTACAAAAACTAATTGCAGACACCAATGCACAAGTCATTAGCCTACAAGAAACAAGATTCCACCCCCACCATAAAACCACACTAAAAAACTTCAATATCATAAGAAAAGATAGACAAAACTCTACTAACGCTAGTGGAGGAGTAGCAATATTAACCAACAAAAGTAAATATATGGAAGAAATTATACTAAATACTCATATAGAAGCTATTGCAGTAAAAATATTCAACCCAAAACAAATAACCATATGCTCAGTATACATACCCCCGAATCAAGACATAAACAAAAAAGAAGTAGAAAACCTAATAAATCAACTACCACCACCCTACCTCATAATGGGT
Organism: Poecilus cupreus; assembly: GCA_963942605.1. Taxonomy (NCBI): domain Eukaryota; kingdom Metazoa; phylum Arthropoda; class Insecta; order Coleoptera; family Carabidae; genus Poecilus; species Poecilus cupreus. Next base: position 33,474,579 of record OZ012713.1, read on the forward strand.
GATATAAATGCACATAATACCCTATGGGGAAATGAAACAAATAACAGGAAAGGAAAAATAATAGAAGATATCTTAGACCACAACGATAAACTGATACTATTAAACGATGGATCTAAGACACATTTCTGCGCCAGTTCGGGAAACTTCACAGCAATAGACATAACAATTTGCGACACATCAATAGCACAAGACATTACATGGTCAGCTCTCCCACTCACCTACACCGGAAATCATTTCCCCATAAAAACTACTGTAAACATCCAACACGATCATAATATACAACATACAATAAGAAAATGGAAAACAAAAGACGCGAACTGGCCACTTTTTTCAACAGCAGCAGAAGTAACAACATGTGAAACTGACATAGACGAACAAGTAAAAATTCTCACCGAAAAAATTACAGAAGCTGCGAACTTAGCTCTTAAAAAAACAAAAATTAACAATTTCACCAAACAAGTACCATGGTGGAACAAAAATGCCAAGATGCCATAAAAAACAGCAAAAAGGCCCTACAACAATACAAAAAAAAAATCAACAGACAACCTAATAAATCTCAAAAGAACAAGAGCTATATGTAGGAAAACAATCTTACAAAGCAAAAAAACATCATGGCATGAATTTACAACAAATCTCACCAGCGGTACACCCCCTAACGAAGTATGGAACAAAATCAAAAGAATAAACGGCAGAAAAGTATTAGGAAATACAGACACAATAATACATAACAATAAAATAATTACATCACCAAACGAAATCGCAAACACACTGGCTGAACAATTTTATATCAATTCTAGCAACACTCAATACACACCTGAGTTTCTCCTACATAAACAGACAAGTGAACAAGAAAAAATTGAAATTGAAACAGAAGACAAAAATGAAATCAACGAACCTATCACAAAATCAGAATTAGATATTGCTATACACGAACTAAAACACTCGTCAAGTCCCGGCCCTGACGGAATAACCTACGACATGATAAAACATCTACCAAACAAAACAAGAGAGTTCTTACTATCCATATACAATAATATTTGGATAAACAATAAATACCCTAAAAAATGGACTGAAGTCATTACAATCCCTATACTCAAACCAAACAAACCTAAAACTGACCTCACAAGTTATAGACCTATATCACTCTTGCCTTAGTAAATTATTACAAAAAATAATTAACAAACGCCTATTGTGGTATTTAGAAATAAATAGCATCTTAAATGAAAAACAGAGTGGATTTAGACACGGGCGATCCACCATGGATCAACTAATTGCAATACAATCCGAAATACACAATGCCTTTGCAAATCGACAATATACCGGTGCAATTTTCTTCGACATAGCAAAGGCATGCGATACAGTTTGGAGATATTATATCATAAAAACCCTAAAAGAATATAACCTGAATGGTAATATCCTAAAATATATCGAAAATTTCATGAAAGACCGTAAATTTAGTGTGTTATTTAATGGAACCCTCTCAGAGCAAAAATATCAGGAAAACGGTACACCCCAGGGTGAAATCCTAAGTGTATCACTATTCCTTATTGCAATGAACAACTATATACCACAACATATAAATATCTCACTATTTGCAGATGACCTGGCGATTTATTACAACAACGTAAATACTAACAATATAAAGAAAGTACAACACACTACTGACCAACTACAGACATGGGCAAAAAGTACTGGACTCCAATTCTCTGAAGGAAAAATGAAAATGATGCTATTCACCAAATTAACAAGACCTGCCATAAAACCACAAATCAAACTGAACAACAAGAAAATCGAATTTGTTACTAATTAAAAATTCTTAGGAATGACGTTAGACCCACGCTTAACATGGAAGAGGCATCTACAACAACTTAAACTAGAATGTAACAAAGGGCTAAATATCATTAAATATCTCTGTAATAATAAATGGGGGACACATAAAGATATATTACTACGCATATACCTTGCTGTTATACAAGCCAAAATTGACTATGGATCCATAATCTACCAAACTGCGAGTAGAAATAACCTGAAAACAATAGAACCCATTCAAAATACTGCTATCCGTTTAGCGATAGGCGCATATTAGACAAGCCCTATCAAAAGTCTACTATGTGAATCTGGCATCATACCTCTAGATTTACGTAGAAACCAGCTAACCTACATCCTTAAACTAGCACAAAGTCCAAAAAATCCAGCCTATAAACATATCTTTAAAGAAAATAATACCCGAATTATCCCGTTAACACGAAATCCCCTCCAACAAATAATTAATGAAACCCTCAACAAACTACAACTTTCAATACCTGACCATGAAAAAAACTATGACGAAAAAGTACCACCATGGAGAAAAAACCTACCAAATTACCTACTGCAATTAAAGTTATCCAAAAAATCCAACACGTCAACCGAAGCAATACAGGAAAAATTCAAACAAATTTGCAATGAACATCCAAAAGCCCAGAAAATATTCACGGATGGGTCAAAAACACCAGAAGGATCAGGAGGAGCTGTAATTACAGAACACAAGAAAATAAAAATCCGTCTACCTCAAGAGACTAGTGCCTATACGGCCCAGGCTTATAGTATACTAACAGCCCTGCAAGAAATAAAAACCAACGATATAAACCATCAAGAATACATAATCTTCTCTGACGCATTATATGTAATAGAAGAAACAAAAAACATATACAGCAAACAACCAACAATACAGAAAATCCAAGAAATGATACATAATCTCCACGACCACAAACAAATATCCCTAATGTGGACACCAGGACACGCAAAAATAGAAAAGAATGAAGAAGCAGATCAGACAGCAAAAGATGCAATCAAAGAAGAAGTAATTACAAATATACCTATACCAACAAAAGATATCCTAAAAAATATAAAAACCAAAATAAGAAAACATTGGGAGGACATCTGGACAAACACGACTAATAACAAACTAAGAAATATCAAAACCAAAACCGAAAAGTGGATGAACGTAAAAAATAGAAGGGAACAAACGAAAATCACCCGATTAAGAATAGGACATTCCAACATCACCCATAAACATCTATTACAGAAAACAGATCCTGAAGAATGTGACATGTGCAGAATACAAATAACAATAGAACACATACTAATACAATGTCCCAAATATGCAACACAGCGAGCACAGAACAACATCCCACCAACCCTACAAGACGCACTAGGAATAGATACAAACAACCTCCAACGAACAATCCAATTTTGCAAGGACATCAATATTTTTACAAGTATTTAACGAGATTTATTGTATTATATAACTACTGTCCCGGGTACTAATAACCCCAGCAGTTGATGTACCCTTAAACTGTTAATAAAAAAAAAAAAAAATAACAAATACAAAAACTTATAAACTAACACTTATCACTACCATAATTAAACACATTATATGAACTAGCCGAGCGATATTTATTTATGACGATAGATTTATATTCAGACCGAGCGATATATTTATGTTCACAAATTCTTCTTAGTAGCTCGGGAGTCAACTGGCTGACTAAGTCTGAGTCAACTAACTGACTGCCTGACGGCTGCCGGCGATTCCTTTTATATACCATGTTCCTTGTTTCTGGAACAATCTCTATTGTGGAGCGAACGCACCTGTCCGAACACGCTAGTGTTGCGTCATTCACTCGGCGGCGTAGGCCAACAAGCTTCAATGTCGTTGCCGCGTCCGTTACAATATGAAATAATACGAGATTCTGATTTGCACTTTCTTCAACGGTGAATTTACAGAAAATTTCTAAACATTTACGAGTTACTAATATCAACTTTTTTTTCATGATATCTTTGAATAGAAATATTTTTGCTTACAACAAAATTTGTTATAATAAAATTAAATTGAAAAAAGTAAATCGTAGGCTGCTATGAAGGTAAATAACATTTTCATATACAAATTAAAAATAATTTACCTTGTAATATATATTGTATTAATTCGCCCTTTTGTTCCAAACATTTCTACGCCTTTCGTTCTGTTTCTTCGGTAACTTTACTTAAGGGCCCGTTTTGAAAGTAACACCCTCAAAGTACAGTGACAATTCTTGGAAGTATAAATAAATTTAAAACAAAACAAATTTTCGATGGCAGCACTATACCAGGCGTTTACTTTTTTTATACGATAGGAAATACAATGATAAAATTTCATTAGACAATAGTTCGTTTCCTATGAATTTTATAACAAAAGTGTCAAAACAAAACATTTTCAGCAAAAATTGCACCAAGTTAACTTAAATTTATTGACGTGATATATTTCTGTAAAATAAAATGTATAATTTTTAGTTGTTTCCAGAGTGCCATGGTAAAACAAACATAGAAAATGTCGTGTTGTTAAACTCTAACAGATAACATTTAACATAGTTATAATGATTATTGTCTTGTTCAAATTATTTCTAAATGGTGAATATGTGCGTGATTACTAAGAAATTATTTAAACAAGTCACTAAAACCAGTGGCGTAGCTACCATAGGGCTAGACGGTGCCGTGCACCGGGGCCCTCAAGCTCAGGGGGCCCTCGGACACTGACCAGCAAACCTTGTATTGAACTAACTAAAAATTATCCTACCTTCGGAATGTAAATAAAATAGGTTGCAACACGACTTTAAGGTAGTACTGTCGGTCAGGTTTAACGGTCAGTTACGGTTTAGAATTTAAAAAAAATTGGCATATTAGTAGATTACATAAGATAATGATCTCGTAAAATTTTTGAAAAACTACAGAGAACTAGTAAAAAGATATTGAACTTTGAAATTTACTGGATGTAGATAAAACAACTTTATTACAAAAGAGTGACCAATTTCAAAGTAAATATTATGATATAATAGGCTCCAAATTTTCCCTTCAGTTTGTTAATATTTACCACTTGCTTCCTGAATTAACTAAGGTATGTACTATTCATCTATTCTGTAAAAAATAATGAGAACATATGGAGTGCTAGGCATAACAGAAGTATTTACAGCAATGTCACTTATTCCATCACTTCTGCAGAAACTGAAAGATCATTTAGCAAATTCAAAATTATAAAAAAATTGTTTAAGGAATACTAAGCCAAGCTCGACTCCAACATTTATCGCTAATACCAATCGAAAACAAAGCCGTATCAAGCCTAGATTTAAACAAAGTCATTAATATTTATGCGAAAACAAAGGCTAGGAAAAGATTATAAACTAAGTTGTTGTTTCGTTGTCAGTATACAGGTAGGTCTGACTTTCATATAATAACTGGAAGAGATCTCTTAAAAGGATAAGTTTACCTGTGTATATGAGTTAACGGTATATAAATTGTTTTTTCCCTATATCTGCACCGAAAATTTAAATTTCTGCCCCGTTTTGCGAGACGAAAGTGCCACTTTACTCTTATGAGAAAACACGCGGGTTTAAATGTCCTACTTTCTTCCCTCGGTGTGTAATATACTATTAATGTTTTATGTGCAATAAAGTGTTTTACATACATACTTGCATAATCCTTGTGATTTACTTCGTTTTATTGCTTAATACGAATATTATTAATCCAATTATAAGTTCCTAAACACTTCATCTGTACTCTAGGCCAGCGGTCGCCAAACTTTTTGACCTCACGGACCAGTTAATTCATAATTTAAATCCCGCGGACCACTAATAGGATTTTTTAAGTGTTAAATATATTTATAAAAAAAATTGTGATCAAAGACCACATAAAACGTACCTAGTTAATAAAATGAAACTATTAATAGTAACCAAGTTATGAAAGCTTTATTAATAAACCATAATAAAATAAACAAAATAAACAAAAATTGTACAAACAAAACAATTAAAAGATGGTTTAAATATATCAAACTTTTAGCGTTATACATTCCTAGTGTGATGGATGTTCCTGCTTACTTGAAATAAGATTATGGATATTTGGATCCAATGTTGTTACTGCAAGACGGAGAACTGCATTTATTTCAAGCCGAGATCGGTACCGTGTTTTGATGACTGTGACAGATGAAAAGGCCTTTTCACATAAATAAGTTGTGGAGAATTGAATCAGAATTTTCATCGCCTGTTCACTAAGCAAAGGGTTTTCACTTTTTATGGAAAGCCAAAACTGAGGTCTTGATAAGGATGAATGAAATTTAAATTTGAGAGTTTCGTCGGACGATAGGTCGATGAGGCTATTATCCACATATTACCATGTCTGGGATCTTCATTCTTTGGGTAATAACGAGCAAAAGATTCTGTAAGTGATTCCAAGTGCTTTTTAACTAGGGTTACCACTTGCTGGTTAACATCATTCTCCTTCATGTATTCATCAAAATTAGAAAAAAATTACAGATCGTCTTCAACCAACCGCGTTTGCCACAGTAATATTTTCTTTTGAAACGCATCCATTTTACTTCGTAGTGTGAACACGTCCTTAAGTTGTCCTTGCAAAGATATGTTTAGTTCATTTAACAGGGAAAACATATCTGCCAGGTATGCAAGCTTTGCTAGCCATTCATTGTCGGACAAGCATTTTTGCAATTTCGGATTATTTTGCTGCTGGAAAAATAATTTGACTTCTTCCCGCAAGGCGAATAGTCGGGTCAATATTTTGCCCCTCGACAGCCATCTCACCTCAGCATGACGAAGAAGATGAGTATACTCAGAACCCATTTCTTCGCAAAGTGCCTCAAATATTCGAGAATTGAGTGCTTTGTGTCGAATTTCCTTTATAATTTCAATGACATTTGATAATACTTCGTGTAGTTCTGGGGACATTTTTTTCGCTGCAAGTTGTTCTCGATGTATAATGCAGTGTGTAGATAAAATGTCTGGGTGACCAACATTCTTCACCTTTACAACAATTCCTGAAAGATGTCCAGTCATATTTGCGGCACCATCTGTGCAGATCCCAATACATTTTTTCCAATCAATTTCATGTTCCCGGAAATAACTATTAAGTGCTTCAAAAATCTCAGAGCTGGTTGTTCTACCCGGCAAATTAAGCGAACAAAGTAGTTCTTCATGTAACTCTCCTTCACACTTAACCCTCACAAAACAAAGAAGAAGTGCTTTGTTTGTAATGTCCGTAGATTCGTCAAGTTGGATTGAATAAAATGAAGAATTTTTCACCATTTTTATTATCTGATTTTCAATGTCTTCGGCCATATCTTCGATTCTGCGCTTGATAGTATTATTAGACATAGGAATTACTTTCAATTTCTGAACAGCCTGTAGCTGTCAATTAGTAACTTGTAAAGATTCATTTTCAAAAGCTATAGAGGGCTTGGGTAAATAGTGTTTACAAGTGAGTAACAAGTAAAAAACATTTACTTATTACTCACATGTAAACACCATTTACCCAAGCTCTCTATTACCTATTATCCGTGATTTTGTCTTTGGTATAGTACATCAAAGCATATTTATTTTAAGACGTCCTATTAAACTCTTTGTCTAAAAACGTTATCATTAACGAATACTTGATTTAATATATCGGAGTGTTATATTTAATAATACTAAGAGCCAATATTCCCATCTACGAATAAACTTCCGGATAAATTATCCGTCGAATAAATAAAAAATACGCATCAAAAAATAATTTCGATGCGACATTTCATTTATTCGGCGAATAATCTATTCTGTACTTTATTCGAAGATGGAAAATCGGCCCCAAATAATTATTACAACCCTGAAAAGCAAATTATTATTTGTTATCAGTACCTCTTTTGCTTTGCCATACTGTACATTCTATTACAAGATGACGTCATGATTTTGCAACCGCGAAAGTTTAGTTACTCTGAGAAAAGAAATTATGAATGAAAAGAAAAAATTATAAGAAATACTGAATAATATGTGACTGAAATGATCTAAATTTTTATAATTTGTAAAAAAAAACAGAACTTGTTTTGAAGTATATATTTGTGAACTATTATGAAGTGATGTATTCAAGGACCGCATTTGAAATCGAATCGCATGGTCTTATAGTGTTTAGCCATGTCAATAGATGGCAGTATGGGTATTAAAATTTAATAAAGCAAGTATTTTCTCAAGACAAACCCTTATTACCTTTTCATTTATTAAATCTTCGGGTGGATTTTGAATGAAAGACGTCTTTTTATTAATAAATATTTATTTTATCGTTTATTATATTACATTCATATTTATTTGTTTGAAACTTATTTAAATATACAAATACATTTATTTATTGGTACAAAGATAACGATATTCGTCCAGGGGTGAAGACGCTGGACCCACGAACAGCAGAAGATGGTTCCGGGTCCATGGAGGTCCTACATAAACATACAAATCATGTATTAATATAATTGTAATACTGTTACGATTTCGTTGTAAATAATTTACTTCCAAGCGGATGTCGAAAACACTGTTGAAGGTTGTCCACATTGTAGACAATTAAATGCTCTGCAAAAAATCTAGGAATGCTGTGGACCTGTTAGGCTTGGAGCCTAGGTTCACGCCGAACTCTGCTTTGCGGCAGGTGTTATAGCGGCTCGGGGCAGAGGCCCGGGGGGCCCTACGGCCCGAGGACGCACGAGAGATTCTTGGCAAGCCGGGCCAGTCGGAAGAGCGAAGTGATTTGTTTCTACAAATGTCTAATAACTTCCAATGTATTATTGTAATAAAAAATATTAAATATTACTTGTTCTTTTATATTGATTGTTGAATGACAGTTCACTTATACTTACTAATAACTTCTTTATTATACTGATTATTGAAATGATTAATTACATACCAAATGCGGGAACGCTTGGTTCCCGGATGAGTGAACAAATCCGGGAATCGAGTTCACGCAAGAGGTTTGTACAATATTTTTGTACGAAAAGTATAGAACTAATAACAATCTATACAAAGAAATCAAGTTCTTCAAGGAGTTCTTTTGATACTGGTCCAAGTTGAACTATAAATATAAACACACAAATTAATTTGTCTAATATATTAGAAAACAATTAAAATTTTTATAATATTTACCGTATTCACTTGTAAATTTATTATATTTCTTATTTCCGTAAAACATTCTTCTTACTCATTTAAACACAGTTTATATGATGTACCTACTTCACGAAATATCACAAAAATTGCCATATACTTTTATTGTATTTCTATATAACATAAACCCTAAGAAACTCAATGCTGTAGAGCGCATCGTCATATCTCTTAAATTTTTCGAGATATGGCGGTTTTTGATGTTTTTCGAAGTGCAACTTTGAGGAACTGCAACTCAAAAATTACGCAAGATATCGAAAAATACTCTTCAGTTTTGTGTTAATCGTGCATATTATAGCAAAATACCAAATTTTTTTTAAATTGAAAATTTTGGATTTTTTTTCCAAAATTTCTATCAGCAATTTCTCAAATAATAAACGAGATACGAACTTGCAGACTAAACCATTGGATTCAGTTCATCGAAATACATAGACCCTAAAAATTTCAGAACATTCGGATGGTGAGTTGAAATTTTAGAGCAAAAAGTCTGAAAATGACCTGATATGTCAAGGGTTTTTTTTGCCAAAAGCGTCATTTTCACATTTTTTGCTCTACCTCTGTAACGCGTAAAACAATTTAAATGAAATTTTACATACTTATGTATTTTGACGAGCTGAATCGAGTGGTCCAGTTTGCGAGACTGTTTCTTTTATATTTATCGAGTTATCGCCTATCGAAATTTGGGGTAGGGAAATCGAAAAATTTCAAAATTTGCTAATTTGTAATAAAATGCATGAAACGAAAAGGAACTGAGTCTATTTTTCAATATATTTAATAGATTTTGAGTTGCAGCCACTCAAAGTAGCATTTCAAAAAACATCGAAAATTGACATATCTCTATAAATTTAAGAGTTATGACGATGCGCTCTACAGCAATAAAAGTATATGCCAATTTTAGTGATATTTCGTGAAATCTGAATTTGAGTAGTACTTTCTTAACTTGTATTTATTGTCAATGGTAAATGAACTTGTATTAAATTTTCTTATTTCTACAGATATTATAAACATTTTTTAAATTATTACCACAATCCTCGTTTAAATAATTGAGCCATATTGTGTAGTTCCAGATAATGTAACAATTTACTGATCTATACAGATAAGTAATCCTCAGGAGTGAAGCATCAATATAAAATACAAAGTAATCTTTAAAATGTTATTAGTTGTCAAAAAATAATAATGAAAAGCATGTCAAAATATTTTTTGACAACTGCATGTTAAACATCATTATTTTATTTAACAGAAAGAACCGAGTTTACGCAAGAGGTTTGTACAATATTTGTTGTACGAAAAGTATAAAACTAATAACAGTCTATGTCTATACAAAGAAATGAAGTTCTTCAAGTAGTTATTTTGATAATTGTCAAAGTTGCACTACAAATATAAACACACAAATTAATTTGTCTAATATATTAGAAAACAATTAAAATATTTATAATAATTACCGTATTCGCTTGTAAATTTATTATATTTCTTATTTATATTGAGGTAACTAACATTACATTTGTAGGTTATGTATTTTACAGCTATCATCAACGACCACTACACTGAAGACCTGACAGTTAGTGCTTTCAAAAATTACTGACTTTAGCACACCTAGCGGTGTCTCCGAGAACTACTTTTGACGCGCGTAATTTTGAATGTAGTAATTTAAACCTCGAATTTATATTTTGAAATTAAAGTAAAACGAAACAACAAAATTTGCATTATGTACATTTAATTGTATGTATATACTTAAAATTTGTACAAGAAAAAATATATATACACGAAAAAGTATTTACAACTGTTTGTGCGTAAGGTCTTCTATATCCATTCGTTGCATATTTTGTAGCCATTGAAGACGCATATCATCTGCCCGAGGAAAACAAAATAATGGGCCCCTCTTTTTAGTTGGTGTAGTGTTGGTAATGCAACCATTGTACACGAAAAATTTCTTTTTCTAAAAATAATAAAAGAGACATAACACTTTGTAAACATCTGTACTTTATAATTAGAATTGAACATTCGTAGTAAACAAAATATCAAATAAACTGATTCAAAAAATGAATAAATTTCGATTGGACCACAATTATTATCGGTTACTTTACCGTATTTGTCTAATACTCGCAAGTGTATTAAACTTACAATTTCACTTTAAAAAAATTGCTACAGTGTAATTTAATTATAAATATATTAATATATTTGTATACTTATAGTGGACATGATGAACGAAGTTGTGGAATATAAACACAAAACAATGTAATTGTTCAAAAAACACAACTGAATGACAGAATAAATATTTTGACATTCAAATAATTGTCACTGACGGTCATGTGACTGGTGCGACGTACAATTGTGAGCAGCACTAGCGCCAAAGGCAACTCTAGCGGTGTCTCCGATAATTAAAAACTTGGTATCAACAATACGTATATGAGTGTCAGCCGCCTGGCTATCATATCGGGCAGATTTTATTGCCAACCTTGGTAACCAAATGTACTAAATTTGTTATTTTTAAATTCAATTTCATTCTTATTTCATCATTGTTTATATTAACATTATGTAAAGGAATGTTTGAAATACTATATTATTTTATAATAATAGTTATTTACTTTACAAGTGGGCAAAGTAAGGAATTACCCACGAGAGAAATTTTAGCTCACGAAGCCGAAGGCTGAGTGAGATAATTTTATCGAGTGGGTAATTCCACTTTGCCCACGTGTGAAGTATAACGTTTTATCCAACACTTCTTAATAAATGAAAAATGTATTAAATAAATATTATTTGACAGTGACATATGCTTTAAATTTTTAAATTAAAATGTCAATCGAAGTAGTTACCAAGGTGTTGTGTGTTATTATTATTGTTACAAATAAAAAAATACTCACTAGTGGCTTTCCTCAAAATTATACCCACTAGTGGATAATCTGTAACTTTGCTTGTTTAAAATCGCCATAGTTATAGAGCATTTATTGAGAGGTGTTGGATAAATATAATTTATTAATAAACGCTTTAGAAATAGGAATGTTTTCGTCGAAATTTCCGGGTTGTCTATCTAGTGGAGACCTGGGAAATGGACATTTCGGACGTTGCTTAGGCAACGCGACATAACAAATTTCAATGTATGAGTACAAAAATAACTATTATATCACTGTAATCTACACTATTGTATCGACATTTCTTTAATAAATGTTTCTCTATTTATATAATTAAAAAAAGGCCAAATAATGTTTTACGTACTTCAACATTACTGCATTTATTGTATAAATACATTAAAAATCACATTTAAGGTGAACCATACGGGCTGAAGATAGCGCAAGATGAACATGACTTTTTTGAAACAATATCTCATTATTATAATAAATGAAACATATAATGTTTTATACCTACGTTTGTAGATAAAAGTCCAAAGTTTTGTAATAAATTTTAAAATGCCAATTTTGTTTACATATTATACATGAACATAATTTTCAAAGTAGTCAAATATATGTCAGATATTCCCATGAACGACTACAGTAATACAAATAATGTGTATATTTATAAATATGATCGTCTATAACATACTAAAATTATTTTACATTTGAATTTACAGTTTTTGAGAAACAAATAAAAATATACGAAAAAGTGTGTTTTTTGGTATATTCTTGTTTCTCAAAAACTGTAAATTCAAATGTAAAATAATTTTAGTATGTTATAGACGATTATATTTATAAATATACGAATTATTTTCATTACTGTCGTCGTTCATGGGAATTAGAAATTCAGTATCAAAATTCTAAATTTTTGACCAACTAGACTTCAACGAATATTTTTTTATAGTTGAATGTTTCAGTTATCCTTTTCATCCACATATATAAATACTAGAATGTTCAAAGACTTCACAGTAATAATTGTTTTGTTTTTCGATAAGAATAATTGTAAGAAATAATTTATTGAAATTTGAATTTGCAAAACAAAATTCATGGGAGTGAACGAACCCAACAAAAATATGTTCTTCATCTGACATTGCAATGTACAAGTCACTGTACAAAATCCATGATATTTTGACGAATGGAGGTTGTTGGACCATAAAGAACATGAAAATAAATAAAGAATACAGAATTTGCTGTTTTTTAAACAAATAAAGGGTTCGTTCTTTCGACGCGTATGTTTGACCTTAAGAATTAAAAATATTGACATCAGCGCCGCCAAAACGCTGGAACTAACCAAAATAAGGTGATCCATAAAATCGAGATCGTGACGTCACACATATTTAAATAAAATAAAAACAATAATATTAATTAGTTTATTGTTGAAAATTTAACGTATTCTGCCACTAAAATAATATAATACGTTAAATTATCAAAAATAAATAAATTAATATTATTGTTTTTATTAAATTTATATGTGTGTGACCACACGATCACGATTTGATGGATACACCTTGTTTTAGTTAGTTCCAGGGTTTTGGCGGCGCTGATGTCAATATTTTTAAATCAAATTTTAAATATTTTTAATATGAGTTTTAATAAATTTATACAATAAATATAAAAATTTTGAGGTATGTAAAACATTATCTATCCTTTCTTATAACTATATAAATAGAGAAATAGCACATTTTTAATGAAATAGTTTTTTTTAAACAACCTGAAAGCAAAGCTGTCAATAATTAAGTAAAATCGAGTATTTTATTTATTTATTAAAGAAATGTTCTAAAATTATTTTATAAAAAAATTCTTCAAATAGAATTTAGAGAGAAATGTATTATCCACCACTTTTATTTGAAGTACTTTTTTATAAAATAGTTTCAGAACATTGAACAGCGCTAAAACCGAGCTTAAAACACTGCTCTTAAAACACCCAAAAACAGAGCTCGTGGTACCAGCCATTGTGTGTACGAAGAATTTATTCATTACCTACTTGCTCAAAATAAAATTAAAATATTTGTAGTTCACATGGAAATACGTACATGGATTACATTTATAAAGGCAAAATATCTTAAATCGTTAAAGATATCACGGAATTGCGAATACTCGTGAAGCTACACATAAAAACTTTGTTGTCTTGAATGAAATTACGATAAACATTCATATATTTGAATGAGTTTGATTTAAAATTCTGAACTACATAATCACATTTTAACATACCTCATCAAATCCATTCCCAGGAACTGTCTGCTCGAGTCCAATGTAGCGGGCCACATTAATTCGGACTAGAATGTAGCAAGAGCCACCGATGACATTCACAAAACTGAACTGAACTATCTGTTGCTGTTTATACACAATCTCTCACTACACACACTCAATTTAACAATCAAACTTGATAATTTAATCATTGTAAAAGTTGTTTATTTGATTTTTATTGAATTATTCACGAAATAAAACTTTGACAGCACAAAATGGACTATTGATAAATGATATTTGACGCCAGTGACATCTGCGTCAAAACGCTTAAACTACGAACTGTCACTTACTCTTATTTTAATAAAACAATTATTTCTATTGTCATAAATACGTGTATTAATTGTTATTATCGAGTAATTAACAGAAATAAATAAAATGATATAAGTAAAGAAAATAAATTGTGTTCATAATGGTAACTTTATTTTATAAGTTGGCAGTATTTTTGTCCCGAAATATCTACCACTGTGTTAGTCTTGCCTGTCAAAAAATTATGTCATCTTTATTTACCTGTATATATATACAATATAATACTAATATTATACTATATTAACAAATAATTCATTTAGTAATCAATACAAATTTTAATTATAAATTAATAAATGTAACGGACGATCGATTGAGCATCGTAGTTCATGGATACTTACAGAGATGGCGCCAAAATGATCTGTCACTATCTAACATAAATTTACTTATTTATTTTAATGAATTACTCAATAATTATTAACTTATGAACATATTTATGTGCACAGAAGTGATTATTAAAGTTTGTACAACCATTTTAATGTATGAGACATACAATTTGAAAGTGTGAAACAGCCAGTGAAATGTAGTGATTTTTTATCAATAATTTGAATAGTTTTTTAATGAATTATTACAAAATGAGTCGAAATTGAGGCTGGAGTACTGAACCAATGAATTTAGCGTGATGTTCTGATGTCTGTTCATATTTTGAATTAATGTTATGCGGTAGTATTGGTGATAAACATTTTGGCTTCTAGGTTATGTTATTTTCAAGTCGTTTTCATTAGCGAAAATAAGACAATGAAATAAACATGTTTGAATTGAAATGTAGGTTTTATTATTTTTACAGTCGTACATAATTTATTAAGTTTACAAATTTACATGAAACATATTTAAACAAAAATAAATAAATACAAGAAAACCCTTGAAATATTTGTACCTACATCTTAAACTATTACAAAAACTCATTGGTAAACCGGCGACTCCCAAGAAACGCGTTGTTTGAAACCATTCAATGGAAGTATTACTATGAAATGATTGCCATTGCGTACAAAATGCTAGTGAGTTTTCAGTGAGCACGTTTTAGGGTCCCTAGAATACGCTTTTACTAGTTTCGCGATGATGTCTGTGTGCTGATTAGTTTTCGGTGATAATCCAATAGTATTTCCTGATCAGCAACATACCTTCTGATTTCTTTATTTTCTATTTATATTTGACAAATTTCATTTTATTTCGTATATTTAATTTCTTGACATTTCATTATGCAAACAGATTCACAATCACAATGACATGTGTCACATTTCCTAAACAATTAAAATTTTTAAGTGTTTCCAAGCTGTACATGGAATGCATAATATAATTATTTACATTTTTTATTACAGAAATTAAATGGTTTAAAAGAACAAATTAAAGAACTAAAAAGAAAATTAGGTAATTATTTAAATACATATTTATATACTGCATAATTATTACATTTTAAATATTTGTTCCAGAAATCATAGAAAAAACCATGCAAAGCCCAGCCCCCAAAAAAGGCAAATACATTGAAAAAGCTACGCAAACGCCTATGCACAAAGAAACCCAAACGGACATGTGTAAGTGCAGTATTCTTTATTTGAAAAAACAATTTAATTATCTTAAAATTATAAACTAACAACTTTTTTTTTTTTCAGAGTTACATTAACAACCAGTTTTATTATTATTATTTTATTTTTATTATAAAAATTTATTTAAAAAATAATAAATTCCCGTTTTGATTGAAAATCAAAGGAAAATAGTAATAAATCACTATGTGGTTATTGGATGACGTGTAAGTCCAGTATTTTTTTATTTTAAAAAATAATTGAATGAAACAAGAGCACCTAGGCCACCAAGCTCTGTGTTGGTGACGATAGGATTTAGTAAGAATTATGTGCAAACGGAAAACGATATTCCAACTCGAGAAAGAGCGGGGCGTAATTGCACGGTGGGGACAAACATTATTAGGGGATAATTCATTTTACTCAGATTTGGCTTTTGAGTCTTATCAATTAGACAGTATCATCATTGTAAATAGGGTTGGGACATCAAAGCAAAAATAAACAAAGTTTATTATATTCTTATTTACTGTTTTTCATAAAGTTAAAGAGATGTTTCCACATTTGTATGTTTTGAGCTGAGAGTAAAATACTAATTGAACGATAAACATGTACAATAATAACATAAACAGCCATGAAATGTAAAAATACAAAACAAGAGAATAATTAATGATTATACAAGTGCATTCTGTGTTCCTGTGTTTTATCGACAAGAAAACAAGCGCTTTCCTCTCGTGTGTAAAAATGAAATTTATTGTTTTGGGTTTCTAGTAAACTATCATCCAGCTATCCACACACACAGACATCATTTCAGCGATTCCTATATTTCCCTAGACTTTGCCAGTTTACCAAAAGCAACGCACCATCCAAGATGGAAACCAGGAAGTGCCAACTCTGCACCCAATTACAATTCAATACGTATTTCCACAACGAGGCTGTCATCATCAGTCGAACAAACCGAGGGAAACAACCAAGATTACACAACTTGTGAACCAAGCCAGTGGTCAAGATTGAATCCGACAACCAAACTTCCTGTCTCTTATAATTGTACAGATACACACCGCACTAAACACTAATATTAGTTACACTCACAGCTGTCCGCTCTGCTAGAGTCGACTGGGTCAATTTCCAGAAAGAGTCACAGTCCGCCGATCAGCTTCCGCCAAGGCAGTCTTCTAGTGTTGAAGCCAGTGGCTCGGTGCTACAAGGTTCTCCGATCAGTTCCCGGTAGGCCGGTCTATCGCCATCCGACATTTTCTGAAATATACAAAAAATGATCACATTCTAAATTATATATTTCTAACTAAAAACTATTAACTAAGGTTGTAATCAAGATTGGTTAGCATAAACTTTGACACATTTTGATAATACAATTAATTTAGAAACAAAGTTATAGATGATGAAAGAATAAAGTTAACCCTAATCCTCTTTATGAACCTGCCAGTTAAATGCTCTGCAATCTAGGAATACTGTGCACTTACTTGTTCTACCATCGGAAACTAGGTACACGCCGAACTCTCCGTCGAGGGTCCCTCGCTTGGCACAAGACACGTCGATTTGCAGATCATAAGCTGCGCGGTCACCAGTGTGAAATTCACATCTATTTACACAATCAAATAGAATTGAAACGAAACCATGTTTATTTGGAAAATTTAGCAATTTGAATAACAAAAATACATAACGACGTAAAACAAGTAAACTCTTAACAATTAAAAATAAAAACTAAAACATAAGAAAACCTTGACCTACTACTTGAATTTTAAAGGTAAAACATATTTTAAATGAAGAGTAGGCGAACAGCAATATATAAACAATCTATTTCTATCTCAATGTTCTACCAACTTTTCACAGATTATTTTCATCGCTTATTAAAGATTACTGATATTTTTATCCGTCTATTTATCTCAAAATGCCGCTAGAGACATGTATCTTGTTGATGAAACTTGAATGGTTCATTTTGATGTTTCAAATACACATTTTTCACCCACGCACACTTCTGTACTCAGTAAAACACATTAACACTGCATTTTTAATAATTCCGTATTGAATTTCTTTTTAAATTACACTTTACTTCCGTCAAACTAATCAGAGAAAAAATTCAACTACTGTCGCGATATCGGTGGCAAAAGTGTGAACTATGAAGTGTCATTGTTTTTAATTTAATGAATCACACATCAAAATCAATAACCTTCTTCTACACTCACAAATGAGTTGAATATTTATTAAATATTGAGTAAATAACAAAACTGAACTGTAATTTTAGGAAGAAAAGTAACAAGAATTGGAAACATTATTCAGACGTTGGCAATACTTTTGACACTAGATTATTGGTTTACCATTGTGTTAAACTTATTACTGCTTTATTTGTATTAATTTAGTAACCGACAAAAATGGTAATTTTTAAATGAATTGTCGTAACGGTACATGTGTAGTGACAGGTCGTGAACTATGATAAAATACTTGCGGTTAATTTGTTTTGAATTATTTGAAGTGAGTATTAGAATGTAGACGATGATTTGAATGTGTGATTCCAGCAACGTATTCATAGATGAATCAATCTCACCCGCTCATATTAGTTTCCTTCAACATTCGCTCAAACTTCCACTTCCGATTTCAATTTGAACTTGTTTAAACAGTAGAGCGTCAATATAACATACGACATGTTTCACGTTCAGGAAATCACTTGCGTTTAGTTTGTATGCGCACCGCCAGATGGAACTTTCAAAGCCGTTTCATTGCAACAACAACAACTAACCACTAACTAACGTGTTGTAATTCGTAAATGGTGACAGTGAGAGGAAAATGTTGCAAACATTAATTATAGATAATAATATTTTAAACATTATTCTAATAACAACATTTTCATTAAATGATAATTTACTGAGATATTTTAAAATAATTTTCCAAAGGGGATACAATTGATATATACAAAATATCACAATTTTCCGTTTAGTAGTTTTTGAGAAACCGTAACTCCAGACAGACAGACAGACAGACATCATCGCGAAACTCACTAGTCAATGACAGGAGGTCACCGATACTGATGTACGACGCGGAGACAATGACGAACCACAGAATGACAGACAGACAGATAATGAGAGCAATTAAACACGGCAACGAATAGAGACAGAATGAACCGCGAAATAGAGGTTAGATGGAGGGATGAGAGAGGAAAGAAATGTGGCTGTCTCTCTCGTAACCACTGAAACATAGTGTAGTGGAACGCGCACTCTTCTTTGTCAACGAGCGTTCCACTATTATTACATGTTACTTACTTACCTATTCAATGCTTCAACTTGGTTTCAATTCTTGTCACTTGTTCCACTTCCGGTTTAGTTTGATCGATTTCCTGTCGAATCTCTTGTAGTTTCTGTGTAGCATTCGTTGCTGGTTTTCAGTTTAGTTAGTAACAGATCTCATCGGGTAGCTTTCAACGATTTACCAGCGGAAATAATAATGTTATCACCTGGCATCGAACCAGCAAACCTCAACAACGTCTTCTAGTTCAGCGAGTCACGGATTCCATTTGGGACTAACAAATACAACCACATAACCTCAACTTTTAAACAGTTCAACCCATTTCCTCGCCCAGGTCAATTTCAATTTCCGCTTTGTTGGGAACTTTTTCAGAAGTACAAGTTTCTGATTTCGATCGCACGTTTGGGCTGCTTTAATTAAAATATTTATTTCAGAATTGTTTCAAGAGACAAAGGGATTAATTTTTACCTATTTGATGCAGAAGCAAGTCCAGGAAGACCTTCCGAATGTCGTAAGTTTTGCAGTCGACGTTCAGCCAAATTCTTTTTAGTTTAACTAACATTGTTCTTGAGATGACATACAGTTTGGATATTTGGTTTTTTGTTAGATGGTTGTTCTTTCTGTTTTAACAGTTTGGATTGACTGAAATAAAATAAATTCATACAAAAAATGAAACGTCACATTGAAAGTAATACTTACTGCATTATTAGGAATTGAAGAATTATTGTCACGTCGAAATGGTCTTTTTGCAATTAATATTTTTCCTTTTGACTGACATTTTTTCACATCCAAGTATTTGTTGATATTCGTGAAAACTGAAATTAAGGTTATGTATGAGCAGTGTAGCCAACCGAGTCAGTCAAATAATCCCTAAACCATCGCCCAAATATCCCTGGAATTCCCTAGATTTGCAATATGAATAAAATTTGTGTTGCGTTATTTTACCATAACAAACGTTCTCCGCTCACATAACTACTAAATTATATAATAAGTATATATGTCAAAACACAGGGTAAATTAATGGCGACATTGATATAAAGTAATTAAATAATAAATGTATTGAAAAATAATTACATGCAACACAACGTGACAACAGATAGCAGCACAATGTTCATTTATAAAGCGTTAATAAAAGGATATTAGAATTATTTTAAATATCATTTAAATAATTTTCGACACAAATTTTTGTGGGTTCGTTCATTCCCATGAATTTTGTTTTGCAAATTTAAATTTAAATAAATATTTTCTTACAATTATTCTTATCGAAAAACAAAACAATTATTACAGTAAGGTCTTTGAACATTCTAGTATTTATATATGTGGATGAAAAGGATAGCTAAAACGTTGAACTATAAAAAAATATTCGTTGAAGTCTAGTTGGTCAAAAATTCAGAACTTTGATACTGTGTCTCTCATTCCCATGAACGACTACAGTAATGAAAATAATTCGTATATTTGTAAATATGATCATTTATAACATACTAAGTTTATTTTCAATTTGAATTTACAGTTTTTGAGAAACAAATAAAAATATACCAAAAAACACACTTTTTGGTATATTTTTATTTGTTTCTCAAAAACTGTAAATTCAAATGTAAATTAATTTTAGTATGTTATAGACGATTATATTTATAAATATACACATTATTTGCATTACTGTAGTCGTTCATGGGAATGTGTGAGACATATTTGACTACTTTGAAAATTATGTTCATGGATAATATGTAAACAAAATTAGCTTTTTAAAATTTATTACAAAACTTTGGACTTTTATCTACAAACGTAGGTATAAAACATTATATGTTTCATTTATTATAATAATGATATATTGTTTCAAAAAAGTCATGTTCATCTTGCGCTATCTTCAGCCCGTATTTGCCCGGATGGTTCACCTTATATCATACTAACTAGATTTTACAAAAAAATTCCCTAATTCCCTATTGTTGTCAAAAATCCCTAGATACAGGGAAAAAATCCCTACGTTGGCAACACTGTGTATGAGTTGGCAATTGCTCAAATATATTTGTAAAGCTTATCCTATCAAATCTTACATTTAATTTTATATTCCATTAAATATTCAATAATTATTTTAAAGGCTTCATCGAAATCATAAACAATTTAAAACAACATAGTTCCACTCAAAGGTAAGAAAAAATGGTACATTCTTTGCCATGGTAATTATAATTGCGGCCACAACCGTTAGATGCCACCAGATGATTTATTTATACATATTTTAAATATATTTATAATTATTTTATTCAAGACAATAAAAATCAAAGTCACATATGACAAAAAAAAAATATTTTGGAAGAATTATATGCAAATAAATACATCGTACAATACCTGTCTGTGCATTTATAAAAATGTCACATTCCAATTCACGTTTACAAGTTAGGTTAACTTGATATTTATTAGATTTGCATTTGCGATTTTTGTAAATAATGTAATATATGATTATTTCTACTTTATAACTTGAAGAAAACATCTCTCACACGTCTTTTAAGCAATGTTCCCAAACCTACTAAAGAGAAGAAAACATTATAATCTTAAAGTTATATCTGTTCACCAAACTAACCTTATTAAACATAGAGCAAAGTATACGTAAAGTTGCAACACATTCCTTCTTTGTCGTACTAGTTAGCCGCCGATTCTCTATCTCTTTTCAACATTATCGATTTTCCTTTGTATGTTAAGAGGTCAACGTCTAGCATACTATCGCACTATTTACACGGTGAATTTTTCTTGTGTGAGACGATGTTATATTAAATGAAGCTAGCTGATTAGATTTTGGAAGAACATCAACCGGAAGTGGTAGTTTACAGAGGCATAGTTACATTAATTAAATTATTTCCAGTAAATTTTCAATAGCTTGGCTAGATATTGTTTTATGAAATTTTGGATTTTTGGAGTTGCTGATTGACAAAGTGGTTCTTTAGAAAATGATCTAGTTAATGTGTAATTCGTGAAATATATCAATGAGTTTATGGTAAATTCCTAATTAAAGTCCGGGGAATCTCAAAGTCTAATCAGATTTTTAATAGCCTATGTAGTTTTTATTTTATGAACGTTTAAAATTGAGTTTTTTGTATGTTCCTGATCAATTTGTTGATTTTCATATACGGACAAAAAAAAACAGTGTTTTGTGTATAGAAACGTAATGGATAACTGTCTAGAGAATAAAAGATACGACAAAGTATGAGAGTTTTTAAATTTTAAAGCCGGTTATAAATAAGCTTTAAATCAATTTTAGGTATGGCTGATCGAGTTGTGGATGAATGAAATCTTGATGCGCATCTTTCGGTGAAAGATGTTACGAAATTGTCTTGGGAGGGATTGAACAAAGACCCATTTCAACATGAGTCCCTCTTGATTGACCGGAAGGAGAGGAAGCTCTCGCAGGCGGAAAAGAGGCTCGTTTATTTTTTACTGGACTTGGTTTTGTTCGATATTTGTGTTTTTAAATGAATGTATTTCTGGAACTAGATAAGATACGGATCTGAAAACTAGACCATTTGTTTCTGCGCAGTTTATAGAGTAAATATCCATGTGTTTTATTTAGTTACGTCCGGTGATACCAACAAAATAAAATAGTTACTGTAGAACAAATATTTATCAAAAAATTGCCATTAGAAAGTTTGTTCAACTTTGGGGCCCTAAGTTTAAATTTATACTAGCTGGATGAATGGGGCTCACACCATTCGTTTCGGCGTAGTTTCAAAATCAAATATTCATATTTGTACTTAGGTTTGTCCCGTGATACCAACACAACAATTACAACTACTGTTGTACTCAACCGGAACTATGGTTCAACAGTAATGTCAGTAATTATTTTGTTGTGCTGGTACCACTGAACAAGCCTAAGTAAAAATATGGGTGTTTGGTTTTGAAACTGCGCTGGATCGAGTAGCGTGGGTCTCATCTGTCTAGTTACTATATTTTTTTAAGTTATAGGGCTTCAAATTTAAATAATTTTTTTAATAGTTCAAACATGTTTTATTTCATGTCTAACTCTCTGAAATTGACCTGCAGTTTCAGACCAAGGCCTCCAGGTCCGAGCCATCCGTTCAGCCGACGGTTCAAGATTCCTGCAGAGGTTTGGCAACGGATGTCGTAATTTCAACTAACTCTACAGATATATAAAATGAGGTAAATTAGAGAAAATATTTTATTTGAAGAACTTTCCAGAGTAGTATCTCTAAAACTAAACAAGATAAATAAATGTGAGGATATTTTTGGACTCGGTGTATTTAACTACCAAATAACCAAAATTTTAATAAAATTTATTGGTTAGTTAATTTTTTTTAATTAAAAAAATATTTAAACTTTCCGGGATTGTATCTCTGGAACTAGACAAGATCTCTTAATTCTGTTGACTTTTTTGGATTCCTAACACATTAGAAACCAAATAACTGTATTTTTTTTATTAATTTTGCTTTGGTAATTATTTTTTTAATAATTTAAATGTGAATTGACACCATTCTCGAAAATATGGTTGAAAATTAACTGTTCTATATTTTTGAAAGACATTTTGAGTAAAATAAGCTTTAATTAAACTTGGTCAACAATTATTTCTATTTAATTAACTTAAATTGTTTAAATCGGTTGCAATATTTAATTGGGATTTATGTAAGCAATGATTTTTATATTTGATTATTTGAACAAATTTCAAGGGCCGTATCTCTGGAACTTGATGAGATAGCTTATTTTTAAGGTCATTTTGGGATTCGACACACTTTAAAAACCAAATGCATTCGTACCTTAAATGAGACTCTGTATAATTATTCAAAAAAAGAAACAGTAAAATATTTTTTATGTACAGTGCGGTAAAGCCACCCGCAAACTTACCCAACAAACTTCAACTCAGCCCAAACTGGAAATCGCGCCCCCATACCTCTCCCCCTGCCTCAACCGCCCCTACAAATTGGCATCCCATTTCAAATGTTTCGCTTGTGACGTCAACACCTACGTCATCTTGTATTTCTACAAAACATGCTCTAGCGGAGAGCGAGGAACTTCACCTGCTGTCAGATTGACTGTCATCTGTCATTGTTATTTGCTGAGAGGTTTTTACAAACATAATAACCGGGAAAATAAAACAACAAATATAATAAACACACGTTTAACTTGGAAATCGTTAGTTGGAACATGTGACTTAAAGTCAACCATACGGGCTGAAGATAGCGCAACATGAACATGACTTTTCTGAAACAATATATCAATAATATAATAAATGAAACATCTAATGTTTTATACCTACATTTGTAGATAAAAGTAAAGTTTTGTAATAAATTTTAAAAAGCTAGTTTTGTTTGCAAATTATACATGAACATAATATATGCCACACATTCCCATGAACGACTACAGTAATGCAAATATTGTGTATATTTATAAACATGATCGTCTATAATATATTAAGATTATTTTCAATTTGAATTTACAGTATTTGAGAAACAAATAAAAATATACCAAAAAGTGTGTTATTTGGTACATGTTTATGTGTCTCAAAAACTGTAAATTCAAATTAGAAATGTTACTAGCGGTCCGACCTGCTTCGCAGGTGTGACCCCTAGGCTCCGCGACCCTGAAGAAGATAGCAGTCTCTTTGTTCCTCGCTTTCATGTCAGTACATTGGCGAGGAAAGCTCGTCACTTCGTTCCTCGCTTTCATGTCAATACATTATCGAAGAAAGCTCGTCACTGCGTTCCTCGCTTTCATGTCAGTCTCTCTTAACTTCCCGTCCCTGTTCATTTAATACCCCTAAGTTAAGTTTCTAGTTATTTCCACAAAAGCAATTGCTGATCTTAATTATTTGTTATAAAGAAGGTTCATCACTACTTTTTCCAACTTTTTGAGCCTGAAACGTAACATTCAATAATTCACAAGCTAGGTTTAGGGGAATTTACAGAAAAGAAATTGCCAATCGTACTAATTTATAATAAGATCGGTCATTACTAAGTTCCTCAGTGTTTCACTCCTGAAACATTTTGCTAGATACCTCACAGGTCGCAAAAATTCATAAATTTTAAGGAAAAATAATTACCGATCGTAATTGGTTTGCGAAAAAATTTACAACAAACACAATTAATAAATTTTCCGTGGATATTACCAAGACCAAGTGTTTTAATTTTTACCCCTGCAATAGATTTCAAGTGACTTAAAAAAAAGATTATCTGCGAACTCCTAAATCATTTCATTTCATACCCCACAAGTTAGAAAAAATTTCTTTAAATTTAAGTTAAACACAACTTGCATTAATATTTGATCCTATAATAAAGATTTTTGCCAATCTGACATTTCTATTGTCTTCTTGGCAATTTAAAAATACCGCCAATAATAATGTATAATAATTTGCATTCCATATTGTCGACTTTACCTAATCTAACGTCAAAGTAGAATCCAATCGTGAAATTTTAAGGGAAATTTTTTAAATTTTTATAAAATTTGATCGTGTAATACCAACCTTACCCAGTCCTATGTTATCTTGTCAGTTACACTTCAAAGTACAACCGAAGCGAAAAAATTTAAACATGTCTATTCAAGATTCTCATTTGATACCAAACACTATATTTTTTCTGATGTTTTCTATGAAAACTATCGACAGCCGCCATTTTCTATATTATCATTTGTCTCGTCTATTTAACATCGGTCTTTGAACACCCAAAAAGTGATCATAAAAAAAATTTTAATTTAATTAATATTTTATCATTTGATAAAGACTTTTGTCAATCTGATATTTCTATTGGTAATTTAAAAATATTATCAATAATAATGTACAATAATTTGCATTCTTCTTTGTCGACAAATTTGGCGGATTAACTTTATTTTTACTTAATTTGATCGTGTAATACCGACTTTTCTAAGTTTAACGTCAAAATAGCATCAAATTGAAAAATGTTATTCGAAACAATATTTTCTTAACAAGTTCGCGGTTTTCTTCATTTTTATCAAATTTGGTCGTGTAATACCGTCCTTCTTCAGTCTAACGTCTAACGTAAGCTTGACAGTTATACTTTGAAGTTTAATCATAGCAAAAAAAATTATTGGAAATAATTTTTTCATATAAATTTCCCAGTTTTATTTTATTTTCAGTAAATTTGATCGTTTAATACAGATTTAGCGTCACCATAACAAACATTTCAAAATGCAGTCAAAATGAAAAATTTTATTATCCATTATTTTTAATTATTTTAAGTGACTTGTCTAGAATTAATGTAATTTGTAATTAAAATTTCAAACACGTCTGTCAAAAATAACAGGTTGCACAAAAGTTACAGCTCCAATATAAATTTTTGATTACAATAATGCAAATATTTGATTACAACAATGAAAATACTTGATTACAACAATGAAACACTTTCATTACAATAAATAATTATTTAAAACAAAAAAAGTATATTATTTTCACACTAGAAATTGTTATTTTCCATACTAATATTTTAAAAATGTTCCTGGTCAAAATGTGTCCGTATAAATAGCTGCCGAAAAATATTTCCTCTTGGAATATTAGCAGGTTGTTGACAGGGTGGAGAAGCATAGTTTTCATCATGAATATGACAACTTTCTTCATCAACTGTTAGAGATTTAAATAATTACGTAAGATAATTTAATTGAATTTAATAAGAAAACTGTTGACATATGTACTGTAATCTTCCTCTTCATGAATTTTTCTTATATTATATAATACAGCTAATGCTATATTGCTTCATAAGTATTTATTAATTTTGTACGTAATTCTATAGTTGTTATCTTGTAAATACAACAAAATTTCATTCTATCATTGATGCTTGATTTATTTGTATATGTTTTTCTCTACAACATAAAATAAAAATATATCTTCCTACTATGTATTATATTTAATTTCACTATTTATAAATGAAGAATCAACTTTTTTAACGATTCCCTCACTCGATATACCGTGAAATGTCAAAATTTTTCATAGATTCAGGAATACATTATGTTTACACTTTGATAGCCCTAATACATCGAATAAAATTAGTTTCATTGGTATTTAATCATTTCGTACATAATTGTATAGTATTTCATAAATTCTTCCATGAAAATATAACCAAACTTATGGTTGATTTTTTTTTTTATGGAATTCTTGAAATATGAGTTCCCTGCAATATAATCGGGAAAATGTATATTGTACAATTAAATTATACACACTTACCATAAATTATAATTAATTATGTAAAATAACAACATTTTTAATCAATACACGATACTTCAACCTGTACAAGGATTTTGAATTAAAAAGTTGTATGTTTTCATTTTGACTGCTCCTAATTCGTCCAATACAATTTGTTTTATAAGTATTTATTAATTTCTTCCGAAATTCTATAGTATTTTCAAATTTAACTTGTTCTTTGTCCATATAACCTAATTTATATATGACATTTATAATGAAGTTCGTAATGTATTTCCTGCAAAATTATTAGGAGAATTGATATTCTATAATTAAATTATACACTTACCATGAAATTCATTTAATTTCAGTGTATTTGTAATTTAGTACGTGACCCAAACTATTTTGCATAAAATATTGACTTTTATAAATCAATTTGAATTAATTGCAACTGTCAAAATATGTAAATCATTTCTACCACTTTAAAAAATTTATAAAATAGTACTCATGTTCGCTCCTTTATTGTAAACACAAATAAATATAGCAAACTTATCTAACCTGTCTACAATTAAAGTAATGTATAATTAAAATTTTGAACTGAACTGTCAAAAATGACAAGTTGTCATTCTTTTTTTAAAAAAATTAAAGATAAAGTGAATTGACAGTTCACTTTGAAATTTTAAAAATAAATTACTTTAATTCTAGACAAGTTAGACAAGTATGGTAAATGTATTTCTGTTTAGAATAAATGGGCGTATATGCTTAATATTTTGTAAAATTTTAAAACATCAATTTAAAAATTAAAAAAATGAATTTGAAAGTGAACTGTCAATAGCCTTTATCTTTGAATTTTTAACAGAAGTAGCAACGCGTGTTATTTAACAAAAGCTACACGAAACAAAAAATTAGTTTATTTACTTAATATCTCGCACATCATGTGTAATAAAAATGTGAAATAATGAAAAGGCCCTATTCCCAGCCAAACTTTAGATGCCTGTAAAGGTTTCACCCGAATATATCAAACTGTGTAGGCTCTAGAGCTGCGCACAAATGGTTTCTAGGTAGCAAAAAATTTTAACTGAATAGTATATTGGACTAGCGGTCCGACCTGCTTCGCAGGTCTGACCCCTAGGCTCCGCGACACTGAAGAAGATAGCAGTCTCTTTGTTCCTCGCTTCGTCAGTAAATTGGCGAAGAAAACACGTCACTTCATTCCTCACTTTCATGTCAGTACATTGGCGAGGAAAGCTCGTCACTTCGTTCCTCGCTTTCATGTCAATACATTAGCGAAGAAAGCTCGTCACTGCGTTCCTCGCTTTCATGCCAGTGTCTCTTAATTTCCCGTCTCTAAAACAGTTCATTTAATACCCCTAAGTTAAGTTTCTAGTAATTTCCACAAAAACAATTGCTGGTCGTTATTATTTATGATAAAGAAGGTTCATCACTACTTTTTCCAACTTTTTGAGCCTGAAACGTTACATTCAATAATTCACAAGCTAGGTTTAGGGGAATTTTCAGAAAAGAAATTGCCAATCGTACTGATTTATAATAAGATGGGTCATTACTAAGTTCCTCAGTGTTTCACTTCTGAAACATTTTACTAGATACCTCACAGGTCGCAAATATTCATAAATTTTAAGGAAAAATAATTGCCGATCGTAATTGGTTTGCGAAAAAAATTACAACAAACACAATTAATACATTTTCCGTGGATATTACCAAGACCAAGTGTTTTAATTTTTACCCTGCAATAGATTTCAAGTGACTTTTAAAAAAAAGATTATCTGCGAACTCCTAAAACATTTCATTTCATACCCAACAAGTTAGATACCAAAAAAAAAAAAAAATTAAATTTAAATTAAACACAATTTGCATTAATATTTGATCATACGAGGGCAGTTTGATAAGTCAGTGACTTTTCGAATTTCCCGTGTAGTAACTTTGATGGTAACACTGCTCCCGTCAACTAACATCTAGTAATAGACTAAAGTCAAAATTTAAGTAAGCTACGTCGTTGCGTTTTTGTTTGTCAGCCATTAAAAGCAGTCAACCTCGTGAATTTTAACGAAAATGGAAGAAAGTAAATTTCGTGTGCTTATTAATCATTAATTTTTTCGTAAAAAAAACATCACCGAAACCAAGGAAAAGCTCAATAAATATTATGGGGACTCTGCACCATCAATTTCAATGGTTAAGAAGTGATTTACTGAGTTCCGTTGTGGTCGCACCAGTACAAATGACGCCGAACGTTCAGGTCGCCCAAAAGAGGTCGTCATGCCAGAAATTGTCGATAAAATTCATGAAATGAAATTGAACGATAGGATTATGAAAGTGCCTGAGGTGGCTGAGGCTGTGGGCATTTCAACTGAGCGGGTACATTACATTTTACATGAATATTTGGACATGAAGAAGCTATCGGCGCGATGGCTGCCGCAATTGCTCACATTCGAGCATAAGCGCAACCAACTTCACCATGGCAAAAATTTATAAATTAGGCTACAAACTGATACTTCATCTAGAATATTCTCCAGATTCAGCCCTCTGTGACTATTTTCTTTTAATAAACCTGAAGAAATGGCTAAGTGAAAGGAGATTTGGGTCTAATGAAGAGGTCATCACTGAAACAAACGCCTATTTTGAGGGTCTTGAGAAAACCTTTTATTTGGAAGGAATTAAAAAATTGGAAAAACGGTAGACTAAATGTATTGAGCTAAAATGGGACTATGTAGAGAAATACAACGCTTTTTCGCCGAAATTTTTTTTTTATTCGAAAAGTCACGGACTTATCAAACTGCCCTCGTATTATAAAGATTTTTGCAAATCTGACATTTCTATTGTCTTCTTGGCAATTTAAAAATACCGCTAATAATAATATATAATAATTTGCATTCCATATTGTCGACTTTACCTAATCTAACGTCAAAGTAGAATAAAATCGTGAAATTTTAACGGAAATTTTTTTCCTTTAAATTTCGCGGTTTTTTAAATTTTTATAAAATTTGATCGTGTAATATCAACCTTACCCAGTCTTACGTTATCTTGTCAGTTACACTTCAAAGTACAACGGAAGCGAATAAATTTAAACTTGTCTATTCAAGATTCTCATTTGATACCAAACACTTTATTTTTCTGATGTCTTTTATGAAAACAATCGACAGCCGCCATTTTCTATATTATCATTTGTCCCGTCTATTCGACATCTTTCTTTGGATACTCACAAACTGATTAAAAAAAAAAAATTAAATCAAACATTTAACAACTTAATTAATATTTGATCATGTGATAAAGACTTTTGTCAATCTGATATTTCTATTGGTAATTTAAAAATATTATCAATAATAATGTACAATAATTTGCATTCTCCTTTGTCAACAAATTTGGTGAATTCACTTTATTATTATTAAATTTGATCGTATAATACCAACTTTACATAATCTAACTATAAAAAAAATTGGAAATTTTTTTTTAATTTCAAGGATTTATTTTATTTTTATTAAATTTGTACATGTTATAAAGACTTCTGTCAATCTGACATTTCTATTATTATCTTGTCAATTTAAAAGAACCGTCAATAATAATATATAATAATTTGTAGATTACATTGTCGACTAATTTAACGCAATTACTTTATTTTTAATAAATTTGATCGTGTAATACCGACTTTTCCTAGTTTAAATAAAAGTTGCATCAAAGTGAAAATTTTTTTATTGGAAATTATTTTATCATTTAAATTTCGCGTTTTTTATTTTTATTAAATTTGATAATGTAATAAAGAATTCTGTCAATCTGACATTTCTATTATTATCTTGTCAATTTAAAAATACCGTTAATAATAATAAACAATAATTAGAATTCTACATTTTCGACAAATTTGGCGGATTAACTTTATTTTTACTTAATTTGATCGCGTAATACCGACTTTTCTTAGTTTAACGTCAAAATAGCATCAAATTGTAAACTGTTATTCGAAATAATTTTTTCCTGTTAAGTTCGCGGTTTTCTTCATTTTTATAAAATTTGGTCGTGTAATACCGTCCTTCTTCAGTCTAACGTCAGTTTGACAGTTATACTTTGAATTTAAATTTCCCGGTTTTATTTAATTTTCAGTAAATTTGATCGTATAATACAGATTTAGCGTCACCATAACATGTAAACTTCAAAATGCAATCAAAACGAAAAATTTTATTAGCCATTATTTTTAATTATTTTACTTGACTTGTCTAGAATAATGTAATTTGTAATTAAAATTTCAAACATCTGTCAAAAATTACACGTTGCACAAAAATTTGTGACAATATAAATTTTTGATTACAATAATGCAAATATTTTATTACAATAATGAAAATACTTGATTACAACAATGAAACTCTTTCATTACAATAAATTATTATATAAAACAATAAAAGTATATTATTTTCACACTAGAAATTATTATTCTAATCTCCATACCAATATTTTAAAACTGATTCTGGTCAAAATGTGTCCGTATAAATAGCTGCCGAAAAATATTTCCTCTTGGAATATTAGCAGGATGTTGACAGGGTAGAGTAGCATAGTTTTCATCATGAATATGACAACTTTCGTCATCTACTGTTTGAGATTTTATTAACTACGTAAGATAATTTAATTGAATTTAATAAGAAAACTGCTGACATATGTACTGTAATCTTCCTCTTCATGAATTTTTCTTATAATATATAATACAGCTAATGCTATATTGCTTCATTAGTATTTAATAATTTTATGCGTAATTGTATAGTTGATATCTTGTAAATACAACAAAATTTAATTTTATCATTGATGCTTGATTTATTTGTATATGTTTTTCTCTACAACATAAAATAAAAATATATCTTCCTACTATGTATTATATTTAATTTCACTATTTATAAATGAAGAATCAACTTTTTTAACGATTCCCTCACTCGATATACCGTGAAATGTCAAAATTTTTCACAGATTCAGGAATACATTATGTTTACACTTTGATAGCCCTAATACATCGAATAAAATTAGTTTCATTGGTATATAATAATTTCGTACATAATTGTATAGTCCTATATACTAATCAGGCTGAGTATTTTACTATTCTTTCATCTGCTTAGCAACCAATTTATAAAATTTGTACGCAGCTCTAGAGCCTAGATGGTTTGAAATATTCGAGTGGAACCTTTACAGGCATTTAGAGTTTGATTGGGAGTACGTGCTTTTTATGAATTCACATTTTTCTTACACATGATGTGCGAGATATTAAATAAATAAGGCCGAAAATTTGCACAATTTGTACGCAGCTCTAGAGCCTAGACGATTTGACAGATTCGACCGAAACCTATTTAGACAATTAGAGTTTGATTGGGAATACGTGCTTTTTATGAATTCACATTTTTCTTACTCATGATGTGCAAGATATTAAATGAATAAAGTCAAAATTTACAAAATCACACTATCCGTGGTACTTTTTGTTCAATTTTAAATAAAAAGAATTGCGCCCGTTGCTATGAATGTGACATTTATGGATTTCATTGACAGTTCACTTGGAAATTTTAAATATAAATTACTTTAATTGTAAACAAGTTAGATAAGTTTAGGAATTTTATTTGTGTTTAGAATAAATGAACGTACATGTTTAATATTTGGTAAAATTTTAAAACGTTAATTTAAAAATAAGATAATAATTTTTAATAAAAATTTTCGCTTTGACTATACTTTATAACAGATGCTCTTATTCGTCAACTTCGTTACTTTTAAGTGTTTTAGGCGGTAACGTATAAGTAATAAAAATTACTTGTCTAATATGAAAAGGTTGAAAATTATTTTCAAGATGGCTTTAAATATTTATAATCAATTTCAGAATTTTCGTTTTAATCTAAATTCATAGAACTGACTAAGTTATTTTGAACGATCATCAATTGTTTTTTATATATGTTATTTAAATACAATCGTGTTTGGTATCAAATTACAGGTTTCACGGAGGAGATTTAAACTAAAGTGTTAGAAAGTTATTTTGGATGATCGTCAACTGTTTTTTATAAATTTTATATAAATACTACCGTATTTGGTATCAAATTAAAGGTCTTACGCAGGAGATTTGAACTCAAGTGTCAAAAAGTTGTTTTGGATGATCGTCAATTGTTTTTCATAAATACTATGTAAATCCTACCGTGTTTGGAATCAAATTAAAGGTCTCGCAGAGAACGTTTTTACTCAAGTATCAAAAAGAGGTTTTGGGCGATTGTCAATTGTTTTGTACAAATGTTATTTAAATCCTACCTTGTTTGGTATCAAATTAAAGGCCTCGCGGAGAAGATTTGAACTCAAGTGTCAAAAAGTTGTTTTGGGCGATTGTCAATTGTTTTGTATAAATGTTATTTAATTCCTACCGTGTTTGGTATCAAATTAAAGGCCTCGAGGAAGAGATTTGAATTCAAGTGTCAAAAAGTTGTTTTGGACGATTGTCAATTGTTTTTTGTAAATATTATTTAAATCCTACCGTGTTTGGTATCAAATTAAAGGCCTCGCGGAGGAGATTTGAACTCAAGTGTCAAAAAGTTATTTTGGACGATTGTCAATTGTTTTGTACAAATGTTATTTAAATCCTACCGTGTTTGGTATGAAATTAAAGTTCTTATGGAAGATATTTAATCTCAAGTGTCACAAAGCAGTATCATGGAAGCGAGGAAAGAAGTGACGAGCTTTCTTTGTCAATGCACTAACATGGAAGCGAGGAACGTGGTGACGAACTTGCTTCGCCAATTTTTTGGTATTAAATGGAAGTTATTTAAGACTACTCAATTTATTTTTTTACATTTTCAGTTGTAATCGTCTTCAGTGACGCAGAGCCTAGGGGTCAGACCTGCGAAGCAGGTCGGACCGCTAGTATTTCATAAATTCTTCCATGAAAATATAACCAAACTTATGGTTGATTTTTTTTTATGGAATTCTTGAAATATGAGTTCCCTGCAATATAATCGGGAAAATGTATATTGTACAATTAAATTATACACACTTACCATAAATTATAATTAATTTTTGGTTGTTTATGTAAAAAACAACATTTTTAATCAATACAAGATACTTCAATCTGTACAAGGATTTTGAGTTAAAAAGTTGTATGTTTTCATTTTGAAAATATAATATAAAATATAATTTGTTTTATAAGTATTTATTAATTTCTTCCGAAATTCTATAGTATTTTCAAATTTAATTTGTTCTTTGTTCATATAACATAATTTATATATGACATTTATAATGAAGTTCGTAATGTATTTCCTGCAAAATTATTAGGAGAAATGATATTCTATAATTAAATTATAAATTATTTCTACCACTTTAAAAAATTTACAAAATAGTACTCATGTTCGCTCCTTTATTCTAAACACAAATAAATATAGCAAACTTATCTAACCTGTCTACAATTAAAGTAATGTATAATTAAAATTTTTAACTGAACTGTCAAAAATGACAAGTTGTCATTCTTTTTTTAAAAAAATTAAAGATAAACTGTATTGACAGTTCACTTTGAAATTTTAAAAATAAATTACTTAAATTCTAGACAAGTTAGACAAGTATGGTAAATTTATTTCTGTTTAGAATAAATGGGCGTACATGCTTAATATTTTGTAAAATTTTAAAACATCAATTTAAAAATAAAAAAATGAATTTGAAAGTGAATTGTCAATACCCTTTATCTTTGAATTTTTAACAGAAGTAGCAACGCGTGTTATTTAACAAAAGCTACACGAAACAAAAAATTAGTTTATTTACTTAATATCTCGCACATCATGTGTAATAAAAATGTGAAATAATGAAAAGGCCCTATTCCCAGTCAAACTGTAGATGCCTGTAAAGGTTTCACTCGAATATATCAAACCGTGTAGGCTCTAGAGCTGCGCACAAATGGTTTCTAGGTAGCCAAAAATTTTAACTGAATAGTATATTGGACTAGCGGTCCGACCTGCTTCGCAGGTCTGACCCCTAGGCTCCGCGACCCTGAAGAAGATTACAACTAAAAATATAGAGAAATAAATTTAGTAGCCTCTTCGTTGCTCGCTTCCAAGTCAGTACATTGGCGAAGCATGCTCGTCACTTCGTTCCTCGCATCCATGTCAGGACATCGAAGAAGCAAGCTCGTCACTTCGTTCTTCGCTTCCATGTTAGTACTTTTAGATTTTAAATCACCTCCATGATAACTTTAATTTCATACCAAATACGGTGGGATTTAAATAACATTTATAAAAAACAATTGACAAACGTCTGAAACAACTTTTTTAAATTTATTTAAAATATTTATGAAAAACAATTGACAATCATCCAAAACAACTTGTTGACAATTGAGTTCAAATCTCCTGCGTGAGATCTTTAATTTGATACCAAACACGGTAGGATTTACGTAACATTTATTAAAAAAAAAAATTGACGATCATCCTAAATAACTTTCTAACACTTGAGTTTAAATCTCCTTCGTGAGACTTTTAATTTGATACCTAACACGGTAGGATTTAAATAAAATTTATAAAAAACAATTAATGATCGTTCAAAATAACTCTTTGACATTTGAGTTAAAATCTCTTCCATGAAACATTTAATATGATACCAAACACGTTGGGATTTAAATAATATTAACAAAAATCAATTGACGATCGCCTAAAATAACTTTTTGACATTTGAGTTTAAATCTCCTCAATGAAACCAATAATTTGATACCAAACACGGTAGGATTAAAAAAAAATTTATAAAAAGCAATTGACAATCGTTTAAAATAGGTTTTTGTGTACGAATTTTGATTAAAAAGAAAATTCTGTATTTCAGTATGCATATTTAAAACGATCTTGAAAATAATTTTCAT
This sequence comes from Poecilus cupreus, assembly GCA_963942605.1. Classification (NCBI taxonomy): domain Eukaryota; kingdom Metazoa; phylum Arthropoda; class Insecta; order Coleoptera; family Carabidae; genus Poecilus; species Poecilus cupreus. Next base: position 33,510,725 of record OZ012713.1, read on the forward strand.
TCTTTTTATATTAGATAAATAATTAACTTATTTAAATTTTACCGCCTAAAATGCTTAAAAGCATTTATGTTTACGGGCAGAGACATCTATTATACTTATACAAAAAATTTCAAAATGAACTGTCAAAAAAAACAAGGTGCACACAAATTTGTGAAAAGTGACAGCTACAATTTTAATTTTTTTGATTGAGTTTTAAAATATTTACAAAATAGTACACATGTATGCTCATTCATTTACTCTCTAAACACAGATAAATTTACAAAACTTCTGAAACTTGTCTAGATTTAATATAATTTATACTTAATTTTTAAAGAGATCTGTCAAAAATGACAAGATGAACACTTTGTGAAAAGTTACAACTACAATACAGTTATTCATTTAAAATCAACAAATTTCACGTTCATAGCAACGCTCGCATACTCTGATTTCCGCTTTATTTATTTAATATCTCGCACATCATGTGTACTAAAAATCGCAAACACCCAAAAGGCACTGCTCCAAAAAATTCTTCACATCCCCAAATAGGTTTCACGCGATTCCATCAAACCGGCTGGCTCTAGAGGAGGGCAAATATTTGGTTGCTAGGTTGGCTAAAATATAGTAAAATACTCAAGCCTTTTAGTATAAGGGACTAGCGGTCCGACCTGCTTCGCAGGTCTGACCCCTAGGCTCCGCAACACTGAAGAAGATAGCAACTTAAACTATAGGAAAATAAATTGCAAGTTTTCTCAAATACCTTAAATTTGTTAGCAAGCATTTGTCGAAGAAAGATAGCCTCTTTGTTACCCGCTTTCTTGATAAATTGGCTAAGAAAGCTCGTCACTTCGTTCCTCGCTTTCATGTCAGTGCATTGGCACTAAAAACTAAAGTTTGGTTTCTAGTAATTTCAACAAAAACAATTGCTGATCGTTATTATTTATGACAAAGAAGATTCATCACTACTTTTTCCTACTTTTTGAGTCAAGAACATTGAATTCAATTCTCCACAAGCTAGGTTTAGGGGAATTTTCAGAAAATTAATTGCCAATCATACTAATTTGTAATAAAGATGGATCATTTCTAAGTTCCCCAATATTTCACTTCTAAAACAATTCACTTGGTATTCCACAGGTCCCATATTTATGAATTTTAATGAAAAACAATTGCCGATCGTAATTAGTTTGCGGAAAAAATTACAACAAACACAATAGATTTTTCGTGGACATTACCAAGATAAAGTGTTGTAATTTTAACCCCTAAAATAGATTTCAATTGAATTTAAAAAAATAACTTTCTGCCAACTCTTAAAACATTTAGTCTACAAAATTTTTTTTAAGAGTTTAAACAATTGTCGATTGTAACGATTTGAAATAAAATTTCGTCACTTCGACCTTCCTTTCGATACCAAATAAGTGATATTTAAAAGAAATTTATATTAAATACAACTTGCATTAATATTTGATCATGTAATGAAGACTTTTGTTAATCTGACATTGTCTTCTTCGAAATTTAGAAATACCATAAATAATAATGTATAATAATTTCCATTCCATATTGACAAATTTGACAAATATACATTATTTTTACTAAATTTGTTCGTGTAATACCAACCTTATCCAGTCTTACGTCAGCTTGTTAGTTACACTTCAAAGTACAATCGAAGCGAAAAAATTAAAACTTGTCTATCAAGGTTCTTATTTGATACCAAACACATTTTTCTAATGACTTTTATGAAAACAATCGGCCAGTCTCCATTTTTTATATTATTATTTGTTCAGTCTATTTGACACCTTTCTTTTGATACCCGCGTCACTAAAGTAGATTACAACTGTAGATACATAAAATTAGTAGTCTTAAATAACTACCATTTAATAACAAACAAATGGCGAAGCAAGCTCATCACTACGTTCCTCGCTTTCATGTCAGTAAATTGACAAAGAAAGCTCGTCACTTCGTTCCTCGCTTCCATGTCAGTACGTCGACGAAGCAAGCTCGTCACATCGTTCCTCGCTTCCATTATACTACTTTGTGATACATGAGTTTAAATATGAACTTTAATTTAATACCAAACAATTCACGATCGTGCAAAATAACTTTTTGATACTTAAGTTTAAATTCGCTCCATGAGACTTTTAATTTAATATCAAACACGGTAGGATAAAAATAACATTTACACAAAACAATTGATAAACGCTCAAAACAACTTTTAGACACTTTAGTTTAAACCTCCTCTGCGAGACCTTTAATTTGATTCCAAAAACTGTAGGATTTAAATAACTATTATAAAAAACAATTGACGTTCGTCCAAAATAACTTTTTGACACTTGAGTTTAAATCTCATGAGTGAGACCTTTAATTCAATACCAAACACGGTAGGATTTAAATAACATTTATACAAAACAATTGACAATCACCCAAAACAACTTTTTGACACTTGAGTTCACACCTCTTTTGCGAGACATTTAATTTGATTCCAAACAGGGTAGGATTTAAATAACATTTATAAAAACAATTGACAATCGTCCAAAATAAAATTTTGATACTTAACTATGAATCTCATGATTGAGATCTTTAATTCAATACCAAACACGGTAGGATTTAAATAACATTTATAAAAAACAATTTACTTTCGTCCAAAATAACTTTTTGACAATTGATTTTAAATTTCATGAGTGAGACCTTTAATTCAATACCAAACACGGCAAGATTTAAATAACATTTATAGAAAACAATTGACAATCGCCTAAAATAACTTTTTGATACTTGATTTCAAACCTCCTCTGCGAGACCTTAAATTTGATTCCAAACACGGTAGGATTTAAATAACATGTATAAAAACAATTAACGATCGTCCAAAATAAAATTTTGATACTTGAGTTTAAATATCATGATTGAGACATTTAATTCAATACCAAACACGGCATGATTTAAATAACATTTACAAAAAACAATTAACCATCGTCTAAAATAACTTTATGAAACTCGATTTTAAATCAGTGCTGTAAAACTTTTAATTTAGTACCAAACACGGCAGGATTAGAAATGAAAAACAACTGATGATTATTCAAAATAACATTTTGCCAATTCTACAGATTTAGATAAAAAAAATTCTGAAATTGACTATAAATATTTAAAATGATCTTTTTTTTAATATATAACTAATTAATTAATTTGAATTTTACCGCCTAAAATCCTTAAAAGGATCGAGGTTGACGAACAAAGACATCTGTCATATTTATTTTAAATTTGAAAAAAATATGAAAAAAAAATTCAAATTTAAAAAAAATTACAAAATTATAATAATGTTTGTTCATTTATTCTAAACACAGATGAATTACCAAACTTGTCTAAATAGACTACAATTAAAGTACTCGTAATTTATATTTAACATTTCAGACAAAAATGTCAAAAATAACTAGTTGCACAAAAATTTGTGAAAATTGACAGCTACAATTTTAATTTTTTTAACTGACTTTTAAAATAATTTCAAAATAGTACACATGTTTGCTTATTTATTCAAAACACATATAAATTTACAAAACATCTTTAAGTTGTCTAGAATATATGTAATTTACACTTAATTTTTGAAATAGATCTGTCAGAAATGACCAATTGAACATAAATTTTTGTAAAGCTACAACCATAATCAACAAACTCCACTTTCGTAGCAACCCGCACACTTTGATCCATAACCTTATTTATTTAATATACGCACATCACGTGTACTAAAAATGTGAATTCATAAAAAGGCGCTATTCTAAAAAAATCTCTAACTTGCGGTAAAGGTTTCACTGAAATCGGTCAAACCGTCTAGGCTCTAGAGCTGCGCACAAATGGTTACTAGGCAGATGAAAATATAGAAAGTGAATGTTGCCTTTTTGTATATGGGACTAGCGGTCCGACCTGCTTCGCAGGTCTGACCCCTAGGCTCCGCATCCCTGAAGAAGATAGCAGTCTCTTTGTTCCTCGCTTCCAAGTCAGTAAATTGGCTAAGAAAGCACGTTACTTCGTTCCTCGCTTTCATGTCAGTACATTGGCGAGGAAAGCTCGTCACTTCGTTCCTCGCTTTCATGTCAGTCTCTCTTAACTTCCCGTCCCAAAAACAGTTCATTTAATACCCCTAAGTTAAGTTTCTAGTTATTTCCACAAAAGCAATTGCTGATCTAAATTATTTGTTATAAAGAAGGTTCATCACTACTTTTTCCAACTTTTTGAGCCTGAAACGTTACATTCAATAATTCACAAGCTAGGTTTAGGGGAATTTTCAGAAAAGAAATTGCCAATCGTACTGATTTATAATAAGATGGGTCATTACTAAGTTCCTCAGTGTTTCACTTCTGAAACATTTTACTAGATACCTCACAGGTCGCAAAAATTCATAAATTTTAAGGAAAAATAATTACCGATCGTAATTGGTTTGCGAAAAAATTTACAACAAACACAATTAATAAATTTTCCGTGGATATTACCAAGACCAAGTGTTTTAATTTTTACCCCTGCAATAGATTTCAAGTGACTTAAAAAAAAGATTATCTGCGAACTCCCAAATAATTTCATTTCATACCCCACAAGTTAGAAAAAATTTCTTTAAATTTAAGTTAAACATAACTTGCATTAATATTTGATCATATAATAAAGATTTTTGCCAATCTGACTTTTCTATTGTCTTCTTGGCAATTTAAAAATACCGCCAATAATAATGTATAATAATTTGCATTCCACATTGTCGACTTTACCTAATCTAACGTCAAAGTAGAATCCAATCGTGAAATTTTGAGGGAAATTTTTCTAATTTTTATAAAATTTGATCGTGTAATACCAACCTTACCCATTCCTATGTTATCTTGTCAGTTACACTATAAGTACAACCGAAGCGAAAAAATTTAAACATGTCTATTCAAGATTCTCATTTGATACCAAACACTATATTTTTCTGATGTCTTCTATGAAAACAATCGACAGCCGCCATTTTCTATATTAACATTTGTCTCGTCTATTCGACATCTGTCTTTGGACACCCAAAAAGTGATCATAAAAAAAAATTTTAATTTGATTAATATTTTATCGTTTGATAAAGACTTTTGTCAATCTGATATTTCTATTGGTAATTTAAAAATATCAATAATAATGTACAATAATTTGCATTCTTCTTTGTCGACAAATTTGGCGGATTTACTTTATTATTACTAAATTTGATCGTGTAATACCAACTTTACTTAGTCTAACGTCAAGTAAAATAAAAAAAAATTAAGTTGGAAATTTTTTTTCCTTCAAGTTTTAAGGTTTTATTTTATTTTTATTAAATTGGTATATGTTATAAAGACTTCTGTCAATCTGACATTTCTGTTATTGTCTTGTCAATTTAAAAGAACCGTCAATAATAATATATAATCCTACATTGTCGACAAATTTAACGCATTTACTTTATTTTTAATAAATTTGATCGTATAATACCGACTTTTCCTAGTTTAAAGTAAAAGTAGCTTAAAAATGAACTTTTTTTTATTAGAAATTATTTTACATTTAAATTTCGCGTTTTTTTTAAATTTTTATAAAATTTGATAATGTAATGAAGAATTCTCTCAATCTGACATTTCTATTATTATCTTGTCAATTTAAAAATACCGTCAATAATAATAAACAATAATTAGAATTTTACATTTTCGACAAATTTGGCGGATTAACTTTATTTTTACTTAATTTGATCGGGTAATACCGACTTTTCTAAGTTAACGTCAAAATAGCATCAAATTGAAAAATGTTATTCGAAACAATATTTTCTTAACAAGTTCGCGGTTTTCTTCATTTTTATCAAATTTGGTCGTGTAATACAGTCCTTCTTCAGTCTAACGTCTAACGTCAGCTTGACAGTTATACTTTGAAGTATAATCATAGCAAAAAAATTTATTGGAAATAATTTTTTTATTTAAATTTCCCGGTTTTATTTTATTTTCAGTAAATTTGATCGTTTAATACAGAATTAGCGTCACCAAAACAAAAACTTCAAAATGCAGTCAAAATGAAAAATTTTATTACCCATTATTATTAATTATTTTAATTGACTTGTCTAGAATTAATGTAATTTGTAATTAAAATTTCAAACACATCTGTCAAAAATAACACGTTGTACAAAAGTTACAGCTCCAATATAAATTTTTGATTACAATAATGCAAATATTTGATTACAACAATGAAAATACTTGATTACAACAATGAAACACTTTCATTACAATAAATAATTATTTAAAACAATAAAAGTATATTATTTTCACACTAGAAATTGTTATTCCAATCTTCATACTAATATTTTAAAACTGATCCTGGTCAAAAAGTGTCCGTATAAATAGCTGCCGAAAAATATTTCCTCTCGGAGTATTAGCAGGTTGTTGACAGGGTAGAGTAGCGTAGTTTTCATAATGAATTTGACAACTTTCTTCATCAACTGTTTGAGATTTAAATAATTACGTGAGATAATTTAATTGAATTTAATAAGAAAACTGTTGACATATGTACTGTAATCTTCCTCTTCATGAATTTTTCTTATATTATATAATACAGCTAATGCTATATTGCTTCATTAGTATTTATTAATTTTGTACGTAATTCTATAGTTGATATCTTGTAAATACAACAAAATTTCATTTTATCATTGATGCTTGATTTATTTGTATATGTTTTTCTCTACAACATAAAATAAAAATATATCTTCCTACTATGTATTATATTTAATTTCACTATTTATAAATGAAGAATCAACTTTTTTAACGATTCCCTCACTCGATATACCGTGAAATGTCAAAATTTTTCACAGATTCAGGAATACATTATGTTTACACTTTGATAGCCCTAATACATCGAATAAAATTAGTTTCATTGGTATATAATAATTTCGTACATAATTGTATAGTATTTCATAAATTCTTCCATGAAAATATAACCAAACTTATGGTTGATTTTTTTTTATGGAATTCTTGAAATATGAGTTCCCTGCAATATAATCGGGAAAATGTATATTGTACAATTAAATTATACACACTTACCATAAATTATAATTAATTATGTAAAATAACAACATTTTTAATCAATACACGATACTTCAACCTGTACAAGGATTTTGAATTAAAAAGTTGTATGTTTTCATTTTGACTGCTCCTAATTCATCCAATACAATTTGTTTTATAAGTATTTATTAATTTCTTCCGAAATTCTATAGTATTTTCAAATTTAATTTGTTCTTTGTCCATATAACCTAATTTATATGACATTTATAATGAAGTTCGTAATGTATTTCCTGCAAAATTGTTAGGAGAAATGATATTCTATAATTAAATTATACACTTACCATGAATTTCATTTAATTTCAGTGTATTTGTAATTTAGTACGTGACCCAAACTATTTTTCATAAAATATTGACGTTTACAAATCAATTTGAATTAATTGCAACTGTCAAAATATGTAAATCATTTCTACCACTTTAAAAAATTTACAAAATAGTACTCATGTTCGCTCCTTTATTCTAAACACAAATAATATAGCAAACTTATCTAACCTGTCTACAATTAAAGTAATGTATAATTAAAATATTGAACTGAACTGTCAAAAATGACAAGTTGTCATTCTTTTTTTCAAAAAATTAAAGATAAAGTGTATTGACAGTTCACTTTGAAATTTTAAATATAAATTATTTTAATTCTAGACAAGTTAGACAAGTATGGTAAATTTATTTCTGTTTAGAATAAATGGGCGTAAATGTTTAATACTTTGTAAAATTTTTAAACATCAATTTAAAAATAAAAAAATGAATTTGAAAGTGAACTGTCAATACCCTTTATCTTTGAATTTTTAACAGTAGTAGCAACGCGTGTTATTTAACAAAAGCTACACCTCGAGCTACACACAACCTTAGATGAACCTTATTTATTTTATATCTCGCACATCATGTGTAAGAAAAATGTGAATTCATAAAAAGCACGTATTCCCAAAGAATCTTTAAGTGCCTTTGAAGGTTTCACTGGAATCCGTCAAACCGTCTGGGCTGTAGGTCTGGGTACAAATGGTTTCTAACCAGATGAAAGTATAGAGAACCACTCTAACCGATTAGTATATTGGACTAGCGGTTCGACATGCTTCGCATGTCTAACCCCTAGGCTCCGCGACACTGAAAAAGTTTATAACTAAAAATTCAGAAAAATAACTTGAGTTTCTCCCTTTGTTCCTCGCTTCCATGTCAGTACATTGGCGAAGAATGCTCGTCACTTCGTTCCTCGCATCCATGTCAGTACATCGGCGAAGCAAGCTCGTCACTTCGTTCCTCGCTTCCAAGTTAGTACTTTTTTACCTTAGAGTGTAAATCTCCTCCATGAGACCTTTAATTTGATACCAAACAGGGTAGGATTTAAATAGTATTTATAAAAAACAATAGACGATCGTCCAAAATAACTTTCTGACACTTGAGTTGAAATCCACCCTGTGAAACTTTTAATTTGATATCAAACACGGTAGGATTTAAATAACATTTATAAAAAACAATTGACACACGTCCAAAATAACTTTTTGATACTTAAGTTTAAATTTCCTCCGCGAGACCTTTAATTTGATACCAAACAAGGTAGAATTTAAATAACATTTATAAAAAACAATTGACAATCGTCAAAAAAAAATTTTGACACTTGAGTTTAAATCTCGTCTGTGAAACCTTTTATTTGATACCGAACAGGGTAAGAGTTAAATAGTATTTATGAAAAACAATTGACGATTGTCGAAAATAACTTCTGAAACTTGAGTTGAAATCTACTCCGCGAAACTTTTAATTTGATATCAAACACGGTAGTATTTAAATAATATTTATAAAAAAAATTGACAATCGACCAAAATAACTTTTTGACACTTGAGTTTAAATCTCCTTCGTGAAGCCTTTAATTTGATACCAAACACGATAGAGTTTAAATAACAATTATACAAAACAATTGACGATGGTTAAAAATTACTTTTTGACAATTTTAGATAAAAAATAAAATTCTAAAATTGATTATAAATATTTAAAACTATCTTCAAAGTAATTTTTAACCATTTCATATTTGATAAGTAATTAAATTATTTAAATTTTACCGCCTAAAATGCTTATAAGCAACGAAGTTGTGTAACAAGGGCATTTTTTTTTTGAGATCATGTATGATGTGAAATGTGAAATATAATAAATACGTATATAAAAAAAAAATCACATTTAAAAAATTTACAAAATACTAAACATGTTCGCTCAATTATTCTAAACACAAATAAATTTACCAAACTTGTCTACCTTGTCTACAATTAAAGTAATGTATAATAAAAATTTCAAACTGAACTGTCAAAAATGACAAGTTGTTCAAGTGAACTGTCAATTCAATTGAAATCAACAAAAATTTCACAGTGGTAACTACGTGTTTGATTCAACAAAAGCTACACACCCGTACTAGATTTAAAAATGCCCGCCTTATTTATTTAATATCTCGCACATCATGTGTAATAAAAATGTAAATTCATAAAAAGCACGTGTTCCCAAAGGATTTTTAAGTGCATTTGAAGGTTTCACTCGAATCCGTCAAACCGTGTAGGCTCTAGGTCTGTGTACAAATGGTTCATAAGCAGATGAATCCATAGATCCGGAATTAAGCCTTTTAGTATAAAGGATAGATGATCATATTTACAAATATACGAAGTATTTGGATTATTGTAGTCGTTCATGGGAATGAGTTTTGAATTTTTGACCAACTAGACTTCAACTAATATTTTTTTATAGTTTAATGTTATAGCTATCATTTTCATCCACATATATAAATACTAGAATGTTCAAAGACCTCACTGTGATAATTGTTTTGTTTTTCGATAAGAATAATTGTAAGAAATAATTTATTCAAATTTGAATTTGCAAAACAAAATTCATGGGAGTGAACGAACCCAACCAAAGTATGTACTTCATCTGACATTGCAATGTACAAGTCACTGTAAAAAATACATGAAATTTTGACGGATGGAGGTTGTTGGACCATAAACAACATGAAAATAAATGAAGAATACAGATTTTGCTGTTTTTAAATAAAGGATTCGTTCTTTGACGCGTATGTTTGACCTTAAGCGCTTGAAACATGTTTGACCAATCAGATTGCTTGCACATCTTCCAGTGGCGTTCTAATCACTTTGCTTGCTTCAATTTTATTTTTATGGTTAAATTAGTAATTATTCGTTACTTAATAATGAGAAAAAGCCTAATATACTTAGTAGTTATACAACAAGAGGTTCGAACATAATCGAATATACAGTTGAGAGGACGAGATGTGTTTTATAGGAAACACATCGAGTCCGCAACTCTTTATTCAGATGATTTTCGAACCTCTTGTTGTACACGTTAAGACTATACAACGAATCAACCAATTATATTATACAAATTATTTATTTATGTCAAAAATATTAATTGTTTGTTTATATTCATGGATTATATGATTAGATATGATTCATTTGTTTGCGACCGAAACACATTCCAAATAGCGGTACAACTTGGAACTAACTTGCAAATCGCGCCAAATCATCCTATTGGTTGGGCGAGTAGGACGGACACAGCACAGAATTCTGCAGCGGTCAGTTCATTCTGTTTGCAACTCCTTGTTGTGTACTCGAGGGTACATTATGTATTTGTATTATAACAAATTGTACGTGAAGCTTTAAAATTATGTTTTTATCTGTAAATATGTTTCCTCTAATTTTTTATTAGCTTTAAAATAAAATTAAAACACTTTTGATATATACTAGTATTATTTTAGTTGAATCTTTTATTTATAAAATACCGTTCACAGAAAATATATCTTATGTTGTTTCAAGACGTCAAATTTTTAATAATTTCAATTTTCTCGCTTTATGACAAATTTGTAAAATGATCTGTATTGAATCAGGCTTCTTTTGAATTAGTTCCAAGTTGTACCGCTATTTGGAATAGACTGTGTTTCGCGAAACACAACTTGGCAAAGCAATTAACCGATATATTACAGCGTGCGTAACTAAGAAAAATTGATCCATATGATTGGTCTATTTTATTATGAGTTGTATAGTCAAAATTATATGAGTGTGAAGGTAAACATAATTATTGTTGCAGTTTTGGCTAAAAAATGTGAATTAAAAATCAGTAACCCACGATATTGTGAAAGAAATCTACACCGCTGCTAATTTCCCTACATTCAACGCGTCTAGTTCACGTAATCGCTGTATGATGGCGCCACATGTCTTGTGTTCATTTTTTGACAGATAGCAATTTAATCTCGTATGAAACGACTTTGTGGAAAAATGTTTGAAAACAGAACATCAAAAGGTATTTTCACATACAATAAATCCTAATTTATCTATTTTGTGTTGAATCCGTAAGTCCTTGTTTCGATTATTAGAAATGTGTTCAATATTGCACAAGATTTTTGTGATTATGACTGAAAATGTGCTGTGATTTTACGGTGAAATTTACAGGAAGAAATCATTTTCTATTTGTAGTTTGTTCGTGTGTGGTGTTTGGAGGGATATTGAACCACCCAAAGACTTGAGACCGCAGAGAAGTCGAAATTAAACTACAGAGTGTTCTTGCTGTGAAATCTAACACAACATAGCTTGGGGATCTTGCTGAATGCAACATGAAAATCGTAAGTGTTTTGATGTCTATTATTTACTTAAATTTACCTTCTACTAACTAGATACATAAACTAGTGATGAGCATGGTTTTTTAATCTGGACCCAAAATGACGGATGAGAATACTCATATATTCCAGTGCCTTAGAAAAATGTTTCAAATAAAGATTGTAGGTAATCGGCAAAAATTATTTGTAGTAAGTTTTATCAACTTGAAATCATTTATAAAAATTGTTTAAAATGACTATTTTTTATTAGTATAAAAAATACATAATTTAAGCCCTCCATATTTACTAAGAATTTGTGAGTAGAAAAAAATACGAGATGAAAAATACAATGTCACATAGAACATGGCGCGCTAGTGCTTCTAGGAATAGCAAAAGACGCTAAAATTTAATTTAAAATTATAAGCAAATAATTTAATAGAATATATTTATTTTTGAAAATGGAAAAACAAAAAACATTGCGTTATCGGTGATTAAAATGAGCGGTAAAAGTGTAGTACACGGTCTGTCGTGTTTTGGAGTGTTTCCAACAGAGGGCAAGGACGTAGTCATGACATGCACCCAGTGGCAACAAAACTATAGGTTTTAATTTTAATTTTTAAAAAACAAATGCCGTTGAACAAATTCGTGTTTATTCAACCTAAAAACTAAAACAAATCTAAGTTTCTTGCTTTTTTATATAGTTTTTCTGTAAACATGACCTGCTAAAGAAACTAAGACCTGCAGCTATTACCTTGCCCCGCTAAAACACTAAACAAATGTTTGAAATTAATAATAATGTTTTCCATCTTGTGTTTGCGCCAAACAGGTACAGACTGAAAAGTTAACCGCAATAAAATTGTTTTGGAAGCGCTAAATTCTCAATGTTTTCGAAATACAATAGTGTCACTCTGCGCATGCGTCAGATTTAGACCGTATACTACACTTAAGCCAAATGGGTAATAAGATTTTCTTGTGGAAATGTTTTTTTAAATAACAATATTTCAAATATTGTAGAAAATTAAATATTATGTCCAAATTATTTTGCTAATACCTGTCATAATGAATTTACCTATTTTTATTTTAAATGCAGAATTTATTGGATAAAACATGCCGAATCTTAGTAGAACACTTTCTCATCTCCCTTAAGCTAGCAAAGCAAAGTGAGCCGAATGACTTCTTATATATTTTAAAATATAGTGCTAATTTAGTGCTATTAAAGTGCCCAATTAAAAAATTGGGTGCTGCAGGGTTTTTTTTTTAAAAAAGGTTTCCATAATTGGAAATAATTTACATTTTATTTCCAGTATTTTCATACTTCCTACAATATTTCCGAAATACTTTTGTATTTCTAGTGTATTTCCACATTATTTCCGTAATAAATATGTATCCTAGCATATTTCCAGTATTTCCGGAATACTTTATGAATTTATTTAGTATTTCCAAAGTACAAAATATATTTCCTTAATTTTTCCTACCTATCCATGTAAAAATGTTAATTTTACTTAACTGTGTAAATAAATATAAACTTTCACAATACGCAAATAGTAATTTTAAATAATATTAATTTATATTACTGTAATACATAATATTTTCTAAATATCGGACAATATAATAGTTGAACTAGGAATCAAAATACCAGATTTACAGCAGAGGCTCCCGTTTCATTAACGAGGCGATGCCGAGGCAATGAATGCTGCCGTAGTTGTAAATCTGTGTTTGGTGCCGAGTTGAAAACATTTTTTTTTGCCGATTTGAAATTAATATTAATTCATTTTTAACACATATTTTCAAGATTATTGCCATTAAATTACATTGACATACGTTTGATGAACGGTTGCTATTCATTTGTTGCCAATTACTATGCGTTTCATCAGCGGTTGCTATGTAAAATATTTTGATAGCCTAGGCAGTAAAAGTGCTACTTTACTGACTATTACAGTTTGTGTCACTTTTAATCAAGGCAATAAACATGTTCAAAAAAACGATTACCGTTATTTGTTGCTCAAAAGTGATATTTTTAACCAAAATTAAAACCGATATTTATATTTCCTAAAAAAAACGGTAACCACTAACAAAAATATTAAGAAACCGGTTATTTAAACCGTTTAATTTAGTTCAGTATTCGGCTGTAAAACCCTATTCTGTGTAGTTTTGAACGCATATCGCACTAGTTATTATGTACTACTATGTAGAACACTCAGCAAACACCAGTCCATACTCGTTTAAACCGGTTTCTTAGAACTGTTTAATTAACCGGTTAACTCAACCGTATCTAAAAACCGGTTGGGAGTTAGTTAACCGGTATTCGATCGAAAACTAATAAGAAAATTCCGTTCCTAATTTCGGTTAACCTTTAACCGAAATTTTTTTCGGTTTCTAGCCCTGCTTTTAATGTCAGTTGGCTAAAAATTCATTTAACAAGTTGATTTTGCCGTATATTATTTAATTGACAAACGGAAAACCCAAAATACTTACCTTCATTAGTTTGTTTATTTTTACCCGTAATCTGATAGTGTCTAATATTTTAGGATTCATTTATTTTATTCATGAAGATGTAAATAAATTATTTAAAATTTTCAGCATTTAAATTGTTTCTCCATCTGTATCATGTAAATCTGGGTTATTTAAACAATATTAATTATTATAATTTTTTACTAAAATTCTCAATATTTAGCAGCATCTTTATTAAGATCGAGAACTATAAAATATACAAATTTGATTAAATTATACAACAATTTCCATTTAACAAGACTATTACAATGAACAAAAAATATAATTTTTGCCAATTGACAATAAAGGTGACACTTTACGGACTGCTAACAGTCTGTAAAGTATCACTTTTATGCCTAGGCTGTAAAAATATTTTACATAGCAACCGCTGCACCGCTCAACAAGCACATAGTAACCGTGTTCAACTCGGCACTAAATACCTTTTTATCGCTTCGACTCGTCAATGAAACGGCAGCCTCTGCTGTGAACCTGGTATTTTGGAGCCTAGTTAAACAAGTAACTATTTTTAACTATAGGTTCTCAAAATAAAGAACCAATTTTAAAAAATTTGAAATGGCAACATTTAGTTTTTATACCGAAAGGACGTATTCTCACGTCTGCATTGCGTTAAAGATGTAGAATCTCATATAAATTCGTTGTGAAATGTTTTGGCAACTGCAACTTTTTAATATATTCGTACGTGCTACGCAATGAAATACATATAAATTTAACTCACATTTTTGCCAGATATTTTGTTATATAAAAATATGATATGTTTATATCGTTGAATTCAGAATGCTCCATCGAATGAGCCATTTAAAATCAAAAAGTTGGTTTCCATATTTTGTGAACCTCCGGTTCTTGTACATTGTAACAGTCTTGGTAATTAGAAAATGTTGCATAATTTGACCATCTCCGTACCTCTTGTAGTTTTCGAAATAGTAATGCTGACACACTTAAATGAAACAAATATACAAAATATTTGATCTACAGAAAATATTTCAAAATAAAATTTGTTTTGTTGATTTATTGACATAAATGTATTGTTTTAATTATTAAACTAATAAAAAGCATAGTTTTATAACACACACTGAACTCAAATTACTCATCAAACGCATGAGTATTTCCAATTATTTACGAAGTATTGCCAAGTATTTTCGAAGTATTTCCAAGTATTTCCATGTATTTCCACGTATTTCTGAAATACTTTTATAAAAATGTGCAGTGATTTCCACTAGTGGTTGACCCCTCGAATAAAACGCAGGTCTTACTCAACAGATATCAGTCATTATTATTGATATATCGATATTCATATAAAGATTTTGTATTATAATTAATCAATCTAAAATCACATTCTTCGTAACCTGAAGTTATAATTCTAAAATCACATTATTTGTAGCGCTGTTAATATTGTATGTAAATATAATAAATATTATGTAAATTATTTTTGAAAAAGTTATTACGTTCCAATTTCGTATTCCATTCCTTTTTTTATTTCCATATCCTTTAGATCCTTTCGCGTTAATTTATTTCTTTCCTTTCCTTTGTTAACCTAAAAAAATTTAGTTAAAGATTTGTACAATGTAATAAGTTTGTATTTTATTCTTACCTGTGATGATTTAAAATAGTTAAATTCAATTTATTACCGTATTTTAGTTGTAATATATTAGAGTTATTTCTCTTTTACTCTCCAAGGACTTATTTGTTTATATTTTATTGACACGTTCAGAATTCGTCAAATGCGCAAGCGTATTTGGTGTATAAAGGCGCAGTTACAGCGCGGCGTACTTGACAAAACCTAGTTATTAATATAGATCTTTATTTTCTTTACAAACGCAAACTACAATACATTCTCGTTTATTAATAATAATACTTAAATCATATTTCACATTTAATTCCCTTGTTTTGTCTACCTTTCATGCGAGATTGCGAATTGTATACATGCCTTTAGTTGCTGTGTTTATTATTTGCCGCTAGTGTTCTGACACTTCCGTCAAACTCAGACATTACGACTGTTTGTATGTTTCGTTCACCATGCCACTCTGGAAATAGTTCAAATTATAACATGCAGATTCATAAAAGGGATTAGCGTTAACTTCATTTTTTTCATCATCTGTAACTTCGTTTCTGAATTAATTATACTATCAAAAAATGTCAAATTTTATGCACCAATCTTGATTACAACCTTAGTTAAAATAATTATGTTTCGGGAATGGAAAATGAAGTTACGAGTAATAATAAAAATGCTAATCCCTTTTATGAATCTGCCCGATCTATCTATCTATCTCAAGATAGGAGCGTATCACATCAATAAATTTAGGCTCATTTGGTGCAGTTTTTGTTGTTGGACATTTTTTATATTTTCACTTTTTGTATTTCCTATGTCCTATGAAACAAGTATGTGATTCTGCTGCGTGCTGAATTTCTGTATTTACATAAATTGGATTGGTTCATTTTAGAAAAATATTTACTTACAATTTGATCATGTCTTCGTATTTCTATTTTCTAATTGCTGTGAAGGTCAAAGTATGGAAGTCATAATGGTAACTGGTAACATTTTCTATAAACTATTCTGAAAATATGCAAACATTTTTGTTAAAAATATATCAAGTAAAGATAATTTGACCATTTCTGTTATATTCTCCTTATATTCTGTTGTATTCAATCACATAATATGTAGCTATATTTTAGATGTTTCGTTGAATTCATCTTATATTAAATATTAATTTTATTATAGATTATTCATTGTTTAAAACGAGAAGATTGCCATTCTTGTTTCCTGATCTATGTAATAGTGAAAGTATGATTAGTTTGGCATAATAATAATTAGTTAAACATTAATAGATAATTAGCAGCCGTAAAATAAATTTTAAATAATCAGATGTAGTCACACATGACCTGCCGTCGAACTCATTGTTCTAAAGCCTATTAATTTTCACAAATAAATATTTATAAATTTATGTAAACAAATATGAAATCGATAAACGATGTCAACTGTCAGTCACAATAATCCATCGATCATACCAGAGTTTCAAACACTTAAGTATAAATTATACTACGAGCAGTAACAGGAATGAAAGTTCCATTGGCAAAAAAATTTCACTAAGGAACAGTAACTATTTAAAGCATTACTCAACTAAAAAATATGTAATTAATAGTCGTAGATAAAATAAAAATAATAAATTCCTACATAAAATAGATAAATTCATCCATTCTATCATTCATTTCCTATCTCACATCGCATAAGTCCTTAATGCACGTATGCAAATTGGAATAGTACCAGTATGTGTATTTTTTTTTTTTTTTTTTTATTACGAAGATGAGAGGCGGACTAACTACTATGGTCATATGCCGCCTCATGATTGGATGATTGTGAATTTATGTAAACATCACAAACGACCATGCTCTTCAGTGGGATTCGAACCCACGACCTCTGGCGTGCTAGGCTAGTGACATAGCCACTACGCCACCGAGATCGGCTATGTGTATTTAAATGTGTACATGTGGCCTATACAAGATGGCGTCAATTAGGGTGAAGATTCGAATGTGACATTAGTACTGTTCGCGTATAAAATATACAAAATGAGCCTCACGATTAATAATATTTTCCTATTTCACGTACACAAAGTCAAATTTGTGACACTGTTTTTCTCAAAAACAATGCTACAAAATTGAATTTTGTGCAATTGTTTTGGGGAATGTATTATTTGCAAAATTAACAGTCTGTCAAACTTGGGGCTGTCATTGCTCACTTAAAATTATTGAATCGGAGCCCCTGTGTCGGGGTTGCGGCCTGGGACCTGATAGGCCCCGCGGGCATAGCCCCTTGGTGACCAGTGGTATATTAAATATTCCGTACAATTTTATTTAATTTTTATTTTTATTGAATTTATGAACGTGAAATAGGAAAAGTAGTATGACCAACTCGTGTTACAATGCCTAATTGTAACACTAGTTGTTCAATATACTATTACGAATGCGCTACAACAGATCCTGCAAACTAAATTTTAAAGAAGCCGAACGCATCTTATATACTTGGCAATTGATCAAATGCGGGAAAAAATTAAATGAAAGTAATAGTGGCTGTGGGTGTAGTGGCTTTCTGTATGTCAACGTTAAATTTACGAGGTGATCCCCATCAAATTAATAGGAAAATTGCAGGAGATGAACAAGTGATGAGTGTTGTTTGTTCCTGCATGGCTGGTTTTGGGTAAAAAATGCAAAAACTGCATTGCTACGTTGTTGTACTGTTATAGGTTAGTTGTACGTTTCTTGATCTAAATCAACTAAATAAACAAATAACTAAAAATGAACAAATATAAGGCACATTAACCTTGAATACAGATTTAATTGAAATTATGAATTTAGTTATAAGCAAAGTGAAAAGATGCCGGAGCAAATTCGTATTATAACCTAAAATTTTCTTACTTAGATGTACATAACCGTCTGGTACAAAATATTCAGAGCACATTATTTATTGTTATTTCAAGGTTTTTTCGCACTCCATATTTTTTTTTATTATTATTATGAAGATGAGAGGCGGACTAACTACTATTGTCATATGCCGCCTCATGAGTAGATGAATATGAATTTATATGAACATCACAAACGACCATGCTCTTCAGTGGGATTCGAACCCACGACCTCTGGCGTGCTAGGCTAGCGACAACGTCAAGATTATTACGGGACTTATTATTACACCCTTTTACTGCACAATACACTATATTTTTCGATTTTCGCGGTGCTTAACTACAATTTCGGTCATTTTTTATCTCAAAAATCGTTCTTCCCATTTGACGTAATGTATTTCTAACGGAATCTTCACCCTACTTTGTGTTCGAAAATAATCCGCTAGATGGCATATCGCTACATGTTGTTGTGTTTCAATAACATAATCTGAAATAATAAATGTTAAAAAAATATAGAGCTAACATAATTGCCCCCCCCCCCCCGTTCCAGCCCCTTGATTCTTAACAATATTTATTTTAGTATACAACATTGCCAAATATTATTTAATGGAAGAAACAAGAAAGCACAATTTTTAATAGTTTCAAGTATCTTTCTTTTAAACTTATAAACATATATTCATCGAACAATAAATCTACATATGTATTTTATGCGCATTTATTGATGCAAACGAGTCTATTATGCGTGAGCGCCTTGAATTCGGCCTGTGTCAGGGCGCCCGGGCGCCTTCAATTCCGGCTTGTCCCCGTGGGCGAAATCGTGGCGCCCCTGAACAGCGGACTTGTGTCACGGGAAAAATGTTACCCTGCTGTTCAGACAACTGTGCGCCCTAAATTTTTATCGTGAATTCTTTTCCGTGAAATTTTTTTCTGACACATTTTTATAAACTTAGACATTTCCAAATTTGGCGCCCCCCTGGATCCGGCGCCCGGGGCACTTGTACCCCTCTGGCACCCCCTCGCTACGCCACTGGATTTCGGGCTTGCAAATATCAGATGAATTACGTTTAATAGCTTTGTACCTCCCGCCTACCTCTATATAAATTTTTCGTGAAAAACACGGTTAAATTTCCTTTTTCAATAATTTATGATATTTTGAAAGTAGTAGAATATTTAATTTTACATGTGTTTTGATTACACTAATTTTATTAATTTTCATTAGATTTAGAGATAATAAAATATAAAGAAATTCGATTTCATAAATCTTGCATTCCTTGTACACCATGGAAACATTTAAATTTGTCAAGTTTTTACGAAATGTGACACATGCCATTTTGATTGCGAAGCTGTTTTCTTAGTGAAATATGTATGTCAAAAAATTAAATAAAAATACGAAATAAAATTAAATTTCTCAAATATAAATAGAAAATAAATAAATAAGAAGATATGTTTCAGTATCATCAAATAGTATTTTGTATCGTTTAACAGTAGTATTGGGCGGGAGGTTATGTGCTGAAACCATCAGATTTTTTTTTTTTTTTAATCATTATACTCAAACCAATATTTATCAATGCGTCTGCAGATAGCGTAATAATGACCTCACGGCTTGGGTTTTTCAATTTGTTTTGCTTTATTTTAAGCTAGTAAAACCTTAAAAAAAAACGCTGGAATTGGGCACAAAAATAGCACTAAATTCGCACTATTTTTAAAAATATATAAGAAGTCATTCTGCTCACTTTGCTTTGCTAGCTTAAGGGAGCTCACTTTTACAGCAATAAATTACAATTTAAGCTGCTAATTGCTAATGCACGAAATCCAGGAAGCTGCACCAGCATTGTTGTTATTTAGTGCTCACTGCGACCTGTAAATAGAGCAGTATTTAACTAAGAATATTCAGTTACCAGAATTGATATCACAAATTAAATGTAACTTGAAATACCTGTCAATGCTTCATTTTGATTTATTACACTCTCACTATATCACTTTATAGTTACTCATGTGTTTACAACGTAAAGTTTAAGGTTCTCTTAAAGTCACTTTTCGTTCGAGGTACATACAAAATTCTATTTCAGACTGGTTGGTAAATTATAGTATTAACAGAAATTATCAAAAATTCGTAGAATATGAGTTGATAGTCTTAGGAGTATAAAGTTTTACTTTTTGTACGATAAATAGTTCGAAAAATATATTACTAACCAGTATGAAATAAAATAATTTATAAACTCTCATATACACTCGGCAACAAAAAAAAAAAAAATGCGCCACTTGAAAATGCACGAAAAAACGCGATTTTTCAAACCGCTGTAACTTTGTTCATTTTTGACGAAAATGGATGAAACTTTGACTCCGAGAAAGTATGAAAGATTTTCTTTACGGCAATGTGCATGGATGAGTCGTAAGTTGGAATCTAACCCCTTATAAAACCCCTGTGAAAAAAACTGTTCAGAATGACAAAAAATGTCAAAGTTTGACAACTTGTAACACACGTGAAAAAAATCGTGGCTTAGTGCGACATACAAAGTGTTAAAGTTCACTCAATTTCCGTTAGATTTCACAAACATTCAAGCCGCTACAGCGATACACAGTGATACACTTACAGGAGATCGTCGCGCTGACGCGGGGCTGAATCGTACTACCAAGGACTGACTATGGTACTGACAAGGGACTGACTATGGGACTGACATGGTACTGACTATAGTACTGACTATGGCACTGACATGGGACTGACTATGGTAATGACTGTGGTTCTGACTAGTACTAACTATAGTACTGACTATGGTAACGACTATGGTACTGACTATGGGACTGACTATAGTACTGACTACGGTACTGACAAAGGACTACCTATAGCTATGACTATGGTACTGACTATAGGACTGACTATGGGACTGACTATGGTACTGACTATAGTACTGACTATGGCACTGACATGGGACTGACTATGGTACTGACTATGGTGACAACCTGTGAACAGGACCTAAGAAATGTCGTAAGTAAAAAATATAATAAAATGTTTACTATTAAAAATTTAAAATCCTGCTTCCAATTATGGACAAACAACAACAATGCAATTTGTTTGACAGTGCTGTAAATTCACTTTACAGCACAAGTGTCGATACGAAAGAATGAGGCACTAATTATGAAACTTGCAGCAGTGTTTAGGGCCTGATTGGGGCCATTGGTTTTGTTAGTGAAATATACGTCAAAAAATTAAAAAAATATACGAAAGAAAAGTAAATTTTTCAAATACATTCGAGGAAAAAAACGCAGCACTTGAAAATGCACAAAAAATGTTTAAATTTCCGAGTGCCATGACTCGGTTGCATTTAGTTGAAATTGGATGATTCATTGAGTTTTAGAAACTTTGACATGTTCTCTTCAATGTGATGCTAGTCAATATGATATCAACCCCCTCCCACCCCATTTAAAAAAATGTTCCTGATGTCAAAAAATGTCCAAATTTGACAGCTCATACACAGTGGCAAGAAAATCGTAGACTCAATTGTCAAACAGAGCAATAAAATTCAAACATTTTCCTTCAAGTTTCTCAAGTTTCGAGTACCTACGTCAATTTGGCGCTTTTTTGGCTATAACTTCGCCGATTTTGCACCAAAACCGTTGAACCTTGTAATTCTGAGGAGTTTAAAAATTTATCTTTGCGGTGCTTTAAGTTAATGTGCCACTCAACCCGTTCCACCCCCTGCTACCCCCGGATAAAAAGAAACATTTTTTTCACTGAAAAATGTTCAAATTTAACGATTCGTAGTGAGTAAAAAAAATCGTTGACTTAATTGACCAACAGAGAATTAAACTTTATGCAATTTTCAAGGACCTACGATGATTTGGCCAGAAGTTATGAATTTTTTTTTTTTTTTTGAAAAAATGGCAATTTGCGAATTTTTTAATCATTTCGTATAAAAATTGTGTTTTGTGGCTTTTTTCGAAGAAAACATGGTTTTGGAGCAAATTTTAGGCAGTTTCCGATGAAATTCAAAATTCTTTGTCTTTTCTATGTAATAATCACATACCTACTGAAAAACCAAAGTAACCGCCGGTATATTTTTTTTAATTCACAATTTAGCGCCAAACTATCGTAGGTACTCGAAACTTGAGAAACTTAAAGGAAAATGTTTGAACTTTATTGCACTGTTTGCCAATTGAGTCTACGATTTTTTGGCATTGCGTACGAGCTGTCAAAGTTGGACATTTTTTTTTTAACATTAGGAATTTTTTTATATGGGGCTGGAAGGGGTGTAATGGACTAGCATCACATTGAAGAGAACAAGTTTCTAAAACTCAAAGAATCATCCAATTTCAACGAAATGCAACCGAGTCATGGCACTCTGAAATTTAGCCATTTTTGGTGTATTTTCGAGTGTATTTGAGAAATTTACTTTCCTGTCGTATATTTCTTAAATTTTTTGACGTTTCATTATGAAAACAGCTCCACAATCATAATGACATGTGTCACATTTCGTAAACAATTGAAAATTTTTAAGAAGAAAATTTATATCTTTTTATTTCTAAATCTAATGAAAATTTATAAAATTAGTGTAATCAAAACACATGTAAAATTAAATATTCTACAATTTTCAAAATATAATAAATTGTTGAAAAATTAAGTTTAACCATTTTTTTTGTACGGAAATCTATTAAGGATAGTGAGCTGCTACTTCCGGTTGGCCAATTTTATTCAAAATCTAATCAGCTCGTCATATAAATATTGGAAAGAAAAATGAAGAAAATTGTATGTTTTGAATGACAGAATTTGAGACATGCGAGACGATAAAATTATGGCGAAAATAGTAAAATCGTATTGCAGGGACCCTAAAACGTGCTTATTCATTAAAAACTCACTACCCAAAAAAAATGCCTCCCTTACTAGAGTCCGTGAGCCAGCTTTAAAAACTGCCACCCATTTGACCCAAAGTTTGAGTATGTTCTATGGAATCGACCCGATTAGATACATCGAAAAGTGCAAGTCGGCCATTCAGATCTGGGTGGTATTAAAAATGGCTTCCATTAAAAAGAAAATTTTCTTTTATCTCGAAATACTAGACGAAAATACAAATCAAAAGACCCCAGACCACTTTCGAGTGGCAGACTGATGTTTTTGATTTGTATATTCGATTAGTTTTACGATATAAAAAAGAAAATTTTTGTCCCATGAGTCAAAATTCCTTCATTAACTTTCGTTTTTAATGGACGCCATTTTGATCTCCACTCAGATCTGCGTGGCGGACTTGCTCTTTTCGATGTATCTAAACGGGTCGATTCCATCAAACTTACTGAATTTTTGGTCAAATGAGTCGCTGGTTTTATAGCTAGCCGGCTCACGGATGAGGATGTAATAATGTAAATAGGCTCTTCAACCAATTTTTTTTTTTATTTTATTTTTCGAAAATAGAAGTTAATGTATGAATATTTGTCGTATTTTCATCAATATTGTAATATAATTAAGCCAGTAATTAATTACTAAAGATTCTATATTGAACCGTGTGACGACATAGTGACGAATGACAGAACAGCGCCGCCCGTGTAGAATTGCACAACTATTCAATGCAACTTTTGAACAAGTTGATACATGACAGCTGTACGTTGTGAATAGTTTGGTATTTGATGAATAATTTTGAATCCTTGTTGCTGTTGTTTTCACAACTTGGCACAAAGCAATACTTTATAATCATAATTTAAAGATTTCAACCACAATAACACAACAGACAGCTGACTGACAGATCACAACAAGGTTATGTGCGCCTCTATCTGTCATTCGTCGTTCAGACGTCACATTTGAATTGGACGGACTTTTAATAATTGATTACAGGCGTAATATTTATTTTTTAAAAATTGTTATATTTCTTGACATTGTTTTCAAGCGTATTATTGAAAATTTGTTCCAAATATGCTAAATTTCAAGAGCCTATTATAACCAGATTTGACGCGGACAGTACTTTTGTTATCACAGCCATCCCCGACGCAACAGCTAGCTGACGTTTTACAAATAATATAAAGTTTTTAAATATACTCAAAATGATCTTGTAGAACGCACGTCATCAACCTGAAAAAAAAACTTTATAAAGTGAAAAATATATCTTGTAAAGTTTATTGAGGTTTACTAATGTTTAAAATAAAACGACGTAAAAAAATACTAGCATTAATAAAAGTATATATTAATGCAATTTACAGTGATTTTATAGTCAATTTTATTCCTTCAATGGAATATTAAATTATTAAAAATAATTCTAGTTCATTTTTTGTTCGCTATGTTGTTGCTATTGATAAATGATCACGTTTACACACCAAATCCATATCGATCTGTCATTTTACTGTCAGAATTTACTGTGTTGTTAAAATTTGTGCTCCGCGTGATCCAGTGTTTTATAATATGTATGTATAAATATATTGGGTGCTATTCACAGGTCTATACTAAGGGCTACTAACTAGGGTATTTTAAAATTTGTCACTGTTACTTTGCAAAAGTTGTTGATTACCTTGGAGATGATCAATTGTCTCATAGCAAGAGTGTTAAATCTTAAAATGCCCTAGTTAGTAGCCCTTAGTATAGAAGTGTGAATAGCACCCATTGTGTTTATTGCAAAAAATCACGTCTAAAAATGGCGGCACGTGCGATGCAACACGCATTGAATTTTCATTTCAACAAAAATTAGTCTCCCATATAATCGTTGTTGCATAGTGGACGTCATTATCTAGTAATATTTTTGATAAAGTGCGTCTTCTCCATAGTCAATTAAAATATATATATATATATATATATATATATATATATATATATATATATATGTATGTATGTGATGCAATGTGTGTGTGTGTGTGTGTGTGTGTGTGTGTGTGTGTGTGTGTGTGTGTGTGTGTGTGTGCGTGCGCGTGTGTGCGTGTTTGTGTGTGTATTCGGAATATTATTGAATTTAATGATATATTTTTTTTATTTAATTAAAATAAGATAAAATGTACACAAATTTATTATTAAAATTTTTATTACAGGATGTCCTCAGCATTAAAAATAATTAAAAGACATATAGATAAATATTTAAATACATATTATGTACTGTATAATTACTATATTTTAGAAATTTCTTCCAGAAATTTTAGAACAAGATTTGGAACCGTCGGCTAAAATGAGCCGGCACATTCAAATAGAGGAAGTGGAACCGCCGGCTAATATTAGCCGGCATATACAGACGAATGAGGTTATAATAAAAAAACATATGTGCACCCAAACTACAGAAAATAAAAGTACTCAAACCGCGACGCCTAAATTTTCGCATATAAGTCCAGTATTTTTTTATTTTAAAAAATAATTTAATTATCTTAAGATAAGAAACTAACAATTTGTATTTTTTATATAAGTTAAATTTTTAAATTTTAAATAAATTACAATACCTTTTATTTTCAATGAGTTTTACTTGAAGCATTTTGGACAGTTATAGTAATTCTGCATGATCATTAAAACTCGAGTTTGCTGCTTCCCTCTCCCCTCCTGCCCGTACGATTGTGAGAGATTGCCAGAGTGTCTGTGATTGTTCAATGAGCTCAGGAACTTGTACCATCGGATTTCGTCAAGTTTACCGTCTGATTTGAAACTGATTTTGCTCTTGGGGTTCTTCTTGAACTTTGTGATATTAATTTTGTTAGTTGTTGATCAGCCTACGATTGATTTTGGTAGAGTTATTTGAGTAACATTTACGTAGGGTTGATTTCTTCAGTTTCAGAACTTTCAGGCTTGATAAAGTAAGTAATCATTTAGATTATTTTGTTTTGTACCTCACAGTTCACACTAGCACTTCTTTAACATCATTTATCGCATCACTATTACTAACACTATCCTTTCCTTGTCTTTCCCTTCGCTTTGCGTTTTTGAAACTCGTTAGCGGAAAGATTTTTGTATTTAATTTTTAGTACGGGCCGGTTTTTCAATCGTTGGTTACAGTTTTGGTTAGCAGTAACTATGGATATAATATAGTTATAACTTAACCTGTAGTTAACTTTAACTACAGCTCTGAGGTATGGTTAATAGTAGTTAATTTGAAATGTCGTCTGTCATATTTTCAAAAGGTATTTTTGTGCATACCCCAACATAATTAAAAATGGACTATGATTATGACATTATTAACGTTTATAGTAGCGATAAAGACCAAATAAAGACGACCGAAAATAATCAAACAAAGACCAATTTTTTTCGCAGGATGTGACAAATTAAATTTCTTTACAAGATTTAGCTTATTTAAAAGGTCCGTAGAAAATCTAATAGAAGAATTGCATGATATATTATTACACCCCACTAATAGGTAAATTAAGGTACAATGAGTTTTAAATGGAAAAGCCAAACGTAAATATTCTGTTTCAAAAATAATCGTTTATCAGTTTGAAACCTGAGCTTTGAACTTTACAGAAAATATTTGAAGGTATATTGATTTGTAGTCTACGTTGTAAATTTAACTGCGGAGAAAATGCTTTGCTCTGAAGTGTGTTCCAAGTTTAAAATGGAAATTATTTATTTATCAAAAATATTTTGATTCTAACCTCAAAAGGAAGATATTCTTTATAGTGTTTATAGTTAATTATTTGAAAAAATTTGTAAGTTATAATATTTTTGTCTCTCACAAATTCATGCTGTTAAAATAACATAACCTCCCGCCCAATACAACTCTTAAACGGTACAAAATAGTATTTGATGATAAAAATATTTATTATCTATTTGTAATTTAGAAATTTAATTTTCTTTCATATATTTATATAATTTTTTGACATTTCACTAAGAAAACAGCTTCATAATCACAATGACATGTGTCACATTTCATTAACTATTTTTTAAGTGTTTCCATGGTGTACAATTTCTTTCTATTTTATTTTCTCTAAATCTAATGAAAATAATAAAATTAGTGTAATCAAAACACATGTAAAATTAAAATATTCTACAACTTTCAAAATAACATAAACTGTCGAAAAAATCGTCGCTATATTTCTGAACGAACTGTATACAATACATATGATTTTTTACAAATAAATATTTAATACACAATTTAATTTGATATCTATTACACAAGAGAATAGAACACGTATGTTTTTATTTTAAAACAAACTTGGACATATTTATATAATGCCATTAATCATATTTTAAAATAATAATATGTCAATATTTCATGTCGAACAGGTGATTTACGAATTATTTATATATTTTATCTCCCGCGTATATACGCAGCAATAACTCATAATCTAACCCAGAAAGAGTTTTCAAATTTCATATTTAGAATCTACATAGTCCAGTTACAACTTGGTTAAATTTTGGTGATAATCCATTACCCGGAAGTGGTAGTTTACTTGAAGACCTTTTCTGTTTTTTGGCATATCTCAGTAATTAATTGAGATACAAAAAATTTTGTTGTAACAAAAAAGATGTGGGATAGTATTGTCTACAATGTTTATATGAAACATTTTTCTATATTTTGTTCCGTTTAGAAGTTGTTTAATCGGGAAGTTGTGTGTTGGCACTTGAAATCTTTTTCTTGTTGTGAATTAGTTTTTGTACCAAATAATATTTAACTAGTAGATATTTAACCTCCATTGTAATTATGCTCAATGTATGATATTTCATACGTACATACAGGGTGTTGCGCAGAAACGTGAATTTGGATATATTGTAATATTAGGCTACCTAATGTATACTACAGATTGTAATTGTAAGATTGTAATTAGTGAGAACCTTTATTTGGCCTTTATTGTGCTGTTGGTTCTCCCATTTCCTTAAATAAATAATGCTTTTAAGCAAAATAATTAAATAGTTTTTTATAGAGAATAAAATTCTGCATCTAATGAAGCCCTAATTCATAATTTTGCTTTATCTGGAATGGGAAAAATTAATGAAATATTTGTGTATGTATTAATCCGTGAGCCAGCTGTAAAAACAGCGACTCATTTGACCAAAAGATTCTGTAAGTTTTATGAAACCTACCCATTTAGGTACATCGAAAAATGCAAGTCTGCCATGCAGATCTGGGTGGAGTTCAAAATGGCGTCCATTAAAAACGGAAAGTAAATGAAGGAATTTTGAATCATGTGACCATAATTTTCTTTTTTATCACATGATACTAGACGAAAATACAAATCAAAAGACACCAGTCTGCCACTCGTATAGCTTGTACAAATTTGCGTGGCGATTGATTCCATTAGTGTTTCTCAGCAAGTATTCCATAAGAAGATTAAAGAAATTTATGAGGGACTACTTTACAGGGTTGTACTGGATAATATTTTCAAATGAGTTTTACACAAAAAGTCAATAGAAGATTTAACGTCTTTATTATGTTTTCAAAACATATACTTATAACAAGTTCATTAACTAATTATATAGTAAATTATCTCATATTTTTATAATAATTAAAGGGTTAATTAAAAATAAAATATAAGGGTAAGAATTTGTCCAATAAAAATATGTTCACCCACTGAATTTTTACCTGTTGCCACGCATAATATTGCACTGGGTTAGTAGATTTTAATGATTATTTTTTTATTGAACAGGGTATACCTTAAAGTTGGTTCCATTTAAATTTGAAAAAAGAATACATTCCATCTGTAAGGGTGCCACAAAAATTACAAAATAATTTTTTTGAACAAAAAATTATAGAAACTGAAAAGTTTTTCAGTTTCTTTTTTCATCAGTTTAATTTTTTGCTAAAATTTTTTTTATTAATCAAGACACTTGAAATCAAACATTGATGACAGCAGATAACAGATAAAATCAATAACTTTCAATTGGTACATTTATTTTGTCATTTCGTAA
This sequence comes from Poecilus cupreus, assembly GCA_963942605.1. Lineage (NCBI taxonomy): Eukaryota > Metazoa > Arthropoda > Insecta > Coleoptera > Carabidae > Poecilus > Poecilus cupreus. Next base: position 33,540,026 of record OZ012713.1, read on the forward strand.
CACTGATTATGTTAAGAAAGTTACCAATGAACATTTCCGTTTCCAGGTAGAGTACAATTATAAATATTAGTCTCAAAAAATGCAGAAAATGTTCCTCTATCATAAACTATTTAACTTTTTTATGTAAAATATAATTAGAGAATCCAATAACTGAAAATTTCAAAAGTAGCCTCATTCGATTCCCCACCCTTTATTACTAACTGGCTATATTTTAGTAGCAATCTATCAACCGGAAGTGGTCTAGTAGGTCTATCAGATATTTCGAGCAGATCTCAGAAACTACTTGAGTAAATTCTGGTGTATTCAAAAAGATATTTACTTTAAATCAGATCATTAATATTATTTTAAAACTCGTCAGTTAATAGGTGAAATAAGAATAAGATTTAATTAACACTTTGTTTTTGCAAACATTTATTTATAAAAATTAAAAAAGGCAACACATTTAAATTCCTAACGATGTAGCAATTTCAACATCGGGAAAATGAGTAAAATCAACTTTTTTAGCATTTCCTTCAGTTCCAGCGCATGTTCAATGTCCCGAGTTTCACAAATAACTTTAACTCGTACACTAAACACATCCGTACTGACCCAAGCCCTTTCGTGCATAATATCTTTAATAGAGACTCCGACTTTGTGAATTCGTTCCGTAAGTTCAGAAATACCTGCTGGCCGATCACTTACAGTCACTTGAAATGTTAAAATTCGACCTAAAACTGCTAAACCTCTCTCGAGACATCTTCCTAAGATCGTGGTGTCAATGTTGCCTCCGGAAAGTAGAATTACCTTCCACTATGCATTTTTCTTGTTCCACCAACGCGAGGATCGAAATTGCAACGAGTTCTTCTTTGACGATGACTATTTTGTCGACCAAATCTTTAGCGGTTTCAAAAGCATTGTAGCCAACTGTAGGAACTGCTAAACCATCAGCTAAGGTTGCTTCTATTGGGACGTAGACGGGCTTTCCTGCTTCTAAAGCTCGGGAAAAGCTGGCACATCTTTCGGATTCTACGCCAATGATTTTTGTGTTTGGGGATAACGCTTTTACTGCAGTTGCCACACCTGTATTGCATAATAGTTTATTATAAACAAAGGTTGATAAGATGATTATTATACTGCTTTTTCACTACTAGCTCTTAAATTCTTTCTAACCAATTTTATATTAATAATTACATAAGCAATTTGACACTGAAGACTTTTATGAAACTGAAAAAGAGCCTGTCTTTGTCTTAATATTTATTTGGAGAGCGGTTGCTATGTAAAAACAATGTACAATAAACATAGATAGCCCACCAACTAGTTGTCTCCCTCGGCTCGTATTCTCAACGTCTGTTAGGGTTCCAGTATTATTATATTTCATTGAGGAGGCAAAAATCAAATTCTTTCGTTTTGGACATTTTTTTTAATTTGATATTTCATTTTAGAAAGTAACATTGTTTGGAGCAAATTTCTTCTGTAAATAAATAATAAATTCTACTCATTTTTGAGCTTGTACAATGTAAAATAATTAAATAATATTTTAATAAACTGTTTTCGAACATTTATCAATACGGACCCAACGCCAAGGATGTATTTGTACCACCTGAAAAATATGCTATAATCAAATTTAATTATTAATTTTTTTCTCGCTGTTATTGTCGATATACAATGCTAAATTGTTACGCCGTCTATGTATTGCACTGTACTCTTAGGTAAATGATAATTTATACGATTTACTGTCTTAATGGGATCAAAATACTTCCACGGAGCAAAACGAAAATATTTTTCAACCATATTCATAATATTGAATGTGTAATGATCTAACACCCCTAACTTGTATTCGTAGACTACTTACATCTTCTTTACGATAACCAATGATGAACTTAGTCTACAGCTTACTATCTTCTACTGTACTTACTTACTTACATAGTAACCTTATATATATTTGTACAAGTCCTAAGTCAGCAAAATAAGTGTCACAAATAAACAATAGCTGACCTACTTACTTAATCATTGCGTGAACTAAAATGTGCTGACTTCAGACTTGTTACAATGATTACGAACAATATTCATTTACTTGTTAATTAGATTTTTACGTGGGCTAATAAATTAGATATGTTTTAATCAAAATACGAATATTTGACACAGGTTAATTATTTCCGAACGTATAATATATTCTTAATAATTAATATTTTCAGAGTGTACTAAATCGGAATATAGGAGCCCAGTCACACATGAATTGAACAAAAGTTACATTTAATTAATTTCAAGTATTCTTAGTTGAAATTATTTATAGAATGAGAAATATATGTAGATTACTTTACCATTCCTTGAGGAGTACTTAAATTCTTTGCAAACTGATGTCCAGAAAATCTATTTTGATGAACAGAAACAATAGATTTTCGTATATCAGATGGTAAAAACTTAACGCGTACTATTTCCACAATCTTGCTACTTTGACATACCAACAATTTTTTATACACTTTTTTTAAGTATTCTATAAGATATTAAGACAATAATATAACATGCATTTCTTCCAGCAGATACAATATTGTATTTATTTAATATTGTAGATTAATTGTTAAAACTATAGAGTATGTAATACACGAGCTCATGTTCAAATTGATTCATATTTAATAAATTTTAATTAATATAAATATTAATTTCCATTATCTTTGGCACAATGCATGTGCAACTGGGCACGTATTATTTATTAAGAAATTTGTCATTATAACAATATTTTATGCGCGGTTCAAAAATAATTAAATACATATATTCGCATTTATATTAAAACAAACGCAAAAATCTAGTCAACAAATAATTGAATATTGTTTTTAATCATTACACATTCAATATTATAAATATGGTTAGAAAATAGTTTCATTTTAGTTCGTGGAAGTGCGTTAGAAATATTGTGACCCAATTAAGACAGTAAATCTTATAAATATCTAACCAAAAATTATCATTTACCTAAAAGTACAGTACAATAGGTAGATGACGTAATAATTTAGACTTGTACAGCGACAATAACAGTGTGAAAAATATATAATTGCATTTGATTATAGCATATTTTTCAGGAGGTAAGTAAAGCATACTCTTAAACCAAGTAATGCTTCATTCTCAATATGTTAAATGATTTAAATTCAAAAGCTTGAATTTCTTTGAAAAGAAACAGTTTTAATTGTTAACCTAAGACAATAAACATTATCGTCCGTTACTAAAGATAAAGAAACAATTTCGCGATCCAAAACGAATTCAATAATATGGCATGTTGCTAAGCTAGTAGTGATAAAAACAATTTAATATTTTCCATAAAAAATACCTGCAATTAAGCCTCTACCTCCTACTGGAATAATAATTGCATCAATATCGGGAACTTCATCGATGATTTCTAAACCAATTGTCCCTTGTCCAGCCATAATATGCGGATGATCATACCCGTTCATATAGGTCAATGATTTTTCTTTTGCAACTTGCATCGCATACTGTTTAGCTTCAACCATATCTTTCCCATGCACAATAACATTACATAGTTTTTACAAAATAACAGAAAGGCACATTTTCTTTTTGTAACACTATCCCGTTGTGTTCATTTTTAAATTTCATTTAATTATTAAAATATTTTTTCTACGAACACTGAGAAATCTGCTCATTGTATGTTTGTTGTTGCTAGGGATATGAGGTACATTGCAAGCATCATGCGAAATGAATTTGTTTTGAGTATTTCAATACAGATCAGTTCATTCAAGTACAGGTGCCATTGCTAGGATACTTATTTAGAATTGGCAAATGGTGAAAGCGGGACAAATTTATTATTAAAATTAAATTAATTTTGAAATAATATCGTGGTCGTAGAAAAAGTATAGTGTACAACTCGCATGAAATGTTCATTTCATACTCGTAGGAAATAGGTATCATTCCATGCTCGTTGTACAATATACTATAAAGATTAAAATATGAATGTTATTGAATAGCGCGAAAATCCAGTTCAATCTTATATCGAAGTCATTCGTTATATACGAGCCCCCAATATATTCGTACCAACTGAAAAATATGCTATAATCAAAAATAATAATTATTTATTTCACGCTGTTATTGTCGCCATAGAAGTCTAAATTATTACGTCATCTATGTATTGCACTGTACTCTTAGGTAAATGATAATTTTTCGATAGATATTTATAAGAATTATTGTCCTAATAGGATCACAATACTTTTTCGTAAATCCGCTCCTAACGCACTTCCACGTCCCATAATGAAAATATTTTTCAACCTTATTTATAATATTAAATGTGTAATGACTAAAAATAATATTCAATTACTTGTTGATTAGATTTTTACGTGGGCTAATAAATTAGATACATTTGGGATTTGGCTCATAGTTGCAGCAAAATAACTCTTCAATTGAAGCAGTCCTTTGTATTATAATTTTCTTCGATTTCAGAGGTAAACACAGACGACACAACAGAATCCATGACATTATCCGAAGCGTCTCGTTTAGCAACTTTAGCGCTTAATTGGAGCAAAGTGTACCAAGGAATGTCGATAAGCAAGCTCCCTTTATACCCGTTAACAGTTTCAGAAGTTCTTCGCTTGCATTTATTAAGTTCTGGAGCTCGCCTTAGCGAAAACGCTACGAAGTGGCGGTACAAGCAAAGAGGCGGCTACATGAGCGAGGATGACCCGGGTTTGAGTCTTAGAATCAAACAACCTTACATATTAAAAGCTTTATCTGTACACAACATAAATCAATTGCCACTTGGGGACAAAATTACAGTATTAACTTGCTTAGTTGATCAACTGTTGACTTATGCAGATGTTAGAGACACTATTGAAGAACGTTTAGATAAATCAAGACAATTCAAAGCTGAATTGAGGTCGCTTCAAGCTTCCGAAAAAAAATTCGAACAAGAATTGATTTCTACAAGAATGAAAATCAAACGGGAAAATAAAGGAAATGACGAGCAAATAAAAAAGGAACTCGATAAATTAGAAGCAGATCTTGCAAAAAAGAGAGGTGACGTAGAATATCGAACCAAAGAAGTATTAACTTCCCTCTCAGAGTTTAACACTGTGTTAGGATCAGATCGAGCTTTCCGGAAATACGTGGAAATTGAATCAGTCCCTGGATTTTTCATCGAAAACGATGAAAGATACCCTGGAATTTGTCTGGATAGAATCGTTGTACAAAAACCAGAATTAGTTGATGCACAAAAAGCAGAAACTTTAGATTACGTTAAAAAGTTATATGAAGAATGCAACGGAAGCGATAAAGAAAACGATAAAGGAATCAAAAAGAATGCGAAAAAAGTGAACGGAATTAGAAATTCAGTTAAAAATGATAGCGATGTTAATTTCGCAAGGTATCTTATGTTGTGTACAGCCAATAATCATCCATGTCCGGTACACTCGAGAGAAAATAAACCTTCGTGGTCATTCTACCACAATAAAGACGATGTACAGACTCTTATTTCTAGTTTAAATAAACGCGGAATCCGCGAAAGTGAACTTAGGCAAGTCCTCGAAACCGATCGAGAACATATTGAGAATTTAATTACGGTTACAAACGCATCAACACTGAACCCAACTATAGAGAAATTAGAAGAAACTGAAACAACTAAACCAGTGAAAAAAGTACAATGTAAAAACAGATATGAAGATTCGAATGTAGGTTTTCCAAATGATACTGAGGTTTCTGAAGTACTTAATCTGTCGTTAGTAGACAACATTCTAGAAATGGAAGAGAGAGTTTTTGCTGGGGGCTCAGGACACTTAAAAGTTAAAGACCGCGAGAGGTGGAGGAAGAATCTTTTAGATCGAAAGTTTAACGATTTAGACAAGACGTTGATTAAAAAAGAAGATACGTTAGATAGAATAAAAAAAGAAGAAAAAGAAAACAGTAGACCTGGTACCCCTGACAGCTTGTATAAAGACCCAGGACGATATCTTGCGTCAACAGTTGAATTAAACGGAAATAACGACCTCGACGCTGAAGAAATCTCAACAACAGCTTCCGCCGAACAACAACTAGCTGTAAAGTCGTTAGCTATAGCTCTAGCTCAAGTTGCTCAAGCGGTTGAGTCCAAATACCTCAAAAAACCATTAGGTCACGCCATGGAGAAAAACGAAAAGGAAAAAGAATCCAAGAAAAATATCATTGACATCTTCGAAAAATGGGAACAATCTTTATTGTTTTGAACCAGTTACTCGCAAGTATTTCTGCATTACTGCACGCTGGATAACTGCACCATGTGGGGGAGAAGTGTTCTCAAAGCCCGCTGCCGAATCTGTCACAGACTCAGCGACCCAGAAAGCATGCTACTTTGTGATAACTGCAACAAGGGACACCATTTATACTGCCTCAAGCCCAAACTCACCGTAAGTTACGAATTCAACTCAGTAAATTGTTTATTAATTGTGTGTTACATTGTAGACTGTTCCACCTGGTGATTGGTTCTGTGATAAATGCAAACCGGAGGAAAAAGTTCCATTGCTTCGAGAATCGCGGAGAACAAGGAAGATAGATGAAGACCAACAGGAAGAGGAGGAAGACGCCGACGCCGAAAAGTAAGTACTTGTCATTCGTCTGTGTGGTTGCTTGGATGGATATGTGTTCGTATGTTCTGTAATTCACAAACGAGCAAAAATAGAGCAACGAAACCTCATAAATATAAGTTTCTTGGTAATGCGAAAAAACGTTGGTTTTAGCAGCAATTGTGAAACAGTAAGTGGTGACACAATATTATAAATTCAATTTATTTCGAATATGAAATCAGCTGCCAAAAAAAGTTTTATGTAAAAAATTGTTATTTTATTTTCTTGTAATTGCTTCCTGTCTTGATAACAACAAATTATATAAGTTGAAAAAACTTTTAGAACTCACCAGGGAAATAAAAAAGACAACGTTATATTTAAATAAAATATTTTACAGGAATTTATTCGTCTTAAAAATTTAAAAATTATATATTTAATAATACATTTTGAAAAATCCCAGCTAGTCAACCAACAATAAATCTCTTAAACATTCCTATCCTGGCACATCATTTTCGTCTCGTTCACATTCATGCACGCTCGTCTATTCTTCAGACTCGGAATCAATCGTTCACGCAACAAACCATCAATCATACACAACCACTTACCTCCAACGCCCACACAATCGTTCACCTTCAATCTCACTCGCATATATTAATTTTATCAACCTTTCACTTCAAATGACTCACTCCCACTTTCTTAACAACATTTTCCCATATCTCACAATATAAACTTTGAAAAGAATTCTGTAATATTTAAAATAATCGCATAAAATAAAAAAAAAATACAGACCGATCCGATGGACCATCCAGTACGTATTTCTTTAAATCGCCTGGAATTCTTTAGAAATTATCCTGGAATACCAGGGAAAATCCTTGAATTTCGTTTTTATTAATTAGTAGACACTCTGATCAATGTATTCCTCTCCTCTCAAATGCCTCATTTCCACAACAATTATAAGTCGTTCATACTTCTTCATCCACACCATACATCAATGTAGGCACTAACACACCATTATACACTAAATCGAGCATCTCTAGATACGTTCACGTTTCGAGCAAATGTACCCAGAGCTCCCAATACCTTGCACCCTGCTGACATTATATATAATATATAAACATTACAATCAGTCACCAAATCAATTAATATTCTAATAGTATATTCTACAACAAGTAATGGAATGGCACATATTTCACAAGAGCAAAAAGTTTGTAGTCCGAGCCGAAGGCGAGGGCTACGGTTTGCGAGTGTGGGATATGCCATTAAAAATCTATTACCAACATATACCGTGAGTTTCAGTTCGGGAAAGTACTGTAGAACGATTATTTGGTTAAGTCGATAATTCAAACTTATAAATGTACGATTATAATAAACCGAAATTATAAATTTATGTTTACATTGAATATGAATTGTGTAAATTTGCGTTGATGTAACTAATCGTTCAATACCAAAGCTTTTAAGTTTTAAATTCCTCTTCAAACGTATTTTTACCTCCCGCCACATCCTGTAAGGGAGGTATAGGAGTCATGCTAAAAATTGGGTAGTGAGTTTTCAGTGGATGAACCCGTTTTAGAGTCCCTAGAATACGATTTTAATAGTTTCGCGATGATGTCTGTCTGTCAGCCTGTGTGGATCTCTGTAGTTACGGTTTCTCAAAAACTACTAAAATAAAAATTATGATATTTTGTATATATCAATTGTATCCCCTTTGGAAGAGCTCATTAGTTTTTGGTAATAATCCAATAACCGGAGTGTTTGTTTACTTGAAGCCCTATCAAGTTATTTTCAAATATTTTAGTAAATTATGGTTTAATAGAAATTTTGTTACTAGAATAATGTTTCAAATATTATTTCCAAATTTATATTTTTTTTAAGTAACTCACGTGACTTTACGAAAGGCCGTACAATATATTTCATTCGAATTTTCAACGCGAAATTATCCCAAAAATCGTTCTACCTGAAACTTATCAGTACTTTTTCGAACACCTTGCATACTTAGGTGATTACATGCGTTTTTTAAATTATGCTTTATCCTGTTTAATCGTAAATATATATTTCCTATAAATTAGATACAAAAACCTTCAAAATTGATCTGAAAAAAATTGGAACGGAGTTTTTATTGTATATTTGAAGAAAGTTTTTCTGCGTAACCATCTGAATTTAATATTAGTGTTTAATTTATAATTGATGTTGTGCTTGATAAAGAAATCTTTTAAAGTTAGGTGAGTATAATAAACAATGACAAGAAATTTGTTGTATAACTTTAAAAGATTTCTTCTAACCGGGGCGCCCAAACGAAATAAAAATTATTATGATTCGCATTGGGCGCTTATGTCTTTTTAATCCGCTACTAATACATTTGTAGTTATGTAAATAACATTCTATTCACTTCTGTGGATACACTCAGTACTCCGATTGGTAATGAATTCTTCATTATTTCTTGTAGATTCCAGCAGCAGTGAAGAAGCTCCGCACGAAGAACCCAAGAGAAAACCGGCGAGGATGAAGATATGCTTCTACATAATGTTGCTCTGCAAGAACTTGTTTCTGATGTCATGAAACATAAGGATGCGTTGCCTTTTACTCGGCCAGTCACCAAACATGAGGTCAGTCATTAATTGCCATTAATTTATTGTTTCTGTAATCTGAAAGTCGCTTAAAATAAAGTTTAATTATTTACCACAAAAAGTTATTTTAATTCCATTCAGGACCGGAATTTTGTAACTTTGTAATTTAAAAATGAAATAAACAAAAATATAGCTTCAAAAGATGACAGTTAAAATAATAATCATCATTGGAGAAAAACTACAGTCTTTTACGAAAGTGAAATATGAGCCAACACTTGGTTGTAGAACGGTTGCTATATAAAAATATTGTACGACAAAGACAGATAGCCCTCAACAAGCTGTCTCTCTCGCCTCGCATTTTCAACGTTAGTGATCGTTTCAGTTTTATTAAATTTTATTATTATGTCATGACAGAAACAGTCACTTTCATAACTACGGGAGATTTGTGCATTTTCTCTACCATCTCAAATAATGTGAAAAGGGAATAAAATTAAACAAATCAAAGGTAACTTATCATAAATTATATTACAATTCAAATAATTTTGGAATACATAAAAACCATAATAAACATTGGGGTCGTGAAAAAAATATTATATACACCCCAGGAGAGAAGTGTACGCTTCAATTTACTTCGCGGGAAAAAATCATACACTTCTCTCCCTTAAAATAAAATAAATAAATATATCATCACGCCTTTTACCCATTATGGGTGTGGCACTCTGTTTACGCAGATGAAGTGTGGTTACCAGCCGGCAAATCATAGCCCCCAAAGATGTTAGTGAAGGAGGAACCACAGGGGTAAATTTAAATTGGCAACTGTCAGCAGTGGGATTCGAACTGAGGATCCCACGATCCACAGCCCGACGCGTTACCATGGAGCTTTTTACCCCATAATGTGTAATATATTATTGAGCTGTGATTTTGATAAAACTCTAGTTTATCTACAGTAATACCGGTCCTTAAATAATTTTCTAACTAATAAAATAGAACATTTATGTGCCTACAATTATTTACAATCCATACTGTTTGAGATCTAAAACTTAAGACAACTCTGTCACAACATTTTTAAAAAAACTTGCGGCTTCATGAATAACAAATAAGATTATTTAAAACCGCAGATATAATACAATTTAAATAAAGTTTCCTAAAAAAAATTGTTTTTGCGTTGTAGTTACTCGATTTCCTTTTTTGTCGTTTCTGTTTTAATTTATTATAGCTACATTTAATAATATTATAGCTACTGCAGAAACAAAAAGATGTTTTTCATTCTTGTTGACATATATTTTTGCACATGCACCTCCGTCAAATAACAACCCCGAAGATAGTAGAAAATTTTATATACAAATTGATTTTATATAGGTGCCAGATTATTATGAAATAATTACAAAGCCAATGGATTTCGGCAAAATAAAATACAAACTAAACATGGGCGAATACAAATGTGATGCCGAAGTGATGACAGACTCAGCATTAGTCTTTGAACTGCGATACTTACAATAATTCCGAGGCAATTGTATATAAGTAAGTGTTATTGTAAACACTGGAAGAAAACACAGAAACTAATGAATGTTCTTGCTGTTCAGGTGTGGAGTCCGTTTGTTAAAATATTTCGAGAAACGCGCAAAGGAGTTAGGGATGCCTTTTCCTTCCGGTGTTATGGGACCTTTAGATTCCGACGAAGATGGTCCGACGCAACCAAAGAAATCGCGATACGCGTGATTTTATCAACAGGAGCTTCATAAATTATCTCAATAACATGGAACTAGAATGTTGTATTTTGTTTATTATAATCATTTTATTTATAAATCAATAAATTTGTAATTTAGTTATATAATTAACCCTACATGAAATGTAATTTATTTTCACAGATTTTGTAACAAAAACACTGCGGAAGATTATATTTAAAAAAAATATCATTGAATTCTAATATTGCCTACCAGTTTGTTATCAAAATTAAAATATTCGTGATCTGGTTTTGCAGCCAAGGTCTCTACGGAGTCATATTAAATCAAAGAATTTGTCACATAATCGCAATATCTATGTAACTAGCTACAAACATGGTGTTCTTAACAGGGTACGCGTTGTATAATATAATAGCTGTGATAGTTTCTGTGTTTTGCGCTGTTTATTTATACTTCACGTATCGCTACACGCATTGGAAGAATCTGCGCGTTCCCTACCTGAATCCGAAGTTCCCATTTGGCGATTTCAAAGAGTCCATAACTCTAAAACTGCACCCTACGCTCGTACTAACTAATTACTACAATGAAATGAAAGCAAAAGGCCATAGATATTTCGGCACATACGTTTTCTGCAAACCATGCTTTGTGCCCGTGGATACCGAATTAATTAAATTTATATTATCTAGAGATTTCGGACATTTTAACGATAGAGGACTCTTCCACGATGCAGAAAACGACCCATTGTCTGCAAATTTGTTTACTTTAGAAGGACAGAAATGGAAAAATTTGAGAGCAAAGTTTAGTCCTACGTTTAGTACTACAAAACTGAAGAAAATGTTTCAAGCTTTAGTGGAGTGCAGTGTCGAACTGAAAGATTGTTTAAATTAATCGATACGTAAAAATGAACCAATTAATATTAAACAAATTTTAATTAAATATACAACTAATGTAATTGGGTCTTGTGCGTTTGGAATCGAATGCAATTGTTTTAAAGATCCTGACACGCAATTCAGTAAATTGGGTGTGAAAACACTTGAGCCAGTTGGACTCGATAAAGTAAGAATAAGTTTTTGTATGTTATTACCAAAAGTTGCAAAATTCTTCAAAGTTCCAATTACCAACAAGGATATGGATATTTTCTATAGAAATCTTGTCAAAGAAACAGTTAAATATCGTGAAAAACATAACATAATTAGAAATGATTTTTTACAACTTTTAATTCAGCTTAAAAATAACGGAATCTTAGAAGATGATGAACACGAAAAGGAACATCAAGATGACAAAGAAAATGAAGCAGATAAATTATCCATGAATGAATTGTCTGCGCAAGTGTTTTTATTCTTTGTAGCCGGATTTGATACTTCTTCAACAACAATGACTTGGACTTTGTTTGAATTATCACAAAACCAAACAATTCAAAACAAAGTCAGAGAAGAAATCGTGCGCGTGTTGAAAAAACATGACGGCAAAATAACATACGACGCTATAATGGAGATGCATTATTTGGATCGCGTGATTCAAGGTATAAATATCATTAATTGTTGTTCAGAAATATAGTATATTGTGTTATTAGGAGTAAATGTGATACTTTGGGTGCTGAGCATGTAAGTTTAATTACACTAGAATCAACGTTTATAATGTTGATATTTAGTTCAGAATATTTGTAAGAATAATGCACCAATGATTGGAATTGCACAATTTGTCAAAGAAACATCCTAGATAAACAATTGTTGCTGTGTTATGTTTAGGTATGTAATACAGTTTAAAGCTACTAATAAATTACACGAATATGTACAAACATATTATATATGTTCCTGTAAGTCCTCAGTGAAATATAGGACCTCTACAAAGTGCCTCGATCTGACTCTGTTGCTGGCTAGATGTTTTACTTCCGCCCATGTTTTGTAAACATCATTATGTTCTACGTTGTGGGTTCTCTAGCATAGTTCATGGTTTGTATATTGTTTGGCCAAAATATGCTCAATATAATTCTCAGACAGTGGTTAACAAACTCTTGTTTACAAATTCTCTCAAAATCCAACTTACTTCGCCTCCTGGAACATAAGAGATCTCTGCCGGCATCGAGGCGACAAAATTCATGAAATCATCACCATGTCGCACTCGGACATCGAGATTGTTGGTTGCTTCCGAAAAGTTTACACCAAATGCATTTTTGCACTGCTAGCTGTGCGATGTGGTCGTACACTTAACCACCGCTCTCTCCATTCCACGATGAAACCGCTTTCCACCAGTTGATTTATCATTCACCCATATTTATGATACAACAAACATGAAGCATCTTGAAAGAAATGCGATGTTTCATGAATAGCAAGTACTTATTAATTTCGGTAGCTATAGTATCAAATAGAATTACTTACCTTTGTATTTAATTATGTTTAAATTTTTTATTTTTATTTTCCATTGTGCACATTTTTTATATAAATATACATTTTTTTGTGATTACATGTTCGAATTTATGGTATTTTTGAACGCGCGCCAATGCCCCTACCAAGTGTATCTACAGACATTTTGTGATTGGTTATGTTATACATTCTTGTCAGGAACATAAGAAGCCCTACAAACACGATAACAATTTCAAAAATCCGTTCAGGAACGCGAATGTTTGACCTTAATAATAGATATTTGTTTTCTTCTCTTTAGTAGGTTTGGGAACATTGCTTAAAAGACGTGTGAGAGATGTTTTCTTCAAGTTATAAAGTAGAAATAATCATATATTACATTATTTACAAAAATCGCAAATGCAAATCTAATAAATATGAAGTTAACCTAACTTGTAAACATGAATTGGAATGTGACATTATTATTAGTGCACACACTGGTATTGTACGATGTATTTGTTTGCATATAATTCTTCCAAAATATATTTTTCCTATTTCACGTACACAAAGTCAATTTTGTGACACTGTTTTTCTCAAAAACAATGCTACAAAAGTGAATTTTGTGCAACTGTTTTTGGGGAATTTATTATTTACAAAATTAACAGCCTGTCAAACTTGGGGGTGTCATTGCTCACGTAAAATTATTGAATCGGAGCCCCTGTGTCGGGATTGCGGCCTGGGGCTCAATAGGCCCCGCGGGCAAAGCTCCTTGGTGACCAGTGGTATATTAAACTTGCCGTACAATTTTATTTCATTTTTATTTTTATTGAATTTATGAACGTGAAATAGGAAAAATAGTATGAACAACTCGTGTTACAATGCCTAATTGTGATACTCGTATTTTGCGTAACTCGCCTGCGGCTCGTTTACGCAAACTATACTCGTATTACAAAAAAGGTCATTGTAACACTAGTTGTTCAATATACTATTATTTTTGTCATATGTGACTTTGATTTTTATTGTCTTGAATAAAATAATTATAAATATATTTAAAATATGTATAAATAAAACATGTGGTGGCATCTAACGGTTGTGGCCGCAATTATAATTACTATGGCAAACACTGCACCATTTTTCTTACCTTTGAGTGGAACTACGTTGTTTTAAATTGTTTATGATTTCGATGAAGCCTTTAAAATAATTATTGAATATTTAATGGAATATAAAATTAAATGTAAGATTTGATAGGATAAGCTTTACAAATATGTTTGAGCAATTGCCAACTCATACACAGTGTTGCCAACCTAGGGATTTTTCCCTATATCTAGGGATTTTTGACAACAATAGGGAATTTTTAGTAAAATCTAGGGAATTTTACAAATTAGTATGATATTTAACTAAAAATAATTTGTGTCGAAAATTATTTAATTTGATATATAAAATAATTCTAATATCCTTTTATTTACGCTTTATAAATGAACATTGTGCTGCTATCTGTTGTCACGTTGTGTTGCATGTAATTATTTTTCAATACATTTATTATTTGATTACTTTATATCAATGTCGCCATTAATTTACCCTGTGTTTTGACATATATACTTATTATATAATTTAGTAGTTATGTGAGCGGAGAACGTTTGTTATGGTAAAATAACGCAACACTGAAATTTTATTCATATTGCAAATCTAGGGAATTCCAGGGATATTTGGGCGATGGTTTAGGGATTATTTGACTGACTCGGTTGGCAACACTGCTCATACATAACCTTAATTTCAGTTTTCACGAATATCAACAAATACTTGGATGTGAAAAAATGTCAGTCAGAAAGAAAAATATTAATTGCAAAAAGACCATTTCGACATGACAATAATGCTATGATGTTTATAATATTAATGTGTCCTCACTTGTAACGAGCTCTGTTTTTAGGTGTTTTAGGAGCAGTGTTTTAAGCTCGGTTTTAGAGCTGTACAATGTTCTGAAACTATTTTATAAAAAAGTACTTCAAATGAAAGTGGTGGATAATACATTTCTCTGTATCTTCTATTTGCAGTATTTTTTTATAAAATAATTTTAGAACATTGCCCAGCGCTAAAACCGAGCCCAAAACACCCAAAAACAGAGCTCGTGGTACCAGCCAATGTTTTCTTGCGTCTGTAAATCGTATTGGTACATTTACATATTTTATTTTCCCAATAATCCATTTGTTTCATTATTCGTACGATTTTATACATACATACATACATAACATCACGCTATGTCCCACTTAGTGGGGTAGCACGAACCCAGAAACACAGTCAACCAACAATCAAACATTCCTATCCTGACACACCACTTTCGCTTCGTCCACATTCATACATACTCGTTTATTCTTCACACTGGGAATCATTCGTTCACGCAACAAACCGTCAATCATACCCAACCAGTTATTCCTCGGACGCCCGCGCAATCGTTCACTTTTAATCTCACCCACATATATTAATTTCACCAACCTTTCATTCGACATTCGCTCAACATGTCCAAACCACCTCAACTGACTCACTCCCACTTTCATAACAACATTCTTCTCAATCTCACTCACCAAACACCAATGTATTCCCGTATACAATCAGTCTCGTATACCCACACACTCCTCTCAAATATCTCATTTCCAAAGCAGTTATACGTCGTTCGTGCTTCTTCATCCATACCCAACATTCAGTAGGCACTAACACACCATTATAAACACTCAATCGAGCATCTCTAAATACATTCACAGAGCACCCAAAACCTTGCACCCGGCAGACACCCGCCTTTCAATCTGCCGTCAATACGTCCATCCCTCGAGAACATACTACCCAAATATACAAATTCATTCACTTATTCCAGTCTCGCACCATTCACTGGAACATTACAATCAGTCACCAAATCATTCTTCTCAAACACCAACACTTTACATTTATCGACATTCAATAGCAGATTTAAACCTTTCCCTACTTCATTTATGCTCACAATCATTCTTCTCAAATGCCCAAATTCACTATAGTACGTTAATATATCTGCCAAAATTATCCTAATTGTACAATAATTATTTTACGGTTGCCAACACTGCGTTGCTTAAAATCGTCGTATAATGGGTTACTTTAGTGACGATTTCCGAGCTTTTACTGACGATTTTTGAGCACTTTAGTGCCGATTTCAAATCAAATAATTTTAAGTCAGTTTGAGGGTCGAATAATGTAGCGAGAGCAATATTTTTATTTCTTCTAAATGCCCCCACCGAATTTCTTTTCATGCATCTGGAATAACTAACTGTCAAATATTTCAAAAATGGTTTTTGTAAAAAAATTCATACAAAATTAAACAAAGATGTTTATTAATTCAGTCACTTCTTTGTGTATTTTAAAATGTAAGGATGTTTTAAATACAATGTTTAATTTATATCACCATTTAGCCATTATTGTAGAATAACTATTCCGTGTAAACTATAAAAAATACTTATTAATAACTTTAAAATATTTATATTTTCTTACTCTTGTATGTGATGCAAAGCTGCATTTTTATTTTTAAGTTCCCCTGTAGCTTCTACTCCTAGTAAAGTCTCAATAAAATTATTGATATGTGACGATGTTTGGTCGGACACAAGGAGTTTGGCGGGGATTGCTCGGGCGCCAAACGGTAGTGGAAAGCTGTGTCGGGGTTTTGTCCAGGGTACAGAAATGAAACAACGACGGACTTTAGATTTCGGGTTTATTTTGTAGATCTCGGTGTACACTGCTTTTCTCGTGTCTGGTTTGGTAGCGGCCACGGATTTTGGCTTCGGAGCACCCCTTGAGGGCGTACTGACCCAAAACGGAGGGTTTTTGGGCGTCGGAGTGTCGAACGGGTCTTTGGTGGGGCTGTGAGTCGGCCCTGAAAAGCGCGGCGCGTTCTGATGACTTGCGCTGAAACGACGCCTGGCGTCGCGACGTCGCTAGGTCTCTCGGTCTTCCCGAGGCTGGAGAAGTCGATTCCTGAGTAGTGAAAACTAAAACCGGCCGTATCTCGGAAACGACGCTCGGCGTCGCGACGGCGTCGGTCTCTATCAACTGCTGACAGCTGTTAGGATGGGTTCCCGGTGCTAACTCAAAATCGACGCCCGGCGTCGCGACGAATGATTTTCAGTATGTTAGGCGGGGGTACGTCCCGGTGTCGGTGGCGGTCGCAGTTTCGGAGTGCGGGGCGCCGTTCGGCCGGAACGCTGTAAAATGTAAAACTGACGTCATGGTGAGTGACGTCACGGTGGACGGACCGTCGGTATACGACCTGGTGCTCTCGGGTTCACAAACCCGAGGAAGGTGTTAGAGATACGGAAGGACGGGGACGGGTTACGCTCTCCAGTCGTCAGACTCGAGGAGCGAGGTGCGGTGCGGGGGGGGGATAAGAGACCTGGTGTTCTGATCTCTTCGGACCCGCGTTGTGACCTGGACTAAGCCTGCCGAGGATACTCTCCACTCTTACGAGTCGAGGATGCTCTCCAGTCCGAAGACTCGAGGATTCTCTCCAGCCCGGAGGCTCGAGGATGACGGCGCTCTCGGAGGGTACCTCCAGGTCTCAAAGCAGACGGTATCGTGCTCTCAACTGTGGAGCCGCGGATGCTGAAGGCACACGGTGAAGTGGCCGACGTTGTGACTTGTGTGTGACTCCACTCTCACGAGTCGAGGATGCTCTCCACTCTTGCGAGTCGAGGATACTCTCCAGTCCGAAGACTCGAGGATGGCTCGCAGTCAGGGCCTCCAAGTCGCAATGTCGGTGAAAACTAGGTAGCCTGAAGGGCTCGGGACGGTACGGGAATGGTAAGACGGGAAACAAAGATGGTATCTCTTACCCTGGTGAATTTTGCTGGCTGGCTCCTTCTTGGTGTGTTGCTCGATTTATCTCTCATTAGATGAGGTAAACTACTGTGTTTTCGGTTCGCGGACCCCGGCTTATATACAAAAAAGTTCATGAATTGAAAAGTGTTATGAATATTCGGGCGGGTTGTCCGTGGTCGCTACCATGTATTTACATAGGGTTAACTTACAGTACTTTGGTGAAAGGGTTTCTCGTGTCCTTACGAAGTTCATACTAGCATCAATCGCTAGCCCTGTAATTATGCTGCTAGGAAAGTATAATTTTATTTTAATCGGTTACAGACAGCCAGAGTTATTAACAAAAAACTGGGGTTGCTCTCATTCCCGCTGAAACGAGAGCAGTTTATGATTTGCCGGTGTTCCGGACGTTTCCGGAATCATCGGTAAATCTAAACTGCGAGTGACGAAAACGTTTCGTCACAACACTTGTATCATAATATACTATTAAACTTTAACTAAATTGTTGACTATCTACACGTCCAAAAAGTCTTAATTGTTATTCATTGCGCCACAATGATTTTTTTTAAATGTTGTGACATGTGACGTCATTATAAAGGTGTTTTTGGATCTCAAAGCAGTAGGGATTGTAAATAATTGCAGTTATTGTATAGAAAACTATTTAAATGGAATTAAAATAACTTTTCAAGGCAAGCAATTAAAATGAATTCCATTTTTACAGAAGGAAACATTAAACTGTAAGATTATTTTAGTTAAATGTTTGATTACCATTGATACATTTGCTAACCTAAATGTCATTCAACAAGTCTTTAATTTCGTTGAGTCGACCTAAAGTAATATTTATTAGTTAGAAATAAATAAAATAGAATTCAAAGTAAATCAAAAAACCTATAAATTAGTAGCCAACTATTTTGTCACTTCGACAATCTGACAGCTCAGTAATAGAAGTACAAAGAATTCAGAATAGAATAGATATACGGCTGCGGCATAACACTTTGACGTCATTATAAACGATTTTAAAACTCAAATATCTTAATAATTACCAATATTTTGTAAACTTCTTATATGCAGTACGATGTTTTTGGCTCTAGTCATAATAGAAATGACTTATGTGACATTTTGTGATTCTAGTAAATGACCCCATTAATAATAAAATTGAGCCTTCGCGATGTGGAAGTATCTAGTGGCGACAAGGCGAACTAAAACTAATGTAGTTAATAGCCAATACCAACAAAATTTATTATAATTCAAATATTTACTAAGATATGCCTAAAACACTACTACTTCCGGTTGATGGATTCGACCAAAAATCTCAGATGGCAACTCAAACTTCTTAGCTTTTGGGTATCTCTATATACAAGGGTAGACATAGTCAGGGTCGACGCCATTGGTCTGCCAAATGTATTGACTGGGACTGCGTTGTTTTTACATTTCCCTACTTATTAGTAGCAAAATTAATGTTGTATTATAAAGAAATTTGAAATTATTGCACTAAAAATATAAAGATAATATAAATTTAGTAGTTTTTAAGAGTTAGGTTTCTACGATATTTTAAATAATATGACTTACACTGTTAATAAACTATTAAACTATATTCGTAAACTTTTTCAAACTATAAATCTCACAAATACATAAAAATTTATGCGAAAAACAACATTTAACACGAACCAAAAACCAAACAATGCAATACATGCTATTCTTGGCAGACTAATGGCGGACGCAAGCAGAAAAGCGTACCACGCCATGTCTTTACCCTTCCATATAGAGTAGCATTAAATACAAATTTTTAATGTTAACAAAAAACTTCAAAAAAAAAAATTGGTGATAACTTGTGAACGGTACTAAATATCAAAAAATCTTTCAAATAAAAATTGTAGTCAATATTATTATACATCTTTTTGTTTCTTATTAATTTTACTCTAACTCATTATTTACTGAGATATTCTAAAAAAACTGTTTTGCTCTTCAAGTAAACTACCACTTCCGGTTGATGGATTATCACCAAAATTTAATCAGCTAGGAACTTGACCATGTTAATATAAAATTTAAAATTTGACCTTCGTAGCTTCATTAGAATTGTAGAAAATAATTTATTTCATCAAAATATACACAAATACAAAAAAAAATTATTCTGAACATAAATAATTATAATTAATATTAAATTAATAGGATTTACAGGAACATTATTTTTAAATTATAAAAAATCTTGAAATAAAAATCATTATAAATGCGCCTACAAAATTTATCGAAACTATAAAAATATAAAATTATATCTATGATTTTTCAACTTGCCTAAAAAATAGTTTCTTTTTGTCTAAAATTAAACCACAAAAGTTCATGCTATCGTAAAAAATCATTTGAATAAATTTTGTAATAAATTCGCATTTTAAAGATTAGTAAATTATAAATAATCTTGAAATAAAAATTATGAAGAACGCAAGTATAAAATTTATTGAAACTTTAAAAACATAAAATAATTATTTTCATGAATTCCCAACTTGCCTAAAAATATTTTAAGTTGTTTTTTTTTGTTGGTCTAAAATAAACCAAAAAAGTACAAGCAATTGTAAAAAAAAATTATTTCGATAAAATTTGTAATAAAAAAAAATGTTATGCCCATTATTGGGTATAAAACGGCACAGTATTCTGTGGGTAGATAATCTGGGGAGTTGGGTAGTAGGGGTACTGCACAGTGGCGTACTGATGGACAGAAGGAAGTGGGTTTCTACCCTCAAAATTATTATTATTTATCTCAACAGCTGGTATTTGTATTAAATTTTGTACAGAAATAGTGTTTTGTAAAGGAATGGGGACATTTTGCACCGGACGTGTTGGTACGTGTTGTACAGGCGTTGTAGCCATGGGTGGGACCGTGAACTCCTGGTCCTGCTGTGGTGAAGGTTCCCGTTGAGGTGGGAGTCGGTTCCGGCGAAATCTTGGGGGAAGAGAGCTGTAAAAGAGAAATTAAAACATTTGGGGGTTTTAAATGGTTTAAGCTAGCTTCAACTGTCTTTAAATAACCTTGCTGAAGACTGGACTAACATTTAAATACTTTAAACTAGCTGTTAAATAACTTAAGTTAGATTTAAAATGTCAATAAAACTGAGAAAAGAGCTCCGCCAGCCTCAATTGTGTTCAAATACAATTTCATGTTTGTGTTGAGTCCGCTTTGTCTGGTTGGGATCTCAGCGAGCGATGCGTCGCCTCTGGACACTTTAAACCGCTAAGAAGCGGAATAATATTTCGTCAAATATTTTTAAAAGGTTGAGTGATTTTGGGAATGTGACTGCTGGCTTTAAGAATGATTTGAGCTTAGCTGTCTTTAAACACTTTACACTAGATGTTAAATGTCTTAAGTTAGCCTCAAAGGAAGCGACTGTCTTTAAACAAGATCAAAATAAAATATACACATAAAAATTTATGCGAAAAACAACATTTAACACGAACCAAAAACCAAACAATGCAATACATGCTATTCTTGGCAGACTAATGGCGGACGCAAGCAGAAAAGCGTACCACGCCATGTCTTTACCCTTCCATATAGAGTAGCATTAAATACAAGATCAAAATAAAATATACACTCACCGACAATGAGAATTGGAAGTTTTCGTAAAGTACTTCGGTCTTGCCCAGTGTACCTCCAACATCTCTCCTTCTAAATAAATGGCAGACAGCCTGTCTTTGGCTAACTGGGCATGAACTCGAGTATCAAAGTGCACGAACGCGTAATGGCCAGCCACGTAGATCCGGCGTACCGCTGACATTGGCACGACTTCCTGAAGAATTCGACGGACGGCGTCGTTGGTGAACGATGGAGTTATGTTGCGGAGAAAGAGTTTTGTGATCTATAATAATTCAAGAACGGGGTTTAACAATTACTGGATTAATTCAACTATAAGGGCAGCTTTAAAAAAAGTTTTAAATAAAACTTGTTCGTCATGAAATTTGGAACAAACAACAGAAAAACTAACTTAAAGTTTTATGATCCAGAAAAAATCAGTAAGAAAAATCTGGTGTGGGCACCACACTACTTTCTTATACATATAAAACCAACTGAACACGTATGACTTGTTCCTTGCGTATGACTTTATTTCGACATTTATTTGATATACAGATGTTAAACCTGTTTAATTTTTTGTTCTCATTGTAACTATGATTTTATTTTAAAATAGAAATCAATTAATATCTAGTCTTCAAAACTTTCTAATTAATATTACAAATATTACTTTTATAATATTTCATACGACACATATTTTTGACACTTCACAATTATTTGACACGTTTGACACAGATATTAAAAATGTTTTAGTTTTTATTCCCATTGTAACTTAGATTATTGAAATATATTCTTAAATATATAATTTAGTTTTTCTTAAAATTAGAAGCATGTACAAGAAAAGTGCAAATAAAAAATTTTATATTCCAAATATTTTTGCTAACATATTTCATTTGAAACTTTTTCTCACAGATGATTCTTTTTTTGAAAAAATATATTATTTTGTGTGTCCAGTAAACTTCCTCTTCCGGTTTCTCAATTTCATTCAAAATCAACTCAGCTCTTCATTTTTTCATTAAATTCCTGGATTATTTTAGGTATAAGGACAGATATAAAAAAAGTTTTAATGGCATTTAGAACAAAAAATTGCCTTAAGAAATTTTCCCCTGCCTACTTCCGGTTTTCATAAACCTAACTTAAAATTTTGCGGTCGCCTCAATGTTCAATAACGTTAGCGTGTCAATTAATTCAATTTATTTCAAATATGAGGACAGCTATATAAATAAGTTTCAAATAAAAGTTATTGTCCTCATCAATTTTCGTTATCTACTTCCTGTTATGAAAAAAAAAAAAATACCTCGAAATATCAAACAACAAAATTAAATTTACCGTAGCCATGATGGAGGGATCCACGTCAGGTTCTGGGTCAGCCCAGTCGACGATGACCTCCTTGTTCCAAAGTTTGATGGTCCCGGGGGCCATCATCCTCTTCGCCATGGCAGCAGTGCGGTGGTCCTCGAATTCCGCGAACAAGAAACCGCGGTTCATTTTGCGGTCTTCGGGATTAGGGTACATGATGATTTCTTTTACTGTCTGCATAAAAATTCAAACATTTCTTAAAATTTCTTCAACTTCTAGCAGAGCTGGAGGACTGAGAACTTTAAATTTCATTCAGGAAGGTTCTTTTTTTTGTATAAGAAAAATGATATTTGGTCAAGCGGAAGTGGCTATTAAATTTTCTACATGCTTATTTACAACAGAAGAGCGAAATAATGTTTAGTTTTTAAGTTTACAGGACGAACAAATAAAATTATTTCAAATATGGTGGAAGGCACAAAAAAAAGTTGTTCCCAATAAAATTTTCCACAAAAAAGTTATATTAAATTTTCTTGTGTCTACTTCCGGTTTGAAGAAAAACATATTAATACAAAAAATACTTTTTAATACGTACCGAGCAAATTTTCGTCAGCTCCTCCCAAATTTCTGCCTTGCTTTTAACAAATGGAATTCCTCCTATATACAATTTACAATTATCGACACTCTTGGATATGCCCAATTTATGCCCTGGGCGAATTTCATAATTGTTAAGAATTCGAATCGCGCGCCAAGCATCATTGGAATTGAAATAAGTGATAAAAGCAAATCCTCTGTTGTAACCGGTGAAGTTCAGCATCATTCTTAGCTCGAATATTGGTGCGACTGTCTCGAAAATTGGTACGAGCTCATCTTCAAAGCAGTCACAAGGAAGACGACCGATAAAGATCTCAGAACCTGGGGAAAAAAACCCCATTATTCTTCTCCCGAAATAGTGAGGAAAATGTGTTATTCCTCTTTAGAGAGGAACATATATAACGTGTCAGTTGTGTGTTGTGTTGTCAAAGTGTATTTAAGGAGCAAATCGTTTTTAGAAACATGTCATGTAAAAAAAATCCTTTCTCCCACTCTCACTCGAATTGCCTCATTCGCTACGCTCATGGGGGGCAAACTTTGAACTCGAATGGGAGAAAGAAGGAAAATGTTTTTTTCCTCTCTACAGAAAAAAATTGAAAATATATTGCAAAAATTATAAATAATTTTATTTATTGAAAATCCTTATTTCAGTGATATACTTTACATTATCTTACAATTAAGTCTTAATTTATATTCTTCTAAATTAAATTACAATTTGACAAGATTAATTTTGTTTGGTTCATTGACAACACTGTTACATCGACTTGCGTCTGATAAGCTAATCTGTAGACGTGTCAGTTTTGTGTTGAGTTGTCCAACATGTGAAAACAGCATGTGTCTAACACGAGAAGAAAGCGCTTCTTCTACTCTCGCTCGAATTGCCTCATGAGCGCTTCGAGCTTGAGTGGGGAAAAAGCGCTTTCCTCTCTAGCTTGAAAAATAACTACTTCCTCTTTTACGTATACAAAGTGAATTTTGTGACACTGATTTTCTCAAAAACAATGCTACAAAAATGAGTTTATTCTTTTTTGGGGAATATATTATTTGTAATATTATCAGTCTGTCAAATTTAGATCTGTGGAACAAAAAAGGTTCTTATTCATTTTCTTTTATCTACTAACAGTTTTGAGGAAAACTAACTTAAATGTTTTCATATCCAGGAAAAATAGTAAAAAAAAACTCGTACAATATTTGACAATTACTGGATAATTTGAAGTATGAGAACAGCTATAAAAAAGTTCCAAATAAAAGCATGTACAAAGTGAAATTTGACCAATTTATAATTTGTAATATTGTCAGTCTATCAAAATTTGACCTATGGCTCACGTAAAATTATTGCATTTAGTTTTTTATTGAAGTAATAACAAATAGTCAATCTGTAAATTAATTTTATTTATTAATAATACTTACGAACAGGCTCTTATTGATTTTTATTTTAATTGATTTTGTAAACGTGAAACAGGAACAGTATGAAAAACATGTGTTACAATTGTAACACTAGTTTACAACTATTTCATAAATCAGTATAAAAACCTTGAAGGAAAGAATATAATCTTAAAAATAAAAACACTGAACAACATTTTCTACGAATTATATTTAGGTTCAAAGTTTGTAAACACCACTAGTCCAATAGAATTTTAATGTACTGATCTCTTGTCATAAAGGAATTCTATCAGTCACAGTAGGTAATAAATCTCCTTAGACTGACAGTTGAGCATCGATTATGCGCAGATGTTCTGCCCACGTGTTCTTCGCATTACAGTGCTTTTAGTAAACAACATAGATTTTGGTACGTACTGTCAGGGGCGGACTGGCCATTTGGGAGTTCGTGCAAATACCCGGTTGGTCATTTGTTTCTGGATTTACTTAATAAAAACTTGTAATAGAAATATCCAGAATTAAATTCTGCGTGTTCCAGTAATGAAACTATGCAATTGCTATAATAGAGTACAATTAAATTCAAAAACTAATTAAATGTGTAATAGGATAATTGTTTTTCACCCCCTACGAGACACCCCAATTATTTTACGAAAAAATGCTTCGAATAAAACTAGAAGAGAAATTAAATTCTGTATCAAATACTGTTTGTCCCATTCAAATAGCATATTTAGTTCAAGTTTAAATTAGGTTTAAAGTTACTATTGACAAACAGGTACAGAAACGGTTTCGTTAGATTTTGGGGCGCAATTTCTACCCTAACAATTACAATTACAAAAAAAAAAATTGAAATAAAATTTGTAGAACGTTAAATTCTGCATCGGGATCATGTAGTATTTCGAGCTTAATGTGTTTTTCCACTGCTTTAATTCGGCTTGAAATCAATACAAATTTTATCGCGGTACCAGAAATCAAAATAAAAAAACAATACGTAGTGAGTACCCTGATTATTTTACAAAAAAATGCTACGAGTAAAACTTGTAGAGCATTAAATTCTGCATCGAATACTCTTTGTCCCAATTATATATCTTGTTTAGTTTCGGTTTAAAGTACGTTTAAAATTAGTCAAAACGGCTCCGCTCGTTTTACAACCCCCCTCCTTTAATTTTACAAAAAAATGCTTCAAATAAATTTTGAAGAGGATTAAATTCTGTATCATGATCACGTTTTTCTACGCGAATCATTTGTTTTATTACTTTTTTAACTAGCTATTAAATCGAAAATACTATTTTTAATCAAATATTAAATTATAAAAACAACTTTTTCGTTACCTACCTTTTTCTGGAGGAATTCCGTCCCAATTTGGAGGAGGTCCATAGTATCTTTGGCCATTTCTTTGAATGCATGGGTAACCCGTACGCATTGACAGATGAAGAAGTCGTTCACATATTGGTTTACGATCAACGTACACATCAATCTTTGTTTTGAAAACCTTAGATTCAATATTTAATTCAGACATTTTTTCTACCGACACTTTAATTTAAAAAATACACAATATACTTGAAAAATCCAAATAATGTTAACACATACGTCTTACTCTACTCAAATTTAAACACGATCTGAAAGAAAAAGAAATGCTGATGAGTTGATGTTGAGAATCCCAGACAGCTTGGCGGGTGGTTGTGGTGGGGATGTCTGTTCGCTAATTGGTCCAGTTAAGCCTCGTACAGACCTGCGAACGGTTTGGCAAGCACTGGCAGATGATGGTGGGGGAATGTTTGTAGCTTTTCCATTTTTGTTGCAGATACATGCATGTTAGATTTGCTTTTAAAACGGATATTTAAGCCGTGACAGCAGCATATCTTATAATTATATTCATTTACATTTTTTTTAAATCTGGTGTGGACACCACACTACTTTCTTAAACATATAAAACCAACTAAATACGTATGACATGTTCCTTGCATATCACTATTTTGACAATTATTTGACATATAGATGTTAAACCTTAAATTAAGATTATTGAAATATATAATTGAGATTTTCTCAAAATTAGAAGCATGTACAAAGAAAGTGTAAATAACATTTGAAATTCCAAACATTTTTACTAACATTTCAATCAGAAACATTTTTTCACATCTGATTCTATTAAAAAATGTCATATGATGTTTATTTTGCGGATTCCAAATAATATCGTGATTTACATAAAATTTGATAAATTTTTAAATGTTTGTAATAAATAATGTATTAATGAAGAGCAAAATTCAACATCTACCTCAAACTAAATAATTTGTTGCAAGTATACGTTCGCGGTCGCGTCCGCACTAGCTGCAACGTGTGTCTGATACCGACAACGGATGGATCGCGTAAGCGTTGCACGTGTTGCAGCACTTTGTTCGGTTCGCCGTTTTGTTGCGCCGGTGTGGGCGTGGTTCACCGAGCGGTTCGCCGAACCATTCGCAGGACCGTACGAGGCATTACAGTTGTACTGAAATCCTATTGGTTGGAAATGAGCTCATTTCAAAGGGCGCCATTTTGCAGCATTTTGAAATGGAAATATAAACAAAATTTTATAGAACACAGGAGTCATACATATTTTTTAAATTATTAAATTTTAACTAAATTGAAGAAATCTTTAATTGTTGTTCATTGCACCAAAGTAATTAAAATGATTCCATTAAATTTCAGAGGGAAACGAATAAACTGTAAAATTATTTTAGTTAACTGTTTGAATACCACTGATAAATTTTACTAACCTAAGTCATTCAACAAGTCTTTAATTTCGTTGAATAGTAATATTTATTAGCTAGAAATAAATAATAAAAAATTTAAAGGAAAAAAAAACCTTCAAATTAGTTGCCAAGTATTTTGACACTTCGACAATCTGACAGTTCAATAATAAGAAAGAATTGAGAATAGGATAGATATGCGGCAAAACACTTTGACGTCATAATATAAATGACATTTTGTGATTCTAGTAAATGACCCCATTAATAATAAAATTAAGCCTTCACGATGTGGAAGCATCTAGTGGCAACAACGTAAACTAAAACTGTTTCAGCAGACAAAAAACTAATGTAGTTAATAGCCAATACCGACATAATGTATTCTAACTCAAATATTTACTAAGATTCGCCCAAAACACTACTACTTACGACTGATGGATTCGCACACAAATCTCACCGGACGGCAACTCGAACCTTTTTGCTTTAAATATAAATCTACTTGGTTCCAAGAAGTAAAACAGGACCTACACAACGCAAAAATCGTCAACTAGAAGGAAAAAACACTAGATAGGAAATTATGGAAAAAAATTAGTGACAAAATTTAAAAGATGTAAGAAGGACTGATCCTCCCTAAAATAAGGGATCTAGAGAACTCGAACGAGCGGCGCTATCCCAGCCGGGATGTTTTAGCCATCGTATATATATATATATATATATATATATATATATATATATATATATATATATATATATATATATATATATATATGATTCGTAGGGTAGTCTGAACATGTTTTTGTTTTTTCAATTGAATGCATAGATCACTAGATATTCGCTAAAATGTAAATTTAGCGATTTTATTTTTTTGCTGATAACTTTGTTATATGGCATAATACGAGATTCTTGTTTGCACTTTCTTATGACACTTTTTAATGGTGAATTTGCAGAAGTTACTGGTATCAACTTTTATTTTTCATATGGAGGTCATAGTAAGCCATGGCATTTTTCAATAGAGATTTTTTTTTGCTTTACAATGATATAAAACACTAATAATAAATTTTTATAATTAATTGAAAAATTAACGAAATTTGTTATTTATAATAAAATATAAATAAAAAAAGGGAATCGTAGGCTGCTTTGGAAAATATTTAATAATAAATAATAGAATCTCGCCATCGAGTTAAATTTAGTTTCATTGTATGGTGTGGTATACTAGGAATTCCACTAATTGGCCCAATCATAATTACCGAAAATTTAAATAGCTCTGGATATTTAAATATGCAACAAAATGATATTGCAGATATTTTAGATACATTGCCACTTCGTCAAATACAAAATATGTGGTTTCGATAGAGCGGAGCTTCTGCTCACAATTCACAGGTCATAGTATAGTAACTAAATGTTCGATTTGGAGGACAATAGATATGGATTTAACACAATTAGATTTTTTTATAGTTACTGAGAAAATAAACTCTTTATTCTTGAATATTTGAATGACAATATACTACGAAATGCCACAGTAACAATTCTAAATCAGATTAATCCAAGAATGTTAAGTAAGTTATAGAAAAAACAGAATGAAAACCGCAGAAGTGCTTGAATCGAAATAGCCAATTAATAGAATATTTATGGCAAAGTTTTTGTAAATTATTTTTGAATTGTTTGAAATTGTTATTTTCTTCCATGGCAGCCTATGATTCACTTTTTTCAATTCAATTTTATTATAAATAACAAATTTCGTTAACTTTTCAATTAATTATAAAAATATTTTATTAGTGTTTTATATCGTTGTAAAGTAAAAAAAAATCTCTATTCAAAAATGTCATAGATTCCTATGACCTCCATATAAAAAATAAAAGTTGATATCAGTAACTCGTAAACGTTTAGATAAAAAAAAAATTTGAGTACTTCTGCAAATTCACCATTAAAATGTGCCATAAGAAAGTGCGAACCAGAATCTCGTATTATGTTATACAACGAAGTTATCAGCAGAAAAAGAAAATCGCAAAATTTACATTTTAGTCAATATCTTGTGACCTATTAATTCAATTGGAAAAACAAATACATGTTCAAACTGCCCTACTAAAGAGGCAACTTTCGTCTAATTTAACCAACCTCGTATCTCTTACGATTCTCGAGATCCCAATGCATTCGTACCTTAAATGGGACACACTGTATATATATATATATATATATATATATATATATATATATATATATATATATATATATAGGATGTTCAATTTAAGTGTGCCACCATTGCTATATCGAGAACTATAAGAGCTACGAGGTCGGTTAAATTAGTAAGCAATTTCTATTTACTACAACTACTATTTATTAAAAAACAAGAATTTTTTTAGACCAGCGGTTCTCAAAATGCGGGGTGCAACTTTCTTATTTTAAATGGCAACCTATTTTTTTATTTGCTTATTCGATTCAGTATTTTTTTTGAATTCATTGTTTTTTTAAATTATCTTTGTATTTTAGAGTAGAAATTTGCGTGCAAAGTGTTGTTAATAGAATTATTAATACTATTTGTTTTTAATACATTTAAATTTAGCGCGCTGTCAGATTATTTTTACCTCCCGCCTACCTCTAGGTAAGGGAGGTATTGTTTTTGGTCAAAAAATTGGGTAGTGAGTTTTCAATGAATAAGCACGTTTTAGGGTCCCTACAATACGATTTTACTATTTTCGCGATGATGTCTGTATGTATGTATGTGTGTAGTCTGTGGCAATTTTTTCGTCTCGCATAACTCAAATACTATAATACCAAAAAATACAATTTTGTGCATTTTTGCTTCTTATATTTAAATAAAGAGCTGATTAGATTTTGGATAAAATTGGTCAACAGGAACACACACACACACACACACACACACACACACACACACACACACACACACACACACACACACACACACACACACACACACACACACACACACACACACACACACATACAGACATACATACAAACACACATACATCATGGCGAAAATAGTAAAATCGTATTGTAGGGACCCAAAAACGTGCTTATTCATTGAAAACTCACTACACAATTTTTTGACCAAAAACAATACCTCCCTTACCTAGAGGTAGGCGGGAGGTAAAACGCAATTCTTAAAACAAGAAAATAAGTTTTATCCACAACTACCAAATAATATACCCATAATTCAACCGTTGTTTATCAATTAATGACCTTTTTACGATATGCCAGGAAACCCACCGTCCTTCTCCCGAAACAGTGCGGAAAATGTGTTCTTCCTCTCTAGTGAGGAAAATATAGACGTGTTACCAATATATATGTTATTTACAAAAAAAATTTCTTTTTCTAGATTAAATAACAATTTGACAATTTTAATTTATATTTAAGATTGGTTCATTGGCAACACTGCTAGAATGCCTTGCGTCTGATAACCTAACTTTAAAGTGTTAGTTGTGCTTTCAAAGTGTGTTTGACCAAATCGTTTTTAGAAACATGTCGTGAAAAAATGTTGTGTCTAACACGAGAGGAAAGCCTGTTTTTCCGCTCGGGCTCGAGTGGGAAAAAGAAGCGCTTTTCTCTCTAGTTTGACAAATAACTATTGTTACTGTTCTAATGAAATAATATTGACAGTTCGATGAATTAATATTATTTATTTGTTATGTCAAATTTAAATCTTACTTGTCAAAAGAGTAAAATCAAAATGACTTTTAAGTAATTTTTTCCAAAAGCCAAAGACATTAATTTTCCATTTTTCAAACTTTTATTTTCTTTTAAAGCTTAAATTGCAGCTGTATTAGTTTTGAGATTTTCCGCTAAATGTCAAATCACTTAAAATAGTTTGTTATAACAGTACGTAGCCTAGCGATGGTTGCTACAATTTGTTGATAAACAAATAATTTTTTGTATTTGTCAGAGCAAAAATTTTTTAAAACAAATATTTGACGAAATGTTATGGAGTAAAGCATAGTATTCTACTAGAATGTAATGGCTATTACTCATTTGAATATTTCGCTGAAGATGCACACTTCATTCTCATGAGTAATAGCATGCATTACATGCTCACTGAATAATATATTACACTGGAGGAAAAAAATGCAGCACTTGAAAATGCACCAAAAATTTCTACATTTCCGAGTGCCATAACTCGGTTGCATTTAGTTGATATTGGATGATTCTTTGAGTTTTAGAAACTTTGAAATGTTCTCTTCAATGTGATGCTAGTCAGTATGATATCAACCCCTCCCACCCCCATATAAACAAAAATGTTCCTAATGTCACAAAAGTTCAAGTTTGACAGCTCGTACGCAATGCCAAAAAAATCGTAGACTCAATTGGCAAACAGGGCAATAAAGTTCAAACATTTTCCTTTAAGTTTCTAAAGCTTCGAGTATCTACAACAATTTGGTGCGAAATTGTGAATTTTTAAAAAAAATTGCAGTCACATTTGAAAACGAAGACATTTTAGAAAACTTTTGAAAACGCGATAAATGGACATTCAATACGCAAAAAATATTGCCTCTTCATTTAAAAGGCTATTGCACACAGATTAAACGATTTTGGTACGAAACGATTCAAGTTACAGCAAAAAAAAACGCAAATTTCCCTTTTTTCCAAAAAAAATTCATAACTTCTGTCCAAATCATCGTCGGTCCTTGAAAATTGCATACACTTGAAGGAAAATGATTGAAATTAAATTCTCTGTTGGTCAGTTAAGTAAACGATTTTTTTTACTCACACTACTCATCGTTTTTTAAGTCTAAAACATGTTTGTTTTCATCTGGGGGTAGCAGGGGGTGGAACGGGTTTGGTGGCACATTAACTTAAATCACCGCAAAGAGAAATTTTTAAACTTCTCAAAATTCCATGGTTCATTGGTTTTGGTGCAAAATCGGCGAAGTTATAGCCAAAAAAGCACAAAAAGCAATTTTATTTATTTACAATTTCGCGCCAAATTGCCGTAGGTACTCGAAACTTGAGAAACTTAAAGGAAAATGTTTGAACTTTATTGCCCTGTTTGCCAATTGAGTCTACGATTTTTTTTGGCACTGCGTACGAGCTGTCAAAGTTGGACATTTTTTGACATCAGAAATCTATGGGGTTGGGAGGGGGTTGCTATCATATTGACTAGCATCACATTGAAGAGAACATTTCAAAGTTTCTAACACTCAAAGAATAATCCAATTTCAACTAAATGCAACCGAGTTGTAGATGTAGAATTTATTAAAAATGAAATATAAATACAAGGAACTGACATCAAAACATTTATTTTTCAGTCTCGAAAAAATAACAACAATATCCTAATCAATAAATATGTTGCCTAGTG
The DNA here is from genome assembly GCA_963942605.1 of Poecilus cupreus. Classification (NCBI taxonomy): domain Eukaryota; kingdom Metazoa; phylum Arthropoda; class Insecta; order Coleoptera; family Carabidae; genus Poecilus; species Poecilus cupreus. Next base: position 33,572,807 of record OZ012713.1, read on the forward strand.
CCTAAAAAATTGACTAACAACAACAATTAAAATAATTAATAATATAAAAATCGTAACACCACACAATATGTTGTCTCGTTCATGAGATATTGCGCACACGGACATCCATCCATCCATCCATCCATCCTCACACACAGACATCATTGAGAAATTGGTCCTTACGTATCAGTGGAAATCAAAATATGTATTTCCGCAAAAATCTCGTCAACGATTTTTTTCGTGATTCCAATACTTCCTTATACTTTGTATAAGAAAGTAAAAATTACAATTACAATTGTTAAAATTGTTACAGTTGTTATTAACAATAAAAGTTACGATTGAATCAATTACATTGTTATATATTTTGCAACACGTTCAAAAGTTTAGTTTTAACTGGTGACATTTTTAAGAAACATTTGTCACCACATGACACGAAAATCATTATTTGTCAAACTAGAGAGGAAAGCGCTTCTTTTTCCCAGTCGAGTTCGAAGTTTGTCTCATGAGCGCAGCGAGTGAGGCATTTCGAACGAGAGTGGAAGAAGAGCTTCCCTCTCGTGTTTGATACTCGTACAACATTTTTTTCACGACATGTTTCTAAAAACGATTTGCTCGGGCCTAAAATACACTTTGAAAACACAACTGACAGACTGACACGTTAAAAGTTAGGTTATCAGACACAAGGCGGTGTAGCAGTGTTGCCAATGGACCAATCTTAAATATCTTTAATAGGTTGGCAAATTGTGATTTAATAAGAAAAAGAAAAATATAAGAAACAATTGTAAGATAATTTAAATTGTGTATATCACTAAAATAAAAATTTTCAATAAAATTAGGAATTTATTTATAATTTTAGTAATATATTTTTTGTAAATAACATTCATATTGGTAACACTTCTATATTTTCCTCTCTAGAGAGGAACAACACACTTTCCTCACTATTTCGGGAGAAGAACGGTGGGGTTTCCTACCATGTGAAAAAATAAAATTGTAATTTTTAAAACATAATTTTTAGAGCTTAAAAAAAGCTATGATCGGGGTCAAAACGTCAGAATAACTAATTAAACAGTCTTAAAAATAAAGAAAACCATTATTTTATATATCCTACCACACATTTAAAATATTGTTAGAAATTATTAATAATTAGCAAAAACTAACGTTTTTCATAATTCAGGAAAAAAGTTTTATTATAAATGAGTAAGACAAAATAACTTGATAGGGCTCCAAGTAAACTACCACTTCCGGTTATTGGATTATCACCAAAAACTAATCAGCTGTTCTAAAAGGGATACAATTGATATATACAAAATATCAACATTTACAGTAATAATATAACAAGAGGGTGAGAATAAAAAGAAAATAATTTGACAGATCTTTCAAAAACTTGTTGCCAGGCAATAGCCACGAAAGCCCATAGGGCTTAAGTGGCTATTGCCAAATGGCGACAAGTTTGAGAAAGATACTGGAGAATTATTTTCTTTTTATTCTCACCCTCTTGTTATATTTAATTAGATCATTTTTACCTTCCGCCTACATCTAGGTAAGGGAGGTATTGTTTTTGGTCAAAAAATTGGGTAGTGAGTATTCAATGAATAAGCACGTTTTAGGGTCCCTACAATACGATTTTACTATTTTCGCGATGATGTCTGTATGTATGTATGTATGTGTGTGTGTGTGTGTAGTCCGTGGCAATTTTTTCGTCTCGCATAACTCAAATACTATAATACCAAAAAATACAATTTTGTGAATTATTGCTTCTTATATTAAAATGAAGAGCTGATTAGATTTTGGATACAATTGGTCACCCGGAAGTAGTAGTCTACTTGAAGCACTTAACAGTTTTTCGTGAAAAAACACACACACACACACACACACACACACATACACACACACACATACACACATACACACATACACACATACACACATACACACATACACACATACACACATACACACATACACACATACACACATACACACATACACACATACACACATACACACATACACACATACACACATACACACATACACACATACACACATACACACATACACACATACACACATACACACATACACACATACACACATACACACATACACACATACACACATACACACATACACACATACACACATGCACACAGACAAACATAAACAAATAAGAAGGTATTTTTGCTCAGTGCTTCAACTCTTATCTTTGTTAAATCTGCAATATGTCATTGTTCTTGTCAACCAAACCTACAATATGAAAAGGTAAAGACAGTTGTTTTGTAAAAATGTTTAAACTCACCTGTAAAGTATAAATTAACTATCGTCCTAAGTTAATTCATGTATATACTGACATAAGTTTGACAGATTTGCAAACAGGGGGCTGACAGTAGTATAGGATTTCTTGTGATAGAAGTTTTTGTTTTTGATTACTTCGGGTGCTCTAAACATAGATGGAAATGCTGTAGCGTTTGGTTAATAACTACAACTAGTAGGCGGCCGCACAAACAGTTGATTTGAAATTTGAAACTGACGTTTGAAACATTGAAACCGTTACCGTTACTTTGTGTTTTATGCAGAGACAAATATCTAAAGTTTTGTGATTAGTTAGTGAAGTGATTCAATTTACTTGAAAGGTAAGCATTTTTAATTTATTACTTTCTTTGTTATTATCTAAAATATTGTTAGAGCATTCGCATGTTCCTTCAAAGTTTTATTTAAATTTGAACTTTCGATTGGTTTGTATATTTTTAAGCAGTTTAACAATTTATTTTCACCGATTTAACAAAATAGGCTGTTCATATAATCTAATAAAAGATCGTTATTTTGATATAATAAATTTGTTTCAGAACATGAAGACCAAAAGGGGCACTGTTCCAAGCTGCAGAATGGATAGTGTGGGTCATCCTGACATTTCCTTGTTCTGCTTACCAAAAAACCCAAGTTTATGTAACGTGTGGATGCAAAATTTGGGGATTTCGGTGCTGCTGGAAGGCAAGTCGGACGCTGCACTTACACACGTGCGAGTGTGTAGTTTGCATTTTGAAGATACGTCCTTCCAAACGGCGTTTAAGAAAAAGCTATATAAATTTGTAAAGATATATATGTATTCATTAATTAAAAAATAAATTTGTATACATGAATTTATATTTTATTATTTTTAGTACTTTGAAATTTGAATTTCATTAAATTCCCGCATTTTCATTTCAAATATCGCCTTAGTTCGGGTGCTCTATTCATAGATGGCGCAGAACTTCTATCACACTTAATTTTGCTGGGACTGTCGCGTCTCTCTTTAGATATTTGTCTCTGTTTGCAAATGACACATAAACGTCAAAACACTATATTTGTAATCATGTTTGTAATGTAAACAAAAACAGTTTGCAAACAAGGAAGTATTGTTGTTGCTTTATAAACTGATTGGTTTAGATTCAGGGTGGGGGCGGGGCTTCTGGGTATAAAAGGCGGCACGCAGCCGTCAGAGAGTCAGACCCAGGGGGCTGACAGTAGTATAGGATTTCTTGTGATAGAAGTTTTTGTTTTTGATTACTTCGGGTGCTCTAAACATAGATGGAAATGCTGTAGCGTTTGGTTAATAACTACAACTAGTAGGCGGCCGCACAAACAGTTGATTTGAAATTTCAAACTGACGTTTGAAACATTGAAACCGTTACCGTTACTTTGTGTTTTATGCAGAGACAAATATCTAAAGTTTTGTGATTAGTTAGTGAAGTGATTCAATTTACTTGAAAGGTAAGCATTTTTAATTTATTACTTTCTTTGTTATTATCTAAAATATTGTTAGAGCATTTGCATGTTCCTTCAAAGTTTTATTTAAATTTGAACTTTCGATTGGTTTGTATATTTTTGAGCAGTTTAACAATTTATTTTCACCGATTTAACAAAATAGGCTGTTCATATAATCTAATAAAAGATCGTTATTTTGATATAATAAATTTGTTTCAGAACATGAAGACCAAAAGGGGCACTGTTCCAAGCTGCAGAATGGATAGTGTGGGTCATCCTGACATTTCCTTGTTCTGCTTACCAAAAAACCCAAGTTTATGTAACGTGTGGATGCAAAATTTGGGGATTTCGGAGCTGCTGGAAGGCAAGTCGGACGCTGCACTTACACACGTGCGAGTGTGTAGTTTGCATTTTGAAGATACGTCCTTCCAAACGGCGTTTAAGAAAAAGCTATATAAATTTGTAAAGATATATATGTATTCATTAATTAAAAAATAAATTTGTATACATGAATTTATATTTAGTACTTTGAATTTTGAATTTCAATAAATTCCCGCATTTTCATTTCAAATATCGCCTTAGTTCGGGTGCTCTATTCATAGATGGCGCAGAACTTCTATCACACTTAATTTTGCTGGGACTGTCGCGTCTCTCTTTAGATATTTGTCTCTGGTCAGACCCGTGGTGAGTTTAGTCCGCTACAGGTCAACCTAACCTTGCAGTGTGTTGAGTCCGCTACAGGTTAACCTAACCTTGCAGTGTGTTGAGTCCGCTACAGGTTAACTTAACCTTGCAGTGTGTTGAGTCCGCTACAGGTTAACCTAACCTTGCAGTGTGTTGAGTCCGCTACAGGTTAACCTAACCTCTCAGTGTGTTGTGTCCGCTGAAGGCAAAATAAGTGACGTGTCTCTGTCCGTCACCAACCGTCAGTTATAAAGCAAAAATAACTACTTCCAGGTAAATAATTAATAAATAGCATTTTAAGTTCTGAAGATCCGTTGGCCGAAAGGCACTGGATCCATATATTATTGTCTGTGTAATAAAAGAAATTAATAATTAAAATTATTTATAACACATACAGAATTTAATCATTCTTCAAGAACCCTACCCAACTCCACAGAGCTTCCGACAACATATTCCCCTTGTTGACAGTTTTTCAGGGAGGAATCTGGTCGACGAGGTGCTATCTATCACCGACAGCATCTCTGTCGTCACAATTGGTTGGTCCCTTGGATATGAATCCAAGTTTTTGACCCCTTTTCTGATAAAATTACGTCCATATTTTATTTTCGTCGATTATCTTTTAAATAGTTCATGTTATGTAAAAAATGGTCATGTCCAAAAATGTAAATTATAAAATTCTCTATAAAAAAGGTTTTCAATGATTTTTATGAGGAGCCGTTTGGGCCAAAATATAATTAATATAAGTATAAAATTTCGCTATATATAATATTTTCCGTTGTCAATATACATAATGGTCCATCGGCCTGTATTTTTTATTTTATGCGATTATTATAAATATTACCGAAAGTTTATTTTACATTAAAATGTCCATGTATCTGCAGTATTAGTTTTTCTACCGGGTGCTCCATTTTCGCGCAATAGTATGCAACTTAATATTTTTAAATGGAACACCCTATATATTTTCGCAAAATTTTAAAGATCTAATGTTTTTCTTTAAATAAGTTCTTATTCACTATAGTACTAAACTGATTAGTACAGGAACTATTCAAAATAAATAAATAAATAAATTTCTCTAGTAGAATAGAAAAATGGACAGTTATTAGGAAAATTTTAATTTTCAAAGAAAACAGTTCATGATTATAGTAGGTAATATTTAACAATAGTATCTTATAATAACAGCAAGATTACTTTTAATGCCAAGTTCGTTTGAGCAAGGCATATTCCTTCTCATACCTATTCTTCGACTGTTCAGGAAATAGATTTAATATTACATTCTTCGCAGCTTCTTTGATGTGTTATGGAGTACATTCCATTTCACATTCGTCACTATCCATCATGCCATGATGTTTCACAAAATTTTAACGTCATAATTGAATTGACAAATTAATATCTGTCATGCGATTCAAACAAAGAACAGAACACACAGTATCCATCACCTTGGAAACGGTTTAACATGGCTAACTGCAAAATGCATCGGAATCAAAGTTCCAACAGAAAATGGCAAATATAATATTTTCATCAAGTTTTTTATCATTATTGAATCGGTCGTAGAAAAAATAGTGTGTGTTTCTCGAGCAGAAAGTGTCCTTGCCGCTTATCCATGTCCTTGCGCAAGCGGCAATAGACTACTTTCTGCTCCAGATACACAAATAACTATAATTCACTTTGTCATTGCTTAGCAAATAGTTGGTAACCGTTTAATATTTATTAAATTGCACCGGGAACTAGGAAGATTGAACTAAGGTTATGGAGAAAATCAGTGTTTCCAGGTTATTATTTTCAAAAGCTGTAGATTTGACAGAAAAAAGCAGTAGAAAGCAGTAGATTTTATATTAAAAAATTATTAAATTTCATATAGTGAAAACAACAACAAAATATTTTCTTTAATATTATTAAAATCGTTGCTCATTGATGTTTTTTGAGGAATTTTACTTTGTCGCTCATCTCCAATAGCAACGAGCGGTAAAAGTTTAGTTTTCATCACTGTGGATACGAAGTAAAAGAACAGCTACAACAATTTATGACAGGAACGTCATACCTGCGTTTATTTTAATGAAATTAGATGAATGTTTTTTCTTTTCTTTAATAATCATTCGTCGGAAAAATATTGTGTGTAAATTCGAGCGCAAAGTATTTATGTCGTTGTTACAAGCTTTTCGACAAAACATAACTTTACGCTCTAAATTTGAAAATAGCTGTTCTGGCCTCCTGAACTGTAAACATAACAATCACACATCATTTACATTTGCGGTAACTACGATTTTATAGTTTCCATGATTTTTGAAACACCGCGATATTTTTTAGCTTTTTGAGGCTATTAAAATTAAAAGTAATTTTGTAGTAATAAAGAATGACTAAAAAAACTCTAGTTATCGCCAAAATCGTTAAATAAAGTAACATAGAAATAAATAAAACTAATAATTTTATATAAAAATGACATTTGCCAGCAGCGCCATCTCTTAACACTTATCCTAACTAAGTATCGATATTCATTGTTGGTAATTGCCACATAACCAATAAAATGTCAAAAGATAAAATTATTTGATTGGATTGATGAGAATTGGTGATTTATTTTATTTTAATTATATTAAATAAATTGTAATACAGAATATCGAGAAAGGTAGGTAACATTTGAATCGCTCATGTAGTCTATGCGGGAATTATTAAATTGTCATATTCAAATAGTTTTAGATATTACGAAATATGTGTTTTTGCAAATCATAATTGAATAAATTGCCCACAAAGATTTTTTATTTTACGATACCAGCTCTGTGAAATATGCCAAGAGGACGTTTTTCAGTGAAATGGTTGCCTTTATTCTCGTCACTCCATACCACAAAAACTTGAAATATCTCGTAACGTAATTTATATTTTCAGGGAGTGGTTCTACTTTTGATTAGGACACTTTATACAAATTGTTGATTATTTTCACGTTCCACAGTTTTTCAAAGCGTCTTGATGTACAGCTTACTATAAATATTAATTAGGAACATTTATGGAAAATACATATAAATAAATATAGTAAAAAGGTATGCCGGCCAGAAAATGTAATACATTATGTGTGCGTTAAGTTTATTATACATAGCTCAGTTTTATTAAAGCACTCCGCTGCGCGTCGTGCTTCAATACAAAACTTTGCGCTGTAAAACTAAACTTACCGCACGTATAATGTAAATAACTATTTAAAGATATTATTATTAAAACATTTGTACACAATAGTATATTGTGTTATTAGCAGTAAATGTGATACTTTGGGTGCTGAGCATGTAAGTTTGAACGACGAGCGAAGCGAGTCGGACAATTACATGCGAAGCATACAAAGTCACATTTACTCCGAATAACACATGCTATTTTTTCTTCAAACAGAAAATAGACATTAAAAACATTAAAAAAAGCTCAAAACTTCAACAAATATTCTGCCGTATCCAGTATTTCTAGTTGCCACAGAATATGTTACTTTGTTATTTTTGTTTATTTGTTTTATTCTTAACTGTCAAATTATTGAATTACAACCTTACTATTTTTCATGATATTTTACTTTGTCCGCCGCCGGGGTAAATGGGTTGCCAAGGAAACACTTTTACGCCGGCGGCGACAATATTAAACTTCTGCTTGTTGAATACAAATACGTAACAACATACTTTTATGACGTTTGAAGAAATAATTATTTTTTTCTATTTTGACCTTACTGTGTCTTTGTTACATTGTAAACTTCAGTTTATATATTTCACATAATATTTACATGGATTATTGAAATACAAATTATATTTTAGGAACTTGAAATATCGTTTTTAAAAAGTTTATTTTATTAAAAACGAAATAAAATGGTTCTGGCTAGAACGCTGGTTACAACAGTAAAATGTAACAAGAATATAAGATGAATACAACAGGAATACAACAGGAATACTTCTAATTCTACGTGCTAACATATTTATACCAAAGATTATCTTAGAAACGTGCCTTTTTACTCGACACTATAAACTGCTAATTATATGAATTTAAGATGATTTAATTTCTAATGATATTGCGCAAGATGGGGTGAGGCGCTCACATAATTTACATTTCACATTTGTTTACAATTTGAAATGCAGATGTTCTTTATTTAATAGGTCACCTTCAATCACTTGGTACAAAATGATTACTACATACTTGCAAATGATCTTTTGGATTAATTCTTTTGGTTTCTAGTAAGTCTAGGTTAACCACTATTATTTAATCATGGTAACATGTATTAATTATTAATTAATCCAGCAAACTGTTTGACATTTATATTAAAAAATCTGGTGTGGGCACCACAGTACTTTCTTTTACAAATAAAACCAACTGAACATGTATGACTTGTACCTTGCGCATTACTTTATTTTGACAATATATGAGGCATATTCTGTATCTTACATGGTTATTTTTAACCGCCTGTTAAAATTATTAATCAATGATAACAGACGGTACTGAATAAAAATTGAAAATTTCATTTGGTACATATGTTTCTATTGGCTACAATTTTTAACGGGTCGTTAATAATTAACCGATAAGTTACAGAATATGCCCCTATAGATGTTAAACCTGTTTAATTTTTTGTTCACATTGTAACTATAAATTTATTTTAATATAGAAATTAATTAATATCTAGTTGATATCTAGTCTACAAAACTTTGCAAGTAATAATACAAACTTTACATTTATAATATTTCACACGATACATATTTTTGACACTTCACATTTATTTGACACGTTTGACACAGATATTAAAAATGTTTTAGTTCTTGTTCCCATTGTAACTATTATAGAAATATATTCTTAAACATATAATTAAGTTTTTCTTAATATTAGAAGCATGTACAAGAAAAGTGCAAATTATATTTTATATTCCAAATATTTTTGCTCACATCTTTCATTTGACACTTTTTCTCACAGCTGATTCTATTTTGGAAATAAATGTTATTGTTTTGTGTGTCCTGTAAACTTCCTCTTTCGGTTTTTCAATTTCATTCAAAATCAACTCAGAACTTCATTTATTCATGAAACTTATAAATTCCAAGTTTCGTTTACATACCTTGTCCCGTTCATGAGATATAGCGCACACAGACATCCATCCATCCATCCATCCTCACACACAGACATCATTGAGAAATTGGCCTTGACGGATTCAGTGGACTTTAAAATATGTATTTCCGCAAAAATCTCGTCAGCGTTTTTTTTTTTTTGTGATTCCAATACTTCCCTTATACTTTGAATAAGAAAGTAAAAATGAGAACCAGTCCATATTATAATAAAATAAATAAAAAGTAAAGACTTACCTATCAAATTTCAGTTGTTTACTCATACTATGTATTACTACAACCTAATACAATACATTTTGTAACCATATTTAATATTGTGAATAATATGGTATGTTCAAAATAATACTCAAAACTAACAGGATTACCGAAATGTGGGGACCATATGCAGATATTACGTTAGATAGATAGCATCTAAATATGAACATGGACTTTCCAGTCCATAATATATAAATGTCACTGGCAGGACCGTACGTAAAAGTGAGCGCCCTCATTATAACGCGCCAGGACTAAAAATTCTATATATCACAAAATTTTATATCACGGCGCGATTCTTATATCACTGCGAAATTTTATATATCACAATAATATTTGTATACAGTGTGTTCATTTTAAGTGGTACACTATTGCTATTTCGAGAACTATAAGAGATACGAGGTCGGTTAAATTAGTAAACAATTTCGATATTATAAGACAATTGAAATGAGAGAAACAAGAATTTTTTAAACCAGTAGTTCTCAAAATGCGGGGTGCAACTTTCTTATTTTAAATGGCAACCTATTTTTTTTTTATTTGTTTATTCGATTCAGTATTTTTTTCTGAATTCAGTAGATATTCTGATGTGGCAGCACATAACCTCCCTTAATTTATATTAAGTTTAATTGTTGTAAATTAAGACTTATAATATGTAAATATTATTTTTACTTTAAAAAATATATGAAAAATCGTTGTTTTAGTGCCACTGGAGCAATACCAGTGACGTCACACAAACTTTGAAAAATCATATCTCGAAAACTTTCACATCGGGTTTTCACTGATCGTCATATAGGCTAATAAAATTTCATAAAAAAAATTTAAAAAATTGGTTTATGGGCCCATTTTAGTAAGCTATGATAACAACTGATTACTATTATTATTAAATATGAAAATATATTAAAATAAATGTAAACTTCGTTTATTATATAGGTTGCTGTTTGTTTTTGTTTTATGTTATGTCAAAACTACGTCACATTGTGTTGCACTTACTATTGAAAGGACGTGTAATTTAATTCTTTATTTAGGTAACTAATTTATATTTGTGTATGTTTGATGTATTTTAATTATGTTTTGTACTTTATTTAGAATAAAATCACGTAGAATATAAAAACGATCTTAGAAATTAAATTACAAAATCTCAACTAGTAAGAAGATGGCACAAATTTTTGTTCAAGTTGTGAAGAAAGCAGAGAAGGATTTCATTATCCAACGCATTTCTACTGATAAGAAGACTTGGTATTTATTTCCAGAAGAATATAAGGATTTGAAGTTACACACTATTTTATCAAATAAGAAACCTGTATATAATGCAACAATTGCTATTAAAAACATAAATGGGTACAGAACAGTAGCTATAAAGATAGACGACGATATTCGAAATGAATATTTCGATGACGTGGGAAATATTTGTTTCAAAGAATTTCCACTGGAAGAATATGAACCAATGTCAAATTCTCAATCTACCTTACAATACGAGCTAGAAGATCGAATTAGACGATTAGAGCACCAGCTAAAATTGAGCTCAATTCAAGACGTAAAACTACACCATGTCGAGAAAGAATTTATTTTAGAAAAATTCGAAAAAAAACAACATGATCCCACGGAATGGTTACATAGCTTTGAAGATGAATGTCATCGATTTCAGATCAATTCTGACAGCATGAAAATTCAAGTTTTACGTTTCTTTGTTATTGGCCCAGCTAAAGACTGGTATGAAACTAATTTGAAGAAAACTGGTTTAACCGCTTCTTGGGAAATTTGGAAGAAATCTTTTCTTAATATATTCGTTGATAAAGGTTGGTCTATTGTTAGAAAAGCTTACAATTACAAATATTTGGGAGGATCCTTAATTGATTACGCGCTTGTAAAAGAGAAATTATGTATAGAAGTAGAACCTAAAGGTACTACATTATCCCTTATTAACCAGATAGTTTTCGGATTGCCAATTGAAGCTCAAGAAGAATTAGATAGAGAGGAGATAACTACAATCGATAAACTTTATACAGAACTCCGAAAATTAGAAGACGCATTTGCCAGAAAGAAGAAAGAAAGACCATCAAGTCCAAGGTTGAATAAAAAGTCTGATCATAAGCCAAATAAGGTTAGTGAAACTCAAAAGAAAACCGAATTTCAACGGAAACCCTGTACAATTTGTACGGCTCTTGGTTTTCCAAATCGATACCATTTAGTAACGGAATGTCGTAATAAGCATTTGACCACGGAAAAACTAAAATCTAATATGACTGAACATTCTACAAATCTAACCGATTTAGAAATATTGAATATTGATCTTGATAAAAAAAACTAAATGGCCGGGCGAAAGTAGATCCGTTGATAAAATTAAATGTTGTTATTAACGACAATTTAAATGTAAAAGCTCTTTATGACTGTGGCTCGAATATAACATTAATTAACCAACGAATTGCTAATTTGCTTAAGTTGAGATTAATAGAACAGAAGGGCTTATTAAAAACAATCAACGGATGTAGTTTCACTTCAGCCCGGGCAGTAATTAAACTTCGTATTGGAAACATTACTGATTACATAACGACTTATGTTGTCAAGAATAATAATTTCTCCTACGATCTAATACTTGGTAATGATGCTATTAAGAAATTCAAGTTAATTCAACAAGAAAATTTAAAAATTTTTCAACGTAACAATAGCAAAAATATAATAGATTTACAGGAAGACCGATCTAATTACAATCAGAAACAGACTCAAAAGAACATTAAAGATTTAGATGAATATATTGAAGTAAATTTCAATAAACATTTAAATATAAACGAATTTAAACCTGACCTACAACATATTAAAAATGATGAGAAAAAAAAAATCTATTTTACAATTGATTGAAACTTATAGGCACATGTTTGCCAAAGATAAATTCGATATCGGCAAAGTGAAATCAAAAGAAGCGGAAATAAAACTACTTAGAGATGAATATGTCACTTCTCGCCCATATAAATGTTCAATTCCAGATGATGAAGAAATAAGAAGTCAGATCAAAGCATTATTACAAGTAGGAATAATTGAAGAATCGGATTCTCCATTTGCTTCTCCTGTAACCCTAGCTTACAAAAAAGATGATGGAAAGAAATCCCGCTTATGTATCGACTTCAGAAAATTAAACAAATTGATAATCCCAGAATGTTTTCCATTCCCAACAATTCAAGATGTTATCGACAAAGTTGTAAATTGTCAATATTTTACAGTATTAGATATTAATTCTGCGTTTTGGTGTATCACGCTGAAATTACAAGATCGAGAAAAAACTTCATTTATTACAAAATATGGAAAGTTCATGTTCAAAGTTCTTCCATTTGGTCTTAAAAATGCTCCAGCAACGTTCCAGAGAATATTATCAAATATTATCAGAAGAAATAATTTAGATGACTTTTGTGTTAATTACATAGATGATATTTTGATTTTCTCCAAAACCTGGGAAGATCATCTTCAACATATAGAAAAATTCTTACAAGTTACCAGTGCTGAAGGTTTCAAATTAAAACTAGTCAAATGTTTGTTCGCAGCCGAATCAGTCAAATATCTGGGACATATAATTTCGAAGAACAGAGTTTCACCAGCTCAAGAAAATTTAATCTCTATTAAAAAGTTACAAAGACCTTCTGATAAGTCCGATGTACGCAGTATTCTGGGTTCAATAAATTTTTATTTGAAGTATATAGAAAACAGTAGTCAAAAACTTGAACCCCTACATCGATTATTAAGGAAAGACATTAAATTTGAATGGACTGATGATTGCGAAAAAAACATTCAATATGATCAAAGATTATTTATGTTCTAAACCGATCCTAGCCATTTATGATATTAAGAAGCCCGTCTTTATAGAGACAGATGCCAGTTACAAAGGAATTGGCGCAACATTAAAACAGCCACAAGAAGATGGAATATTACACCCTGTTGCATATTACTCACGAAAGCTCTCAAATAGTGAAAAACGCTTGAGTATTATACATTTAGAATGCAAAGCCATCAAGGACGCAATAAAATTTTGGCAGTATTATTTAATTGGACGTCATTTCACGGTCTGCAGTGATCACAAACCGTTAGAGAATTTGAAAACAAAAGCCAGAACTGATGAAATCCTTGGAGATTTAATTCTATATTTATCTCAATTCAATTTCACAATCATATATAAAAAAGGAAAAGATAATATTCTCGCTGACCTCTTGTCCAGAAATCCTGTTCTCGAATATTTTGAGAATGAAGATGTGATCCAGATTGTAAATTTAATTGATTCAACTGCTATATTAAAAGACCAATCTGAACATTTAACTGAATAATATTGAAGAAGTTAAAAGAAAAATCAAGAATTTTTGTTTCTCCAACATTTGGAAACGAAATAATTGAACTTGTACATCAACATTATGGGCACATCGGTCCAACACAGATGATTGCTACAATTAGACCATATTATTATTTCAAGGGACTTGACAAAGCTGTACATACTTTCTGCAAAAATTGTAAGATTTGTATGCAGAATAAAGCTCGTCGTAGTCGTGCTATCGGCCTACTTTCTCAATTTGGTCCTGCCGCAAAACCATTTCAAATAATGTCACTTGATAGTGTTGGAGGTTTTGGGGGAAACAAATCACCCAAACGATATATGCATATTTTAGTAGATCATTTTACCAGATATGCGTGGATCTCTACTACAAAGGGTCAAAACGCTCAAGCTTTTATAAAGTTAATTAATCAAATTGCGAAGAAAAATGATATTTCGATTCTATTGGCTGACCAATATACAGGTATCAATTCTAATGATTTTAAGAATTATTTAGAGAAAATTGAAACACAGATCGTTTTTACATGCATTGATCATCCAGAATCAAATGGGTTGAATGAGCGATTAAATCAAACATTAGTAAATCGCCTAAGATGCAAAATAAATGATGATGGTAATAATAATAGAGCTTGGTCAACTCTTGCACAAGAATGTGTAAACGAGTATAATGATACCATTCATAGTTCCACACGCTTTGCTCCATCATACTTACTGTTTGGAAAGAAACCTACAATATCACCACTACAAGAAAACAACCAAACATCTCTTGAAGAAGACAGAAAAATAGCTTTCTTGAATTCTATGAAAAGTTTTAAAATAAATAAACAGCGTATAGATAAAAATCGACGCCAGTACACGTTCAGTGTTGATGAATTGGTTTATATTGAAAATGGAAGTAGAATGAATCGTAAAAAGTTAGATCCAATTCGAATTGGACCTTTTCCAATAATCAGACAGATTTCCCCATCGTTTTATGAAGTAGGTATTGGAAAGAAGAAGAAGATTTCAATTTTTTTCCATTCCAGTAAACTGCTTCCTTTTTTCCCCTCGTCAAACATCTGCAGGGGGGGAGGTGTAAACTTCGTTTATTATATAGGTTGCTGTTTGTTTTTGTTTTATGTTATGTCAAAACTACGTCACATTGTGTTGCACTTACTATTGAAAGGACGTGTAATTTAATTCTTTATTTAGGTAACTAATTTATATTTGTGTATGTTTGATGTATTTTAATTATGTTTTGTACTTTATTTAGAATAAAATCACGTAGAATATAAAAACGATCTTAGATAAATTACATTATTCGAAAATTATGTTTTCACTTTGAACTTTTTTAAATTATTTTGTTTTTGACATTAAAATAACAGAACATTAATTTTCGAAAAAAATCATATCGCCGTTATTTTAAATAATACGCTAAACATTATTTGAAATTAATTGATTATAATAATGAAGACTATCAAAAAAAAAATTATCTCGATATACATTCCCTATACAAAAAAATATTGAAACCGCTTTTTAAACAAAAGAAACTTAAAACTTTTCAACTAGTTTTGCAGAACTTTAGAGCCGCTACAATTTTTTTCCTTGCCATTTCTCAAATTTTCATTATAATAAAAGAGGTATCGCATGAGAAGAATTCAGGGAACAGCATGTATACAGCGTTCTAACCCAAAAGTGACATATTTACCTGTCAAATGAAACACTGTGCATTTTGTAAAATTATATGCACAACATAATTTTGCCATATTTGATATATTTAAATATGACATAAATAATTGACAAAATTATAAGTTAGATAAAAAAGCTCGCACAAAAGTCGATCAAAACAGTATTCTACTCACACGGCAAACGTCTAACCAAGCTCTTGTTGTCTTGCCACCCGTCACGTGACTTTCACCTCTCTATTTTTATCGCGCTTTGTCTATACTCCTTCCATACATTTTATTAGTTCTATGATACCTGTGCAACAAGCATACATATATGTTAACGGTCATAGAAAAATATGTTTTTTGCCGATTGACATTACAGATGACACTTTACGGACTGATAACAGTCTGTAAAGTGTCATTTTTATGCCTGGGCTGTAAAAATATTTTTTCTACGACCACTACTGTAAGTATGTCATTACAGAACAAATTACAATCAATGTAAGTGCGTTGTTACGAATAGTGTTACGTAATGTTCATTACGTAACACTTGAAAATGAAATTTAAGTTGGAGCTATTGACTGTCACATTACCAAAATAATTAAAATTTGATGCATCGAATTTTAAATTTAAATGTTATGGATTAAATTTTGGCTAATTGATAAAATTTTATAAGTAAATTCATATTTTGCTGGGTTCATTAAAATTATGACATCATGTATCCCTACGCTCAATTGACGTTTATTTTTATAATCAAAAATAAAGCTTGTTTGACATTTAGGTAATGTGTGTGATTATTTCATTCATTACAAATTTGACCAATCAGAATATTTCATTTTCCATTGTTGTACATTTTAGATAAGTGATTAAACAGCAGCATGCTGTTTATTCGCGATTAAATTGAAGCTAGCTTTTATATGCAAATTTTGAACATTTTGAAGGCATATTTAGTCGGATAATTAGTTGCAGAAGCAAGATACTTACATGTTCTTTACCTTTACTGATATTCTATATCTTTAAACATGTTGAATAATTCATTTCAAGCTATTTTTATTTACAAATTTTTGTCATTTATTTGACAAGTAAGAAGAAAAATAAACAATTTGTTATAGTTATAGTTATAGCCATGGAAAAAAACCAATAAATCAAATGCAGAAATAATTGCAAAAACTGTAATTATGAGAATAATTATTCATTTTGTTGTTACAATACAAAAATACAGAAGTACACTTCAAAAAACTAATATTAACATTGTTTGATTTATTTGTTTTCTTCCATGGCAAACTTTGTATGGGCATATTTAAATAAAAATGATACATTTCTAATTTTGCATTTTTCTCAAATATTTTGTATTATTTGGTCATTACATGTGAATATCATTGAATTCAGAAAAAAATACTGAATCGAATAAGCAAATAAAAAATATAGGTTGCCATTTAAAATAAGAAAGTTGCACCCCGCATTTTGAGAACCACTGGTCTAAAAAAATTCTTGTTTCTCTCATTTTAATTCTCTTATAGTATAGAAATTGATTACTAATTTAACCGATCTCGTAGCTCTTATAGATCTCGAGATAGCAATGGTGGCACACTTAAATTGAACACCCTGTATATATATATATATATATATATATATATATATATATATATATATATATATATATATATATATATATATATTCCAAATCGGCAAAAAATTATGTGTTCAACTCGGCATCAAACACAGATTTATAGCTTCGGCAGCATTCACTGCCTCAATGAAACGACAGCCTCTGCTGTGAATCTGGTATTTTGTTGCCTAGTTAAACAAATAACTATTCTAATTCTAATGTTTTTGCAGCGTTCTTTTGCGCACTAACCGCTGACACTGCCATCTCTGCCGGGGCTCACAGACTATGAACACACAGGACGTACAAGGCCACGCTACCCATGAGGGTCATCGCCATGCTCTGCTACATGCTGGGAGGACAGGTATTATTCTCTTATATACAGAGTGTAACATAAATAAGTACATTAAATTTAACCAGTGATAGAACTCGCCGAGAACAACAAATGTTCTTAATAACTTTTTTCTCTAAATCCCATTTTTTTTAGCATTTTTACCACCCCATAAATTGACGAGTCGTTCAGGTATATTCATAATTTGGTCCAATAGCAGTATCCATGGCAATAGTAATGAAATTTTTGATTACGTTGAAATCACAGTATAAGAATTCACACAGTAGCGACACTTCAAATATTTTCATGATCCCAGTATTTCAGTGGTGCGCAGCCGGGAAGATGGCCGCTTAGTGTTCGCTGATAGGCTATCTTAGTAACCATAGAAAAGAAAACATAATATGTCAGTGTCAGTTGTATCTGTCAATTATCAAGCTACAGTATTTCTATCATGTTAAGTTCATAAAATGAGTGCAAAACAGACAGGTCAACTTATTTGTACCATGAAAAATGGTAGTTTATAGTACTGGTGAAATAATATTTTTTAGATTTTATCGCCTTTACAACTGACAGTTATTCAAATTTACCGCCGTATGCCGCAGCTGCCAATATGGCCGCTCGGCTCAAGGTCATCGGTCGATGCGACATAAAGATCAAAGGGACCGACAGCGAGTGTCGCTACTGTGTGAATTCTTATACTGTGTTGAAATGAAAAGTAACTTTGTTCTATATCACTTTATTTATATTTTATACAATGTAGTAACTAGTTTCGACCACACAGTAATATCATAGGAAAAGACAAAACTCAATGTATTAAAATCGAAGCGTTGACAGCAGCGCACCACTACTAGGTGGAAGAATTATAATGACAGCTAGCGATTTCATTGGTATTTTGTACATTCAATATTAAATTTGTACATTCAAAATTAAAAACATTCAATGAAATAAAAGTTTAAGAAGAGATATGTATATTTTATTTAACATATATTTTACATAATAAATATATAACTGTTATGTACATAAACAAAAAATAAATTAGACAATGTGAATTAATGCTATGTGCTGCTCACATATACGTGGTTCCGGGTGACGATTATTTAAATAAGATGCCTACATGTGGAGGACGTAATAACTTCGCAGATTTGGTATCAAGCTGGATGTGTAGTTTGAAAAAATACGGTTTTGTTTGATTTTAAATTGGCTTTATAATTCCTGAAATCCATTATATTATAAAATAATTAATATTTAGAATGTCTCAAAAACTTACTTTTGTTTAATTTCAGTATATGTAAAGGTTGTCCACGGTTTGTGACTTTAAGTTGCTCATCAGCTTGTTTCATTTTATAGTTAATGTCAGTAACACACAGATTATATTTTTTTAAATGACAGATTGAAGTTTGAATTTGACGGTATAAACAAAATGTGTTTTGTTTACTACCCATTACTAGATGAAAAATACAACTGAAAATGAACATGAGTTTTACCCCCGTGGTTTCGACCATTACGGTCATCATCAGACTAGTCGAAACTAGTTACTACATTGTATAAAATATAAATAAAGTGATATAGAACAAAGTTACTTTTCATTTCAACGTAATTCTTATAAAATGTATCACAAAGTAAAGGCTGAAACAATTGAAATTATGAAATTATTGAACTTGACAAATGTCACTTGTCAACTTTTTCAAATAA
Organism: Poecilus cupreus; assembly: GCA_963942605.1. Taxonomy (NCBI): domain Eukaryota; kingdom Metazoa; phylum Arthropoda; class Insecta; order Coleoptera; family Carabidae; genus Poecilus; species Poecilus cupreus. The sequence continues at coordinate 33,592,110 of OZ012713.1, forward strand.
ATTTTGACAATATCAAATAAATCATCTAATAAATGATTATTATAAAAGTAATACTAAGATTTTCCGAACAGCCAGTTCACAAACATTGTGTTGAAGTTCAAGGTAACGCTGCTCCGTCCTGTCAAATTTATTTCTGGCGTCATCTTACGAATGTTCGCACTGTTACACATGTTGTTTAGCTTATTCGAGATCATGAATCTTTTAAGTCAGTTCAAGACCGGGGTAAAATACGATCTGATCACAGCAAATATTAAACAGAATGATTTGGACTGTGTCGAGGGTTAGCCAGAGTCTAGTAAGTACGCGAAGAATAACACAACACATATGAAAGTTACACATTAATTAATAGTACATTAAAAGGGCAAAAATCACGTTCTTACCTCATACAAAAAGTCCAGTGTTTGATACCAGAAGATTTACGTAATTTTTTGCGAATGGATACTGACATCTTGATTTAGTAGGTAATAAATTAACAGTAATTAATGTTGCCACTTGCGTATTTTCAAGTGGAATTCTCAGTAATAATATAACAAGAGAGTGAGAATAAATTTAAAATAATTTGACAGATCTTTCGAAAACTTGTTGCCAGGCAATAGCCACGAAAGCCCGTAGGGCTTGAGTGGCTATTGCCAAATGGCGACAAGTTTGAGAAAGATACTGGAGAATTATTTTCTAATTTATCGAACTCTCGAGTTGTATGTAATTAGATTTTTTTTTGACTTCATCATCAGGCACGTCACTAAATCTATCTTTTTTGCTCATTTTTACTTGTGTTGATGATACCTATCTGACATCTGACATCTGTCAACGAAAACAAAAAAGCTACAGAGAAAATTGCCGGGAATAATCACAAGAGCATTATTCTCAGTATAATAATGACAGGATTGGTTAAAACGCAGACACGTGACTTACAATAAAGCATTTGATTGGTTTAAAGAAACGTCAAAAAATAATTATTGGAATTTGTTCTTCAGTTTCAATATCGTTTGAATACATTTTTATTGCAAAAATACAAAATTTAGGTTAGCTTTCACGACGCAAAAACAAACGTAATGCGCAGTAGCGTAATGCCTACACTAACGCCATCTACGCAGTCATATGTTCTCCATTGGCGGGACATCTAAATTCTAATAAATTTTTAAAGAATTTTAACTCTAAAACTACATGTTTTAGAAAAAAAAGTTACAAAAAAAATTGTTCCCCTTGACGAGTTCTATAAGTGGTCAAATTAATGATACATCCTGTATAGGTATATCTGGGGAACGGACCACCCCTTAAATTTTTTATAAGGAATAGAAAAATTTTCTTCATATAGAAGTTTAATTATATTAAATATACTGCTTGATGACAGGTACATAATTTTTTTATAAAGTCAGGTTTACACGATACGACTATCAACTTTTATTTTTCAAATAGAAACCTAAAATTTTTGTACTAAAATAAAAACCGCCATTTTATTTCCTTTTCAACGATGTACTGCTTGTCATAAATTAATATGAAAAAATTCGAGATAAATAAGATAATTGGGAATTATCAGAAATTATTTTTATTCAAATGTTTTAGGTGGCTATGCGAAATAAAACAAAATGGTAAAACAACTTAAAATAATCACAATAAAGCAGATGTTTATTTTTTATCTGTACGTGCTTTGTAAAGAAATTTTTGAAATGTATGCAAGAGATGATGAAGAATAATCAGTTAATAAACTGGGATTCTAAGAGCTAAGAGAATGTACAGTATTATTCATAAGTTATGCTTCATAACTCATGCACAAGTAAAAATAAAAGTTCTAATGAAAAATAACACTTTTAAACATGTTGCAATTTTAAATTCTATTCATATATTACATTGTTATCAGTGTAATACAAACAGGTAAGGAAGCCACGTCATATATATTTAAATGAAATATTTATTTATATTATGTATATTGATAAACATGTTTTGTTATAATTCATAAATATTTGATGATATTTACATTGTATTATTATTCTTAGACTACAAAAAGTCCGGATGCGTCATCGAACTTGTGTACAGCATCTAATATTCACTTGCATTTTGCAAAATACTGCAAGATCAGCGGTGAGAAATTTTATAATCTCTACGAGGTGTTTACCTGTCTCTGGTAAACAATGGATAACATACCTGTTCCTAATTTCGTATCGTTTATCTTTCTCATTCGACCAGCTGGAACGTATGTCGATTTTTCATTCGGTTCTGGTTTCTGTGGAGCTTAACTTTGAATAATACTTAAAGCGTTTTTCTAGGCGGCGACAACCAAGTTTACAAACACTCAATAAATCCTCGTCTGCTTTCAACACCCTGTATAGGTGTGGGAGATAATTGTTTACATTGTTTTAAAAACCAGGTTCTGCTAGTCACGGTTAACCTTTTGTATATTTAATATTTGAATAGGTTGAAGCTGACCTATGAAACATGAATTAATTTAAATGAATTTTGTTTTCATTAAACTCCTATTATTACTACTTGTTACAATTGAATAAATTCATATTCATATCTGATAGAACGTAGTACATAAAATGACATTGAATGTTAACGGTATATACGTAATTGTGTGACAATTAATTAATGTAAGTTAGATACATATTATTATGTGTTTTATACAGTTTCTTTTAAAACAAACAGCGGTTTTTTGGGCGAAATATTGACTTTAGAAAAAAATGTTATATACAAAAAATGACCAGGAAAAAGGGCCCTATTTAATAGAAATGACAAACAGAAAATTAAACCAGTAGTTCTCAAAGGGTAGAATAGAATTATATTTTTTTAATAGTAACCTATATAAAGATTTAGTCCATTAGATATAAATTTTTTTTCTGATTTCAACGGTATAAATATGATATGAGGTTGTATAACAATTATTTTGAGAAAAATGGTATTAAAAATCAGAAATAATTTCACAATTATTATGTAGGTGTTTGTTTTAGTTCCTTATATTATTGCTCATTTTTATCCATTATTGTGTACTTTTTGAATAATATGTGAAAAAATCTGATGTTCCAGCACATAACCTCCCGCCCAACACAACTCTAAACGGTACAATATAGTATTCGATGATACAGAAACATACCATCTTATTTGTTTATTTTCTATTTATATTTACACACGCACACGCACACGCACACGCACACGCACACGCGCGCACACACACACACACGCGCACACACACACACACACACACACACACACACACACACACACACACACACACACACACACACACACAAAATACACTGGGAAATAAGGAGTGGTGTTTCCTGTTTTAACTAACGAAGCTCTGGCGATCATACTATTAATACAGTATAGCAGCAATTTACCAGTCGGCACATCAATCTTCCTGCACGGAACGTTCCAAATGTTCCTCGACCTAAACAAACCGATGAGTCGCTTTTTGGAGCATTTCTGCACACCCTCCTGTTGTTCCGGAAGTATGTATGTATGTATGTATGTATAATGTAAATGTAGATAATGTAGAAATTTGAACAGCGCAAGGTAACAAATATAATATTTACTTATTTACTTACTATATTTATACTTTTATTTGTGTTTGTGCTTTGTAAATGATTCGAAGTTTTGAAAAGTTTATAATCAACTTGCAATCTATGTGTTTATTTGTAATGTTCATTATTTGAAAGTAAGGCGAAAATATGTACGTCGATGAAGCTGTGCCCTTTTAATCGCTAGATTTTTTATTGTTTCTTGTTAATTAGCAACTTACGAATAAAAGGCGAATATATTTGTTTCTGTCAAGAATATTAGTTATTGACAAAATGATCTGAATGCAGATAATTGAACATGTTACAAAAAATTTAAATTATGCAAATATTATGATTTATTTTTTTTATAATTTTTCTGATGAATGAAAACTTTAATATTATTTAAATAAACAAATACATTGGCATAGTCATCAGTCACATTTATTTATTTATTTAATTATTAAAATATAATAAATAAATATACAAGTATACCCTTCATTCTAAAAGATGACTTTTGACGATGACGTTGATTTTTCAATGTCCAGATACATATATCAAAAGAAATGTAAAAGATTAAAAAAATTAAATATAAGGCTTTTGTAACAAAACCTGTTCTACAGGAATAAAATTTACTCTTGGTTTTGGTTACCTAATTAAAAATTTTAAACGTTTAAAACATATTTAATTAAATTAAGATCTTATAATAATATCTAATTCCACCTACGCTTCATTTTTTCTGCGCCTGGCGACGCAAATAACGAGCTTGTCGCCTATATTCCGATGATTTCTTTTTCTGATATGCAGCAATCCTGAACTCTATCAGCTGATCGACAGCCATATCTGGGTGTTTGTTTGTACAAATAGCTTTGAAGTTGCAAGATTATAAGTATTTCAATCCGTAATACTTCAAGCTCATTATAATCGCAAGGCAATATTTTTGTACTTCTTTGGCTCCAAAGAGCTTCCTCCATCTCCTTTAAAGTTAGCTGTTCCTGATAGAAAATTAAAATGAAGTATTTTACAAATTACTGATTTTTGAGTTTAGCTATTTAATTCTATTAGTTCTCGATATTTGACACATTTTTGATCGTGACGAAAGGTTACTAGTCGTAAAATTGTAGTCCCAACATAGATGTAAATTTTTTTGTTTAACCCTAATTCGAGAATACAAAATTTCAAAATTGACATATGATTATTGAAGAACAGAATAAGGATAAAAAGAAAGATCCTCTTTTCAATTATTAACGAAAAATTACAATGATGCAATATTTGACTTTAAAATGTCGATGGTCACATTTCTTCGCGTCTCTGGATACATATTTTCCCGAAACTCAGAAACTCTCTCGTGTTAGGCGGTACTTTTCCGACATCTGTTTCTTGTCGTGTCGATTTTATTACTGTTACCCTGATTGACCAATATGACACCAATACAAATTAGAGACTATAATAAAAATACATACAGACATACCTACATAACGTTACATTATATCCCACTCGGTGAGGTAGAACGAACCCAGAAAAACTGTTAACCAACAATCAATCTCCTCCAAATATTTCTATCCTGGTACACCATTTTCGACTCGTCCACATTTATAGTGCGATTTACACATGCCCGTTTATTTTTTACTCGCGGAATCATTCGTTCGCGGAATTAATCATCAGTCATCCCCAGCCACTTATTCTTCAGACGCCCACGTAATAGTTCACCCTCAATCTCACCAGCATATATTAATTTATTCACCATACACCATGTATTCCGGACAGTGTTTTTCTGGTTTTTGTTATGTGAGTATTGCATTCATTAGTATTTAGTCGTGTACTAAATGTTTTATATAAGTGAAATTGACAATGACAATGTTATATTTTTAGATCGAAGTGAAGTTAACGATACATCGCTCAACGACCGAAAGGTGAGGTCGTACCGTTCAATAAAGATCTCGGCAGTACAATATCTCAGTATAATCGAAGATTTCATAACACTGACATAATCAAATGGTAATAGAGAACAGCATTTAGAAGTAGATGATAAAATATAATAATTAAACACATAAAATTTAATTTTATATCTACGCCGGCGAGATATCGTTATGTTCAACAATTCTCTGTTTGAGGGTGCACTACAGATGCCCTACGGGTTGGAGGGTAATATGTGTACCCTGGAGTTATTCCAGAGATACTAATAAACAATTTCGTATAAACATTAGAGTGGTACATGGTAACAATAAAAATATTAGTACAATGCCAATGAGTACAAGACAACAATATGCAAAATTAATTTCTTCAGATCAGACTGATTTACTTTTTACAAAATATAGGATTTTTTGCAATTTATTTTTAATTAGGTACTACTATAATTCATTATTTTTGTTTTTTAGCAAATGCTAGATGTTTGAAATTTCAATCATATTGCAATAATTTTTTTTGATATATTTTTTATTGAATTGTTTTTTCTAAAGGGCATATGTAGCCTTTTTGCAACTAAAATGTTTAAAAAATAACTAATATTGATTTCAATTTGAAAAATATTAGTTTAATTTACATCCTGTGCTTTATACTCAATTGAGATTTAGTAGTCACACGTGCTGTTCTTAGTTCTGTAAATATAACTATTTTTGTTGGTTTTTTTTTATCGTACATATTTGAAAAGTGTATCAATTTGTACAGTAAATTCCAGTGAAGTGGTGTGCCGAATAATACTAATAGAGGACCTAGATCTAAAAAACTGGTGTAAATTTTAAAATTCAGTAAAACACATTTTTACTTATCTTAAGTAGCTTGCTTAATTAAACATAATAAAATCGCCCGTGATGGATCGCCAGTGCGGTGCTTGTAGGCGGGGAGTCGGGAGTTAACTTTAAATATCCCGTGTTGTATGTTCTGGGTGCTCTACCCCGTTTCATTCAAGTTGTGCGGGCCTCACCGAAGAAAAGTTTGAATTATATGCCAGTGCGGCTCATCATGGAATTGTAGCAGTTGCTGCCAGCCGTCAAGATCTAAATCTACTACGAGTAGAATGTCCCTTAATGTCTCAAACATACTCGACGACTCTGCACCGTCCGACTTATAGTTATAAGCATTGTTTAAAACGTTTAAAAATTATATTTTAAACATTATAAACACTAAATTCGAATCTTTAATGAAATCCATATCATTCTGCTGTGCCAAAGTTAATGATTTTGAATCTAAACTAAAATTAATCAACGATAAATGCAAAGCTATGGATGTTATAATAAATGAAACCAAGTTTTAAAATCCGAGATAAAATCATTAAATAAAAAATTCGATAACTTAGAACAGTACTCTAAAATTAACAATATTATCATCAATAATGTTCCTCAGAAACCAGACTAAAATATTGACAATCTAATTTGCGACATCGGACAAAAAGTGGGCGTGTCTATTAAAAGCGGTGACATTGATGCGGCTCATAGACTTCCCCCCAACAAATCAAATAACTCCAGATTTTCTAACATTGTGGTAAAATTCGTTTCTCGTAGAGTGAAAGATCAGTTCTTGGTAGCGACGAGAAATAATAAGGATCTATCAACTTCTGCCCTGAATTTTGACGGCCCTAACAATAAAATTTACATAAATGAACATTTGACTCATGACAATAGCCTCCTGTTTAAAAAAGCACGTGATTTCCTAAAGCCCAAAGGATATAAATTTATTTGGACAAAGAATTGTAAAATTTATGCGAGAAAGTCAGAATCAACGAGAACTCACTTCATAAAAGACCTTGATACACTCTCCAAACAACTAATTATTTTGTCTCTTGCATGTCTTTGCATAAAATTGTAGTTCTTTGTTCAAAATGATAGAATCATCTGTCGAAAATAAATCGGTCAATGACCCCTACAACAACTTGTTTGCATTTGGACAAATAAATGTTAGATCTCTTAACTCCTGTTTCCTAAATGTTACAGATTTTATTCTAGAACACAATTTTGATGTTATCGCCCTCACGGAAACATAGATTTGTGACAACTCTCCTTCGCAATTGTTTAACATACACGGCTATGAATTTATAAGCTTACAAAGGCCTACTAATAAGCGAGGTGGAGGTGTAGCATTCTATGTTCGTGAGGGCATCACCTCTACAGTGTTAGACACTACTTTTATGAATACCATAAATAATTTAGAGCATCTATGGATTAAATGTATTGTTAATAAATACACAATATGTTTTGGAGTTATATATAATCCACATGAAAATTATTATAAAGACCTTGAAATTCTGGATCCTTTACTCACTGAATTCAATTCACGATATGATTATGTTGTCTGTGCTGGCGATATAAATGTGGACTTGCTCTCTATTAATTATAAATCTAAATATATAGTAGACATAATAACTACAAATGGAATGTTTCAATTAATCGATCAGCCCACTAAACCAATCTCAAAAACCCTTCTAGACGTTGTTATTGTATCTGACAGTAACATGTGTGTGGATTCAGGGCTGCTGGATACAAGTAATATATCAGACCATGATTGTGTATACTCCACCTTAAACTTTCCTAAAAGTAGTGTCACGTCTAAAACAATTATATAGGGACTTTAAAAACTTTAATTTGAACTGTTTTTATGAGGACTGTGATCAGATAGACTGGAATCATATGTTTAGTTTAAAAAATATAAATGATAAATTATTATATCTTAATGAAAACATAAATTCTCTATTTGATAAACATGCTCCTGTTAGAACGATTAATGTTAATAAAAGATACAGCCCACGGATTACTCCAGTTATAAGGGTAATGCAGAAGAAAAGGAATAAAGCGTGTTAAATTACAAAAAGCTTAAAACTAAAGCTAAGTATAAATATTACAAAGATCTACGAAATTTAACTACAGCTGCAATTCGTCGTGAAAAACAAGCGTATCTTTTATATATATTATAAGAATGAAACTAACGTCACTATACCGGATTATTTTTTAAAACCGGATTAATATATAAAATATAATGCCGAAAAAATTAGCGCTACTACAATAAATCCACGAACACTGGACTTTTACAATTGTAATTACCACGACGGTAGAAGCTCTCATTATTTTTATTTTAGTTGTGTGGATAGAGAAAAAGTTGAAACAGTCATTCAATCACTTACATCTAATGCATTTGGTAAGGACGGTATTTCTGCTAAAATGATACAAATTATACTACCAAAAATAATTGATCATATCACGCATGTAGTTAATACTAGCATTATTGACGGAATTGTCCCTGATATTTGGAAAACAGCCATTGTAAAGCCAATTCCTGAACAAGATACCGTCAAATCATTTGGCGACTTGCGACCTATTATCATTTTGCCTACCATGTCAAAAATACTTGAGAAAATATGTTGTGAACAAATTAACAATTACATCAAAGATAGAAATATTTTACCATCAACTCAATCTGGCTTTAAAAAAGGTCATAATACAAATACTTATCTTCTAAATATCGTTTATGAAATGTTTCATAATTATAATATTATAAAGGCGACCCTTTTAATTCAAATAGATTTTTCTAAAGCTTTTGACATGGTGGATCATAATTTGCTTTTAGCAAAGTTAAAATATTATAATTTTTGTTGGAGCGCTTTGCAATGGTGCACTAGTTACTTGTCAAATAGATCCTTCCAGGTTACAATGTCATCAAATACTAATACACTTCTCTCTAAATTTTACCCTTTATCCGTAGGAGTCCCACAAGGATCTATTTTGGGTCCTTTATTTTATTTAATTTATGTTGCTGATTTACCTAGTGTGTTGAAGTTTTGCACGGCACATGTATATGCAGATGACACTCAAATTTTAGCAACGGTGAATAAACATAAGATAAATGAAAACTCAACTTTGGTGAATGCTGACCTTCAAAACACAAAAAAAAAATTAATCAAATTAATGCTTCTAAGTACTCTTTACTTGTCTATGGTTCAAGTGAATCTCCGTGCATTGAACTAAATGGTACAAGACTACAACGTAGTGCTGTGGTCAAGAGTTTGAGCATGTTAGTTGATGAAAATTTACGTTTCCGGGAACACTTGACAAAAAAGTTAATTGCAGCTAAATTAAAACTAAAAGTGTTGTATCAGTACCGTCAATTGCTTTCTCCAGATGTTAAATTTCGCCTTGTCAATTCATTAATATTTTCCCTACTAGAATACTGTTCATGCGGTAACGTACCTAATTTAACAAAAGGTGACAAATACAAAATTAATCTTTTGCAAAATAGCTGCTTGAGATTTGTACTTGGTGTACGTAAATTGGACCATATTTCCCTGTATCGTTCCAAAGTTAATTTGAATTTTATTGAAGATAGAGTAAGAATATTTTTTCTCTGTCTCATACACAAAACAATAACTACCCGATGTCCACAATATTTATATGAAAAGCTTGAATTAAAAGACATAAATATGCCTATATATATATATATATATATATATATATATATATATATATATATATATATATATATATATATATATATATATATATATATATATGTTGTGCCATCCTTCAGCAAAACTAAATATAAAAATTCTTTTTCCTACTTAGCTCCTACTCTGTATAATAATATTCCAATCAATTTAAAGTCTCTAAAAATTGTAGAGAATTTAATTTTGCATCTAATTCATTAATCAGATTTTATGTTACACGTCTTGTAATCCGTAAAATCGACTATAAAATTTTATAAATATTGCTCATTTGTAGTAGCCATGGAATTGAAACAAAACTACAAACAATTACATGATGTCGTTTCCATGTGAACTGTCACATTCTAAAACCTACTTAACGCTGCTAAAACTACATTAATATATCTAAATAACTTTTTAGTTGTTTATTAATTAATCTTCATGTTCGTTAAATAATGAACAAGACAACAAGAATTGCTGTTGGTTGAATAGCAAAAACAAATGGAGCCTCTAGAAATTTAATTTGTTAATGAAGCTGAATATTTCCGTAACCATTTTATTCTATATTTATTTTATTTTATTTATTCACAAATATTAGCGATAGGTGAAAACGTACTACTTGTTATTGAATCTGGATCTATTTCCACCAAATCAGACAGATCATTCCAAAAGAGAACTACCAGATTAGTCCAGGGTAAGAATAGTAATTTACTAGCGGTCCGACCTGCTTCGCAGGTCTGACCCCTAGGCTCCGCGACCCTGATGAAGATTACATCTAAAAATATAGAGAAATAAATTTAGTCTCTTCGTTCCTCGCTTCCAAGTCAGTACTTTGGCGAAGAATGCTCGTCACTTCGTTCCTCGCATCCATGTCAGTACATCGGCGAAGCAAGCTCGTCACTTCGTTCCTCGCTTGCATGTTAGCACTTTTTGACTTTAAAGTGTGCATCTCCTCCTTGAGACTTTTCATTTGATACCAAACATGTTAGAATTTAAATAACATTTATAAAAAAAACAACTGACGATCTTCCGAAACAACACTTGAGTTTAAATCTTACGCCTGAGACCTTTAATTTAAAACCCTACACGGTATATTTTAAATAACATTTATAAAAAACAATTGACAGTCGTGCAAAATAACTTTTTGACACTAGAGTTCAAATCTCCTTCGGAAGACCTTTAATTTGTTACCAAACACGGTAGGATTTAAATAACATATATCAAAAACAATTGACAATCGTCCAAAACAACTTTTTGACACTTGAGTTGAAGTCTCCCTCGGAAGACTTTTAATTTGATACCAAACACGGTAGGATTTAAAACGTTTATAATAAAAAACAATTGAAAATCATCCAAAACAATTTTTTGACCCTTGGATTCCAATCTCCTGCGTAAGACCTTTAATTTGATATCAAACACAGAAGGATTTATATAACATTTATAAAAAAAAACAATTGACGATCATCCTAAATAACTTTCTAACAGTTGAGTTTAAATCTCAAAAGAATTGATGATCGTTCAAAATAACTCTTTGACACTTGAGTTCAAATTTATTCCTTGAAACCTTTAATTTGATATCAGACAGCGTAGAATTTAAATAACATTTATAAAAAAAACAATTGACGATATTCTAAAATACCTTTTTGACACTTGAGTTAAAATCTACTTCATGAAACCTTTAATATGATACCAAACACGTTGGGATTTAAATAACATTTATAAAAAACAATTAACGATCTCCCAAAATAATGTTTTGACATTTTTGTGTTTAAATCTCCTCCGTGAAACCATTAATTTGATACCAAACACGGTAGGATTAAAAAAAATTATAAAAAAAAATTGACAATCGTTCAAAATAGTTTTTTGTATACGAATTTTGATTAAAAAGAAAATTCTGCAATTCATTATGAATAATTAAAATGATCTTGAAAATAATTTTCATCCTTTTTGTATTAGATAAATAATTAACTTATTTAAATTGTACCGCCTATAATGCTTTAAAGCATCGATGTGTACGGGCAGAGACATCTGTTATACTTTTACTTAAAATTTGCAACTGAACTGTCAAAAATGACAAGGTGCACACAAATTTGTGAAAAGTGACAGCTACAATTTTAATATTTTTTATTAACTTTTAAAATATTTACAAAATAGTACACATGTATGCTCATTCGTTTACTCTAAACACAGATAAATTTACAAAACTTCTGAAACTTGTCTAGATTTAATGTAATTTAAACTTAATTTTTCAAAAAGATGTGTCAAAAATGACAAGAACACAAATTTGTGAAAAGTTACGACTACAATACAGTTATTCATTTAAAATCAACAAATTTCACATTCATAGCAACGCTCGCACACTCTGATTTCCGCCTTATTAATTGAATATCTCGCACATCATGTGTAAGAAAAATGTGAATTCATAAAAAGGCCCTATTCCCAATCAAACTCTAAATTCCAGTGAAGGTTTCACCCGAATCCGTCAAACGGTCTAGGCTGTAGGTCTGCGTACAAATTGTATAAATTTGGTTGCTAGATTGGCTAATCTATAGAGAAATATTCTAACCGATTAGTATATAGGATTACAATATTGTACAGACTATAACTGTGTATTGATTACAATAATGTACTCATATTGATTACAACAATGTATCTTCATTTACAATAATATACTCATATTGATTATATATTTTCATTGATTACAATAATGTACTTGTATTGATTTCAACAATAATAATAGTAATAATAATTTATTTCCAATAAAGTTATACAAATTATATTTTATGAACTTAAAATATCGTTTTTAAAAAGTTTATTTTATTTAAAACGGAATAAAATGGTTCTGGCTAGAACGCTGGTTACAACAGTAGATGTAACAAGAATACAAGATGAATACAACCGGAATGCATCTAATTCTACGTGCTAACATATTTATACAGAGATTATCTTGGAAACGTGCTTTTATATATATATATATATATATATATATATATATATATATATATATATATATATATATATAATCAATGGTATTACAAACAAAAAAGAAAATATCGGTCTTTGGATAATATTCCAGGACCTAAACCGTATCCAATTATTGGAAGTGTTTTGGAATTTGGTTTTAATTCTGTTGGTAAGATATGTTTTGTCAGCGCCGTGTACAATAAATATACTTTATATTTATAGATCAATTAAAAAACATTTCGTGACTTATGGAAATATATAAACCATGGTTTAAAGCTTGGATAGGACCTTTAAAAATTTATATAGTATCAGTAGAACCAGAATTTTTCGAATTGATATTGAGTTCTCCTAAATATATAAAAAAATTTACTGATTACGACGTTTTGAGACCATGGTTAAGAAATGGCGTACTGCTTTCTAATGGTAATTAAACTTATTAACTAACTACTTACTTCATAAAAAAATTATATATATATATATATCATCATCACGCCTTTTACCCATTATGGGTGTGGCACTCTGCTTACGCAGATCTCGGTAGGTGATATATTTTTTTCGTATGAAGTGCGGTTACCAGCCGTCAAATCATAGCCCCCAAGGATGTTAGTGGAGGGGGAACCACAGGGGTAAATTTAAATTTGTAACTGTCGGCAGTGGGATTTGAACTGAGGATCTCACGATCCACAGTCCAACACGTTACCACGGAGCTATTTACCCCATCTAAAATTATTGTTCCGTGTTTTAATTTTTTAGGCACTTATTGGCGAAATCGCAGAAAAAGTTTGACTCTAGCATTTCATTTTAAGATATTGGAGGGATTCATTAGTACTTTTAATACTGAAACTTCTATTTTAATTGAAAGGTTATCGAAACAAGTAGGAAAAGAAGTATTCGATGTATATCCGTATATTACAGCATGTACTTTGGACGTTATATGCGGTATTTATCATAATTTTTTTTTAAAGTTTACGATCGCATAAACATTGAAATTTTCTAACATAAAATTGTGTTATTCAGCATATTTTATTGTACTATGATATAAATATAACAAAACAGTGATTATTTTGGATATATTAGAATTTATCAGAATAAGCTAATTAATTAAAAAAAAAAAATTAAACCGACGAAGAAAGAAACTGAAAAGCGAAAAAAAACTAGACACTTAACTAATGTAAGTAACTAAGTTTAAGTCGAGATTCATTAATTAGTTGAGGAGCTAATTATTAAGACTAAATGGTTTATTTTAATTTTAGATTTTCAGTTTCTTTTTTCATTGGATTAATTCTTTTTAAAAAGTTTTTATTTTTTTTGACTACCTATTTTTACCCTTAGGGGTGGATTTTTTTTTCATATTATATGGAATCAACTTCGAGGTATGCCCTATCCAATAAAAATCATCAAAATCGGACTACTCTGTACAAAGTTATGCGTGGTCATACATAAAATAAAAAATATACGCGTCGATTTTACAACCTCCTTCTTTTTTGAGTAATATATCGATATTATTCTTACCTGAACATTACAAAAAGATTTCTATTTATAGAAACTGCAATGGGTACATCTGTCAAAGCTCAAAGTTCCGTTGAAAATGAATACGTAAACGCTGTTCAAATAGTTTGCAATATAGCTGTTAACCGATCGTTTTCGTCTTGGAAAGCGAATGATGTCCTATTCGCTTTCTCAAATGATTATAGGGATCAACAGAAAGCTTTAAAAATTATTAATGGCTTTACAAAATCCGTAATAGAACAAAGACGAAAGGCGTTGACCAATATAGGTCCATCAGAGGACCAAGTAGACTATGTCGGTGTGAAGAAGAGACAAGTATTTCTTGATGTTCTTCTAAATACAACTTTAGACGGAAAACTTCTCTCTGACGGAGACATTCAGGAAGTAGTCGATACCTTCATGTTTGAAGTAACTGTGAATCTTTACTTATATTGTTATATTTAAAGTGCTCAATATTTCTTCTTCTATAGGGACATGACACCACAGCTTCTTTGGTAGCTTTTGCAATGTACGAATTAGCCAGGAATCCAAACGTTCAGGTAACACTTAATGGGGCCCTTACAATTTTTTTTTTATTATTTATCTAAATTGAAGACTATCTGCAGTATTAAAAAGTCTTAATTGTTATTTATTAAGCAGTAATGACTTAAAAAAATGTTCTGACGTCAGAGTTGTCGTTTGTTGTGGATCTCAAACCGTAGGGATTGTACATAATTGTAGTCACATAAATTTTCGCGGTAAATAATTAAAATATACTTGAATACCATTTACTCCAGGGAAAAACATAAATAAACTGTAAGATTATTTTAGTCAAATGTTTGATTGCCACTGATACATTTTACTAAGCTATGTCATTTAACAACATTTCATTGGGTCGATATAACTACGTTGTTTTTTTATCGCGCGAATTCCCAATCAAGAATGATTTGTATTAGTTGGTTTGTTGGTTACGAATTCAAAACAAAAATATACAAATTAGTTTAATACTTCGGCAATCTGACAGCTGAATAATAAGAGAAGTACAGAAAATTTAGAACAGATGTGTGAGAGAAACATAATACTCCGACGCTAGAATTGCTATCTTTAAAACTCAAATATCTTAATAATATTTATTAAACTTCTATGATGTTTTTGGGTCTACTTGTAATATAAACGACCTATTTGTCATTTTGTGTAAAGATCTCTGTTGATATATACATCCGTAAATAAATTTTAAGGCTAAGAACTAATTTAATAAAGTAAAATCAAGCCTTAAAGTTTAATAATAGGGATACGTTACCACTGAGCTATTTGCCTCGTTAATTTCATTTAGGGTCGATCAATCCTTCTACGAATAAAATACCGAATAAATTATTCGCCAAATAGATGAGAAATGTCGCGTCGAAATCATAGCTCAAATGATACTAATTGTTCTAGATGTCATTATTTGATGCGTAATTTTTATTTACTCAAGGAATAACTTATACGGAAATTTATTCGTAAATGGAAAGACTGACCTTTAGTGTGCTAATATTTTAAATAAAAATATTAATGAGAATTTAATTTTAGGATAAAATGTTTCAAGAATTGAATCAAATATTTGGAAATAACAAAAGTTATCAACCAAGCTTACAGAATTTAACTGATATGAAATATACGGAACTTGTATTAAAGGAAGCAATGAGATTATATCCTTCTGTACCGTATATAGCAAGAGTTCTAAAAGAAGACGTATATTTCAGTATGTGCATAATATTTCTTTGTACTCATCTTCATTATAATTCAATTATATACATTTTTAGATGGAACAACAATTCCTAAAGATACGAATATAATGTTTTTTGTATATGGTATACATAGAAGTGAAAAATTATTTTCAGATGCAAATAAATTTAATCCAGAAAGATTTTTATCTAAATCTACACTAAATCCTTTCGCATATGTACCATTTAGTGCAGGCCCTAGGAACTGTATTGGTAAATAATATTTATTTATTAGTATTCATTTGTATTTTTTGCTAACTACATTTTAGGTCAAAAGTTTGCGATGTATGAAGCCAAGTGCACAATATCAAATATTATTATGAATTTTGAGATTCTTCCGCTTGATTCAAAATATGACGTAGTATTGTCGAGTGAAGTTATACTAAAATCAAAGAATGGGGTAAATATACAATTAAAACACAGAAAATGATATGGTATATTTGAGGTATTATTGTAATTTCATGAAAGAGGTTTATATATTTTTTATTTTTAATAAAAACTTTTTTTTTTTCAAATGTTATAAAAGTACGTTTTTATATTTGTATTCAACAAGCAGATGTTCAATTTTTTCACCGCCGGCATAAAAATGTCTCCTTGGTAACACTGTTTAGAATAAAGAGCGAATATGTTTACTATTTTGTAAATATTGATGTGATGTGAATTTTTTATATACTTGTCAAATACATTATAATTGAACTTTCACTGCATAAAAGTTTCTTTTTCCTTCTCAAAAAAAGAAAAAACAGATGTCCCTGCTCATCAATTTCCATGCTTTTATGCATTTTAGGCGGTAAAATTTAATTACCTATCTAATACGGAAAGGATAAAAATAATTTTCAAAATTCTAGAATTGTCAAAAGTTAATTTTTACGATCGTCAATTGTTTTTTGTAAATGTTATTTAAATTCTATCTTGATTGTTATCAAATTAAAGGTCTTACGGAGGAGATTTGAAATCAAATGTAAAAAAAATTAATTTTGACGATTGTCAATTGTTCTTTATAAAGTGTCAAAAAGTACTATCATGGAAGCGAGGAACGAAGGGACAAGCTTGCTATTTTCGACTTAAAAAAATTTTGGTAGGTATATATGTTTAAAATAAATCAAAATAATACTAAAAAACTATATAAAAAAAATATTTCATCTGGCAGTTTGTCAATAAAGGGGATATCTATATACTTGAGATATATTATAATAAATTCACATACTTTTAAAACCCAAATTATAAAATATTATAGTTAATACATACTAGTTTTCTGTGTATAAATAATTAAATTTGGTAGTTTACGAGGTAAATGTTTTTGTGATTTTTGATAATAATAATAATAATAACACAGCTCTGCAGGCCTCAAAGGCCCATGGCTTTTTTAGATATTTTTTTCCATTCTTCTCTATTTACAGCCTTTATTTCCCAGTTTTTTTCTTATATCTAGTCTATCCAAGTCTTTAAATACGGAGTCACACCACTTTCCTTTTGGGTGGCCTATTTCCTTCTTTATTCCTACCCTTCCCTTGAGAATTTTTTTCACTGTTCTGTCCTCTGGCAGCCGCATTATATGACCCAACCATCTTAGTCTTTGAGCTTTAATTATCCCGGTTATTGCACTGTCACCGTATAAACGCAACACTTCCGCATTTGTCTGTCTTCTCACCAACTCTTCTTTTTTTTCCCACCGAATATTTTCCTTAAAGTTTTCCTTTCCCACACCTCTAGCTTTAAAATGTCACTTTGTTTTAATACCCACAATTCACACCCATACGTTACTGTCGGTCTTATCACTGTTTTGTAAACCCTCACTTTTGTTGCCCACGATATGTGTTTTGATTTTAACACACCATATAACATCCCTACGCATTTACTTCCTTTAGTTAGCCTAGTGCCAATTTCCACACTCTCTTCGCAATTGTTAGTTAAAGTCATACCTAAATAAATGAAGCTCTTCACCTCTTCAAACTCATAAGTCTTTCCATTTTCACTTTTAAATACTAAAGCTCCTAAGCCACTTTGTTATGTTTTGTTTATTCTCATATATTTTGTCTTATCTTCGTTCATTTTTAAACCCAGTTCCCCCGCTGTTCTTTCTAATCGTTTAACCACTTCCTGTAGCTCTTGTCTTGACCTTGTTAATATCGCTATATCGTCTGCGTAGG
This sequence comes from Poecilus cupreus, assembly GCA_963942605.1. Classification (NCBI taxonomy): domain Eukaryota; kingdom Metazoa; phylum Arthropoda; class Insecta; order Coleoptera; family Carabidae; genus Poecilus; species Poecilus cupreus. The sequence continues at coordinate 33,610,372 of OZ012713.1, forward strand.
CTAATATTTGATGCTTTTTCCCGTACATGCTTCCTGAGGTATAAATCACTGCTTTCCTAACAACCCATTCCAAAACCACATTAAAGAGCATTGGCGACAAAGGGTCTCCCTGTCGCAATCCTTTCCGAACTCGAAAGCTTTTGGACGATACGCCATTCTCTGTTACTTAACACTTATTGTCTTTTTGTGTTAGCTGTATGAGTTGTACTAGTTTTTCAGGTATTTGGAGTTCTCTCAGTATTTCGTATAATTTGTTCATCTTGATTGAGTCGTAGGCCTGTTTAAAATCCACAAACAACATCATTTGAGGGAGATTATGTTCATGACTGTCGTGCATTATTTGTTTTAAGGTAAAAATTTGGTCCATGGTCGATCTATTTTTCCTGAAACCTGCTTGATTTTCTCCCAACAGATAATCCACTCTTTCTTGCATTCTATTTCTAATGCAAGTTGTGAAAACCATATAGATCATATCTAATAAGGCAATTCCCCTGTAGTTTTCACATGTGGTTTGGTCTCCTTTCTTGTGTAAGGGTAAGATTACAGCTTCTTTCCACCGGTCTGGCATTTTCTCGGTTCTCCACACTTCTTGAATCTGTTGACATATTTCTTCCTACAGTTTATTTCCCCCGTTCTTATATATTTCTGCGGATATTCCATTCTCCCCTGGGCTTTTGTTATTTTTTAATTTCGCAAAATTTTTATAATTTCCTCTTTTTTCTGGTGGCAGTTCGTCCTGTCCGTCGTTTCTTACTTGTTCTCTTATTGCTACTTCATCTTCTGTGCTACATCCTTCGTTTAACAATTCGTCAAAATATTCCCTCCATCTATTTAGCTTGTTTTCTCCACTAACCAAGTGTCCTTCTTTATTTTTGCAGCAAATTGCTTTTTGCTAATACCCCGATTTTTGTTTTCTTACGTCTTGATAGAAATATCTTATAGAATTATCTTTATAATTCTCTTCTATTTGAGCTAATTTTTTTACCATCTCTTCTTTCTTTCTTCTGCAAATTTTCCTATATGCGTTTCTTTCTTCTGTGTATCTTTTTTTACTTACTTAATTTTCCTTTTGTAAAGCAATCATTCTGGCATGATTTCTTCTGATCAGTGCTTGTTTGCATTCATCATTGTACCAATCTTTATTCTTTTTCTGCTTCGGCCGTTTTAGAAGTTTCTCAGAAATCGCAATTACTGCTTCTTCCAATTTTTCCCAGTTTTCATTTACATTTTCCTCATTATTTCCATTTTTTAAATTGTTGTTCATCTTTTGAACGAACCTGCCCAGTATTTTCTCATTTTGTAGTAAGCACCCATAGTATTTTTGCATTCCCTTCTTTTTATTCCTCTTGTTTTCTGGAATCTTCTGTTTAAAACGCACTACAACTACGAAGTGATCTGTGTTTCCTTCTGCTACTCTTCTACTTTTAACATTTGTAATTGTTCTTGCGTGTTTCCTTTCTATCATGATCAATTTTTTTTTTTCACAGATAAATTATCAATTTGATCCAAACATGAAGTAAATGTGTAACAATTAATTCGTAAATTTTTACAATACATTTACTAACGGGATTTTATGCCATTGACTAGATAATCGCTGCTACGATCCAGTCTCACAAAAAAATTATATGTTAATGTTTATTCAAGTAAATAGTAAAATATGTCATCTATACGAGTATAATTCTACAAACCGTTCATCACTATTTCGGAAAGGATCGCCGTCATTTTTCATTATTCTTCTTTCTATATTTCTCTTTTCTCCGTCGCCATTATTATATTACTAACAAGTACTAAAATTACAGGTAACATCTATACATAAAATTAATATAATACTTACAATATGAATATTTTAATGTAATGTACACATTTACCTTTCTTTCAATTGTAAAATATTTTATGGGAGAAATAATATCAATTATTACTTAAATTATTATTAAAAACAATTAAAAATAGTCAATATTTTTGAAACGATTGATACCATCGTCCAAAATTCACGAAGATGATTTCTATTATCGAAAACTATACGGCATGATACCAAAATAGAATTCTATTCGCTCCATTTCTATAACGACACGAATGTAGATTTCCATATGGCGTGATCTCACTGTTGTTTGAAGAACTTTGTCATCATAGTAACTATTTTCAATTCTTATGTAATATTATACTGATTATATTTTTTGAAATAGCAGTATTTACTAAATCTTTTCTGAACAGATTCAAGTTGATAACTATATTTGTCATAAATAGGATTCCAAATCGTAAGACAGTATTCCAATTTAGACCTAATTAAAGAAAAGTATAGACACTTTAGCGTGGACAAATTATGAAAAAATTTGCAAGAACGAATAATAAATCCTAAAATTCTAATAGATGATTTTGTTATATGTTCAATGTGCAAATGAAATGATAATTTGTCATCAAAAGACACACCGAGGTCTTTAAACTGTGATACGCGTTCGAGATAAGAGTTTTCCATGTGATACGGAAAAGTGTATACGTATTTTTTTACTAGGTAGCTCATTATTTTACATTTGCTAAAATTAAAAAACAGTTTAGAATTCTGAGACCAAGCTAATATACTTTCTATATCATCTTGAAGACGATTGCAGTCTTCTAAAGAATTAACAGTACGGAAAATTTTCATGTCATCAGCATAGAGTAATACTTCAGAGTATTTCACAACATCAACAATGTCATTAATAAACAATATAAACAATAAAGGGCCAAGATTTGAGCCTTGCGGCATCCCAGAAGTAGCAATAAATGGTGCGGAACTGAAATTGTTTATGTGTACTGTCATTTCACGTGAGCATAGGTAAGAGTTTAGAAGAACAAGAAGATTAATAGAAAAATTAAAGTTAGAACTCAGTTTACGCAGAAGGACAGAGTGATCAACATTATCAAATGCTTTTTTGAAATCTGTATAGATAACGTCAATTTGAGAATTATCATGCAACGAGTTTAGTATATATTCAGTCAAGTTAATGAGATTAGTTGTTGTAGATTTACCCTTAACAAATCCATGTTGTTTAATAGAAATTTGATTTTGGGCTCAAATCTTGGCCCTTTATTGTTTATATTGTTTATTAATGACATTGTTGATGTTGTGAAATACTCTGAAGTATTACTCTATGCTGATGACATGAAAATTTTCCGTACTGTTAATTCTTTAGAAGACTGCAATCGTCTTCAAGATGATATAGAAAGTATATTAGCTTGGTCTCAGAATTCTAAACTGTTTTTTAATTTTAGCAAATGTAATGTGTTCCTGTTTCTCCTCATGGGAGCATAGGGCCGGAATTCCACCGGTTTCAATGGCCGAATGTTTTACTTGCATTAACGCTGTTGCTGATGGTCAGTCAACAGACAACTGCAAGGGACCGCCGGCTTATAGTGACCTCCGAATCACTCAGACCCATCTGTGGTCACTTGTCAGAGCTACGAATTATAATTATTTTTATAATTCGAGATGTATCGTGCGGGACGCGAACCCCGACCGTCAGATTACAGATTGTAAACCTGAGCGCTCTTAGCCTCTTGACCACCAATGGCTGTATATATATATATATATATATATATATATATATATATATATATATATATATATATATATATATATATATATATATATATATATATATATATATATATATATATATATATGTTTGTAGTTTGTAGGGATTGGCTACCTCGGGAATAATGCTAAGTTTGGCTACTCCGACGATTTCGTTGTAACGGTGTCGGTAATATAGCATGTGATGGTTGTAAAATTTGCTAACGGTTTGAGTCTATGAGCAGTGCGTAGTTTCTAAATTCAAATGATATTTGAATTGTTATCAATATTTATTTTCAAGAATCATTTTTAACATGTAAAATGAATATATATTATCCGAATGGACGTAAATTTTAGCATGTCATCACAAACCTTTTGAAATGATTTGTGAGAGCTAAATGAATTTAAAAAATAATAATTTAACTAATAATAATAACTATAAAAGTAATATGAGATCTGCACAATGTAATAAGATTTCCCAGCCCTCCCTATATTTTAAATTTCGTTTGTAGCCCCATTTTCAATACCGTTGGTGACGGTGACTCCGGATCTACTCGCAACACCCTCCTCCCCCACTTCACCCCGCACCCTGCACCCTGATTTCGTTGCGACGGCCAGCGTTCGCGGCCCGCCGCGACGTCCGGCAGTGACGGCCAGCCGTTACGATCGCATGGTTTGCTTAAAGCGTCTGGCGTTTGCGTTTCGACAGTCGTTTCTCAAGTTCTGAAGGGAAAAGTGCTTATTTAAAATGGATCCAGAAACATTAGCGCCATTAATTTTTATACTTGATGAAGCAGATGACGATGATATTATATTGCTATCAATGCGAGAAGAAATACACAAATTATATAGTTCAAGGAGCAAAGAAAGATATTATAAAATACTAATTAAAAGTCATCTCAATACCGATGATGAGAAATTTCGTTCCTTCGTTCAAAATACAGTTATACTAAACCAAATCACTGCCTTCACACAGTATTGGTGGTTGGCGGCTGCGTCTCGACTTGTTTTTGAGCAGTCGAGGCTTAGCCGTCGACTGCGGGCCGCAACGTCTTCCAGACGAGCCGCGTTAACGAAATCAGTGCCACAGCAAGGCATTGTAGCAGTGCTCAACGGCTAGAGACGTTGCGGCGGGCCGCGAACGCTGGCCGTTGCAACGAAATCACACCTTAAAAGGGTTCCCGGCCTACGCAATCAGCTATGACTAATAACATAACATTTTATATATATTTCTCGGCGGAAATATTATTGCGTTCACTGTAAATTATTTCTGATTTTTTAAGTCACTGGTTTTAACAATTAATTTGAAAACGTCAAAATTGTTTTAAAACGTCTGTAGAATTGTTGATTAAGTATTTTTACAGAAATTTGTTCATAACTATGACTGATAAAATAACACTTTATATGGATTTCTCGGCGGGAATATTATTGCGTTCACTGTAAATTATTTCTGATTTTTTAAGTCACTGGTTTTAACAATTAATTTGAAAACGTCAAAATTGTTTTAAAACGTCTGTAGAATTGTTGATTAAGTATTTTTACAGAAATTTGTTCATAACTATGACTGATAAAATAACACTTTATATGGATTTCTCGGCGGGAATATTATTGCGTGCACTGTAAATTATTTCTGATTTTTTAAGTCACTGGTTTTAACAATTAATTTGAAAACGTCAAAATTGTTTTAAAACGTCTGTAGAATTGTTGATTAAGTATTTTTACAGAAATTTGTTCATAACTATGACTGATAAAATAACACTTTATATGGATTTCTCGGCGGGAATATTATTGCGTTCACTGTAAATTATTTCTGATTTTTTAAGTCACTGGTTTTAACAATTAATTTGAAAACGTCAAAATTGTTTTAAAACGTCTGTAGAATTGTTGATTAAGTATTTTTACAGAAATTTGTTCATAACTATGACTGATAAAATAACACTTTATATGGATTTCTCGGCGGGAATATTATTGCGTGCACTGTAAATTATTTCTGATTTTTTAAGTCACTGGTTTTAACAATTAATTTGAAAACGTCAAAATTGTTTTAAAACGTCTGTAGAATTATTGATTAAGTATTTTTACAGAAATTTGTTCATAACTATGACTGATAAAATAACACTTTATATGGATTTCTCGGCGGGAATATTATTGCGTGCACTGTAAATTATTTCTGATTTTTTAAGTCACTGGTTTTAACAATTAATTTGAAAACGTCAAAATTGTTTTAAAACGTCTGTAGAATTGTTGATTAAGTATTTTTACAGAAATTTGTTCATAACTATGACTGATAAAATAACACTTTATATGGATTTCTCGGCGGGAATATTATTGCGTTCACTGTAAATTATTTCTGATTTTTTAAGTCACTGGTTTTAACAATTAATTTGAAAACGTCAAAATTGTTTTAAAACGTCTGTAGAATTGTTGATTAAGTATTTTTACAGAAATTTGTTCATAACTATGACTGATAAAATAACACTTTATATGGATTTCTCGGCGGGAATATTATTGCGTTCACTGTAAATTATTTCTGATTTTTTAAGTCACTGGTTTTAACAATTAATTTGAAAACGTCAAAATTGTTTTAAAACGTCTGTAGAATTGTTGATTAAGTATTTTTACAGAAATTTGTTCATAACTATGACTGATAAAATAACACTTTATATGGATTTCTCGGCGGGAATATTATTGCGTGCACTGTAAATTATTTCTGATTTTTTAAGTCACTGGTTTTAACAATTAATTTGAAAACGTCAAAATTGTTTTAAAACGTCTGTAGAATTGTTGATTAAGTATTTTTACAGAAATTTGTTCATAACTATGACTGATAAAATAACACTTTATATGGATCTCTCGGCGGGAATATTATTGCGTTCACTGTAAATTATTTCTGATTTTTTAAGTCACTGGTTTTAACAATTAATTTGAAAACGTCAAAATTGTTTTAAAACGTCTGTAGAATTGTTGATTAAGTATTTTTACAGAAATTTGTTCATAACTATGACTGATAAAATAACACTTTATATGGATTTCTCGGCGGGAATATTATTGCGTGCACTGTAAATTATTTCTGATTTTTTAAGTCACTGGTTTTAACAATTAATTTGAAAACGTCAAAATTGTTTTAAAACGTCTGTAGAATTGTTGATTAAGTATTTTTACAGAAATTTGTTCATAACTATGACTGATAAAATAACACTTTATATGGATTTCTCGGCGGGAATATTATTGCGTGCACTGTAAATTATTTCTGATTTTTTAAGTCACTGGTTTTAACAATTAATTTGAAAACGTCAAAATTGTTTTAAAACGTCTGTAGAATTGTTGATTAAGTATTTTTACAGAAATTTGTTCATAACTATGACTGATAAAATAACACTTTATATGGATTTCTCGGCGGGAATATTATTGCGTGCACTGTAAATTATTTCTGATTTTTTAAGTCACTGGTTTTAACAATTAATTTGAAAACGTCAAAATTGTTTTAAAACGTCTGTAGAATTGTTGATTAAGTATTTTTACAGAAATTTGTTCATAACTATGACTGATAAAATAACACTTTATATGGATTTCTCGGCGGGAATATTATTGCGTGCACTGTAAATTATTTCTGATTTTTTAAGTCACTGGTTTTAACAATTAATTTGAAAACGTCAAAATTGTTTTAAAACGTCTGTAGAATTGTTGATTAAGTATTTTTACAGAAATTTGTTCATAACTATGACTGATAAAATAACACTTTATATGGATTTCTCGGCGGGAATATTATTGCGTGCACTGTAAATTATTTCTGATTTTTTAAGTCACTGGTTTTAACAATTAATTTGAAAACGTCAAAATTGTTTTAAAACGTCTGTAGAATTGTTGATTAAGTATTTTTACAGAAATTTGTTCATAACTATGACTGATAAAATAACACTTTATATGGATTTCTCGGCGGGAATATTATTGCGTGCACTGTAAATTATTTCTGATTTTTTAAGTCACTGGTTTTAACAATTAATTTGAAAACGTCAAAATTGTTTTAAAACGTCTGTAGAATTGTTGATTAAGTATTTTTACAGAAATTTGTTCATAACTATGACTGATAAAATAACACTTTATATGGATTTCTCGGCGGGAATATTATTGCGTGCACTGTAAATTATTTCTGATTTTTTAAGTCACTGGTTTTAACAATTAATTTGAAAACGTCAAAATTGTTTTAAAACGTCTGTAGAATTGTTGATTAAGTATTTTTACAGAAATTTGTTCATAACTATGACTGATAAAATAACACTTTATATGGATTTCTCGGCGGGAATATTATTGCGTGCACTGTAAATTATTTCTGATTTTTTAAGTCACTGGTTTTAACAATTAATTTGAAAACGTCAAAATTGTTTTAAAACGTCTGTAGAATTGTTGATTAAGTATTTTTACAGAAATTTGTTCATAACTATGACTGATAAAATAACACTTTATATGGATTTCTCGGCGGGAATATTATTGCGTGCACTGTAAATTATTTCTGATTTTTTAAGTCACTGGTTTTAACAATTAATTTGAAAACGTCAAAATTGTTTTAAAACGTCTGTAGAATTGTTGATTAAGTATTTTTACAGAAATTTGTTCATAACTATGACTGATAAAATAACACTTTATATGGATTTCTCGGCGGGAATATTATTGCGTTCACTGTAAATTATTTCTGATTTTTTAAGTCACTGGTTTTAACAATTAATTTGAAAACGTCAAAATTGTTTTAAAACGTCTGTAGAATTGTTGATTAAGTATTTTTACAGAAATTTGTTCATAACTATGACTGATAAAATAACACTTTATATGGATTTCTCGGCGGGAATATTATTGCGTGCACTGTAAATTATTTCTGATTTTTTAAGTCACTGGTTTTAACAATTAATTTGAAAACGTCAAAATTGTTTTAAAACGTCTGTAGAATTGTTGATTAAGTATTTTTACAGAAATTTGTTCATAACTATGACTGATAAAATAACACTTTATATGGATTTCTCGGCGGGAATATTATTGCGTTCACTGTAAATTATTTCTGATTTTTTAAGTCACTGGTTTTAACAATTAATTTGAAAACGTCAAAATTGTTTTAAAACGTCTGTAGAATTGTTGATTAAGTATTTTTACAGAAATTTGTTCATAACTATGACTGATAAAATAACACTTTATATGGATTTCTCGGCGGGAATATTATTGCGTGCACTGTAAATTATTTCTGATTTTTTAAGTCACTGGTTTTAACAATTAATTTGAAAACGTCAAAATTGTTTTAAAACGTCTGTAGAATTGTTGATTAAGTATTTTTACAGAAATTTGTTCATAACTATGACTGATAAAATAACACTTTATATGGATTTCTCGGCGGGAATATTATTGCGTGCACTGTAAATTATTTCTGATTTTTTAAGTCACTGGTTTTAACAATTAATTTGAAAACGTCAAAATTGTTTTAAAACGTCTGTAGAATTGTTGATTAAGTATTTTTACAGAAATTTGTTCATAACTATGACTGATAAAATAACACTTTATATGGATTTCTCGGCGGGAATATTATTGCGTTCACTGTAAATTATTTCTGATTTTTTAAGTCACTGGTTTTAACAATTAATTTGAAAACGTCAAAATTGTTTTAAAACGTCTGTAGAATTGTTGATTAAGTATTTTTACAGAAATTTGTTCATAACTATGACTGATAAAATAACACTTTATATGGATTTCTCGGCGGGAATATTATTGCGTGCACTGTAAATTATTTCTGATTTTTTAAGTCACTGGTTTTAACAATTAATTTGAAAACGTCAAAATTGTTTTAAAACGTCTGTAGAATTGTTGATTAAGTATTTTTACAGAAATTTGTTCATAACTATGACTGATAAAATAACACTTTATATGGATTTCTCGGCGGGAATATTATTGCGTGCACTGTAAATTATTTCTGATTTTTTAAGTCACTGGTTTTAACAATTAATTTGAAAACGTCAAAATTGTTTTAAAACGTCTGTAGAATTGTTGATTAAGTATTTTTACAGAAATTTGTTCATAACTATGACTGATAAAATAACACTTTATATGGATTTCTCGGCGGGAATATTATTGCGTTCACTGTAAATTATTTCTGATTTTTTAAGTCACTGGTTTTAACAATTAATTTGAAAACGTCAAAATTGTTTTAAAACGTCTGTAGAATTGTTGATTAAGTATTTTTACAGAAATTTGTTCATAACTATGACTGATAAAATAACACTTTATATGGATTTCTCGGCGGGAATATTATTGCGTGCACTGTAAATTATTTCTGATTTTTTAAGTCACTGGTTTTAACAATTAATTTGAAAACGTCAAAATTGTTTTAAAACGTCTGTAGAATTGTTGATTAAGTATTTTTACAGAAATTTGTTCATAACTATGACTGATAAAATAACACTTTATATGGATTTCTCGGCGGGAATATTATTGCGTGCACTGTAAATTATTTCTGATTTTTTAAGTCACTGGTTTTAACAATTAATTTGAAAACGTCAAAATTGTTTTAAAACGTCTGTAGAATTGTTGATTAAGTATTTTTACAGAAATTTGTTCATAACTATGACTGATAAAATAACACTTTATATGGATTTCTCGGCGGGAATATTATTGCGTGCACTGTAAATTATTTCTGATTTTTTAAGTCACTGGTTTTAACAATTAATTTGAAAACGTCAAAATTGTTTTAAAACGTCTGTAGAATTGTTGATTAAGTATTTTTACAGAAATTTGTTCATAACTATGACTGATAAAATAACACTTTATATGGATTTCTCGGCGGGAATATTATTGCGTGCACTGTAAATTATTTCTGATTTTTTAAGTCACTGGTTTTAACAATTAATTTGAAAACGTCAAAATTGTTTTAAAACGTCTGTAGAATTGTTGATTAAGTATTTTTACAGAAATTTGTTCATAACTATGACTGATAAAATAACACTTTATATGGATTTCTCGGCGGGAATATTATTGCGTGCACTGTAAATTATTTCTGATTTTTTAAGTCACTGGTTTTAACAATTAATTTGAAAACGTCAAAATTGTTTTAAAACGTCTGTAGAATTGTTGATTAAGTATTTTTACAGAAATTTGTTCATAACTATGACTGATAAAATAACACTTTATATGGATTTCTCGGCGGGAATATTATTGCGTGCACTGTAAATTATTTCTGATTTTTTAAGTCACTGGTTTTAACAATTAATTTGAAAACGTCAAAATTGTTTTAAAACGTCTGTAGAATTGTTGATTAAGTATTTTTACAGAAATTTGTTCATAACTATGACTGATAAAATAACACTTTATATGGATTTCTCGGCGGGAATATTATTGCGTGCACTGTAAATTATTTCTGATTTTTTAAGTCACTGGTTTTAACAATTAATTTGAAAACGTCAAAATTGTTTTAAAACGTCTGTAGAATTGTTGATTAAGTATTTTTACAGAAATTTGTTCATAACTATGACTGATAAAATAACACTTTATATGGATTTCTCGGCGGGAATATTATTGCGTGCACTGTAAATTATTTCTGATTTTTTAAGTCACTGGTTTTAACAATTAATTTGAAAACGTCAAAATTGTTTTAAAACGTCTGTAGAATTGTTGATTAAGTATTTTTACAGAAATTTGTTCATAACTATGACTGATAAAATAACACTTTATATGGATTTCTCGGCGGGAATATTATTGCGTGCACTGTAAATTATTTCTGATTTTTTAAGTCACTGGTTTTAACAATTAATTTGAAAACGTCAAAATTGTTTTAAAACGTCTGTAGAATTGTTGATTAAGTATTTTTACAGAAATTTGTTCATAACTATGACTGATAAAATAACACTTTATATGGATTTCTCGGCGGGAATATTATTGCGTGCACTGTAAATTATTTCTGATTTTTTAAGTCACTGGTTTTAACAATTAATTTGAAAACGTCAAAATTGTTTTAAAACGTCTGTAGAATTGTTGATTAAGTATTTTTACAGAAATTTGTTCATAACTATGACTGATAAAATAACACTTTATATGGATTTCTCGGCGGGAATATTATTGCGTGCACTGTAAATTATTTCTGATTTTTTAAGTCACTGGTTTTAACAATTAATTTGAAAACGTCAAAATTGTTTTAAAACGTCTGTAGAATTGTTGATTAAGTATTTTTACAGAAATTTGTTCATAACTATGACTGATAAAATAACACTTTATATGGATTTCTCGGCGGGAATATTATTGCGTGCACTGTAAATTATTTCTGATTTTTTAAGTCACTGGTTTTAACAATTAATTTGAAAACGTCAAAATTGTTTTAAAACGTCTGTAGAATTGTTGATTAAGTATTTTTACAGAAATTTGTTCATAACTATGACTGATAAAATAACACTTTATATGGATTTCTCGGCGGGAATATTATTGCGTGCACTGTAAATTATTTCTGATTTTTTAAGTCACTGGTTTTAACAATTAATTTGAAAACGTCAAAATTGTTTTAAAACGTCTGTAGAATTGTTGATTAAGTATTTTTACAGAAATTTGTTCATAACTATGACTGATAAAATAACACTTTATATGTCTCGGCGGGAATATTATTGCGTTCACTGTAAATTATTTCTGATTTTTTAAGTCACTGGTTTTAACAATTAATTTGAAAACGTCAAAATTGTTTTAAAACGTCTGTAGAATTGTTGATTAAGTATTTTTACAGAAATTTGTTCATAACTATGACTGATAAAATAACACTTTATATGGATTTCTCGGCGGGAATATTATTGCGTTCACTGTAAATTATTTCTGATTTTTTAAGTCACTGGTTTTAACAATTAATTTGAAAACGTCAAATTGTTTTAAAACGTCTGTAGAATTGTTGATTAAGTATTTTTACAGAAATTTGTTCATAACTATGACTGATAAAATAACACTTTATATGGATTTCTCGGCGGGAATATTATTGCGTGCACTGTAAATTATTTCTGATTTTTTAAGTCACTGGTTTTAACAATTAATTTGAAAACGTCAAATTGTTTTAAAACGTCTGTAGAATTGTTGATTAAGTATTTTTACAGAAATTTGTTCATAACTATGACTGATAAAATAACACTTTATATGGATTTCTCGGCGGGAATATTATTGCGTGCACTGTAAATTATTTCTGATTTTTTAAGTCACTGGTTTTAACAATTAATTTGAAAACGTCAAAATTGTTTTAAAACGTCTGTAGAATTGTTGATTAAGTATTTTTACAGAAATTTGTTCATAACTATGACTGATAAAATAACACTTTATATGGATTTCTCGGCGGGAATATTATTTGCGTGCACTGTAAATTATTTCTGATTTTTTAAGTCACTGTTTTAACAATTAATTTGAAAACGTCAAAATTGTTTTAAAACGTCTGTAGAATTGTTGATTAAGTATTTTTTACAGAAATTTGTTCATAACTATGACTGATAAAATAACACTTTATATGGATTTCTCGGCGGGAATATTATTGCGTTCACTGTAAATTATTTCTGATTTTTTAAGTCACTGGTTTAACAATTAATTTGAAAACGTCAAAATTGTTTTAAAACGTCTGTAGAATTGTTGATTAAGTATTTTTACAGAAATTTGTTCATAACTATGACTGATAAAATAACACTTTATATGGATTTCTCGGCGGGAATATTATTGCGTGCACTGTAAATTATTTCTGATTTTTTAAGTCACTGGTTTTAACAATTAATTTGAAAACGTCAAAATTGTTTTAAAACGTCTGTAGAATTGTTGATTAAGTATTTTTACAGAAATTTGTTCATAACTATGACTGATAAAATAACACTTTATATGGATTTCTCGGCGGGAATATTATTGCGTGCACTGTAAATTATTTCTGATTTTTTAAGTCACTGGTTTTAACAATTAATTTGAAAACGTCAAAATGTTTTAAAACGTCTGTAGAATTGTTGATTAAGTATTTTTACAGAAATTTGTTCATAACTATGACTGATAAAATAACACTTTATATGGATTTCTCGGCGGAATATTATTGCGTTCACTGTAAATTATTTCTGATTTTTTAAGTCACTGGTTTTAACAATTAATTTGAAAACGTCAAATTGTTTTAAAACGTCTGTAGAATTGTTGATTAAGTATTTTTACAGAAATTTGTTCATAACTATGACTGATAAAATAACACTTTATATGGATTTCTCGGCGGGAATATTATTGCGTGCACTGTAAATTATTTCTGATTTTTTAAGTCACTGGTTTTAACAATTAATTTGAAAACGTCAAAATTGTTTTAAAACGTCTGTAGAATTGTTGATTAAGTATTTTTACAGAAATTTGTTCATAACTATGACTGATAAAATAACACTTTATATGGATTTCTCGGCGGGAATATTATTGCGTGCACTGTAAATTATTTCTGATTTTTTAAGTCACTGGTTTTAACAATTAATTTGAAAACGTCAAAATTGTTTTAAAACGTCTGTAGAATTGTTGATTAAGTATTTTTACAGAAATTTGTTCATAACTATGACTGATAAAATAACACTTTATATGGATTTCTCGGCGGGAATATTATTGCGTGCACTGTAAATTATTTCTGATTTTTTAAGTCACTGGTTTTAACAATTAATTTGAAAACGTCAAAATTGTTTTAAAACGTCTGTAGAATTGTTGATTAAGTATTTTTACAGAAATTTGTTCATAACTATGACTGATAAAATAACACTTTATATGGATTTCTCGGCGGGAATATTATTGCGTTCACTGTAAATTATTTCTGATTTTTTAAGTCACTGGTTTTAACAATTAATTTGAAAACGTCAAAATTGTTTTAAAACGTCTGTAGAATTGTTGATTAAGTATTTTTACAGAAATTTGTTCATAACTATGACTGATAAAATAACACTTTATATGGATTTCTCGGCGGGAATATTAATTGCGTGCACTGTAAATTATTTCTGATTTTTTAAGTCACTGGTTTTAACAATTAATTGAAAACGTCAAAATTGGTTTTAAACGTCTGTAGCATTGTTGATTAAATATAGTTTAGTATAATAAATATTTACACTATTATATGCACTTATATCTGGTGCTTAGCTGATATAAATATTATTGCATTTCGACTTCAAATACAGTAGATGTTTTTAAACCTGTAATGTCGATAAATTTCTAATTATTCTATCTAAAAGTACCTTTTATTATTGTTATTTAAATTATAATGTTTATGTTATAAGTAGTAATAATTAGTCCTCCCGTGGCCGTACGGGTTATTTCAGTTGCCGCATGTTTAAATATTTTGTAATATATTGTTTAATAATGTTTTTACAGCTACGTGCTTCTAGGTAATCCTTCAATAAATATTAACGTATGTAAAATCAGCATATTTGTTGAATTTTCTTTTTTACAAATACATATTTTTGTAATTGTTCTCCCTGGGATAACCAAGTTACCACAGAATAAATACACTACCGGCAGCGAAAGTCAAAAAGAGAAACCTGAAATTAGAGAGAGATAAAACGTTATAACAAATTTAAAAGGCCTATCGGATATTATTGTACCCATTTTATGTTGTTGTTCTGTATGTATAAAATTTTTTTTTCTATTTTTGTATATAATTAATAATATAATATAAAACTATTATTCTTTTGATGTACTCATAAAATATGTTGTAAAATAACAATATACAACCTGATCTATTGGAAATTTAAAAATTTCCCGTCAGAAAACCAACAAATTTAAATGTCCAAGGTTATTGAATCTGTAAGCGAGACATCAAAGAAGCCGACGAGACTTTCGCTTCTAGTAGTATACTGTGAATTTATTGTATTTCTTGAACAACTTTAATCTTGCCCAAAGTGCCTATGCGTATTTAGACGTTTTCAACGGGCTAAATCACGTATAAAATGTATTTGGTTTATTGTGTGAATGAAATGTAAACGCTTCAGTCTAACATTGCTGTTCATAACGGAACGTAAATATTTAGACAGGAAGAAAAACGTGGAATTTCCAGATGTATGTAAAGGCAGAAACTATCGTAGATACTTTCTGCAAAAATTATTAACACACTTGATAGTTAAATAATTATTTCTGAATGTTTTATTTTATGAGCAGGGCCCGCAGTGAAAACATTTACTAGGGCCCAATTTTTACTTAATCCGGCACTGGCCCATAGCACATAGTCCGGCAATTTACTCGCTTCCCAGAGACTGATGCATTTTCAATTCAAAGTGAAAAATAAAACTTATGTAATATTGTTTCAAATCCATGGCTATCACTATAAATGAGCAATATTTATAAAATTTATAACTCGATTTTAAGGATTACAAAACATGTAAAATAAAATCTAATTAGTGATTTAGATGCAGAATTTAATTGTCCACAAATTTTATTTGAATCTTTTTTGTCTGAAATAATTGGTAACCAACCCGCGCGAAAAAAATGATTTCCCATGTTAAACGCCTATGGCCCGCTTTTGATTTACAGCCTGTATATTCATTTTCAGATTTCTTAATTTAATTATCCATGTGGCAAATTTTACTGCAAATCTTATATCATCCATATTATGTCTCTATGTGTTCATTCACTTCAAACATTTATTTCTTTATAATTATAAATAAATGGGATATCATAAAATCTAATCAATAATTCTACCATATTGTGTAAAACTATTCTGAAAATCCTAGAAAATTAGATAAATGATAAACAATTTTATATTGTCTTAAAAGTGTCTTATAATATTGTTTATGAGAATTAACGCTATAGTATAAATAGTATAGGGGATACGTGTTTGTTGTGACAAACGACATGTTACGAGTTCGATTCCCAAATTAGGATTTTATTATTAAATTCAATTTTTGTATTTTTATACTAAACTCTTGCTAAAGTATTATTTTATTAACTATATTACAATAATCATATTTTGGAACAGGTTTTGTAAATGGCATTTTTAAGACAATATAAAATTGTTTATCATTTATCTAATTAACTACTTGGCTAAATTTTCTAGGATTTTCAAAATAGTTTTACACAACATGTAGAATTATTGATTAGATAGTGTGATATCCCATTTATTAATAATTATAAAGAAATTAATTGTTTAAAGTGGAATAAACTCATACAGACTTAATATGAATAGTCTAAGATTTTCAGAAAAATTTTCCACATGGATAATCGATATTATTGTTGTTAAACTACAAATAAAACATCAATGTATGCCCAGCGCCTGCGGTAATGTGAAAAGAATAAAAAATAATATAATAAAGCAATAGTTTACAGTAAAATATGTTCCTGAATGAACTTCTACTCTACTTGCTTAAGTTTCTTCTAGCCCACTATAGATAGTACAGCAATATTTTATTTTGCCCACTGTCCAAAGTTATGCACCCCTAGCATACATTCTCTCCCGCTCTCTTTTTCGAAAACAAAACCACCACAACAAAAAAAAAATATGCTGAAATATGAAAAACTGGATACTGAGATTTATTTGAAAAACGTGCCTTGAATGTAATTAGTTTACAAAATATCATCTGGACATGTAACACAAAACCGGCCTAATTTTATAACAAAACAGAAAATTCACAACACTGCAGTCAGTATGACAACAACGCATTGCGAAACAAGTGAACCAAACAGTCTAGTATACCCGTGTGGCGTAATCATTACTCTTCCTCATATATTTGTTCATGTTACTCCATAAACCAAAGAATCAAAATAGCTTTATTATCAACTCTTCAGAGTACTTTCAAAAAAACATAACAGAGGACGTTCAAAAAGACGTCGTTTGGTATCGTATATAAGAATATGTATGTCGTCATTAGGTAATAATTATGCGAGTACAAAATTTCGTTATTTTAATTATTATCCATTTGTTGAGAATAATATATGTATAATTTAACATATAATATAAAAGTATAACAAATAGATATAATAAATTAATCGGTATCATAAAATAGTCGAGTAATATTTCATGAAAACCATAGTCGTCTCAAAGACGGTTTGTACAGGTGTGTGTACTTGAGTCGCCATCTGGTATCAAAAACGCGTATGTGTGTGTGTGTATGTATCTGTCTGTGTGTGTCTGTGCGTGTACATGTGTATATGTGTGCGGCGCGTATTCAAGGTCATCCAAAGGTTTCCCCCACTTGCCACTATTTTTCCCATACTTCTAATTTTTTGGGTTATTTTTCCACAAAGTTTCATTCAAATCGGAGGTGGGGCTCCTTATCTACAGTTTGACCGTAATAATCTTGATGAGACGTTTCCCAATGTAAAAATCGCGTTTAGGATTTTATTGTCTTTCATGATTACCAAGGCCAGTGAAGTGACGAAAAATTATTTTCAAAACTCAAGCTAACCAAAAATGAACCGAGGAACAGTATGAGTCAGGCGAGATTGAAAAGTTTATCTCTGATAAGTATTGAAAATGATGTTTTGCAAAAAATTGAATTTAGCGATGTGATCGAAGATTTTGCGTTACACTATATGTAATTTTTATTTTATTAAAAATACTCCGTGTGATTTGATTACATACTGAAATTACTGGATAGTGTTTATAGCGGCATTCGGTTCTTGAATCTTAGCACGGCAAAACTCCAGCACTTTAGCGGGCAGCGACGCTCCGTTCGCTGGCAGAATAAATCATGCCAAACGCGGACAAATAAAATTATTATTAAAAAAAAAAAAAAAATTTATTTGTGTTCTATTCTGATTTCTGGTTTCAAAGTAAACACAAAATTACACGGCGTTTTGCAAATAATTGAGAATGCATATCTGTCTAATTTTAAACCTTTTATAACTGTTAATTATAAAGAATTAGTTGACGCTACTATCTAATCCATAATTCTAAAAATATTTTAAACATATGTAAAAAGTTTCAGAAAAATTCCGTAAAGAGTTTAACAGTAAACACAAATACAAAATTAAAATAATGAATATCTGCTAAATTTAAACCTTTTTATCTTACAACGAAGTGCATTCCGTAACATTCACCAATAGATACAAGTATTCCTCGAAGTATTTTGTGGTCCAGTTAGCAGCTCGCTTGCATACCGTGCAAGCGGAACTGGGTTCTAACCCGGTCACTTCACATTTTTATATTTTTGTAATATGCTATTTCGAAAGGTTAAGACTCGTGTAGTCATAATTGATATTTGACCGTTGGAGATTTAATTTAATTTACTATTTTGGCCGATGTTTCGTCGCTTATTCTGAGCTCCGCTTTCATTGAGAGTTTAGTAGTGCCGAACTGACAGCAGTCCTGTTGTGAAATTGTATTTGTAACAAATAAGTAAATAAATGGTCAGTAGGTACAGGCAAGTCAGAATATTTTCATTGAAAAGTGTTAGCTATTATTATCACATTTTTTAACATATCAAGAAAAAATTTAAATTTTTTACCGAAATTTAAATTCAAATAAAAAAACATTTCATTTCGAATATTAAAAATCCTGTTTCACTAATTAAAAATATCCCCAAAATTATGCACTCATCTGTACAAGCACGAAAATTACATTGCATATAATAATGCTAACATTTAAATTACTAAAAAAATCCCCAGTGCTTATGCATTCAATTGTACAGGTACGAAAATTGCATTGCATTCAATGCTATATACAGCTACCTCGACAAAATTCACTTGATTTTACGTTGGGTGACATCTTTATTTTGTATTTTAAACTTAAAGAAATACAGCGAGCCATTGAGAAATAGTTCCAAGAACTGCCACGACAGAAGTAGCCGAAACCTATATTATATAAAAAAAAATTTGGCTACGTTGCGATAAATTCAAATTGTAGCCAAATACAATGATATGTAAACAGAATGTAGCCGATTCCTATAATGAACAAATATATATATATATATATATATATATATATATATATATATATATATATATATATATATATATATATATATATACTTTAGAAACATTGGATAGAATAGAAATAGGACGATAGTTTGAAATATCAGTTACATCACCAGATTTGAAGATTGGACAAACAAAACAAGATTTAAGAGCAGTGGGAAAATGGTTACTTTGAATAGATAAATTTAATAGATATTTAAGAGGTTCAAGAAACAAATGACTGCATGCTTTTAAAATATAGGAAGGTAAATTATCAGGTCCGGGATTGCGAGTTGATTTTAGGCGTCTGATTGCCATTAAAATATCATCATCAGAAATAATTGGAATACTAACAGTGTCATAGAGTTAGAGTGAGAGGTAGTATTAGTATAGTCAGAATTATCTGAGATAACATAAACACTTGAAAAAAAATCAACAAAACCTTGTAAAATGTCAGGTGTAGTGTTGAGGGTTTGATCTTGAAAGTGCATACATCCTGGAATACGAGAAGACCGTTTCTTATTGTTCACATATGTCCAGAAAGAGATTGGATTATTATTAGTAGAGCATTCTATGTTTCTAAGGTATTCAGAATGTGCATGTTTAATATTTTTCTTAACAAGTGAACGTAATCTTTTAAATTCACTCAAATAGTGTTCATCGTTATTCATTTTAAATAGTTTATGATATTTGTTCTTCTGTTTAATTAATTTAATTATGTCGCCATTAAACCATGGTGGGTATTTAGATGGGCATTTTTTTGGAGAGGAGAATACATTTGTCATAAACACTGTACAGTATTTCATAAAATTTCTGAAAGGCAATATCAACATCAACATATTGGTATAGTATTTCCCGATTAACTTGTGAAAGTAAATTATAAAGAAGATGATAATCTGCAGAACGAAAATTGTAAGAGAAAGAATTGAGGTTAAAAGAAGAATTTGGAATTACAGAGTTAGCATACATGGGTGAAGAAATGGAGAGCGCTGGATGAAAGGAATCCTCATCAAAAACGAGATCGATGTTATGAGAAATAATAGTAGGTAAATTAGATACTACAACATCTAATATACGACCATGTACTGTTCAGAAGTTATGCCCCATAACCCCTCCACAGGTACCAAAACTGAACTAAAAACCGACAAACGTTCTTGCAGGTCGAATGAGAAAGATAAACGATACGAAATGAAGGAGAGATATATAACCCATTGTTTACCTGAGCCAGGTAAAAACCTCGTAGAGTTTATAAAATTTCACACTTCAGATATTACAATATTTGGCAAAATGCAAGTGAATATTGGATGCTGTACACAAGTTCGATGAGGCATCCAAACTTCTTGAAATCTAATAATAATAATAATATAATGTAACTAACATCAAATATGTATGACTTATAATAAAACATTTATCAATATAAATACAAATAGGGGCCGATATTTCCATTTACGAATAAACTATCGAATAAATTAATCGCCGAATAAATAAAAAATGTCGCATCGAAATTATAGCTCAAATGATACTTATTGTTCTAGCTGTCATTTTGTTTTCTGAATATATTGTTAATACCACAATGTTACATGGAAACAAACATTTAAGGCTCTGTTTAATACTCAATGTTGAAAGATCTAAAAGAATTAGTTAATTCCTCGCTATATTATACATTTTAAAATCATTTGACGGCATTATTTACTAATTCTTTTGAGCGCAGCGAACAAAGAAATTTAATATATTTTAAAATACCAAAATATTAACACCATTTTAAGAAGATTAGTGTAACCAATATTCAATAGTCATTTGTTGGCATTAACTTTCAAGTGATCGAAGCAACCGCTGTTGTTTTGAAAGGGTGGAATTTCCAAACTGATGCTAATGACATTTACTTACTCCTCTTTGATTTTAAGTACGCGAACTAGGTATAAATATGTTACATTACATGTAATTTTCATTCCTAGTTCAGTTCTTGAGCTATTAGAATATTTTGTGATGGCGAAAATTTCAATGGTGAAGAGAGGAAGAGAATTAGTGGAGATATCCGGAAAAATGAATGCGGCCTACTACTTAGAAATCTTGGGGGAAGTCATGTTGCCATCAGTAAGGATGTTAATTCCTGATCGCAATTCTTTTTTTTGTACAGGATAATTCTGCGGTTCATCCGCAAGAATTGTATAATCCTGGTTTAACGATCACCCGGAAATCACTTTACTCCAGTGGCCGGCTAAGTCACCAGATTTGAACCCCATCGAAGACGTGAGGGCGACAATGGTCTAGAGGGGGACAGGAAATGTTCGAACGAAGGCTGCACTTCAACAAAATGTTCTCCGCGTGTGGGAGGATCTGCGAGGAAGCGAGTACTGCCAGAATTTAATTAATTCGATGCCGCAGCGAGTAGAAGCTGTTATTGAAAATAATGACTATTGGTGTAAATATTAGGTTTTTAATTTAATTGTATATATTGACGAACGTTTTGTGATATATTTGTTGTATATATTGACGACAATTTTTGTGATATTTATTTTTGAACTTATATGATATATCTGTTGTATATATTGACGACACTTTTTGTGATATTTATTTTTGCACTTGTATGATATTAATATATTTGTTGTATAAATTGACGACACTTTTGAACTCCTGTGATATATTTGTTGTATACCGCGTGTAGAATTTAAATGTAGAACAGAGGGATCTCAATGATATTTTTTTGAATTTGATATCAATTTTTACCTAATTACTATACAGCAAAGAAGAAAATACAAAGGTGTTTAGAATTTTAAAATGCATGCAATAGTTACCTAAATGTTAATATTTCACTATATATCAATTAAATTTAAATTAGTATTTATTAAAAAAATTATAATAAGGCTATAGAACACTAAACAAAAACAAAAAAAATATACATTTCAGAGATCAAATTTATAATTATTTATTACAGTGTAGTATTATTATCTTTAGCAATTTCATAGAAGATTGAAATGATAATGGCGAATTTCAGTGTTCATTTCTTTCCATTTCTTTTTAGTAAATAAATAAATATTTCATTTCTGTTCAATTTTCCATGGCTGTGTTACAATTTTTTTAATAAATATTAATTTTAATTTGATATTTTATACCATAAAAGGTATAAATGAAGAAACAAAACAGATAAAAATAAGAGAAGAGAAGATACGGGTAAAAGAAGAGAGAGAAATAGGAGAAAAACTAAAAAGACTAGAATATAGACGAACAGAAAGAAAAAGAAGCAAATAAGAATAAGTTTATAATAACAGGCGTGAAAACAGAAGAAAACTAAAGGTTGAAGTTGGAAAATTCAATAACCAACTCGATATCAATGTAAAGATTATTTATTATTATTATTTATAGCTATATCAAAAATATAATACTGAAATCCCTATATGCTACATTTCAATACTACATCCGGTATATTGGCGACACAGTAACAAACAATATTTTTGTAGTTGTTTTATATTTCGTCCATTAATATTTTTAGTTATCAGATAATTTGAATTTAATATGTAGTTGAATGTTTTTGTTTTATTTTCTGATGAAAATGTAATTAATTTTCAACAGGGGTCGCAAAGTTCAAGAAGTTTAGATGCGTCATCGAACTTGTATACCGCATCCAATATTCACTTGCATTTTGCAAAATATTGTAAGATCATAAGTGAGAAATTGTATAATCTCTACAAGGTGTTTGCCTGGTTCAGGTAAACAATGGATTATGTATCTGTCCTTCATTTCGTATCGTTTATCTTTCTCATTCGACTAGCGAGAACGTTTGTTGGATTTTAGTTCAGTTTTGGTACCTGTGGAGGGGTTATGGGGCATAACTTCTGAACAATACTGTACATTAGCTACTTGATTATATTGCGTTGCATTTATGAATAATGTGAAATTCTCAAAATTCGACGTAAGATTATCGACATTTGATTTTTGACCACTTTCAATTAATTTGTTTATATTGAAATCACCTACAATTATAAATTTACTGTCTGAAATGGAAATTAATGATTCAATGGAATCAAAAACATAGTTCAGTTGCTCAAGGGATACTGGAGGAGGAATATAGCAGACAATGACATAAATAAATATAGTAGATGATAGATACACCTTAGTGCAAACAAGATCTGAAAGAGATTGGGGATGCAACGTGATATTAACAGGGATGGATTTAAATTTATTTTTAACAGCACATAAGACTCCACCGCCCATACTTCTGCCAGTTCTAAGTACGTCCCTGTCAGCTCTACAGACATTATATTGAGTTGGAAATAATTCTGAAGTATTTACACTGTTGTTGAGCCAGGTTTCAGATAAACAAACAATGTCTAAATCTAAATATGTTAAATTATTATAGAAAGTATCTACTTTGGTTCTCAATCCTCTGACATTCTGATAATACAAATGTAATTTTGACATGAAAAAATAATTGTAAAATAAGAATTAAAAATGTATAAAACTAAACAAACGTTTTTTACAGTGTATGTGCCTAGTGAGTTTCAAGCGACAAATTATTACCAAACCAGACAAAACTAACTAAATTAGAGAGAGACAAGTTATAATTTTACAAGTTTGACAGTTGATAAAAACGATTTATAAAGTTAAATTTACATGAAAATAAGGAGAATAAAGAGAAATATACAAAAATAAATAGGATAAAGTGCATTGACGCTCCAATTCACAATATTTCCAAATTAAATTGAAATAGAAAAAGAAAAAAATATTAATTAATCATGACATCAAGGTCAGTAACCTTTTTAATAGTTCCACCAACATTAGTAAATATAACTCCATCATTTGTCCATACATTTCGAAAACCATATTTCTTAGAAGCTGATTTTAATAGTTCTAAACGATTTCTTGTCAAATCTTCCTTAATGGTAATGTTACTACCACGCAATTTTTTGCGATTTTGGAGTACAATAGCTCTTGATTTGTAGGAACAGAATTTGACAATGATTGGACGAGGCTTGGGTTTGTCACTGGAACCACTATTGTTATCTTGAAAGATTAAATGTATTTCTAAAACAAACAAATGCAATTAATAAAAATCTGTTCGGTTTTAGAAAAAATTCATCCACAGTAAAAGCTACACACGTTTTCTATGAAAAGGTGATTTCATATTTAGAAGCCGGAGAATATCCTATAGGTGTTTTCTGTGATCTTAGTAAAGCTTTCGATTGTATCAATCACAATCGTTTGATTGATAAATTAGACAATACTGGCGTAAGAGATATACCTCTGAATTGGATCATAAGGTTTCTTGAAAACCGCAAACAATATATATCTATTAGAACTTGCTCTAACTCACAGTGGCAAATGGTTAATTCCAACAGAATAACCACAAACACAGGTTCACCTCAGGGAATCGTTGTGGCTCCCATACTTTTCATTATTTACATAAATGACCTTAACCTGGTACTTCATAATGATATAGATTCAATATTTTATGCCGATGATACATCGTTGATAGTTTCCGCTAAAGATAATAACTCTTTACAAAATAAATGTAATGAACATTTGGAAAACATGCTAAATTGGTACAACGTTAATTTACTTTTCCTAAATGAAACTAAAACTAATTATATACGGTTCCATACTCATCAGAACTCAAATAATATGAATAATGATGTTGCTATCGGAAATAAGCAAATCAACCGAGTTAGTTCTTCTAAAATCTTAGGTTTCACTTTCGATGTATTCTTAAATTGGAAAAATCACTGCGAATTAATTATAACCAATTTGCACAAATTATGTTACCAAATTAAACATTTAAAACAATTTTTAACGCTTTCTCAACTATTAACATTTTATCATACTAAAGCTGAATCTATCCTCAGGTACAGTGTCATTTTCTGGGGTGCCTCTTCTAATTCCCGGGACAACTTTGTAAGTCAGAAGAGAATAATCCGATGAATTTAGAATTTAAGAGCACATTAATCATATAGAACTATTTTCATTAAGTATCAAATTTTAACCTTGACTGGTCTTTTAATATTCGGAATGTCCTTACATGTATATCAAAAAAATAATTTCATGAAAAATAAAGATTTTCATAATTTTAATACGAGAAGGAAAAATGAACTTAGAGTGCCACATAATAAATTAAAAATAACTAGTCTATTTCCAAACTCAATGGACGTAAAGATTTATAATAATTTTCCTTCATCTATAATGGATTAAAAAACTGTAACAAATTTCAAACAAAAATTGAAAAAAAATTATTGTGGCACAGTGCTTCTATAACGAATATTTTAATTTTAATTCAATTTCAATGTAATTTTTTACTGCTGATATATATATATATATATATATATATATATATATATATATATAAATTATTTTATTGCTTTCTGTATTATTGAGTTTCGTCAAATACCCTTGGGTTTCCTTGATTTTTATTTTTGATTAGTTTTACAATAAAATGTAATATAATTATGGCCGTGAAGATGGCGATATAAATGATCAATCCTCTTGAATAATGGATCTGTAGATCGATTGGATCTACGGGGATATCTTGAGTTTCTTGAAGTTGAATTTGGTGTAGCTTGTCGAGTGATAATTTATCCAATTTTAATTCTTCAACTTGCGATACGGTTGAGTTTTGCTGTAACTTCAGATGACAAAATTGAAATTAAACAAATCTTTTTCTTTCTGTAGTGGTAAGAGACTTGTGTTTTTACACAAAAATTCTGGTTGCAGATCGATGCATTCATCATTGCTGTATTGGTATGCATTGTTGCTTAACGTTAGGTAAGTTGAGGGTGGAATAATAATTGTTTTATTTTCGTTGGGATTTGAGAATAAATGATAGTGTTCGAAGGTTTCTGGGTGGACTAGAGGAAATTCTAGTGAAAACATAACTTTTTCTTCAAAAATGTGTACTTTGGTTTCTATAACATTATAATATTTTAAGAGGTCATTGGCATCAGAAAATAACAGTTGTTTGTGATTATAAATTAAATATAATTCATTAACAATTTATTTTAGATCTTGATAAGGAATTATACACCAGGATGAGCAGTTTTTAAATTTGCAAAAGTTATGCCGTTTTCCATTTCTACGATGAAATTTAATATTGAATCAAGATTAAGTTTTATTTGTTCCAAAGTTTCGTGTGTTTCTGTATAATATAAGAAAATATAGTTTGTACTGTTTATTGCTTGAACTAGTTCGTTCGTCTTATTCTGAATTTTATGTTGATTATTCATAATTATAGTCATTGTCTCATTGACGCTAGACAAAATCATTACTGAGAGTGAAATTTGTTTATTTAATTTTGCAACGATCTTATTTTGATGTGTTTCTAGTTCTAAAATAATCTTATGAATTTCATTGGCATCTTCGTTATCCATGTTGCCTGTTATTATTTTTATAATTGAACCTAAAGGGTTAATTACGCCGCGTTTTTGACGTTTTTCGTGGTAAAACAAATTAATTTTATTATTAACAGTTTTAATTTTATTTTCTAACCGTTTATAATAACTGTGTAAAGAATGATGAAGATCTGGGGTAGCTGCGTCTATTATTACTTTAATTTGTAAGTAATTTTCATTTATTGAAGTTATTGCATTTTTAATAGACTTGAGATCAATGTAATGTAAGAAGAGGGAAGAGGTCTGTATTTGTGCATGTCCCAATTTAAATGGAAGGATGCCGGTATTAGTCGCTAAATTCTGTATTTGTACTATTTGCGTCTTCGTCATGTGAAGAATAGCTAGTCTGTAACAAAGGAGACTTTTAATAATTTATTTTCCAATATTTTTATTTTTGGTTTAACTCCACTTTTGTCTTTTTGAAGTGATAGATTTTTAATCTTGGTCTCTTTATATGAATATTTTTTTAAGTATTACCGTGATCTGGTTTAATTTCCGCAGTCTTTAGTTTCTGATTAATATAATCAATTTGTTCAGGTTTAAATTTATTCTTTGTTTTTGTTTATTCTTCACTGTGTCCGGTATTTCCGGTAGATCTTCGCGATTTTTATTAGCGTAATTTATCGTCTTTTGTTTGTATTTTTCATTTGTTTCTCTAATTTTATTATAAAGCAGTTTAATTTTTTCTTTATGATTAACAATATAGTTATTAACTATTATTTTTTCTAACTCAATATCTAATAATGAATGAGAGTCTAAATGTCCTGATATTATTTCGCATGGTTTTAATTTTGTGACTGAATTAATGGAATTATTATATGCTAAATGTGCATAATTAATTTTTATTTTAATATAGATTCTTTAGAATATTCTTCCTGATTATTGTAGCACGGCGGGGCGAGACTGAACTTAAGGTTTACAAAATAAATACACTAACACTTCTAAAATGATAAAAAATGGTATTTAATGAAATGATCAAAACGGTGAATTTAACAATTTAGAAACAAATTACAAATAATAACAACGACGACAACGTATGAATATGTTTAAAAGTTGCAATTACCAAAACATATTTAATGATGAATTTTTGTAAACTTCTACATGTTGTAGCGTACTGCAGACGTCAGAAGACGTCTGCTCAGTTCAACAACCAAAAACTAACTCTCTGTCTTGTGCTAGCTAATATAAGCATCTACCCCATAAGCGGTTACGCGGGGCAGGGAAGGAAACGTTTCCCACAGAACTAGCACAGACATTACCTAAAAACTAAAATCTAATCTAGGGTTCGACCAGGATCTGTAAATCTGTCAACCCCAGATGGCATCTCAAGCCGATATTTCAGAATATTTGCCGCGATAATCTCAAATGACTATTTCTGATAACTGAAAATTCTAACACACATTTGTGGTAATAAATTAAACTTAAGAACTCCTGTCAAAGCGATTTTCGATGCATTCATGTCCAAACGCAGTTTGAAAGTTGATATTTTAAAATCGCCTTGACAGTAAAAACAATAAATCGTATTCTGAATGTTCGCCTTGTTACATTATTTAATAATCGGATGTGTTCGATAAGGGTTGAATGGAATCGTTCAATCATGCCATTTGATTCTGGTCGTTGGGAACTGACGAAATGTAATTTAATTTTGTGTACTTCTAACAGTTCTCTAATTAAAGTATTTTTAAATTCTAGACCGTTGTCTGAAATGACTTGGTCTGGGATGCCATGATGTGTAAAATATTTTACAAGATTATTTACAACTTCAATACCTAGGCCTGAGTATAATTTATAAGCCTGTGCGTATCTTGAAAATGAATCAATAATAGTAAGAAATTTTTGTTTTTCTAAAGAGATTGTGTCTACGTGCAATATTTGAAATGGTTTCGTTGGAGTGGGGGTAATATTAAATTTTGGTTTTATTGGTACTCTATCATATTTTGTTTTCAAACGTATTTCACATTCATATATGTAAGTTTGTATGTAATTTTCTTAAATTTGGCCAATAATATCGTGTTTTTATTTGATTTTCAGTCTCATAGAGACCTCGGTGGTTTGTTTGATTTTCTATATCTAAAAGTTTTTGAGTATACCTAACAAGGTTTATTTCGGAGATTTTGAAATATTTCTGAATTACTGAACAGAATTTTTCATATAATGGGTCTTCAAAATATAATTGATACTTCATTTCGGGACAATATATTCTTTTACAATATTAACTATATCTCTAACATAATTATTTTTTGAGATTTGAATAATTATACGTTGTGTGTTCTGAAAGAGTTTTACAATTTTTGGTTTCTTTTAATCGTAATGTACTTCTGAAATAATAATTTGATATTTTCCATATTGAACTGGCTTTTCAACAATTGGAATAGCTACGATTGGATTTTTTACGTTTGTATGCACTGTCTCATCATCATCAGGGAATTCTATAATTTCATTATCATGTTCAATAGCTAATGAATTATTATCAAATTTTTTGTTTTTATCTTCTTTAATACTTTCAGCAAAATTTTTATTAAATTCTTTCATAAAATCAAATATTCCTCCTGGAACTTCAATTGTTTCATTAACATTAATTTGGATTCGTGATAGTGCGTCTGCGTTTTTATTTAAAGATCCTTTTTTTATATATTATTTGATAATCATACTCTTCTAGCTTCAAGCGCCATCTAACAAGTTTAGAATTGGGTTCTTTAAGTGAGAATAGCCCTTGTAATGGACAATGGTTTGTGTAAATAAGAAATTTACGTCCAAACAAATATGGTCTGAAATGATTGACTGCCCAAACTATCGCTAAAAGCTCTTTCTCTATAGTCGAGTACTTAGTTTCAGAGTCATTGAGTGTGCGAATTGCATAAGCTATCGGTAAATCTGATCCGACTTTTCCTTGTGATAGTACTGCTCCTATTGCAACATTACTCGCGTCTGTTGTCAAAATGAAATGTTTTTCAAAATCTGGAAATTGCAAGATTGGTTCGTTCGATAATAAATTTTTGCAAATATTAAAACAATTTATGTACTTAGTATTTTGAATATCTATGGTTGCATTTTTCTTTAAACATGGAGTCATTGGCTTTGTTAATTAAGCAAATTTTTTTATAAATTTTCTGTAATATTCTAACAATCCTAAAAATACTTTTATTTCTTTTGATGATTTTGGTAAAGGATATTTTTTTATAACTCTGATTTTTTCAGGGTTTGGTTTAATACCGTCGGGTGTGATTATATGACCAAGGAATGTAATTTCCTTTTTTAGAATTCTGACTTATCGAGTTGGGTTTTAAGGTTACTTTCACGAATTTTTTGAAAAATTTGTTTTAAATTAACCATGTGTTCTTGAAGAGAAATTGAGAAAACAATGATATCATCCATGAATACGAAACAGGTTTGATACGTTCCAATTTAGCCCTTTGTTCCATTTGTCCTACTTCCCAATATTTCCTTCCAATAACCTAAAAAATAAAATCAAAATTGTTATAATTTAGTTTTATTTTTTTATACTTACTTCGTTTTCATCAGTGGTTAACCTTATCGATATAATTTCAGCACTTTGATAATAAAATGTAGCTTTTCTTGATCATTTGCACTGTTTCATTTGTTGACGTTTATTAATTAAATAGGGTTTATCGCTTTGCCGTTAGTGGTTAGCGCGCACGATTTTGATAAAGCTGCGTTCACATTGCAGCGTATTTCTTATTTTTGAATAAATTAAAATTAATTTAAATTCAGGTTTAGAATATTTAATTGTCTTATTTAAACTACATAGTTAATTTTTACGGTTGTTATATACTTATTTATATTTTCTCAATTCCAATAATTATTCCTATGTCTCCTAAAAAGTTTATGTCCATCTCTCTTCTTTCGATGTTTCATCCCTTCTTCCGTTGTTAGATTTTGGAGGGATTGCTTCTTAATTAAGAAATTTCCGTTGTGAGGAGATTGATTCGGTGGTCATAGTGAGAGACAGTCGTTGTCGCGGCGTGCAATATTTTTCTTTCGTTCACGTGGAAGTGAATAAGTTTCCGGGAGCTATTCTACAACCCTGTGTGGTTACGCTGTCCGCGGATTTTTAGCACCGGAATAATTTTGTGACTCGCTTCGTTAGTTTTGTGTGGTGTCTCGCGAATCCCACGTGTTTCGTTGGGGGACATTTTGGTGTAGGAAGGAGTCTAACTCTACGGAGGATTCTTTTGTTCGCTTCCACAAGTCATCCTTTTGGACATTTTCACCGGTGTGTCGCCGTTCGCCCACCATGGTCCACCCTGCAATCCGGTCAACTACTGCCCCAATTCCATCATCCCTGGTACCAGCCGCCACGGGATCATTGGGATAAGTTTTCTAAATTTTATTTATTTATGTTGTACCACCGGCTGCATTAGAAATATCGAATGAAACTTTCCCTAGTTATTTATACCATTACCATGATTGTGTAACAAGTCTAAGTCAGCACTTTATAATTCACGCAATGATTAAGTAAGTAGGTCAGAAGTTTCAATATTATTGTTTATTTGTCACACTTATTTTGCTGACTTAGGACTTGTACAAATATATATAAGTGGTAATATGTAAAGTACGGTAGAGTATAGTAAGTTGTAGAGTACGTTCATCATTAATTATCGTTAAATAAAGATCATGTAAGTTGGTCGACGAAACCCAGTTTTATTTCTGCTGACTCCCAGTCTCGACAGGACCCTTTTTAATAATGTATCCTCGTTTAAGGGGGTTACAATTGTCATGGAGTAATTTATCTCATAGTTATTTTGCGTTACTTTGCCCTACTGAAGATAGTAGTTTTCTTTTATATTGTTGCTATATATAAAGTATACTTTGCATTATTTTTACTTTGATTGTATTTCTTTTGTCGCGGACGGTTCGTGCCCCGATCATCTGGCTGTAACTCGCCAGCGTCCATCGTTGGCCAACCGTGCGTCATATAGTTGTCCATCGGGCTACGGGCTCCTCCGCGCCACCAAACTGTTGGATTCTTTTTTTGTTATTAATTTCTATTTACGTCATTAAACCGGTCAATTTTATACACTAATATTTTATTTTGCAAAATCTTCTTTCTGACGTTTTCAGGCACCTTAATTTTACGGTAGGTAAAAGCAGTTATTATTGATTATTCTCGTTTTCGTAATTTTCGCGACAAAAATTACGTGGCGCTCTATTAATCCTTTTTTTTTTTAGTTATCAAGAACCACCTCTTCTCCACTGTCAAGCTAGCGGCCGCACACCAGCCGACCTCGGGGTGCGTACAGTGACAATCGCGTTCGATAATTTTTATTTATTTATTACGTTGACGAATTTGACGTCACAGGTTTTATTAATAAATTCTTTTAAAACATTATCCATTACTCTCTGAAATGTGGATGGTGCATTTTTGAGTCCGAACGGCATTCGCAAATACTCATTTCTGAATATCGTTTGGGTGCATTTCAATTTGGTGAAATCCTCTCGCCAAATCAAGGGTCGAAAAATATTGTGAACGTCCTAATCTATCTAAGGTGTCTGTGATATTTGGTGTTGGGTAACGATCATCTGTAGTTTTTTCGTTCATCTTTCGATAATCGACTACAATTCGCCATTTTTTATTTCCGGAGGCATCGGCGTTCTTTGGAACGATCCAAATAGGGGATGAACAGGGTGAGTCGTTGGGTCTAATAATTCTTTGTTGTAACATATTATTTATTTGTTTTTCAACTTCGTGCTCATGAATAAAAGGGTATCTATAAGATTTTGTGTGAACAGGTATTTCGACTGTAGTTGCTATTTTATGTTTGATTTTATTTGTGAAAGTTAACGGTGTGCCTTCACGATGAAAAATATCTGAATAGGACTTAACTAATTTTTCAATTTGGTGTTTTTCTTCTAAGTTAGTGTGTTCAGTACAAATTAAATTTAATTTATATCAGATTTGTTTAATTCTTCATATGATTCATTAAAGGTTGTAGCGTAAAATAATTCAAAATCTGTCTCATTACATGTGTTTACATTTATGGGTTGTAAATATCAACGGGTGCGTATCCGACTAGACAATTTGTTATACATTCTCTTTTTAAACAATTAAAAATTTTTGTTGAAGGTATTAATACATCTCCGTTATTTACTTTTACGGGAATTTTTAAAGTTTCTAAAGTATGTGGTTCTATACGTGCAAGAAATAATAATTTTTTCTTTACCTCGTAATGAGATCATTTTATTTCAGTATTCGGTGTTTTAAAAATAGATTGTTTTATATTATGTTGTACATTTAAGTTTTTAAGGGTGTCAACCCATTAAACCGTCAAAGAAATGATGAAATTTAAAAATATGAAATTATATTTTTTTGTCGTCATTAAATTCAGGGAATGCTGGGATTTCAATACAAGAACCTCGTTTAGTTGTTT
This sequence comes from Poecilus cupreus, assembly GCA_963942605.1. NCBI lineage: Eukaryota > Metazoa > Arthropoda > Insecta > Coleoptera > Carabidae > Poecilus > Poecilus cupreus. The sequence goes on from OZ012713.1 coordinate 33,643,554, forward strand.
GGAATATTGAAGAGATGGTAAATTTTTAAAATATTTTTCAGCAATATCTGGGTTTAAGAATGACTTTGTTGCCCCGGTATCGATTAATAATTTTAATGGCGGATTTGAAATTTGATCATTCGGTAAATCTTTTTTATCATAAATCGAGTGAAGCTCTATGTTTGGTTCGTTGTTGGGCTCAGTTCGTGAAAATTTTGATTATTTTCGCAAGGTGACTCTTCGTGATTATTATCAGAAATTTCGTTTGCGTAAAAGATTTGATTTTGTGCGTCATAGTCGGTATAACCTATCTCGTAAGTTTCGTCATTTTCCCTATAGTACTGTGTCGGTTGTTCTACATTAAATAATTTTTCTACTACGTAGTTTTATTATCTTCGTTGGCATGGTGGTCTACTTATCATTGTATTAGGTTTTGGAAAGGTACCATGTGATATTCAGCTCATAGGAGTGGGTCTATGTTGTATAGGTCGATTTGTGGAGCCTTGGAGTTTCCATACATTAACAGTATTGGTTTTGGGTATATTTCCAAATTCTTGTTGGTTAGTAGGAAATCTTTGTGGTGTTTGGCTAAATCTGGGTTGCGAGTTGATTGGGTTACTCAGGAATGATTGATAATAATTATTAAATCTCGGTGGTGGTAGGGGTAAAGAATATTGTTTACGAAGAGGTAAATTTGGGTATGGCCTTAAATTTTGAATTTTATTTCTGCTGAAATGTGATCTTTGCTGATGACGGATGTTATCTTCCGAGATGATAAACTGTCTCGCCTCTGCTAGAGTATTAGGTTTCATAGCTCGGATCGTTGATACTAAAGGTATATATTCCAAAAAGTAATTAAGTTACAACTACTTCGCCAAAAAAGAATTAAACTCCTTAGTATTTAAATAAGTTAGAAAAGAAAGTAGTTAAACTACAAACTATTTGCGTTAAAGTAATTGAAATCAATTACTTTTTTAAATACTTTATAAAAAAAGGATTTAGATGCATTAGTACATATTTTAGTGAAAATTTGATCAAAACACAACCGTTCATTTTCCTTAGAACTATTGTTTAGTAAAGAAACATTCAATTCAATTTTTTTTATTAAGATTTGTATGGATGATTTTTTTTAATTGATTGGCTCAATCTTGATTATCGATAAAATTAATTAGTAAAAATATTAATATTCGGGAATACTATAACTGATTATTTTTCTTTGGAACCTTAACAAATTTTTGATCTCAACATATTTGTACAATGATTAGAAATAGAGTAATTAAATTAATAGTAATTCCTAAAGAAAATTACTACTTTTGCGGGTTTTACAGTATCTAAAAAGAGTGTGTTTTGATTAGATTCCATACTAGTTTATAGGTTTGCAATTTTACGGATTTAAAATTGAAATAATCTTTAATTGGCATTTTCTTTTATATCGAGTTTCGGCAAATTTTTTGGATCTTTGTCACTGTCTTTTGGGAAAGGTTCATCTTCAATGAATAAATTTAGAATTTCTATTTGTCATCTGCATAAATATTGAGAACACTATTTGTTTTAGAAGTACATCCAATGGAGTTAGAATAAAAAATAATATACAGTAAAGTAAATTCAAATTTAGCATTATTTTTTGTGATAGATAATACAAATATTGACAGGTATGAAATGGAGAACTCTTTCTCTTTAGACATAAAATTTAACACAATCCGCTGAGGAGCAACTACACAGAAATTATATTCCGTTGCAAATGAACAAGTTTAGATGTAAATCAATGTATTAAAAGTAAGTAATTAAATTACTGTTAGTAGTTAAACTCCTCTGAGTAATTAGAAAAAGTATTTAACTACTAAATAAAAGTAATTTCCGAATATTTTCACAAAAATCCAGCGAATACCAATTACAAATATTTTTGAATAATATTATTCAAATACAATTACTTATGATTAAAAAGTAGTTAAATTAGTAATTTAACTACTTTGTAGTTAACTACTGCCCAGCTCTGGTTACCACTGATAAACTTTACTAACCTATGTCATTCAACAAGTCTTTAATTTCGTTGAGGCGACCTAAAGTAATATTTATGAGTTAGAAATAAATAATATATTTTGTATGTATTTAAAATATACTTACGAATTCAAAGTGAAACAAAAAACCTTCATATTAGTTGCCAACTATTTTGACACTTCGACAATCTGACAACTCAATAATAAGAGAAGTACAAATAAGTTAGAATAGGATAGATATGCGCCATAATACTTTGACGTCATTGTAGAGGTCTTTAAAACTCAAATATCTTAATAATTAATAATATTTTTTAAACTTGTGCTATATTATATATTACGATGTTTTTGGGTCTAGTTATAATATAAATTATTATTATTTTTTATTTTGTAACTCTAGTGAACGACCCCATTGTAATAGAATTGAATAGTGCAGTCTGTGGCCAAATTTAGATTTTTTACTTTCCTATACGAAGTATAAAAAAGTAGATAAATAGCTCCGTGGTAACGCATCGGACTGTGGATCGTGAGATCCTCAGTTCGAATCCCACAGCTGAAAGTTGCCAATTTAAATTTACCCCTGTGGTTCCCCCTCCACTAACAACTTTGGGGGCTATGACTTGACGGCTGCTAACCGCATTTCATACGCAAAAATATATCAACTACCGAGATCTGCGTAAGCAGAGTGCCACACCCATAATGGGTAAAAAGCGTGATGATATATTTATTTATTTTAATTGATATAGAAATAATGCAAAAATAATAGATAGTGTGAATCTAGAGATCCACGTAGACCGACAGACAGGCACGCACACACAGACATCATCGCGAAACTATTAAAATCGTATTCTAAGGACTTTATAACGTACTCATCCACTGAAAACTCACTACCGAATTTTTAGCATGATTCCTATACCTCCCTTACGGAATGTGGCGAGAGGTAAAAAGCAAAATTTATATTTCACATTTTAATTTAACTTTCGAAATTGAATTAATTATTGTTCTGTCAAGTAAACTTCCATTTTTGATTTTGCAATTATGATATTCGCATTGCCTTGAGACGTAATTCTGAAGTTCTGTTACTCTATTTATTCTCGTTCGTGCGATATAGAACATACAGACACACATCCGTCCAACTATACAATGTGTCAAATGTATTTCATTATACATTCGGCGTTCGTTGATTGTTTGGCACCGACTCAAAATAAGTTACATTAGTTTAGTTTAGTTATTAAAACTGAAAAGGTTAATTTTATTTTTCGGTTAAATTTTTTGTTCAAAAGTTTTTATTTTTTTATTTTTTGTGGCTACATATTTATCAACTATTAGGGGTGGAATATTTTTTCAAAAATAAATTGGACCACTTCCGAGGTATACCCTATCCAATGAAAAAAATTCATCAAAATCGGACTACTCTGTAAAAAGTTATGCGTGGTCATATATAGAAAAATATTCGCGTTGCCTTGAGAACCTTCATCTTTTTTGTCGTTTAAAAATAAGTCCATAAACAATTATAAACCATAACTTTATTTCTGTGTACATATTATATTTTTATTATTAATTGAGGTTTCAATGATCAGAATAAAAATATACAAAATTATAATTTAATAATTGTTCGACAATGTATGATTTATATATTTTCGCTGTGTTCACTGATCAAAGTCGAAACGTCCAAATTCAAATTTATTATACACTATATATCTGTATATTTTGATTGATCCTGAAACCTAGCATTTAAATATCAATTAATAATTCAATTGATATAAAATATATTTTTAATTATACATATTCTTATTATTAACAAAATTAAAATGAAACAAAAAGCATCTACTTTTTAATTTCTCTTCGCTTCAATTTAACATATACACCATTTGCTGATTTTAATATAACTTCACTAGACAACTCAATATCATGCTTTGCATCAGCTGGCAAAAGTTCATAATTCAGAATAACTTTCGATATTGTACATTTCGCTTCGTACATCGCAAACTTTTGACCTAAAAAAGAATTATCAATACATTAACGATCTTTTAGTTACTTATGTATATAAGGTATTCTGAAGATTTTGGTGTATGCAACAGTTTATTTTTCACTTTTATTTCGTTAATATACGGAGAAGTCTGACTATGAACATACCGGGTATCTACTTTTATTATAGGACATGGGAAATACAATATTAAAATTTTCATTATGCGATAGTTCGTTCCCTATGAATTTTATAACAAAAAACGTAAATTCAAAAAAATGTTCAGCAACAAAAATTGCACCAAATGAACCTAAATTTATTAATGTGATACATTTTTATCATGAGATAGGCGTAAAATAAAATTTATAATTTTAGCTATTTCCAGAGAACCATGGTAAATAAAACAAATTTTCTACAAATTTTGTTATAAACATTTTTCTGTAGGATCAATACTTTACGAGCTACAGGGTGTCAAATATGACGAATTGTCAATAGTCAGCAGATACGTGTTTTATTGTGTTTGCCTTACCCACCAGCGATGTGTTTTATTTTAAAAATCCCTTAGGATCATCTTAAAAATACCTCTTTCCAAGAAAAATCCCTGTTTCAGGTATTCCAACGAATTATTGATTTATCACATAACTTAAATTGTTTTGGTTCATGTTTTCGCCTAACATTATTATTAATTTATTATTATTATATACTCAAACATATTTTCACAATGTACTTGCTCTGTTCGTACAGTTTGTTTATGTATAGTGCAATATATATTTATTTATTTATGATTATAATAAAAAAATATGATTCCTGAAACAGAGGATTCTTCTTGGAAAAGAGTAATTTTTAAGATGATGCTAAGGGATTTTTTAAATAAAAAAGTTGTCATCACTGGTGGATAAGTCGAACAATAGAATGCGTACCTACTGACTACTGACAATTCGTGTTGATTTTGGTGCGCCTCATCAACTTTTGTCATATTTGACAGCCTGTACCCAGTGCCGGATTAACCATTTTGGGGCCCGTAGGCAATACCATTCTCGGGGCCCCTTTACCCTTTTCTAACTTCCCAAAATAAATTTTTTCTACCACAATACAATAATTATATTCATAATTACACTATTTTTTACTACATTAAGCTATGCTATCACCCAAAACAAATTCAAACCCTAAACAATACAAAATACAATATATGTTTAATTATCAACTCTTCTAACTTTTTAGATACAACATCATTTACGAGATTTTTAAAGTTGACCTTTTCCAATGTATCATTTTCAATCGCCATTATCCCAATGAATTTAAACTGTTCTGAAACATTGATGAATGAATAAAGACAGTTTTTTATTAGTTTTAAATTCGAAATGTTACGTTCACCCGTATGGCGTTAAGATCGCCGCGAACAAATTAACTATCAATCTACAATAATTTGAAATATGACAATGTAATTAAAGAGAGCAATAATATTGTCATTGAGGATACAAATCTTCAAATTAAATTTTTCCTCGATGAAACATTTTCAAATTTTTATTTCTCGGTCCGCGGGGCCCCTAACCGATGCTGGGCCCCTAGGCAGTTGCCTACACTGCCTTATGGATAATACGGCCCTGCCTGTACCTAGTAAAATATTAATCTTACAGTAAAATTGTATATAACATAATTTGTAGAAATTTCAATAAAGTTCATTTATGTACAAGCAACTCTAATGATATTCTTAACAGCTTTCGAGATATGAGCCAAAAACTATAAAAAGGGACCTTTTACCCCTCCCCTTATGCCGGCTCACCCCCCACCACCGGGGACTTTTAGTATGTTTATCAGGACACCTCAAGGAATAGCTGTACCAATTTTCAAAACTACACGAAATATTTCGGCTGATCGACGATTTTTGACCTAATTTTCTTAGACTATTTAGAAATAATTTAAACAAGTCAATTATCAATAGTTATATCACGGGTGCTAAGGATTTAATCGATTAAATTTGACAATTCAATTCTTTATCATTATTTCATAAATTCATAATACAAATTTTAATATTTGCTGAAGAAATAGTACTAAAACGTTGATTTTGACATATTTTCACATAAATAAATTGAATGAAAGTGAAGAAAATATGAATATAGGATCAGAATTACATGAAAGAACAGAAGAAAATCTGCAGGAAATAACGATGGAAGAAATTAAAGAAGCGATAAAAATTCTTAAAAATGGAAAAGCGGCAGGTCACGATAGAATAACGACTGAAATGCTAAAGTATATGGGAGAAGGAGGAACTATATTACTGCTAGATATCTTTAATGAAGCTTGGAAACGAGGAAGAATACCAAAAGACTGGGAAGTAGCCGTTGTTATGCCTATATTCAAGAAAGGAGATAAACGTGATTGTAATAATTATAGAGGAATCTCACTATTGAGCACGGCATTGAAAGTATACGAGCGAATACTAGAAAGAAGACTGAGAAGGATAATAGAACCAACACTAGAAGAAGCCCAGAGTGGATTTAGAAAGGGAAGAAGTGTCCAAGACCATATATTCACAATCAAGCAGTTGACTCAGAAGACACTAGTAAGTAAAAATAAAGCATGTATGGCATTTATAGACTTAGAAAAAGCTTTTGATAGAGTACAAAGACAGAAAGTATGGGAGATCCTAATAGCAAGGAAAGTAAACACAAGATTAGTAAATGCAATCAAAAGTCTATATAACAAAAATTTGAATTACGTAATTAGTAAAAATCGAAAATCTGAAACATTTGAAACTAAAGGAGGCCTTAGACAAGGGGGAGTAATGAGTCCGGCGCTCTTCACAGTCTTCATGGATGATATCATAAAAAAGTGCAAACCGGACATGAAGAAATTGATAGTAGGATATCAAAATTTACAGAGAGTTGAAATTGGAGAATGTGCTTTTGCAGATGACGTTGTCTTATTCGCACGTAATGAAGCAAACCTTCAGCATAACTTAAATGTCTGGAATAATAAGCTAAGGGAAAGTGGAATGAAAATAAATGTGAGCAAAACAAAAGTGATGGTTATATCTAATGAGAGTCAAGCGATTAATATACAAATCGAGAATGAAAGAATAGAACAAGTTGAAAAATTTCAATATTTGGGGGTATGGATTAAAAACAATGGAAAACAGGAAGATGATATAAACGATAGAATAGACAAAACAGCGAGAATATTCCATATGATGAAAAACAGCTTTATTGGTAAAAAAGAAATCTCACGCAAGACAAAAATGACAGTTTTCAACACAATCTACCGATCAACATTGACATACGGCTGCGAATCCTGGGTGTTGACAAGAAGAATAAAGAGTAAAATACAAGCACTAGAAATGAGATATCTAAGAAGAGTGAAAGGTATTACGATGCTAGATAGAGTAAGAAATGAAGATATAAGAGAGGAACTCGAAACGAAATCAATAGCTGAATTTATTGAACAGAGGCAACTGAGTTGGTGGGGGCATCTAGTGAGAATGGATGACAACAGACCAGTGAAGAAGGTATGGACAGCCAGAATAAAAGAGAAGAGAGGACGAGGCAGACCAAGAGAAGAATGGAACGGAATTGTGGAGAAGACGTTAATTAAAAAAGGAACTACAGTGCAAGAAGCAAAAGTGTGTGCAAGAGACAGGAAACGGTGGTCAAAGTTCGTACACGATTAAAGACATAAACCCTACACCTAACGGTAAAGGGGTATTTGACTATATATATATAATAAATTGGTACACATAGAGAAAAAGATCATAAAATTTTGTTATATTGTAGCAAGTTGTTTTTGTTTTTTTTTTAATGTCAAAAAATAATAAATAAATATGTAGAATACCACTAAAGGCAAAAAACATGTAAGTATGCAAGTTTCTACGACTAATTATCCGGCAAATATGTCTTTAAAATGTTCAAAATTTACGATTAAAGAGCTGGATGCTATTTAATCACTTATTTAAAATGCACAACAATGGATAGTGAGACATTCTGAGAGGTCAATTTTGTAATAAGTGAAATAATCATTAATACTATGTCATCTGTCAAACTCAAACAATACATAAGTTACGACACATGTCAATAAATGACATTTTTCAACCGTTGTTTTGTTTTTTTTTACACAGAGGTTAATAGATTTAAACGAAAATATCAAAATATTATTTTTCTTTAACATGTTGATATGCGAAAATGGTGACAAAAAGAGGAAAATGTTTCATACAATAAATTTAAATAATAATAATATTTGAAACATTATTCTAATAACAAAATTTTCATTAAACTATAATTTACTGAGATATTTGAAAATAACTTGAGAGGGCTTCAATTAAACTACCACTTCCGGTTATTGAATTATCACCAAAAACTAATCAGCTCTCCCAAAGGATATATAACTGATATATACAAAATAAAAAAATTTTAGTTTAGTAGTTTTTGAGAAACCGTAACTCCAGAGATCCACACAGACTGACAGACGGACAGACATCATCGCGAAATTATTAAAATCGTATTCTAGGAACCCTAAAACATACTCATCCACTGAAAACTCACTACCGAATTATTAGCACGATTCTTATAGCTCCCTTACAGGATGAGGCGGAAGGTAATAAAAAATCATTATTATAATATTTACCAATACAGTTCCTGGGTCCAGCACTAAACGGAACATATGAGTAATGATTTTCATGCAGATTCTTCAATAAAAATCTGTCTGGATCGAATTTATCTGGGTGTGGAAACAAATCTGCTCTTCTTTGAATACCATAGATGAATAAACCCAATACTGTATCTTTAGGAAAAATGGTACATTCTACAATTTAAATAAATGAAAAAATACACATACATTACAATAGAACATTCTTTAGCAGTTTGTCCGAGCGCCATTTTTAGAGGAAATATCTTATTTTCTATAACAGTGTGTTACTTTTTACATATTTTGTTAAATAAATATCTAAATAAGTATTTCATCAACTATGTTCTCACCACCATCACAAATTAATTTAATCTTGACTGACTTGGTTTGCAAGTTATATAATCTTGATTTCAAGTCCTTTTTCATCAATTGATGATAATGATGGTATAGTTATGGAAAGGCTTATTTAAATATTTATAAATTTTAAATATTTTTAGACATATTTTGTTATTTTTGTTCTATTGTTTCCAATTTACTGTTAATAAATGTCCATATTTTTTAATTTGTTGTACTAGCACAACTAACACGTATTTAGCCTATTTTGTATCACTTGTCATAACCTTCCAAGCAAATTGTTAATTAAATTTACTTACTAAAGATCATGTCCTCTTCAAGCACTCTGCCAATGTATGGTACGGAGGGATACATTCTCATTGCTTCTTTCAATACAAATTCAGTATATATCATGTTATTCATATCATGTAAAGATAGTTCATAGTTTTTGTTGTCGCCAATTACTTTTTGTATTTCGGCAAACAGTTTCTCCTAGAATAATAGTTATTTACTTTACAAGTGGGCAAAGTAAGGGATTACCCACGTGTGAAGTATAACGTTTTATCCAACACCTCTTAATAAATGTAAAATTTATCAAAGAAATATTATTTGACAGTGACATAAGCTTTAAAATTTCTAAATTAAAATATCAATCAAAGTAAATACCAGGGTATTGTGTGTTATTATTGTTCTAATTAAAAAATTACTCACTAGTGACTTTTCTCAAAATTGTACCCACTAGTGCGTAATATTTTACTTTCCTTGTTCAAAATATATTAGATAAATTCAATTTATTTGTGCAGAGTGATTATGTTTCTTTATAATTATTGTCATTGAATTTAAACAAAATAAATATATATATGGTTTTAAGTGTCAAAAAAGTTCAGTTTATTTTGAATGTGTGAATGTTTTAAGTGACAATAAATATGTTCAAATGAGGTAAATATATAAATAAAATAATTGATTATTATATAGTACTACATTTACCCAGATTACAGTCAACTAACAATCATTCTCCTTTATACCTGACAGACTACTTTCGCTTCGTTCACATTCATACATGCTCATCTGGAATCATTCGTTCTTACAATAAACCATCAATCATACCCAACCACTTATTCATCGGATACCCACGCAAACATTCACCCTCAATTTTAGCCGCACATATTAGTTTCACCAAACTTACGAGATGGCCAAACCACCTCAACTCACTCCCACTTTCTTAACAACATTCTTCTCAATCTCACACTCACCATACACCAATGTATTCACTCTCTTCTCAAATACCTTATTTTATCGGTGTAAGCACTCAACCGAACATCTCTAGTTACCTTCACGTTTCGAGCAAATGTACCCAGAGCAATCAATACCTTGCACCCTGCAGACACCCGCCTTTCAATCTCCCAGTCAATACGTCCATCCCTCGAAAACATACTACTCAAATATGCAAATTCAATCTCTAGTCACCGAATTATGTGAATAGTTATCCATTTTCAATAAAAAACATTTTATTGTCAATTAAATCAATCAAAAATTCGTCAAATATTTCTCATACAATTTAAATCCGAATATTTCATTTACAAAATATGCTAAATGAAGTACATATGTTTGCTCATATTGAAGCATTTTAGCCTAAAACGTCTATACATACCTGAACATCTGGATTTCGTGCTAATTCATAGATTGTAAACGATATTAACGAAGCTGATGTATCATGTCCCTAGAGCCAAGAAAAATATATCAGTTACAAACAAACTGGCATAATCAAATAGCATTACTTCAAACATAAAGGTATCGACTTCCTCTTGAATCTCTGAATCAGATAGCGGGTGACCATCAACAGTTGCATTCAACAGAACATCGAGAAACACTTGCCGTTTCTTCATACCGACATCCACTGCTTGGCTAACTGATGGATGTTGATTAAATAATTTTCTTCGTCTGTCTTTGATTACAGATGCTGTGAAACCATGCAATTTTTTTACAGCTACATTTTGTTTTCTGTAATCGTTTGAGAATGGAAATAAAATATCAAAACGTTTCCATATTGAAAACAATCTATTAATTGATGTATTGCAGACTATTTTAACATCGTTAACGTATTCATTGTCGACCGTTGTTTGTGCTTTTACTGACGTTCCCATTGCAGTTTCTATACAAAAGATTGTTTGTAATTCAAATAATAAATTCGATGATATTACATTAATAAATACCACAAATTACATCCAGTGTACAGTCTGTAACAAACGGGTAGATATTAAAATCTCCTATGTCCACTTTTTTTGACAATCTTTCAATTAGAGTGCTAGTTTCAGTATTGAAAATTTGTATAAAATCTTCCAAAATTTTAAAATGAAATGCTGGTGTCAATATTTTCCTGCGTTTTTGCCAATGGGATCCTAGAAAAATTATATATGCAGAATATACATATAGATTATTTTTAAATTTAGATAAATACTTATGAAACAAAGAGAAATAAATCTTATTTCTTAAAACTACTAACAAAATATCTACATGCCGGTGAATCGACGTACCCAAAATAATGTTTTCAATGCTATTTCTGAAATGTTGAATAATTGGCTTTTTCTAATTGTTTTACATCAAAAAAGTTAAATAGTTTATTGTAGACGAAGAATTTTTGCATTTTTCTAAACTAATATTTATAATTTTACTATACCTAGAACCGGAAAAATGACGGAAATGTTTATTGGTAATTTTTTTTTAAATAATGTGTCATAAAACAACAAACAATTGTCCCAATTGAAAGTTATTCGTTTTATCTGTTATTTGTTGTCATCAATGTTTTATATCATAGGACTTGATCAAAAATGTATAATTTGGAAGAAAAAGTAGATATAGTGAAATGGTTTTATTGTCAAAATAGTGCTTCGACAATAGTTATTTGTATATCAAGGCACTAAAGTACGGTTTATACATTCCACATTTTTAATAAAAAATACTTTAGTGCCGAGGTATACATTATATTTTTTCCGAGATCGTTAAATTATTAATTAAAAACATAAATAAATAACATTATGTATTTGTAAAACGTTAACTGGCTGTTGCGATGGGGATAGCTGTGACAACAAACGTACTGTCAAAGTGTCTAATTTTGTTATAATTTTAATTATTTTTTATATATTCTTAGACCTGGTCTGCATGTAACCTGTATTAAAGCCGATATATTATTGTCAAAGATAAATAATAAATAAATTCACAAACAGTATTAACGAATTATTTGTTTGTTTTTTTAGGTTTCAAGTTTGACATAAGAGTCTGAAAAGTTTGACCTAACTACTGTTTTGACTAATTTCGCGTAGTAATATCGGGTACTTTAATATCAGTTTCGGAATAAAGTGAATTAAATAAATAAACTCTAATTTAATACGTAATTTATTTTGTTATTTCATAGCACTGATGATTTTAAGAAAACTCATATAAACATTTCCGTCATTTCTCCGGTTCCAGGTAGAGCAGAATTATAAATATGAGTGTCAGAAGATGCATAAATTCTTCCTCTAAAATAAACTATTTAACTTTTTAATTAGGGAAGCCAATAATTGAACATTATTTTTATTATGGTGTGTCTCTAGATTCACCAGCCTGTGTACTCGTATATCTTAGTGAACCACATTTAATCTAAAAATATCATACCTTCCGATAGTAACAACCCATTCTTTAGCCATGGTCTAATAAAATCATATTCTGAAGGTTTTTTAGTATATTTCGGCGAACTCAATATAAACTCAAAAAAATCTGGATCGGTTGTTAAAATATATACATTTTTAGGCCCCAACCAAATTTTTACATGAGGTTTGTACAGGTTAGAAAGTCGTGTTAAATTCTTCAACTGATCTGTAAATAATATATATTATAATAATCTAATAAATACTAAACATAAAAATAATAATATCTTACCAACTGGATTAAAACCAAATTCAAAAATGTTACCAAGGATTGGATATGGTTTAGGTCCCGGAATGTTATCTAAAGATCGAAACCGAATTTTTTGTTCATAACACCAAAATAGAAAACTTATTATAAGTATTAAAAATATTGTCAAAAATATATAGTACATTTTTAATTTTATAACGTGTTCAATTAAATATTGCAACTTAGTGAAATCAATACACAATATGAATTCTATTATATACCATAAAAACAAATTGCGCATAAACGTTTTTCCTAGAAAGAGATACTTAAGTGGTAATACTACAAATTATAATTATATTTACTTGTTACTGGACGTATACAGTGTAATTCCTACTTGTTTATATCAAAGTACTTAAAATGTTGTCAGATAATGTGGTTGGAGATTCATTTCCCTTCCTAGGAATACGAATAACTTAATTTAATTAATTAATCAATAAATTTACATTTCTCTTACATCTAATAAATAAACTTGTAATTTATTTTTGGAATAATACGACAATAATTAAAATAAGCAGATAATATATTTGTTTAAACATACCGAAGTCCATAGTTTATGTTTTTGAAACATCATCCTAAAACACATATATACGTGTATATAACAAGTTTTATTTGAAATCGGTACTAAAGTGCCAAAAAATCGTCACTAAAATAACCCAATATACAACGATTTTGAGCAACGCAGAGTTGGCAACCGTAAAATAATTATTATACAAGTAGGAAAATTTTTACAGATATATGACGTATTGTATTAAATTTATACGTAAAATGAAATAATATGTGCAAAAAGAATGAATTAATTAATTCCGATGAAGAAATTAAGGACAAAACACATAATTTTGAGTGTTATTTACAAAACTTCAAGGTTAGATGTTGGCAACACTGAGCATCAGTTCCAATTGACAACTGACAGATGTATGAAACTTAAGCTATATAATTTTTTTTTACAGTTTTTTCTAATGTGTTATTTCAAATAATAGTTATTTACTTTATAAGTGGGCAAAGTAAGGAATTACCCACGAGAGAAATTTTAGCTCACGAAGCCGAAGGATGAGTGAGATAATTTTATCGAGTGGGTAATTTCACTTTGCCCACGTGTGAAGTATAACGTTTTATCCAACACCTCTTAATAAATGAAAAATTTATTAAAGAAATATTATTTGACAGTGACACATGCTTTAAATTTTTAAATTAAAATGTCAATCGAAGTAGTTACCAAGGTGTTGTGTGTTATTATTATTGTTATAAATAAAAAAATACTCACTAGTGGCTTTCCTCAAAATTATACCCACTAGTGGATAATCTTTTACTTTGCTTGTTTAAAATCGCCATAGTTATAGAGCATTTATTGAGAGGTGTTGGATAAAATTTAATATGTACCGCGGCACTGAAATTCCTTTTTATCACTCACATGGTTTATTTTCTTCGACCCTACGGGCCTCAGCAAATAAACTCCATGTTCGTGATAGAAAGTTAAACTTCAGTGCCTTGATTCATAAATAACTATTCTTTACTTCACAAAATAAAATTAATTTTCAGAAACTATGTCTTGATATGACAAAGGTTAACTGAAAAATATTAATGTTGGCGGATTCCGTGTTTACTATATTGTCAATGACATCTGTGTGAAAAAATGGATGGATAGATAGATGGGGAGATGAATCAATCTAGTAACAAATTAAATAACAAAAATCTGATGTGGATACCACACAACTTTCCTATACATATACCGGATATCGACTTTTATATAGGACATAGAAAATACAATGTTAAAATTTTCAGTATGCGATAGACCCCGTTACCTATGACTTTTAGAGCAAAAGTGTAAATATAAAAAATATTCAGCAACAAAAACTGAACAAATGAGCCTCAATTCATTAATGTAATACATTTCTGTCATTAGATAGACGTAAAGCAAAATGTATAATTTTTAGCTGTTTCCAGTTTGCCATGGTAAACAAACATTCGTATTGTTTGAGACATTTAACAGAGTTTTAATGAATGTTCCACTCATAACTAATTTGATCTATCAGAAGTTTTTATATGTAAATATTGATCATTTTGAAGGCATGTTTAGCCGGATAATTAGTTGCAGAAAATACTAACATCTTTTACCTTTACTGGTATTCCTTATCTTCAAACATGCTGAATTATTCAATTCAATTTTTATTTACATATTTTTGACAAGTAAAAAGAAAAACAAACAATTTGCTATAGTAACAATAAAGAAGAAAATTTTATGGTGCTTTATGTTTATGTGTGTACCGATTTATTTATGTAAAAATGTGTCAAAATCAACGGTTTAGTAAAATTTCTAAGACAAATATTAAAGTTTATGCTATGAATTTATGAAATAATCTTAACATATACCTAATGAATATATATATACTTCATAGAAACAAGACAATTAGCATGATGGGACCATATGATATTCCAGTCAAAATATACAAAAAAAGTTGTAACTTCAGAAAAATTTGTATAGATCTGAAAATTGGTACAGACCTTGAATACCCTATTACAAATGATATATCAAAAGCCCCGCCGAGCCGACCTGTCCTAAAAATTTTATACAAGGTCAAATGTTAAGCATATCAGGTTTTCGCATATTTCTCTGAAACAGTAAGTGCTATAGTAAAATTAATTCATTTAAAATTTATAGATTTCTCTACAAAAATTATCTTGATATTTTTTTTACATTAGTGAGTTCTCGCGATTTTAAAGGTTACCAAAGTCGTATTCTCCATAATATGCACATATTTCCGCACCACCTATGAGGAAGTATATTTAACGTGGTTTCCTTAGGAGGCATAATCCACGAGCTATTATTATTAATTAAATCAGAGCAAACAGTTTCCTAACAAATTAAAAATGGTACTATTGTTAGTTATGAAATTGAACAGATGTTTGTTGATTTTTTGAAAATTGTAATGATTATAAATTATCTTCTAATATTACTTCATCAGTCATATCTTCTTCTCCGCTGTCTCTTTCTTTGCTTTCATCTTCTTTGCCTTCATCTTCCTCTCCTTGCTGGATTTCTGTAGAATGTTCTAAAAAAATGGATCAGTTCTATCCTCATTGATATCATAATTATCCACATTTGTTGTACTTGAATCTCTAACATCTGCTCCTGCTTATCAACATTTGTATCGTATCTACTATCAAATTCAAATATGGTTAGGTAACGAACTGGAGCCGGAAGAATGGGGATGGAAATTAATTGATAATAGTTTGGAGCCAATTCAAACTCTACCCCCGCATGCTACAGAAAAACTTCTTAACGCTATTTTTTGTAAGTCTGGAGTTACGGTTTCTCAAAAACTACTAAACTGAAAATTTAGATTTTTTGTACATATAAATTGTATATCCTTTGGGAGAGCTAATTTGTTTTTGGTGATAATCCAATAACCGGAAGTGGTGGTTTACTTGAAGCCCTGTCAAGTTATTTTAAAATATTTCAGTAAATTATAGTTTAATGAAAATTTTGTTATTAGAATAATGTTTCATATATTATTATCTACAATTATTGTTTGAAACATTTTCCTCTTACTGTCACCATTTACGAATTGCAACACGTTAAAGAAAAATTATATTTTGATATTTTCCTTTAAATCTGTTAACTTGTGTTTTTTGAAAAAAAAAAAAAAACAAAACAACCATTGAAAAATATAATTTTTTGACATGTTTCATAAATTACGTATTATTTGAGTATGACAGATGACATAGTATTAATGATTATTTTACTTATTTCAAAATTGACCTCTCAGAATGTCTTACTATCCAATGTTGTGCATTTTAAATAAGTGATTAAATAGCACCTAGCCGTTTAATCGTAAATTTTGAACATTTTTAAGGCATATTTAGCAGGATATATAATCGCAGAAGCAATATACTTACATGTTTTTTGCTTTTACTAGTATTCTATATGTTTATTTATTATTTTTTGACATTGTAAAAAAAAAAACAACAATTTGCTACAATATAACAAAATTTTATGTTTTTTTTCTACCAATTTATTTATGTGAAGATATGTCAAAATCAAAGTTTTAGTTCAATATCTTCAGCAAATATTAAAGTTTGTACTATGAATTTATGAAATAATGCTAAAGAATTGAATCGATTAAATTTAATATCTGGTTTATTTAAAGTAAGTGTTATTGTACATAATAATTTAAGATAAAATCCCTCGACCTGCGTTTTCGGGATTTTTTTCAAATTATTATGTACTCAAACACTTTTTAAGCAAATTTTTTTGCATAAGCCCGACATGTCAAATTTAATCGACTAAATCCCTAGCTCTCGTAATGTAACTATTGATTATTGACTTGTTTAAATTGTTTCTCAGTAATCATGAACACATTTACCATTTAGAAATAATTTAAACAATTTAGAAATTATTCTAAATATGCCAAATGTCATCTGTCAAACTCAGACAATACGACTGTTTGTATGTTATGTTTACCATGGCATTCTGGTAGCAGCTTACAATTATACGTGTCATTTTTCGCCTATCTCATGCCAGAAATATTTCACATGTATAAATTTAGGCCCATTTGGTGAAGTTTTAATTCTGAACATATTTTGCATTGGCACTTTTGTTCTCATATACATAGGGTAGGTCTGCATTGCAATGGTTAATAAATACATTTCACATATACCCGTAGAATTAATGTTTCAGAACTTTCTTTGTTCTCATAGAAAATATAATCATGAAAGAATATACCGGGTGTATAATTGAAATGTGGAATAAAGGGATTTCAATGCTATTGTTTTTTAAATGACAGTAAATTTTTACCTTTTGATTCGCTATATTTAATAAAGTCGTGTTTTGCCCACACCAGATTTTCATTATTCATTCATTCATAGTGATGTTTATTAGAAAATATATTGCGTACAATAAATACATTGTTGGAAAAATGTGGTGTTTATTTGTTCAATATTATGTATAATTATAGAAGTTAGAAGTGCAAAGTACATGTTGTATGCCTAAGTAAAATTTGTTTACAATTGGAATAAATTTGCAATAACAAAAATAAAATAATTATAATTGCTTTCTAGACTGTAAATGGGTTACACCATTTATTTGTTTTATTCCAGGAAATGAAATTTTATTATTAACACGTAATAAATACTGTGCAAAGTTTGTCCGTATTTAATAAACAAGGTATCCAATATCGTGAGATCCTCAGTTCGAATCCCACAGCTGACAGTTGCCAATTTAAATTTACCCCTGTGGTTCCTCCTCCACTAACATCTTTGGGGGCTATGACTTGACGGCTGGTAATCGCATTTCATACGGAAAAATATATCACTTACCGATATCTGCGTAAGCAGAGTGCCACACCCATAATGGGTAAAAGGCGTGATGATATATTTATTTATTTATTTGTGTATCCAATACACTATCAGCTTAAATTTTAGCCAACCTCTCAACCAAAATAGGCCACGTCTAGAGCCTAGCCGGTTTGACGGAACG
This sequence comes from Poecilus cupreus, assembly GCA_963942605.1. NCBI lineage: Eukaryota > Metazoa > Arthropoda > Insecta > Coleoptera > Carabidae > Poecilus > Poecilus cupreus. Next base: position 33,661,849 of record OZ012713.1, read on the forward strand.
ACGTGAAACTTTTGTGGTGATTTAAAGAATTACGAGGAATAGTGCCTTTTGCATGTTTCAGATTGTTCCTACACATTATGTGCGAGATATTAAATAAATAAGGTGCATCTAGTGTTCCGTGTAGCTTTTGTTAAATAACACGCGTTGCTATTACTGTTACAAAATTCAACGGTAAAGAGATTTGACAGTTCACTTTCAAATAAATTTTCTTATTTTTAAATTGATGTTTTAATATTTTACAAAATATTAAATATGTAAGCTCATTTATATTGAACACAAATAAATTTTCTATACTTATCTAACTTGTCTACAAATAAAGTAATTTATTTTTAAAATTTCAAAGTAAACTGTCAATTAACTTTATCTTTAAATTTTTTGACAAAAAGAGTGACAACTTGTCATTTTTGACAGATCTTTTTGAAATTTTAAGTATAAATTACTTCAAAATAAATATGACAGATGTCTTTGTTCGTCAACCTCGATTCTGTAATGATTAAAGGCGGTAAAATTCAAATGAGTTAATTTCTTATGTAACACAAAAAAGTTGATAATTATTTTTCACTTCATAGATGGTTTCTTTTCCGTCTCAAAAAATACTTCTAAGTATTTTAGGTCGTAAAATTTACTTATTTACTTATTTAATATAAAAAGAGCGTTTAAAATATTTATAATGTGTATGTGTTTTGTTCTTTTGTGTTTATATTTCTTTTTTTTTTGCTGTGCAGATTTTTAATCATTTCTGCGTTTAATTTTTGCGATAATTTTTTGAATTGTATATCAAAATCTAAGTTTCTTAGTGATCTTTTACATAGTCTATTTCATCTATTAAGTGGTGCATTATCCAGTGCTCTAATTGTGTTTTGAAGTGCATTCATCAGTGCTGCATCGTGGGATTATCAATAAACAATTTTATACCCGTTATTTCATTCATCAAAAAGGTCAGTGACTTACAACCGGCCAGCTTAATTAATAACAATTATTAACCAGACATACATCATCATGGTTTCGATGTGCGATACTTGCAAACTCAAGGTGAGCAGACAGGATAAACACGTCACTTGTTTCGGCGGTAGTCATTCATCTTATCATATCAACTGTTTGAACATCCCACAGACAGATAAAATTGCTGAATCATCTTCAAGAGAATTAATATGGATGTGCCCTAATTGCAAGGTGAATGCGCAATCGGTGTCCCGACCTCTGTCACCAACCACCAACACTCAATCATCTAATTACACCCTCGATGCCGTTATGGCATCAGTTATGGATTTAAAAAAGTCGGTCGAATTCTGTTGCAATAAAATAGACGATTTTGACAACAAAATTAAATTATGGTCCGATAAAATAAACTTAATAGAACCACTGAAAACTGATGTGAAATGTTAAAAAATAAAATTAACGATCTCGAGCAGCGCTCCCGGTTCAATAATTTAGAAATTGTGGGTATACCTGAGAAGTCTAATGAGAACTTGACCACTATTATAACGAAATTAAGTAACGTTATACAGTGCCCAATAACCGAACATGACCTGGACGCTATTTACAGAGTCTCTCAATTCAACAGCACTAATAACAGATCTAAAAATATTATTGTTAGATTCGTATCACGTCTAAAAAGGGATAAATTTATTGCAAGTGCACGTCAACGGAAAAACTTATCCGCTACGGACATAAGCTTCACCGAAAACTCTCGCATATTTGTAAACGACCATTTAAGCCCAAATAACATATTTTTACTTAAGAAAACCAAAGAAGCAGCTCGTGATAAAAGCTTTAAATACACATGGGTAAAAAACTGCAAAATTTTCGTGCGGAAGAATGACACATCTCCCATAATAATAATTAATAATGAACAAAATTTAAATAAACTTAAACTTTATACCAACTTTTAATATTTATATCGAGTATCTACATATCTATGGTCAGTTTATACTATTAGAACGTACGAGGACTAAAAACAAAATTGATAAATATATACCGTGTGTCTGTCTGAAAGGTGTACATAGGAGATTAACATGGGAAATCAGTTTTTTGCGTGCTGTTGCTCGGTGTTCTATCGGACAACAATGATTGTAGTACCAATCGAAAGATTAATTTTTCTGAATCAAACTATGTAACATACACTACTATTTAATAGTAATTTGGTTCCGTAAATTAATTTTTAAATTTTGAAAATCCTCCGATTTATTCAATTTTTATCGAAATTAAACGTAGTTACCTATGACTGTTTTGTTTCGATATCTTTCAAGCTATTTATTTGACGTTTCTGTCAATTTGTAAAATATGGTTATTTACAATTATGACAAGCGTATTATTATAATTTTTGCGTAAAGATTTTATTAAATAAATTTTAGTCTAAAAACCAGTTTTCTTTAAATAATATTAATTTATTAAGAGTTAACTTTTTTAAATCGATGACAAAAAATTTCATTTTTATTAGCTGTTTTGTATATCTTTACAAAATACTCTTCCACTTTCTTCATCAAATGGAAAAAGTTCTTGATTGCAGTGCATTTTGTAGGAATAATATGAACTTTTTTTTTTCAAAATATGAACGATGTACACAGTACACCCAATTCATTTTCAAAAAATCTAGTGCTATACGAAGGATCTACATGTATCATTCTTAAAACCCTTTCTTCCAATAAAGCACGTTCTTCTGCTCTTGCTAAATTGCAATTACTAAGCTCAAGTGTATTTTTCATGGATACTGGCATTTGTGGTTGCACTTGGATTCGGTCGATTCATAAACTTAATAGAAAATAGATCTCGCACTCTGAGCTAACTATTTCCTCGAAAAAATAGTTTTACTATAAAAATAAGCTCTTCAGTAGTATAACTAGCCATATTTTTACAAATTGTCTTAAACAAGTCCAAAAGTCAGAAACGTTAAATAAATATTGAAATTTTTTGTCATCGATCTACTCTTAATAAATTAATATTATTTAAAGAAAACTGGTTTTTAGACTAAAATTTATTTAATAAAATCTTTACGCAAAAATTATAATAATACGCTTGTCATAATTGTAAATAACCATATTTTACAAATTGACAGAAACGTCAAATAAATAGCTTGAAAGATATCGAAACAAAACAGTCATAGGTAACTACGTTTAATTTCGATAAAAATTGAATAAATCGGAGGATTTTCAAAATTTAAAAATTAATTTACGGAACCAAATTACTATTAAATAGTAGTGTATGTTACATAGTTTGATTCAGAAAAATTAATCTTTCGATTGGTAGTACAATCATTGTTGTCCGATAGAACACCGAGCAACAGCACGCAAAAAACTGATTTCCCATGTTAATCTCCTATGTACACCTTTAAGACAGACACACGGTATAAATGAAATAAGTGCGTGCAACTACGATATAATTTGTCTAAGTGAAACGTGGTTAAATAATTCGGTAAATGATTGTGAAATATGTGATGTAAATAAATACACAGTGTACAGACGCGACCTTTATGATCTCGTTAAAAAACAAGGCGGAGGTGTCTTAATCCTTGAATCTAAAAAAAATTTTTCACAACATCATCCTAACTGGTATTCATCCGCGGAAGACTTATGGGTATCTGTCTCTAGTAGTGACCACAAAAAATTTACGTATGCTGTGTCCACATCCCTCCCCAGAGTGACTTCAACCCTTACAATGACCATTTTAATAAAATTAGTGAGGTATCCCTTCAACTTACCGACGCCACTCTTATAATAGCAGGCGACTACATTTTTCCATGTCCCTCTGTGATCTAAATCAATATAACATAATTCCCAACCATCAAGGCATAATACTAGATTTAATTCTTTCTACGCACAACATTAGCGTCTCCCAGTGGCGTGGCGTGGTGTTGGAGGACAGGGAAGCATTTATAAAAAAAAAAATATATATATATATATATATATATATATATATATATATATATATAATACTATACCGGGTGTCTACTTTGTTTATAGAACATAGGAAACACTATGTTAAAATTTTCATTGGGCGATAGTTCGTTCCTTATGTAGTACATTTCTGTCATGAGATAGGTAGTCGTAAAATAAAATTAATAATTTTTGGCTGTTTCCAGAATGCCATGGTAAACAACTGTCATATTGTTTGAATTCAACAGATGACATTTGAAATTTTAATGAGAATTGATTTGATTAAATTACTTCTCAGTAATCATGGTCATATTTACCATTTAATACAACAAAATACAATTTTAACAATAATTTATAACTTGTATGTTTTGTTTACAATAGCACTCTGAAAATAGCAAAAATCATAAATTTTTTTTTTCGATTATCTCATAACAGAAATGTATTAACATCAATAAAATAAGTTCATGTGATGCAGTTTTTGATATTGAACGGTTTTTGTATTTACACTTTTGTTTTAAAATTCATAGGGAACGAACTATCACCTAATGAAAATTTTAACATTATATTTCCTATGTCATATGAAAAAGTAGACAACTAGTATGTACATGCACTTTTTTGTAATGTTAAATTTTAGTGACAATCAAACATATAAAATCAAGAAATTTGTATGCATGAAATATGGAAACAAAATGTCTTCTATTAAATAATAAACTAAAAATTATTTGTAATATAATTTTATTCTTTTATGAACAATTACATCAATAAACAAATAACAACATTATATTTACATATAAGTTTGTTTCCTTTTCAATGAATTCAATAGTTCACTGCATTTAAAGCATGAGACGCAGCAACTGAGAGTGCTTCCCATACATACTACAATACTCTCCGACGCTCAGTTGTAGAATAAATAAACATGATAATTGAAATTATAAATACGGATTGTCATGTTTTTCTTAATTTGTTTCAATAAATATTTTTCAAATTGTATTAAAAGAAGCATTTAAATTTTATTTAAATTTATATTTAACTGTACAAAATATTTATTTTTATCATAATATCTATTTAAATATCATAAAAGACGCATACATATACTGTGCTTCTTTATTTATATTGAAATTTGTGATTTTATAGTGCTGTAAAATTGTAAATATCATTACAAAAATCATACATATAAAACCTGTAGACGCACCAAGCGAATATGCTTCCCATATTACTGTTAACACGTCGTATACCTAGGCCGAAATACTCAATGAAGAACTACGGAAATGGCCGAATACTAGTAATTATTAACATGTGAGACGCACATATTGAATGTGCGGGCAAGTTGAACCTCGGAGTTCATATTATTTCTCACCCGCTGTACACTTGCGTAATGCATGGTGCGTATAATACGGTAATTGTATTTTAATAATTTTTATATATTATCGTAAATTATAAAATATTAATCTAATTATAAATATAATATTAAAAATGAATAAATGTTAAGGGAAGCACTGCTTCCATTGCTTCCATGGACGCCACGCCACTGGCGTCTCCCAATGCACTGAGCCTATAAGTAAATTTGTTGTACTGAGTTGTGTACTGAGCGGTTGTGTTTCAATCGTTGTCTTGTTTTTTTCATTTTTTTGAGTGGTTTTTAAATTTTAAAATTTAAAAGTTAATCAGTCGATAGCAAAGTTTGTACTAAATGAGGGTAAATAAGTTCAAGTGCTCTAATTGTTAGTGTATTTGATATAATTTCAGTTCTCATTTGATATTTTTAACGTTACTTTTTTCACGTCATTTTATTAATTAAACAAGTGTGTGCAGTGTTTATATCTGGCAATGGCTTCGTGCAGCAAGTGTCAACGCTCAGTCAACGCCCGAAACCCTGGTGTGAAATGTTCTACTTGTCAACGTATGTACATACATTTCAGCCCTCATGTACGAAATTAAGTAATGATCAATTCGCGCTCTTGAAGGACAGTGGGTTTTCGTGGAGCTGCTCCACTTGTCTTGACAATAAAAAATTAAACAATTCCATTGTTGTGGATGATAGTGAAAGCGGGGAGTCAACTTCTTCAACTCTTAAATTAAGTGATATTACTTTGCTTTTCGATGACCTGAAATTAAACTACTTCAATGAGTTTAAGAAGGAAATAAACGAAAAATTTGATTCTGTTCTTAAAACAATAAATTTTTGTTGTGATAAAATTAATGATTTCGAAGTGAAATCAAAACAACTTGATGAAAAAGTAAAATTAAAAGATCGTATAGAAAATGAAAATATACAATTGAAAAAAGATATGAGTTCTCTAGTAACTAAAGTAAATGACCTCGAACAGTACTCGCGGCTGAATAATATACCGGAGAGACCGGGGGAAAATGTTAATGAAATTGTGGGAAGTATTGGTGAACTTTTTGGAATAAATATTGGTGTTGGTGATCTAGATGCTGTCCATAGACTGCCAAAACGTGAACGTAACACTGCATTTCCTCCCTTAATAGTTGTAAAGTTCACATCGCGCATTAAAAAAGATAATTTTTTGGCTGCAGCAAAAATTAAACGTGATATGAAATCCACTCTGATCTATCCCAATGCTCCCGAACTTAATATATTTGTTAATGAGCATTTATCACCGGACAATAATACTTTGTTTAAAGAAGCTCGTGAACTATTACGTGATAAAGGGTTTAAGTATATATGGACAAAAAACGGCAAGATCTTAGTGCGAGAAGACGACAACACTCGTATTATCGTTATAAATAATAAGAGTGACTTGTCTAAATTCTAACTGATTCTAGCTTATTACTAATTACGGTATAGTTTATGGCTGTGTCACTTTATTACCGAAACGTTCGTGGATTGCGGACTAAATCTAATGATATTCGCTTAAATTCATATAGTTGTGGCTACTACGTAATTTGTCTCACAGAAACATTTTTGAATTCTGGTGTGTTTGATCAAGAAATACTTTGTGATAATTTTAGTGTTGTTAGGAGAGACAGATCAACGAGTAATTCAGTGAAACGTGACGGCGGCGGAGTTCTCATTGGTATAAATAACAATCTATCATATACTGAAATGAACGAATGGTCTTCTGACTCCGAAGATGTTTGGGTTAAATTGAATTTAAATGATAAGCATTCGCTGTTTATTTGTTGTGTGTATATACCACCTGATAATTATAATGCTTTACATTCATTTTTGCTTAATTTATCTAAACTAATTGATAGTAAAGTTGATGGTAAATTTATTATTTGTGGAGACTTTAATTTGCCGTACTTAAACTGGATTAACAACATTAAATGCACGCACTTAGAACCATCAAATTCCTACAATAAATCGTCCAGTGAATTTGTTGACTGTATGTCTTACTGCAATTTATATCAATTTAACAGCGTTAGAAATAATAATAATAGGACTCTTGATTTAATTCTGAATAATATTGATAATATAAAAGTCATGGAATGTAAGAATCCACTAAGTAAATTAGATGAACAGCATCATCCTGCTCTAGACATTATTACATAATTTCCTTTCACAATTACAAGTAAAAAATCGCAAAATGTTTATATTTAAGTCAGCCGACTATGTTGAAATTAATAATTATTTGAAAAATATTAATTGGATTAATATTTTTAGTGGACTTAACACAGAGCAAATGGTAACTGAATTTTCTATTATTTTATGGAGTTGCATAAATACGTATGTACCTAGTAAGTCTCTGAATTGTAGAAATTATCCTGTATGGTATACTGGTGAACTAATTAATTTAATAAAGGAGAAAGATAAAGTTCACAAGAAATTCAAATGTTATAAAAGTACAGTGTTGTATAATGAATTCTCTTTTTTGCGTAGAAGGTTTAAAATTGTGAAAGGAAAATGTTTCTCTAACTTCATCGAAAATGTTGAACAACAAATTACAAATAATAGTAAAATATTCTGGTGTTACATATACTCTACAAAATCAAGTACAATTCCAAAAACGATGATATATAACAATCAAACTAGTTGTAATGGAAATGAAACTTGTAATTTATTTTCACAGTATTTTAATTCTGTTTATAATCCTATTGAAGATATGTGTTCTTCTGGTGAACTTTGTAATAACAACTTAAATCATTTGAGCAATATTGAAATTGATGAAGATTTAGTTTTTGACATTTTAGACAAACTTGATATAAAAAAGGGTGCAGGTTCAGATGACATACCTGCTTTTTTTATAAAATATTGTGCTAGTTCTCTTTGTGTACCCTTGACGTTATTGTATAATAAATCCTTATCTGAATCCTGCTGTCCTCTAGTCTGGAAGCTTGCCTATGTAATTCCTATTTATAAAGGTGGCAACAAGAGTATGGTCGAGAATTATAGACCAGTGTCAAAGCTGTGTATTTTTGAAAAAGTATTTAAGTTAATAATTTATAAATCACTCTATTCCGCAGTTAAAAATATAATCATTTCTCAACAACACGGCTTTGTTCCTGGTCGATCTGTTGAGACTAATCTCTTGGAATATACTGATTATATATTAAGGGCCATGACTGACTTCAGTAAAGCGTTTGATAAAATTTCGCACAGTTTATTAATTGGTAGATTAGCTGAAGTTGGTGTTACTGGTCAGTTGCTTCAATGCGTGGTGGGAGTATTATATGGTGTGCTCGATTGGTGAACTAAAATTCAATGCTTACTGCGCATCGCCGGGATGACGTCATGCGGGGAGCAATTTCATAATTATTCGTGTAACAACGCGTGGATTTGTGTTGCTCAGACTGTCTTGTGCAAGTAATGATTTGTTTTGTTACAATAAAGGGAAGATTTGTTATCTTATTATTTTTGAATAATATAAATTCAACAAAATGCCGGCCTGTGCTATGTTTGATTGTAAGAATTACAGCCGAAAAACAAAAGGTACAAACATCAAGTACTTCAGATTTCCAGTTAATGAGGATTTACAAAAACGGTGGATAAATGCTTGTAAAAGACAAGATAAATTCAACGTATCAAATGGTAAATATTTATTAGTGTTTGACATGACATTTAATTGTTTTTAGGTTAGGTTTGTGGTGAATAACTAATTTCAAGTTGTGTTTATTTTTAGCGAGAATTTGTTCATTACATTTTAACCCTGAACAATTCGAAATTTCTCTAAAACATCAATTGTTGCACTATTCACCAAGAAATACTTCACATTTAAAAGTTGATGCTATTCCTTCTGAGAATTTGCCTAGAAATTCAACAAAGGTAGAAAATAAAAGAAGTAAAGTTATGAGAGAACAACGTATTAAAAACAAAGATCGAAAGCTTACTGTAGAACAGATTTTAAAAGAAAACTGCAATAATATTGAGTAAGTAACATGTCAATGTGTTTCAGTTATTTAATTTAAAAAAATTGTCACGGCCAACTCATTGCTTCCCGCCAAATCGTTATCGCTAGGTACAAACTAATTAGAAATATCTACATAAATAATTTATTTTCTAGTCACGCCACAGAAAAAAGCAACAATTCTAAAACAAATGAAATGAATATTAATAACAATGAAGTATTGTCACAGCACCATTTTGAAGAATATACAAATGAAAATACTATGAATATTAAAACTAAGTAAGTCAGGTTCACTGATGGCCAGTTGCACCGCCTTCTCTCAAATTTTAAGTGTCACTTAAATTAAAAATATCGAATCGAATAACTGACAGCAATGCTTATTAACTCATTTGACAATTCATTTCGATTCGATATTGTCGATTTAAGCAAAACTTTAAAATTAAGTAGAAGCGATGCAACTCACCATGAGAGGTTTAATTAAATTATGTATGAACTTACTTGTAGAAATCAGCTGCTAGAAGAAGAAATTGTATTACTGAAAGAAAAACTAAAAAAATTGGAGTTCGAAAATGAATCATTGAAAAAACTTTTATATGATAGCAATCTAAAAAATAGCCAAATTCATGAAGAGTGCACAAAAAAATTTAGTCCATATTTTACTCCAGGACAGATGAGGCGTATTTTTTATCCTGACAAAAAACATGTCAAATGGACTTCAGAAGATATATCTTCTGCAATATCTTTACGTGCAGTTTCGCCAAAAGGGTATAGATATCTACGTCAAAAGGGCTATCCTTATCCTGCATTTAGTACAATGAGGCGATGGGCGTTAAAATTAAATTTAGATCAGGGACCCCTAAATGACGTTTTAATGCTTATGCAAGAAAAGGGAAAAGAATTCAATGAGATGGAGCGTTTTACTGTCCTTTCTTTCGATGAAATTTATATTTCAAACCGAATTTGTATTGATCCGATAAATGAAAACGTTATTGGACCGCATAAAGCAACACAAGTAATTTTTGCCAGAGGACTATTTTCCCCATGGAAGCAGCCTATTTTTTATGCCTTTGATCAACCTATGACCAAAGAAATAATTTTTGACATTATTTCAAAACTGTATAGCATTTCATATACGGTGGTTTCCATAACTTCAGATATGGGTACAACAAACCAGTCCTTATGGACAGCCCTTGGTGTGGGTTTCGATAAGCGATGTTTCTTTGAGCATCCATCAAACAATAATTTAAAAATATTTGTTTTTGCGGATCCTCCACATTTACTTAAACTTGCCAGGAACCATTGTATAGACAATGGATTTGTTTTAAATAATAATTTTATTAACAAAACTTGTGTCGAAAAAATTATAGGAGCATCCACAGATGATTTAAAGATTTTATTTAAAGTAAATCAGTATCATCTTAACGTACGTGGATCCGAGCGACAAAAAGTTAAGCCAGCGGCTCAATTTTTCTCTAACACAACAGCCAAAGCAATTGATTGGTGTGGACAACGGGGATTACTGGAAAGAAACAAGCCGAATTTTTCAACTATTTAACGACTGGTTTGATGTCTTTAATGCAAAAGCAAAATATGGAATTCATCCTGGCGTTAATGCATTTGGAATAGATCTTGAAAGACAACAAAAGATACTGAAAGATATGTCTCAATTTATAATACAAATGCGGGTTGGAAAACACACTTCTTTGTTGCCTTTTCAAAAAGGTATCTTACTTAGTAACATGTCATTACAACAAATGTTTACTTATTTGAATGAAAAAATTGGTATTGAATATATAATCACTTATAAAGTGAACCAGGACATCGTTGAAAATTTCTTCTCTTACATACGTGGCATGGGGGCCACAAATGACCATCCAACACCTTTGGAATTTAAATATCGGCTAAGGTGGTACGTTTTAGGGAAGCATTCTTCATCAGTGTTTACAATGAATCGAAATACAGAGGATGACGGAAATGAAGAGTCTTTAGTGCATCCAATAACGGACCAACATTGTATTTCACAAAATCTTTTACACAATATTATGCCAAATGAATCTACGAATGAAATATATGTTGATATGGAACATCTAGATCATCTGAGTGATAGTTACACGTTCATAGAACCCGAAATACCTGAACTTCAAAATGAAACTGAACTGGATAATTTTAATTTAACTCCAAATTTAACGCATCTTTTGGAATCATATGAACAATTCACATTTACAGACAACGTTTCTGAAGAAGGACTTAAATATATAGCTGGTTATGTAGCTTACAGGTTTAAACATAAATACAGAGATTTAGAGTTGGGAACTGAAACAAAATTTCTTCCAGCTTCCCATTTTAAAATTCCAGATTGGTTGGAGTTTTTATCTAAAGGAAATTTAATGCACCCATCTGCAAAATTATTAAAAATAATGAAAATTTTAAACGAAATATTTTTGGCATTCCACAAAGAAACTTTTTCAAAGGAAAACATGATTTTTAAAAAAGTTGCAAATGCTACAAATGAACGATTATCTCCTGACTTAAAAATACCATTTGAAATTATTTTATGTTTATCTCGAACCCGGACTTACATAAGATTGCGGGAAGTTAATAAAAAAATCAGTTATGAAAATTGTAGACGAAAGCTGCAAAAGAAAATGTCTAAATTCACGAACCAACCTAAAAAACTGTAGATTTAAATACTTTAAATATAAAGAGAAATGCTTGTATTTTATCACTGTATTATTTTGATTTAAATATTAATTGTATTAAATTGTTAAATTGAATTAAATGTTAAGAATAATAACAAGAAAATGGTTCAGCAAGCAATTATTTTGTTACCCAATTCTTTGTCTACTCCATGTTTAAGTTATTATCTGCTCCCCGTATGACGTCACATCGTTGAAAAGAGACAGAGCTACGATGCGCGTTGGCACACCATTTAATACTCCCACCACGCTTCAATGGTTTGTTTCTTATCTGAGTGACAGGAAACAGCGGGTTGTTGTCAATGGTTTTTCATCTATGGATTCTATTGTAACATCAGGGGTACCTCAAGGATCTCACCTAGGGCCATTGTTGTTTATTATTTTTATTAACAATATATCATCTTGTTTCAATTTTACAAATTTTATACTATATGCAGATGATTTAAAAATATATCACACCATTGAGTCTGTCAGTGATTGTATAGCACTTCAGAATGATGTTGATAGGTTTGTTCAATTCACCAAAACACTTAAATTATCACTCAATGTTGCCAAATGCTCTCAAATAAAGTTCACGCGGAACAGAAATGTTTGTAACTATGACTACCGTATAGATGGTACTGTTATTAATAGATTGAATTTTGTTCAAGATTTAGGTGTTGTATTAGATAGTAAGCTTCTTTATGATGTTCACATTGATGGCATTGTTAAAAAAGCATATAAGATGTTAGGCTTCCTAATTCTAGCAAGCTCTAATTTTAAACATCCATGTACATTTCTCTTGTGCGAAGTCAGTTAGAATTTGCTAGTGTATGCTGGAATCCTTCTTATAAAATCTATATTAAACGCATTGAAAGCATTCAAAATAAATTTCTAAGACTGTTAAATAGAAAATTTCCAACATATCAATTAAATTTAATTAGCCTTGAAAACAGAAGAAAGTTGCTGGATTTATCTTTCCTTCATAAACTTTTTAACAATGCCATACAATCACCTATATTGTTATCATCATTTAATGTCCGAGTTCCTAGTTATGGAACGAGATCGATATATATGTTTTCTGTAAGACGTTATAGAACTAATTCTATTTTGAACTCACCTGTAGTCAGATTGTCTCATTTATATAATGAATTTAATTCTCGTATTGATTCACTTGATTTATTTTCAAATACATTGGTTCAGTTCAGAAGAATGATTACGTTCAACTAGATGTAATTTTTATTGTGTTGCTTCATAATCTTATAATTCTGTAATATTTATATCACAATGATTTGGGTTTTTCTTCTTATTTTGTTTAGTTGCTTATGTACGCAATGATATGTATTTCTTTCTAGAGCTTCTCTATTATTGGGGACTAATTATTCCTGTTGAGAAGCCGAATTTTGAAATAAATAAATAAATTAGACATATTTCATCCTGCACTAGAAGTAAATATTAATATTTCAAATTTCAAACCACTTGTAAATAAGTATTTTCATAGTTATAATTTTGCCAAATGCGACTATGAAAATCTCATTTATAAGCTATCCGCCTTTGATTGGGACACGAAATTTGTTCACAATAATATTAACGATGATGTAAGCTTATTTTATATTATTATTTAGAGCCTTTTGAATACTTTCTGCCCTGTTTAAAGATGTAGAAATAGAAAGTATCCAAAATGGTTTTCCTTGCCATTAATTATATTAATTAAAGAAAAAAATAAATACCATAAGAAATGGAAAACTTACAGTAACATACAAAATTATATTATCTTCACAATACTTCGCAAAAGGGTAAAAATAATGATGTCTCAAGACTACATTAACCTAATTAATTACATTGAAAACAACATAAATAGTAATGTAAATCACTTTTGGCAACACAATAAACAATTACGCAAAGATAATAGCCTACCAAATTCATTATACTTAGAAGATACTGTAGCTTCTTCTGGTGATGAAATCAGTAATCTCTCTGCTAGGTTCTTTGAATCAGTGTACACAACTCACCAGAATAGCAACAATATACCTTCTAATTCCACAAACTTAAATTTAGGTCAAATATCTATCCTTGAGACAGATATTCTACAATCTTTAATAAACTTAAACACTAAGAAGGGTTGTGTACCAGACAGAATATATCCTGAATTTATAAGGAATTGTGCTTTTTACTATTGCTGATATGCTCTGTTGTATAAAATCCTAAATAATCATTTAAATAATTTCAATATTATAAATTTATTAAATTTTCATGTACCACAATCCAACACAAGAAACAAAAGTTTGTTCTATACTGGGTGTCTCATTTTATTTACCACCTGAAATATCTGTAGACTTACGCTTCGAATCGAAAAATGTCCCAGGTAAAAGTTTAATGATTTGGAGGGGGACAAGTAATTATGTAAAAGATTGAACCCCCTACCCCCAGGGGTGGCTGGGGTGGGGGTAAATTTAAAAAATTTAATAGGACCTCTTATTTTTATTGTAGATTCGAACGAAGCTTAAAAAATAAGTAAGTTTTATCTAAAAACATTTCTTATTACTGTGATAGATGGCGCTGAAATCAATAAAATTTATTTTATTGAAAATGAAACTTATTATTTTGAATTCAAAACAATGTGTCGAATAGAAGTATTTACAGTATTGCTTTGAACCAGTGTTCGTAAGTTATCGTAGAACGAAGTGCATCATAAAACAGTTCCTTAAAAAAGGATGATTACCCGCCAAATGAAATAGTTGAAATACATTAAAAAACTAATTTTATTGATTGCAGCGTCATCTGTCATAGTAATAAAAAAAACTTTTTTTAGATAAAATTTACTTACTTTTACGTTTTGTCCGAATCTACAATAAAAAATAAGGGGTCCAACTTAATTTTTCAAATTTACCCCAATCCAATTTTTTACATAATTACATGTACCCCTCCAAATTATTAAACTTTTATCTGGGACATTTTTCGATTTGAAAAGTAGGTCTACAAATATTCCAGGTGGTAAATTAAAATGAGCCAATTGAATGCAGCGCCATCTATCATAGTAATAAAAAACTTTTTTAGATAAAACTTACTTATTTTTTACGCTTCTTCCGAATCTACAATAAAAATTAAGGGTTCCTTTTAATTTTTCAAAGTTACCCCCACCCCAGCCACTCCTGGGGGTAGGGGGGTTGATTTTTTTACATAATTATCTGTCCCCCTCCAAATCATTAAACTTTTACCTGGGACATTTTTCGATTTGAAGCGTAAGTCTACAGATATTTCAGGTGGTAAATTAAAATGAGACACCCAGTATACCAAAATGTAATACAAATAATTATAAACATAGTCCTTTAAACAGAATTATGGAAGTACACAACAGAGATTACTAGCACCATTGATTATATATACTTCGTGTACGAAGTATATATAATCAATGCTTGCACATAGATATTTTTTCTTTGTCTATAAATAAATTTAAAAATGTGTTAAATTATTGATAAACTCAGATTTTAGATTTAATGATTGAATCATAATATTGTGCAATATTTTCTTTTAATTTGTATAATTTGTATTTTTCATAGTGGAAACCTATTATTGGTTTATACTGTTGGTTTCCCTAATATAAATAAATAAATAAATAAATAATCAATTCAGATTTTTTTTCTTATCAAAATTCGTAGAATTGTCAAAAAGTTATTTTGAACGCTCATCCATTGTTTTTAATTCTATCCTGACGTATTTGGTACTAAATTAAAGTTCCACGGAAGAGATTTAAAATCAACTGTCATTTGGACTAACTCATGAGCTTTAAACTCAAGTGTCAAAAATATATTTTGGACGATCGTTAATTGTTTTTTATAAATGTTATTTAAATCCTAACGTGTTTGTTATTGAATTGAAGGTCTCACTCAAGGAGTTTAAACTCAAGTGACAAAGAGTTTTAGAAGTTTTGTAAATTTATCTGTGTTTAGAGTAAATGAGTATACATGCACAAATTTGTGTTCTTGTCATTTTTGACAGATTTTTTGAAAAATTAAGTATAAATTACATTAAATCTAGACAAGTTTCAGAAGTTTTGTAAATTTATCTGTATTTATAGTAAATGAATGAGCATACAAGAGTACTATTTTGTAAATATTTTAAAAGTTAATCAAAAATAATTAAAATTGTAGCTGTCACTTTTCACAAATTTGTATGCACCTTGTCATTATAAACAGTTCAGTTTGAAATTTTATGTATAAGTATAACAGATGTCTCTGCCCGTATTCTTCGATGCTTTTAAGCATTTTCGGCGTTAAAATTTAAATAAGTTAATTAATAATCTAATACAAAAATGATGTAAATTATTTTCATGATCGTTTAAAATACTGTTAATCAATTGCAGAATTATCTTTTTAAACGAAATGCTATTTTAAACGATTATCAGTTGTATTTTATACTACCGATGCTACCGTGTTGGGTATCTAATTAATGGTTTCGTATAAGAGATTTAAACTCAAGTGTCAAAAAGATATTTTGAACGATCATCAGTTGTTTTTTATAAATGTTATTTAAATTATACCGTGTTAAATTAAAAGTCTCATAAAGGAGATTTAAACTCATGTGTTAGAAAATTATTTTGTATGATTTTCAATTATTTTTATAAATGTTATTGTAATTCCTATTGTGTTTGATATCAAATTGAAAATCTCACGCAGGAGATCTGAACTCAAGTGCCAAAAAGTTGTTTTGGATGATTGTCAATTTTTTTTTATAAATGTTATTTAATTGCTTCCGTGTTTGGTATTTAACTAATATGAAAGCGAAGAACGAAGTGACGAGCTTGCTTCGCCGATATACTAACGTGGATGCGAAGAACAAAGTGACGAGCATGCTTCGCCAATGTACTGACTTGGAAGCGAGGAACGAAGAGACTATTCAATTTATTTCCCTATATTTTTAGTTGTAATCTTATTCAGTGTCGCGGAGCCTAGGGATTTGACATGCAGAGCATGTCGAACCGCTAGTCCTATATACTCATCGGTTAGAGTATTTCTTTATAGTTTAGCCAATCTAGCAACCAAATTTTTACAATTTTTACGCAACCTGCAGCCCAGACAGTTTGACGGAATCCAGTGAAACCTTTTCGGGCACTTAGAGTTTGATTGGGAAAAGGGCCTTTTTATGAATTCACATTTTTCTTACACATGATGTGCAAGATATTAAATAAATAAGACGGAAATCAGAGTGTGCAAGCGTTGCTATGATTGTGAAATTTGTTGATTTTAAGTGAATGGCTGTATTGAAGTTGTAACTTTTCACAAATTTGTGTTATCTGGTTATTTTTGACTGATTTTTTTTTAAATTAAGTATAAATTACATTATATTTAGTAGTAATTTGGTTCCGTAAATTCATTTCTAAATTTTGAAAATCCTCTAATTTATTCAGTTTATTTATTCACACGGTATATATATATATATATATATATATATATATATATATATATATATATATATATATATATATATTCATGTAAACTACTATATTAAACGTTTTTGCCAATTTTTAATTGTATAGGAGTTATTTGAGAAAGAGAAAATCAACCTAAATTAGTTTTCCGCAATTTTATACCCATATGACAACTCTTGAGTAATCAAAACATATCTGCAATGGAGCTTAAAATGCTTAAAATATGTTCTATTTAAGCAATCTCATAACCCTTATATCCTTAGATACGAATGGTGATAAGCGTAATCTGGCTAATTTTTACCTCCCGACCAAATGGAGGTGAAGAATACATAAACGGATTCGATGTCAAAATTTTTATTCTACTTAAAATTTGATATGCTGTCAAGAAGATTTGATTACGTTTTGATCAAAATCTACCAACCGGAAGTGATATTTACTTGAAGCGCTATAATTTTTTTTTAACATCTTGTAAATAAATGGGTTAATAACAATTTATCATACATCACATGAAATAATAAGTTCCTGTTGATAACACTTATTGATCATGTTTCTTTATCTTTTATCAACAAATATGCAGGCTGAATTGAAAATAAGGACAAAACAAATAGTTTCATTTTGCTCCAAAAATTTTATATATGAACAAAATGAAAAACTTTTTTCAAATATAAACCAAAACTCTTATGTGTCTAACAGTGAGTCACGAGTGTCGGCTGCCTGTCTTGAAATCGATAAACGGCGTTGTCAAATATCTTGTTTTTAAGTATTTAAACTGTCTTATTCATGTTTCTGTCGTGTATAATGGCTAATGTTGGTGAAATCAAGATAAAATTGCTGTTTTAAGCTTGCAAAAACATACAATATGTTGTTTTCAAGTATTTAAACTAATATATTCATGTTTCTGTGGTGTATAATGGCTAATGGTGAAATCTAGATAAAATTGCTGAAATAAGGTAAATAAAAACACATGGCTAAGTTTCACAATTGATATATTTTCTTTATCGCGATTTCGGCTTTTACACCATCGTCAGAAGACTGATAAGTTTACAAAAGTATTACAGTATTTTCACCTTGTAATTTTCTTTTTATTTTTTTTTTAAGAATTTGACAGTATATGTCTTGAAGCGGTAATTTAATTAATTTTAATAATTAAATATATTAATTAGAACTTAAACAAACGTCACTTTTAAATTGATAAAGCAAATTATTAAAACATAATTTTTGATATAAGTTACGAGTTTTTAATAATTAATTATATTAATTAGAACCTAATAATTCTTTTATATTTTTTTATGTGGTTGATTTTGAAACTAATCGGCCTGGAGGCGGTGTTAGTCGCCTCAAAGCTAAATTTTCATATTACAAAAATACAAGGGAGTGGGGCATTGTTTATAGCATTTATACTGTAACGAGTACGGACCTGTTGAAACCTGACGCCGTGACGTCACGCCCAATCACAACGCGGTAGAGTTACTCTCGTAAATTTACAAAAATTGCCGAATGTTCCAGAGCCGAAGAAGCTGTCTGGCGAATGGTTCACAGTTCGTGATAAACCGTTGTTGTATTCAAATAAATTTTCAAAGAGCGAAGACATGTAAATCAGTACAAGTAAATAATGCGTGTGTAAATAAATGATATTTTAGTTATTATATTCTATTAAATAAGTCTAAATAAATAATAATTTTTGTTGGTTATAATTGAACTTTCGTGTTAGTCTTTCAAATTCGCCGAACCCGTTGGCGAGTTAAATGGTACATACAATAATGTCGTATAACGGAATAAATAGAATTGAAAAACTGTTTAAAATGCATAGTGTTAGTAATCTCACCCTATACAAAGGTAAGAAATATTCTCATTGTTAATGATAGTCTTCAGGCTGTTTACCGACCTGGAATTCCTGGAAAAATCCTTAAATTTAAAAAGGCCTTTGATTTCCTTGAAAATTCTTGAATTAACAAAATACCTGAATTGTTATCAATACATGTATGAATTTTGTAATTTTCTTACGTTACTACGTAAATTATTATTTTAAAATGTAGTTGTTACATTTCGCCGAAATTTGGAACAGCATGTATGAATAGGATGGTATAGCGTGTTCGAATTTGCCTGGCGATTGACTTGACTTGCTAATGGGATAAGCCAGCCCTAGCCAGCGGGGTGCAAGTTTGTCTGATGTTCAGGAGTGGATTATTATAATATTTGGCTTAGATGCTTCAAATCCCCGAAATTTTTAATACGATTATCTTTTCAATTGTTATAATAAAAGAAGGTGTACCGGTTAAAAAACAAAGAAGTGATGCTGGAAAATGGAGAATTTTGAATGATTTTCAAAAAGATGTTATTCCTTGGAAAATATATTTGCTTTACAATGAAAATATATGTCCTTCACTAAGATTATTGCATCAAAAATTAAAAGATGAATGTGATATTACTTGTGCAGTTAGTAGTCTTCGCAGTGTTCTCCTAAGCATGAAATCCAAGTTTAAAAACAATACTTGACAGATTTAAAAAAGTTTCACGAGAAGAAACGCTCAATTATATACCTAGATGAAACATGGTATGATACACACGACACTAAATCTAAAAGTTGGACTGATGGTAGTGAGAATTGTGTTGCGAATATTCCAGTTTCACGGGGTAAACGGATAATTATTCTTCACGCGGGGAGTGAGCAAGGATGGGTGAATGGTGCTGAATTATTGTCGGGTCACAACATGGGAAACGCTTGTCTGGATTACCATGATAATATGACGTCTAATATTTTTGAGGAGTGGTTTGGCGGTCAATTATTACCAAAAATTCCAGCAAATAGTGCAATAGTTATGGATAACGCTAGTTACCATTCATTCCAGGCAATTAATTAAAATACCCACTAAATCTAGTAATAAAACAGAAATTAAAGAATATTTGTATCATCATGATATATTTTTTGAAGAATCGTACAGTAAAAGTGAATTATTGGAAGTAGCACAAACAAAACTTGTTAAAAGAATGTACGTGTGCGATACAATGGCACAAAAATTTGGTCATACTGTATTAAGACTGCCTCCGTATTACTGTATATTAAATCCTATAGAACTAATTTGGGGACAATTAAAAACAAGTATTAGACGAAAAAATGTTACACCAACCGTGTGCGCTAATGTTGTGGAATTAATTAAAAGTGAAATAAATAATATTAGTGACTTAAATTGGGCTAGTAGTGTTCGGCATGTGATAGACATAGAAAACAGTTACTTAAATTTCAATAATATTATTGATGAATTTATTATAAATGTTCGACAGTCAAGTGACGACACTGGTGATGATATTGCTATCGATTAATCACCTAAGTAAAATAACATAGATGTAAAATAAAAAAAAAAGTTTTTTTATTAATATATGTTTATATTTACTGAAAGACAATGACAATACTGTATTCATATTTAATTTTATTAAAATTTTTCATATTTTGATATTACTTGTGTCTGTTTGTGTAAAACTCATTTGAAAATATTATCCAGTACAACCCTGTAAAGTAGTCCCTCATAAATTTCTTTAATCTTCTTATGGAATACCTGCTGAGAAACACTAATGGAATCAATCGCCACGCAAATTTGTACAAGCTATACATTCTTGCGCTGCTCGTATTTTCTGTTCTGGTCACTCCACCGTTTTTAAATAAACGTAAACAAAGTTATGATATGCAGTTGTGCGTAACTATATTTTTGCAAAATTTTAAGGCTTTTGGTTTCTCTTTAAAAAGTTCTTATTCATTATAGTCCTAAAATTATTAAGTCCAGACACTATTCATATTCTTATTATTAAATCAGATTAGTTAGTGTCAGATTTTTAATAATTATTTGTTTTCTTCACTTAATTTATCAGCTTTTCTTTTTTATATTTTATTTAGTTTTGCTGAATTGATGTTCAATTCGAACATTTTTTATAAATTTATTTATTGTTATTAGTTTCATGGCTAACATTCTGTGTGTGATTTTTCACTAACAAAAATATGAATAATTTCTGCACTGATCAATTAAGAACTATAATGGATAAGGACTGTTTCAAAGACAAATAATCATAAACTTTTTCAAAAATGTTTAGGCGGTTCCATTTAAAAATGCATATCATAGCGCGAAAATGGAACACCGATAGAAAAACTTATAGATACGTAGGCATTTTAATGTAAAATAAACTTGGAAAAAAATTCGCTAATATTTAAAATATTCTCATAAAATAAAAAATGGTACGTATTTCTTTAAATCGCTCGGAATTCTTTAGAAATTATCCTGGAATACCTGAAAAAATCCTTGAATTTCATTTTTGTATTTGATAAACACCCTGAGTCATAGCAAGAGCTGCACCAAAAGTATTTATTAGACTGTATTAAATTTGATGATGAAATTTGATTCGCGTGTGTCGAGCATGAGTTGTTTAAGCTTAGGGCTTGTTTATTACCTTCTGCCACTGGCGCGAGCTTTCACGTAACTTGACTGCGAACTGTGACTCCACACGACATTTGTTTTGTTCTGCTGAATGTATAATGCTATATTTGTTATTTATGTTCTTAAAAAATATCAAAATTCCTCATAAAGTGTTTATTATTTCGTATAGAAATCCAATACATCGAATATTATAGTAGTAACAAAAAAAAGAATTTATGTGCGGAGTGTGAGTCCGCGCGTCAGTGTCGAAGGTTGTAAGGGCGAGCGAAACGAGCTTACTAAAAATAAATTCCACATAAACATAACTTATACATGATTGTTTTAGATCGATGAAATTTTCCAATAACACAGCTCAGTGCCATTTGTATCAAATTTCTCAGTTACTTGCTGGTTTCATAACAATGACGTCGAACCTATTAGACACCGCATACTATTGTTGTGAGTGTTATTGTTGTGAAGCAAGAAGGCATGGACTAGCTGTTGTTGTGACTGTTAACTTTGCACCCTCCTTACCGCGCACCTGACCCGACAATAATTCTATCGTTTTCTCTGCTTCACAACTTGATACGTACTCGTCTATAGATTAGACGTTATTA
Organism: Poecilus cupreus; assembly: GCA_963942605.1. Taxonomy (NCBI): domain Eukaryota; kingdom Metazoa; phylum Arthropoda; class Insecta; order Coleoptera; family Carabidae; genus Poecilus; species Poecilus cupreus. The sequence goes on from OZ012713.1 coordinate 33,684,153, forward strand.
CTTTATACGTTTTACCTTTTATGAAATTCGAAATGATTTTTCAAACATATTATTAGTGTAACAATAGCTATTTGTACAACAAGTAAGGGAAAGTAATATTTTTCCGTATTATTTGATATACTACCGTTTGAAAATAGTTATTTTGAAGTTTTGAATTTGATATTGTTTGTTTTCTGTCATTTTGACGTTTTGAAAAAACTAGGCTATCTTAGTAACCATAGAAAAGAAAATATAATATGTCAGTGTCAGTTATATCTGTCAAATATCAAATTCCAGTATTTCTGTAATCTTAAGTTCATAAAATCAGTACAGAACAGAGAGATAAACTTCTTTGTATTATGAAAAATTGTACCGGTGTGAAGTTAGCAACGAAAATCCAGCAACGAAAAATATTCTGTTCACAATATTAAGAAGACGGCAAATGAATATAATATACCATTGAATGTAACATAAATTAGTGTTTATATGTATTTATCCTAAACATAATATTAATGTTATGGTGTATAGAATACATTCAGTACTAGTATAGGAAAAGCATGTATACAAGATGAGGGTAAAGAAACAAAATTTTGATTTACTACAAATAGCATCAACACACAAAATATTACACCCCGCCTACAAAAACGTTCTTGCCATCTTCAAATTTCTAGGGTGTCTTACGTAAGGGTTAGGCTTTAAAACGGGACTATTGCAAAAAAAATATTCAGGGGCTGAGGCTGAGATAAATAGCATTATTGTATATTTAAGCTACTAGAAATAACATTAGGACATAAAATATTACACCCCGCTTACAAAAACGTTCTTGCCACCTTCAAATTTCTAGGGTGACTTACGTAAGGGTTAGACTTTAAAACGGGACTATTGCAAGAAAAATATTCAGGGGCTGAGGGTGAGAAAAATATAATTATTGTATATTCAAGCTACTAGAAATAACACCAGGACATACAATATTACACCCCGCCTACAAAAACGTTCTTGCCACCTTCAAATTTCTAGGGTGACTTACGTAAGGGTAAGCCTTTAAAACGGCACTATTTCAGAAGAAATATTCAGGGGCTGAGGGTGAGAAAAATAACATTATTGTATATTCAAGCTACTAGAAATAACACCAGGACATAAAATATTACACCCCGCCTACAAAAACGTTCTTGCCACCTTCAAATTTCTAGGGTGACTTACGTAAGGGTAAGCCTCTAAAACGGCACTATTTCAGAAAAAATATTCAGGGGCTGAGGGTGAGATAAATAACATTATTTTATATTCAAGCTACTAGAAATAACACCAGGACATAAAATATTACACCCCGTCTACAAAAACGTTCTTGCCACCTTCAAATTTTTAGGGTGACTTACGTATAATTTATGATACGATGTTTTACCAATTTTTCTTGGTCTACAAAATTATCTTTTTTAATACTGCGTTAGTGCGGTTTAAGCTTAATAAATTTTCTTGTTGTTCTTTTGTTGCGTACTGCTGTTTTATTGTTTTCTATTGCCTCATCGCATGTATTGTTCCATCAGTTTTCTTGTCTTTTTGCCTAATTTTTTTTATCCCCGCATGTTACATTTGCAGCGATTGTTATTTATTCGGCCAAATAATGTAAGTTTTTTTTTTGTTATCCCATTTATATTTACAATCTATCTACATATATAGAGATATTCAGTAATTTTTTTGTGATTTAAGATTATATGACATGGGAAAGTAACTACCCATTGGCAGTACTTTGCTTACATTTACTTAGTTACTAAAATTACAATTATCTAATTAGATGATATTATTAAAATACTTAATCCTAAGATAAACTTATTTATAACGGTCCAGTAAATCTAGAGGGTTGTGAGGTTTTAAACGTTTAACACTACCGCACTGCACGAGATTCACAGCCATATGATTTTTGTGACACTTTAGTCTTTGAATGTATCTTGCACTCAGTCTGAGGATTTCTTCTTAAACGGAAGTCATTTGTAGATCTTGTGCACTTATCCAGTTGGGGACAAACCATGGAGCATTGATAATCATACGAAGGATTTTTGATTGAAACCTTTCGATTATTTCGATGTTGGAGCTACTTGCTGACCCCTATAGTTCGATGCCGTAGGTCCAGACTGGCTTGATTATTGTTTTATAGAGCAGCAATTTGTTGTCGGTGGATGAGATGGATTTTGTGCCGATGAGCCAATACAGCTGTTTTATCTTCAAACCCAGCTGTTTTAGTTTGGTCCAATAGTGTTTACGCCAAGTCAGACGTCTGTCTAGATGCATTCCTAGATATTTGATGTCCTCAGCTTGAGGTAGCTGGCAGTTATTTAGATATACTGGAGCGCATGTGTCTCTTCTGGTAAAAGTGATGTGGGTAGATTTACTTTCGTTGGCTCTAATTCGCCAAGTTTTTAACCAACGCTGTATTAGATCCAGATTCTTTTGTAGCAGTTGCGAAGCTAATTTTGAGTCCGAATGTAATGCCAGTGTTGCTGCCTCGTCTGCGTATGTAGCAATTGTTGTTTGATCCAGGGTAGGAAGATCAGCTGTATACAGAAGATAGAGAATCGGCCAAATAACACTTCCGTGGGGTATACCCGATTTCTCTGGGTTAGTGGCTGTGTTTTGATATTTGATCTGGAATTGCCGGTTACAGAGATATGACTTGAGGAGTTGTTAGTACTGGTGGGGGAAGTCACATTTCAACTTGAAAGGTAACCCAATGTGCCAAACTTTGTCAAAACCTTGACTGATGTCAAAGAATGCAGCTGAGCAATAAATCGTATTTTGAAGGCTGTTTTTTATAGCTTCTGTTGTTTCAAACAGTTTATTTATTCTATCTCACAATTTTATTACACTTTTTAAAGAATGAATACAAAATTAATAACACTTTCAACCTTTTTTTTTCTAAATTATCGTACTACCAACCTGACAAAAATAAACATCAACACGAGAATAAAATAAACCTGTGTTATCAACTTTACTTCAGTCACAACAGCTTCTACTATTCTGCGAATTTGTTCGACTCGTATTCATGTCTGAACCCAAATTGATAATTTGGAATCAAGTTTTTCTCCATTATAATTGGATACAGGCTTGTGAAATAGCTTGGATAGAGTTGGTAACAGGCTGATTGGTCTATAGGAAATTACGTCTTCTGGATTTTTGTCAGGTTTTGGAATGACAACGATTTGAGCGACTTTCCATTGACTTTGGAAATAACGGTGTAGAAGGACTGCATTGAATAGGATAGTAAGTCGTCGGATGCATTTCATTGATAGTTCCTTGAGTAGTTTTCCATTGACTAAATCAATACCTTAGAGTCAAGTTTATTTATAATTATATTCCAAACCTCGTGAGTTTGAAATATTTTATTTGCATATCAGTAGAGGATGTGGTACCCAGATATTGACGGAGGATTTCTTTTTCGACGCTGTCAGCCTCGTCTATTGGCCAAAAAGGCTGAAAAACTTGTGCGAAGTACTTGGCAAATGCATCCGCCTTTTCTTAGCTTGATCTCGCCCATTGTCCTTCTTGTGTTCTTACAGGAGGATAGGTGATTTGGGGTCTCTTTAATTTTTTAGTTGCAAAGGGAGTATTTGTTAGTCTCAGTATATGACGGGTTGCTTAGATACTCATCAAATTGCTTTGTTCTTGATATTATTTAGCAATTGAGTAATTTGTTTGTTGGCTTTATTTAGACCTGTTTTGTCAGGTTTTGATCTAGATCTTTGCCAGATTATCCTTAATTTACAATTTTCGACAATTTTGTTTTTCACTAGTACGGGACAGACTTGAATCTGCGTAGATCTATTGTTTGAGCGGGTAGCTTCGCAAGCGGCGGACTGGATTGTTTTATTGAAGTCGGCAATAGCATTGCCTAGGTCGCCAGTATTTCTTAGAGAAATATTGCTGGGTATAGTATTCAATATGTCTCTAAAGAAGTCCCAGTTTGTTTTCTTATTATAAAGAGATGGTCTCTTTTAATTTTCTATTATTTTAATGTTGTAAGTCAAAATTATTGGAGAGTGGTATCCGTTTTCTGATGTAGCACTTTCCTTGTTGGAGTTACGGGCGGTGGTTGAGGTTTTTCGGGTCCATTTGGTTCATTGAGGGTGCTGCTGGGTCTATGCACGGTGGAGTTGTCTCAGTTGATGTATTTTTCGCGTATGTTACGATTTTTTTTTAGTAAAAATTAGATAAATACTACTATCTGGTCTTTAAAGTAATACGTTTGTAATTTTGATTGGATTATCTCTCATGATAACTCAGATACATTGCCTTAGTTGTTAATTTTGTTGATTGCACTTTGTTTTATTTCACAATGAAAACTGAGAATATTATAAAGTAGATTTTTTACCCCTCAACCCCTAACTATTATTTCTGCAGTATAACTATTTTATATAACAAACCTTACATAACTTACCCTAAAAAAATGGAGGTGGCAAGAATATTTTTATATTTTATGTAATGATGATATTTCTTGTACCTTGAGAATAATATAATAGTATTATATGATACAAGTGCAATATTTTTATTCCTGAAGTAATTTCTAGTAGCTTTAATATAAAATAGTGTTATTTTTCTCAACCTCAGCCCCTGAATATTTTTTCTGCAATAGTCCCGTTTTAAAGTTTAACCCATACGTAAGTCACCCTAGAAATTTGAAGGTGGCAAGAACGTTTTTGTAAGCGGGGTGTAATATTTTATGTCCTAATGTTATTTCTAGTAGCTTAAATATACAATAATGCTATTTATCTCAGCCTCAGCCCCTGAATATTTTTTTTGCAATAGTCCCGTTTTAAAGTCTAACCCTTACGTAAGTCACCCTAGAAATTTGAAGGTGGCAAGAACGTTTTTGTAGACGGGGTGTAATATTTTATGTCCTAATGTTATTTCTAGTAGCTTAAATATACAATAATGCTATTTATCTCAGCCTCAGCCCCTGAATATTTTTTTTGCAATAGTCCCGTTTTAAAGTCTAACCCTTACGTAAGTCACCCTAGAAATTTGAAGGTGGCAAGAACGTTTTTGTAAGCGGGGTGTAATATTTTATGTCCTAATGTTATTTCTAGTAGCTTAAATATACAATAATGCTATTTATCTCAGCCTCAGCCCCTGAATATTTTTTTTGCAATAGTCCCGTTTTAAAGCCTAACCCTTACGTAAGACACCCTAGAAATTTGAAGATGGCAAGAACGTTTTTGTAGGCGGGGTGTAATATTTTGTGTGTTGATGCTATTTGTAGTAAATCAAAATTTTGTTTTTTTACCCTCATCTTGTATACATGCTTTTCCTATACTAGTACTGAATGTAATCTATACACCATAACATTAATATTATGTTTAGGATAAATACATATAAACACTAATTTATGTTACATTCCATGGTATATTATATTCATTTACCGTCTTCTTAATTGTGAACAGAATATTTTTCGTTGCTGGATTTTCGTTGCTAACTTCACACCGGTTAAAATTGTAGGAACTTCTATAGTAGTAGAAAATAATATTATTAGATTTTATCCCCTTTGCAACTGACAGTTATTCAAATTTACCGCCGTATGCCGCAGCTGCCAAAACGGCCGCTCGGCTCAAGGTCATCGGTCGATGCGGCATAAAGATCAAAGGGACCGACAGCGAGTGCCGCTACTGTTTGAATTCTTATACTGTGGTAATACTTTCTCAAACAAATCTCCTGAAGTTATATTTTCAAAATTTAAGAATGTTACTGTTAATAATAAATAGTTTTTGTTAACAATAATAATTGATTTACATTTCCGCACTAGTGCGTAAAAATACAACTTTTCCTAACTCTAATGAATATTGAAATCAGACATTTTCAAACAGTAGTATAATAATATTTGCAGCCCCCATTACACTGTAAATTTTTCTGTACTTTTTATAGTTTTTTTTTTGCGAAAATTTCGTCTTATAGTCATACAACATATTCCTCATTTTGACATCTTATTTAAAAAATACCTCTTAGATTAATTACATTGGAATATTTCTAAAATATCACTAGTGTGCATATTAATTTTAAAACATAACAGTTCAAAATACAATGACATTTATGGACCTTACTATTTAGTTTATCATCTACCACTAGTTGTGTATTTAATTTTGGAAGCCCATTAGTGTTTATTATTTACCACCTAAGTGTGAATAAAAGTACAGTTATTCAAATAATGAATAAAATGGTCCGTTCTATTTTTTCCTTTTACCGGGTGTCTTTTTTTATTCCGAACTTCTTGCCTATAAATTTGATCGATAAAAATACACAAGGTCCTTGCTTGCTTTGAACGAAAAGCACTGGTAATCGTAATTCAAACCGGTATTTACTATAAATCAATCTTATCCAATAAATTAATTTATTTTCTTTATTTCGATTCTAAAACCTATCTATACATATCAATTCATACCGGATAATGATAGATGTTCATTTTTGATAAAGGGTATCGACTGAGTATACAAAGATTAAAAGGGCAGTACAGCTCAGTATGTCGGCAAAATTGTAAGACTAGCGGCATTTCTATTTAAAACAGTTGTTTTTAAATAAATGAGGAGTGTGGAATGTTCTGAGATATAATGAATTAACATTGAAAGACGCCGCGCAGCTGTCTTTACAGGCAAATCAATATTCGTTTCGCAGCAAGTTCTGCGGTACAGGGAATTGATGTAAAAATAAGCTGGGCTACTCGTATACATTAGCTGCAATTTTTTTTTTCAAAGCAGATAGTTTGATGGGGATTATAGCGGTGTCGATTGTTGTGAGTTCTAGCGAATTGATGTTGACTTGCGTTGCGCAAATAGCCACGTAGGCAGAATTTTACATTTAGCAGTGCTTTTCTTTCACAGCAGGTAGTTCGGAAGGGGGATTATAGGGGTATAATGAGTACAGGGTCTTATTTGAAATATTACTGTTTGAATTTATAGTATGTTTCCACATACAAGAAATCTACAGAATCCACAAATAAAATAAATAAATGCTAGTATAAAAAATCTGATGTGGCCAGCACATAACCTCCCGCCCAATACTACTCTTAAACGGTACAAAATAGTATTTGATGATACAGAAACATACCTTATTTGTTTATTTTCTGTTTATATTTGAGAATTTTAATTTTCTTTCGTATATTTATTTAATTTTTTGACATATATTTCACTAAGAAAACAGCTTCACAATCACAATGATATGTCACATTTCGTAAAAAAATTGAAAATTTTTAAATGTTTCCATGGTGTACTAGGAATGCAAGATTTGTGAAATCTAATTTTTTATATTTTATTATCTCTGAATCTAATGACAATTAATAAAATTAGTGTAATCAAAGCACATGTAAAATTTAATATTCTTCAACTTTCAAAATAACATAAATTGTTGAAAATGGAAATTTAACCTTGTTTTTCACGAAAAACTGTTAAGGGCTTCAAGTAAACTGCTACTTCCGGTTGACCAATTTTATCCAAAATCTAATCAGCTCTTCATTTAAATATAAGAAGCATTAATTCACAAAATTGTATTTTTTGGTTTTATATTATTTGAGTTATGCGAGACGAAAAAATTGCCACAGACTACACACATACATACATACAGACATCAACGCGAAAATAGTAAAATCGTATTGTAGGGACCCTAAAACGTGCTTATTCATTGAAAACTCACTACCCAATTTTTTGACCAAAAACAATACCTCCCTTACCTAGAGGTAGGCGGGAGGTAAATATACAGGATATCACTTTATAGCAAAAGTATAAACTCAAAGGATTCAGAATTTAAAATTATTAATAATCTGTTTTATATTATGAAATATCAAGTATTTTCAGTTTTTGTTAATTTTTTCATGGCCGTGTTACCTAATTACTATTTTTAAATTGATTGATATGTCGTAAAATAATAATTTTTAAGTAACCTAATGGTTCTTGTTGCATGCATATTTAAATTTTAAACAACTTTTGTATTGATACTTTTGCTAGAACGTGATGTAAATAGCGTTAAAATCCATAGATGCCGCATTTCAATTCTACACCCTGTATATACGATATTAATAATTAACAATATCAGCAGATATGTTATAGTTAGTTTATTTTAACTTGAATCCCATTCAAATCCATGGTTACGAATTTAACAATAACTGTGTACCAAAGCGTTTTTTTTTCTTTGTAACATTGAATAAATATCAACTATTATTTTATTCAGAATTTTTAATAATTAAAGGTTCAAATTGAGACGGTTTGTGGTACTAGTACAATTGTCCATATATTTAATGTTGTTCATTAGTTTTATAACCGCTTGAGTTATTAATTAGCTGTGAAGACAGGAATTTTTGAACATTTAATTATTCATTATTTTATTTATTTGTTTTTAATTTATTTAATTTCTATAATCTTGAAATATAAATTCTATTCACGATTGTTTCATTTTATAAGGGGCGGTGTAATATATTGTTGACAAATTTGTAACCATGCGTATGTAAAATCCTATATTTTACGCAAAAATAAACTCACGGTATACAGGCTGGAATTTTAATGTTAATTTAGAAATTTTCTAATTTTGCACTTCTAATTGTTTCTCAACAAAACAGTATTTTTTTTTTTGTAGAGAAAAAAATTCTACATCAAATGATAACATAATTGTTAATTTTGCTTTATCTGGATCAGGAAAAATTAAAAGTTAATTTAAACAAATCAGTACTGCCTTGATATTAACAAAACACAAATACTTACAATTAAATACATGTGACATTACAACAATACCAATAGTAAAAGCACCAAGGAATAATTTATTTAATATTGTGTAACAAAAAACAATACATTTTTTAGTTAATTTCATACTTGATTAAAAGTATCATTAAATAATCAATTAATTTTCAATACAATCAATACAGGTTACGTGTTTTTAATAACTATATATGTTAAGGGGTACTTAGTAATTTTTTTATATTTTAATTATGTGGACGATATTGTAACTAAGCGGCCAGGAGGCGTAGATAACATTTTGAAGACAAGTTTTCATGTTTTTTCTAAAATTCCGTGGAGTGCTGTTTTATAGCATTTATATTGTAACAAGTACGGCCCTGTTGAATCTTGTCGCATTGACGTCACGCCCAATCACGACGCGGTACCGTTTCTCGTAAATTCCCGAAAATTGCCGAATATTAGAGAGCCGAAGAAGTTATCGTGTCGGGGTCGGGCGAATGGTTCAGTCGTTCAGTCTGTGATAAATCGTGTTGGCCGATGCAATAAATATGTAATGTTGGAAGATTTGTAAAGCGGTAGAAATAAATACAGCGCGTGTAAAATAAATGATATTTTAATGCTCATAAGTCAATATAAATAATAATTTTTGTTAGTTCCAATTAAATTTTCGTGTTATTCATACAATTTCCTCGAACTATTGTGATAAACAGGATAATACTGTGCTATAATAGAATTGAAGAACTGCATAAGATGCAGTGTTCGCTAATCTCACCCTGCTGCAAAGGTAACGAATCTTATCGCTGTTAACGATATAGTCATAACAAGAACTGTAGCAAAAATATTTACTAATCCACTAAATTGAATGATGCTGAAATTTGATTCGAGTGTGTGGAACGTGAGTTTGTTTAGACTTCGGACTTGTTTATTACCTTCCGACACTGGCGCGCGGGTTCGGGTAACCATTTCTGGCTGCGGATTGTGACTCCTCGATATTTTTTTTTGCCATGTTGGATCATAAAGTGTTTATTATTTCATATAGGAATACAATACATGGATTATTTTAGTAATAATAACAAATATAAGGAGTGTCTGTGATAAAAAAATCTAATGTATTTATAACAACAATGCACTTGTTACAACAATGCACTTGTTACAACAATGCACTGGTTACAGCAATACACTTGTTACAACAATGTATTGGTTACAACAATTCACTTGTTACAACAATGCACTTGTTGCAACAATGCATTGGTTACAACAATGCACTGGTTACAACAATAGACGTGTTACAACAATGCACTTGTTACAACAATGCACTTGTTGCAACAATGTCCTTATTGCAACAATGTCCTTGTTGCAACAATGTCCTTGTTGCAACAGTGTTCTTGTTACAACAATGCACTTGTTACAACAATGCACGTATTACAACAATGCATTGAAAACAACAATAAACAACAAATTTTGTGGGAAAGATATTTCATTGATTTCATTTGTGATTACGTTATCACAAAAAAATTCTCACCGAATATCTGTCAACCATTGATAAATACGAATAATTTGATCACAGCTACCTCAAGAACGTTGCTTGAAGGTAACTGTGATAAAATTAGTTCCTAATTATCAATGGCTTTAGGGATCTTATAGCAGAAAATTAAATTTGCAAGCATTGACACATTTTTATGATTGCATTTCAAATTCGTTTGATTTACGGGATGTTCAATTTAAGTATTACACTATTGCTATCTCGAGAAGTATAAGAAGAGATACGGTGTTAAATTAGCAAACAATTTCTATATTATATGACTATTAGAATGAACAACACAAATATTTTAATTAACCAGTGGTTCTCAAAATATGCGACTCAACTTTTTTTTATTTTAAATTAGAACCTACCTTTTTTATTAGCTTATTCGATTCAGTATTTTTTCTGAATACTACGATATAACACACTTATTAGTCCTACATAATAAAAATATTGAGAAAAATGCAAATAAGAATTGTTATGTCAATTTAATGATATGAATGAGAGTGCTGTAGCAGAAACAAACAAATTTTGGTTAAAAATTATTTTTTTCACTAGAAAACAGAGTCTAACTTTGACATTTAACAACAATTGTTTCTGCCACCTCTCATTAAAATCATTAAATTAAAAAAAATATTAATTCTTATTTACATTTTTCTAAACATTTTTATTGTCATTTTGAGAACCACTAGTTAATAAAAAAAATTGTTTTGTTCATTTTAATAGTCATATAAGTTAGAAATTGATTGCTAATATAACGCTTCGTATCTCTTATATTTCTCGAGATAGCAATAATAATATTTAACAAGATGACGTCATCAAACTCAAAGAAAAAATTTGAAAATGACTGTAGAGTTGTTAGAACTGTGCAAATGTTTAAGAAAAACAACGAAAAAAAATACTAGTATTAAGAAAAGTATATTAATGCAATTTATAGTGATTTTAAAATCAATTTAATTCCTTTAATGGTATTTTAAATTATTAAAAATAATGTGGTTCACTTTTGTTCGCTGGGTTGTTGCTATTGGTATATGATCACGTTTACGTACAAAGTCCTTATTGATCTGTCACTTTACTGTCAGACTTTAGTGTTCAATTATAAATTGTAATCTTCGTGATCCAGTGTTTTATAATGACTACGTTTACACATAGGGCAAAAATGTATTTTGACTTCGAATTTGGAAGATTTGTGAAAACGTATATCGACTTTACTTTGTCAACAGTGACATTAAATCTAGTATTTAATATTTTTCTGTAAATAATGTAAATATACTGAATTGTATAATTTTGCGCAGTTAAATAAATTTACGAAATTTAACATAACTATACAAATTAATGGCTGTCAACAATCTGCTGATAAGTGAAGGACAAGTTAATGATCTAAAGTAAAGTACGTTTGTTCTTAATGTGTAAACGTACTAGTAATTTTACTTTTCAAAGTCTAGTCGAAGTAAATTTTTGTCATACGTGTAAACGTAGTCAATAATACTGATTGCAATTTGTGTTCATTACAAGAAAGCGCGTGTAAAATGGCGGCACGTGTGGTGCAACAGGCATTGCATTTTCATTAGTATTCCATATAAACGTTGTTGCATAGTGACGTCATTATCTAGTAATATTTTTGATGACGTGCGTCTTCTCCTAAATATTTTTAGTATAACTTGAAAATCTCGCCAATTTTTCTTATATTAGTATAATGTTAAACTACCTACTTACTATTTTATAATAAATAATTTGTAATGTTTCACGCTTCATTGAAGCACGAAAGTTATTGCATTACCATATAATTTCCTCATTAAGTTGTTGCACATCATTTTTAATTAGTTATTGTAACAAGAGTAATTTTCAACAATTAGCTTCATAACTAATTAATAATTAAATATATGAAAACGCTCTGACTCTGACTAAATAAACAAGTTATTTAAGTATACCTAAGACCATTTGTAACAATTTTTCTTTATTTCAGACTCCAAACCCCGGAGACAAATACCCCTAACTCCAGGCCTGAGATGAACACAAGATGCTGAGAAATGCAGCAACAGTAGCGGTGTTATGCAGTGTTGCCGGTCTTGTTCGGAGCGAAGAAATGGACTGCTACGGACCTGGATCCATCGCCGCAGCTGTGATCGGGACCCTCGCTGTTTCGTTGGCACTCCTGGCGCTGGCCTACTTCACCTTCAAGTGCTACGTCAAGTCGAAACGGGGTAAGTGTTCAAATTTTTTGCTTTCGTCGAACTTTTTGCTGTTAATTATTTTAAATTACAAGTAATTATAAATTAAAATTTTAACTTTGTTTCATATAATTTGCAGTCTCTTTAAAACTTTTTTTAATTAATTAAATTATTTAAAAAATACAATTTGTTTTTATTAGAATGTGTAGATAATGGTATATTTATCTCTATATATAATATGTCATTTTTAACGTTTAGTAAATCCAACGAACGACGATCAAAAACATCAGAAAACGCGTGCGTTTTCCCAGTTCACAGCACTTGCAATTTTTTCGTAACATTTTTCCTTTAATTGAGAGCTAACTCGCCTAGACAGCAATTTAAAATCAGGTCGTAATTATAAAATGTAATTAACAATAATTAATTTACTTAAGGCTGTCGCTACAGTTCTGAGAACTATTCGTAGATGGAGAGAATTGTAATTGCGGTGAACGTGCGCTTCAAATCAGTTACGGTTTGGTATTTGACACCTTAGTAATTCATTCAGACGGCTGTGGTTTCTGAATTTGGCGACGTGCTATTGTTTTTGATTTGGAGAATTATACTGCATGGAAAAATGCAGTCATCATGAACCACATGAAGCGACACCAAAAACTTTTATATCTGATATTGGGAAGATAACTCAATGATTCTGGAACAAGAGGAGTAATTCATTCATTCCTTCACTTATTATACCATCAGATGAAGATGATTCTCGTTCATTTTGCCGTTATTTTATTATTTAATATTTGTTATTGAAGATGGAAATATAATTGATGTTCTTGAGAATATTTGTTATTGAAGATAAAATTGATGTTCTTGAGAATCTACAAGCAAGAAGATTTATAAATTTGACAAGAAAAAAGAAATCTAAATCTGGGACTATTTAAAACTTACTCCTTTTCATATTGATACCAGCATAACTACGATATTTTTATATTAATTACATAATTTAATTATATCAAAAGCAGCTTATATTTAATATTTAATTAACCATCGATTTCTATCACTACTATTTTATGGAATGAGGGCAATCAATTTTAGACAATACGTTTATCAATCTAAACAAATATTTCGCTTAAAATTATATACAATTAATATTTGTTCAACATTGTACAAACTCTTAAAAACAAGATCTACAATGATAGGAAATTACTTCGTTAAGAAGAAAGAAGATTGAAGGAAGAATATATTTTCTAATATGGGAAACTACAAATCTATTTTCTACTATTATGAGCAACATTGAATTAACATTTGATTTACATGACTTACCATTCCAAAAACAAGATCAATAAACCAGAGAAGTTAATTGGTTTAGAAGAAAGAATATATCGTCTAAAAATGTCAAACTGGATTATCTGAACTGTCTATTATTACTAGAAACATTTCCCGACTATTGAAATTGAATTAATATTTTCTCTATAATGTCCAAAGTCTTTAAATTGAGATCAGCGCACGAGAAATTTCAAGTCTAGGATGAAAGAAGATAAGAAGAAAAATATGTTGTCTAATGAAGGAAAACTGTAAATGTGTATTATATGTGACAGTTTCGTAATTTAAATTACTAATATTTGCATTACATGGCTTAAAACTCAATTACATTTATCAATCAGATAAATTGCAACATTTCTTATGAAAGAATGTAGAAATTGTCGAAAAATTATAAGGTCAATATGGTCACAGTCTTCAAATCAGTATCATCGAATATTATAATTTCCACACTTTGAAGAAAGAAAACGGAAGAAAAATATTATCTTGGGAGGAAAATACTTCATTATTTTATTATCTGTCTCATTACAGTATAATTATTTTTTTTTCTGTCAATTATATCCAATTACAAAGTCGTAAAATCATGACAAACCAGCCTAAGAAATTACATGGCTTAAAGAAAATCGAAGGGAACAAGATTTATACCAATTATGTTGCATTGCGGAGGTTCAAATTCTTACCTCGATTCGTTCACAAAATCTATCCAAATATACCAATTTTCATTGCTTATTACCTGAACAACTTTGTTACAAATTGTTTCCTGATACAATTACCAACCATAATAATATCATGTCCTTCCTTTTTTATATGTTTCATATTTAATTGAACAACAACTTTGGGGGCTATGACTTGACGGCTGGTAACCGCATTTCTTACGCCAAAATATATCACTTACCGAGATCTGCGAAAGCAGAGTGCCACACCCACAATGGGTAAAAGGCGTGATGATATATATATATATATATATTATTTATTTATTTATTTAATTGAATGTTTTAAACAATCAATTTTAATATTTTACGCAATTTTTGACGAAGATATTTGAATTTCAAATTATTTACTCATATTTGATGTCACAAGAACTATGAATTATCACAAAATTATCAAACGAGAAATGATGTCATCAATCCAAATAAGAAGAAATCAATGCAGAAACTTTATACTCCATCCTTACAATTTTTTACGAAGATATTTGAATTATTTAATTTCTCTTATTTGATGCCACAAACTATGAATTATCACAAAGTCACCAAACTAGAAATAAAGTTGAAGAAATCAATTCAGAAACTTTCTACACCACCTTTAAAGTTTTTATTCAAGATATTTGAATTTTTTCATTGCTCATATTTGATGCCTCGATTCGTTCAAAAAATTTATCCAAATATACCAATTTTCATTGCATATTGCTCCCTGAACTACTTTGTTACAAATTGATTCCTGATGTAATTTCCAACCATAATACTATCCATGTTCTTCCTTTTTTTGTTTGGTTTATTAATAATTCAATATTTTAAACAATCAATCTTAATACGTTGTCAATTTTTGACGAAGATATTTGAATTTCAAGTTATTTACTCGTGTTTGATGTCACAAAAACTATGAATTATCACAAAATCATCAAACGAGAAATGAAGTCATCAATCCAAATAAGAAGAAATCAATGCAGAAACTTTGTACTGGAATCTTACAGTTTTTGACGAAGATATTTGAATTATTTCATTGCTCATATTTGAAGAATTATGAATTATCACAAAGTCATCAGCTAGAAATAAATTTGAAGAAATATGCAGGACATCTCTTCTCGATCCTTACAGTTATTGGCGAAGATATTTGAATTATTCCATTGCTTATATTTGATGCCACAACTATGAATTATCACAAAGTCACCAACAAGAAATGAAGTTAAAGAAATGAAAGCAGAAACTTCTTCCTTTTTTATTCTTAATAATTAATTCCATATATTAAACAATCAATCTAATACGTCAATTTCTGACGAGGAAATTTGAATTTCGAATTCATGCTCATATTTGATGCCACAAGAATTATCACAAAGTCACCAAACGAGATATGAAGTTTTCAATCCAAATAAGAAGAAATCAATACAGAAACACTCGATCCTTATGTCAAGTTTCTGCCATTTAAGCTGCTAATATTTTCGACGAAATTTATTTTTGTCACATGTTGGGTCTCTCTACCAACTGAAAAAGTTACGTCAATAATTAATATAGTCTTCATGAAGAAATTTCCATATATGATATCAGCAATGATATCTCATTAATTAGTACATAATTCAGTACAAATATTTGAGGAACAAATCAGCTTGTCAACAAAAACCAAGAAGTCTGACTTCCTGTTTTTAAGAGCACTTAGTATTATATCAAACTAATAAGAATGTTTGAAAATTATTCTTTTTTAAATCTCTTGAAGAAACTTCGAGGAACCAAATAATTTTACTTCAATGAACCACTTAAAGAAATGTTACATATTATTTTACGTTGATGATCTTTCGCTGAAAGGTATTTGAAACTAAGGCTTCGTCCGACTCTACCAGGAACTTAACTGATTGGAAAGCCAGAAAAAAAACCACAAAAAAGTGTTGTCATATTTGGATTTTTATAATATCCCGCATCACACTTTTTTTAACTTATTTATTGATTAACATATACATGTTGAAGTCATCTTGACTCATGGATCATCATAATATACAGTCCAACAGAAGAATATCTCATCAAAAGTCATAATTGTGATGAGTTCCAATTTCGTCATCATCGCCGCCATCATCAGTTGCTTATGAAGAGCGAGCACATTTATCTATGAAAAATTAGAGACATAAATCTACCCGAATTTCATGATTTATGAAAAATAGAGTCTGTCTTAATTTTGATGTCTT